>JAHLJS010000008.1:26548279-27921069 GCA_038502445.1 Eremochloa ophiuroides
TCCACTACTTTCTACTTGCTATATGCTATGTGGTGGAATTGGGACGGTGTATAACCAATTATAACCACTGGGAGAGAGTGCTGCGTGCGTCTTGGGTGCGTGGTAAGGGTTGATGTCGACCAAGTGGGATGTGAGACGAGCCCATGGGGCAAGTCGTGCCGGGGGTGCAACCTGGGCATCCCCAAGCGAGATACCTGTGGCGGGTAAAGTTGTTGAGGAGGTTCCGGGTGGGATAGCCTTGGTGGTTTGAAGCCCGTGGACGGAGGTGCTGTGATAGCACGGGGAGAGTATCCCCTAAGTGGAGATGCCTGCTTGGTCAAACATAGGATGGACTAGTTTCAGGTTCATGGGAATCCTTTTCTACTCACTCGCTTCTGATGGGCGGGAGACGGCTGGACTACTTGGTAGGACGGTGCCACTACTGCTAGGTTGAAAGGTGATAAGGGTGGGCGGAGACGGTCGATGGGTTCCCGTTCCGTCCTAGATGCACAGTACCACTGGATGGGCCCGGTACTGTGTCTCCCAGTCTCAGCATAACGGTGTAGGATCCGGAATATCCCAGGGCTGAGTGGTAGGGTGGCATCGACCTAGGCAAGCAAGCACCCGGAATTCTGCCTAGGTGTTTGCGCAACACCTATGATGGCTAATCTTGTGAGTAGTGAAACCTCTGCAGAGTGTATGGTTGATCGATCGATACATATGCCAACCTGTTGGCTATGGACCTTTCCTGTGAAGCTTCTACTAGTGTAGTGAGTGTTCTCTTCTCCCCCTGGATGACATTTTTCCGGCAGTGTACCCGTTGTGGTAGTGTGCCGCTGAGATAGGCCCGAGAGGGAGTTGGGCCTGTCGAATGAGAGCGAGGTGTGGGTATGTGAGGTGTGGTGATGGGAAAAGGGTGATGGTGTTAACTGGTGATAAAACTTGACTAATTAAACATTGATTACAGCTGCATAGGAAAACCTCAGCCTATAGGTCTGCTTGTATAGCCTTGCATCCACTTTCCACAAAGCAAATGCTGCATAGGTGGGCTCCGTGGCCAGTACAAATCGTACTGATAAATTTGCTGTCAGGTGACGAGAATGAGTACGACTTCGAGGGAGATGAAGACGAGGAATAGGGTCACGTGCTACACTCAAGTTGGCCGTGAAGGATGAATCGCTTCCGCATCTTCTAAAGCTTCTCTGATTGTTGATTCCGCCAGTATGGCGATGTAATAAATATTTATGTAAGACTTATTTACCGTTGTATGGATCCTGGTGGCAACTGAGATATGGGTAATTTCATGGATTGTTCCAAGCAATCTGTTGAATTACAATTCGAGCCTGTGGATTTCCCTTCGTGGAAATCGAGGTCGTTTCATCCAGTTGGTCTCGGTGAGCTTCTTCCCTAGTGTTATGGCGTTTGAGACTCTCTGGCTTACCGTGATGCTCATGCACGCGGTGGTTTGCCGTCTTATGTCCTAGGTCCGCCGGAACGAGGAGGGTGCCATCGGTGAACGCCACTGTGGGACTTCTCGGTGTCAAGCTCGTCATTCCGTGACACCTCTGCTCGAACTATCTGCCGGTCTAGGACCGTGGTGAGCTCCTGGTCCTCCCCGGTTCTTTTCTTTTAACTCTACCGCCCCCTAGCGGTCGGAACAGAGCCACTGTGTCGCCGCATCCGCCATGGGCGAGCTGGAGCTCATCGGAGGCGATGAGGGTAGGGGCTAGGTGGGACAGGGAGTCTGTTAGGCTCTAGGCTCCATGTTTTGACGATTGGTTTCGCTTCGGGGATCGCCGGCGGCGAGGTTTCCGGCGGGCAGATGCATGCTCGCGCGAGAGCACGCGGCTGGAACAGAGAGGAGGAGCTGACAGGGGGTCCCCGCCTGTCAGCGTCCCCGTGAGAGGGAGAGCAGCGCGCGGCCGCACGCCTGGGCCGCATGGGCCGGCCTGGGAGTAGCTGGGCCGTTTCGGGTTGAAATCCTTTTCTAATTTCCCGAGGAATTTAGAAGGGTTTTTCCATTTTGATTTATAATGAATAGTGCTCTGTTTTCACCTTTTTGTAGTAATATTTTTATGGCGCCTAGAGGCATGAAAAATTTTGTGGAGGTCCCCTGTGATGTGTAGTATTTTACAAAAATATCAAAACTACGTTTTGTACACTTCCTGCAGGAACTAAAATCTAGGTTAATCCAAAAATCATGAAAATTTATATGGCACTGTTCTAGGGTAAGACCTATTTGTTGGCTAAGTTTGGGCTCAAATGAAAGTTGTTTGATCCTCTGTTATTTAAAGACTGGATTAATTGAATAATAAAATTAATATAAGCAATTAATCCTTGTAGATTTGTGTGGTTTTTGGATTGATTGGGTTCATGGATCTTTCACCATAGTGATCCTTGACAAATGTAATTATGTCACTTGGTAGTTGTAGTAAAGCTGTGCAGCGACTTTCTATGACTGTTAAAATGGTCAATAAAAACAAAGTATAAAAACATCATTTTACTTTATGTGAAATGTTTACAACTTTACCGTGAAGGAAAGTTGTACTCAAGGACTGAATGGTTGACTTTTGAGCATTGCATTCATTATCTTCACACCATGCTAAGCATGCATCATTGCACACGTGTAGTGCCCGTCACCGAGGAAGTCAAGGTTGAGGCCACTGCGAAGGAGGTGACTCCCGAAGTCGTCCAGGGATTCGACATCTGCGGAACCGAGCCCGACCCAACACTTTTCGCAATCCAAAGCAAGCCCCGGTGCATTCAGCCCCACCTTGTGTTTATGAAATATTTATAACTTGAGTCGATTATTGCATTAGGTTGTAGGAGTTGTTTGTCACCTATATTGTTGCATTACCTGCCTTGATATATTACCCTTGAAACCTGTTTAAAATAAAAATGTTCGAAAAATGCTTAGCCCGCTTAATCAATTTAGATTTGCATAAAAAGACTATTTTTGACTTAAGGGAATATGATACTAATGAATCATGAGAAAGGAAAGGGATACGAGCCCGTTCGGTGATTTTGCATTTGGGTAGCAGCCCCAATGCATCGACACCGACGGGATGGGTTTTTTCCATTCGTTGGTTGTGAATTTGGGTTAGAGTCCCAATGCTTGACCATCGGCGGGAAAGGGATTTGAAAACCGTTGGGACACTTGTACTTGGGTTGGAGTCCCAATGCAATGTCGCCAGCGGAAAAGAATTAGGGACCGTTCGTTGTAGGCTTGCTGAATCAAGACTTTGCAACTAGCCACATAATCCGGGAAGCCCTATCTCCAGTGGCTCTATTGCTTGAACCGACAACCACGCACTGGGAGTGGAGAGATGGTGAGAGTAGCGTGTACCCTCGTGGTCGGCGTGCCTGGAGATGAGAGGAGTACTGTGCTCTCGGGTGGCGCAGGACCGGTTCAGGGATAGAAACACCATGGTAGACGGGATTGGCGTATGCAAACTTAAGTGCTACATACGCAGTGTGGATAAGGATCTCCAGCTGAGTACTAATCGATTCGAATCGTCGTTTCTCCTCGGTAAATAGAGACTTGATCCACTGCCCTTCCCCGAAAAGTGGTTCGAAACTAGGATGTTTTTTTAGAAGGGTTAAGAATCTGAAAGTATATCGGTATATGAGAATGAATTTGGAACTTGAATTATGATAAAAATAATATTGAGATAAAACATTGAAAATGATAGTAATGTTTTTCTGCAAAACTCTTTGTCTCTTGCTCAAGTCTTACCTTGACTCTCATCAGTCTGCATTCCTGAGTGTCACTCCTTTTTCTTTAGTCAGGTAAGTCTTGCGGAGTACTCCAGTACTCAGGGTTTGTTAACCCCATGTTGCAGGGATACAGCAGTCGGAGGTCTGTCTCGCCCCCTGCTGTATGACAGTTGTCCAGGAGGGAAGTGAGGAGGAGTAAGGTTGGACCCATGGGCAGGGATTTTATTATTAAATACTTAAATATGTTGTATCGTCGTTCCACTGCTATCTACTTTTATTTGTGGTCTGTAATAATTGCACCTTAATTTTATTTGGACAAATGGTTTGTAATCTAAATACTTTATCATCTTTCTGCGCTTTTACTCTGATGTAATTTATTATGAAATGTTGTAATTCTGTAATGGCTTCACAATGGGATCCTATCGGAGGAAAACGGGCGCTAATGTAGCCCGGCAGGACCTTCTAGATCATTTGGGACACGGGCCCGGCTGTCAGAGGTCATTAGTGACGATGACAGGTGCCTGTGGGCCATGTGATTTAGACGGTTCTGTTACACGTACGGTGGTGATTCATCGGACGCATCTGATGGCAAAAAACCCTCTCTGGAACATCTCTGCATGCTCACCGAACGCTAGCATCGGACAGGTGAACAGTGTCATTGCCGCGTCTGGTGGTTAGTCGTTTCTTCAGCCATAGTGTTGGACCGGACACACCGTTTGTCTGGTGCGTAACCGTCACACGCTTCCAATGCCTTTGTGTTCCTCTCCGGTCAGTTCTGTGTGAAGCACCGGGCGCATATGCTGATAGCATCAGACGATTGAGCGAGTGCCCAGTGCCACTTTAACACCCGTTACAACAGTGCTGACCGTTAGAATCCAACGGTCGGAGTTCATACTAGACGCGATGTGGCAGCCATCAGTGCACTGAATGCGAGAGCGTCCGGTTATAGCGTCTGGTGCCCCCGATTCCTGTGTATAACGGTTCAATTCTTTGAAGGCTTTATAAATAGGTTATGGGCTGGCTTGGGGCACAACTCTTGGGCATTCTCAGACATCTGGACACCTTGTGAGCCTAGCCTACTTAGTAATTGAAGACTATCTACCTTGTCATTAGGGCCAAGAGAAAGGACCCTCACTCTGCAAGGGAGAGAATGCCTAATACTCGATGGAATCCCAGTTGCAACCATGGAATAAATCTACGTTAATGCTTCACGCCGGCCGTTCGGACGCGCCGCACGCGCGCGCCTCCCCATTCCCCCGCGCGGGGCTTTTTCCTTTTTTTTTTTTTTTGTTTTTCACCTCAAGCGCGCGTCTCCTGAGGGCTGAGGCCGCTCGCGCCCCGCTGCGCTGCGCATTTTTTTTGTTTTTCTTTTTCATTTTTCTTTTTTCTTTTTTATATTTTCATTTTCTTATCTTTTTATTTTAAATATTTATATATTTCTTTATATGTATATCGTAAAAGTAGATCGGAGACGTGATATATGTTACAATGGCTTCAGATGTATATTGCAAACATTACTCAAAATTTTTCATCTTTTTTGGACATATATTTTAAGGGTATATTTCTAATGTTTCATCTCATTTTTTAAAATATATTTTTTTACAAGTGTTTATTTGGATATTTCATATGTTTTCATATGTATTGTTGCAATTGTTGTATCTGAATATTGTGTATATTTGTAAAATAAGTTTTAAGTGTTTTCATGTGTTTTTTAAAATGTTTCATGCACATGTTTCGAGTGTTTCAGTAGTTTCATATAGTGTTTGCATTTGAATGTTTCAAAATTAAATCTAGTGTTGTAGAGTGTTTTATATGCATGTTTCATGCCTATCGTTTGGATTAGGAGGTCCGTCACCGGCGGCGACCATTCTCCGTCTCAGCCCACGCGACCTCTCGTCTTCCCAGCAACCATCGTCGTCTCCTAGTCTGCGTGCTCATCTTCCTTAACTCCTTCCTTGCTTCATATCGGTGTGAAACATGCATATTGCAAAAGTACATATCCAATGGTTTAGTAGTTTTAGAATTACGTTGCAGGTGTTTCGTACAAATGTTCCAAACCTATATTGGGATATTTTATATGTTAAAATTTTTTTATCAAAATATATCAACGTGGGATCTTGTTTTGAAGAATTTATTGCAAGAAATATGATGGTGCAATCAAATTTTTATTATGATGTTTGTTTAAAAGTTATAGCTTTTTAAACATAAAAAAACTTGAAACTTATCTATCGCATGTGCGTGTGCTAACTGGTGACGGGCAGGTGGCCGCGTGTCCGGACGCGCAAGCGCGCCGGACGTCCGGGCGCTGGCTTGTCCGTTTTTTTTTTCTTTTTCACCTCACGCGCACCTCTCCTGAGGGCTGAGGCCGCTCGCCCCACGCTGCGCTGCGCATTTTTTTGTTTTTCGTTTTTCTTTTTTGTTTTTTCTTTTTCATTATTTTTTCTTTTTCATATTTTAGATTTTTATTTTTTTATATTTTTATTTTAAATATTTATATATTTCTTTATATGTATGTCGTAAAAGTAGGTCGGAGATGTCGTATATGTTACAATGGTTTCAAATACATATTGCAAACGTTACTTAAAATTTTTCATTTTTTTTTTACGTATGTTTTAGAGGTATGTTTCTAATGTTTCATCACGTTTTGTTAAATAAATTTTTTATAAGTGTTTATTTGAATATTTCATATGTTTTCACATGTATTGTTGCAATTGTTGTATCTGAATGTTGCGTATATTTGTAAAATAAGTTTCTAGTGTTTTCATGTGTTTTTTTTAAATGTTTCATGCACATGTTTCGAATATTTCTATAGTTTCATATAGTATTTGTATTTGGATGTTTCAAAATTAGACCTGGTGTTGTAGAGTATTTTATATGCATGTTTCATGCCTATCGGTCGGATTAGGAGGTCTGTTATCGGCGACGACCATTCTCCGTCTTAGCACGCGTGACCTCTCATCTTCCCAGCAGCTATCATCGTCACCCAGTCCGCGTGTTCATCTTTTTTACCTCCTTCTTTGCTTTATAACGGGGTGAAACATACATGTTGCATGAGTACATATCCAATGTTTCAGTAGTTTTATAATTATGTTACAAGTGTTTTATATTAATGTTGCAAAACTATATCGGGATATTTTATATGTTAAATTTTTTTATCAAAATATATCCATGTGAGATCTTGTTTTGAAAAATTTATTGCAACAAACATGATGATGCAATCGAAATTTCATTATGATGTTTAGTTTAGAAGTTATAGCTTTTTAAACATAAAAAGCCATAAAACTTATCTATCGCATGTGCGTGTGCTAGCTGGTGACGGGCAGCTGGCCACGCATCTGAACGCCGCAAGCGCGCCGGACGTCCGGGCGCTGGCTTGTCCGTTTTTTTTTCATTTTCACCTCACGCGCGCGTCTCCTGAGGGCTGAGCCCACTCGCCCCCCGCTGCGCTGCGCATTTTTTTTCATTTTCATTTTTTTATTTTTTTATTTTTCATTATTTTTTCTTTTTATATTTTATATTTTATATTTTCATTTTCTTATCTTTTTATTTTAAATATTTATATATTTCTTTGTATGTGTGTCGTAAAAGTAGGTCGGAGAAGTCGTATATGTTACAATGGTCTCAGATGCATATTATAAATGTTACTCAAAATTTTTTATCTTTTCTGACGTATGTTTTAAGGGTATGTTTCTAATGTTTCATTTCGTTTTTTAAAATGAATTTTTTACGAGTGTTTATTTCGATATTTTATATGTTTTCACATGTATTGTTGTAATTGTTGTATCTGAATGTTGCGTATATTTGTAAAATAAGTTTCAAGTGTTTTTATGTGTTTTTTTAAATGTTTCATGCACATATTTCGAGTGTTTCTGTAGTTTGATATAGTGTTTGCATTTGGATCTTTCAAAATTAGATCTGGTGTTGTAGAGTGTTTTATATGTATGTTTCATGTCTATCGGTCGGAATAGGAGGTCCGTTAACGGCGGCGACCATTCTCCGTCTCAGCCTGCGCGACCTTTTATCTTCCCAGCAACCATCATCGTCTCCCAGTCCGCGTGCTCATCTTTCTTACCTTCTTCTTCATAGCGGGGTGAAACATGCATGTTATAAAAGTACATATCCAATGTTTCAATAGTTTTAGAATTATGTTGCACGTGTTTCGTATAAATGTTACAAAACTATTTCGGGATATTTTATATGTTAAAATTTTTTATCAAAATATATCCACGGAAAATCTTGTTTTGAAGAATTTATTACAAGAAATACGATGGTGCAATCGAAATTTCATTATAATATTTGATTTATGAGTTATAGCTTTTTAAACATCAAAAACCATGAAACTTATCTACTGTATGTGCATGTGCTATCTGGTGACGGGCAGGTGGCCGCGCGTCCAGACGCCGCAAGCGCGCCGGACGTCCGGGCGGTGGCTTGTCCGATAAATCTATGGGAATATTGTCGACATGCCGCTCACGCCTTCACTAACCGAGGCCTCCCATGGAATTTTTGAGACAATATCGATTGATGGAGAAGAGATTCTACCCCTGACTCGGGCACCACCAGAAGATGGTGTTCGCCCTCTTTCCATCCTCCCGGAGGATTTGTCAAGCTCGGAATGATCTACGTGGTCACATGGCCCCCTCAACAACCATTATTGTAATTCTTATTATTTGCCACCTATAATACCCCACATGGTGTTTGTGCTTTGAGTTTAATAATGTTAGTTGGAATTCCACTTGAGCAAACATTTTTTTCTACACGAACATGCCAATGATTTTATTTGAGGTCTAGAAAAGGTATTGTGTAACTAATGCCAAACTCTACTGTCTTTACATAGCACGGTGATGGAAAATACAAATTAGCTTCAGTTGAGATAATTTTTATTACAATATACATATGATCCCTAAGATTTGATATGCCAAAAAGATCACGTTCCACAGCATGTCAATGGAAAACTCAATTAGCTTCAATTGAAATACTTTGGAGTACCACATGTACATGAAGCAGATCACCCGCAGCGAAGCGCGGGCATAGTGGCCAGTAATAATAATGATGTGGCTTTGTCAGAGAGCAACGATCCCTATTTTAAATGTGTCCCAATTTATGGATGTGCCTATGCTCATACACGTTGGAACAACACGCGTCTAACTCCATGACGCGTCTATACTGACTCCAAAACACATTCGAATATATAATACTAGGAGAATACAGATAATTTAAAAAGATATTGGTCCACAACTCAATGAATGTTACATGAAGAGATAGCTATCATAATTGCATGTGCTAGTTGACTTTAATTGCAAGTTTCAGTAGATTGCTGATGTGGACAGCTTGCATGTCAAGAGAATTCATTAGTGGGATTTGGTTATATAAAAAGTATAGATTTTCGAGCCACATAGATCATCCATTTTACATACAACAAGCTATATATTTCATTGCATAACAATGCAATGACATCTTCATAAGTTTCAAAATAAGGGATTTGCTAAAATTCAGGTGCTTGAATTTAGTTTTATTTTAGGCAATTCTTATTGCATATACTTTATACGTTGCAATTTTTGTGGACGCAGTAAACAATTTTTGGTACCGATAATAAAAAAACTTATTAGACAAAACTACAAACCTAAATCTGATTTATATTGGCACAATGACAATTAACAATTTCTAATTACTTTTATAGGAATACAAGGATAAAAATTTAGTATGTCATGACACAAAGAGTATAAGAGTGTTGTCTGAAATTATCTAAAATTTCAGGCACCAAAAGTATAGGAAAAGCGTCAAAATAAAGAGAAAAAAAATAGAACTTATGGACATATATCCCCGTGGGCCGCAATTGAGTTGGGTTGACTAAACTGGACTCTCAACTGTACAAGGAGCCAACTTTCGGATCCATAAAGAGTCTCGCGGGTTGGAGTCGACGACTCCTGCCCTAGCTATCGCCGCTGGCCCTATCGTCTACCGCCGCTAGTTCCCCTTTCTTCTTCTCTCGCATCTCGCTAGAGAAGGGAGTGGGGATCTATTGTTTTAAATAAGTTTTTTTCTTGTAGATCGAGTCATTAGAGTCAATGTTTTTCTATGCCATAGTTTTTGATAGTGGAGTTTTATCTTCTCTTTCTCCTTCTCTCCGGCGACAATAAAAATGAAGGGTGGAATCGTCTTCTGCATGGCGACTCCGTTAAAGAAAGGAGACAAAAAAAGAAGTTTCTCAATTTCACATACAGGAATATTGGTCATCATTCATTGGATATTTGTTTTCAGGCTATTTGCCGAGTGTTTACAAAACATCTAACAAGTTAAGGTTTGAGTTTGTTATTCATAGCACATGTATTTTTTTAATCCAAAGTGCTTATAACGTATTAATGTACCAGCTATCGTATAATACCATTTGTCGGTGGTTAGAACTGGGGTCCTAACACCGGCTAATAATTTGGTATTTGCGTGCCTAGGGCCGGATGGTATGCAAGATGGACACAAGATGTATATTGGTTCAGATAGTGGGCTGCCCTACGTCCAATTCGAAGGAGCGACTTGTATTATCTTGCACCGGAGTGTTTGCAGTAGGGGTTACAAGTTAGGCGAGAGAGGAAGGAGCTCCCAAGTCTCTATGATGAGAGTGAAGTGGTGCGTGACTGGTTTTTGTTGTTGTCTTGTACGAGTATGGATGGATTGCATGTGTGTTTTGATGCCTAGAAGTGGTCCCTGCCCTCTCCTTTTATATTCACAAGGGAGGAACAGGGGTACATGTTATCTACTCATAGTGGGAGAGCCTGGCGGAGAGTTCCCGAGGGGGTCGGGCATCCGTCGTCTTCTGGCAAGGTGACTCGGCGTTGTAGTAGCATGGTAAGGACAGGCGTATTTTTCAGTGTGGGAAGATGGACTTTGGTTTCCGGAGGAGCAGTGCACGACGTGGCTGACGTCCTTTGGCACTACGCAGGAATGGACTTCACCCCTCGGGCATGCTCGTTACTGTGGGAGTCATCACCTAGAGGAATGGGGCGTAGTCCTATAAGCACTGTACGGGCATGGGCACCGCCACTTGGGCGTGCTGGCCTCCGTGGATGGATGACCCACATAGTGAGAATGGTCGGCCGCATAGTGCATGTCGTCTCAGCCTTGACCGAGGTGTGGTCACAAGGGTTATGAAGCGATGGCCGGCATGCCTTAGTCGCGTCAGTGCGTACGGTGAGGGGGTTAGGCAGAACGGTTGCCAGTAACCCCGCCCCTGTGATGGCATGCGCGACGGATGGGTGACAGTCCGACTTTGGTGTCAGAAAGGTTTGATTTGACTCGTACTGGGAACGTGTTCGCAGAGGAAGTTGTGTGTGTGGGCCCGCTTGATGGGACGGTGTCCGCTTGCTATGGCCCAATGGGATGGAGAAACTCTCTTCGGGCGCAGGGGATGATGACGTCATGCAGGGGGCTCTGGCGAGGCGAGGAATTGGTGCCCGAGGGTGTATCCTCCCGAACCCGCTTGCTGGGGGGTCGGGAGAGGCGGAGAATGGCTCCCAAGGATCGGATTGCGCTCGAGGGGGGAGTCTGCCTCGGGTGAGCTTTGGAATGGGACCAAAGGTCGCTGCCTACGTTCCCCGTGCTGCCCCCTGTTCTTAGTCGTGACAGGGTCCCATTCGTTAGGGATTTGGGCTTAACTTTTTAGGGGGTAGTTTCGCGTTTAAATAAGACACCTCTAATTAGGTATCAGACACCATTCTTCTTTGGTCAGGAAAAAGGAAGCCTCTTCTTGTCTCGTCAGAGAACAAGAGATGCTTATATAGACACAAATCTAAAATGAGTTTTCGACGATATTATTTCAGTCTTCAACAGAGTATCTATACGAGAGATTTATTTGAAGTGTCCAAAGAGTATAACTTAAATTTGAGTATCTCTCTTAAAAACGATTTGTAAATAGATTTTTTTGGGTGTTAATAGGTAATTAATGAGTACTGTGTTGTTTTTGGAGATATGAGCGAGTCATTATTGTCCCTAGAGCTATAGAAGACGACGATTTAACGGGCTCATCGTCTTCCCCAGCTCAGGCGATCTCCACTGCCGCAGCCTTCATTCCATTTCAACAACAGCTCAGCGTCGTTCCTTCTCTGCTCTCCGCTATCCGTGTGCCGGCAGTACTCATCTTCTGCGTTCCCTACCTGGGTAAATCCTGCAACCGGCTCATCCGCCGCCACGCCGGGCCGCTGCGTAGCGCCACGCCGCCGCGCGTCCCCCTATCCAAAAGCGACGAGTTGCTGCTGTTTGGTAAGCTCAGATTTCCTCGACTTCTCGGATAAATCGCCAGTAGCCTCCTGGTGTCACTGGGGTTTCGCAGGACCCTGGGCGCGTCCGCCGCGATGGGTGGAGGCGTCTGGTTTTCTTGGTTGGCTTCCCTTCTTGCGCTTGGTTTTGTGCTCAACTGCGTCGAGGCTAGCCTGGGAGATGTTGATCCGCGGTACAGGTGAGACTCATCTCTGTTTGGCTCTCGAATTTTGACTAGTCTCCTGCAGTGGTAATGTATCCTTGCCTGAATTGTTTTCTACTCCGTAGATCCTTATTAGGGGATTATGCTGTGTGGGATTCCTTATACTGGGATTGTGCGCAAAAGTGTTCATGGTTAGACAATTTGTTGATCGTTAATCCTTGCAGTTAGTAGGTTCCATAAATCTTGGACAAGGCATTGCACTTTTCGCCTGTATAAATATTTGTGTTACTGTTGGAATTGTGGTTGCTAACTAGTTGGCTACATAAGAACATATTCAAACTGAGAAGGGTGCCTCCAAATAGACCACATTTTCAAAATAAAACAGCTCAGTAGCTGTAGACAGTAAATGATCGTTTGATTAAGTAACTTGCTTTCTTGGATATGTGCAAAGTGTCTCAGTGTCCTGTGAGAAGAGATGTGAAACTACCGGAGATGGAATTTCTAGAACAAGGCTGACTGCCTGGTATTCAAACAGCACACAAGTTGTAGCAAACTGTACAACACTTCTTTGGGAGTTGGGAACTAGAAGCTTGTGCTTAATGATTTCTTATTTGGAGTTGGTGGCAAATTATGAATTATGGCTGCCCTTTTGTTCCTTTGCTAATATGTTGGATTTCAAATTTCTAGTATATTAATATCATTAGAAGAGAAAATTTCACTTCAGTGGTGTGATGTGAATATGTGGTCGTGCTCAACTGTGGAGGGCAATCGGCAAAGTGTTTTTGTTAACTGAAGTTGAAAGTGATAGCATGGCTGTAGAGTGGCCAAGGGGCGTAGTTTTCACTGTTATTCTGTTGACAAACTGCAACAGTTCTCGGGACAAACTTCTATATATTAAGAAAAAGTAAAAATGGGCATAATTACAGCATTTAAATGGTAATCTTCAGAGGTTCAGATAGTAGATATTACAAGCATTTTGGTATTGGGACTCTTTGTTACAGAAAAATCAAGGATACTCTAACCCTTTGAATTGAATTAAAAATCAGAGTCAATCCAGTTAGGTTACACCTAATAAGTCAGTCATTGACAATAGCCGTTAGTCAGGAAAAATTGCCTCTGCTACCCTTGTAATTTAAGGAAGACACAAGAGAATTGAATCATTTTGTATCAAAACTAGTCTATATAAATACCTCAATGCTTTCCTAGGGAGAGATCCTCAACTCCTTGTTAACCACCATATTTGCACTAAATGTTACTAGTTGCCAAACATCATGGCTAATTAACCAGTTCAGCCATTTGCAGTTACAACTTACACTAATGCTTTCCACATTTGTTTGGTTGTAAAATTTGTAGTATAATCAACCTTGTTGTAGACATCTTGCATGCATCTATTATTCTTAATTTTTGTTTCTATTCGTGGAGAATACAGTAAGGTTTGAGTTGATTGAATTGTAGCTTAGTTATACATTGTGTTAGCCTGTGTATGGGCCTGTTTGGTTTGAGCCTTAGCGTTGTGCCTGAGGGAAAGTGCTGCCTGAAGGTAGCCTGAAACTTTGATGAGTTTTGCCTCTTCAGCTAGTGTGTTTGGTTGATACCTGAGCCTGAAATTGAATTAGTTGCAAATGTACCTTTGTGATGTCCATGAATATAAGTTCAAATCATTGTTATCTTGTATGAAAACTATTGGTACATACAATTTTCAAAGATGGATTATGGATAGATTATCACTTTACCTTAGAGAGGTAAAGGCAAAAAAAAAAAAAAATATCTATTAAGGGCCAGCTTGATGCGGCTCCAGTTCCGGCACCGGAGCCGGAGGAGGCGCACCAACGAGCATGGTCAGGAGAAGCGCTTCTGGTGCCAAATAGAGGAGCTGGAACCATTTTGGCTGTACGGAGGCAGAGCTAGAGATGTCAATGGGGACCCGATCCCCGATTCCCCACGGGGAATTCCCCTATTAGGGGACGGGGATGGTACTGAATTTGTCTCCATGGGGAGTTAAACGGGGGAGAACCCTTCCCCGTCGGGTCTGACGGGGGCGAGTCTGGTAGGCTGTTCCCCGTCCCCGTTTCCCCGTGTCCCCGTTTCATCACTTGTTTACAGCCTACGAATTCATTTCCTTAGCCCATCAGGCCCACAAAGCCCACATAAGAACACCACATATATATAGAAAAAAACCTAGTTCATTCAGTCTTCGGCTGTGTTCGGTGAAGCTGAAGTGCTGTAGATAAGCGCTGAAGTGCTGTAGAAGTGCTGAAATCTTGTGAGAGAAAAATACTGCTGAAGTGCTGAAAAATAAGCGCTTATAAGCGCTTATACCCTCAACCGAACTCAGCCTTCCTCTCTGCCTCCCCGCCGCCGCACTCTCTCGCAGTCTCTGTGCGCCGCACTCCCTCTCGCATCTGGGCGCCGCCCTTCCGCATCTGCATGCTCCTGCTCTGCTAGCGCTCGTGCATCTCCACTCTACTACTTGCTCGTGCTCCCTCATGCAAGCAATCAGCTGCTGCACTGCAGACTATAATCTAGATCTATGTCCAGATGCTCATTGAGGTGATGGCGTATTGGCGCTACATCTGCGCATGCATGAAGCTGTATTTGGAGTCACCGCCAAGCAAGACCTGACCGCGGGCCGCATCAAGATCAAAATCTTGTGTGCTCGAGTAGTGTATGACGGAAGTTGGAGTCAAGAAGTTCATGCGTCACCAGATATTTGTGGTCTATGTGCACGTTCTTTGTTTATCCTTTGGATGTTCTTCGGACTCAAGTTAATACTTAATAGCGTTTCTTGAAAATTTGCTTGTGAGAGATCTTGTCCATTGACGTCAGTTCTCAGAGATTGACTTGCAATTTTTTCTTTCTCTTTCTGTATCGGGGACTGGGACCCCGCGGGAAAAATTTCCCCGCACGGGGACGGGGATGGGAGACAAACGTCCCCGCTCGTGTTGACGGGGACGGGGATGGGGAGAAATTTTCCCCGCGGGGACGGGGATGGGAAGCAGGCCCCCGACGGGGAATTCCCGTTGATCTCTAGGCAGATCTGCTTTCTTAGGCTCTGGCTCTGCTGATGGAGCCTGTTGGGAGGAGCCCTGCCAAGGGGGCTCTAAGTGGACTGCGATATGCAGTAGCATCATTGAGCATTAAATGCCATGAATCAACAGTACTTAACAATGCACTGAAATGTGAGTAATGGATGTGAGAGCATTATTGAGTCTGCTGACCACTTTTGTGTACCTGAGTAACCAAACAAGGTACAGGCAGTGACCAGGAATACAAAAAGGCCAAAGCGCAATCTACACAGGGCTCAATCAAAACAGTGGCACATAGCCTACAATCTATGCAGGGCTCAATCCAATATACCTGTGTACCTGTGGCATTTTTAAAAAATGGTGCAGCTGTCTGCTTCGTTACAATGAATATTTTTTTAACCAGGGTAGCTCATTCCAAAACAGCTGTTTCATAGGTAGGCAGAACTGCAGAAGTGACTTACTCTTCTGTGGTAGTGTCATTATGTCACTGGTGATCCAATCCATTTTTTTTTCTTGCTAATTGCTGATGGGTTTTGCTAGTGATATGACCGATGGCCCTGCGAGGTTTGCTGCGGAGGTTGTAGGGGTGGGAGACTGCTGGCCGCTGCCATCGGTGGCAAGTGGGCGCCGTAGTGATCATGGCGTGCGTGAGATGAGCGGTACGAGAGAGACAGGAAGGCTCAGGAGAAGCCTAGCAACCAAAACGTTGCTTTGCTTGATTAATTCTGTTACTGTTTGGGGATATTTATCCCTTCCTAACAACCAAATCTGAGATCCTAAAATCAGTGACTAAAAATAGGAAATAGCTAATTATTGCCAATCAAAAGAATATCTGGGCCATTAGCCCCTAACTGACCGGCGCCTAGCCACCTGTGGTGTGCCTGCGGCAGGTATATTGTACGCCAGTCATAACAGCTAGCATTTGTTTGTTTCCACAAGTTGGCATTAACCTAAAAAACTTAATTTTGCAATGCATTTGCACTACCTAGCTCAGGAGAATTCTCACGCAAGATTTGGCAGGCCAACAGAAGGTTCTGGGCGAGGTGGCTCTCTTGAGTGTTTACATGGACTACGGAATCTTTTGGTTATCTAAGGTTCAATAGATTTTCTCTTTTCTAACTGTGCATTGGATTCATAAGATGTTGGAACCAACATATTCCTTTTGAATTAAGTTATATCGAGAACGATGATGAATATATTTTGACAATATAAAAAATATAGTGACATATGGGATCCACATGTTGTAGAGTGTAGACATTCAAGAGATTTTAACAATATTGGCAATTCTCTGCTTAATCTAAACCAAACGTCTCATTACAGAATATATGGCCCTTGGCCTCAACTAACCGGAGCAACATGCTCCTATAATTTAGGAACTAACTAAAGATATCTCCTAGTTTCCATTTGCTCCCTGGCTGGCGACCGCGCCCAGGTCGGTCTCGCGTGGGCTGCGTTGCGGCGCACATCACGGGCCCGCCGGCGCCTGGCATACGTGCGCCCGACCATGACATCTCTCCCCCCCTCGAGGAGCAGCTCGTGCTCGAGCTGGAACTCCGGGTACTTGGCGCGGAACGTCTCGACGTCTTCCCAGGTGGCGGACGCAGCGGACTCGCCCTCCACTGGACAAGGATCTGGAGCACCCCGCGAGCCAGGCGGGAATGGACAGCCCGTGCAGGCTCCGGAACGATGGCACCATGATGTAGAGGCGGCAGTGGAGGGGGAACGTCCGGCGGCCCGACATGGAACACATCGTGAATGCGAGCTCGGGGTGGCAAAGTGAGGCGGACAGCGACGTCGTTGATGAGCTCGATGACGCGTTACGGGCCAAAGAAGCGCGGCTTGAGCTTGCCGGAGATAGCCTGAGGAAGCGACGACGAGGCCCGCTGCCGAAGGCGGAGGAGGACCCAATCACCCACGCTGTACTGGATGTGTCGATGCGACTTGTCATAGTGCAACTTCCTGCGTGCCTTGAATAGTGGTTGTCCGCCAGGAACTCCGCGCGCTCCTCCATGCTCTTGGCGACAGCAGCCACCCTCGTCTCCCCCGGCTCGTAAGACCGGATGGACGGCGGATCGCTGCCCGTAGACGACCCGGAACGGCGTGTCCCGCAGTGAAGTCTGGTAGGCGGTGTCGAAGACGAATTCCGCCCAAGGGCAGCCAGCGTAGCCACTGTCGTGGCCTGTCCCCAATGAGACACCGCAGGTACATGATGATGACACGGTAGGCCGCCTCCGATTGGCCATCCGACTGGGGATGAAACGAACGTCGTCATGTGTAGCTTGGTACCCATCAGGCGCATGAGCTCGCGCCAGAACGTCGAGGTGAAGACCGGGTCCCTGTCCGTCACCATGGACTGAGGCACGCCGTGGAGCCGGACAATCTCGGTGAAGAAAGCCCGGGCGACGGACTCGGCGGAGTACGGATGCGCCAGCGGGATGAAGTGGCAATATTTACTGAACCTGTCCACCACGGTGAGGATGACGGACTTGCCACGGACACGGGTAAGGGCCTCCACGAAGTCGAGGGCGATATCAGTCCACACCCCCTGCGGCACCTGGAAGGGGAAGCAGGAGGCCAGCCGGATGCAAGTGCTCAGACTTGTATCGCTGGCAAACGACACACGTGCGCACCAAGTCCTGGACAAGCTGCTTCATGTTAGGAAAATGAAAATCGCGGCGAAGTCGGTGCAGCGTGCGCTGAACCCCCTCGTGTCCGTCCTCGTGAACAGCCCCCCCATGATCTCCTGCAGCAAGGGCGAGGCGGGCGGAATGTAGAGCCGGCCGGCAAACTGGACCATGCCGTCCACCACCGACCACGGCGCGCCGCGGGAGCCGTTGCTGATGCCTTCGCGAAGGGCGACCAGGGCCGGGTCGGTTTGCTGCGCTTGTCGGAGCCGGTCGATGAAGTCGAAGCGCGGAGCCGAGAGTGCGAGGAGTGCCCCCTCCTCTGTGTCACGCCTGGACAGCGCGTCCGCCACTGCGTTCGCCGCCCCCGGCTTGTAGTCGACGGCGAAGTCAAACCCCAGCAGCTTACCCACCTAATGGTGTTGTGGGATGGTGGCCAAGCGCTGGTCCAGCAGGTATTTCAAGCTGTAGTGGTCTGTCTTGACGAGGAAGCGGCGGCCCCAGAGGTACGGCCTCCAATGGCGGACTGCGTGGACCAGCCCGATGAGCTCCTGTTCGTACGCGGCGAGGGCACGGTGGCGAGGTGCCACAGGGCGGCTGAAGAAGGCCACCGGATGACACTCCTGGATGAGGACGGCGCCGAAGCCATGCGACGAAGCGTCACACTCGACGACAAACAGCTTGGTGAAGTCCGGCATGGCGAGGATGGGGGCTGAGGTGACCGCAGCCTTGAGCGCCTCGAAAGCCGCGGTGGCCTCCTCGTTCCAGGAGAAGCCGTCTTTCTTGAGCAGGGCGGTCAATGGCGCCGCGACCGAGCCGTAGGTATGGACGAACTTGCGGTAGTACCCCGCCAGTCGTGGATGGCTTGAACCTTGGCTGGATTCATGGCGACGCCCGCCTCCGATATGATGTGGCCGAGGTAGGAGACGGAGGTGACGCCGAACGCGCACTTGGAGCGCTTGACGAAGAGCCGTTGGCGGCGCAGCTCCGTGACGACGGCGCGGAGATGACGAAGATGATTCGCCCAGGACTTGCTGTAGATCAAGATATCGTCAAAGAAAACGAGCACAAAGCGACGGAGGAACGGGCGAAGTACATCATTCATGAGCGCCTGGAACGTGGCCGGGGCGTTGCACAGCCCGAACGGCATGACTAGGAACTCGTAGAGGCCGTCGTGGGTACGAAACACCGTCTTGTGGATGTCCTCCGGCCGCATGCGCATCTGATGGTACCCGGAATGCATGTCCAACTTGGAGAAGAACTTGGCGTCGTGGAGCTCGTCGAGTAGCTCATCGACGACCGGGATCGGGAATGCAACCTTCAGCGTGAGCACGTTCAACGCGCGATAGTCGACGCAGAACCGCCACGACCCATCTGGCTTCTTGACGAGGAGGACGGGTGAGGAGAACGCGGAGTCGCTGCGGCGGACAATGCCCTGCGCGATCATCGCAACGCACTGTCGCTCCAACTCATCCTTGTGGACCGCCGGATACCTGTAAGGCCGAACTGCCACAGGTGTTGCGTCGGGCTTGAGGTCGATGTGGTGCTCGTGGTCGCTGCGCTGGAGGCAACCCCGTCGGCTCGGCGAAGACGTCGTCGAGGCGCCCAGGAAGCCCTCGAGGAGCAGTCGGTGGCCAAGGTAGTATGCAGGGTCGGCGCTGCCGTCGGTGGCACGCCATGCCAACAGAGCGAGCGCCCTGCCCACTGGAACGCCATGGTCCGGGCCGCCAGGTCCCAAACGATTGGGCCCAATGTCGCCATCCAGTTGGTGCCGAGGATGACATCGTACCCGGCCAGGGGCATCACGAAGAGGTCGACGCAGAACTCCACGCCGTGGATGAGGATCGGGGCTTGGCGGATCACCCCGGGGCAGGAGATGTGTCCGCCGTTGGCGACGGTGGCCGTGAGCCTGGGCCGCGGCTCGATGGGCAGGCCTATGCGCCGCGCGGCCGCCTCCCCGATGAAACTGTGGGTGGAGCCGGTGTCGATGAGGGCAACGAAGGAGGCGGCGGCCAGCAGCACCTGGAGCTGAATGGTGTTGCAGACGGGAACCCCTGCCACCGCGTGCAAGGAGAAGACCGGGGCCTCCGCGTCCGGCGCGTCCTCTGCCACGGCGTCGGCGGCGGTAGCGATGTCGATGCCGTTGATGAAGAAGATCCGCTTGCAGACGCGGTTGTGCCCGCGCGTATACCGCTCATTGCAGTTGAAGCAGAGACCTTGCCGGCGGCGCTCTTCCTGCTCCGGCAGGGACAGGCGCTTGGGTGGCGGTCGACCGTCCATGGCGGCCCTAGGCGCATCTGCCTTGGGAAGCGGGGGCGCAGGGAGGGCCAGGCGTGGCGCAGGAGCCGGTAGCAGGCCACGGGCCGCGCCCTTGACGTTGGTCGGCGCGAACTGCTCCCGGAGCTCGAGCTGGCGCGCTAGGCTCATGGCCGCCGCCAGAGATTGCGGGCTGTGGACCTGGATGTCGAGGCTGAGCGGCGGAAGGAGCCCTCCGGTGAACAGCTGCACCCATTGCGCCTCCTCCAGGGGACCGGCGCGGGGAAGGAGCGCCTGGAAGCGATCCTGATACTCTGTGACGGTGCTTGTGCGGCGGCAGTCTGCCAACTCGAAGAGAGGAGCGGCACAGGAGAGGGGGGCCGTAACGCAGGTTGATCAATTCCTTGAACCGGCGCCATGACGGAGTGCCCTCGTCTGTCTGAACCTGGATGTACCACAGCTGTGCCCCCTCCTCGAGGTGGTAGGAGGCTATCCAGACCTTTTCCTCATCCATGATGCGCTGCTGATGCAAATAGGACTCGCATCGATTTATGAAGATGAGAGGATCGGTCTTGCCATCATACCGAGGGAAGTCCATCTTCTGGAACTTCGGTGGGCGATCCTGATGGTGCTCGCCGGCACCGGGCTTGTTGCCGGAGTCGACGTGCGGTCGGCGGTGAGGCTGGCAATGGCCTTGGCGTTGGCCGCCACGGACTCTTGCAGCGACTTGAGGGCGTCGGCCAGGGACTTGAGATCGACGGGTTCGCCCATGGCTGTGGATGGGTGGCGGCGGCTGGTGGTGGGGCTTGCGGGTGGTGGTGGGGAAGAGGAGCGCGACGAAGAGGATTGCCTGGATCGTGATACCAGGTTGTCAAGGGCGTCAAGCCCTCGGGTAGCTGGCCCTCGGCTACGCAACTCGTAGCCTCGGTCCGTCGTCTTCTCCGGCGAGGTTGCCCTCTTCCGCAGGCTTAGTTGAGAGGTAGAGGGAGATTAGATTGGTAATTCTCTGCTTAATCTAAACCAAACGTCTCATTACAGAATATATGGCCCTTGGCCTCAACTAACCGGAGCAATATGCTCCTATAATTTAGGAACTAACTATAGAAAGATATCTCCTAGTTTCCATCTCCTCCCTGGCTGGCGACCGCGCCCACGTCGGTCTTGCGTGCGCCATCTGCGCAGGCTGCGTTGCGGCGCACATCACGGGCCCGCCGGCGCCTGGCATACGTGCGCCCGACCATGACAGTTACACTCCAGCAAACCTATTATGGAAATTTTGGTCGTGACTGGTTTTGGTTATGACAACATTTTGGCAGGGTTGCTGACTTCTTTATTGTTTAGTCTGAGATAATGTGTTCTTTGGTGTTTTGATAGACGAGCTAGAACTACAATAGAATCTAATCCAGGGCAACTAAGCGATGTCTGAATAAAAAAGGCAACTAATTCTTCTGGTTATGGTAATGCAGCTGCTACTGCATAGCTTCTGTTGGCTCTCTGTAATGTAGGCAGTGGCGGAGCTTGTCAATTTTGACGCATACAGCCACTATTAAAGTGTGTATACCATCCACGCCAGGTGAAATATGGATAAGAAAACAAAACTAGCGCATAAATGCTTAGTTTTAGATGATATTTCAGTTCATGGTTAAAACCACAACATGCTTGATAAAGTAGCATGTAAAAGTAACTACTGATTTGCTTTCTATAAAAGCAGGGTTTACCACCAGTAAAAAAAGTAACTAATGATGGTAAAAAAATACCTAAATAATGATGGTTTGGTTGATCTTCACCTGATGCGGTGTGGGCAGTTCGGTGAGCGCAGAGGAGACCAGAGGACAAGATGGGAATGGGAATTGGAATGCAGAGGGTACCGAGGAACCTCGGTGGTGGGTTCTTGTCTGGTGACGGTGACTGAAGCGCTAGGCGCCACCATTGAAGGGTTAAACCCCACCCCGGCATGCGGGAGGTTTATTCCTTCTTCAATGAGTGTTCACAATCCTAAAGAACCCCTTTTATAGATTAGGAGTGCTTGCCAACAATAATCAAACTGATCTATGAAAAATCCTCCCAAATTCCCCTTTCCTAACAAACTAAGCCTTAGCCTGGCTTAGACTAGTGGCCAGTTTGGGGCGACGTCGGTACTGGCGGCCCACAACAATTTCCCCCTCCCTGACAAACAGCCCATTCACGAGCTGAAACGAAGGATAACGATCCTTGAAGTCGTCCACCGCTTCCCAAGTTGGCAGCGGTGCGCCCTTCCCAGTGAACAAGGAGCTGCCAGCGACCATGGTTGAGGCAAGCACAGACTATGGCAGCTGGCATTGGAACAACCCGACCATGCAGGATGAAAGGCAGGGGAACCAATGCAGCCGGCGGATCAACCGCATATTTCTTCAGGAGAGCGACATGGAAGACGTCGTGAATGCGAGCCTTAGGGGAAGATGGGGGCAATAAGCCACTGTGCCTACACGCTTCACCCTGATATGGCCCGAAATAACGAAGGGCCCAGCTTGGATGTCGAAGGCTCGAAGCAGCAGTAATGACCACTGCAGCGTGTTGGTGGAGACGTAGCCAGACCCAATCGCCCATGGCAAACTCAACGAGGCAATACTTCTTATCTTGATGGTCCTTCATGACATCCTGAGCCAGCCGCAATCAATAACGAACATCCTTCAAGAACTCATCACCCAGCCACCCGAGAAGTGCCAGGAAGATAGGACGCCAAGGGTGGCGTCAGCCAGCCGTAGACCTCGAAGGGGGTGGCACAGAGAGCAGACTGTCATGACAAATTCCAAATTGATCAGTACAAATATTAGCTATATAATCTACACATGAGTTGGATATTTAAAAATATTAGCTGTACAATCTACACAGTACAATTGATCAGTTGGTATCCCAAACCCAGGGTCAGCAAAAAATGTCCACGGTGTTAAGAATCAACATGGGGTTCATTTTGCAAGTCATTTGCATTGCTAGCATGTTTTACTATTTACTATTTTCTTATTGTGTTTGTGATATTTGTTGTGTACTGGACGTAGGAGCAAGACAAAAATAATAATAATGCCTAGATTGGGCAATTCATCATTTTTTTTTGACAAGGAGGGGAATTCATCATTGAAATAGAGATTGGGATTTGAGAATGTGTAATTACCTTCTGCTGCCTGCCCGGCTGCCTCCAGTTATTGTCCTGCTGCCGACTGCCGAGGTCTGTGGGAACCTTTGCAGTTTGTTACCGGCTAGTAGCTGCGCCCTACTGCCTTTCTCTGGCCATGGCGTCACACCCTACTCCGGCAACGCCCATGCCTAGCCAGCTGTCGAGTCCAAAGTCTGACAAGTATTGTCCTTGCCCCTTAAAGGAAGCACCGACCGCTGGTTATCGCCTGCAGGGCTGCAGGCCTCCTTCAATTTGGCACCTAACTGGTGCTGAGGCTGAAATGTGGCAAGTATTGCCCGTAGCCAAGCAGAACGAGGGATGAGAGAAAGACAGGCAAAAGGCGGTGCTAGAATAGTCACATACGAAAGCACGTTTGTAGCCAGGTAGGCGCCTCTGTGTTGGGCCCTTTGTCTTAGCGGGCTGGCTGGCGAGGGCTACTAGTTGCCGACCCGGGTGGCAGTGAGCACCGCGCCGACCCAGGCGGCCATTGGGCCTCGCCCCACCCCGCGTGGCCCACTGCAGCCAACCAGCAGTGCGGCCTTCTTCCTCGCGGCCATTGTGCCAGCGCCATCACACCGTCCACCACCCACTGCTGCAGCCGCACTAGGGCTCTCCGAAGCTCCGCCGTCACAGCTGCGACAGCCTCCTCCCCCTCCCCCGCCCTAATCCCGTCGCCGCATGGCCATGCTCGTCAGGCGACCGTGACGCCCGCACCCTAGACTTGGCCCGGGCGTCGCCACCGCCAGGGCCCCTAATCGCTTGGCCACCATCCCCACCACTTGTCTTCCCTGCCTCCCCCTGACCCCTTTCCTTCTGAGCCCGACGGAGTTGAAGGCAGCGCTGACGATCTCAGGTGGGGCGCCACAGATGGAGATGAGGGCAGCGTCGATGAGCTCGTTGGAAGGTGATGGGCTTTTGGGCCGCATGGGCCGATTCCGCGCTCGGAGGAGGAAGAAAGCAGTGCTGGGGGAGGGGAGGGGGGGGGGGGGCGCGCTTCCTGTCCGACTGGTCGGGCTGGAAGATTTCTGCTGGCTGTTTGGGAGTGCGAAATGTTGGGCTAGAAAATTTGAGTGCAGTAATGAGACATTTTGGGCTACACCTAGGGCCATATCCGCCGTGGACAGGTGGACTTCATAGTTACAGAAGTCTAACAAGCTCCAATTTCATGTTTCAAGTAGACAAGGCAGGTGTATTGTGAGATATGCTGTGGTAGTAGGATTGATTTTGCCTTCCATGGTTATGTTACATGTTTGCATTATTTATTTCTTGTAGGCTCTTTTCATATTTCATATGCAGATACTCCCTCAGTCCCAAAATAAGTGTCGTTTTAGGATTTTGACTGCCTCCTTTTAATCATTTGTCTTATTCAAAAAGTTTATGAAAAAATTAATTATTTTATTATGAAATGATTAATTAGTAGAAGTACTTTAATCTTGATTTGTTTATTTTTATATTTTCATAAATTTTTTGAATAAGACGAATGGTCAAACGTCGGTTTCAAAAAGTCGAAAACGACACTTATTTTGGAACGGAGGGAGTATGCTACTAGCCTACTACCAAGAACACTCAGACAGTATCTTAAAATTAATTATATAGTAAATTTTCACATCGTTTTGCTTTTATTGAAACACTACCTGAGTGTGCTCTTTTTTTAGCTTCCTATTTGGCTTAAATAAAATATCACTAAATCTCACTTATCTGTCAATCCTAGTTGATTTCATACTGATGTAATTTCCCTTTATTTTGATGAATTACTTCAACTTACTACTATTTATCTTTATTTAGGAGCTTATGAAAAACTTTTATTTTGTTGATCCACCTTTAGAACCTGCGTGAGGGAGTGCCAGACTACAGGGATTATTGGGGAGAATATCATCAGCCACTGCCAGTCCAAAGAGAATGACACATCTGTTGGAGGTTCTTGGTACAACCAGGAGCAAATTTACGTGCAGTGGAAAGAACTGAACTGTATGACATATTGTCGTTACTTCTGCATGATGTGGAGAGAAGGGGAACGGCAATCACTTGGCCTGAGCCCTGTGAAATATCATGGCAAATGGCCATTCTTACGCGTTTCTGTGTTCCAGGTATGTTTTGTGCTGACAGGATCCTGAAATTAACATTTTTTTTTTCCTATCATTAGTTCTTGATGGCATCTCAATTACATATGACAACCTTCATCAGGAACCTCTTTCAGCTGTTCTATCTGCAATCAACCTATTAATGCACTTCACTGGCTGGCTTTCATTTTTCCTTCTAGTGAATTACAAATTACCTCTTAGACCCCAGACGAAGAGAACTTACTATGAATATACTGGCTTATGGCATATCTATGCAATTTTATCAATGAATGCATGGTTCTGGAGCTCTATTTTCCATACTAGGTATCAAATTCCTCAGCCTTAAATATGTTATGAAACTTGAGGTACTACTGTCATCTGCGATATCTAATTGATCATGCTTATTCTGTAGAGATATTGACTTGACTGAGAAATTGGACTACTCTTCAGCTGTCGCGCTGCTTGGATATTCGTTAATCCTTTCATTGCTGAGGACTTTCAATGTCAAGGATGAAGCTTCCAGGGTGATGCATGCAGCCCCTATTTTGGCATTTGTTACAACACACATCTTGTATCTTAACTTCTACGAGCTTGACTATGGTAAATCTGTTTTCACTTGTTGCTAAACATTTGCCATCCTTATAAGAGGATTAATCTGGCTTTTATATCCGTTGCATATTTTAACAAACTTTTGCAATCTCCTGCTGCTAGTTTTACCATGCCTTCTATGTAATACAGAAACCATGTCTGCCTCTTTTAGCTGCAGCTGTACATTTGTTAACAAAAGCCTTATGAAAGCGCAGTCATTAGTGATCTAGTAATGAATTTTCTTCAGTTTTGGTCCACACAAACTAGTTGCATCTTTGCAAAACATTTAGATATGCTACTCAAATGTATCTGATGAACCTTTTGTCAGGATGGAACATGAAAGTTTGTGTGGTGATGGCTGTGGTTCAACTTCTGTCATGGGCGATTTGGGGTGGTGTAAGCAGACATCCGTCACGACTCAAGCTTTGGACAGTTGTTTTTGGAGGAGCTGTAGCTATGCTTCTTGAACTCTATGACTTTCCTCCATACATGGGCTATGCCGATGCCCACTCTCTCTGGCATGCGAGCACCATTCCACTCACATATCTCTGGTGGAGCTTCATTAAGGATGATGCCGAATTCCGCACCTCAACACTCATCAAGAAGGCAAAGTAAGCAAATGGACACACAGGTTGTTAACATAGGATCTGGGAGAGTCAGATTTCATGGTCTACTCGAGGAACATTGGGACACCGGACACAGTGGGTTATCGGACATAATGAAGTCTCGGTACATTTGGCCTCCTTCATGTTCATGTCATCAGTCCCAAAAAGAAATTCATCTTCATCCACTCATGGTTTTGGTCCACAAACTCAGCAGCATCTCCTTTTGGGTACATATTATGCCCTTCTGTTCTGTCTGCTGATTGACCTGAACGTATATTCTGTGATTGAATCGGCACCTTATCTTTTTCATTTTCTTTTTGGTACCGGTGGGACTTGCAATTTTTTGACATCGCCAAATCTATTGTAGTATTGTGCAAAATTAGACTGAACGATGGGCATAAATTGTGTGCAACATGTGTAAGATCCTGAAGTCCCTTTTATGCAGACTTGTGGGCATCATGAAACTTTCAAAGAATTATTTTATGCCCGAGGTTTGGAACTGAAGGGTACAGTAGTCAGCATTAAGGGGTCCACTCCTGAATGCTTGGTAGGCCAGCATGACTAGAAGCACCTTAGTTGTCTATCAAGGAGAGATCAAGTAACTAGCGGCTTCAGAATAGCTAGCTTTCTGCGATATCCTAGAAACAATTCTGTCACTGCTCGTACAGTCGTTCACTATAGTGCTTTTTTTTATTCTTATTTTCAAGCTTTATTTAGCTAGTGGTCTGAGTTCCAGTGGATTTGATTTATCAGTGCGTTCGATTTGATTCGTTCAGTGACAATTGAATGGGTCGCTTTCAGTCGGATCTCTCGAAGGGATTGGGGACGTCTTGTCATGCCCACCAACTAAGGCGACTGTCTCGTCGGAGACAGGAACGTGTTATACATTAGTGGACAAGTTTTGGAACTTGGGAACTTTGGATGGTGGCGAGTGATTTACTCTAATTCCGGATGTTGTGCTGGTGTCTGGTGAGCTGCAGCCGCATTGGAGGAGCGTCCGAGAGATTGTGCACTGTCCGCAGTGGAGTGCGGGAGTTGGTACTGTATAAAACCAAAGTTGCTTTTTGTTTACACCAAAATCTGGACTGCGTGGAGATAGTCGATGCCGAACGCAGATAGCCGATTTTGGATAGTCGATTGGGTCCCAGAATCAGTTGTTGGGCCGAAGCATGGACGGTGCGGTTGAAAGAAATAACCGATTGATGACGTCAGCGCGGATCTTCGGCGTCAGGAAACGATTCATGTTCGGAGTCCGTTAAAAAAGGAAAGATTGGGCTCCAAGTTACCTTTAATTTAGGAAAGTTTGTTAGTTTTCGTATTTATCTTGAGTTGTAATTCGAATTGAACTCTATCAAAACCCTGGGTATAAATATAAACCCCTGGCCATTGTAATAGTACACATATATCAATATAACACATCTTTCGGCTCCACCCAAACCTTAGGAGTAGGAGTAACGTAGATCTCGGCGAGTTCTTCAATCAGGGCTGAGTGTCATCCGGTGGACGCAGGCTTGTTTGTAAGTACCGTCATGCCTCGTTAAGTTTTGTCTCTTTAATGTCATCCGGTGGACATGGGAGCATCGTAGACCGGGGTTGATTCTTGTTTAATATGAGTTTAGCGTCATCCGGTGGACTTGGGCTTAAATCAAATAAGAATTAGTTATCGATTCATGTTTGTTTTCTTGTTTAATCTATGTTTAGCATCATCCGGTGGACGAGGGCTTAGGTTAAGCTTGATTACGTGCATGAATTAGTTATCGACTCTAACTAATTTGGCATCTTAGTTAGATTCATTAAGTTATCAAGATGTTATCTATCATTTATTATTTATTTATCAATATAACATCTCTCTGCCCAATCAAGATTGCATAGTATTGGCCTTAGATCTACATGAAAAAGGTTCATCATGTTTCGTTCATGTTTATGCTTTGTTATGATATTCGCTCGATTCGGCCAGTACTATCGCAGTCTTGTTCGTACGTGATGAGAGTGCTTGGCAAGAGCCGATCCGAATGAACGTAGAGCCACCGGCCTTCTAGACCAGCTTCGTATTCCTTCTAGATTTACTTATGATTATTTTTGGGAATAAATCTAAACTGGTGCAAAGCCGCAGGTCTTTTAGACCAGTTTCGTATCAGTATCAGGTTTATATCTGGAACTAATCACCGTTAAGTGTTCTGCTTCACGGACCCTGGATCGGCTAATTAGCCGATGCAGTTGTGTTTTCACGAGAAAAACCAGTTAACCGATCGTGCCCTGCCAAATCGGCTAAATAGTCGATTTCTGTCTATTTGACATTCAGACAGTCTAAACTGAATGATTTGACCTGTTTACAACAACCGATTATGTTTTAATCTGTTATAACTATCTGCATAGACTTGTTTAATGTAGATTGTTCTATTTGATTACATATATCAATCGGTTACGTATCAGTTCAATAATTGTTTCCTGTGGCAAGACATGCATACATGCCGGAATCGACTCTTTAGTCGATTTCCGATCCAATCGGCTCTCAGAGCTATATAGTTGGAACTACCTGGATCCACCGGTTAGTTCCGCCCTGTGATTACTGATTATTATCTTTTCCTTATCAATTGCCGGTCAAATTGACTGGCACGCCTGAGGTTTATCGGTGCTCTCTGACCGGGTTTGAAGTTAGCTAGATCTTGGAAGCTTCGACGCTCTTGAGATCATATCCGGCTTCGCTGGTGTGTTGAAGCGTAAGGAACCACATTTTGTACCAACACTCCTCAACCAACATTTTCTAAAATTAAATTTAAAATAGAAATTGGTCCCACGACATCATTGATTCAGTCCAACACTGATTTTTCTTTCTCGGTCTCGCATTGTGGCAAGGGATTGCGTCATACCAGCTCTCGATCATCCACGAACGCCGCCATCGCCGGCCAGGGCTTGCACGCTTGGCCACTGGGACAGCCATGGTTATAGCCAAGCCGAGGCTAGGGTTGGCCATGGTAGGCCAAAGCACTACTGACCTCTCTCTCTCTCTTGCTCTCTCTCTCTGCCCACAACCGTGACGAGGCAAACACGCACCAAAGATCGAATTTCACTGTCAACGTGGTATCAACCTATAACACAAGAGCTGATTTTGGCTGATGCTGATTTGTTCTGAGAGAGAAATATTGTTTCGTGGCTAGAAATAAGGAGAGCTTTTTGGCGAAGCTCTGCGAAAACAGCGGAAATCTAAGGAGAGCTTGGGAGCAAAGATTTCAAATCAATAGTGACCGGTTTTTTTTCGCCTCAGCCAAAGCACTCACATGAGAATGTTTTTTGGTAATTCTTGAAGATGCTCTGAAGTTGACTGCGTGAGTCCGTTTGGGCACGTTTGGTTCCCTGATGAAGGCTGACCAAGCTTCACGGGTGCAAGTTGTCATTGTTTGGATGCCTGTATTCGGCCATGGGCCTGACTCAGCACGTGCAATGAGCCATCCGGAGCCCGGCTCCCGCCTCCCAGGATTCTGCTGAGACTGGCTGGTGCCAGCGCAGCACGCGTATGCATGTGAGAGAGAGTACATGCACGAGACAGGAAGGGAGCAGAGCAACCAATCATCATCTCTCTTCAGCATCGTCATCTCTCTTCAGCATGGCCAGATAGAGCCGATTAACCAATCACACTTGCATGTATGTGTCGGGCCTGGCCAACCGTGATCGGGCTGTCTCATGCGAGCCAGGTTGCACAGAGAAAGGAAGCCAAACGCGCTATTTGTGAATTGTGATCTAGGAGGTGGACTGTGTGAAGTTACAAGGAGAGTTTTCTTTCTCGAACAACACAATTTGATGTGAGAAGTAAAATTCGGATTCGCTAGACTGTAAATAGTGATTGTTTTTCCCCATAGTAGGGGCATGACAGCATGAGGTATCAGTGTCCAGCTCTAAGCGAAAGGTGATTGTGCAGTAACAAGTGCATAGCACACTTTTTTTTTTTCTTCCAACAAAGTACTCCGACGTTGGAAGGTCACATTGACACTTTGACAGTGAAAACTCGAGACAGTGCGCACCAGGCGATAATAATAATAAAAAATAAAAGTCCGGCTGCGCTTTCTTCTTGTCAGTTGTCGCAGGTGGTGTTTAGTGCTAATCACATCAGCCAATGCTAGTATCCCTGTCAGCACACATCGCTATCCTGATCAAAGCCAACTCCGATCATCCTGGCACTTGGTGGAACAATCCTTTTGATGTGTTGCCTTTGTTTGTCCTTTTGTAAAACAATAAACAACTCTAAAGGCGCAGTACCGTGTGGGAAAATCAATTAGTTGCTAATCCCTCTGTCATTGAAATCGAAAGGATATAATTTTATCAGTGTTAAGTCAACTCATGTTAAATAATTGAATTTATATAAAAAGATATCAATATTTATTGTATATGAAATAAGTATTATTAGATCACTGTGCAATATATTTATATAATATATCTATTTAAAAGTATAAAAGTATAATATTTTTCATAATTAATCACATATGAGATAGTTTGATTTACGCTTAATCTATGATTACATCCTTTCTAGAATGAAGGTTGCGGAGGGAGAACTCCATTGTCCCTTTTGAAAAGATCTGTGTTCATCAAGACGCATCCAATCCAATTTGGGGTAAAACTCGTTAGACGTTTGCTGATATCTTGCTATCATGAGTTCAACAACTGGTCATCACAATTTTGTACTCCAGCTACAGAATCTAGCCTTTTTCCGTACGTGCATGTGCCAGCTCCTCTGGTGCACACAGCTGTTCACAACTAAACTAATATAAAGTATAGCATGATATTGTGGTTAGGATTACTACGTTGTAGTAGTGTGTGTTTTTCAGTTGACATCCTTCAACGGATCATTACACATTACTCAAGAATTTTCTTTTGTTAATACACTTCCGTATGAAAATTGCAAAAATACATCGTACTCCATCCGTGTCCTAAACCGACCATTGTTTTAGGAATGAATGTAGAGTATCATTAGGATTACTACGTTGTAGACTCTTAAAAATACTAATCATATGATGTTGAAGATTAACAATAAATATAGCCCACTTACATAAAAGCTGTTCTTACGGGATAATCAGTCAATATACATTAACTGTTGCTGTAGTAAATAATCTCTGAAATACTTCATTTATGCAGTAAAAGAAACTCGTCGTGGAGTTCAAAATCAGTACCAGAAAGACATAACTTGGTGTGCGTGAGATTTGTGGTTGGCCTAACAATTTGATGTCATTTGCGAATAATTTGACAAATATTTTGCCTCTTTGCTAGTTTCAAATTATTCTCGTTTTCTTTTTTTTTTTCCTTGCGCTGGGACGTGGCCGATTCCTTTTTGGCTTGGTCGGACAGCTTTGGCATGGGAAAAAATAGCAATCAAGGAAAAAAAAAAGTTTATAACCTGATGAGAGTTAATGAAATAGACCACCTTTGGATAATGGTGATGGCAGTTAAGAAAACAAAAACCAAAAATTAGTGGCATTGAAGGAAAGCTATATCTTTTAATGGTAACGAGGGAACAAGTATAGATTTGATGGCAATGAGCAAATTTTCTATATTAGTGTAGATAGAAATAAATCGGATGGGAGCAGAGTAGAGGCATCTAGGCAAGCCGGTAAGGTAACCCCCCGAAAGAACCGCCCGGGAGACAGGGACAGAGCGGCCTCCGCCCCGCGTATTTTTGCGTAGTCTCTCCTGGTCCTGGAAACAGCTGTGGGAGAGGGAGGGACAGCAGTTGCAGGGCAAGGAGGAGGAGCATGGAAGCTGCCTCCCAGAGGGGAGAGATTCGTTATGTATAAACACCCCACACACGTCGATCTCCAATCACACGCAACACATCTCCAGTGGTCCTGACTTGGCCGCCACCCCTCAAGATCAGGAGCACTGCCACCACCGCGCCGTCGGTCAGTGAGTTCAGGCTTGGCGTTCCTCGTGTGGGATTATTATCAGAGCTAGCTAGGTGAGTCCATTCGATCCAATCGATCTTGCTTCCAGATCACTTGCTCTCCGTGTTGCGTACGTGTTTCCGAGCAATATGCCGGTATAGCTCGGCCACATTACCCTGCAATGTCCGCTACTGATACGTGATACCCATCTAATCTCAGCATATAACCTGTTACTGCGATGTTTTCTTTCCTAGGTTTCAGAATCTTTAAATCAAACTTTTGTTTCTGCTGACACTCTGTAGACTCTGTTTGTTTCTGCTTCAACTGCGCTCTATTTCTCCGTATGTTTCTTGTTATACTAGGCGCCTTTTGCTACTTTCGTGCTTCTTTGGAACATGAACAAATGAAACGTAACATTGCCCAGTGATCCTACTCCTATGTTCTTGGAAGTAAAATATGGATGACAAAACAAGCTTCAGTTTACTCTGTTACAACATAGGATCGACGGACTGATTATTTTCACGAGTAGTGCGCTTTGGGACCAAGAGGGAACTGGGAGCCATTGTTTAGGTGTAGCTTTGCAAGTACCTGACTGAAATCGACACTAGTGCAATTTTAATGTCCCTTGTGGCCAGCACACACGTTCAACTACTGCTCCTCCTACAGCACGTCAGCTGCTTCTTTTTTTCCTGTAAAGTAAAAGAAAAAAAAACAAGGGAGAGAGAAAAAGGTTATACTACTGCCTGGCCATCGCTGCCTTTTGTACATTATTATTACTACATTATTGTCCACTGAATAAAGCTCCAACGTACTATAGCACCAGCGAGCACTAGCATATTATATATATATTACAGCAGATCAGACGAAATTTGGAGCACAACAGCACATCATGTTTCCATCTTATGGCTGTAGGGTCGAGCCAGTGACGGTAATTATGCGGTTGCCGTTGCCGCTGGGGCAGACGAACCGATCAGTGAATATGGGTCGGGGCGTCGGAGAGCTGCTGTAGCAACACCAAGCAAGGCAGCGAGCGGACAACATAATTTCCTGAAAGAATTGGACGGTTCACATGTGCAGTGTTGTTTGTCAATGCCGTTGCGTTGGGCGGATCGGGTGTGGATGGACGTGCATGCGATTCCCAATCATGCACGCCTTCCGGCCGCCTGCTTGTTGCGTTGCCGCATAGAGTAGCCGCTGCCTCAACCATGCCACACGGCCACTGTGCCAGTTGGGCACTGGGCAGGTAGACGACAGACATCCTCACCTCACGCACGCCGCACAAGATCCCCGGCGATCTTTGTTGCCGGCACAGTGCCTTGCCCCTACCACATGGCCCATCTTCGATCACCTGCTTTTATTGAAAATTGAATGAAAGTTCCTCCGGCCGGCCGGGTGCCTTGTCGGATTTTAGTTTTTCCGATCCTTGACAAGTCGATGAGACCGCAGACGCAGACCGCACTCGATCGTTTTGGACTGGAAAAGAAACCACGTACTGCACCTGCATGCGTGGTCTGGGACACACCAAAAAAAAAAAAAAACCCTTATACTATCGGTTTATTTTGACGCGTGACCGAAAACTGGCCGTCTGCGTTTTTGGCATGCCATGGGTGCAGGCGGACGGACGCGGCAGGCCAAAAAAACCAGGCTCTCCTGCTCCTGGGGGGTGCCATTATTCACGGTAGCCGGCCGCCGTCGAGCCCAGCGCAGCAGCAGATGGGGTTATTGGAGCAGCCACGCGCTCGCCAGGGCTCCCAGGCGGCCATTGTATAGCAACCCCCGCCCGGGGTCCCGGCGAGCAGCAGCCGGCCGGGCGGCGCCTTCCATTCCATCGGTCGCCGCCGTCGACGGCAGCTCTGATCCCAGGTTAGGTTAGGATCCAAGCTTGTGTAGTGGCGTATATAAAAATCGTATCGTGTGTTCTTCAATCGCTTTGCTGATAGATTTTTTATGCCCCTTCATTACCACGACCGGATTGATTAATCCACCGCGGCGCCGCCGCCGTCTGTACGTACGCCGCCGAGAGCATGTGCATAGTTTAATTTTATTCGCCGCGCGCAGCTAGCTCTAGCTGGCATTGCCAATAAGCTAGCGTGCATGACACGTGTGGGGCGAGCGCCGCGTCGTCGGAGCAGGGACGCGCGCGCGCCCGCGACCGCAAGCGTGTCACGACCGTGGCGGAGATTACGGCTGCGGATTACGTACGTCCGGGCCAGCTGTTTCTGTTGATTGGCGCGCGCGGCCAACGCTAGCTAATGTCGTCGTACGTGTCGACGACCGCCAGCTAACCATGCATCCATCTCATGGATGTTTTGGACTCAGGAGCTGATCCATCGATTTGATTTCACCTCCACGTACGAATATTCAAAATCCTTGGCGAAAAACATGCGTTCTCAATATCGTATACTAGCAGCAGCTGCATGCCGCCCAGCTAAATATAGAGGTTTTTTAATTGTTTGGTGCCACCAGCTGCCATCCATGCATGAGTCAGTTCCGTACATTGCCGCATATATGTCGCGAATTGATCACGACGACGACGACGTGGATTAGTGCTGCTCAGGCGAGGATACATGAATCCGGTGTGAGGGCGACGCGTCCTTTTCAGTACTGCACATATCAGTTTCATAGCATAGCAATATAGCCATAGCATGCGCGATTGGTCGCGTCCGGGTGACGGCGACGTCTCGCCGCCATTTTAGCTAAGCTCTCGATCGCGTTCAGTCTCTTCTCTGGGCCTTAGTATGAGTAGTATTATAGTAGTAATAGTTGCTTTCCGATTTGAAGTTTGCATGCACACCTGGTGAGCTCCGGCACCGCAGGTACAATGCATGCATATGGCCAAATGCCTCAACGGGGCCGGCCTCCATGGATATCCTTCTCAACGGTAGCGTGCCTAGCTAGCTAGCTAGGCCTGTCATCCACATACTATACCACCGGTGCATACTCAAAAAAAAAAAAACCCTATACCACCGGTGCCAGATTTCTCCATACTATAATCGCTACGCAAAAATAAATTACTTCATCAATGAGAACTTTGTTGCAGATATTTGTTATCATGCAAATGGCACTTTGGCGCCTGATTCCCGAATGCCATGGAAGAGTTGGTTACGAGAGGGCGCGTTTCCAACAGCCAACGAAATCATTAGCTTAACCCATTCTGTACGACGTGGAGAAAAGGAACAACAAAAGAAGAACGTTCTAGCGCTTATATATGAGAGTATGTTTGTTTGCACGGCTTCCCTAAAATCCACGGCCTCTGACTTTGGGCATGCATGTTCATCAGCTGTGTAATGATGCACTGGTGTGGCTGCTGCTCAGCTGGCAATTTTCATTTGGCGTCATCATCTCCTTATTATCAGCTGTCGATTTGGCCAGGCCGTTGGAGACGCGTTGATGAGTAGCCTAAATATCCCCAAAACCGTGGAGGATCGGAGTAGCCCTAAACGGTGTTGTGTAACGAAACAGACGCCTTGATTCGCTGGCGTAGGTATCCGCAACGGGCCTGGTGCAGACACGCACGCACACACAAACACAGACACAGTTGTTGCAGTCGTTCGTTCCAGGCTCCAGTCAGGCAGCAGGCAGCCTTCATCATTGCCGGCGACTCTGGCCTGGCCCCCCATGCTCCGGTCGATCTCCCCTCCCCCTCCTGCTCGCTTCCTTCCTTGATCGAACAACGGTACCGCTGCTAGGTGTTGAACGGGATCGTTTCCTGGCAGTACGTCCAACAACTCGGCAGAAGAACTGTCTAGATATCTCGTATACTAGTATAGCTTATCAATTCAATTCAGATTCGTCTTAGCTTCCTTCCAAATCTACTGATGATCTCAGCTTATTTAGTCGTCCAGCTGGGCACTGACACTTGTAAGTTCGCCTGTTTTTTTTTCAAGGTTACTGTTGCTTTAAATTCAGTGCTCAGCCGGTCTCCTCGCTCTGCAGCCGCAGCAGGACACTTGAGGTCTCACAGACAAGTCAGCTAGCTGACTGAGGTGAGCCATGGAGGAGGCCAACAGCAACAGCAACAGCAACAGCAACAGCAAGACGCCCCGCGCGGTGCCGCCGCTGCTCGACCAGGTGGAGGTCTCCAACCTGTCCGGCTTCGACGTCACCCCGACAGCGAGCCCGCACGCCCAGGATGCCACCACCCCTAGCCCACGCCCGCCCAAGAAGCCGTCGACCCGCCCCGGGGTGCCGCCGCTGGACCGCGTGCCGCGCCGCAGCGAGGTGGTGCTGCCGCCGCTGGACTCGCCGTTCCAGGCGCCGGGCTACCGCTCCGTGCAGCCGTTCTCCATCAGCCTCCCGGCGTCGCCCAGCGGCTTCGGCGCCATGCCCATGTCCAACGGCGGCGACTCCGCGGACGGCCTCCGGAGACAGGCGCTCCTGGCCAACGCCGCCGCGGCGCGCGAGCCGCCGCAGACGCCGCCGCCGCCGTCCGCCGCCGCGCGGGAGAATGGAGGAGGAGGGAGCGTCCGGTTCTCGCACCAGCCGGACAAGGTGGTGTTCCGCTCGCAGCCCATACCCGGCGGCCAGCCCGCGCGCGCCGGCAGCAGGGCGGCCAGCAGGGGCGCCATGAGCCGGGACAAGCGCTATGACTCGTTCAAGACCTTCTCCGGGAAGCTCGAGCGGCAGCTCACCCACCTGGCCGGCGCGCCGGAGGTTCACGAGGGGGAGGAGGAAGAAGAGGACGCCGTCGTCACCACCAGCCGCACCACGTCCATGCCCAAAGTTGATCGCTTTTTCGACGCCCTGGAAGGCCCCGAGCTCGACAAGCTCAAGGTATCTGCATGGTCACTTTTTTTTTTTTGCTTCTTTATTAAATATAATGACTCCCTCCGTCCCAAAACATATAAACTTCTAAAATGATCCTAAATCAAACTAATTTATTTAAATTTCACTAAATTTTTAAGAAACACCCACTAATATTTATAACCCCAAACAAATGTATCATTACATATATAATAAAGCTAACAAATGTGTCCGTACATTACATAACATTGCAATACACATCTTGAAGCTGAACTCTATATACCATCATTGGACACGTTTTTTCTGACTCGTGTAAACATGTGCCATGACTCCAAGTCATGTACCTAGACATAGAGGGCGTTAGAGTACTCCAAAAAGTAAAGAAAAGGTTTCAAAAAATAATTAACATTTTTCCAATTAGGTATAGATATAGATATAGATATAGAATATAATATGATTCTCTCCTTTATATATAGTTAGTCAAATCTATATAATTGACTTTAAGTGACTCCCTTCTTTTTTAAAATTATTTATTCGTTCGAGATTTTTTTCTAGAAATATATGTTTTAAAAGCCAGAGCCACTTATATTTTATAATGAAAAGATATAGATTTATAATATTAGATGATATCAACAATATACAACTTATTTTTGTAGTTAGTTAAATCTAAAATAGTTTAAGCAATTCTAGAAAGTTCTTCAACCGTTTTAATTATAAGTTTTGCGGCCTTTTTATAGATACCTTTCGAAGCCAAGAAAACTTATAATATGAAATATTTGGTGACATCGATGATGATAATCGTTACTATAAAGTTGTGCCTAAGATAATTTGACTTTAAGCAATTCTAGAGAATTCTTTCTCCATTTCAAATTATAAGTTGTTTGGGCTTTCTAGATACGTTGTAAATGACTTATAATTTAAAATGAAAGGAGTGATTTATTTTGGGACGGAGGTGGTCATTTGCCATAGCGTTTGGCTTCCATTGTTCTGTAGTTTCCAATGTTATTAATTAATCGCTCCTGCTTTGTGTTCAGTCATCAGAGGAGCTGGTGCTGCCGTCGGACAAGACATGGCCGTTCCTGCTCCGGTTCCCGGTGTCGGCGTTCGGTATGTGCCTGGGCGTGAGCAGCCAGGCGATCCTGTGGAAGACGATCGCGTCGTCGTCGCCGACCATGTTCCTGCACGTGACCCACAAGGTGAACCTGGTGCTGTGGTGCATCTCCGTGGTGCTCATGTGCGCCATCACGGCCGTGTACGCGCTCAAGATCGCCTTCTTCTTCGAGGCGGTGCGGCGCGAGTACTACCACCCGATCCGGGTGAACTTCTTCTTCGCGCCGTGGATCGCCTGCCTCTTCCTTGCCATCGGCGTGCCGCCGTCCGTGGCCCGGGAGCCCCTGCCGCAGTGGCTGTGGTACGCGCTCATGGCGCCCGTGCTGACCCTGGAGCTCAAGATCTACGGCCAGTGGATGTCCGGCGGGCAGCGGCGGCTGTCCAAGGTGGCCAACCCGTCGAACCACCTGTCCGTGGTGGGCAACTTCGTGGGCGCGCTGCTGGGCGCCAACATGGGGCTCCGGGAGGGCCCCGTCTTCTTCTTCTCCGTCGGGCTGGCGCACTACAGCGTGCTGTTCGTGACGCTGTACCAGCGGCTCCCCACCAACGAGACGCTGCCCAAGGAGCTGCACCCGGTGTTCTTCCTCTTCGTGGCGACGCCCAGCGTGGCGAGCATGGCGTGGGCCAAGATCACGGGCGGCTTCGGCTACGGGCCCCGGGTGGCCCACTTCATCGCCATGTTCCTCTACGCTTCGCTGGCGGTGCGGATCAACTTCTTTCGCGGCTTCCGCTTCTCGCTGGCGTGGTGGGCCTACACGTTCCCGATGACCGGCGCCGCCATCGCCTCCATCCGCTACTCCACCGAGGTGGACAACGCCTTCACCAAGGCGCTCTGCGTCGCGCTGTCCGCGGTCGCCGTGCTCACGGTCACCGCGCTCTTCGTCACCACGCTGGTGCACGCCTTCGTGCTCCGGAAGCTCTTTCCCAACGACATCTGCATCGCCATCACGGACCACAAGATGAAGCCCATCATGGAGCTGCACGAGGACAGCAGCGGCAACAGCAACGACGACATCGAGGCCGGCGCCGGTGGCAAACAGTGATGCTGATGGACGTACGACGCCTGTGCTGAGGAAGCATGAGCAATAATGCACGCACACCCAAGTCGCCGAGCTTCACGCCAAGCGTGGCCGTGGGGGGCTGACGCGACCGAGTTCTTGCTTGGAATGGATCTTTAATTTCAGGTGGCATGCAAGTAGGAGTGCCTGCTTGGTTCGATGATGGTGCAGAGGGATCGGAGGAGGAGCTTTTGATCGATCGCATCTACTATTAATTAGTTACTCTATCTACTAGTCAGCATAAAGCTACTTGAATGTACAGAGTGGACTACATTGTATGAAACGCAGCTGGCTATTTATTTGATTTATCGTCGAACGATTACGCACTTTTACTTGAGCATCTCAATTTCTCATCAGCTCCTCCAGCTGAAAGTTGAAAGACGCTGTATTAGGATACTGGAAAATGGCTCTTAACTGCATCCGCCAGTGGCCACTGCTACAGCCTACTGCCAACAGGTAACGCATTGGCCATCGCTGGATTGGCCCATATGGCCATACCACTGTGGTACGTGATGTGTCATTTTTACTCTGGCATCTCTCAATTTCTCGCTTCCTCAAGCTGAAAATTGAATGTTGATTTCGTGGGAGACTGCGACCCGAAAAAGGAGATCGAAGCCGATCAGAGCTAACAACTGAGGCAAATGTAAATGTTGCGTGTCTTGTGAGTCTCTTGACTCTCTTCAGCTACATCGCAGGGACAAGGGGATCTCAACGACAACTGCTACAATGTAAACTGGAGTATTGCGTAGGCGGTAGAAAGCGTTGCTTATTAGACCTTCTCCAATGGTTACTAAAAATTTATGGAGGTGGGTGCTGTCCTAGAAGCACATCCTCCCATGGTTGCACATATGGTGTTGTGTGGCAACAGGGTGCGCCTCACCTTTGCTGGTCAATTGACACTAGATCATGGATGTAATTTTGCTAACATATATAGAACATACAACTAACTTTTTTTTTACAATTAGTTAAGATAGAAGACTCTATAGTCTCAAATAAAATTTGAATTTTCCATATTCAGTTCGAGGGTTAATCATTTACTATATAAGTAAACTAGCTTGTAGCTACAGATCTATGTATAATGGGTTATTATCATGTTTTGATTGTATATAGTTGTTTTTGAACTTTTTTGCTGTCATAATTATTGAGTTTATCATGATATCTTCATTGCTAAGTAGGTTATTTATGCACGTTTAGGTTCGCTAAAATAAGTTGCTAGTTGCTAATAAAAGCTTTAGTTAATCCAAACAACTCAGGTTATGCTCTGCCTTATTCTTTGTTTTGAACTCTTCGATCATTTGCCCGACAAGGAGTTATTACCAAGTTCCCTCCAACTATTTTTTAGCTTCTAAAACGAGCATGAGGAATTCGTGGATGAAGAATTCTTGACCACCCACCTAGCTATAGGTATTCCTACCTTCAAAATTATGTGGATGAAGTATGGAAGGTTAGTTGGGTATTTCTAGTTCTAGAATTATGTGATCAAGAATGTCTGGTACTAGAAGATACCAAACTTGTTGCTACATGGGTTGCAAAGAGCTTGTAATGAAATTGAGAAGAAACGAAGTGGATAACTTGCATTAGGATGTTGAAAGTTAGTGGAATAATATAGCTATTAGTGAAACAAGGTGTGGATAGTTAGTTAGAAATGATATTGATAGCTTGCAAGTTGAGATAGACTTATAGTCAGGATTAGTTTAGAGATATACAATTACAGACATAGATACAGATAGTGATTATATATATATATATATATATATATATATATATATATATATATATATATATATATATATATATATATATATATATATGCATAATAAATCCTCAACTTGCTATATGTACTCATTTATTTTTCTAGATTATTATAGATCTAACATTACAATTCTTTCAATTGCTACTATTTGATGGTCAACAACGATGTATCTGTGGTGAATTGATCAACCTTTAGATCTATCGACTTAGTAGAAAAAGGATCTAGTTGTTGGAGGGAAAGATTGGTTCCATGTGAGTCCAAATAAAGAAGGCGCTATAAGGAAAATGGACCTTAGGCCCATTTATAATGGATCTTAGTGTTTGATGATCAACATGACTAATATTGGATAGATGGTTTTACGAGTGTTTGTTTTGTAGTTCAATAGGATGCAAAAGTGAGCCGGATAATGGGGCAATCCGTTGTGCTGTAGCATTTTACTACGTCAGGGCACTTACAAAGATTGTCTACCGAAGATTTGGTGTCTAAGTAAGAAATCAAAGTCTTTGTTTTCTCCTCTTCCTTCAATAAATATACTGCCACATCAAAAAAAAAACTATAAATAGAAAGATAATAAATTAATTTAGACTCTACATTAGAGTCTGCACTGTGAGAAGCTCTAATGGGTTTCTTTTGTAGTTGGTCAGACGATGACTAGATCAGACCAAAGGCCAGACAATTAGCCTTGGGCTACGGGGTTGTTTAGTTGGGGAAAAAATTGGATTTTGGTATTATAGCACTTTCGTTTGTACTCTCTCTGTTTCATTTTATCTGTCGTTGGACAGCATGCACAGGAACATAGATGTCTGCATGTAGACCTGGATGGTAGGTTTGGGACCGAAAAAACTCTGACACCATGTGTTGCAGTTACGAACGAGTGGCTGAGAACAGAGGATGTGAGGATATGAGGGTGACCAGATGACAGTATGGCCTGCATGCAGCCCTGGATGGGTAGGTTGGGGACCATGTACACGAGCCTAAACGACACATAATTTTGGCACACGCTACTGTTCTAAAACGACACACAAATCGGAACGGAGGGAGTATTTGACAACTTTTGTCCAACCATAAACTAAGTAGACTCAAAAGATTTGTCTTGACATGTACATACAAATTGTGCAATTAGTTATTTTTTACCTATATTTAATGTTCTATGTATGTGTCTAAATATTCGATGTAATAGAAAATCTTAGAAAAAGTTTGTAGAAGTTTAGGAACTAAACAGAGCCATTGAAGTGTAGCTGGTGTTAAAATTGGTGCATGAATATGTTCCCGCCGAGAGGAGCAGACATTTTAGGAGCGAAGGGTATAATCGGCATAAGTCAACAGGATAGGCGGGGGGGGGGGGGGGAACATAGCTCGAGCTGCCGTCTTGAAAAGAAACAAAAACCAAGTTCCCCGGCGGAGTTCCTAGGCCCCAGCTGGTTCCGTGATGTTGCTAATTGAATACACTACAGATCTTAGCAACGGCTATTGCTCCCAAGTTGTTTGTACCACCACAAAGAAAGAAAAGTAAGTACGTGGCTGGCACTGAACCTGCATCGTTCTTCTTGCTAAACTCATTTCGGCGCGACATGAGACCCTTCGCCTCCACACTGTTAGAACGGCCCTAATCCACCTCTTCAAAGAACATATTCCTCATTTAGTCCCGCCAGAACCCCCTTCGCCGCCTGTCTCCTTTCTCATGGACGGTGACCTCCATCTACCCCCACCCTCACGACGCCGACGCCGCCAGGCCAGCTGCCGCCCCCGCCCGAACCCCGCCTGACCATGGCCTCTCCCGTCACAACCGCCGGGTCTGCCTGCCTCCCCAAGCCCCTTTTCTAAACACCCAAATATGGAGAAGAAGAGAACTCCGGTAGGGCTGGCGAGCTCGAGGTGCCGACACCGCGTGCTCTGACGGCGCTAACTAGAGAGGCGCGGACGCCGTGGCCTCTGACCGCGCGAGCTCTGACGAGGCGCCCCCCTTCGACACCCAAATTGCTTCTTCACGGTCGTTCACTCGGATTCTTCCCGGGCGAACGATTCCACCGCGTGTGCTGTTTCTTTCCCTCCTCTCTACTGCTGCTTTTTTTACGTGGCGGGGTCCACTCATTCTCTTTTCTTGGTACTCGCATGCAAAAAGAATTTCATTTTAGCTGCTCCCATGCAACCACTCCCTTCCAGCACCTATCAGTGCATACATCTTCTGATGATGTTAGTACTCTACTCTTTAAAAAGAACAACATTTATTTTAAATCGTTATAATTTCTAAACGGTAAATGTACCGCTCCGATGTTATAGGAATTTGAAATAAATATTGACATTTTTTTGCATGTATCAGCGCAAGCGCTGCGTAGCCCAGCAGTAAAGGAGAAAAGAACCCGCGCCATCGAAAACAGGAAAAAGATGGGATTATTATTATTTTCCTAAAAACGAAACAGTGGCATGTAAGAAAATTGATCGCTCGATTTAATTTCAGTGAACGTTCGCCATTTAGTCGAAGCGCTTCGACACCAGTCTCCTATCACGTCGACGCAGCTCCGGGGCACACTCCAAAAACACATAAAATCGTCCCCAAAAAGAGCTTGCTGCGAACAAGATGACCAAAACAATTCAACATTACCTCCGAGACGAAGTCACCCGCACTAGATCCATACACATTTTGGTTGTTGCCTCCCTCCATTAACGCTCCCACTCAAGCATCCGCGTTCACTGATCAATATGAGAAGAAGACTGGTATACAAAATAAAACGAAGCAGACAGAGCTCACAGTGGGGAAAGTGCTCCCCACCATCAACACTGCCTGCCATGTCGGAAGCATGATGACATGCTCTTTCTGCATACCAGAAATGCCCCTTGGCCTACTCCGTACTCCCTCCATAAAAAAAAAACTGACGTTTTGGACAAGATTATCATAACCAATGAGTGATTAATGAGAGGTTAGTTTTCCATCTCTACACCTAATAAATATGATTGCTGGTGGACTCTGTACAAGATAACTAAGGCGACCCAACTGGCTAGTGCATGGAGGACCAGAGGCGCGAGCCTCGTGAGCTGAGCTCGACGACCCTGGAGGCGCCGTATTTTTTTTGCTAGAGAAACACGAAGCGACGGCTTGACGAGGGCATCATCGGAAAGAAGCCGATGCCCAGCATAGAACGTCAGCTTATATGAAAATGTGGTAACATGCTAAAACATCTACTTTTGTGGGTACGGAGGAAGTACTAAACAGATACACCGGATGGAACTGAGAAAAAAAAACACGAGACATACGGGACCTCTTCTCTAAGACTATCTCCAAACGTGGAGACCCAAACCCAAGACCCATCTTCCAATTTGGGTTGCACACAGGGAAAGGTCACGGACCTAAAAACGAGCCTGCTCCAACAGCAAACCCAAATATCGCTTCTCCGCCCGACTGCCTGCTCCTGTCTCCTTGCGGTTCCTCTCTCTTTGCCGCGGGCCGCTCCTCTCTCTTCGATGCCCCCGCCGACACCGGTTGTGGACGCGAAGGTGGAGCGCGAGGCGGACGCGGAGAAGGAGCGCGAGGCGTACGCGGCCCCATCAGCTAACAGCCTCGCTGGCACAGGTCATGGACGAGGAGGCGGCGCCTGCGGAGGTCCAGTCGAGGCGCACGGCGGCGCTTCTTCCCGGTGGCACAGACGCGGGGCCGTGCTCCTTCCCGGTGGCCTCGGCTCGCTGAGGTGGATCCGTCGTCGGGCCGCCTCGCCGCCTCGGGCTCGGCTCACGCGCTCGCCGAAGTGGATCCATCGTGGGGCCTCCTCGAGCTTGCCTCGCCACACTCGCCGGCGTGGATCCGCCGCTGGCCCGCCTTGGGCTCACCTCGCCGCACTGGCCTCTCGCCGACGTGGATCTTCTCTCCGTGCAAGTGCCGCCCGCGATACTATTGCGTTGTATGGAGAGAGGGGACGTAATTTTGCGTCATGTCTCGCAGTGAAGGCAAAATGCCTGCTGTGTTTGCATCCTCTGTTGGAGTCCGTTTTAGGGACGCAAAAGCACTGTGCGCGAGCGATTTTGCTGATCATTTGAGTTCGCCTTTGGAGACAGTCTAAATAGACGGTTATGACAATCCGGCCGACCACGTACACAAACGGGCATGCTTTTCCCCAATACCATCCGTCGCCAATCGCCACCACTATGTACCGAAATGTAGGAGCAAACAGAAATTCTAGGAGAACTAATTCAATTTCACACGAATTTTTTATTCTGTTTTCCAAAACAGGTCAATATTGGGTGGGCCGCGCGGGAAAACCCCAATATCTACTGCCAGACTCCCGCCGCGCGCTTGCTGCAAAATGCCGCCGCCGCCGCCGCGGCGGCGGAAAGACTTCCCGGCGTTCCCGTTCGCGCCGTACCCGATCCAGTCGGAATTCATGTCGTTCCTCTACGCCGCCCTCTCCTCAGGCCCCGGCGCCCTCGCCCTCCTCGAGAGCCCTACTGGTCAGTCGCCGACCACCGTATCCTCCCTTTTCCCTTCCCGCCGCCGTACTCGAAACGTCAATGACTACTGGTCTCGCGCCCTTTTCGATGCCCACCGCAGGCACTGGCAAGACGCTTAGCATCATCTGCAGTGCGCTACAGTGGCTCCTCGACCACCGCGAAGCCGCCGCCACGGCACCGGCCCACCCCAGCAGCGCTTCTGGCTCCGGGGGTGACGACGACGAGCCCGACTGGTTGCGGGATTTCACACCGCTGCCGCCGGTTAAAGATAGCACTAAGAAGAAGGCCAAGCCTCCCGAGACGAGGAAAAAGGTGGTTTCAAGGAAACCAGACGGATTTGGGCAAGAAGACGGCGCCGACGACGAGGGGGAGTTCCTACTCGAGGAGTATGAGAGCGACAGCGAAGACGTCGCGAGGCGGGGTGTTGGGAAACGAGCACATTGCGGTAGTAGCAGTAGTAGCGAGGGCGAGGAGTTGGATGAGGACGACGAGGAGGTGACGCCCAAGGTTTACTTCACAAGCCGCACGCACTCGCAGCTCTCTCAGTTCGTTGGGGAGCTCAAGAGGACGGAATTCGCTGGGCGGATCAGGACGGTGTGCTTGGGGTCCAGGAAGAACTTATGCATCAACAAGGGTAACGAGACCTATTAAAATTGCTGTCTTTTCTTCAGTAGGTGCCACTGCATCTAAGACAAATTAAAAGGTGATGCAATTGCCTACAGATGTTCTGAAGATGGGCAGTGCAAACAGGATTAATGAGAGGTGCTTGGAACTGCAGAAGAACAAGAAGAGCACCAAAATTAAGGTCTGCTGATCTTGATTCATTCTTTGTACTATTACCTTTTTGAAGTGCTTCCATAATAGTTGTTACTCCCTCCGTCCCAAATTGTAAGTCATTCTAAGAATCTTGGAGAGTCAAAATATCTCAACTTTGACCAAAATTATAGAGAAAAATATAAAGATTTATGACATCAGATAAGTGTACTATAAAAATATATTTGGTGAAGAATCTAATGATATTTAGTTGATATTGTAAATATTATTATATTATCATATAAACTTGGTCAAAGTTGAGATGCTTTGACTCTCCAAAATTTTTGGAATGACTTACAATTTGGAATGGAGGGAGTACATACTATCCTTTCACTTGTTTGGCCAAATCTAAATGATTGTTTATACGGGTGCCCATGCTACTATTAACTATGATTACCAGTATATTTATTCAGGAATCCCTGTAATTGGGAAGTTACGTATCTTTGTTTTGCTTAACACATGGACCAAATCATTTAGACATAACCCCCTTTTTATAAACGGACCGTTATTGCCTGTTTGCTTAGCATTTTAGAACTAACATCTCGCTACAATTTTTATCTTGGTGATTACTGCTAATTTGTTATTATGCCTGTGGATATGCAGCTTGAGGATGATAAACGAAAGGTGCGCCCAGCAAAGCACTCTTGTAGCTGCCCGATGTTAAGAAGTAGAAGTCTACAGAAAGAGTTTAGGAGTGAAGTGTCAAACCAAGGTGCATTAGACATCGAGGATTTGGCACGAATAGGGAAGAAGATTGGAACTTGTCCCTACTATGGTTCGCGAAACATGGTCCGCTCAGCTGACCTTGTAGTCCTTCCTTATCAATCTTTGTTACTCAAATCTGCTCGAGAATCACTTGGCCTTAATCTGAAGAACAGTGTTGTCATCATAGATGAGGCTCACAACTTAGCTGATTCCTTGACTAACATGTACAACTCAAAGATCACGTCTTCTCAGGTTACTGTCTTCTTTCATTAACCTTTCCATCACAATCTGTCAAATAGTATTTGCCCTGTGTCATAAATCATTATATTTGTTTGCAACTGTATTGCTTTGTGTTTCATTCAATGAACGTAAACATCTATATATTCCACACTTTTTATTAATTATATGATTTTTTGCTAGAACATAAAAGGCATATAGCTCTATTTTGTGTGCCTCATGCTCATTCAGTTCTGTCAAAAAGGGAATTTAGGAATTTGGGCATATAAAGGGGCCTAAACAAAGATGATCTTTTAGTGGTGGGGTTAACTTAGCTTGCCTATGTCTATGTGGTTGTCTGGCACTATGATAAGATTCTATATATGGTTTCATCTGGTTCAGGTTTAGAATTTTCATGTTGAAAGCAATATTTTGCATTTCTTCTGTCATGTGCTGCTTACAAGTGAAAGTGTGTTGTTCAGGAAAGAAACAAAATCATCCTTTTCTCATTTTCCTGACTGTGTTTCCTGACATTCATTTTTTCCTTTTGGATTGTAGTTGAAGGCAGTCCTTTCCCACCTGGATGAATACCTTAACAGATTTCTCAATGTTTTGGGAGCTGGGAATCGACGATACATCCAGACCTTGACAGTTTTAACAAAGTCTTTCATACGTGTTTTGACCAACAATCAAGATGGTGCCAGCACTATGTCTTCTATGACCATAAACCAATTCTTGTTTGCCCTCGACATTGATAACATAAACATAGTAAAACTTTGTCAGTTTGTGAAAGAAAGCAATATAATCCACAAGGTGAATTTCTTCCAATATGTATCCATTCAGTTGTCAAATGCCCATGTGATCTGACTGTTGCTTTTTCAGGTCAGTGGATATGCAAACAAGCTAACTAGCATCCAAAATCAGTTTGATGTCCAGATCTATGATGAAGGAAGCAGTATAGCATGCTTTCAAGCATTGGTTGACTTTCTATGCTGCCTTCAGAATAGCAATGACGATGGAAGAATCATAGTTACAAAGCAAAAGCTAGGTGGACAACCTGATGAAGCATATCTTAAATTTGTGATGCTTTGTGCAGAAAAAATATTTTCCGAGGTACTAAACGTTTCCTTTTTGAGTGGCCGAAAGTATGTATTGTATCTACTTATGAATTTTGTTAATTATATCTGTTATAGGTTACACGGGATGCTTATGCTGTTATCCTGGCTGGTGGAACCCTCCAGCCTATTGAAGAAATTAGGCTACGCTTGTGTCCAAGCTTACCACCAACTGATATCAAATTCTTCACTTGCAACCATATTGTTCCTCCTGAGAGTATTCTTCCAATAGCAGTTACACGTGGACCCTCAGGCATGACATTTGATTTCAGCTACAATTCAAGGAGCTCTACTTCCATGGTTTGCACTTTCTACCTCTTATATAACGTCTCCGATCCATTCGCTTCTGCTACTCAAGCATATATTGTGAAATCATGAATTATTTGTATTTATTTGCTGTCATCTTTCCAATAAGCACTGATTCAAATATTTATTTGATAGTATTTACAACATGTACCATCCCTTAGTCAACTTGCCTTTTGGAAACCCAGGGTGCTATAAACTTGCTGCAAAATGTATTTACAAGTCCCTTCTATAATCCTGCGTTTCTTTTTGTTTCATTACCTTGTGATGTTAATATGTTCGACTTTCCTTGAATGCACATACATAAGTCCTTGTTTATCCTTTTATATGCTTGTTTGTGGAAATACAATTATTATATGGGTGTATGATTTCATCCATCTATGCTTCTCCTTAACAATTAATTCTTTTTTCTGCAATTGTTTAAGCTAATTTTGATCTGCAGCTTCTTTTGTTGCTTTGTAATCTTTGTTGTGCAATATGTTCTCTTTCAATGCACTTTATGCTTTGTAATTCTTATTTTGCTTGTGTTTACAGATTGAAGAGCTTGGACGTTTCATTTGTAATATTATAACAGTTGTGCCTGAGGGAGTTGTTATGTTTTTCTCTTCATATGATTATGAAAGGCGTGTATATGATGCATGGATGACCACAGGCACAATTTCCAGGATTTCTAAAAAGAAACATGTTTTCAGAGAGCCAAGGAACAGTGCTGATGTTGAAGCTGTCCTCAACAAATACAAGGAGACAATTGAATCCTGTAGTAAATTTTCCCAAGACACAGGTGTCAATGGGGCACTTCTATTAGCTGTTGTTGGTGGGAAGATTTCTGAAGGCATAAATTTCAGCAATGGGATGGGTCGTTGTGTAATAATGGTTGGCTTGCCTTATCCAAGTTCATCTGATGTTGAGCTAATAGAGATGATAAAGCATATCGAAAATATTTCTAGCTCATTTTTGCTTGGAGATGATAAGGCCTCAAGGAGAAAATATGATGATGAATGTGAACTTCAGCCTGGTTATGATATATTACGGAAGTGCTCTAGAGGTGGAAGAGAGTATTATGAGAACTTATGCATGAAAGCTGTGAATCAATCTATTGGTAAGCTGCTTCTCGTGAGCATTTGTCATGCATAATAGCACTGTTTAAATTCTTCCTTATATGATAAAATGAAATAATTGCAGGCAGAGCAATCAGGCACATAAATGATTATGCTGCAATGCTATTGGTTGACTCACGTTATGCACGGACTTCATTAACTAAGAATTTTTCCTGCCCGACTGATAAGCTTCCTCAATGGATAAAAGCACGACTCTCTTGTGCTCAAAACTATAGAGAAGTTCATAGATCTTTGCATCAATTCTTCAAATTCAATAAACAAAAATGCTGAAATACTCTAGAAATCAAGAAGCAAGCATTTCCACAGTTTATTCAACAAAAATAGATGATTGTGTATTCCTCTTTGTGAATGAAAGCATTATTTTCTGTATCCTTACTTATGCTTCCTACTTATGAGCAAGGCTTCAGCCTGCACCTGTGATCAGAGTTATGTAGAGAATTATGGTGACAGTAATGCTTCCTCTTTAGGAATTATGGCTAGATCCATAGTTCTTTTGTTTGAGACTGTAAAACAATATCACAAGTATAATTATTCAGACTGTTTATTGTCAGTCCTTATCATTGTTTCAATTCTGTATCATGATAGAAAATCCTATATACCTCATATTACAGATGCAGGACAAATGAAATTCATGTGTTATATTTTCAAAATGGGAGCAGTCTACTATTTTGATCCTTGCAAGTTATGATATTTACATTTCATATTCTTGAAATCTACAATCTAGGCAAGTGCTATTTATGTATGCAGTTTCATCAGTTCTGCTATCTGGCTGTTTGATTTTTCAATAGAAAGAGGAACTGGGTTAAACAGAAAGCAAGTTGCAATTTGCTGACATCTGTATTTTGCACAAACAAGTCATTGTAATTTTTGCTTGTGTGCAGTATCTGGTGTTTGACAAGAAAAAATAATTCGCATCATTTAATGTCTCGGAAAAAGTAATTTGGAGTATTTAATATTCAAAATTTTTTCTCAAGTGCATTTTGGTGAATATATTTAATCTTTCAGATTTGTTGCTACATGTCTGTTTGCAGGCATCCCTTATTAGAACAAGACATTTGCCCTATTCTTTGACAAAAAAAGGAGAACGAAACGACCATATAAACCTTTTTCTTAACCCTCTAGGTGCATGTGGGGCCTGACCTAAAGCCCCAGTGTGTAGAAGGATGTTGGGCGAGCAGCATGGTCAGAGTTATCTTCAGTTGGTTCAGTGTGAATTTTCAGTTGAAGTAATGAAGGTTGCTAGTTGAGCAGCGTGATCAGATTTATCCTCAGTTGGTTCAGTGTTATTCAAGACTAATTAGCAGACGTTCACCTTCTTCCTTTTGGGCGAATGCTTTGACAGCCGTAGCAATTTCTATTCTAGGTAAAAAAAAAAATCCCACCTCTTTCTATTTTGGGCCTGCCGCGCCTCTTTCTAACCACATGCGGACCAATAATGCTGGGAGCACTAGCTGCACGCGATAGTGTGAGCTAGACCCGTCCTTGAGGGGAGACCCCCTCCCCCAAGCCCCCCTAGAGGTTATATCTTTAAACTATATCCTCGTTGGCTTGCTTGTTATTAATAGTTAGTTATTTCATGTTCATACGATCCTCCCTGGCACGAAGGGCTTCTCTCTCCCTTGATCTCATTGATTACTTGTTTTCTATCGCCCTACTATACTTCCCGAAAATCCAGATTAAAGAATAGAGACTTCTATACCTTTCTAAAAAGCAGAGCAGAGGAAGTGGAGCCCTTGCCCTGGAGGGTTATAATTCCTTTCTTTAATAGTCAAATTCTTCAGAATTGGACATATAGTGTGCTGTAACTTGCAAGTTACTACCTAATCAATTGGGTATGAATCCCAAGTTACTACCTAATCTATTCAATATCTGGTGACGTCCCGGTGGGATGTCTTACTACCCTTGAAGTCCAATCTCAGGGTAGCGTTTAGGCAAGGTTAACTTAACTAATAAGATCGGTCGTTGTTCCAAAGGGAAGATCTCCCTTATCTTTGGTTTCCGAACTGGCAGGTTGGGTCCTTCCTATTAATTAGAATTCCTCCCTTTGGTCAGATACTATTTATCTTCTTTAGGTTATTCCCTTCGGTCAACCCTAAATAAGTTGATAGGCATGCAGGCACAAACAATATAAAGTAGTTATGCCTAGGATAGGCAATGGGATTTATTCAGATATTGATCTACAACCCTAGCTCGGTTATAGCTCGTGTAACTAGGCAATCCAAGGGTTTACCAAGTTAAGATAGAATATAAACATACCTACTTTTACTAGTGATACATGAGGTACCAGTAGGGGGTATTTTCTAGCAAGAAATGGCGCTCTAACTGCAATAATTTGATTAGACGGATATTGGCAATTGATGGCGATATCTTTTGCTAAATCCCCTATTTATGGCAATTCTGATCTTTTTTAAATTGATTAGAATGATCTGCAAACCCTTTTGTTGCAATATCAGTTGTTCCTTGCTAGGGATAACATGGGCTAGTGCTAGCCACCTACTTCTTACGAACAGGTAAGACCTACCTGGCGGGGTTTGACTCCCCGTTGTAAGATGTGTGGTCATGGAATTAAAACCTCTATGGCTGACCCAAGGTTCCCTTAGTTCTTGCAGATTGCCTAGCTTAGGAAGAGCCATAAGAACCTACTCGCAATCATCCCCTGGGGATAATGGCCAATGTCATCGACCAAGGGCGTACCTAGTAGATGAACACATTCCCTAGCAAGAACTGGTTATAGACTTCAACAACAAAGGACAAGAAGGTGCAGATTGTAGCCACGCTTCCTTGGTAGATAAGAGATCTCTACTATGCTAGGAAGGAAGCAACCACCGGTAAGTTCCCTCGGGGGACATGCCTGCGATAGTGACTGACACGACGCTATACCGGAAAGGGCCCCGGGGTAAATGAAGGTATAGAAGTCTATTCGAACATAGTTTGGAAAAGTTATCCGGGAAAACCCCTTTAAAAAGGTTTCCCCTGGACCCCTTTTCCAAAAAAGAGTGATCAGTTCACATATCTTTTACTAATTCAGTTCAGTGGTTAGGTGAACTGAACTACTAGTAAGAAGAGCTACACCCGCCCTTAGGGGGAGACCCCCTCCCCCAAGCCTCCCTAGAGGTTATACCTTTAAATTATATCCTCGTTGTCTTGCTTGTTATTAATAGTTTGTTATTCATGCTTGTTGACGATAGTTATTGCTCATTTTTAACCATCAAATAAACATGAATCAAGGGCATAAAACAATACACAACATAGTTATGGGGTTTGATTCTAACAAGTTCCACGAGTTTTGGTGTTCTCACTTGTTTTGCAGGGTATAAAAGGAAATTTAATTTTTAACTGATTAAAAGTATCTAAAATGAGGAATTGGAGTTCACCATTGCATAGAGATCGTCGAGACGATCGAAACGGACCTATGGTTTGCTATTTTTGGAGTCCGAAATAAAGAGATATGGATTTTACAAACACTGGAAGATTCTAGAACCCGAGCTGCAGGATTAATTAAAGGCTGCGGGATTAATTGGGCCTAAATCAGATTTTGGCCCATTAAAACCTATGTGCACATGGTGGAAAGGCTTAGTACCATATTGCTTGCCCAAGGTGGAGGGGAGGCTAGGCGCCCCCATATAAGGAACCCAGGACCCCCCGAGTCAAGGGCACCATTATGGAGTTGTAGAGGCGTCCCTCGAATGGATAACCTTTCAACTCTAGAGAATTAGGGCTAGACTTTCCAATGTAGTGATTAGTTCTAGTCGAGAGTTAGGGAGAGCGGAGCTGCACTTCGGTTCTGGAGAAGTCTTCAGGGGTCTGGTATATCTTTGTATCTCATCTTTGTAAGACTTATGCTTTAATATATTTATCTTCTCTATTTACTTTATGCCTTGAATTTGATTGGTTAGTATAGTTGTTATACTTTGGCATAGGATCTCCGCTCGCATCGAGTGCTCTAGTTTTCATATGGTATTAGAGTAGTAATTAATAGTGTAGGCATGGTGTCTAGACTAGAGGTTACCTAAGATTGAACTCAACCTTACGAATAGTTATGGTATCCGCAGGAGGTGACAGCCCTGATGGCCGATTTATTCCATCTCGTGTAGGTTGATGATTGTAGGACCGTAGTCAGAACTCCTAGTCCCCTTCTCATCCCGTTCCGTGGCTAGTGTTCTGATGTCCCGAAATGTTATTGTGTGATTGCTTTATCTACCATGAATCAGTTATTATAGAACCCTAGTAATAGAGAAGTATTTAGGAACCTTGAACTCTCCCATTGTCCTCTCACTTTAGCTATCTATTCTTTTATCATAGAATTCTCCTGTATGTCTATATCATTCAAGCATAACTCCTATCATTTATCGTTTATCTCTACTATAGTCTAGTTGGTGTACTAAGTTAGTAGACACATGATGGTTAACTATCAAATTCTTTAACCATTGCTTCCCTGTGGTAAAATATAAATAACGATACCTGGAATACTCCCGGTAAAATGCTACAATGGTATTCTGTGTGCTTGCGAAATCTTTCATATTCTATTTGCACTTAATAAATACCAACAAGCATTTTTGGCGCCGTTGCCGGGGAAGCAATTGACATAAGAGTTTTATAGTGATCTTGATGTCTGCTAATTTAGTGTACTACTAGATTTAGTATGATTACCCCTGTTCTGTTGAGTTGTGGAATAAGACAGGACAACAGAAGCCGTTTTGACCTTTCGGCAAGTTTCCACAAGACAAGAAGATACATTGAAGAGCTTAGGATGCCTGAACATTCAAGATTCATCAATAATGGAACCCTGCCATCTCACAGGTTCGCACAAATATATGTATTTCTTTCTAACCCTGTGTAGATTGGAGAAAAGGACATCGTCACAACAATTCAAATCACATCTCAAGTAATGGCTTGAAGTAGAAGGATGACATCATTAGGTATGTCCAACCAATCATCATGCAACATTAATCCATCCAAACTTAACTTTGCCTTACAAAATTCAGGCTTGGGGGAATGGGCTTATTTAAAAAATCTTATGTTGCTAATATCGGTTGTCTCTACCTTGTCAATCCATGTTCAAATTGTTAATCAATGATCATGCTCTTTCATCTCTGTTTGCATAACTCTCTATAAACTTTCATTTTACCTTTGTTCGCTATATTATACTTAAGGTTTGGAAAAATTTCATACACCTTTTAAAATTAGGCACGGTGCTTAGTTTAAACTGTTTTCTGGAATCATAATTAGACAAGGTGTTTAGTTTGATTTCTGAACCAAGAGGTGTGATGATTTTACTTTCAAAGGCTTTTTGAATTAAGCGTGGTGCTTAGGTTAAAATACCTTCCTAAGTCAAATTGGACGTGGTGTCTAAATTGATTTTTGAGCCGCTTGTATGCTGTAGTAAACATTGGATATTCTGTTGAACTAACCCTTGCAGAAAACTTCCAATTTAATTTGGGTAAGTCACGAGATAAATTCAAATCGGAGATGAGGCAGGGCATATGCCGAACTTCAATAACTTTGCAGAGGAAGACATAGCTCATTCATCATGGATGGAAGAACTGTGAGTATTAATGATTCATTCACTTTATCTTCTGCTGCAAGTTACTTGGACTCAAGTCATGCCGGTATAGAACATGATCTATGCTAACATAATATTAACCCTATCTTCTTAGTAGCATAGATGGAATATGATAAAATTCTGGACAAACAACCTATGTTCCAAAGTTGTACATCCCTTCGGGTATGTGCTGTCTACTAATCTGTTGCAGGCATAATAATGAATGAAGTGACAAGGTGTCATAAGATTAAAGAAGCAAAAGATGGCAAAAAGGATAAGCAACAAAGGAGACGAGATGCTCATGAACAACTCAAGATGCAAGAGAAGGAAAGGACCACCAGTCATCTACCCTTCATTAATTAGTGCCATCACGTTCTAATAATGAAGGTAATATCTTAAGGTAAGTGGTCACTATTTTCCTCTTGATCTTGGAATGCAGATAAATAAAGAAACAAATATGTTATAGTTATATCTTTAATTGATTAACCTAATTAACTCAACATGCTTTGTCCTTTAAGATTGTTTATGGCATCATTCTTTTGATCTCAATCTTAAACAAATGTGCTAAAACATTGCATTCTATCTTTGGAAGATGATAGTCATACTCATGTGAAAATTTATATATTATGCAGAGATAGACAACCATTTCATTGGTTAAGCAATTTAAATCTTTTCTGCCATATGAAATTAAATGCAACATTAATGCTTAATCGTCTGATCTTACCACTCATGTCATGAGTAAAACAAATTATGTAATTGAAAGGTCCTAAATGGCTAGAGGGGGGGTGAATAGCCTATAAAAATCTACAAACAACACTTAACAAGCCGATTAGTAACAGTAGCAAGCTTTGCAGAGCACTAGCTCTAAACTACACTATGCAAGCCACCTAGACAAGTATACTACACTATGATCTCTAGTTCACACTCAAAGGCTATGTTACTACTTCACACTACTCTTAAGTGAGCAACTAACTAACAAGCTACACAAGAGAGAAGTACACAAATATAAAGAGTAAAGGTGATTTCAATACCGCCGGTGAAGAGAAGATATGAAGTCCAATATAACCAATCAATCACATATAAGGGAAATCCTCGGTAGAGAGATGACACAAGATTTTTTACCGAGGTTCACTTGCTTGCCGGCAAGCTAGTCCTCGTTGTAGCGATACACCCACTTGGAGGTTCACGCGCTAATTGGCATCACACGCCAAACCCTTCTCAAGGGTGCCGCACAATCAACACAAGATGGGGATCCACCAAGCTACGAGCAATCCACTAAAGATGCCTTTCGCGATCTCCCGCGGGGATAGGCTCAAGAACCCCTCACAACTTCACCGATCGGAGGCGGAGACAATCACCAACTCCCCTCAACGATCCTCGCAGCTCCAAGCCGTCTAGGAGTCGGCAAACTCCAAGAGTAACAAGAGAAACCGCTGCGAATCACCACTACCAAGTGCCTCTAGATGATCTCTATCAATGCAATGCACTTGATGCTCTCCAAACTCACCAAATGATGATCACAATCAAGTAGGATGAGTGAGAGTGGAGTGGGAAGGCTCACAAGTATGTTATGATGTTTAGGAGTGCCAAGAGCTGCTCCCCAAACCGGCCAAGTCGCTATTTATAAGCCACACACAAAGAACTAGCCATTTAGAGTTCACTGCACGCCGTCGGACTGTCCGACGGCCAGAGCGTCGGACTAATCCGCACGGTCCGACGCCTCGGATGAACGCCACGTGTCACTAGCCGTTTGAAGTCGAACGTTGGATCACAACGGCTATTTCCTCGCGCCAAAACGACCGTCGGACGGACGAACGTCGGACTAAATCAACCGGTCCGATGCCCTCAGCCGACCACCGTCGGACTCAGTCAGACGGAGCCGTCGGACTGACGAACGCGGCCGTCCGACGTTTCCAGAGAGCTCCCCGAGCCCTGAAAACCGTCGGACGATGGTCCGACGCTCACCGTCGGACTAACGCCGAGAGTCCGACGCTCTCAGAGCTCGCCACGTGTTACCTTTCGCACGAACTGCACCGTCGGACGCTTCGGCTAATGGTCCGACGCTCAGGAACTGAGCGTCCGACGCTCTCAGCAATGTTAGTCGTCGGACTGAGGCTAATGGTCTGACGCTCTGTGACAATACGGTCCGACGCTAGTTTTTCTATTGTAACGTTTCCGAAATTCGCCGAATCCTGCCTCGCAAGCTCGGCAGGAGGAAGAGAGGACCAAACCCTCTCTAACCCTCAAACTTCACCCCGTTTCTTAAGTCACTAACACTCCAAAGTGTCTCTCACTTAGGTGCACGTGTGTTAGCCTTTTTCAAAGAGTTTTCCACGGGTCAAGTTAGTGTCACTAGCATCTATATGCATATGCAATGATCATGAACACCTAGTGGCACTTGATAACCATATTTCAACAACGATTTCACCCCTCTTGATAGTACGGCTATCTATCCTAAATGTGATCACTCCCTCTATGGAGTCTTGATCACCAAAACCAAAAGAGCTCCTATTGGTTATACCTTTGCCTTGAGCTCCCGGTTTCTTATCAACTTCCTTCTCATCTCTTGATGGACCTTGTGGACACCTATGATGATGGACTTATACCATTTGCATGGATGCCATCAATAGGGCTTTCTCCTTTGTTGATGGACTTACACCATTTTCATGGACGCCGTCATTGCCCTTCACTTGTGACTTCCACCGACCCGGTCCTTTGCTCCATCTTGCCATTTTCTAATCAATTCTAATGAAACACTTAGAGCAATCGTTAGCAAACTAGGTTTCATCAATTACCCAAAACCAAACATGGGCTTTCAGTAATATCAACTTTGTCTTGTTCAATGTGTCTAAGGCTAGAGAAGAATAAATAAAGAAATAGATTCGGTTCTGTTGGTGTTTTTCCACCAGCAGAGCCCATGCACTTGATCTCTACCTTGGTTTTGCAAACAGGACAACACTTCAAGCAAATTTGTTAATTCTTAAAATTCTACAAGTGAAAGTTCTATGAACATGTACGCTGAGCAAGATGCTACCAGCTTCCACTATTAATGCTCTACTTCAACCTGTTGGCCAAGCAAAGAACAAAAGTGACATCACCATCACCAGAGGTGCAACCATTAAGACCTTCATCTCTAAGACGGAGAGATACACAAGAGTGGAGAAAAAAGTCCTGTCGGTAGACTTTAAATTCCACACCCTTGCCATAAGATAACATGGTAGTTATCTAATTAATTAGTATTCATAATTTACATTAGTAATTTTACTTTAACTTATTCATCTTTATGTATATCAAAAAAAGAAGAGAAAAATCTTTATTGCCTTATTTATTGCATCATAAAACATTAAAGCCCCATGTGAATAAACTTATCGAATATTCGCTATGGTGGCATAAAAAATAATTAAAAAAATGATAAGAGCATTTGTATTTACTTTCTTGCATTATGCAAATCCTAAGCCCCATGAGAATAAATATTCTCCGTGGTGGCATAAAAATATATAGCATACATGCATATTTGATTGTTGCATAAGAAAGTTAGAAAACCCTAAAAAGAGAATCCTGCTAGAATCTGTCAATTAAAATCAACTCAGAGAATAATCAATTACTTATTGGCTGACCGCTAACCCCTTATCACATTCGAGCCTCGAGTTTTGGTTTTCTTGTTGGAGTATAATTATGCAGGATAACGCTATGACTAAGGAGTGAGTTTATCAGTGGAGCCCACCAGGACTACTGCTGGCAAGCTCGCCCTAAAGATCATCAACACCAAGTATTGCAAACATCTAGCTTGGGGAAGGAGCATCCTTTAGTTATCAGGTAACTATACCTATGCGATTATCGAGTCTGTTTTATAAAGTCATAAAATACCAAAAATATGTGAACACATGAAGGTTCACCATAGTACCATAAGAAAATCTAAAAATATCAAAAATATGTGGGCACATGAAGGTCCACACTTTTTAGAAAAAACCAAAAATATGTGGGCACATGAAGGTCCACCCAATTAGGAAACTTCTGCTGGAAATATAAAATCAATCACTTACCATGAAGTGGTATTAACCTAACCCTTCTCTATGAGATTTGATATTCTTGTTGGCAATTGAGTTTTATAAGACAATACAAGATCAAGAGCTAGTCAACCTAGCGCCCTTACGCTGCTAGTATGCCTGCTCCCAGAAGGATTGCTCAACTTGCAACATCAAAGACCACATCAACATCCAGCTTGGGGGAGGACGCCCTCCATTTAAATCTAGCTAAGTATAAGTTTTCCATCCTTATTATTGTACCATATTGCTTTTCGCGTGAGTTAGCTAGTGAAATAAAATTTGAAAACCAAATAAATAGTGTTTAGGTTAGTTAGTGTGTTTGAATAAAACAAAAAGAGAGTGCTTATAATAATTTTGCTCGGACTCAATGGAAACCATGCTCAGGAATTTGGTAAGTAGCACCCGACCATGATTCCTCATTCCAACTTAGTTTTTAATCTTGAATCATCCCAAGTTTTAGATACAACCATTTTAACTTGAAGATTCATTTTGAACCTGAAACTTGTGGGTAGCAAATGCTTAATCTAAGTCTAAGTAATTGGGGGATATGATATGCAAAGTTTGAGCTGCTATTTATCTTGTTCCTAGTGGTACTTGAATTCTGGAGATTTATTTTGAAAATCCTTAAAACCACATGATGAGTTCCTGTATGACAAGAGCTTTATAATCCCACCACAGCCATACATGCTAGATTAGGAAAATATATACATTATATGCTACTCACTTTGTTTTGAGTTTAGTCAAGCTTTGTTGATACCTTAGGAACTTATCATGCTTTTACAATCAAGATCACATGCACTCCACCCATAATGCACTACTCATATCCGAGTGGGCGCATCCACATTTCACATTTTCCATCTAGATCTACCTGAAAATGTTCTACTCCTACACTAGGAGTGAACACTAAAAATATCCTATTGGTTACCCCAGATCAATGCTCCAAGGTTCTTATTGCTATCTCTCAAAAGAAAAAGAAAAATGGAAGTATTGTTGTAGAGAAGAGGCATCCGGCTATGCAAAAGAGTGAGATGAGAGAAAGCAATGGGTACAAAGATGCCCGCCTTAGAGGTAAAAATGGACAAGTGTCCGAATTTATCAAAACAATGGGTACTCTGATGCCCGCCTGAAAAAGAAAGAAGAAAAAGAAAAGAAAGATAGCCCATGTTGTCCTGCAACACAATTCACTAGTGTTTGAAAAGAGAGAGAGATGTCTCAAGGAGCAAACGAGTAGAATTAGGATTAGCCACCATATATATCCACGTACCACCTCACATCCACACACATGCACATTTTGATTTGATTGTATGACTTGTTCCTTTGGATCCATTGTTTGACTTTACAATATATTCATTGCAAGTATGAATGAGCTGTCTCCTTACCCATAAACTCCACACAAGCTATTAGTTATAGGGTGAGAGAGAGAAGAGAAGGCATGCATCACTATTGCCTTGGTAAGGATCCACAAATATCACATGTTGAGAGACTTGAGAGAGTCATACAAAGGAAACTCTGAGTTTTATTTTGAAAACTTACAAAAGCTCCAGGATAAGAGTTGAACGACAGAGCTTGAGACATAGTGTTTAACTTAGACATTCTATCCTTCAATTATCCAAGACTCAAGAGAAAGCTACAAGCTCAATGGTAAAGGTAGTACAGGTAAGTCTGAAGGTTAGCTTGGTCTACTCTAATTCTTGAGTACTTCTTGGTTTAAAACTGAATACTTGTGAGGGGTAGCTATAACTTTTGATTTATGCTAAAGTTTGGCTTTGCTAAGGGACTAGCAAAGGGTAAGCTTGGAGGAACTTGTTGACGGTAGTTATTGCTCATTTTTACCCATCAAATAAGCATGAATCAAGGGCATAAAACAATACACAACATAGTTATAGGGTTTGATTTCAACAAGTTCCACGAGTTTTGGTGTTCTCACTTGTTTTGCAGGGTATAAAAATATATTCAATTTTTTACCAATTAAAAGTATCTCAAATGAGGAATTGGAGTTCACTATTGCATAGAGCTTCAAAACGATCGAAACGGACCTATGGTTTGCTATTTTTGAAGTCCGGAATAAAGAGATATGGATTTTATAAACACTGAAAGATTCTTGAACGTGAGCTGCGGGATTAATTAAAGGCTGCGAGATTAATTGGGCCTAAATCAGAATTTGGCCCATTAAAGCCTATGTGCACATGGTGGAAAGGCTTAGTACCATATTGTTTGCCTAAGGTGAAGGGGAGGCCAGGCGCTCCCACATAAGGAACCCAGGAACCCCGAGTCAAGGGCACCATTATGGAGTTGTAGAGGCATCCCTCGAATGGATAACCTCTCAACTCTAGAGAATTAGGGTTAGACTTTCCAATATAGTAGATTACTTCTAGTTGAGAGTTAGGGAGAGCGGAGCTGCGCTTCGGTTCTGGAGAAATCTTCAGGGGTCTGATATATCTTTGTATCTCATCTTTGTAAGACTTATGCTTTAATATATTTATCTTCTCTATTTACTTTATGCCTTAAATTTGATTGGTTAGTATAGTTGTTATACTTTGGCATAGGATATCCGCTCGCATCGAGTGCTCTAGTTTTCATATGGGATTAGAGTAGTAATTAATAGTGTAGGCATGGTGTCTAAACTAGAGGTTAGCTGAGATTGCACTCAACCTTACGAATAGTTATGGTAGCCCCAGGAGGTGACAGCCCTGATGGCCGACGTATCTCACCTCGTGTAGGTTGATGATTGTAGGACCGTAGTCAGAACTCCTAGTCCCCTTCTCATCCCGTTCCGTGGCTAGTGTTCTGATATCCCGAAGTGTTATTGTGTGATTTCTTTATCTACCATGAATCAATTATTATAGAACGCCAGTAATAGAGAAGTATTTAGAAACCTTGAACTCTTCCGTTATCCTCTCACTTTAGCTATCTACTCTTTTATCATAGAATTCTCCTGTATGTCTATATTATTCAAGCATAACTCCTATCATTTATCGTTTACCCCTACTATAGTCTAGTTGGTGTACTAAGTTAGTAGACACATGATGGTTAACTATTAAATTCTTTAGCCATTGCTTCCCTGTGGTAAAATATAAATAACGATACCTGTAATACTCCCGGTAAAATGTTACAATAGTATTCTGTGTGCTTGCAAAATCTTTCATATTCTATTTACACTTAATAAATACCAATAATGCTCATACGATCTTCGGGATAGAGAATCCTCCCTATCTGGAAGGGCTTCTATCTCCCTTGATGTCATTGATTACATGTTTTCTATCGCTCTACTATGCTTCTCAGAAACCCAGATTAAAGAATAGAGACTTCTATACCTTTCTTGGAAAAAGAGCAGAGGGACAGAGCGCTCGCCCCGGAGGGGTATAATTCCTTTTCTTAATAGCCCAATTCTCTAGAATTGGACGTATAGTGTGCTGTAACTTGGGTATGAACCCCAAGTTACTACCTATTCTATTCAATATCTGGTGACATCTGGGAGAGATGTCTTACTTCCCTTAGAGTCCAATCTCAGGGTCCCTAAAAAACAAAACATTAACTTTAAAATGCTGTGATTTTTGAATGATATATCCATTTTTAATTCCATCTGCACCGTTGCATTCTACGAGACAGGACGAGCAAAACTAGACTTGCATGTGTTGTGAAAAGTTTTTCTAGTAAGAATTTTTGTGTATTAACTTATACCATTTAACTTAGAACTAATAACATTGTGTTTCATATTTGTTTAGTTTCATAGTTCTTGAGTTATAACATATAACTTATAAAGTGTAACTTATGACATAATTTATTTTATACTAGAAACTTGAAAGCTCAAGAGTTATAAAACACAATTTATTTACAAAAAATTATTAAACACAAAGGAACGAATTAACTTATGCCGCCAAACTTGCAAACGCAAAAGTTGCACATAATGTAACGAATTCAATTATTACTTATACCCAAACTTATGTACAAAAGTTATAGAACACAACTTTGTATATAGAAGTTATCCAATGCAAATTGTGTGCATAAAGTTGTATGTTATAAGTAAATACACGTAAATTGGTACTAGAAAAAAATTCAAAATATATGCATGTGGGATCTAGTTTTGTTCACCTCATCACATAGAATACAACGGTGCAAAATAGATACACGGTTTAGAAATTATAGCATTTCAAAATAAATGTTTTACGTTTTTTTAAGATAACATGAAAACGCACACCAGGTGTGGCACACAGATCCACTACTACATAAAACTTTTCCGTGGCGGTCAAAATTGATTTTCTGAGGCGGTTAAAGAGAAGGTCACAGTAAATCAATTGTTTTCCGAGGCGGTTAAAACGCCCGCCACGGTAAATCAAGATGAAAAAACAAAAAAAGAAGAAGAAATAACCCGTTGGGAGCCCACCGAGCCCATCCACAGGCCCGACGAGCCCAACCACGAGCCGCCGCCGCCGTGGCTGCCCCTTGCAGCAGCCCTCGCACCGTCGGATCTGGACTCCCCACCACAAGATCCGGACTCACCTCTCTCAGATCCGGCGCCGGAGGACGGAGCAGGGGCGCCGCACCGGATCGGAGGGAGGAGCAGGCACACCGCTGACGAGGAGGAGCGAGGCTGCCGTCGTGGGCTGCCTCTAGGCGAGCCACCAGAGCTGCCTCCTCGCGCGCCGCCGGGCTGCCTCGTCGCACAAGCCGCCTCCTCGCATGCCGCCGGAGCCTCCTCGCGCGCCTCCGGGCGAGCCGCCGAAGACGCCTCCTTGCGTGCCACCGCGGGCCTCCGCACGCGTCGTGGGACAGCCACCGGGGCCGCCGCGCGGTTGCCTCGCCGTGCGCCATCTCCTTTGCGCGAGCCGCCGGGGCCACCTCCGCATGAGCCGCCACCGGCTGCCTCCTCATGCGCCGCACCCTTGGCGCGAGTGGCCGCGGGGCTGCCTCCGGGCGCGCGAGCTGCGGCCCTCCATGAGCGCTGCCGGAGTGGGTTGAGGCAGCGGCGTGGCTTGAGGGAGGGAGAGAGAAGAGGGGGAGGGCCGGTTAGGAGAGAGAAGAGAGAGAGAGAGAGAGTGACGGCGGAGTGAGGAGACTGTGTGAGTTCAGAAACTCTAAGTCCTGTATTTATATAAACCCGATATGAATTGGAAATAGGCTTCTTTATGGGTCTCGCGAATATTAACCATGGCGAGCTTTCTAAGAGGTCCACCTCTGAAAATAGGGGTATTTTTGGAGGCGGTTTTGTTATAAAGCCCGTCTTGGTTAATAGATTTTTTTGTGGCGGTTAATTTTTAATTGCCTTCGTAAATTGATTTTGCGAGGCGGTTGACTACGACCGTCTCAGTTAATAAAAAATAACCGTCTCGGTTAATGCCGGACATTAACCGAAGAGGTTTCTGGTCTGTCCGTCTCGGTCAAAAAAATCCCAAACGTCTCGCAAAAGATTTTTTTTACAGTGATCCTTCGTTGAAGGAGAAGGGGACTACTGCAGAGACCGCCACAGAGAGACTACGTTGAACTCACTGGTTGGATTTAAAACGGGTGAACGTCCGTCCAAATAGAATTGCGGTTATTTTCAGTTGAAGTAATGCCGTTATTTTGGCTTTGGTTGCAGTTAGTGCTTTAGATATAGTTGTTAGTTTAAGCTAGTCTAGCGTGTGAGCAAAGTAGGTGATTAGTTGTACTTGAATACACGTCCTAGTGTCTACGTAGATCAATCCGATGTAGTTAGTTAACCAATGAAGTAATCTCCTAGCTATGTCTCCCTCTCTTTGAACAACCTATACGCCTTGCCAAGCCTAGCTCAATTGGTCATGCACCTAATCACCTAAGGGCAGGGGTGGCACAGGGAGAGAGAGAGAGGAGCGAGGAGGCGGCGCGTGGAGAGAGGGAGAGAGGACCGAGGCTGAGAAGGCAGAGGATAAGATAGAAGGCCTTAGGCCAATTCTTTGCTTAATAAGACTGAAAAGGTTACATGGCCATTTATTTATAGTCTTAGGAGCCTTTAAGCAATCTAAACTTTATCCCCAAGTAAATTGGGCTTCCTTATCTAAGTAAATCTTATCTAATCTTATTTTCTAAACTAATTGTCGGTGTCCTACCACCGATTGCATGCCATAGGACAGTTTTTCGGGCTTCGGTGAACTCTGGAACTCGGTAGTTAACGCGGAGACAGTCAATTTATACCGGTTCGGTCCCTCGTGATCGAGTAACAGCCCTACGTCCAGTCGGCGTATGCCTTTGCATTAGATTGTATTATCTGGTGTGTTTCCGTTGATCTATTACATGAGGTGCCCCCTGCCTCTCTTTATATACAGTAGAGAAGGCAGAGGGCGATTCTAATCCTAGTTGGATACAAAGGAAGTGTTCTAAGTCGATCCTAGAAGTTACTTTCCTTACGTAGTCCCACTAGGTTGTCCGAAACCTTCTTGGAGTTGATGATGTTTTGTCGGGCAGTGGGCTACTAGGCCCACAACCTGTAAGGGACCCCGATGAGGGACCCTATGGGTCCCGTATCGACAAGCCCCCGAGCATTTCGTGGTTGAACTTCAGATGCTGCCTTCGTCTTCTTCTGTGACGATGCTTGAGGTTGTTTCCAAGTTCTTCGAAGTGAAACCTTGAAGTGGTGTAGGATCACAGACTGTCCTAGAAGGGGGGTTGAATAGACCTGTCAAATTTCTTTGCAAACAAAGGTTAGAACCTGGCGCGGCAGTGCCGGCCTGGAGAGCGGCAGTGCTAGACCTCGCAGAGTAGAATCCACACAATTCAAAAATCAACCAATGAAACTTAGATCTAATAATTTACTGAGATTCCCTGGGTTGTGTAGAGTCTAGAACACCACTTCTTCACAGCTAGAAGTTCACCAAAAAGTAGACCAGGACCAAACCCTAGAAATTAAGAAACTCAACAAGTAGAGAGTAAAACTAGCAACACAAGTGATACAAGATTTATCCCGTGGTTCAGCTCGCCAAGGCTTGCTTACTCCACGTTGTTGAGGTTCCACAAAGAAAACTTGGATTCACAAAGCCCAATCCTCGATCTCAAATCAAGAGAGTTAACTCTTGAAAAGAGGGGGTGATTTCACTAGCTTGTGAGGGTTATTACAAACCTCCCGGGGCTGCCACAAGATTGGCAAGCTCACCGGGCGACGCTCTAGCCGGCTAGGAGCAAGCTCCAAGACTAACAAATGCAAACCACCGGCTTGAACGCGAACCAAGTGCTTGGAGAAGTTGAAGATCAGTGGTGAGAAGCTTGTTCTTACTGAGATTTAGCTCACACTCTTCTAGATTCAAACTTGATTCAAAATGGAGAGTGGGGAGCTTGTTGGGAGTGAGAGAGAGAGCAAGAGGAGAGCTTCTTTGGTCTAGAAACTGAGCAAATGACAGAGATGACCGTTGGGTTCGATGGGAGGGATACTAAGAAGCCCCCTCGAGTCTAACGGTCAAAACAAGTCGCGGTAGTGCCGCGCTGGGAGCGGCACTGCCGCTCGGCCGGCAGTGCCGCGCTGCCTAGACAGAGCAAAGTGAGCTGGAGTTTTGTGGTTGTCTAAAGCGGAGAAAATGAGGATGTTTGGTGTAAAGATTTGCACTTGGTCACACTTTCAAACCTATCTTTTGCATCTCCCTTAATAGTACGGCTTTTCTATACTCAAATTCAAAATAAAAACGAATTTAAACCTCCTTTGAGCCGGATGCCGCATCCTTTAGTTGTTAAGGGGTCCACTTGCATAAGAATACATCCTCCTAATGCTTTCGCCTGTCCATCATCTCGATAAACCTCATTAGTTTTCTAATCGCGTGGTCATTATCACCAAAACCCACTTTAGGGCTTGATTGCACTTACAATCTCTCTCTTTTTGGTGATTGATGACAACACGATTAGAGAGATACAGGATAATATACAACGAGATTTTAAATGAGATTTTGAGTGTAGAGTCTCCCCCTGAATGTGTGATTGGAATTTGAATTTCCAAACTTAGCATAAAAGGCTAAGTTTCACACACTAGAGTGAAATGGGTCTCCCCCTACATCCATGGTCTCTGTGGGGTGCAGCACACAGTGTCAAGAATATAAACATGATGCGAATGACATGTGAGACAATCAGAGTAAGCTGCTGCCATCAGATAGGGTGGTACTGCCGCTCTAGGGCCGGCACTGCCGCGGGTGCGGCACTGCCGCTCCTAGGCGTGGCACTGTCGCTCTGTCTGAAGACAGTAGCTTCGTGGAAGCAAAGCACCTACACAGATCATAAATAAAATACAACTAGTTTGCGCATAAACACAGGCTGGTTCTCAAATAAAGTACTTAGGTTCACAATCAAATGAAAATAATGCAACAAAGTACTTATTACAAGCCAAATGAGTTTGAGAAACACTCTCGACTCTATAACTAGCAGCTCTCAAAGATAAACAAAACGCTCACAAGCTGCACACTGCTGAACACTAGAAAAAATGATGAAAAAGATGTTGTACCCCTCTCTAATCCCCTTCTCCCCCTTTGGCAACAAGCACCAAAAAGAAAAAAAGAGAGAAAAGCGAGACACAACTACTCATCATCATCCTCACTAGACTCCTCGTCATCGTCGTCCTCGTCATTGCCTTCTTCTTCTTCTTCCTCCTCATTGGAATCGGAGACAACGGCACGGCCCTGGCGGTGAGTGGTGGCTGCGAAGCGAATGCCGCGAGACGACATGTCGGGACGGTCCTCCTCCTCCTCTCGTGCAAGCTGGTCCCAATCGATCTCCTCAACATCGGATCCAGACATCTCGCTGAACTCTAGTGGAGGTGTAGGAGGGTCAATCTGTCGCAGCCCCTGAATCTCACGTAACTCCCTGATCTCTAATCGAGCCTTGTGTGCAGACTGAGAAGCATGCATACAAGCCCCGAAGATCCTCTGAAGCATGAGGGAGAGATGACTCTTCTTCTTGGGATGCTGCTGGGAGCCAGAACGGGAAGGACCTGGAATATCTGAAGTCGGGGCAGCCCTCCTGCTGGAAGGCCGGGTGGCTGCCCTACTCTCACCAACACCGGAATGGTGAATCTTGTCCAACCGAAATGGCTCATGGGACACATCTTTCTTGAATATAATGCCAGACACTCTCTCAATCACAAACATCAAGTATGGAGCATAAGGTAGCGCCTTCCTAGCGTCCTCAGAAGTGATGATCAGCTCACGCCAAAGAAAGCGAGACACTGAGAAAGATCTATTACCTGGCTGTGTCCTGGCAAGCATGTTCCTCGCTGTCCCATATAGATTGGAAGCTAATCCAACCTTGGGATGAAGAGTCTGGCGAAACAAGTTGTTCAAGATATAGTACCGACTCTTCAGCCCCTTCACCAAACCATCTGCCTGACCGGGATGATCATACAGGGCAACCAACTCACCATCAGTAAGTGCCCTCTCAATATGAAGATCATAAGCATCCCTGTCCCACTCACTAAAACCAAGGATCTGAGTAAAAGTAGTGAAGTCAACTCGGTAGTGGTGAATGACAGTCATCCAATGCAACTCATCATCCTCTCTGTCAAAGTAGCAGGTAGCTAGGAACTGATATAGAATCTCGGTGTTCCAATCATACCTGAAACCCATCAAATCATATATGCCTCTGTTCTTGCAGAAAGCGATGACTTGGTTGCATACTCTGTCATCCTTGCTAGCCAAGTGCTCCCAATCAATATACCTCATCGGAACGATCTTGGGCTTCTTGGAAGTAAAGAGAATGGACTCATAAAAATCCGACTAAAAGGCAGACCAAAACCTGTAGTCGAGATCAGTATCCTTACGCCTAGCATAAGGATTGACTTGCCTCTGCTCCTGCACAGCCCTGAACTGGTTGTAGTAGCTGATCTTGTGCCTTTGCCTCCTCTCAACTGGAGCACGCACAAAATGATCATGCTCATCCCACTCTAGATATGCACCATCGAACATGGTGAGATCATCCGGAGTCTCTGGGCAAGCATCATCAGGGATAGTCCTGCCAGCCTACTCAACCAGCTCGGCGTCACGAAGCGCCTGACGATCTGTCTTGCCTTTGGTGTTCCGCCCACCGCGACGGGCTGGCTGCTTGGTACGCGGGGGACACACTGGATTGCTAGACCCAGCTCCCATGTCAAAGTGTGCCTTGGTCTGTCCTTCACGCCTTCCACCATCCACCATCTACGCAAATATGTGAAGATATGTGTCAATAAAGGGAGAATATGAGTGTTGAGCAAGTCAACTAGATGAACAGAGCAAATCTATTGAGTCAAAAGTTGAGGAGAAGCTTGGGTGGCAGGGCTCAAAGCACAGAGCCCGGCACTGCCGTGGCTAGGTCCGGCACTGCCGCGCCTGCGCAGTGAACCCTCATTGCTCCCAATCTTCGTCAGCCCTTGAATCAATAGATCGGCAATTTTCAACTAATTCCCTCGACTCTATACACATCAAAATGCCCTTTTCAACACTTTTCCTTAACCAAAATCGTCACATTGCATAGATCGAGCGAGATTTCAACTTAGGGCTTGATATTACCTGGAGAAAGGAAAGAGGAGAGGAGAGGCTTTGCCTTCAGGGACTTGGATGCCGACAAGGAGGAGAGGAGATCTCCCCATGATGCAGCAGCACGCCCGACAAGAGGTGGCGCCGGCAGGGAAGGAGCGGCGGTGCCAGGGAGGGGCGCCGTCACCCTTCTCTCGGTTTGCAACAGAGAGAGAGAGAGAGACCAAAAGAATGAGGGGGAAAGAGGGAGAAATGGTCACGGGCTAGGAATAGATAGAGAAGAACCCGACCGTTCTGACTAAGGTGGCTCACGGGCCGCCAAGCTGGCAAGGTGCGGCACTGCCGGGGCGCGGCATTGCTGCGGCTAGGAGCGGCACTGCCGCCCTGCCTTCCAGCAGAGAACCTAGACTTAAACTGGGCTTCACCTAGGTCAAGGTTACAGAGTAATATTTATGCAATCACTTGGTCAGAAAGAATAGGAATTAAATATACGCTCTGTTCGCTTGAACTTACCAGGCAGCATCAGTCAGCCATTCGGCAGTGTTTTTCTCTCAGAACAATCAGCTAGCCAGCCATACAATCCAGCTAGCCGAACAGAGTGATAGTAACCAAGATTGCACAAGCACTCAACCAAAGTAGTTTTGAAAGGCATAAGTGAACTTTTCAAATCTTTTCCAGTCAATCCTAGCTTAAGCAAACAGGTATGTGCTAGGTTTCAAACCACGTTTCGAGAATCAAGTATATTTAGTTCACTACGCAAAGCGCACAACCTTGACTCGTCGAGAGGCTTAGTGAAGATATCGGCTAGTTGCTTTTTGGTGCTCACATGGCGTATTTCGATATCTCCTTTGGTTTCGTGGTCTCTCAAGAAGTGATGTCGGATGTCAATGTTCTTTGTTCTTGAGTGGCTTACGGGATTGTTTGCAAGCTTTATGGCACTTTCATTGTCACATAATAATGGGATTTTGGTAAAGTGACATCCGAAATCACGAAGGGTTTGCCTCATCCAAAGTAGTTGCGCACAACATGCGCTGGCTGCAACATACTCGGCCTCGGCGGTGGAAAGGGCTACAAAATTTTGTTTCTTAGAACTCCAAGACACTAGGGACCGTCCAAGGAATTGACACGTCCCTGAAGTGCTTTTTCGATGTACTTTGCAACCGGTGTAATCGGAATCCGAATACCCTAGCAAACAAACTTAGAGCCCTTAGGATACCACAAGCCAAGGTTTAGGGTGTGTACTAGATATCTCAAGATTCTTTTAACGACCATCAAATGACACTCTTTTGGGTTAGCTTGAAATCTAGCACACATGCACACACTAAGCATAATATCGGGCCTAGATGCACACAAATAGAGCAGAGAGCCGATCATAGAGCGATATAACTTGATGTCCACGGCTTTCCCTTCCTCATTGAGATCAAGATGTCCATTGATTGGCATGGGAGTCTTGGTGGGCTTTGCATTTGCCATGTCAAACTTCTTGAGTATGTCATGTGTGTACTTGGTTTGACTTATGAAAGTTCCTTCCTTCAATTGCTTGACTTGAAACCCGAGAAAGAACTTGAGCTCACCCATCATGGACATCTGAAATCTCTTAGTCATTGTCCTACTAAATTGCTCACAAAAGACATGGTTAGTACTACCAAATATTATGTCATCGATATAAATTTGTCACACAAATAAATCTTTATCAACTTTGTGAGTTAAAAGAGTAGGATCAGCTTTGCCTATTTCAAAACCTTGTTTGAGCAAGAATTCCTTAAGGCATTCATACCATGCTCTTGGTGCTTGCTTAAGCCCATAGAGTGCCTTATGGAGTTTGTAGACATGGTTTGGGAACTTGGGATCTTCAAAACCCGATGGCTGCTCCACATATACCAATTCTTGTATTGGGCCATTGAGAAATGCACTCTTCACATCCATTTGATATAACTTGAAGTCGTGATGGGCAGCATAGGCTAGAAGCATTCGGATTGCTTCTAGTCTTGCTACCGGTGCATATGTTTCTTCAAAGTCCAAGCCCTCTACTTGAGTGAATCCTTAAGCCACCAATCTTACCTTGTTCCTTGTCACCATTCCATCTTCATCTTGCTTATTGCTGAAAACCCACTTGGTGCCGATGATGTTGGTGTTGGGTCTTTCAACTAGAGTCCATACTTAATTTCTCTCGAAGTTGTTCAACTCTTCTTGCATAGCCAACACCAATCTGGATCACCAAGTGCTTCTTCTACCTTGAGAGGTTCCAAAGAGGAGACAAAAGAGTAAAATTGACAAAAATTTGCCAAATGTGAACGAGTGGTTACCCCCCTTCGAAGACTCCTAAGGATGTTGTCAACGGGATGGTCTCGTTGAATGGTTTGTCATAGCCTTGGATGATCAATGGATTCTTGTTCTTCTTCTTCTGCCCAATCATCTTCATCTACTTCAAGAATAGGTGCTAGATCATCCCTTGGAAGTGGTGTCTTCTCAGCTGTTGCAGGAGAGGATGGCTGTGCTGGCTAGGGGAGCGGCATTGCCGGGCTCCCTTCAGCAGTAGCCTCTGCAGTGGCAACCTGTTGAGGCTTTTCCATTTCTGTAGCCTTGTCTTCTCGTGGTATTACATCACCAATGGCTACTTGCTTGATTGCTTCACATGGTGGATCCTCCTTTCCTACAACACTTTGATCAATTTGCTCTACTTGAGAGCCGTTAGATTTATCAAATGTCACATCCACCGCTACTTCAACCCGACCGGTGGTCTTGTTGAAGACACGATAGGCGTGCTCATTTGATCCATAACCAAGTAAGAAACCCTCATCAAATTTAGGTGCAAACTTAGATGTTTTGGGCCTTTTGTTAAGTATAAAACACTTGCACCCAAAGACTCTAAAGTAAGACACATTTGGTTTGTTACCGGTGAGCAGCTCATATGAGGTTTTCTTCAGCTTCTTGTGTAGGTAGAGATGGTTGATTGCATGGAAAGCGGTGTTGACGGCATCACTCCAAAAGAGATCCGGCGTCTTGTATTCATCAAGCATTATTCTTGCCATGTCAATGAGAGTACGGTTCTTCCTCTCTACTACACCATTTTGTTGAGGGGTGTATGGAACTGAAAACTCATGCTTGATGCCCTCTTCATCAAGGAAGCTATCAACTTGGGTGTTTCGGAACTCGGTCCCATTGTCACTTCTCACTTTCTTGATGGGAAGCTCAAATTCCTTTTGTGCCCTTACAATGAATGTCTTCACTTTGTCTAGCACCTGGGACTTATCATACAAGAAAAATACCCAAGTGAAACGGGAATAATCATCAATAATAACAAGTCCATATTTGTTACCCCCGATGCTTAAGTAGGCCACCGGTCCAAAGAGATCCATGTGAATCAACTCCAATGGCTTGGTGGTGGTCATGATGCTCTTTGGTGGGTGTGGTGCTCCTACTTGCTTTCCGGCTTGGCATGCGTTGCATATCCTATCTTTCTCAAAGTGAACATTCGTTAGTCCATGGATGTGGTTGTCCTTTAGAAGTTTGGCCAAGTTCCTCATCCCAACATGAGCTAGCCAGCGATGCCATAACCAGCCCATGCTAGATTTTGCCACTAAACAAGTCTCAAGGTTAGATTTACTTTTGTTGAAATCAACTAGGTAAAGCTTCCCTTTCAAATGACCCGTAAAGGCAATAGAGGAATCCTCCCTTCTAGTGACTTCCACACCCTTATCCGTAAAGAGACAATTGTAGCCCATCTCACATAATTGTGATACGGACAACAAGTTGTAACTTAACGAATCCACATGTAAAACATTAATAATTGAATGTTCATGAGTTATAGTAATTTTACCAAGACCGATTACTCCCCCTTTCGAGTTGTCTCTAAAAACTATGCTCTCACTTGGATTCTCAATAGGGGAGTATGAGCTGAACATACTCTTCTCTCCGGTCATGTGATTTGTGCATCCGTTGTCAAGCACCGTTATCAAGCACCCAACTTGATCCACCAGAGGAGTATGCCTGCAAAACAATTTAGTTCCTTGATTTAGGTCCCCAAGTAGTATTGGGGCCTTGCATGTTAGTCACAAGTATCTTAGAAACCCGAATTGCCCTTCTTACATGCTTGCTGGCTTCTTGACCAACAATTTTACCAACAACTTTACCACGGTTGTTGCACTTCAACACATAGCAAGATTCCAAGCTTTCACGGGTGACACTTGGCTTTGGTTGATGCACAAACTTGTTCTTGGTCACCCATATTGATTCATGTGGCTTCTGGAAAATCTGCTTCTGCTGGGGCACCCTCTGGACATGTGCCTTGGAATGATCAGGCTTTAGATTGGTGGCCTTCCCTTTCTTGAGGCGTGGCACTACCACTCTGGGCCCGGCACTGCCGTGGTCCGGCACTGCCGCCCTAGGGCGCGGCACTGCCGCGGTCTGTGTAGGCCTAGCTATACCAATCTGCGCCTTCCTCTCAGACCTGACACATTTCACTCCATTTTTCATGTATCTTCCAATGGTCTTGCCCCCAGCAACATGGCCCAAGCCGCATTTGATGTGAGGATGCCTCCCATCCTTGTGTTGCACCTTTGGTTGCTCTCTAACCTTGCCCTTGTTGTTTTGCACCTGAACATTCATGCACTTACCAGCAGCTAAGGCATTGAGCCTTACTACTTCCTTCTTCATTGTTTCAAGGTTGACAAGGTTAGTGGCATAAGCATTCAAATCAAGTTTGGTGCATTGTTCACATGTTTGACTAGTGGAAGAGCTAGATGCATCTTTGCTTTCGAGGAGGAGTGAGTTACTATTAGCAAGAAGCTTATGTTGATCCTCAAGTTCATTGTGCTTTTTCAACAAGCTATTGTATCTTTGATTGAGGTCAACATTAACCTTCTTAGTGATAGTATGGGCTTTTTGCTCTTTGGCCAAAGCCTCTTGCAAAGAGTCCACCTCACTACTCTTCAAAGCAAGAGCTTCCTTGCTAGCAATATAGAGATCTTCTTGTTTTATAAGAGTCTTTTCTCTAGATGCTAACTCATCTTGAGTGCTCTCTAGTTCTTCCATTAGCCTAGAAATGAACAATTTAGTTTTTCTATCCAAGTTCTTAGTTAGATTATCATTTTCTTCATCACTAGATTCATCATCACTAGAGCAATCACTTGTATCACTACTAGAGATGTCACTAGGAGAGAGAGTTTTGGACTTGGATTTGGTTTTTACCTTCTCACCCTTTGCCATGAGACAAAGGTGAGTGGAGTGCTCATCATCATCATCATCGGACATGCTGTTGAAGAGCTTCGGTGTAGAGGATGGTGCATGAATGGCAATGGTTGCAACTTTTCTATCCTCTTCACTTGAGCTGTCCACGGTTGAGTCCCACTCATGTCCAATGTGAGCTTCTCCTACATCTCTTTTGTATCTTCTCTTGCTGCCCTCTTTGTAATTTTTCTTGTCTTGTCTCTTGTCTTTCTTTTCATGAGGGTAATCGGCTATGAAATGCTCTGTGCTGCCACAATTGTAGCATGTCCTCTTTTTCTTGTTTGGAAAGGTCCTCTTCACTAACTTATAGCCATTGCTTTTGATTCCCTTGCGAAACCTCCTCGAGCAAAGTCAACAATGTTCTCTTGTTGCTGCTCACTATCACTCTCTTCTTCACTAGATGATGAAGTTGTTGGCACTTCTTCCTTCACTTTCTTGGCTGCCCTTGACTTGAAGGATGCACCTTATTTGCTGCCCTTGTGCTTGCTTGATGTGGACTGCTTGCTTGTTGCGGGCAGCAAGCTCTTCTTGCTTGCCTTGAGTGCTACATCTTTGATCTTCATGTCTTCAAGTTTTGTTTGTAGCTCCCCAAGCTTTTGCCTCTCAAGAGCTTCCTCTCTATGCATATCATGAGTCAAAAGCCTTCCAAGGACGTCACTAGGAGTGAATTACTCAAATCTTTTCTTCTCTCTAATCAAAGTCACAAGGGTCTCATTTCTTGGTGAGAATGCTTCCAACATGACCCTCACAACCTTGTGATCATTCACCTCGGTGCCACCAAGATCTCTAATCTTGCCAACAATGATCATCAACCTATCAAACATTTCTTGTGGTCCTTCTCCTTCATGGATTGCAAACCAGTTGAGCTTGGACATCAATATTTCAATCTTGGACTGCCTCACCTTGTCAACTCCCTCATGTGCCATATGTAAGGTGTCCCAAATTTCCTTTGCCACTTCCAAACCCATCACCTTGTTGTACTCATCTCCATCCAAAGCACTAAGCAAGGCACTAGCAGCTTGGACATTGAGATGATTGCGAAACTCAGCTTGTGTGGGATTCTTTGGATCAACCGGTGCCTCCAAGCCATGATGCACAATCTCCCAAATCCCAAGATGAAGACCTACAAGATAAGTTTTCATCAAGTGCTTCCACTTGGCAAAGTTTGTCCCATCGAAATGAGGCAACTTTTTCGCGGGCACATTAATGATACGTCTAGTATCAAGGTTAGATAAAGATGAATAATCAAAGGATATGGTTCCATAGTCGGTGTAGCCGCTGCTCTTCTTGTTCTTGCTGCTCTTGGTAGGTTGATAGGTGCTATCATCATCTCCATCCTTGGTGCTACTTGAGCTATCATCACTTGACTCTTTCTTCTTGCCCTTTTCTTCCCTTTTCTTCTTTTCTTCTTCTCTTCTCAGCCTTCTATCCTCTCTTCTCTTCAACTTCTCTTCCTTCTTCCTCAGCTCTTCCTTCTATTTTTTCCATTCTTCTCTTCTCTTCTGTTTTGCTTCTCTTTTCAATCTTCTTTCTTCTCTTCTTCTAGCTCTTTCTCCTTTGGAGCCATCAGCTGGTGGCAGCACGGATTGGCTTGCCATCGACACGTTGTCACTGTCGGTGGTGTGAAGATCATCACCATCAACACGGACACGAGCCGTGCTTGCCTCCGCTTCGCCATCCTTGGCCATACTTCACGTGGTTAAGCACAAAACAGAGGTAACCTGGCTCTGATACCACTTGTAGGATCACAGACTGACCTAGAAGGGGGGTTGAATAGGCCTGTCAAATTTCTTTGCAAACAAAGGTTAGAACCTGGCGCGGCAGTGCCGGCCTAGAGAGCGGCAGTGCTGGACCTCGCAGAGTAGAATCCACACAATTCAAAAATCAACCAATGAAATTTAGATCTAGTAATTTACTAAGGTTCCTTGGGTTGTGTAGAGTCTAGAGCACCACTTCTTCATAGATAGAACTTTACGAAAAAGTAGATCGGGACCATAGAAATCAAGAAACTCAATAAGTAGAGAGTAAAACTAGCAACACAAGTGACACAAGATTTATCCCGTGGTTCAGCTCACCACAAAGGCTTGCCTACTCCACGTTGTTGAGGTTCCACAAAGGAAACTTGGGTTCACAATGCCCGATCCTCATTCTCAAATCAAGAGAGTTAACTCTTGAAAAGAGGGGGTGATTCCACTAGCTTGTGAGGGTGATTACAAACTTCCCGGGGCTGCCACAAGATGGGCAAGCTCACCGGACGACGCTCTAGCCGGCTAGGAGCAAGCTCCAAGAGTAACAAATGCAAACCACCAGCTTGAATGCGAACCAAGTGCTTGGAGAAGTTGAAGATCAGTGGTGAGAAGCTTGTTCTTGCTGAGATTCAGCTCACACTCTTCTAGATTCAAACTTGGATTCAAAATGGAGAGTGGAGAGCTTGTTGGGAGTGAGAGAGAGAGAAAGAGGAGGGCTTCTCTGGTCTGGAAACTGAGCAAATGGCAGAGATGACTGTTGGGGTCGACGGGAGAGAGACTAAGAAGCCCCCTCGAGTCTAACGGTCAAAACAAGTCGTGACAGTGCCACGCTGGGAGTGGCAGTGCCGCTCGGCCGGCAGTGCCGCGCTGCCTAGATAGAGCAAAGTGAGCTAGTGTTTTGTGGCTATCTAAGGAAGAGGAAATGAGGATGTTTGGTGTAAATATTTTCACTTGGTCACATTTTCAAACCTGTCTTTTGCATCCCCCTTAATAGTACGGCTTTCCTATACTCAAATTCAAAATAAAAACGAATTTAAACCTCTTTTGAGCAGGACGCCACATCCTTTAGTTGTTAAGGGGTCCACCTGCATAAGAATACATCCTCCTAATGCTTTTGTCTGTCCATCATCTTGATAATCCTCATTAGTCTTCTAATCTCGTGGTCATTATCACCAAAACTCACTTTAGGGCTTGATTGCACTTACAAGTGGTCATTTTCTTAAACTGTTGTGCACTTTTTCGAAAAAAGTGCACTCAGTGAGTGTATCCCTTGAGCCTCTCGCTGTTTGGGTCAAAGTGCTAGAGGGTCCTGTAGCTTTTGAAGGTGATCCGTGTTTTCTCTTGGAGTGACGTGCACTTATTCTGAAAAAGTGACACTCACTGAGTGTAGCCCCCAAGCCTCTTGCTATTTTGGATGATTCCTGCTTGGTACCTGCGCAGCATGGCTCTGTTCACTGCAATGTGAGACATGTCCTGGGATTATTGGGATGGTTGGTGCGTAGGTGCTTCGTATCCCGGCTCTGCATTTTGGCTTTGAGAATGGCTGGAGTTCTCTAGACCCAAGTTCTTCATGGGCTTCCTGATTGATATACTATGTTGAACTTGTCGTCTTCTGTAATATAGTATTTTGCTTTGTAGAATATTAATTTCTGGTGTGGTTAAAAATGGCTATCTGTAATCTTGCATGATGTAAAGTTTGAATAAACTCTGAGCTGTTTTGATGCTGTCTTCCTGTCTGCGAGCATCTTCTGGTGCTAGCCGGGTTGTTTGTCTTCATGATGATTCCGAGTACTGGTTTTTGTGCTGTTCTACATACATGGACACTTCTGATTGGTCCTTCTTCTGTTTCTGAAAAGGTGCGCCATGTTTTAATGCAGTGAGTGGGAGCGGTGACGTCACCTCGATCTCTAAAATTGACGGGATGTGGCGTTTTTATTTCCTTTATAATATTTACATTTGCATTCTCTCTCTTTTCTTCTGCTTGCACTTCTGTTTTCCTACTCTTGCAAAAGAGAAACTGTGCTTTCTGAGCCACGAGATCTATCGCCCATGTCATCGTCGTTGTTCCTGCTTTGTCTTTTTTCCCTTCTTCCTAGTGTATTGGCCAAGGGAAGAAGTTGGGGGAAGGTAGAAGTTGACGAGGATCAGGTGTTGAGGAAGATTGAAAATCCTGAGTTTTTGGCCATGAAGTCTGCCGCGAAGGTTTGGCCTGCTCCTAAGGTTGATGCGGTGACGTTGAAGGAGCTTGAGGATGATGGACTTATTCAACCTCAACTTATGTCTAGTTGGGCTGCACCTGGTGAACACCGGGTTCCTGCTCAAAATCCAGGTGAAATTGTTCTCTTTCTCCCCTTTGTTCGTGCGGGTCTCTGTCTACCTGCTTTGACTTTTTTCCACCGTTTTCTCCTTTATTTCAGGATCTGTTGGCATCATCTTGCTCCAAATGGAATTCTCCATCTCGCCTATTTCATACATTTGTGCGAAGCTTTTCTTGGCATTCCCCTTCAATTACCCTGTTTCGGCATTTCTTTCGCTTGAAACTAAATCTGTTGATGGTGTGACTCTGATTCTTGGGGGTTGTGTCATCCAGTTTCGTCATGGTAGGAAAGGAGAGTTCTTTGATTATACTCTTGCTAGTAATATTAAGGACTGGAAAATGGAGTGGTTCTATGCTGCGAAATCTCCTCTTGCTCTTGATGTTCATTCTGATTCTCCGCCAATTCCTAACACAATATGGAATCAGGAACACCTTTCTCCTTCTAATCTTGCTAAGATCCAACATTTTATTCTTCAGATCCAAACCTTAAAACAGAATACTGGCTTTGGTATTGTTGCCTGTTTTATCCATCACTGGGTTCAACCTCTTATGGAGAGGTAAAAATATGATTTTGAGTACAATGGAGCTAAAGATCCTTCTCGGCTTATTTCTAATTCCGAGTTGTCTGATGATGAGATTTTGGTGGGTATGCCAAAATTTGAAGGATGTTGTTGTTATCCTCCTCACTGGAGGAGTACTCAGTTTCCAATCCTCCTCCTGCTGTAAGTAACTTATGTCTGTTGAGTTGTTTTTCCTTCGTGTTTCAAATGTCTCATTTTAATTTCTCCTAAATTTTGCAGGATCGTGGACAGAATTTTGATGATCTGTCTCCTCTTGTTGACGCATCGGCTGGCATTGTTCCTTCGTCTTCAGGAGTGACTGGTAAGATTTTTATTCCAGGGTTTTCCCAGGCTTTGAGTTCTGAGTATGTGGAATATGTTCCGCGTGCAGTTCCTCAGAGTACATGATCTAAGCGCCAAGGGGCAAGTAGTTCTTTTCCTCGGCCCACCAAAAAGCCTCATCAAGGGGCTACCCAGATCACAGGTAGCATTATTTTAGATGAGCTTTTCCGTTGTTTTGCTTCTCTCATTGGGTCTAGATCTTGATTGTTTGCCTGTTTTTGTTGTAGATGGTGTTGTGATGAACCTTGTTGAGGACGAGGTTGAAGATGTCGTCTCCCTTGCTGTTCGTTCATAAGTTTCTTCCTCTCTTTTTTGTTGCTTCGTATTTGTTTCAAAATTTCTCATAGTTCTTTTTTCCTTTGTCAAGCCACAAGTCTGCTCTAGGTTCTCCTATTCTTGTTGCTATTTCTCTTCCCTCACGATCGGAAATCAACCTTCTATCTATTCCCATGCCTCCTCCCAAAGCGATTTCTTTTAGGAGAAGAGCTGCTCGGTGAGTTCTTTTTATTGAAAGGTTATCCTTATCTTTTTTGTTTTCCTTTCTTGAGTTTTGTTTCCTTTGCTGGTCTTTGTAGGCTGGGGTCGGGCTCTTCTAATCCTCAACCAACTCAATCAGCGGTCAGGAGGCAGTTGAGTATGCTTTCTTTAACCCTTCGGTGGCTGAGACTGAAGTGCGGCCTCTGATCCTCTAGAGCCTCAGCCTATCATGCCCTTGATTTGTCATGTTGATGCTACTGGGGTGTCGACTTCCTCTCCCTCCCATCTTGATTGGTATGGTGACTGGGACTTGATGGATAACATTTTGAATGATCTTGATCCTCTTACCGGATCGCCGAGTTGTCTACTGCTTGGGGGGAGATCTCCATCATTTGGTCAGAAACAGGTGAGTTGTTTCTCACTTTTCGTTCTTGTGGTCATCCCTGCTTTTTGATATTGGTTTGCTTGTTACGCTTTTTCTTGGGACCAAGTGAATTTCTTCTATTCTATTGAAGTCGAGAAGAAATTGTTTTCAGAAGTGGCCAGTTTGAAAGCTGAGTTGGCTCAGATCAGTTAGGGCAGGATGGTTGGAAATCATCAGAGGCTGAGCTTCGTAACCGAGTTGTTGAATCTAAGACTTCTTTGAAGAATGCTGCTGTTGGATTTGCTGGTAATAGTGTCTTGTATCCATAGTTTCCTTGTATTGCTTGTTTTTCTGCCCTCACTAAGCCTTGTGTTCTCTTTGTCTTTAGATCTTCGAACAATGAACTCGAAGCTTGTAAGTGAGGTTGAAAACTTGAAAGCTGCTGTTCGAACTGAACATAATGTTGTTGCAAAGGTAACTACCCGACCTGAAGAGAATCTTGCTCTTGCCAGATTAATTAGGTGTGGGGCGGACCGTGACTTGGTGTAGGCAATGAAATCGGTTTAAGATCTCATTGCCAAGCTCTTTGATTCTGAGAAGCAGCTTTCTGCTATCTGGTCCTCGCTTAAGTGGTGACTGACTTCATCAGGACGGAGGCTGATACCAGTCTTCCTTTAAGATACTTCATTCCTTGGATAGCGGGGCATTTTTGAGAGTTCATCGTAAAAAGTGTTGCTACCGGGTTCCGGGGTCTTCTGGCATAGATCAAGGTTGTTGGTCCTGCAATAGCATTGGAGAAGCTTTTTGAAGAGCCAACCTATGAAATCTTGACTCAGATGGAGGAAGTTGAGGCTGACATTGGTGACTTGGCTACGCTGTTGGCAAGTCATCTTGAGATGGATTTGCCTTCTCTTGATGGAACCCCTCGTGATGGAGCTTCTTAGTTTTGTACTTTCTTGTAGTGTTTTGTACAGAACTCTTGTCTCCTTTGCCAAATAGTTGTCTGGATCATTGGAGACTGTTCTTTTGTTTTTTGGCGCCCTTTTGACATAAGATGTTTTTCTGTGATTGTATGCGCTTGGTTCTTGTCTTGTTTGTGGGGCCAAGAATAAGACGACTGTAGGCATAGGCTACCACATTCTTGTCTTTGTTGTGAGATCAACTTCATGGTCGAGCGCGTCGGGCTCGCATTCAGACTGATAGGCCTGAGATAAGGCGAGCGTAAGCTTTACTATAGTCGTACTCTCATTGGCGTTGTGAAAGCAATCCGGAGGTCGAGTGCAATGGGCTCTCATTTAGACTGATATGCCTGAGATAGGGCGAGCGTATGTTTTAATGTGGCTGTACTCTCATCGGCGTTGTAAAAACAACCTAGGTCAAGCGCAGTAGGCTCTCATTCATACTGATAGGTCCTGAGATAGGGCGAGCATAAGCTTTATTGTACCTGTACTCTCATCGGTGTTGTGAAAACAACCCGGGGGTTGAGCGCAATAGACTCCCATTTAGACTGATAGGCCCGAGACAGGGCAAGCGTAAGCTTCACTATAGCTGTATTCTCATCGGTGTTGTGAAAACAACCCGGGGGTCGAGCACAATAGGCTTTCATTCAGACTGATAAGCCTGAGATAAGGCGAGCGTAAGCTTTACTGTAGCCATACTCTCATTGATGTTGTGAAAAAACCCAGGGGTCGAGCACATTGGGCTCTCATTCAGACTGATAGGCCTAAGATAGGGCGAGAATAGAGACTTTACTGTAGCCATACTCTCATCGGCGTTGTGAAAACAACCCGGGTGGTGAGATTTTGCTGTATTTGTTCACTTTGTCAGTCCTTTGGCATGCTTGTCTTAGAATCTCTTTCTATATATTTCTTTTAAGAATAGAGTCTTCAAAGTTGACTGGCATGCCAAGTGTTTCACATTGCTGTACCACCTTGGTTCATGAGTTCATATGATCTTGGCCCCAATACTTTGTTTATGATTAAGGGGCTTTCCCAAGGACCGAGCAATTTGTGGTGTCCGTCGTTTTTCTGAATTCATTGTAGTACCAGGTTTCCTATTCGGAACTTTCTTGGCTTTGTATTTTTGTTGAAATGTCTTCGTAGACCTTGTAGGTAATGAGCATTTTGTATTGTGGCGTTGATTCCGATTTCTTCTTTGCTGCCGAGTTCAAGTCTTCTAGTCTATTCCGCCTTCTTCGTATTGTTCAATCTTTGGAGAAGTCCAGATTTGGTTTGTTAGTAGTATAACTTCTGATTAATATACTAGGAAGAAAAGTGAGTAGCCTGTTGCTTTGCTGACTTGTGTTCGTAGGCCCTAGACAACTTTTGGTATCTCTTCAATCCATTTGGCACCGTAATATTTGAGCTCTTCATATAATCTCGGTTTGTGTCCTTGCAGGATTAATCTGTTGGCTCTTTCGACTTGTCCATTTGCTTAGGGATGGGCAATGTAGTCGATGCTTATGCCATAGTCTTGTGCCCATCTTTGGAATTCATTGGTTGTAAAGGGTGAATCAGGATTCGTGATGACTCTGTTAGGGATGCTGAAAGGTACATGATGACTTGGATGAACTCAACTGCCTTTGCTGCGCTGTATTTTGCTAGTGGCTTATATTCGATCCACTTGGTGCATTTTTCTATAGACACAAAGATGTGTCCTAATCCTCCTTTAGCCTTTTTGAGTCGTCCGACTTGATCTAGTCCCTTTAGATCCCTAAAAGCAATGCATACTCCAATTTTTCCATTCTTCTTATACATAGGGACTATGTTCCAAATCCACTCAGCATATCGGCATGCTTCAAACAGCCTAGTGATTTCCTTTTCTTATGTCATCCAAGATCTGAGGTTTGAATCTTCATGGAGCCTGCTTGAAGGGTCGATATCTAGGTTTGATTGGCAATTTATGCTCCATAATTGATCGACTAGGTTCAGACATCTCATAATACTCCCAAGCAAAAACAATCCCTAAATTCTTTTAATGGATCCACTGACCTCTGCTTGTACCCCGGGGTCTAGTTTTGCATAAATAAATGTCGGCCAAGGTTTATCACTGGGACCAATTGAAAGCCTAGTTTGGTTTTGGTACTTGATGAAACCTAGTACCGACCTATGTTAAGTGTGTGGCTTAAGCTAGGCTAAGTGCAATGTTCATGGAGTGGACCTAGGCAAGGTGATGAAGGAGAATCATGGTGATCAAGTGAGGAGAAATGAAGAAAGAGAAGCAAGGGCTAGAGGCTAAGGTAAAGAAAATAGTTTCTTTGTTTTAGTGATCAATGAACTTAGAAGAGTGCGATCACATTTAGGATAGATGAAGAGGGGAACTGCATCACTTGAGTGTTAGCACATGAGAGCAAGGGTGAATAGATAGTGCCAAAAATAGAGAAAAATGAGTGTTGGACGCAGTCTACAGTGGACCACCGGACCAATTGTCAGCGTTCGGTACTTCACCCTAGTTTGTTAGGAAGCATCGAAGGCTGATTTGTCTCTGGATTGTGAGATCCGGAGCAATTCTTCAACGTCCGGTTCGTGGCACCCGAGCGTGTGAAGTTCAATTCCAAATTAAGCATTGGACATGTGTGTTCCGGAGGTGGGCACTAGACTTTTTCCGATGGTTTTAGGGTCATCATACGTTGTGTTGCATTAGTCTGGCGGCTCCATCCGAGCTTCACGTTCGATGAGAGACTGTGGAGCAGTTGGCACGTAACAACTAATTTCAAATGTTCGACTAACATGGCATCGTGTGAGTCGCTGTGAGAAGAGCGTCGGTTGCGGAGTATTGGTCTGACGGTAGCATCCGACACTTTGTTAATGGAGTAACAGTTGGATTTGTGTGAGGGGTTATAAATAGTGAGTGGGCTGCTTTGGTTTGTCTCTCTCACAGTTTCTCTGATACATTGACACCCTGTGAGCATAGCCTACTCCCTCCAATTCTCTTCTCTTGATTCCTAGCAAAATTTGCATTGAGAGAGAATGTTCTAGGTGAGTTGCTTTGAGTTTCATGCATCTAGAGCACTTGTGGCTTAGTAACGGGGTAATTTTTGTTACTTTTGGTGATTGTGGTAACCTAACCGTCTTGGAGGTGAAGAAGTGGTGTGGGAAGAGGTGGAGCTTGTTCTTGCCCACACCGGGGGATTGTGACTTGTGAGGGGTCTGGTGCTTACCACGGGCGGAGTGCCCAATGGTAGCTCTAAGGAAATCACATGTCATTGAGTTATTTCATTCGTGGTACGTTCTTGTAGGGCTCTTGTGTAGAGCTTGACTTGTGTAGTCAATCACCCATTGAATCATCGAGTGAAGTTTATTCAACGGGGACGTAGCGTGTCGACAAGCATGTGAACCCCAGGGATAAATCTTTGTATTGATCCTTGGACTTCATTGTGATCCTCACCATCGAGTGAGTAATTTGGTGTTCATCTATTTCACAGTGATTGGCTAAAGTTCACAAGGCAAAGATATATCATCCGTCTTATCCCCCTTACCCTCTGCAAGTTTAAGTTTTCTTGTGTAGTAGTAGTTGTTTAGTTGAGTAGCTTTGGCCTCTAGTGTTGCTTGCCTAGTTTCTTAGTCTTTTGAGTGGCTTAGGGGCTTAGAACAATTAGAATTGTGTAGGTAGCTTGATTAGGTTAGTAAAACCTCTTGCATTGAAATTTACGCCGTCTTTTATTCTAACCTCTTGGCTTATATTTTTTTGGAAAATTTTATAGGTTATTCACACCTCTAGCCATACACTAGGACCTTTCAAGTGGTATCACAGCCATGGTCACCGTTTAATTCAAATCTTAACATCGTTCACTGCAAAATATGGCTCAAATCATGTTCAACTATGTTGGGGGCAAACCACCTCACTTTAATGGCGCACGAGCTTATTTGATTATTGGAAGAGGAAGATGAGGATGTTTTGTATAGTTTGGCATGAACCTGCTGATAAGCAAGTGCATTCGGGTAGATTCAATTTGAACCCATTTCTTTTGATTCTTTCAATCTTTGCATTGGCAGAAGACAGGGATCCCAACCACAACATTAGCTTTGTCGATTGTCCAATCGAGACAAATTCATTGACTCTGGATCCATCTCCGCATAAAATAAATATTGAGACAGTATTTGCAGGAAAATTAATAATAAGTGGATGAGCTTCATGAACAACAATTTAAGGTCGAATGCATAATTTATTCTACATATTTAATTTAGTCACCCTATTTAGGCAAAAATATTATACACCAATTATGAAAAATTGAAATTGGTAGCCCTAGCCATATATAAATTGAAAATTGTGGCCCCATAAAAAATAATTATTATACGCTGATAAAAAACAATTATTCTTCTTAATGCCACTAAAAAATGGAGACACTATTTTTTTCAAAAAAAACTAAAATTAGAGACTTGTCATGAACAACAATGTAGCACCAAACAATCTGTTGGTAGATGGCATGGATTAATTTGCTCAGTAAAATTGTAAAATAATCTAATCCACTCCTAACAAGAGCTCATTGCAGCAACACATACTAACAATCATCTTTACCGAACCATGTAATTAGCTAGAAATTCAATTGTTTTGATGATATATAGACACAATCTTTTGGACAATGGATTCTCCACAAATTGCTTGAAGCCTTGCACAAAGTCCAATGATAATTTCTCTCTAGTTTGGAGAATGAACTAGAGTGAGAATCAATCAATGTGGCCATTAAAAAAAACTAGTTAAACAACAAAATCAAAGGAGTGGATGCTTCTTACTAACCTTAAAGAAAAAGATCAAGCCATTCTTCAAAATCCAAAGGCTACCTTCATGGTGAAGAACAGCCGCAATAATAGAGAGAAGGGCCTAAACTCGCGCAACTGTGCTCGGAATGGAAGAGAGGAAGGAGAGGACGCCTGCAGCCTTTTTGTGCTATTAGACTTATCACCGTAAGTTTTTGGTTAGAACCGACAATGATAGCACCCTATCACTGTCGGTTTGTTGGCTTGAACCGGCACTAATAGATGGCCGTGCAATTATTGCCAGTTTAAACCACAAACTGAAAGGTTCCAAACCGGTTCAGGGCCACTTTCAATCATTTTTGAGTATCCAGAGTTTAGAACCGGCAGTAAAGGATTATCACTATTGGTTGGACAAAATCCGATAGTGATATGACCGGCAGTGATGTGCAGTTCTATAGTAGTGTCCGTGAGCTCGAACAACAGCAGCTCCTATGGTGGTATGCGCTATTGGTCCACGCTCCTGCAGCCGTGAGCTGTGCGTGCGTGAATTGAGTTAGGAAGGAGACAAGATAAATGGGGAAAGCGATTGTGCGAACTGCGCAGGGTGAACTGGAGCCTTCGGAAGGCTGTCGTAGAAGATGTGAGCTCGGCAACAAGTAGTTATTTTATATTTATTATCACTCACACAACATTTCCCCTAAAGCAAACTAAGAAGAATCCAAACATGTTTGGAATAAAATCTCATATATATCCCTATCCGATATCCATGCCATCTTATCTCATTTTATTTTCCTATCCTAATCCCTATCCCAGAGTCTCCATTCAAATGCCACCTCTCTTGTAGTGATCTTGCACCTGTTGTTGAAGACATTTTGTATACAAGTATGACCTTTTCTTAATGCAGAGCACATGGGTTTCAAACCAAGTTCTAGAACGTCTCCTAACACACCAAGCCATCAAGCGAGTTTGCATTGAGAACATGAACGACTGTGATGCAATGTTTAATTTTCAGTAGTTTCAGTGTGAAACAATTTACCATAGTTAGACCTTGAGCAATCTAATCTGATACAACATATTTTAGATTTGTTCAATTTTGTCGGGAAATATCATTGTCGGTATAATCATATATCCTCTTTGAAGTAATGTACTTTGGTTAGGCGACATTTAACATATTTTGTTACTGTGACTTCACCTAATTCATTCAATTGAATCACCCTGATGCATTTCTCCCGTTTTGGAACGTTTATCAGACCTGAATTCTGAATAATGTACCTGACTGATAACATGCTATTTTTGGAAAAAAAACCAAATGACCACAATAATTTGGTTGAAAAACTGTCTTTGTGCTCTGGGATAGGTGCCTTAATATGATACTTTGGGTATAATCATGGCTGTGGATGTTTACTTTTGGTCATCTGCCTCCAAGGAAAGATATATTTACTTGTGGGTTAAAATATTTCCATGTTGCTTTGGAAAATATTTTCTAGCCTCCAAGAAAATAATCCTTACCAACAAGGAAAAGAATTTCCTTTATCTTGTACTCTTGGTGGACTTTGCTTGGCAGTTAATAGTCAAGGATTATTTCCTTGGCGCAGTTGTTGCCACTCAAGGTAATTCCACTCTCTTGTAGTGATCTTGCACCAGTTGCTGAATACATTTGGTATACAAGTATGACCCGGATTTAAAATTTGAAGTAACTGAACTTATAAGGAGCCAGGCAATTTCTAGAGAAATAAGTAGCTGCATCCTGATCTTAGATATAATCATAGTGAGTTCAATTATATGAACATGCCATCGAATACATGCATAAAACTGAGTATAGTTATGAGTAAACACTACTGATAGACTAAAGATGCTGTAACACACACAACCCCTGCAATTATCATTTGGAGTAAACACTGCCTACTTTTTTTTTTTTTGAAAACTCAGCAAGAAATTTGCTGAATTAATTTATTAGGAGATTAAAAGAACACAGGAGCCCCTCGACTCCATATAGCTACTGGTATTAAATTGGAACAATAATAACAGAAAACACAACACGACTACTACTGCTATAGCTACTGGAAGCATGCACTTGAAGCCTGCATAGCTCATAGGTTAGGGCCGGTGAACCCCAACGAAGATATTTGACTATCTTCCTTTATATTTGACTGTCTTCCTTTATTAGGAAGGCCGCTTGCAATGGTTCATACTTACCTACTAATTAGATGTGCATGATGAGGATGTATGAAATACAAAATGAGTGGTCTCTTAATTATTCTATTTGTCCCTCACACAAAAAACACATGAAATAATGTAGTGCTATTTACTGCCATGAAATCAGCAGCTGCTTAAGGGTTGTTTGCTTCTGCTTATAATCAAAATCGAGATGCAAATAATAAAAAATCCCACCCAAACACATCTGATTCTTTCTTGATTTTTTGGCCGCTGCGGTGAAAGGTGAAAGAAATCACAGATCACCTTTGAGTGGCAGTCTTGGTATTGCAAGGTCTTCGACACGTTTTGCCCACGGCGGCTGATTTTACAGTCATTGCCCCTTGGCACCCTTCCTCTTGCCCGCATCCTTGTATTGTGCTCCGTCATCGCCCGCTCGCCCGCCACCCTGGACTTCAACGGCGGCACGTCTACACATGGACCCTGTAGGCTCGCGCACCCTCGATTAAGGACCCGGATGGGCGATGGCCGAGTGAGAGACCCCGCACGCCTTGCCCTCAAACTTTGAGCATGACCTCTGTGGTGACTTCCCCTCTAACTCCGAATACCGGACCGAGGAAACAGGGAACAACGGAAGATGACTGAGTAAGTCTAGGTTAGCATAGGAAGTAGGGCCATATGTCCTTTTACACTCCCAGTTACTATAACACTACCCACTTTTGCCGAACTTTTTAAAGTCAGCAAAGGATACCTTTTCCGACATATAGTCTCCCACTAAAAGCTTTGCCGGCAGTTTAGAAACAATCATGGTAGCAGTTGGCGAAAGTTTTACCGACAGTTATGGTGTAGCCAAAAGGTATACCTATGCCGACAGTTGAAATTTTCACTGACAGTTCAACCTTTCATGACAGTTAAGACCTACGCTGACAATTAGAAGCTTTCCCAATAGTTTATATGTTGGCGAAACCATTTCCACAGTATGTTTTGGAAGATGCCCTGGGTGGCAATTTATTTGTCAGGAAAACTATTTGATGAATAATAATACTAATACAATACATATATTTTACAAATGAACTTTATTTGACATAGACAACATCATACCATCAAATTCACAACATCATATTAGGATTGATATTTTCTACTGAAGATTTCTTAGACCATAGCTTATAAGAAAATCTTCTTTAAATTATAAATCAATTCTTATATAAGCAGTCCCAAACAGGCCCCAAAACTAAATTAGAGCAATATTTTAAATCGGTCTGGGCTAACATTTAGCGGTGGTCTCCTTCAAAAGCTATAGAAAAAATATTGTGGGATGATAAAGACAAGCTTACGCTGTCCAAGATTTGGTCCCAATCTTTCACGGTACAATATCAGCGACAATAATAACTATGAAAATTGTCGTCCAAAAACTTTCACAGAAGCTCAAATAGATAAGATTAATTTATTCAGCCAACACAAAATATTCCAGCAGCAGCACTACTAAGATTAAATCTCACGTAGACTGATATAGAGCTTGGCGACCACTGTATCCAGAACAAAATAGCAGTTTTGTATTCAGATGGATCTCAGTTCTACTCAAGGACACACGTACAGTGGATTCCAGAGGGAGTCGACTGGTGGCAGGTAGAACAACGAATTCTCACAGCAATTCTATTAACGAATAAATTAATCCAATCTCCGACTCAACAGTAGCAAAGACAGAGTAGCAGCAATAACCAACGACAATGAATTGACCAATAACAGTAATGATCGAGTAGCACAAATAATCCAAATAATTCCTTTGGCCAATCCAACACGAGCAGCAGTAATATTGGTAATAAATTGATCGGCTTACAATACTTGGAACAGATGCAATCCGATCAGCAACGTCTTCCACCCGTGCATGTGAGGAACACGATAAGAAGAGAGGGAACTCCGAGAATTCCAAGCGACGCACTCAAGCTATAGCAGCTTGATCACGCCGACCACGCAGATCTGCAATAATCCAGAAGATAATTCTTCAAGACGAAGAACTTGATTGGATTACCATCTAAGGTTTCACGAGCGGCGGCTCGACGAGAGAATGCTCCACAAAATAAAATCCATTCTAATCTCGCATACATGGCTCACCAGCAGCCCTATATACGCACGCAGGCGCATGACTATGTGGACCAGGACTCCAAAACATGTTCTGTGACAGTATAGACTCAACCAAAATTAATGCATGCGGGCGTCGGGCGTCGGCACAAGACCACAAGGCACGCAGGCCTCTGAGTCACGTTAGACTCGACTCAACCTGAACACTTAAGTAAAAACTAGCTAACACAGACCTGGCTGTTGCTCTCGTGATAGATAATATATAATAATAAAGTAATGTGGCTAGATGCTAATCACAATATTAGCACCATGAAACCCGTACTCGCACCATGCATGTAATGACTCCTTCCGATACTCCTCTCCCAAAATATATCATGTAATGTCGACATGCATAGATCCAACATAAATATATTTCCTTTGCTTTATCTCCTTCTTGCGCAAGTTAATTCCTTGGAATATAAGCTTGGTTTCTAATATTGTACTTTTAGCTAGCATCCTTTCCTTTATCTTGTTTTTCTTTACATCAAATAAAAATGAACCAAGCTGAATAATTTGAGGTGCCATGGTCTCATCATGGGATATAGCGGAAGCCATTTGATTTAGCAGTTTATAGAGATAAAACATGAAAATTCTTATTAATTTCCGTTTTCTTGACGGTATTTTGCTTTTCCCTGACAGTAATAACACCGTCAGGGAATTTCGACTTTCCAGTAGTGTAGAGAACATGACTCCATGGCACCATGTCCATCTATTCACTCAATATTCATATCATCTATTATGAATTATTAATAATGAACGTAACAAAGTCATATAGATTATACTCCTTTAGACTAAGGAGTGAATATACAGCTCTCTAGCTCATGATTAATTGGTGCTAAATATATTTCTTGGCTAAGCTAAATTGAAATGTTCAGCAGAGGTAAAGCGTGATAGAGTGGGCTGTGAAAAACCCTACGGTAGAGAAGCTAATAATTCAGAATTCAACACAAATATTGCTCTTTATAACCATTAATAACTTTTAATGGTTTTAGTATCGCAGAATGTGAAATCATCTTCTGCATGGGACTACATATATGTTTTATATAAGGTTAAGTGCACATGGAGGAGTTTTTTTAAACACAATTGAGGTGCATATTTGTGTTGTAAATGAGTAGAAATTCATGTAACTGGAAATTTCTGTTTTCACACATTCACAGATCTGTAATAAGCATAGTGATTTTGGGGTTCTAATTGCTTCTTTGTTTCATTTCCATTCAGAAAAAGAAGGGCTTAACGGTAGCATTCAAGTTTCCTGTCCTCAGACAATGACAATAAATAATGCAAGAAGATTGGTAGCCAAGTGGGGGTATTCTAAAGGCTGTCATGAGTTTTAAATAGCGGGCTATGACAAATAGCAGTATATTTTTTCTAGGAGCTATAAACCTATAGCGAAGCTATGCCATATAGTGGTTTATAAGAAAAACTATGAAAAAACACCAACAATTGATGCCAAAACAAGGCAAATATGATATTTGATAAACACAAATATATTTCTAAGGTTCTACAGGTCTAAATAACATTACCAAATACTAATATGACATTATAACATGGTTCATAAAAATTTAATTGTCCAAATACCAAATTAGTAGCAAATGAAATATGAAATAGCGGCGCTATAGCGGTAAATAGCGGTAAGTAGCTGTAAATAGCGGTGCTATAGCGGAAGTACGAATAGCTTAGCGGCAAGTCCTTCCTGCAGGTATAGCGGCGCTATAGCGGAGCTATAGCCCACTATTTTGACCAATCAGAAGAAAACTTCAGAGAAGCTTAAAACTTTAATTTGTTGTATATGTATTATGAGGGTGGAACAAACACATTTGATTAGTTGAACACAATGTCCCAAGATGTAAGGAAGGGGTAAATATTACTCTAGCATATCTAGAAGACCTTTTGAACTCTAAGCAAAGGACTAGTCAATTTTGGTAATGGGATAGGAGGGACAAAATATTTTCCAATTTTTTCACTATACAAATGTTATGAACAACTTGGCCCATTACTATAATTATTTTTACGTGTAGCAATGCACAAGCAGTCACGCTACATGTGATTGAACATACAATATATATTGAGGATAGCATAGTATATCAAAACAATATTGTGCAATGCAAACATTATGTGTTACAAAAAGACTAAGGAAAATTAGATAATAAAAAACAAGCATTGATGTAAAGTTAAGGATGTAGTCTCACGATGATGAAGTTTCATCCTTGCTACTGATGAAGATGATTACTTGCCACTTGTGTTGTAGCGCTCTTCGATACTGATGATGGTGATGATCCTTCCAATGTTGTGGCATTCATGAGAAGGCTAAAATGATGTTGAACTTTGTGTCATACACGAAGGAATTGCAAGTTAACTAGTGCGCCATTACAAAGAAATGGACAGATCCTGCAAAATAAAGAACATCTTCTCGAGAGAGCGCAAGAGAGCAAGCGAGCACCAAATATTAATTCATACTATACTACACTGTAAGTCATTATTACATAATATAACTTCTCACGCCTCATCATGATTATATTATTTTTGAACCATGCAAGAAAGCCATATTTTCCAGTTTCTCCTAAACTGGTCGTACGATGACCAAGTAGGAGTTCCTGATCAATATTATTACACAGACGACGACAGAAAGTCCAAGTAAATAAAGAACTACATACGATATGCAATGCTTATTCATCCTCAGCTCTCACAGCAGCATTGAGTCACCGGCTCTCTAGCTACTTACTGCCGGAAGGAGCAGCACAGTTGGAAGAGGGAACAATGGCAGTAGTGCTGGAAGTACCAGCAGCATCATCATTTGATACACCAGCAACGTCCAAAGAAGAGGAAGAAGGAATGGCAGTGTCGGAAGGACTGACAGCATCGTTCGAGGTACCAACTTCATCGGAAGTACCAGCCCTGCTTGAAGGCTCTGCATGGTTGGAAGGACCAGCACCGTTGTTGTCGCCCCTCTCATTCTCCTGCATTGCTTTGTTGATCATGTCATAAAGCTCTGCCTTCTCGCGCTTGTATGTTTCCATCTTCTGCTTAATTGCGAACGTGCCCCTCGAGCCAACTCTAGCTGCAGTTTGCTGGAGTTTCGTGATCTTTCTTTTGATACAGTTGACCTGGGGCATCATTATCAACAACCAAATGACATGGACGAACGAACTACAGATCCAGTATATATATTTATAAATAAATTCAAATCCACACATCAGATATGGAGTACGATACGAACCCTGCGCGAATATAGCCGATATGTAGGGTCTCTTTGGCAAAGACGTCTGAACGATGCTAAAGATCCAAGCTTCGGTTCATTAGCGCTATCTTCATCACTCATTTCCAGGTATGCCGTTGTATCCTGAACCGGCATTTTGGAAAGCCTCTTGCTTTCCTTCCTCTCGAGTTCGGTCTGGCGTAGTTGCTCCACCAGGCTTGGGTACAACAACACATTGGTATCGGACTCTGGATCATATGGTTGAACATGGGAAGACTCCAGTATATATGGCTGGAATCCTTCCCAGTTAAAAGGAGCAAATACAGGTCCAGCATCCTTGATTTCTTCATTCTGTGAGATTGCAGGCGGCTGAACAGCTTGAGGGGCTGCTGCTTCAGCTCCCTGTGCAGGAACATCGGTGGTTTCTTGTTCCTGTGGCGCCGTGACCGCAGGCTCAGCAACTTCAGGGACTTCTGCTTCGGCTAACCCTGGAGCATCGGTGTTTTCTGCTTGTTCCTGCGGCGTCACTGCAGGCTCAGCAGCTTCAGGGACTGCTGCTTCCGCAACCGCTGGAGCATCGCTGGTTTGTTGTCCCTGCAGGGCGACTGCAGGCTCAGCAGCTTCAGGAGCTACTGCTTCCGCTACCACCAGGGCATCGGTAGTGCTTTGTTGTCCCCGCGTGACTGCAGGCTGAGCAGCTACGCATGTGATAACAATGTCATTACGACTACAACTTCAGAGTTTTTAATTTACGCAAGCATGAATATGAATGTCCAATGTACGCTGGTTTTTTGAAAGAAGAAAAATGGTTTAAACACTTCAGCATTTCGATCCTCACCAGTTGTTGTAGCAGGGGCTGAAAGTACAGTATTCAACATATGAGCCTCGAGCCCCATGTGTGCATGGTGGCTCGGCGGTGGCGCGGTGCTGACGACGTTGGCGCGGACCGTCGCGCCGTCATAGGCAGAGCTGTCTAGGATCTGCCCGCGGTTTCTTTTCATCATTTCCACGCTGCGTGCTATAAAATTGTGAACCCACTCGTGATTGCGCCTGCGGAGACTGAAACACACAAACGATATATATAACCAGAAGGGCGATTGTCTATATCTATATATATCTATAGATGTACTAAAAGTACGTACTAACCAAGTAGTAGTGTGTGGTTGAGCCACTTACTCATGGTGCAGCAGTACGTCCGTACGGAAATGGCCATCTGCACCAAGGGACATACGATCGACGATCGCATGCTGGAAAATCATCCCCGGATCCGAGGCATGCACCATGAAATGCATCCTCCGGGTCTCTGCATTTATGCATGCATAAATCCAGGATATAAGTTTATATATACCAGCGTGACCAATTCAGTAAATAGCAAGGCAAGTACTTAAGATGGAATATATTCTGAGAATCAAAAAAGAACCATGCTACAAATTTATATACAACTGAATTGGAGAACAGCGTCCTTCCTTATTACCATCTTGACACACGACGTCCCGGACGGAGCGGCACCGGGAGCAGTCGAGTTGGGCGCGGATGAATGGCCGGAAGAAGACTTCCTCCTTGACAGGGTGCGCGTCGTTAAGCGCAGCACCCGCAGCAGCACCAGCGCTGTCCCCGCGCCCAGCGTCCCTGATGATAGCAGCAAGCTCTGCAACCCCATCGTTGAGGCGCCGTTCGAACAGTGAAGAGCTTGGATCTTGGATAACGCCATTGGTGGGCATATGCATATGCATGTTGGCCTGCAATAAAGAGGTTTCGTCGACGTGCATCGGTGTAGGATCAGGAAACCCGCCATAGGCATGATGATGCATCTCGGGGGCCAGCATTTGCGTCTGGTGCTGGATGTTGTCCATGGCCATCGGCTGATGGAATTCTACGTCCATGGGCGACGCCTGATACTGCTCAGCGTTGATGATCGGTGCCTGATAGTTCTCGGTGGCATGGATGGTCGGCACAGGGAGGCCGAAATGGGGCGCTGGGTGTCCCTGGAATTCAGTGATCGGCGCCTGGAGGCCAAAATCCGGCGCCACTCCCAGCGTGTGGGGCACCGGGTACCCCTGGAATTCAGTGGTCGTCGGAGCCTGCTGGAGGCCAAAATCCGGCGCCACTTCTAGCGTCTGCTGGGGCACCGGGTGACCCTGGAATCCAGTGATCGGCGCCTGCTGGAGTCCAAAATTCGGAGCCGCATTCAGCGTGTGTGTTCCCGGTAGACCCTGGAATTCAGTCGTCGGAGCCTGGTGGCCTGACAAATCCGGCGCGGCGTTCAGCGGCTGTGGCGCCTGCTGGGGGCCCTGGACTTCAACAGAGGGCGCCGGTGCATACTGGCAGAGCCCTACGGGACGGCCCTCCGGTTCAGACAAGGGGAGCATGTGAGCCTCCGGGCTAGGGCAATGCAGGAAGCGGCTGACATCGCCGTCGGCGTCGTATGGCTCGTCGTCGGACATGGACATGGCGCCTGCAGCGGTATGTGCGTGGGCGGCGGAGGTTGGCGGCGGCGCATGTAGTAGAGGGCAAGAAGAGGGTATATGGGTGGGGCGGCCGGCAAGATGTCGGATTTGTGCAGCAGTGGAAATGTGGAATGCTTAGCCATGGACAGTGGCGGCGAGAGGGTATTTGTACGCCGCCAAGGGGCGGCTGTTGCTGGAGTTTTACGCGCGCGCGCGAGAGGGGACGCGACGGTTGAAGCGGCGGCGGCGGTTTGCGCGCGCGCGCGAGAGAGACAGGATCGCGTGCCGGCCGTTTGAGTTTGGGCGCGGTTTGTTTGTAGCCGTCAGATCTGCATATCTGCATATCGGACAGCGCCCGGTCGAGGCAACCGCTTGACCGGGGACCCACGTGTTGGCACGTGTTAATTAAATGTCGGCTTGATGATTGGATCAGTATCGGACGGTGAGGGGCTGTGGGACGAAAAAAAAAAACTGTTCGTGTAATCGTGTTCGCCTTCTGGACACATGCTTGATACATCTCTCGATGGTATGAACCCATATTCAAACACGTAGCTATGTCACTTAGACAGGGCAGAACGGGAGACTCGCGCTATGCTGAGTGTTTAGCATTTTGCCGAGTGCTAAAACACGGACACTCGGTACAAAGATCGGTTTGTCGAGTGTTAGAGTCAAAACACTCGGCAAAACGTCAGCACTTGGTAAAATTGCTCTTTGCTAAGTGTTTATACACGGTAAAATAACACACACGGCAAAATGACCAATTTGCCGAGAATCAATCCTCGACAAAAAGATACACATGGCAAATAGTGACAGAGGTAGCTGCCTTTAGCAGTTTGCTGAGTGCTGTCTGTTAACACTCTACAAAATTGCAACTTTGCCGAGTGTACACTCAGCAAACATGATATTTTGCCGAGTGTTTTTCAGAGACACTCGGCAAAATAACTTTTTTTTGGTTTTGGCTTCCAATTTTTTTTAGCCTTCCTATAATACCATGACCAACATGTTGAAATTTTGACATAATTTTAAAACATTTTGCTAAATTTCTCTATTTCTTTAGTTTATTTCATTTCAATGATTTTTTAGAAAATGCAAATTTGAACTGTAAGTGCATCGAATAATGACATTTCATGGATCCAAAAATGATATTCATGTTACTGAGTGTTGTTTGAGAACGAATTCAGGAACATACCCGAAATTCCGCACATCTTCTCAAAACATGATCACGAACTTATGGGCGAATAGTTTTTAAATTGTATAAAATTCAAACAGAGTCTGAAATTCATGAAACTTGCCGACAAGTCATGATATCACATGTCGATGAAATGATAAAAATTTGAGAAGATTTTGAGCATGTCGCCATGTACGATGCTTACAGACTCTAATACAACCTGCTCTGGAATAATATTTCCTCTCACAAAAAATCAGGATCAGCACAAATCAAGCATGCATCGGTTGCTGAGGTATTGCAGTCTACTAACCTAAATGTTTCCTTTATAAGGGCTTTAACAGGAATTAAACTGTCACAATAGCATAATCTAATTGCACGTCTTTTACATATCAACCAGGGAGAGGAATTAGACAAATTTGTCCGGCAGCTCCATAAAAAATGTATCTTGTTCGGTTCAAACAATTTACAAGTACCTTGTCAATAATGAGGTTAAAGTTACACAAGAGATTCGGCGAATGAAACTCCCTTTGAAAATTAAGATTTTCTTGTGGTTCCTTAAAAAAGGGGTTATACTCACAAAAGACAATTAAGCTAAAAGGAATTAGAATGGCAGTAAGGTTTGAAGCTTTTGCAGTAGTCCGAAAACCATACATTTCTTCTTTGATTGTATTATCGTTAAGGCTCTATGGCATATGGTCCACGATTTTTGGTTTGAGTCAGCCGAGGAACATATCCGATATGTTTGGAGGTTGGTCTAAAACGGGTCAACAAAAACATAATATCATATTATTGGCAGGTGCAGGGGCCCTTTGGGTTATTTAGCCGACAAGGAATGCTTTAGTGTTTAATAAATATCAACCAAAAACTTTTTTGCAGGTACTCTTTATGGTGACATACTGGCGCTGATTTTGGGTTCCATTGTAGTGGCTGGATGAACGTAGGGTGCTTGCCCAAGATGCATGCAGAAATTTAGAGTTTCTTTTTCTTTTTTTTTAAAACATGACTTTACGTATATTTTATTAAGAAGGACGTGAGAAACTTTACAACTTACACAGTAGATGGCAAGGAGCCGTACTAACCCGCATAAGTTCACAAACACAAACACAAACACAAAAGAAAAAAGTAGGGGGACTTCCACCTCAAACCCCAGCCGGCTAAGCCTAAAACAAGGGAACAACACGTTAGCCAACATTGCAGTGAAGCCATAAATATGGTAACGGCAGCAAAGTATCCGTCCAGCGAAGACCATGTAACCTCAGCTACGACCTCAGCGACAAAGTATTCGCTAAGGGAGCTAGAACCACAACCATCACATAACCTTAGCTATGACCTAAGCGGCAAAGAATCTGACAAGGGAGCCGGCATCACAACAGTCGCACAATCTCAGTTACGACCTCAGTAACAAAGTATCCGCTAAGATAGCTGGTACCACAACAATGGCAAAGCATCCGCTAGGATAAGGGGGCCATCACCCTCATGGCAGCAAAGCATCTGCCAGAGAGGGGACGAAGCGACATCGGCGGCAAAGCTTCCGCCTGAGGGCCAGTGACAGCAAAGCATCCATCCAAGAGCGACTATGGCAACACCAAACAACTGCTGGACAAACCAAAATGAGGACAATCATAATAAATAGGTACAACACGGGGAAGAAGTGGCTCAAGGTGAAGCGGGACGAGCAGACGCACGGCGGGCGAGCTGCGGTCATGCTCCAACGAAGACCACTGGAAGGAAATTGTCATCCGCAGACGCCAACAACGCTGGAAGAAGCACACGAGTGGGACTAGGAAGCTGATGGAAGGAGCCGTGACAGTTGTAACACCCTAAATTTTGCTATTTTAGAAATAGAAATAAATTGATTCAATTTTGTATTGTTGTACTCATGAAAACATAGAGAATTAATATTTTTAATAAATTAAAATTTATCTTGTGGTTTAGAAACTTGATTGTGCATTCATGATGTTGCATTTGTATTTTTCTGATGAGTGGTTTTTGCCAAAACTAAAAAGATGATTCAATATCATTTATAAATGACTTTGTGATGTGAGTGAGTAAAGTTTTCAAAACACGTTTAGTATAACAATCTTCTTTCTGACATGTCTCTGTCTCTTTCTATAATCAAATTTCTTGTTTCCCAACTTAATCCTCTCAATCGGAGTTTATTTGGCCCCAAATCACTCTTTGGTGCTCCTCATTCATCAATTTCTCTCTAAAAACTGCTCAGAAATTTTTCCGACTTTTTCTGAACCTCTTTCCTAATTTTTTTAGAGGAAAATATAATTTTATATGCTCCAAAATATCTTTTCTTGAGCTTCAAATGCTTTATTTGGGTTCATCATGTTCCTAAATGTCGCTGAGAATTTTCTTCATAATTTTCAGAGCCTTCGGGTTATTTTTCACGATATAAATACTAATTTTTAACTTTTCTAGAATTATTTTATTCGTGAAATTATTCAATTGCGAAAATAATAGAAATGTGTTTATTCTCGGGCCCTCAAAGCACATGTGCAATAATCCTAATTAATCCCAAAGGATCTTGCATTTACTTACTAATGGGCTTTAATAATTATTAGGCCCATTAGTGCAGCGAAGATGCAACACCAATTAGTATTATATTGCTAACTGATATTGAGGTGAGGAGTTCTTTTCTCTCTATGTACCACCTGACTTCTTCAACAAATCACACCAAAATTATTGAAAGGAAAACTCCTGGGAATCCTTTGGAATCAGTTTTCTGCCCTCGTTGCTCTGTCATGCCCGAGCCAGCGTCACCGATCGGCTGACATCTCTTCGTTCCGAGGACCAGTCTTCTTCAGTGCCTCCCTGCTATCGGTAAGGAACCGTGCACGACCTTGCTCTTAGTTCATCCATCTGTATCCTAACTCGAGTATAATCGTCAACAGACCATAGACGCTCGTTCCAATAGACTCACTGCACCCTACCGTCCTGCAGTCCACTAGTACACACGAGCTCTATAGTGACGCCTGATATTTTTTTACTGGCGGTTTCATTCACTGGCCGGTAGTGCAAATAAAATGGAGGATCAGAGTTAAGAACCGTCTCTGCAAATCACTCTACAATGACGGTTTTCTTAAGTCAACCGCCAGTGAAAATCGTAACTTAACACTGGCGGTTGGCTTAAGGCAACCGCCAGTGTAAACACCATTTACACTGGCGGTTGAGTTAAGCCAACCGCTAGTGTTAAGTTAAGATTTTCACTGACGGTTGGGTTAAGAAAACCGCCAGTGGTAGTGATTTTTACTGGCAGTTCGTTAGGCCAACCGCCAGTGTGAAATCTCCAATAAATACACGGTCTTCTCCCCCGACCGAACAGTTACTCGTAGCCAGCCGCCATTGAAAGCATTTATGGAGGTCCGGATCTGCCAAAATAAAGGGGGAGGTTTTCTTCTTCATTTCTTTGGAGGAGGCTGCTAAGAAAGGTTAGTTTATATATCTTTTGCCTCTATTTAATCAACTTTGCTCAATTTAAGCCACTTTTTGATCTAGGATTTGCCATGAGTTAGAGAGAATTATTGTTAGGTTATTGCCTTTATTTATTCAAATTAGCTTGTTTATGATGGTTGGATAGTGTATCTCCCCTTGCTCTTTTCATAATTACTTCTTAATTTAGGTTATATTAGTTGTTTTCATAAATGGTGTGTGCTCTTGCGTATTTATGTAGGGAGAGCTAGATTTTTTTTAGTTTTTTCTATTTTTTTAATTGGGTGTCTATATTCAATCCTTTCTTAGAACACATTATTCTTCTATTTTTTTAATTATGTTAATATAATTAGTTTTCTATTTTTTTATTATAAATTATGTTTATTATTTGCAAAATATTCAATCTTTAACACGGAGAATGAGTCTTAACACACATTATTCTTCTAAATTTTAATGAACTAAGGTTCCAAAGGTCTACAAATTCAAAAATTCTCAAGTGAACGGTTTTCATCTGTATTTCTTCGAACAAGGTTGCTGGAAAAAATGTTCGTTAATTAAATAATATCTATAAACAATCATATTTATTTTGCATTGGTCATAATAAACTCATTATATTTTTACAGTTAATCATGCAGAGGTCATTCTAGATGTACAATTTATCACGAGTTGATCCATCATACATACCCGAGGTGCAGATGTTTATCGATGCCGCTAAGATTCATGCTTGGAGGTCAAATACGAAGCACATATATTGTCCATGCATAGACTGCAAGAATGTTATCGTATTCGATGACACGAAAGCAATATTTTCTCATCTCGTATGCCGAGGATTTATGGAGAATTACCTGATTTGGACAAAGCATAGAGAGGGTAGCTCTGCAGCTTACACAACTGGTACTCCTGTGAACATCGGTGTCGATGGTGCAGATATGCTTGCTGACGGATGTCATTTCATACACGAGAGACAAACACCTTGTCCTCAGAGTGAACATGTTGTGCCTAATGCTGATGGTCCGTCCAATGTTAGTGCTGAGGAAGATGTGGACTTCTTAGATGCAATATTGCGTAGTCATCTGGATCCATCTATCTTCTTCATGAAAGGTATGGAGGAAATGAGGAAGGCAGCACGAGAGCCTTTTTTCGATGAGTCTAAGGGTTGCATGAAAGATTTCACGACATTGCGGTCAGTGCTAAAGTTATTGATGGTAAAAGCCCGGTATGGTTTGTGCGATGCTGGCTTCGATGCGTTCTTGAGTATTCTCGCAGACATGCTTCCAAAGGAGAATAGAGTTCCTGCTAACACATACTACGCAAAGAAGCTAATCAGTCCGCTTACAATGGGTGTCAAAAAGATCCACGCATGTAGAAACCATTGTATGCTATATCGAGGTGATAAATACAAAGACTTGGATAGTTGTCCTAGTTGTGGTGCAAGTAGATACAAAATGAATAAAGACTATCGAGAGGAAGATTGTGCCACCTCCGTGTCTACGGGGAAGAAGCGAAAGAAGACCCAACAAAAGACCCAACCCACCAGGAAAGATAAAGAAGAAGTAGACTACTACGCGCTGAAGAAAATTCCTGCTCTGGTGACATGGTACCTTCTCGTGATTGATCGATTGAGGTGTTTGTTCGCAAACGCTGAGGATGCCAAACTTATGAGCTGGCATGCTTCAGATGAGCAAAAAACGATAGATTGTTACGACATCCAGCCGATGGCAAACAATGGCAAGATTTCAATGCCAACCATCGAGAATTTGCTAAGGAGCCAAGAAATGTTAGATTCGCTCTGAGTATGGACGAAATGAATCCATTTGCCGAGAGGAGTAGCAAGCACAGCACATGGCTGGTGATCTTCACCATCTACAACCTTCCACCTTAGTTGATGTATAAGCGTAAATACCTTATGCTAACCATTCTTATTTCTGGACCTAAGCAACCCGGTGTTGACATAGGTGTATTTTTGGAGCCGTTAATGCAGGACATGAAAATATTGTGGGAAACAGGAGTCGAAATATTGGATGAGTACCGCCAAGAAACCTTCACACTGTATGCAATTATTTTTGTGGCCATCAACGATTACCCTGCTCTCTTTACATTATCAGGGCAGTTCAAGGGAAAGCTTGGATGCGTAATCTGCATAGATAGAACCGCGTACGTGTTCCTTGATGCATCAAATAAGATAGTGTACTTGAGGCATAGACGGTTCTTATCGAAAGGGCACAGGTACCGCTTGTGAAAGATGGATAAGTACTTCGACAATAATGATGAACTGCATTCTAGTGCTCCATCGGGTAACAGTAAAGGTCAAAGAGTTTTCAGAATAGTCAGCAACATCAAATTTGTTTTTGGGAAGAAGACAAAATATGAAAAACCAAGAAAGGATGTGAAACCAACTCCAGAGGCGACATTCAAGAAGATGTCTATTTTCTTCAAGTATTTGCCATACTGGAAAGAGTTAGACATACGACACGCGATCGACGGTATGCACGTTCAGAAGAACGTCTTTGAAAGCGTAATTGGCACGTTGTTTGACATAAAGAGCAAGACTAAGGATGGACTCAACTCACATATGGACATGGTAAATTTGGGCATAAAAAAGAAACTGCACCCTGCTCTTCTAGAAAATGGAAAGTACCACCTCCCGGCAGCAAGCTACAACCTCAACACAAAGGAGCAACGTGCGATGTGTGTGTGGTGGAAACATTTGAAAGTTCCATCTGGATTCTACTCTAGCATATGGAGTATTGTGTTAATGAAAGACCTTACACTGACCAATTACAACTCACATGATTGTCATGTCATGCTGACTACTTTCCTCCCTGTTGCCATCAGGGCTATAAATCCGGTGCTCTTAAAGATGGCAATCACCAGGTTGTGCTACTTTTTCAACAAGGTCTCACAGAAGGTTATTGACTGCGATGAGCTGCCGTCACTTCAAGAATTCACGGTGGAGACTCTCTCACAGCTTGAGATGTGTTTCCCCCATCATTCTTTGATATAATGGTTCACCTTGTGACGCACTTGGTGCCGCAAATAGAGGCATTGGGGCCCATGTATTTGCCTGAGATGTGGACTTATGAGCGTTTCATATCAGTACTGAATGGCTATGTATCTCAACTCGTGCTCGTCCTGAGGCGTCCATGATAGAAGGGTACTATACCGAAGAGGCCATTATTTTCGGTGGCCCATTCTGCAATAGTTTCCTGAAAGACCAGATTGCAATAGGTTTGCCCCCGTCACGACACGAGGGTAGGCTGCATGGAAGTAGGAGGGCTGGACGGAAATCTTTTATCCCGTCAAATTACAAGGTAGTCCTCGAAGCACACTATAGCATCCTGCATCAGCTCTCGATAATGGCTCCTTTGATCGAGCGTCATATGAATGATCTTCGCCAACATAATGGTGGGCACATGGACGATTGGGTCAAGCAGGAACACAAGCGTCGGTTCATCGCATGGCTAAGCGAGTAGGACATTCTAGATGGGGAAACGTTTGAGGAATAAACCATCAATAAGTTATCGTATGGACCATCACGCCAGGTCACGACATGGCAAACCTACGACATCAGGGGCTTCACGTTTTGTACCAAGTCCAAGGATAAAAAGAGCATGGAACAAAACAGTGGTGTTCGATGCGAGGCCATAGATGATGCAACTGGTGAGATTAGTATATACTTTGGCTTCGTTGAGGACATATGGGAACTAGACTATGGTACATTTCAGATACCTGTGTTTCGATGCCAATGGGTTGAAGACAAACATGTCATAGTGGACAACTATGGGCTCAGAGTTCTTGATCTAAATAAGATAGGTTACAAAGATGACCCATGGATCCTTGCTAACCGTGCTGTACAGGTCTTCTATGCTGAACAAATCCTTTCTAAAAATGAGAAGAAAAGTTTCGACAAGCCGAAGCATATAGTTTTCCCTGGGAAGCAACAAGCTCTAGGAGTTGATGGTGTAACTGATCTGGAGGATTTTAACCAATTCAGTGACATGTCTCTCTTTGTAGACCATCCAGTGAAGATAAGACACGTTGAGCGAAACGTCCCACAAAGTTCGTTGCCACGGGTGCGCCCCGATGGACAAGGAAGAACAGTAGCTGGCTCGATTCTATTTGTCATTTGTGATGTAATCCATTTCTATTTCAACATGTATCCTATGCTACATTTAACATGTTTACATTTATCTATTTTAAATTGTTTACATTTCTCTATTTTAATATGTTTACATTTCTCCAATAACCCTAAACCCCTAGGTAAACCCTAAACCCTAAAACCCTAGCTAAACCCTAAAAAACTCAAAAACCCTAGCTACCCTAAACCCAAACAAAACTCAAAAACCCTAGCTACCCTAAACCCTAAACCCCTAGCTAAACCTAAACCCTAAACCCTAACAAAACCCTAAACCCTAGCTAAACTCTAAAACCCTGGCTAATGCCTAAACCCTAAAACCCTAGGTAAACTAAAACCCTAGCTTAGTAAAACATACAGACTGTTTATTGAAAAAATAAATTTAAAAACATTTATACTGGCGGTTATCCTAAGAAACCGCCAGTGTAAAAATTTTATACTGGCGGTTCACAATATCAACTGCCAGTGTAAAAACTTTATACTGGCGGTTCACAATATAAACCACCAGTGTAAAAACTTTATACTGGCGGTTCTCAACGTGAACCGCCAGTATAAACTATTTACACTGGCAGGTTCCTTAGGATAACCGCCAGTATAAATGGACCGAGTATAAATCGTGGGCTCCCCGTCCGAATTTTCACTAAGTCTGGAGGAGCCCGCCTTTCTTCCCCGACGCCGTCAGGCTGCCGGATTTTCCCGTGCCCTCGCCGTAGCCGTGCTCTCGCCGCATCCGTGCCCTAGTGTTGACGGTGGATATACCCTAAAATTCAACATTCAAACACCATCAACAGGCCTTGGATTCAAGGGAGAATAAACATAACATGAACATATTTTATCAATAACGAGTTCCACTTGTACTCTTAAGCTTGTGAATGTAGCAAAGATCAAACAGGCCAAGAAACATCAAGAAATGGTGCACAACACCACTTAGAAGAGAGGAGAGCCCAGGGTGGGCCCATGTATGGGTCGGCCGAACCCTACATGGGACCCACTTGGCTCTGGTGACGTGGCATGATCCATGTGACCCTCCACCCAGCTCATTTCATCCATCAGATCAACATGTGTTTCTATTCAATGGTGGAGAAACAAAGCACAAGGATTCAAGTTCCCAAAATGGTCTCGCCACACCGGCCAAAGTAAAAAACTACTGGGACCATGCTGTGGTTGTCAGGAATAGCACGCAGCCGCACAGGTCTTGTCATTGACTGTGTTGAGGCTGAGAAATTGGGAAAATCTTCTGTAAAGACCGTACAGATCAGGAAGCCAACGAAAAAGGATTATGAAAATATCCCTGATACATATGTGCCGGGCAGACCACTTCTGGCTTGGGAAAAGGTAACCTGTCGCACCTAGTTTTGCAAAGCAAAACCAAGTACACATATATGTGTGCCCAGGAAGTCCATACTCACACATATATTACAAATTTCATAATATCAAAGTAAAGTACTTTATTACATCGAATATCCATTATATCTATTCTCACATAGTCTTGCTCAACAGTAACATTATTACATAAGCGGAAACATGACCCAAGCTGCCACAGGGACACTGACTGGGGGAAAACAACTAGAAGTCCTGGATATCTTCAGAATTCTCCTCAAAACAAGCATCTGTTACCCATCCAGGATTTTCATTGAAATTACAACAAGTGTAAGCGCACCATGCTTAGCAAGTAATACAAAGGGGTTCATGAGGCTCAAAAGGCTGACTCGATTTGACAGTGTTTCGCAATTTTAAGTTAATCAAATTTTAATCTTACAAATACTTTTAGTGAGTAAGCCCATCCCAGTTGTAATCATTATAATTAAATCAACATTTTATCACATCCATTACTTAAGGTAAACCAGAACATTAATCAAAAAGGATCCAGGCCGCTCGTGTCCGTGAGCTCGGCTGATATATCAGGTTAAAGAATTCTACAGAATTTGTACAACTTTACCCGCCGAGTCGTAATTCCCAGATACCGGGGGTCAAGAGCCCCACTAGACCTCATATTTGGAAGAATGGCAGGGTTTCACTATGAAACCTTTCTGTAGGATCATTGGAAGCCTAGAGGGGGGGTGAATAGGCCTGCAAAACTCAACTTGAACAGATATCAAAAATCAGGGCAGCACTGCCGCACCCCTAGGGCGGCACTGCCGCACTATGAAAACTGAACCAAACTGCGCAAGTGATATATGGATAGAAAGAGTATACTCTCTACAGCTTGTTTCCAGAATTTCACTAAAGTTCACAGCTCAAAGACTAGACACCACAGAAATCTTCCAAATCACGGAATTTGGGCCAAACCTAGAACAAATCAACAACACAAGAATAATAAAGAGACAACAGCACACGTTGATTTATCCCGTGGTTTAGCTCGCCACTTAGGCTTGCCTACGTCCACGCTGTTGAGGCTTGCCACAAAAGGCTGGGATTACCACAAAGGTTGCCCTATTCCTCATTCTCAAATCAAGAGAGTGAACTTTTGAAGAGAGGGGTGATTTCTTAGCTGCACACGAGATTACAAACCTCCCTAGGCTGCCACAATGAGGTTGGCAAGCTCTAGGGCGACGCCTAGCCAGCTAGCAGCAAAGCTCCAAGGAGTAGACCTCAAGAACGCCGGCCAAATGTGAACCTAGTGCTCTCAAACTTTGGGAATCAGTAGATCTGCTCTCAACTCGCAAGTTGCTGCCCTTTTTCTCAAGTTTCTATGGTGGAAAGTGGAGATCCAACTTTGAGCTCAAGGTCAACAATGGAGGAGAGCGGGAAGCTGCTTTTTCTGTCTGTAACGGGCAGAAAGTCGGGAGCTGGAAGAAGAGACCGTTGAGAGGAGAAAAAGTAGTATTTATATGCTGTCTTCCAACGGTCGGTTAAAGTGCGGCACTGCCGTACTGGCAAAACTTAGCAGAAAGATGCAAGTTAGGTATTGCTGGAATTGTCTAGGTGTGAGGATGTTGTTTCTGGGATATGAGCACTTGATTCAACAGATTGACTGGCATCCCTTAGGAACTCCTTAATAGTACGGCATCCCTAATCTCAAACTCAAAAGTAAAACGAAAATAAACCTCCGTTTGAGTTGTTCACCGCCGCTACAAGTTAGCATGAGTTCTTTGAAACACATATCATCATCTCACATTGATTCCCTGCTCAAAATCTCGATAGAAATCATTAGTTCTCTAATTCGGTGGTCATCATTACCAAAACCCATATTAGGGAGCGATTGCGCTTTCAATCTCCCCCTTTTTGGTAATTGATAACAACCCAATTAAGGCTTACAAAAGATAATCATCAATACTGAAAAAAACAAGCTTTGGATGTAAAGAACTTCTCAAGAGGTGTGGAAACGAAAATTGAATTTCCAAATTGGCATAAAAGGCCAACCATCCACACAAGAGTGAAAATAGGAAATTTCTTTACATTCAAAGGTTCTGTGGGGTGCTGCACACTGTGTCAAACAATTAAACGTGATGCATATGACAGTTCAGGACACACAAGATTTGGCTGAGAAAGCACAGGGCGGCACTGCCGCACTGGCTTCTTTAGTCAGATCACAACCAGATTTAAACAGCACCTGAACACTTACAAATTCTACACAGATATAAAATATGAAGTTCTAGATCGCAAAGACACAATATATATCCGAAAATGATAGAGATAGAGTCCAGTATAAAGCTAAATTATTACCAACCATAATGAAAATATTTTTAACTCTCAATCTCACACACTAACTAAGCTAAAACTAAGCTCTAAGTGCAGCAAGGCGACGAAGAAGAATTTGACCCCTCTAATTTCTCCCCCTTTGGCATCAAATACCAAAAAGAGAAAAGAAAAGAGAGCTCAATCCTGAAGCTGAGACTAATCGACGCCTTCATCACCACCATGAGGGCTGCCATCATCATCATTATCTGAATCGGAAACAACCGCCTTTCCCGCACGATGAGTAGTGCCTGTGAAGCGAGTAGAGCCTGAAGTGCCTGCACCCTGAGAGGTGCGACCTGCCTGTCTCTGAGAGCGCATCCACTGTTGATGGGAAGAAAGCGTATCATCCTCACCGGGCATGCCATACTGAGGCGGATACTGCTGCTGCTGTTGTGTATACTGAGGATACTGGTACCCATACTGTGGCTGCTGATATCCATACTGTGGCTACTGATACTGCTGCTGGAAAGGATCATACTGCTGCTGTCCTCCATCATCATCAGAGTCATCATCATCATCATCAGAATCTGTAGGAAGCCCAAAGGGAGGAGGAGGCTAAATAGGAGGTAAATCTGGAAGTCCCACCTTCGCCCTAGCCTCCCTAGCCTCAAGTCTGGCTTTATAAGTTGTAGCTGCTGAATATGTGCAAGTAGTAAAGATGGAAATCAAAATCTTCTTGATGAAGCCCTTCTTCTTGCCCCTTCTTCTACCAGATGATGTCCCTGGAACATCTGTAGGAGCCTGCTGACTGCCACTTCCATTCTCTAAACCATGCGGCCTTGGCCTGTCAATCTTGTACACTGGATGAGCTATATCATGTGGAAAGCGAATACCAGAAACCCTCTCAATGACAAACATGAGATAGGGGGCATAAGGCAAGCCCCTTCTCCCATCATCCAAAGCAGTAGAGAGCTCATGCCACAAAAAACGAGGAACATTGAACCTCTCACCTGTGTGAAAGTGAACAAGCACGTTCCTAGAGAAACCATTAATATCAGAAGCTGCTCCATCCTTTGGATTTATGGTGTTTCTGATCAAATTGTTCATCACATAGTACACAGAGATTAGGCCCTTAGCCTTGCCATCAGCCACCGTAGGATCCCTGCAGAGAGGCCTCATCTGCTCAACCTCAAGGCGAGACTCATTATGAATCTCAGTAAACTTCCTGTGCACATCACCAAAACCAAGAATGCGACTGAAGGTGATAAAATCAACTCTATAGTGTCGACCCTCAGTCATCCAGTGAATCTCATCAGTAACAGCATTGTGATAGTAAGTGGCATGGAACTGTGCAAGAACCTCTGTGTTCCATCCATACCTGAAACTCATCAAATCAGTCAAATCAAACCTATCACATATCCTGATAGCAGCATTGAACTCCGGCTCATTTCGGTCTCTCATATCCTGGAAGTCCACATACTGCATATGCACAATCTTAGGATTTTCTGGCACCAAGAATAGCTGTCCTATAGAAGTTGGAGTGAAAGACAGTCCAAAATCTATAGTCAATCCCCATAAGACCAAGAGATGTATATGAGTTGACAGCTCTAGCCTGCTGAGTCTCTGACCAGGACTTGGAATAATCAACCACAGGGTGAGGCATAGAATCATCAGGAGCATGCATCATGGGATTCTCATCTGAATCTCTCATGTAGCTGTCATCATACTCATTCAGATGATTAGGAGTGAAATGACAACCTCTATATGAAATAGTGAATCCCTCCAGCTTGCGTCTCTCCTCATCCTGAATGTACTACTCATGAGCGGCATGATCATCAGCGGCATAAGGAGCAGCTCCGCTGTTGGTACTCTTGCGTCTCCTCTTGGACGATTTCTTCGACAGTTGCTTCTTCAAAATCCAAGGGCCGCCGCTTCCACCTCCTTGCTCCATCTATGCAATTCAAATGAGACTTTGATCAGAAACTGTGTAGACTGGAAATATAAAACTTGCTGCACCAAAACTTTAACCACTGAACCAACATGTACATTGTCCAGAAAACAGAACACCTGGTGAGCAACCCAGGCAGGGCAGCACTGCCGCACCCAGCTCCTCCATCCGAACTCTGCAAATTTTGATTCAGTGTCTAACTTTTCGATCCAACAACTTCTATACACCATCACAATCTCATAAATCTAAGTACATCAACAGATCAGGCCATGAAATCCATCTATGAATGAGACAGGGAGCAATATTTTGGATCTGAGTGGTGAACTTTTGAAAACGAAATCCTGGAGGAAAACTAAATCCATCCACGGGAACCTGACCCGGAGCACTTGCTCCTGCAGGGTGCAGCACTGCCGCCCCTGTAGGGCGGCACTGCCGCCCTGGCTAGGGTTCCCCGAATCGAGTCGGGCTTCTTCCACGATTTCACCACAAAAGCTCCCCCTAAATCCATTATACTAGCCCTGGAAACTCGAATCCACAACTGAAAATCACGCATTGCATAGATCGAGAAGGTTTAGGGTTTCACCTTGATTCAAACCGAAGATTGAGGAGGAAAGATGAGCAATGTCCACGCCTCCACACCTTGACCAGCACGAGAAGGAGCAGGAGATGCTAGCCCTAGGTGCACCAATGCCAGGGAAACTCCGGCAAGACGGCGGCGAGGAACACCGGTGCCCTCAACTTCACGTGAGAGAGGAAGAGTTGGGGGCGGCGCGGTCTAGGAATGAGACAGAGGGAGAGAGAGGGTGGGGCGGCCAGAAGTAGATGAGAGAGTCGGGACCCACGTCTCAGAGAAATTTGGGCCGAAACCGCTCAGGTTTCAGAGTGCAGCTCTGTGTAACACCTGAAAAGTTGCATTCTTTTAAATAGTGGGAATTTATTTAATTGTGCAATTAATTGATCATTCCAATATAGGGAAATAATAGTTTTTCTCAAATATAAAATCAAACCTAGGTCATACACATGTATGATGCATTCATGCTGGAGCATTTCTTCTTTGTACTGTTGTAGCTTATTTGAATTTCTCAAATATTTCAAAACCCAATTTGAAAATCCTTTTGGAAAATGAAATTGGAAAATGGAAAAAGAAAATAGAGAAGAGCCCTTCCCCTCTCCTTTCTGGCCCAAGCAGCAGCTTGGCCTGTTTTCCACTCCCTGGCCCCAGCCGGCCCAGGTCGGATGGCCCGAGGCCAGCTCGGCCGACCTGCTCCCTCCCTTCCCCTTACCCCCTCTGACTGACGAGCGGGACCCACGGGTCAGCCTTTCCTTCTCCACCTCCCTCGCCGCGCGAACAGAGACGCCGCTGCCGTGTTCATCCGCCGCGGCCGAGCACGCGCGCGTGAAGCGTCCCTCTGCCGTAACTACCAGCCCGACCCCAGCGCTCGGTGCTACCGACTTGTGGGACCCTCAGAACAGCCCCTCCCCTATTTTCCCTCTGCTGCTCGCCGAGAGTCCGACGCAGGAAAGAAAGAAAACGGTCGAAGCCGAATTCGTCGCCGCGCCGAGAAGTCCGAAGCAGAGAAGAAACGGCCGAAGTCGATTTCTCCGCTCGCCGAGTTTGTTTCAATCTCCGAGATTGTCGTCACACCTCGGGAGTATTTAAGCAGCGCCACACCCCCCCGTAGCCGTCACCTAACCCTAACCGCCTCTTCTCGCCGCCACTGCCGAGCTCCCGCGAGAACCGAGCAGCCGCCGCCGCGAGCAATTAGCTCGATTCGCCACCAATTTCTTCTCGGTAAGCCTTTGAGGAGCTTCGTTGTGATCTTGTGAAGCTCCCGAGCACTTTCCCCCTTCGATTTGTGTACTGACACGCCTCCGCCGCCGTTGCAGAGAGCCACCGTCCGCCGGGTCACGCCGCGAGCTATCTCCGAGTCGATTTCCGACCTTCCCATCACCCTAGGTGAGCATGCGATGCTCTTCCCGATCTATGGGTACCCTTCCCGACCTATTTCATTCACCGAAGGCCGAGTTCGCCTTCTCCGGCGATGCGCCGGCCATGGCGCCGCCGCGGTCGGCTCTGTTTTCCGGCCGAGAGCACCGCCACCCCTCCCCTCTTTTAATCTGATCCGCCGATTTTGAATCGGACGGCCGAGAGCAGCCCATACCGATTCGGCCGGCGTTTTTGCGAATAACCCCCTGCAGTTTTTAATGCTTAACCCGTAGCCCTTAGCGTATTTAGTAGATTACGTTTTCTGTATTTGAAGGCGTATTTATTTTCGGTATATATGAAAATGTGTTTTCACATTTTAAATCAAAACTGTTTTGTTCGTAGTTTCTCCGTTTTAATTCCGATTTGAACAATTCAAATTGCGTTAGATTCGTAATTTGATGATCTACCAGTTAGTACCACTGTTTCATATGTTATTAACTTTTAAAATTCGAGATTATATTTAATCTATTATTATTCTATTATAAGTCTTGTAAAATTCATATCTTCCTCGTTTTAAATCCGATTTGCGCAAACGTTATATCGATGTGATCGTAGCAACGCGTAGATTTGTTTTATAACCTTTTTAATTTATTTTCTCTCTGTTGGTGTACTGTTCTAATGAAAACTCTTGTTTGTATGCATGATTGCCCCTGTATGCGTGTGTGTTGTTATGATGGATCGAGTATAGACGGTGAGCCTTACGTGGGTGATCAAGATCAGTACTGCGACAACCCGGATCACTAGGAGTTTGCTGATCAAGGCAAGTATTAGCATGGATCATCCTTGTTGTCCTATTCACCAAATAAATAATTGCATTTGCATGTGTCTTCCTTGTTAACCATAGTTACTTCCTAGTTTTGTTATCCTGTTCCTTGCAACCTATGGGATTATGCATGTGGTAATTGATGCTAGTGCGTTACTGATATCATGATCATGTAAACTGATTAATTGAATATGCAATAAGGAATTAAAAGATGCCTTTTTAGCAACATGGAACTAGGGGATTGGAGCATAGTTTCGTGATGCACCATATCCTTCCCCCTTGGTAATGATCTGTCAGCAAAAGCTGGGACTTACAGTGCAACTATGAGGACTACATGGCTCTGGTTTTAGTCAAGTATGGGTACTTTTTCTAGCTTGTTAGAGGTTACCGAAAGGTGTGATGGGGCCTGACGACTCGGGTATAGTGCGGCTCCTGTCCGAGTGTGTATAACCTGCGTGACCTTGTGCCACGAAAAAGGGGGGCTCTACATCTGCTTGCCGGGTTCCTAACGGCCCTAACTTATTAGACGAAGTATTTTGAAAGACTTCATAGCGAAACCCTGCTCTCTCACCTTGGAAGTGTTATGGGAGTAATTAACCCGAGCAAATGGGAATCACGGCTCATAGTGAAAGTGCACAACCTCTGCAGAGTGTAAAACTGGTATACTAGCCGCGCTCACGGTCACGAGTGGCCCGGAAAACTCACGGAGTAGTTATCTTTCAGGGTGATGTTTACTTGTTGCTAATCTATTTATTGCTACTCATTAATTGTGTTTACTATGATCATGAGAATGGGCTTATTAACTTGTTGCTATCCAACTGCATAAAAGATGATTAATTAAAAGCAACCTGCTGTTAAACCGTGTCAACCCTTTTGAGCCTCATGAACCCATGCTAGTCTTGTTGAGTACGACATGTACTTACGCTTGTTTATTTTTCATTACTTGGTTAAAAAATCTCGGATGGGTAACAGATGGTGATAGTGATGAGGACTACCCAGAGGACTACTAGACTTGTGCTTCACCAGTCGACGTCCCTGTGCTATGGAGCTACCGCGAGAGTTATCTTTATTTTTCCGCTGTGTAATGACTTTGATATTATTCGCTATGTATTAAACATTGGTTATGATACAATTTATGCAATTTGTTGGCTTATGTGTGTGACTGATCTCTGGGCGCACATAAGATTATGCATCCCATTTTATCCTTAAAATTGGGTGTGACACTCTGCCGCAAGCTATGGGCGGCACTGCTGCCCTGCCCAAACAGGGAGTTTTAAAACCTATTTTCTCGACCCTGATTCTATCACAGAGATATATATTTTCAAGATATTATGACCAGAACCAATCAACAATAAAACTATGGTCATATACCTTGAAAACCTCTTTGAATTAGTTTTGAAAGACAATATGAAACTTTTCAAAAACTTTTCTTAAGTTGCTAGGTTGTCAAACAAGTGTGTGCTACATGTCAAGCCAGGTTCCTTGAATCAAGTATCTTTAGTTCATTTCTCAAAGCACAAAATCTTGACTCATCGAGAGGCTTAGTGAAGATATCGGCTAGTTGTTTTTCGGTGCTCACATGGCAAAATTCGATATCTCCTTTGATTTCGTGGTCTCTCAAAAAGTGATGATGGATGTCTATGTGTTTTGTTCTTGAGTGACTTACGGGGTTGTTTGTAAGTTTTATGGCACTTTCATTGTCACACAAAAGTGGGATTTTCGTGAAGTGACAACCGAAATCTTTTAAGGTTTGCCTCATCCAAAGTAGTTGAGCACAACAAGTGCCAGCTGCAACATACTCGGCTTCGGCGGTGGAAAGAGCTACACAATTTTGCTTTTTAGAGCTCCAAGACACTAGAGACCATCCAAGGAATTGACACGTTCCCGAAGTGTTTTTCTTTCTACTTTGCAACCGGCGTAATCGGAATCCGAATACCCAAGTAGATTGAACTTAGAGCCCTTAGGATACCACAAGCCAAGATTTGGAGTATGAACTAAATATCTCAAGATTCTTTTAACATTGGTTAAGTGACATTCCTTAGGATTGGCTTGAAATCTAGCACACATGCACACGCTACGCATTATCTCCGGCCTAAATGCACACAAGTAAAGTAGAGAGCCGATCATAGAACGATATACCTTTGTATCAACGGCTTTCCCTTCTTCATTTAGATCAAGATGTCCATTGATTGGCATGGGAGTTTTGATGGGCTTTGCATTCACCATGTCAAACTTCTTGAGCATATCATGGGTGTACTTTGTTTGACAAATAAATGTTCCTTCCTTCAATTGCTTGATTTGAAAACCAAGGAAGAACTTCAATTCATCCATCATGGACATCTCAAATCTCTTAGTCATGATCCTACTAAACTCCTCACAAAAGGATTGGTTAGTACTACCAAATATTATGTCATCGACATATATTTGACATACAAAGATATCTTTAGCAAACTTGTGAGTAAATAGTGTAGGATCAGCTTTGCCTATTTCAAAGCCTTGCTTGAGCAAGAAGTCCTTAAGGCATTCATAGCATGCTCTTGGTGCTTACTTAAGCTCATAGAGCGCCTTTTGGAGTTGGTAGACACGGTTGGGGAACTTGGGATCTTTAAAACCCGGTGGTTGCTCAACATAGACAGGCTCTTAGATTGGACCATTGAGGAATACACTTTTGATAACCATTTGATACAACTTGAAGTCATGATGGGCAGCATAGGCAAGAAGCATCCGAATTGCTTCAAGCCTAGCCACCGGTGCATATGTTTCCTCAAACTCCAAACCCTCTACTTGGGTGAAGCCTTGAGCAACCAATCTTGCCTTGTTCCTTGTCACCACGCCGTTCTCATCTTGCTTGTTGCGGAAGACCCATTTGGTGCCAATCACATTTGTATTGGTTCTTTTCACCGAGGTCCACACTTGATTTCTTGTGAAATTGTTGAGCTCTTCTTGCATCGCCAATACCCAATCCGGGTCTCCAAGTGCATCTTCAACCTTAAGAGGCTCCAAAGAGGAAACAAACGTGTAATGTTCAGAAAAATTTGCTAAATGAGAACGAGTCATTACCCCCTTTCGAAGACTCTCAAGGATATTGTCAACGGGGTAATCCCGTTGAATCGTTTGACGTAGCCTTGGATGCTCAACACCTTCTTGCTGTTCTTCTGGCTCATCACAATCTTCCAGATCAAAGATTGGAGCAAGATCTAGACCATGGTCCAGACCTGACTCAGTTCTGGCTGCTGAGGAGGGGGCGGCACTGCCGCCCTGCTTTTCTGTAGCAGGTGTGCCCTGCTCTTCTCTGGTGAGTGCGTCAGTGGAGTCCTGTACAGCAGCATCTTGAGGCTCCCCCTGTTTGGCTGCAGGAATTTCTTATGGTCCTATATCGCCAATGGTCAATTGCTTGATAGACTCACAAGGTGGATCCTCCTTATCTATAACACTAGAGTCAACTTGCTCTACTTGAGAGCCATTAGATTCATCAAATGTCACATCTACCGCTACTTCAACTCGACCGGAGTTTTTGTTGAAGATACGGTAGGCATGCTCATTTGATCCATAACCAAGTAGAAAACCTTCATCAACTTTAGGTGCAAATTTAGAGGTTTTAGGTTTCTTGTTAAGTATGAAACACTTACACCCATACACTCTAAAGTATGACACCTTGGGTTTGTTAATGGTGAGGAGCTCATAGGAGGTCTTCTTCAACTTCTTGTGTAGGTAGAGACAGTTGATGGCATGACAAGCGGTGTTGACGGCATCACTCCAAAAGATGTCCGGCGTCTTGTATTCATCAAGCATTGTCCTTGTCATATCAATGAGTGTTCTATTCTTCCTCTCTACTACACCATTTTGTTGAGGGGTGTACGGAGTTGAAAACTCATGCTTAATGCCCTCTTCATCAAGAAATTCCTCCACTAGGGTGTTCTTGAACTCGGTCCATTATCACTTCTCACTTTCTTGATGGGGAGATCGAATTCCTTTTGTGCCCTCCTAACAAAGGTCTTCACCTTCTCTTGTACCTGGCACTTATCATAGACAAAGAACACCCAAGTGAAATGAGAATAGTCATCAACAATAACTAAGCCATATTTGTTACCACCAATACTAAGATAGGCAACCGGCCCAAAGAGATCCATATGAATCAACTCCAATGGTTGAGTGGTGGTCATGATGCTCTTTGGTGGGTGAGGTACGCCTACTTGCTTTCCGGCTTGGCAAGTGCTGCAAATCCTGTTTTTCTCAAAGTGAACATTGGTTAGTCAAAGGATTTGGTTGTCTTTTAGAAGTTTGGCCAAGTTCCTCATCCCAACATGTGCTAGGCGGCGATGCCACAGCCGGCCCATGCTAGATTTTACCACTAAACAAGTCTCAAGGTTGGCTTTCCCTTTGTTGAAATCAACTAGGTAAAGCTTTCCCTTTAGTTGACCCGTAAAAGCAATAGAGGAATCCTCCCTTCTAGTGACTTCCACACCCTTATCCATAAAGAGACAATTGTAGCCCATTTCACACAATTGTGACACGGACAACAAGTTATAACTTAACGAATCAACATGTAAAACATTAGTAATTGAATGTTCATGAGTGGTTGCAACTTTACCAAGACCTAGCACACCTCCCTTGGAATTGTCTCCAAAGACAATGTTTTCATTTGAGTCTTCCTTGGGGGTGTAAGGTGAGAACATACTCTTCTCTCCGGTCATGTGGTTTGTACATCCACTATCAAGCACCCAACTTGATCCACCGGAGGAGTATGCCTACAAAACAAGTTTAGTTCCTTGACTTAGGTCCCCAAATGTTTTTGGGGCCTTGCATGTTAGTTACAAGAAACTTAGGAACCCAAATAGAAGTGTTATGATAAACATTCTTTTCTTTGCCAATGTACTTCGCAACCACTTCACCCTTGCTGTTGTTCTTCAACACAAAGCAAGAACTCAAGCTTTGTCTAGGTGCAACGGTCTTCGGTTGACAGGAATACTTGTTTGATTGCTCCCAGATTGATTTCTTCCCTTTGTGTGGAACCTGCTTTGGCTGGGAGACCTTCTTTCTGTGCTGATCATTTTCATATGCAGTGGAAGTGACCTTCCCTTTCTTTGGGGGAGCGGCACTGCCGCCCTGGACAGGGTGCAGTGCTGCTCGGGGGGCTGGTCGTGCTGCTCTCTATGCAGGTCCCTCTGTACTTCCACTGCTGCTAGAAGTGAAATGCACACATTCATAACCATTTATTATCTTTCTTCCATTTGTTTTGCCTCCATGTCGGTGTCCAAGTCCGGTTTTGATGTGTGGATGTCTTCCATCCTTGAATTGTGGCTTCTTTGATTGATTCACTTGGCCACCAACATGCTTGTTCTCAGATTTGCTCTCTTTAGCAACTATTTCATTGAGCCTAGCTATTTCCACCTTCATAGCCTCCATGTTTGCAAGGTTAGTAGCATAGATATCCAAATTAAGATCATGACATTTTCCACATCCTTTATTAGTGGAGGCAATAGAGGTGTCATTTGTTTTAGAAAGATTTGAGATGCTCTCCCAAAGAAGGTTATATTGCAACTCAAGTTCTTTGTGCTTTTCACATAAGACACAATACTTTTCATCAAGTGCAATATGGGCCTTTTTAGTGAGTGCATGGTCCTCTTGCTCTTTGACCAAAGCCTTGCGCAAGGATTTCACCTCACTCCTTTCCAACACAAGTGCTTCATTGCTAGTAATATAGAGATTTTCTTGTTTGATAAGAAGTTCCTCTCTAAATTCTAGCTCGGCTTGAACACTTTCTAAATTTTCCATTAGTTTAGAGATGAAGAATTTAGTTTTAGGGTCCAAGTTCTTGGTTATGTTATCTAGCTCCTCATCACTTGAAACTTCATCACTAGAGCTTTCACTAAGTTCGCTACTAGAGATATCACTAGGAGGAAGTGAAGGTTTGGATTTAGCTTTTACCTTCTCACCCTTTGCCATGAGACAAATGTGAGGGGAGTAGTCATCATCATCGGTCAAGTTGTTGAAGAGCTTGGGTGGTGAAGATGTCTTTTGGATGGCCACGGTTGCAATCTTCTCATCTTCATCACTTGAGCTATCATATGTTGAGTCCCATTTATGACCAATGTGAGCTTCTCCCATTTTCTTCTTGCTGCCCCTCTTGTACCTTTGCTTGTTTTCTCTCTTGTCCTTGTTGTTCTTGCCATCTTCTTCAACATGAGGACATTGGGCAATGAAGTGCTCGGTGCTACCACACTTATAGCATGTTCTCTTCTTCTTGTTGGGAAATCTCTTCTTCACAAGCTTATAACCTTGCTTCTTCAAACCTTTGCCATACTTGTTCATGAAGAGAGCCACATCTTCTATTTCCTTGAACTTGGTGTTGTCATCTTCACTTTCACTTGAGGATGATGTAGCCTCAACCTTTGCTTGACTTTGCTTGATTTCTTTGTCTTTGCTTGTAGTTGCTTGCTTGCTGCCCTTGTGCTTGTAGCCTTGACTTGGCTTGCTTGCTTTGGGTGCTATGTCCTTCACTTTCAAGCCCTCCAACTTAGCTTACAACTCTCCAAGCTTCCTTCTCTCATTTGCTTCTTCTCTTTGCATGTCAAATGTCAAAAGTCTACCAAGCACATCATTGGGGGTGAATTGGTCAAACTTCTTCTTGTCTCTAATTAGAGTGACTACGGTCTCATTTCTAGGTGAGTAAGCCTCCAACATGACTTTCACCACCTTGTGATCATCTAAGTCATCACACCCATAGCCTCTAATCTTGCCAACAAGTGTCATCAATCTATCAAACATAGCTTGTGGCCCTTCATCATCTAAGATAACAAACCTATTGAGCTTGGCCATCAATATTTCAATCTTTGTCTTTCTAACTTTGTCAACACCTTCATGTGCAAGATGCAAAGTGTCCCAAATCTGTTTTGCCACATCAACTCCCATCACCCGGTTGTACTCATTTCCATCCAAAGCACTAAGTAGCACACTAGTGGCTTGCCCATTCAAATGGACAGCCAATAGCTCCTCATATGTGGGCTGCTCGGAGTCGACCGGAGGCTCAAATCCATTGCACACAATCTCCCAAATGCCGGGATGAAGACCTATAAGATAAGCCCTCATCATGTGCTTCCACTTAGCAAAGTTAGTCCCATCGAAATGAAGTAACTTGCCCGCGGGCACATTGATGAAAGACTTGCGATCACGGTTAGTCATAAGAGCATAGTTAAAGGATACGGCCGCATATTTCTTCTTGGTGGTGGTGCTGCCCTTGTCCTTCTTGGATGCGTGGTAGGAGACGTCATCATCGCCATCATCGGAGCTACTAGATAGCTCACTAGATGACGTGTGCACCGCCTTGGCCTTCTCTTCCTTCTTCTCTCTTCCTCATCATGTTGCCTTTTGTCGGGGTCGGAGGCTACAAGAGGAATGTCCTCCCTTGTTGTGGAGGCTGAGAGGTCACTGCTTTTGCTGTCGGTATCGTGGAGGTCCACGTTGTTGGCGCTTCTTAGCGTCAGCAGAAAAGTCCGCAAACGCACGGAAGTACAGTTCTAGCCTTCACCCGGAAGTATTCAGGGTATCATAATTTCCCAGAGGAATGGTCTTTGTACTTAGTCTTTTAAACTAGTTTACTCAGAAGAGACGGAAGGGATAGCTTGGGTAGAGAGGTTCTTCTAAGGTTAAACACATATAAGTGATGGTAACTTCCCTACTTGTTGCTTGCTTCAGGCCCACTGACGCACCTGGTCTGCCAAGCGATACTAGTATCAGCGCTATTCCGCGGCCGAACGTGGGGGATGCTGGTATGAGTAGACAGGGCTGTCACCACCTGCCACCTACCCCTCTGCCCGTGGGCGCGCGCAACATACGAAGGTAGACTCCGACCTAGACACCACGTCTACGAAGGCGACTACTACTCTAGCGGCGTACAGGAACATCCGTCACTCTCAGGAGTCCTCTTACTAAAGCATTCGTCCAAAGGACGAACGATGATCCCACAAACAAGTAGCTTTATGAAAGTAATATGCTTAATGAATCAAACCATAGTTGAACACGAACTTCTTACTTCAAGTAGCAAGACGATCGTAGAGGTACAAGTTGGATCGAGAGCCGACAAGCCCGGCACTTCGTCCACCCGGAGGCAGAACTGCTTCGACTTCGCTCTTTCTCCAGATCTTGCCCTCTCTCACTCCCTATACTAAATCAGCTAGAAGCTAATGGAATGGAGCTTGCTCTTCCTCTCTACATTGTGACCTATTGTGTTGGTGAATTGATTCTTTGATTGATGAATAGGTGTAGAGAGGAGGCCTCCTTTTATAGCTTGAGAGGAGGGGGTTCTATGCAAAAGGATCATCCTCACATGGAAGGACCCAAACCGACCTCCAAAGGGCAGTTTCCACATTCTATCTGTGTTGATCGTAGGTGGGACCGTCCTTGGGGAACCACCCTATAACCGCTAGAAGAAAACTAGTCCCGAGAGGCCCCACCAGGGGGGCGGCCGCCCCTAGGACCGGTCGGTCCCCTGGTGGGCCCGTTTGGCCACCGCCTTCACGTGGTTGGTTCTCCTCTGGGCCTAGACCTCTCCTATGGTTACGAATAGGCCCAGATTTATAATAAAAGTGGGCTTCTTTGTTATTTTTGGTTGCGCATTCTCTGAATTCATATTTCTCCTTTACGCTTTCCAATTGGTGTTGTGTACTTCTACTTGTTTCACCATAAATCCTGCAAAAACATAAACACTAGGGGTACAAGTGGAACTCTGTTAATAGCATATGTTTATGTGTTAAAGTATGATAGTTTCTCTCCCTTTAGGCATAAGTTGGCAGTTAAAAATGATCTATAAGGACCGCCAACACACGTCCTTCGGGTCAACTCGAACGGATCGAGTTGAGCTCGCTCCAGGCTCCATACTTCACACGGTGAAGCGTATACGAAGCAACTAGCTCTGATACCACTTGTAGGATCACTGGAAGCCTAGAGGGGGTGAATAGGCCTGCAAAAACTCAACTTGAACAGATATAAAAAACCAGGACGGCACTGCCGCACTATGAAAACTGAACCAAACTGCGCAAGTGATAAATGGACAGAAAGAGTATACTCCCTACAGCTTGTTTCCAGAATTTCACTAAAGTTCACAGGTCGAAGACTGGACACCACAGAAATCTTCTAAATCACGGAATTTGGGCCAAACCTAGAACAAATCAACAACACAAGAATAATAAAGAGACAACAGCACACGTTGATTTATCCCGTGGTTCAACTCGCCACTTAGGCTTGCCTACGTCCACGTTGTTGAGGCTTGCCACAAAAGGCTAGGGTTACCACAAAGGTTGCCCTATTCCTCGTTCTCAAATCAAGAGAGTGAACTCTTGAAGAGAGGGGTGATTTCTTAGCTGCACACGAGATTACAAACCTCCCTAGGCTGCCACAATGAGGTTGGCAAGCTCTAGGGCAACGCCTAGCCGGCTAGGAGCAAAGCTCCAAGGAGTAGACCTCAAGAACGCCAGCCAAACGTGAACCAAGTGCTCTCAAACTTTGGGAATCAGTAGATCTGCTCTCAACTCGCAAGTTGCTGCCCTTTTTCTCAAGTTTCTATGGTGGAAAGTGGAGATCCAACTTTGAGCTCAAGGTCAACAATGGAGGAGAGAGGAGAGCTGCTTTTCTGTTTGTAATGGGTAGAAAGTCGGGAGCTAGCAGAAGAGACCGTTGAGAGGAGGAAAAGTAGTATTTATATGCTGTCTTTCAACGGTCGGTTAAAGTGCGGCACTGCCTCCCTTTAAGTGCGGCACTATCGCACTGGCAAAACTCAGCAGAAAGATGCAAGTTAGGTATTGCTGGAATTGTCTAGGTGTGAGGATGTTGTTTCTGGGATATGAGCACTTGATTCAACAGATTGACTGGCATCCCTTAGGAACTCCTTAATAGTACGGCATCTCTAAACTCAAACTCAAAAGTAAAACGAAAATAAACCTCCGTTTGAGTTGGTCACCGCCGCTGCAAGTTAGCATGAGTTCTTTGAAACACATATCATCATCTCACATTGATTCCCTGCTCAACATGTCAATAGAAATCATTAGTTCTCTAATTCGGTAGTCATCATTACCAAAACCCACATTAGGGAGTGATTGCACTTTCACTTTCACTAGACACCCTAACAAGTTAGTGGCCGCAAGGTTTCAATGGCAAGTGTGCACAGACGTATCCCCCTCAAAAACTCCAAAACAAGTGTAAGTGGTCGCAGCTCTATACACAAGGCAGGAACATCCGTGACCCCACGAGGCACCCCCCTCCTGCGCCTTCCGGTAACCACTAACAAGCTAGAGACGTACTGGCTATATGGTTTAGACCAGAGCCATTTAGTCCTCGGGGTTGTACGAAACCTCCTGGGTGGCCGCTTCGGGATTAAGCCATAATACCTTGTTGCTAAGAAGCCTCATTTTAAATATCATTCCATATATCATTAGTCAAATTATTATTTTAATTTTGGTTATGCGCGGCAGCATCTATCCAATATACAAAAACCCATCCCAAAAGGTAACAAGGATATATGGATCAAAACATACTAGGGACAAACTCTATGGTACATCAAATTAGACACATGCATATGTATGAATTATAAAAGTTCATAGGTAACAAGGAGCCTTTGTAAACACTTGCCTTCCTCAAAGTTTTGTTCCTGGTACTGCTGGTCAACAAACTGATCTTCAACGAACTCGGACTGATCACATTCTAAACGAATATAAATTCACCATACGAGCATCCAATCCAAGCCATACATGTATACAAATAGGTTTCCATTAGAACAGTACACCAAACAGTATAAACAGAGAATAAAAAGTGTATAAAACTATTCTACACATTTCTACGAACACGTGAGTGTGAAAATCACTCAAATCGGATTTAAAACATAAAAAGTTATGAGCATAATAATGTACAAATGGCAATTCTGTGATTACTTTGAACTATTTTCAAATTAAAACAATTATAAACGAATTTCTGCCCAGAGCTCGGATGGCGGGTTCTATTTTTCGAAAACACAGGGGCTAAAACAAAAGCAAACAGGACTGAAATTAAATAAAAATGAACTGGATCGGAGTGCGGGATGATTTTGATAAAACAGAAGGGCCTCCATGCAAAAATGACACAGCCGGTCGGCTGGCTGCCCGCTGCCGCTGGCCTGGCGCCACGTGGCGAGCGATGACTGGTGCGGTGCACCACTATGCTGTGAACCGAGGGCGCCATGGTGATGGACTGAGTCTACGGAACAGTGGCGATGGACCGGTTACATAAACCGAACCGGTATGATCTAATCCTGCGCATCCATCAAGATTTCGACGGTTCAGGGAGAAGGGGGAAGTTGTCCCCGCCGGCGCACCGTGAAACAGTGGCTGCGCCATGAACGCCGGTGGCCCGAACTCGCCGGCAATGAGCAATCCGACGCTCCGGTCCACGATTCGTGAAACTAACTACACCAGAGTGATTCTAGGGATCTTGCGAACTCGAAATTACTACCAGCAAGACCGGGGAGCACGCCGGGTCGATGGCCCCGTGGCGGCGCCATGGGTGGCGGTGCTCTGAGCTCGCGGACACAGCGGCACAAGGCTCAGACGACCAAATTGAAAATGCGGGGAGTGAGAGGATTATACCGCGAGTGCAACTGAGGAGTTCGTGGCGGTCGTGCGTGCTCTGAAGATCCCGGTGGCGTGCGGTGGTGGAATAAAAAGAGAGACAGCCGCCGGTGAGCACTGAATCCGACCAAGACTTGATCAAAAAGGGAAATTAAGAGCACCTACGACTTCGGTGAGGTTAAGTGGAGTTCCGAGACTCGGATTCGACAAGGATTGGTGACCCGAGACGAGGAATTGACGGTGACAGTGATCTGCAGAGAGAGAACACCGCCGGTGAGCCTTGATTCGTGAAATTGGCGGCCAGACAAACAGGTAGAGGTTACCAAGGGTCACGGTGCTTACCAGAGAAACTCCCGGCACCCGCACAGAGGTGAATGGAGCTCCAAGAGGCGAAAACGTAGGTGGCAGTGTGTGTGCGTGGTGACTGAGAGCGTAAAGGGATACAGTGAGGGCTCGGTCAGGGTTTTATAGGCGATTAGGCGCGGTGGAAACGGAAACGGCCGAGGTGGTTATTGCCGGTGTCACTGCAGGGCTTGATGGAGTGTTTGATAGCCGGCTTGAATTGCCTTCATCACGACGCAGTGAAGGGAGGGGCTTGATTGCCCTACCGGTTCTTCGGCTCGATGAAGAAGAAAGGGGACGGGACACTTACACGTGGGCCCGAGGTGACAGGGTGAAGGAAGCAGAGATCGGTGCGACTCTGCTGCGGCCGACAAGCAAGCCCTGGCGTGCAGTGAAGATGGGAGGAAGGATGTGGCGTGGAGGGAAAGGGCTTATTCCTTCGTGCTGACGGGTAGGACGCTGAGCTGGGCTTCGGCCCACTCAAACAGGCCGTGCACCAAGGAAAAGGGAAAGGGGAGAGAGCCTAGTTGGCTTGGGCTGTGAACGGCCCAAGGCCAAGGGGAGATGGGAGGTGGGCAGTGAATCTGTTGGGCTGGATTGCAGAGTGGAGAGGGAAATAAAATGAATTGCTCTTTTTATTTTCACAAGCTTCAAATCAATTCAATTTAAAAAGGAATTTGAAAATAGTTTCAATCAACCAATCCTACAGTCAAACAAAAGTATGCACCAGCATGTATGCATCAAACATGTTTCTTTGATTTTATATTTTTTTAAAAAAATTTATTTGGTCTATGTTTAAGTGCAAAAGAAAATTAAATAATGGTCAATTTAATTTCTATTTGCAAAGGGTATTTTTAGGGTGCTACATAACCCAAATCCCATCTCTAATTAAAAGAATGCATGACTTGTACATGAGAGCAGCTTCTGTTGGCATCGACGCTCTGAGCGTATGTATACCACCAAGAGCTTTTATGAACAGGCGAAGTAAAGCTGTGGTCACGTTCGAGGACATGCACTTGATGATGAACCTCAAGAGACTCGACGTTCAGCTCGTAACAGTGTGGGCATTGTAAGTGTCGCTCATATACTCACTTGATTATTATTTTGATGTATTACGTTTCAGTCTCTGAGATTCATTTGCACATGTGCCTTGCAGACTACAACATGACCAGCAGGAGGAGAGATTTGGTATCAATCCTTATTCACACGCAGAAGAGAGGATTGGCTATCTTGATCCAACCGAAATATGCGAGGAGCGGCACACATTCAGGATCAGAAATGACATTGATAAATTGAAGGACAAGATTGAGAAAGAAGCTCAGCAGATTATTACTAAGCTAAAAAATGAGATGGAGGACAAATACTGCTTATACTTAGCAAATTCAATGCTTCAATTTCAAGATAGGCAAGTCATAATGGGCCTATACAACTTTAGGTAAGCTCGAGTTTCTTTTTGCAATTAATGTTATTATTGTCTAATTCATATATATATATGTGTGTGTGTGTGTGGTCCCGGCCCATGCATCACGAGAACTTGATTCGTGCAGGGACCATTGAATTTATTTTTATATTTATTCAAGGTTCAAGGCAGGGAAGGGTGCTTGTCTTTGACTCCACAGATTATGTTCCTACTACGTATGCGACATTCTTGACTTTCTTAGAGAGGTAAGCCGAGAAATGTTTGCATTCTTTTCTCGACGAGAGTTTGCATTGAGAATATATAACTTGGTGATTCTTTCGAAATCATAGGGCATATAGGTGGTATAAAATATAAGGCGGAAAGCACGACAAGAACAAAACTAGACCATTAACAATAAATTACAAGTGGCCGGTATGTTAGTTATTTATGACTACATATTTATCATCCATGTATAACACATAAGACAATGTTGCAACTAATTAAATATTCGCTTACCTGTTTATATATATAGTGTCACAAGCAACCACCCGGATCGGTCCACAGTGGATTCTATGTCTGTGAGCTTATGAGGGAGTCCGGACGATACATCAAGAACGTTGATAAGGTAAGTAATAGTCATTATACCCTTAAAGTTATAAATGTGTATATGATGTTTATATATATTAATTAATATAGTTATAACTACAGTTGCGGAATTATAAAAAACTCAAGGCGCACAACATGAGCACGGAGACTTTATACAACATAGTTGAGGACATGTGCTCATTCATCATGAAACATGTTATTCCAAGCAACAGAAATTATCACGACAAGCAAGACGCTATAGGAAGTGAAGAGTTCAGAGAGCTAACGGAAATCAGCGTGATAGGGCTTACTCGAGAGGGTTATTAATTAGATGTGTAAATTTGGGATATTATCACATGTATAACTTTGATGAACATATATGTGTATATATTATGAGCACAGTCCTTTGATGTATATAAATATACTGTATAATAATTAAATTTTATTTTGCTATATTTGATAATGATCTAATACAGGTTAATATCTACAGTAAATAAATAAATACATATATATGGCGGGGGGCTGAAATTCCCTAAAAAGGCGGCAATCTCTACTGGTGGTTGCCAGTAAAAATATATTTCCACTGGCGGTTTCCTAAGCAAACCGCCAGTGAAACTGACGGTCACAGGCAACTGCCAGTGGAAAGATTTATTTTCCCTGGCCTCTCTCACTGACGGTCCTGTGAAACGCCAGTGAAGATGGCTTATCAACCGCCACTACAAAACTTCTATGTACTAGTGATTGAAAGCCAGACCAGTGGCCAGACTGCAATCAGCTAGCTCTGTCTTGGTGATCTGCAAGCTGCAAGCGTTTAGTAGTTTGCATCCATAGTAGTACGTGACCTGCCAAAGGAAGAGCAGCCTGAAATGCCAAACTCGGTACGTATCTCGTTTTCCTCGAAGCCTCATTTTCCTTGCTAACCGTCTCTTCTATACTATCCCACAAAAGTTTCTACACCATTAATTCTGTATGGCTTGTTCGTTTAGCTCCAAATTAGTTTGATCCTTTGGCAATGAGCTGGTAATGGTGTAGTCGATACGTTAGTGTTGATGTTTTTTCATATTTGTGATTTTATTAAGTTGAATATTAAATTGATTAATATACATGCAACTAATTTTATAATTAAAAGGTTTTCACACTGGATCTTTTATGAATACGTACTAATTTGATTAATGACAACTTAAATATGTTTACAGTAATTATGCATGTGTAGTTTAAACCCAATTGTATAAATTTAAATTCTTAAATATAGTTTAAATAATTTTTTGCAATGTTAAAATTTAACTTCTTAAATATAGTTTTCTTTTCTTTCTCTTAAAAGCAAATCTTTCGGTAGATGTATCTTTTCAACCGTAACTTTTAGCATGATTTTTGTGTCTGTGTGTTCGTAGCGATGCGTAGAATAGTTTTATAATATTTTCAACTTGTATTTTGTTGATTGGTGTACTGTTCTAATATAGTCATATTTGTGTGTGATGCATGTCTGTATTTAGATGCTTGTTGCTATATGATCATGTCTAGTCGGTGAGAATTACGTGGTGAATTCAAGAATCTATCAGTTTGAAGAATTAGACTAGAAGAAGGATCTCAAGTTAAGGCAAGTATAGTATGAAATCTTTCTTGTTACCTATTCACCATAATATCATTTTAATTCATGTCGCATGTGTCTAATTTTGTTACCTTATGCCTTATGGGGATTTCCCTTATACCTTGTACCTATGGGGATTTTATGCATATGGGTAGTACTTGCTAGTGCTTGAACTAATGAATCATTAATTTAATGTTGACTAGTGGACTTATGTAATAACGGATAAAACTTGTTTTTAGCAACATGGACTCAGGGTTAGAGCATAGTTTTTGTGATGCTCTAAATTCCTCTCCCTAAGGATTGATCTGTCAGCAAGAGCTGGGAAATACAGTGCAACAATGAGAGCTGCATGGCTCTAGCTTTAGTCAAGTATGAGGATATTTTCTAGCTTGTTAGTGGTTACCGAATGGCGCTCAAGGAAAGCCTCGGTTGCAGAATGGCTTCTTGTCTCTCAAAGTGTGTATATGCTGCGTGTATTGTACCACTTTTTTAAAGGGCATCTATTCGCCTAGCTGCTTATACTTGACGGCTACTAACTTGTTAGGGGGAGTCTCCTGAAAGACTTCATAGTGAGACCTGTTATGCACCTTGATAGTGTAGTGTGGGCCATGCAAACCCCAACACATGGGAATCACGACTCATGGTGAAAGTGCAAAACCTCTGCAGAGTGTAAAACTAGTATATTAGCCGTGCTCACGGTCACGAGTAGCCCGGAAAACTCACAGAATAGTAGATACTTTGATGATGAGACATGGATTGAGATGATGACGGACTATGATGGACTTGGATGAGAATGTTTCATTAATGTTAATTATGTGGCTTATTTGGGTTTTGCATAACTATTGCTAATTTCATATTAAAACTTTGACTCATTAAAAGCAAACTATTGTTAAACCCATGTGTATCCTTTTTGAGCCTCATAAATCCCATGTTATATTTGCTGAGTACAATATCATGTGTGCTCACTCTCATCAACAACAGTTAGACTTGTGATCAACCAGTTGTTGATGGTAGTAATTGTTCAATTTTAACCATCAACTAGACATGGAAAAGGGCATAAAACCATCCTCAAACATAGATTAGGGTATAAACTGACAGAATTTCACGAGTTTTGGTGAATCTGTGTTTTGCAGGGTGTTATTCAGAAAAGAAGCAAATGAGACCCACATGTCAGAGAAAAATATTAAATTCTGTCGTGATGGTGGATTAAGAACAATCTAGAGAACACCAGAGACATTTCTGCAAAAGCGAGGCCCAGTTGGCAGCCAGGAAGGTCGGTCGGCCTCCCTGCAAGGCCGGCTGACCTGTCACAGTCGCTAATCAGTGTCCACTTTGACGTGGGCTCTCCACCGCCTTTAAGGATTAATCTCCACCATCCCTCGAAGTCAGTTTGATCCAAGGGCTACGGTTCATCACATCGGACTATATGTACAACCCTAGACCCCCCAGGGTTTCATATCAATCATCATACAAGTCAGTTGATCCAGAGAAGAAGAGAGCCCTTGACCAGAGATTTGGGTTAGACACTCAAAGTTCTAGTTTAGACCAAGATAGTAGATTTAAGTAGAGTTCAGCCGCAAGCTCAGGATTCTGGATCTCCTGTCTACTAAAGGCCGATAATTCCGTTGTATTTCCTCTTGTTATGACTTTATGCTATTTTAATACTATATTTTGGTTTGTTATGTTCCTAGTTTATTCTAGTAGTATATTTGATATAGCTATGATTGATAATAAGTTTATGCATGAGTTCGCAAAGCGCTTAATTTAGTATTCGAGTGAGTTAAGAGGTCGACATTATAGAGGCATGTGTTGACGATAGTTATTGTATGATTTTACCCGTCAACTAAACGTGAAAAAGGGAATAAAAGCAAACACCAACGTAGGTTTAGGGATTAAACTGATAGAATTCCACAAGTTTTGGTGAATCTGTATTTTTGCAGGACGTTATCAGAAAAGAAGAAAATACCAAGGACGTCGGTATAAAAATCAAATTCCGCGGCGAAAGTGTATCAGGAAGAATCTAGAAGACACCAGAGACTCACCAGAGAAGGCAGACCCGTTTGGACTCCGAAGTGGGTCGGCCGACCTGGCCCCTTGGTGGGTCGACCTGTCAGAGATACGGACCGCTTCGACGTGGACTCTCCACCACCTTTGAGGATTAATCTCCACCATCCGTCGAAGTCGGTTTGATCCGAGGGCTACGGTTCATCCCACCAGCCTATATATATATCCCCTGACCTCCAGGGTTTCATGCCAATTCATTCTATCATATGTAAACCCTAATCGAGAGGTGTCCCATGAAAAGATAACTTCTCATTAGGATCTAGAGACTAGATAGTAGAGAGATGGAGAGCGAGGGAAGAGTTAGGAGGAGATGCTGGCCTGTCGGTGATCCCTCTACGGCTTGTACTTCGGTAGGATCTAGCTCTACCAGAGCTAGCTCTTAAGATGTCTCGGGCAACCAACTTCTGATTCACGTAAGTCTATGTTTATATTGTTTATCTGGTTTATGTCTCTCTTTTGAGTGCTTTATTCATGTTCTAGAGGGAGTAGAGTAGTAATCTATAGTGTAGGCATGGTGCTTAGACTATAATTAGTCGTAAATGCGTCCAGTCTGGCCGGATCGGTGGTAGATCGCGGGGGTGTCCGTGCTTGTTGAGTCTTACATAGTCCACCTCCCATGGGAACGATTAATAGGATGGTATTGCTAAGGGAAATATCCTTTGCTGATATCTTTTCCTATAGTGATTTCCCCATATGAGCAGTAGAAGACATAAGCTTGCCCAAGTCAGAAGTAGAAACCCCTAGTTATCCTCTCTACACTCCTATTATCTACAACCTAGATCACCATAACCATATTATATACACCCTTGATTAGTTCACACCCATTAGCCACACCGCTATCTTTAATTGCATCACTACACCCATCATTGACTACCACCTTTCACCTAGTTTTTACCTTTGCTTATTGACTACCCCTGGTTAAGTTAGATCGTAGTTAGCCAAGCCCGTTTTCCTGTGGATATGATATTTAAAACCCTCCGGGTGAAAGCTACAACCGTATCTGTGCGCTTGCGGATTTATTATCTGTGTGTACTTAAAAATACCAATAGCATGGTGCTTAGAGATTGTTTGCCTGCAAATGTGAAAGGTCTAGGCCCTTGTTTGGATTTTGGTAATTAATGACAACACTTGTGGACTAACTTCTCCGGTTGAGTATGTGAAGGAAAGTTGCCTTATAGTTCACAAGAGAAGGTGGATGATTGAATTGAATTGAATTGAATTGAATGATAAGCATGTTGGAGTACTCAACTCAATCATGGAAAGCAAGTGAAGACCGAAGCAAGACTTGGCTTGACGGACCGGTTGCAAGTGTGAAGGGCAAGTTGGGTGATGACTTGGCACCGATGGACCGAGGCAACGGTGAAGAGCAAGTGAGGCCAAGGTTGATGAACTTGAAGTCTATGAGATGGTTTGGGTGATCCACATCGACTATAAAGATCAAGCCAAAGATACATTGGTGATTATGAAATGGCTTGGTGAGAATGTTGGACAACACCTTCCTTGCGAGTATCAAATTTTGACATTTGGATTTGCACAAGGCAAAGGTATGAAACATAGGGTGTTTCATTTTACCGGCTATGAGGTGTGTAGAGAAGATTATAGCTGGATTTAGGATTGGTAGCCGTACTATTAAGAGGGTCAAACATGTCTTGCATTACGGTTATCTAGTGCCACTTGTGAGCTCTAACTTCGTGTTACGACTTGCTGATGAGTGGCGAAAAAAAAAGTTTGACAAACCTTTGCGAAAAGCTTTATAAAAGCTAACCGGTGGTGCTTTGAACGATCTTCTTGTGGGAGGTCGTATCTTGGAGTTGGCTTGGTTTGAAAAAGGTTTGAAAAGCGCTTGGTTTTAACCTTGAAGTGTTTTGGAACCATCCATGGCACATGGTTTGTTATACGAAACAAATGGAGGCTTTGCACTAAAGAAGTGGGCTTTTCTGGGCGGGGGCGGACAGTCAGCGCCCCAAGGGCGGACAGTTCAACAGCCATTTTAGAAAAACCAAATAGATTGCAAAGAATCTGTTAGCCGTTGTTGGAGGCAACGGCGGACTGTCTGCACCCCCCGTGGCTTACTATCCGCCGGCTGACTGAAGCCACAAACAGAGTTGCTGTCTCTCGGGACAGACTGCTGAAGCTAAACGGCGGACAGTCCGGACCCTAGGAGCGGATAGTCTGTGACCCTGATTTTGAAACCAACAGCTAGTTCTGAGTGAACGATGGACAGTCCAACGTCTCTGGAGCGAACTGTCCACGATCGTCGCAGAAACACAGTAACGGCTAGATTTGAGGTGCCTCTCTATATATAGTTGGTTGCCCGGCTTGTGGGCACTCTCTTGGCCATTCTAACAACATACCTCTTGGGAGAGCACCTCCTCTCATACTTCTTGCTTGAGGGCAATCTTTGGAGAGTGAGTGTGCTTCTCCAGTGTGAATCTTGCGAGAGAGATTACTTGTGGCACGAGGTGGTCGTCGTGCCGGCTTGATTGCTTGTTACTCTTGGAGTTTGCTGGCTCCTAGACGGCTTGGTGATTGTGTCTCCATGAAGCACACAAGGGAGATTGTGCGGTTGAAAGGTCCTTGTTTGGTTTTGGTAATTGAGTGACAATTTAGGTGGACTAATATGTGTTTAAGTGTTGATTACATAGGAGATTAGTCCACAGGTACATGTGTGTGAGCAACTACGCCATAGAGGTGGACATGGCTTGGAGAGTGTTGCTTAGCTCACACATGTGGTGATGAAGGAGCTAAATGCACATGAGAGATGACATGGAGTCATGTGGCTAGGTGGAGAAGATCAAGACAAGGCTTCGTGTCGACGGACCGGTTGCAAGTGTGAAGGGCAAGTCGGGTGATGGCTTGGCGCTGATGGACCAACGCAATGGTGAAGAGCAAGCAAGTCGAGGATCGATGAACCAAAAGCCACATGATGATATGAAGTGGATCATATCACTCATGAGGTGTTGGTGCATGTGTTGCACCAACATCGATGGTGTCGGAGACGGAGATGAAGACGGTGATTGGAATGGAAAGCGCAAGCCAAAGGTATAACCTTAGGGCATTTTGATTTCACCGGTCTAAGGTTGAGTAGAGAAGTGCTTGACCGGATTTAGGATAGATGGCCGTACTATCAAGAGGGGCAAATTTGTTTGCATATCGGTCATCTAGTGCCACTTGAGCGATCTAACTTTGCATATGTTGCTAGGATCGAGTGGCGCGGTGAAGTAAGTGAAAAGCCTTTGAAAATGATTGTGAAAATGCTAACTCACTTGCACAAAGTAGTGGAACACTTTGGAGTTGGCACATTTGCAAAGAGGGTGGAGAGAAGAACTCGAGAGTGTGCTCGGTTGTGCACCGGACCCCACACCGGACGCGTCCGGTGTGAATATCGGACGTGTCCGGTATTGATACCGGACATGTCTGGTACGAGGGTGAGTTCTCGGGTTGCTCGGTGAATTGCTCACCGGACGCACGTTTGGGTGCACCGGACGCGCGGCGTGTACTGTTCAAGCGTTCGGTGCTAACTGCGCTGAGTTCAGAAACTAACCGTTGGAGCACCGGACGCTGGGGGGTGTCCGGTGAGGCAACACCGAACTGCGTCCGGTGTGAGAAAGCGCTCTCTGGAACCTCTCTGCTGGTTCACCGGACGCTGGTGTTTGTGTGTCCAGTGTCGAAGCGTGAAACAGTTAAACTTCAACGGCTAGTACACGTGTCTGTGAGCGGTACACCGGACCCCGCACCGGACGCGTCCGGTGTGAACTAACTGTGCGTCCGGGGTGTGCGCAGAATGCCCAGTGAAGGGGTACAACGGCTATATTTGTTTGGGGACTATAAATTGGAGTGAGGGCCGGCCAAGACAAGGGGTTGAGCACCTTGGGAATGTGTTTCCCTTGCTTGTGCTTGGCTTGGTTCCCTCCTACTCACTTGTGCTAATTGACATTGCATTCGAGAGTGAGAGATCTATCGCTAGTGTGTTGCATCATGAGGATTGCATTGAGTGGGAACTAGGTGGTCGAGTTACAAGCCGGTGGTGCTTGTTACTCCTGGAGGTCGCCACCTCCTAGACGGCTTGGTGGCGAGAGGCTCCATGGAAGCAAGCAAGGAGTTTGTGCTTGGCTCTAGAGCAAGCTTATGAGGGGTTTGAGCTCACCCCGAGGGAGTCGCAAAGAGCATCGCTAGTTGAGCGAGACGTGAAGAGCGACAAGTGGTCCGGCCGGATTGAAGAGCAAGTGCTTGCGGGCGCCCCACGTGGGGGTGGTGACTTGTGGTGGGTCACCTCTTGCTAGAGGATCGGCGGCAACCTTGGAGCTTGTCTCAACGGAGGACGTAGCTTATGGCGACAAGTGAACCTCCGGGAAATAAATCACCGTATCAATATCTTCCCATCCTTCATGGTGGTTTGCTCCCTTCTACACAAGTCTTTTACTCTGTGCATTACTTTACTTGTGTTGTTATAGTTGCTCTTGTAAGACCGGTTAGCTTGTGTAGCTTGCCACTCACCTTCTTAGCTTGTGTAGCTTAGAAGTAGTGTCTCACTTAGTTTGTGTAACTAAGTGAGTTGCGCTCCTTGATTAGGATTGTGTATCCTTGCCATTGAGCACGTAGTGAATATAGGTGCTTAGTGCTCTTTTGCTTGCTAGTCGGTAGGAGTTTCCCTCGTGCTTAAAGTACTAGTGCTTAAGTTTGCGTGACCTTGCGCTAGAACGGTTTAGGGAAGCTCAAACTAGGCTTGCACCTTTGTTTCTTGCTAGGATCTTTGACAAGGTGCTTAGAGTTATAGTTAGAGGGGTCAATTGTTGCTAGAACCGAATAGATTTTATTCCGCTGTGATTAGTTGTTAAAAAGGACTATTCACCCCCTCTAGTCCGCCATCTCGACCCTACAGCGGTGCTCTGGAGTTGGCTTTGTGAAGGGGCTATTGAGCTCATCCCCTTGAGGAAGGCAAAGAGCGTCTCTAGTGGGATTGAGGCGTGAAGAGTATCTAGTTGATTCACCGGTTGAAAATTTAGTGCTCACGTGGAGCCTACCTAGTGAGGTAGTCCGAAGCTTGCGGGCTTGGAACTAACAAGAGGAGCGGCAATCCTAGAACTTGCTTCAACGTGGATTAAGTGACCGGCAATCACCGAACCACGTAAAAACATCGTGTGTCATCCTCTACTTTGTGGTTTGCTCTTCACAACACAAGTTTACTTTATTGCATATATTATCTCTTGTGTTGTTTACCTTGTGCCTTGTGTTGACCGGTGCTCACTAGTTTGTGTAAGAGCTTGCTTGTGCTTACTCCGTTAACAAGTTGACTTGCTTAGTTAAACTTGCAATCTAAGATTGTTTGGAAGAGCTCTTACTAGTTGAAACCTTAATTAAAAGGGTGAAATCGAAATTAAATTGGTTCACATCTTCTGCAACTAAAATTTGGTATTATTTGTAATTAATCTCATAATCGACTATTCACCCCCTCTAGTCGACCATCTCAATCTTTCAGAATGCGCTTTATATACTAGGGCATGTGGTAGATCGCGGATGTGACACTCCCGTTGAGTCCTTTGTAGTCCACTCCTCGTATGTAGAGAGAGTAGAACTTGATTATGATGGTAGACTTGCTCTGTTCTTGATCTTCCTGAATAATGTTCCTGATGCATAGATAAAGAGTTAGTTATGCTAGACATGATTGTGTATTTGCTAGAGTAGATGATAGACTTAATGAGTTAAGAATGACATAAGAATCTAATCTCTTAATTAGTCCTATGCTTTGGTTGACTTTAACAATGAGTAGTCCACACCTATCTCCGGAAAGTTATTTAAGCCTTTATTATCATCATATACATATCTTTATTATTGGCTTACCCCTATTTAAGTAAGTGCTATATGATTGATTCTTATCGTAGGTAATGTATTTACGTCTATCCACTCGTGTCTAGCTCCATATCTTCTCCCTGTGGTAAAAATATAAATTGACAACCCTGAAATACTCGGGTAAAATGCTACAATGGTATAGATTAATTTGTGCAGCTTGCAGATACTTTAAACATGATTATTTATATTTTATTCTCTTTAGTCACTTGCATTCATAATAACTGCTTACTATTATTCTGGGTAGTTTTCATACATGTCTCTTATATTCATGTTAGGGATGACAACTTAGTTATTATGAGAGATATATGTTTAAAAGAGGTGGCTAAGTAATTTATCAAGTGACACTTAATTAATACCAATACCAATTAGTTGTGTCCCTGTGGAGTTGGCGTCTACACCTGAAGATCGGAGTGTATTTCTGTTGTTGGTTACTTAAGGTTATATTCTAATTATTATTACATTATGTATTTGAGCATTGTATTTTGATATTACCTTTTATTTGTAGAGTTATGTGCGTGACTGATCCTAGAGCGCACATAAGATTAAGCATTCAATTTTATCCTCAAAATTGGTGTGACAGCAGTTGGCGACCAGGAGGGGTGAAAGTTCCTTGTTTGGTTTTGGTAATTGAGTGACAACTTAGGTGGACTAATATATGTTCAAGTGTTGATTACACAGGTGATTAGTCCATAGGTATATGTGTGCGAGCATATGTGCCATGGAGGTGTTAGTGCATGTGTTGCACTAGCATCGACCAAGGTGTTGGAGACGGAGATGAAGACGGTGATGAAGATGGAAAGCACAAGGCAAAGGTATAACCTAGGCCATTTGCATTTCACCGATCCAAGGTTTAGTAGAGAAGTACTTTACCGGATTTAGGATAGATGGTCGTACTATCAAGAGTGGTAAACTTGTTTGCATATCAATCATCTAGTGCCACTTGAGTGATCTAAGTTTGCATACTTGCTAGGATCGAGTGGTGCAGTGAAGTGAGTGAAAATCCTTTGTGAAAATGTTTGTGAAAGGTTAACACACAAGCATATGATGTTGTACACTTGGTGGTGTTAGCACATCTGCCAAAGAAGTTGAAGGTTGAGAGGGTTTGGGCAGGATTCAGCGATTTCCGGTGATGTCTCTATGAAGAAACATGCACCAGACGCCGGGTGCAGAGGCACCGGACGCTGGGTCGAGCGTCTAGTGAAGGTGGCCAAGGACAATGTGTTTTGGTGTAGTTGCACCGGATGCGGGGTAGTTACTGTGCGCGCATTCGGTGGCTGTGACGTGGCATGCTCTGGAGAGTACAAGGAGCACTAGACGCTGGAGGTCGTCTAGTGGGTGAGAACCGAATGCGTCCGGTGTGAGTTGGGCGCTCTCGGGTGGTCTCCGATCGCGCACTGGATGCTGGAGTTCGCACGTCAAGTGTGAGCACTGGAGTGGGCTTAGCAAAGGTTGGCCTATGTGTAACTGTTGGCGTGTAATGGCTATATTGAAATGGTCGGGACGTGTGCCGCTCTAAGGAGCACCGAACGCTGGGCAACGGACACGTCCTGTGACCCAAGCAGTGCGTCTGGTGCACATGTAGGAAGCTCAGTGAAGGGGTAACAGCTCTTTTTGGCTTTGGTGCTATAAATAGAGCGGCCATGGCAAGTGCCTTGCACCTTGGGAGTGTGTTTCCCTTGCTTGTGCATGACTTAGTGCTCTTCAACTCACTTGTGCTCATAGATTTCACATCCGAGAAGTGAGTGATAGATCGTTAGTGCATCGCATTGAGTGGCATTAGATGATCGACATGCAAGCCAGTGTGCTTGTTACTCTTGGAGGTTGCCACCTCTTAGATGGCTTGGTGGCTCGTGGTTCCGTCGAAGCAAGCAAGGAGATTGTGCTTTGCTCTGGAGATGTGCTTGTGAGGGGTTCGTGCTCGCCCCGTGGGAGATCGCGAAGAGCAACACTAATTGAGCGTGTCACTTAACATCTCACTCATCGGGTAGGTTCTAGTGGCGGTCATTTGTAGAGCTTGACATTAGTTGTCGATTAGTCACCGAACCACGAAGTGTAGGTTGACACAATGGAGGACGTAGCTTATGAAAACAAGTGAGCCTAAAGTAAATAAATCACCGTTTCAACCTCTACATCATCCTTCGCGAGGGTTTGTATTTCCCTACACAAGTTGTTGTTATTGTTATTACTTTACTTGTGTAGTTGTTGTTGCTCTTGTGAGATCGGTTAGCTTGTGTAGCTTGCCCCTCACATTCTTAGCTTGTGTAGTTTAGAAGTGGTGTTCTTGATTAGTTTGTGTAGCTAATCAAGTTGTGATCCTTGATTAGGATTGTGTATCCTTGTTATTGAGCATTTAGTGAGATTAGGTGCTTAATGAGCTTTTTCCTTGCTAGTAAAAGCTCCCCGGTGCTTAAAGTACTAGTGCTTAGATTTGTGTGACCTTGCGCTAGAACGGTTTAGGGAAGCTCAAGCTAGGCTAGCGTTCTTGCTAGGATCTTTTACAAGAGCTTGGAAACTTAGTTAGAGGGCTGAATCCTTGCTAGAACCAATTATATTTCATTTCACTCTGATTAGTTATTAAAAAGGACTATTCACCTCCTCTAGTCCTCCATATCGACCTTTCAAGGGGGTGCAGGGCAAAGAACCACATGAGATTCTTCAGTGGCACCTTTAGGATGGAGGCGAAGCCTAAGGCCACAGCTGTGGGTGCCATCGCCGCTGGCCCTACAACATGTAAGGAAGGCCATATGCCTAGAATTCAACGCCGTTGCGGGGGGATGGGGTTCAACAATGACGCCTCCAAGGAGGGGTGTGGCGCACAAGGCGTCACCGTCATCAGTCTGGCCAAAGCTGAGCAGAGCTTTTGCTCAGAACACCATGCACTGACACCGAGGTAGCCCATTGGACACCGTAGGTTCCCCACCAACCGTAGGTCGCCATGGATGCAAGCCACCAGCCGAGGACCAGCCACAGTCCCAGGCTACCGAGAGAACAAACCGTAGCTGGATCTAGCCAGGCCCAGCCATATCCGGTCACCACCGATAGCCTCAAAGCCACCAAGGCTAGCTCCGGCCAGATCCAGCCGCCATCAAAAGTCACCACCATTAGCCCCGACCACATCTGGCCAAGCCGCCATGGCCGCCGTCCTCACAAAGCCGCCAAGGCTGAACCCGCGGGCGGCCTGGGCCAGGCCAGATCCGGCAACCGCGCAACTGACACCCAGCACTCAACCACCATCATCAGGCCCTGGAAGTCATAGATGCCTTGAGCTCATTGCTGAGCCCAGTGTCGACAGAGGTGTGGGTGCGGCCGGTGGAAGAGCCAGGCCCGTAGCCGGTTAGCTTGTAGCTTGCAGCGTGGCCGAGACCACACCCTCCATGCACGGGAGGCACATGCCAGGGGCAGAAACGGCCGCCAGCCTAGACTTGGCCATGACCTCATCATTCCCCACGGAGTGCGCGCGTAGAGGAGTAGAGAAGCCTACCTAAACGGTCCTAAATGGCTAGAGGGGGTGAATAGCCTATAAAAATTCTACAAACAACACTCAAAACAAAATGGTTAGACAAATAAGCGGCGAAGCGAATTTTGTGCTAGCCTACTAAAAATGCAAGCCACCTAACCGTTCTAAGCTATTGTCTCTAATTCACACACAAGTAGCTAAGTCACTACTTTACTCTACTCCTAGGTGAGCAACTACAACAAGTACACTAGAACAAAAGTAAGTGCTCAAATGTAAGGGAAAGGGAGATAGTTATACCGCTGGTGAAGTGATGATATGAAAATCAATGCAATCAATCACAATAAACAAGAGAGATCCTCGGTAGAGAGATGACACATGATTTTTTATCGAGGTTCACTTGCTTGCCGGCAAGCTACTCCTCATTGTAGCGATACACCCACTTGTAGGTTTACGCGCTATTTGGCATCACACGCCAAACCCTTCTCAAGGGTGCCGCACAACCAACACAAGATGGGGATCCACCAAGCTACGAGCAATCCCCACTAGGGTAGCCTTTTGCAATCTCCTGCGGGGAAGGCTCAAGAACCCCTTACAACTTCACCGAACGGAGGCGGAGACAATCACCAACTCCCCTCAACGATCCTCGCAGCACCAAGCCGTCTAGGAGTCGGCAAACTCCAAGAGTAACAAGAGAATCCGCTGTGAAATCCAATCACCAAATGCCTCTAGATGAACACACTCATGCAATGCACTTGATGCTCTCCAATCTCACCAAATGATGATCTCAATCAAATGGAATGTGTGAGAGAGGAGTGGAGAGGCTCACTAGCTTGTAGAGTCAATGAAAATGTACAAGAGAGAGAGCACAAGCCGGCCACTCCACTACTTATAGCCCTCACTCAAAGATTCAACCGTTACTCACTGTTTTCGGGGGCACCAGACGCGCAGTTAGTTTACACCGGACGCGTCCGGTGCAGCGTCCGGTGTATCGCCCAGCGACACATGTACTAGACGTTTGAAATCACCCGCTGCGCGTGCTCACACCGGACGCGGAGCCGTCACACCAGACGCTCCGATGCCCGTGTCTGGTGTCCATGCAGAGAGGTTCCAGAGAGCACATTTGCTCACCGGACGCGTCCGGTGCAGGTCCACCGGACGCTCCTCAGCATCCGATGCTCCAACGGCTCTCTGCTGCTCGCCACATCATAAGCACCAGACACTGGAACAGTGTTCCCAGCGCGTCCGGTGAAGAAGTTCGCGCGTCGCTGAATCCTGCCGAGCAAGCTTGGCAGGAGGGAGAGAGGACCCAAACCCCTCTCTAACTCTCAAACTTCACCCCGTTTCCAAAGGCGCTAACACTCTAAAGTGTCTCTCACTTTAGTGCACGTGTGTTAGCATTTTCCAAAGAGTTTTCCATGGGTTTTGTTAGTGTCACTAGCATCTACATGCATTTGCAATGATTATGAACACCTAGTGGCACTTTGATAACCGCATTTCACAAACGATTTCTCCCCTCTTGATAGTACGGCTATCTATCCTAAACGTGATCACTCTCTCTATAGAGTCTTGATCACCAAAAGCAAAAGAGCTCCTATTGGTTATACCTTTGCCTTGAGCTCCTCGCTTTTCTCCATCTTCCTTCTCATCACTTGATGAAGCCTTCGGACACCTTTGATGATGGATTTATACCATTTGCATGGATGCCATCATTAGGGATTTCTCCTTTTGTTGATGGACTTACACCATTTGCAAGGACACCGTCATTGCCCTTCACTTGTGGCCTCCACCGACCCAGTCCTTTACTCCATCTTGTTGTTTGCTAATAGTTCTCATGAAACACTTAGAGCAAAACATTAGCAAACTAGGTTTCATCAATTATTATAACCAAACAAGGGCTTTCAATCTCTCCCTTTTTGGTAATTTATGACAACCTTCACAAAGATATGAAATGAATCCAAGTTTGCACTTTGGTAGTATTACCTCCCCCTACATATGTGATTCCTTGTGTTTGGTTCAATTTTTCACATATGCATGGATTTGAATGTTTAGATGAGCTACCACTACCGAATGATGCTAAGGTATATAGAATGGACCTTTGAAGCGTTGTACCATCGGAGTTGCAGAATTTATACCATCCTTAGCACCATTGTTCACTAGGCATGCATCACAAACTCAAAATACCTCGTGAGATCAACATTTAAGCAAAAGAGATACTTTGTATGAAAAGTAAGTCCTATGCATGCTAGTTAGTCAAACACCATTCAATTCCTATTTCTAAGCAATACACCAATCAAGCAAGTATAGAAATTGAAGTTTGACAATGCAACAAATCATATGTTAATGCACACACAAATGCAACAACTTATTCATGAGCTTGCTCCCCCTACTTGTGTGCTTCCAAATTTTAATTGACCCCTTTTCACTTATCTTTGTGACTTTCTTCCCCCCCTTTGTCAACAATCACGAAAAATGGTGCAAATTATGGGAGGATCAAGTCAATTAATGGGGTTAAGATCATTTTCACTTTGGTTCAATCTAGATCACTTGCCTAGAATATGTAACTAAGTTTGATCCAAGGACAAGCTTCTTCATACCTCATTAGTAGGGTTATCTTGACCATGTTAAGTTACACATCATAAGCTCATATTCTAGATTCAACACTAGGTTTGCAAGCCCATCAATATGTCATATGCTACTACTAGGTCATTTAAGCACATAAAGCAATAGTGGTACCATACATTTGATTTTTCATGAATGAGCTTATAAGATGCATTTCATGTCTATATGCACTAAGCAAGTCCTTATCAAAGTATGAATACCATGTCAACCAATTTTACCTTACTTTAGTTGAAGGAGAGGCATGTCATATAATGTGGGATGCTTTTCACTTCATGTTGGAGTAGCCTAGTATGTTTAGCTCACTTCTCAACTTGTAAAATCTTGACTCATCATGTGGCTTGGTAAAGATATCCGCTAATTGATCTTCGGTGCCAACACTTTCAATAGCAATGTCCCCTTTGATTTGGTGATCTCTAATGAAATGATGCCTTATGTCAATGTGCTTTGTTCTTGAATGTTGCACGGGGTTGTTGGTTAGCTTGATAGCACTCTTATTGTCACATAGTAAGGACACTTTCTTGTATTTTAAACCAAAGTCACACAAAGTGGCCTTCATCCAAAGGAGTTGTGCACAACAACTTCCGGCACTAATGTACTCCGCTTCGGCCGTTGAGAGAGCAACACTATTTTGCTTCTTTGATGACCATGAAACAAGTGACCTTCTAAGCAATTGACAAGTTCCACTAGTGCTTTTCCTATCCACCTTGCAACCGGCATAGTCGGAGTCCGAATATCCAATAAGCTCAAAGTTGGACCCCTTCGGATACCACAACCCAACATCTTGTGTGCCCTTCAAATACCTCAATATTCCCTTTGCGGCTTTCAAATGACTTTCTCTTGGTGAGGCTTGGAATCTTGCACACATGCACACACTAAACATGACATCCGGTCGAGATGCGGTCACATAAAGAAGACTTCCAATCATTGATCTACATAGCTTTTGATGCACCATTTTTCCACTATTATCCAAGTCCAAATGACCATTAGTTGCCATAGGTGTACTCATTGGTTTTGCAAATTCCAATCCAAATTTCTTCACCATGTCCCTTATGTACTTGCCTTGACTTATAAATGTACCATTCTTCATTTGCTTTACTCGAAGACCAAGGAAGTAGCTAAGCTCACCAATCATGGACATTTCAAACTCACTTGCCATCATATTGCCAAACTCTTCACAAAAATCTTGATTTGTTGATCCAAAGATGATATCATCCACATATATTTGCAACACAAACAAATCATTACCAAACTTCTTGGTGAAGAGAGCAGTATCAACCTTTCCCATTTTGGACCCTTTAGAGAGCAAAAAATCTCTCAATCTCTCAATCTCTCATACCATGCTCTAGGTGCTTGCTTCAAACCATACAATGCCTTCCTTAGCTTGTACACATGGTTGGGCTTCTTCACATCTTCAAATCCAAGAGGTTGTTCCACATACACCAACTCATTGATATAATCATTGAGAAATGCACTCTTGACATCCATTTGATATAACTTGATGTTTTGGGCACAAGCATAGGCTAACAAGATTCTAATTGCTTCCAATCTAGCAATCGGTGTATAGGTTTCTCCAAAATTAAGCCCTTCTACTTGAGTGTAACCTTGTGCAACCAATCTAGCCTTGTTCCTTATCACAATGCCATCTTGATCCTGCTTGTTTCTAAAGACCCATTTAGTTCCAATCACATTGTGTTTCTTTGGTCTTTCCACTACCTCCCAAACTTGATTTCTTATGAAATTGTTGAGCTTTTCGTACATGGCATTAACCCAATCAACATCTTGCAATGCTTCCTCAATCTTGGTTGGCTCTATGGATGACATAAATGAGAAATGCTCACAAATTTGAGCTAGCCTTGCTCTTATTTGAACTCCACTTTGAATACCACCAATAATTTGATCCAAAGGATAATCCCTTGCAATAGAGACCGGTTTTAGAATAGGAACTTGATCATTGGATTGAGATGAACTAGCTTGTTAATCTTGCACTTGAGATTGATCTTGTGAGTCACTTGCACTTGCTTCATTATCAACTTGCACACTTGTATCAATAGCACCATCATCTTCATCATCATTGACTTACCTCGGCCTAATATCACCAATATCTATATCTTTCATTGCATGTGTCGGGCCCTCTTTTTGAGAGTCCTCAAATAACCGTATTTGCGCCAGGATCAAGCACAAATACGCACGAACAGTAATGGTACACAGAAATTGAGATAAAAATACCAAGCTTTATTAATGGTGAAGATATAAGTGTTCACTATACAGGGTCTTCTAGCGTTAGAGCCAAAAACATTATTTATATTACAAGGCTCTTCTCATGCAAAGTTACATAATAATAATATTAATAATAGGTGGCAGTCTCTAGGCGGAAGTAGCGACGATCCTATCCACAGGCAATCTGGAGCGCGGGCGAAACCCTACATCCTAGCGTCCTCCTACGCGGTCCAAGCGTCCTTGCGAAGCTCCTACTCCTCGGGGTTAGACTCCTCGTTGAAGTCGTAGTCGTCATCCTCAGGATCCATATCTGTGAGTCAACAACAGGTGAGTACATACGTACTCAGCAAGTCCTAAAGGCATTGGTTAAATAATTAAAGGTTGGGCCCTAGGAGAGCATTTCCCTTCTCGCTAGTTCCCGGGTTAGTTAACAGGATTAATTATCAGATTTCAGTTGTCACATGGTTAATAAAGTATTTTGAAAACCTACACATAAGTGACCTCATCCCGGTGGTTGCCCATTCCAAGGACATGGCTATTCGAATAGATTCGGTAAACTCTGCAGAGGTGTACAAATTTCCCCACACGATAGTCCAATCCCATCCGTGATCAGTGGAAAGGAAAAGCCTAACAAGCACCCGTACCCGGATGGAGCTACCTAGGGATCCGTATAACACCATCACGAATTAATCAGGGGTCGGAAAACCACACAGCGACTTGCATGAACCCTATCATGCAATAAACAGAAATTAGCGGCCCAGTGGCCCAGAATTTAATAAGCGGCTCGAACACGGCCAAATAGAAATATTACGTGGGGCCAGTATCCCCACGCCGACCGGACATAGGGCCAGTATCCCCATTCGGCTCCTGACAACCCGTTGCACCACCGGCCTCCTGACAAATGTTATACTTCAACCCTACGGGGTGTGGATCGCAAGTCTACCCATATAGACATGTGGCTGTACGAGTTTCTGACCAGGCGAGAGTGGCTTATGACTAATAATAAAAACAAGGCTACGGCAAGCGTCTCCCAGTAGGAACCCATACCAGGCGAACCTACCCAAAGGTGGTTTCCTCAAACAAAAACTACCTCCCGCTTGCCTAGCCGATTTTTATTTATTAACCATGTTCCAGAGTTTTCAGTAATTCAGGATTAACAGCATTTATAAATATATTCAGTATTTCATAAATGAATGATTAAAGTGGGGGTTAGGACTTGCCTTCGTTGTTGTTTCCGCCAAGATCCCCGGTGTAGTCTGGGTCGTCGGCCTCCTGGTAGTTGTCCTCCTCTGGTGCCGGTGCAAAAAGGTGGTGAGACTACCGCTCGACAGAAAAATAAAATGAAACAAGAAACAAGAAAATAAAATAAAAAACAATCATAGAACTATATGGTGGTATTAGTGGGTTGAGTAGGGTTTGATTCTAGAAGGTTTTTGGTGGTGGTTTGGCGGAAAACGGATTTAGGATGGGAAAGATATGATTTTTTTGGAAATTTAAATAAGGCTAGAAAGGAATATGAATTTTAGAGGATTTTTAGAAAGTTGGAAATGGTGAAGTGAAGGTATGGTTAGGTTCTAGAGGGTGTCTAGTTTATTTAGGAATTTTCTGGGAATTTTTCTAGAACAGGAAAATAGAGTCTTAACCTTCTGTGTGCATTTGCCGTGTACATCTAGCAATTTTGTATGTGCATGTGTCCTGTGTACGTGGGCCGGTGCACAACACAGTGCATAGACCGGGTGTGTGTGTGTGGTTCACATGGACCGAGTGCACCGATGGGGAGAAAGGGTGAGAGGGGAGGGAGAGAGACTGACAGGTGGGGCCCTTGGCCTGACGGGAGGCGAGATGCCGTCCCTGGCTTGGCCCACATGCAGGAAGGGAGAGGAAACGGAGAGAGGGGACGGCGGCGAACGGTGGTGCCCGTCGTGGCGTCGAAACAGAGGATGGGGACCGTGCTCGCCGGAGTCAATCTCGCCGGCGGCGTGGAGGTCCGGTGAGGTGGTTCGAGCAGTGGACGAGGTTACTTCGGCGATGCCGTATCCATTGGCTGCTCCGATGCCCGCCTTGATGGCCTGTATGCACACCGGCGGCTTGCTGGAGCAGCCGTGGCGACGGCGGGTGGCGTACCCGGCTCTGGAGGCCTCTAAACTCGAAACCACTCATGTGTGCGTGTGTGTGGGAGTGCAGTGAAGTTGCTAGAGTGGTCTGGGGCTTGGCCAAGCCACGCGAAGGTGCATGGTACCGGCCATGGCGGCTCGGCCGCGGCGGTGCACGGCGATGGCGCAACACAGAGGTAAGGAAAGGGGAAAAGAAAAGGTGAAAAGGATAGCGGAACCCTCGGTGATCCTACCTGCTCCTCCAATTGCCCAGTGTTGCACTACGGCGGGCGAATTTCCTACTTCGGTCGGCGGCGGCGGCAGAGCTCCGATTTGGGGAAAACGGCTAAAGTTCCGTGGGGAGGGGGAACTGTGGAACCAAGAGGGAGATGGTGGTTCCTCACACTCGCGACCCTCGGAGTGGCGCTCGTTGCCCGAATGGCGAGCTCGCCGTGCCTATTTATAGGCCGGCCATGTCGGTTCGCGGCGGTGAGATATTTCCTCGCCCGCCCCGATCTTTTCCGGTAGGCCGTCGTGCTCGGAGGGGCTTTCGCGTGCTCGCCTAGTGGTATCGCTCTGCTAGCTGGCTCCGGCGTGGTCGGTGCCCGTGTGGTCTTGTCACCGGCGCGTCAGAGCTCGGGCGGGGGTCAGCGGAGCCGCTGTGCTCGTTGAAGGCGCGGGGCGGAGAGCAGTGCGGGCGACGGGATGCGTCCCTGCCATTTCAACGTGGCGCTGTGCCCCTTCTCTCCTTCGGCGTTGACACGGCGGGGCCATCGGCAGGCGCGGGGCCAAGTGTGCCGGGGAGGAGAGGAAGAAGAGAGAGCTGACCGGTGGGCCTGCTCTGTCAGTGGGAGAGAAAGTGAGGGAGGTAAGAGCACGCGGGCTGGGCCGGTGCGGCACCATGGCCCAGTCAGGCGAGTGAGGGAGAGAGGGAAGGGGAGAGCCGGGCTGGCTGTGGGCCAAGAGGGGAAGGTAGCCCAGTGCCCCTTCTTCTATTTCTTTCCCTTTTTCTTTTTCCATTCTTTTCTAATTTCCCAAGAAATTTCCTTAAGGAATTATATACATGCAATTAGGTATTCTGTGGCTGAGGTTGTATACCACCATAAAGCTCAGCAAGCATTACATCACAACACACAAGGAAAAACATTTGTTAAGCTATTTATCAAATTTAAAAGGTGAGCTACTCGTAGTAGTAAAATAATTCCTACGCGCTTATTAGTTGGCAAATTTTAAAAGTTCAAATTTTTAGTGAATTTTAAACATGGTCAAAAATCGGGGTGTTACAATTTGCCAAGTCATTGCTTCTCACATCACTAAGATTTTCAACTTCATTTTGAGAGCCTTGGGTTTCATCAAATTCAACATCATGCACCTCCTCAAGAGTACCACTATCCAAATTCCAAACTCTATATGCCTTGCTTGTGGTTGAATAGCCAAGTAAAAAGCCTTCATCACATTTCTTCTGAAACTTGCTCAATCTTGTGCCTTTCTTGAGAATTTAGCATTTGCAACCGAAAACCAAAAAATATGCAATGTTAGGCTTTCTACCATTCAATAGCTCATATGGAGTTTTTGCAAGCATACCACGACAATATAACCGGTTGATGTAGTAGCATGCAGTGTTGATAGCCTCGGCCCAAAAAGAATGACTAACATTGTATTCACTTAGCATTGATCTTGCCATATCAAACAAGGTTCTATTCTTCCTTTCAACAATGTCATTTGATTGTGGTGTGTACTTGGGTGAGAAATGATGTCCAATGCCATACTCATCACACAACTCATCAATGTTGGTGTTCTTGAATTCACTACTATTGTCACTTCTCACTTTCTTGATGGTTGTTTCAAACTCATTTTGACTTCTTTTGACAAAAGACTTGAATAGATCATAGACTTCACTCTTGTCGACTAGAAAGAATACCCATGTATATCTAGTGTAATCATCCACAATCACAAATCCATACTTCTTCCCACCGATGCTAGTATATGTGGTTGGTCCAAACAAGTTCATATGCAAGAGTTCAAATGCTTTACTTATCATGCTCTTCTTAAGATGTGTATTTCCAACTTGTTTCCCGGCTTGACATGCACTACAAAGCTTATCTTTCTCAAATCTGACATCTTTCAAACCTCTAACTAGATCATGCTTCACTAGTTTGTTCAATTGTTTCATTCCAACATGACCAAGCCTTCTATGCTATGACCAACCCAAACTTGATTTTGAGATCAAACAAGTTGAAAATTGAGTTTCACTAGCATTGAAATTCACAAGATATAGGTTGTCATATCTAAATCCCTTGAATATCAAATTTGAGCTATCAACACTAACAATTTCAACATCATCAACCCTAAAAATGCACTTGAAACTGAGATCACAAATTTGTGCAACCGAGAGCAAATTGAAGTTTAACCTTTCAACTAGCAACACATTTGAGATGGACATGTCATTGGATATTGTAATCTTACCAAGTCCTTTCACTTTCCCTTTCTTGTTATCACCAAATGTAATAAACCAAAATGTGCATAGTTGGTCTACAACTTTGCATTGCCATATTTGATCACACCACAATATAGGAATTAAATGTTGCAACAAACCTTTGAAATAAAACTAGAGAGCATATTTCATCCACAGTTATTAACCATATTTGGTTTGCGGGATATCCCGGGTTGAACCCAGTTGGCCTACTGTTTGGTTCGAGAGCCATGTGGGTTGGTTCGAACCCAGTAGGGAATATGCCATGAGATGCGGGTTCCTCTAATCCCTCCAAAACGAGGGACCAACTGGGTTCGACTAGGATGGACAAGCGCTCCTCTTCCTGTTGTGGACGCGTGCTCCTACTCCTCCCGGTTGCGAGCGTGTAGCAGGGCCCACCGTCGCCGCTCTTCCTCCTTGGCCCATCGCGGGCGAGCAGAGGAGGGGCCCGATCCCGGTCCTCCTTCTCCTCACCATCACCGGTGCGCAGAGCTGGTGCCGCCACCATCGCTCCTTCTCCTTCCCCAGCGTGGACACGGAGCATGGACCCATCCCAAGTCCTCCTTCTCCCCATCGTGGATGTGTGGAGCAGAGGCCTGCCACCGCTGCTCCTCCTCCTCCCCTATCGTGGACGCGGAGCAGGGCCCCATTACCGGTCCTCCTTCTCTCCCCATTGCAGGCACGCGGAGCAAGGGACCGTCGTTGTCGCTCCTCCTCCCTCATCGCGGACACATGCTCCTCCTCCACCTCATGGTCCCTTGCCAAAGCTGGAGTCCCCTGCACTCAGTGGTCGGGAGGAGCATCATGACGAGAGCGTGGCAAGGATGAGCAGAGGTGGAAGATAAAGTTCAGAGACTGACATATGGACCCCACCCGTCGGTGCTCATCCCACTCTTCAAAACCCATACAACCAAATATTGAACTAGGTTGAACCCAGCCTTCTAACTAAATGTAAGATGAGTTCAACCCATCCCAGGTTGAATCCATCCCTGGTGATCCCCATAACTAAACACACGGTACTCTCATATCTTGAAAACAATGGGATGAAATCTCATGTCTTAGGCCTGTTTAGATGCACTTTCAAATTCCAAAACTCTCATCACATCGAATATTCGGACACATATATGAAGTATTAAATGTTGATGAATCTTTTGCATGTTTGCATAGTTATTGCAAAATCCATGAGACGAATGTTTTAAGTCTACTTACGCTATGATTAGGTATTTGTTACAAGAATTAGAACATGTGCTACAGTATTTTTCCAAAATTTAGTTGCTAAACGGGCCCTTAGAATTATTATTTGGACCAGCCCAAATATTCTGATCCCCGGCTATAAATAACCCTTGTGTGTGGAGTAAACACCAACCGCTCCTTCTCCTCCCCCATCCTCGGCGCGCGCGGCGGCGCATTCAAGTCATTCGCCATTCTCCAGTCGCCACTACCCCTTGCCAAGCTCTTAGTCCTCCGAGCAATATCCATGGACCGCAGCAGCACAAGTGGTGACCGGCGGCTAAAGGACCGCCTCACCCAGCTTCTCCTCCATCCGGCCAACACTTTCCTGCGCTCCCCGTGCAGCTCATCGTCGTCCACCTCCACCGTCTTGACAGCTACCGCCGCCGCCGCCACAACGCCATCGATCTCTTCCACTTCCACTACCGCAGCCAACTACACCAGCAGCGCCCCCCGTTCCCGCGCCAATCCCTTCTCAGCCGCTCTCGACCGCCTCGGCCACCCTCCTCCCGAGCACACGCGCTGCCACAAGGAGCAGCACAATGACAAGGGGAGCACCTGCAGCTCCTCGCGCCACAGCGGTCGGCGGCGCTTCAAGAACGCCGCCGTCGACAACGGCGGCGTCCGGACGCTCTCGTCCAACCCCTACGGCTTCACCTCTTCCGGCGAGGAGGACGACGATGGCACCGATGTCTACGGCAACGACGACGACACAGAGACTTTCTTGTCCTCAAGAAGCCTCATGCCCTCCGACTCCTCTGGTTTCTACGCGTACAGGAAGCCGCCGCCGCCGTCGTCCAAGAACAGGAGCCACCTCCGCCGCCAGAGGAGGCGCCCCCGGCGTTGCTGTCGGCGGCCATCTGCGAGCTGCGTGGAGACGTGCGGCGCCGGCGCCGTGAGGGAGCCGGGGTTCCGTCCGCTGGTGGTGACGGCGACGGCGACGGCCACCGCTGCGGCGGTGGAGCAGGTACGGAAGGTGCTGGCGGTGGTGAAGCGGTCACGGGACCCGTACGGCGACTTCCGGGAGTCGATGGTGGAGATGATCATGGGGCGGCAGGTGTTCGGCGCGGCGGAGCTGGAGCGGCTGCTGCGGTCGTACCTGTCGCTCAACGCGCCGCTGCTTCCACCCCGTCATCCTCCAGGCCTTCTCCGACGTCTGGGTCGTCCTCCACGGCGGCTAGTCGCTGGCCGAACGCTTGCCGCGCCGGCGTTGTGGGATCTAGCTGCTTAATTAGCTTGTGCATGCACTGATGCACCTGAACGTAATTGCATAGGACTGTATGCTTTGTTGGGATGTAAAGCGTCAGCGTGGTATTAACTGGAGTATGCTTGTTAGAAAGCTGGATGCCTCGATGTTAACGCGAGGAAGTGCAGTTCTCCTGTTGATCGAAGAAGTTTGGTCTAATGGCTAGACAAGATTACCTTATTTACGCTAGTACACAAAAGTTCTATACTGACACCATGAATTTATTTTTACAGATGGGTTTAATTAACGTGAGTCATTAGAAATAAAACGGTGGGAACAGATTTAGAACTGCCTGTGTAGAAATCGATTTCTAAGGTAGTTCCTTAAGAAAACCACCTGTAGGAGCATTTCTACAGGCGGTTTTCTTAAGGAACCGCCTGTAGAAATCGATTTGTACAGACGGTTCTCTTAAGAAACCGCTTGTAAAAATCGGTGCCAACTTTAAAAATTCAATTTTTCAAATAACTTCAAATGTCAAACTGTCTACATGAAAGTTATAGATCTCGAAAAGTTATGAAACTTTGTAGTTGAAAATTTTCTCATTTGAAATCATCTTCTTGACGTAAAATATGGTCAAAGTTCGAAATTTGAATTTTGACTTTTTGAAAAAAGTCTCGGATGGAAAAACTGTCTACATGAAAGTTGTTGTAGATCTCAAAAAGTTATGAAACTTTGTAGTTAACAACTTTTTCATTTGACTTCGTTTAGGGCCTCAAACAGTTAATTTTCTATCGGTTCTGTAACAATATGTGGCGAATCTAATACAACTACAACATATGTGATTGTTGGATGCACTGGTTAGAGGAGGTCACGCGCGAGGGAGAGGTCGCGAGTTCAAACCCATGCGGCCGCGTAGCGGGCGCTAGCCGGTGGGTCCCGTCTGGGAATTTAATATTTTTGTTTTGCTATTTTTAAAACTCAAATTTCGTAAAAAGATTTCTACATGCGGTTTCTTATGTGAACCGCCAGTACAAATCGATTTGTGTTGGCGATTCACATACAACCGCCTGCAAAAATGGTTGATTTTTACAGGCCCTTAGCACAGGCGATTCTAAAAAACACCTGTAAAAATGGCTTTAGAACCACCTGTGCTGAGCTTTTGTGTAGTAGTGTTAAAACATGAGCAAATTAGAGGGGGGTGCACTTAGCTTGTGGATGCATAAACATGTTTCATGGGGGTACATATATGATGAAAAATTGACCAAATTCATTGATTTTGCACTTTTTGGGGGTGCATTTGCAACCACTGGGCAAAATATGGCTTCGCCCCTAGTCCTATGAGCATACGAGTATCGTTTTGACAGCGACGCATCTAAAAAATAATTTTAGCAATTATTTTTTGCTATAAAATATATATAATATATACTTTTATGAAACTATATTTTTAGATGAATCTACTTACATCACTTTTATATTTTCAAACTCAACCTAAAAGAGTATATTTATAGTTAACACAGTTTAAAATGTTTGACTTAAGACAAACCAAAACGACATCTATTAGTAAATCGGAGAGAGTACTTTGCTTACTCCTAAATATGATTGTTTCAACATGGAAGGTGTAGTACTTCCCCAAGTTATACACCTCCAAATTTCAAAAGTTCTGCCACATCAATGTTTGGACATATTCATAGAGTATTAAAAGTTAATGGCTCTGTTCGCTTGAACTTACCAACTAGCCATTCAGTAGTGTTTTTCTCTTATAACAATCAGTCAGCCAGTCGTACAATCAGAGCCGATGAAAACTGAAACTAACTTGACAGCTTCACAAACACATAGTTCGGCTGGAAAAAAGAAATATTGTACATTGGCTGGCTGACCACAGTGCCAGCAGCCAACACAGCAGGCAGCCAGCCATCAGCCATACAGTGAACATAGTTGAATTTGAATACGAAATTTCTTTCCCGCTATCACTGTTTAGTTCAACTAATCAAAAAAGCAGCCTACTGCTGCAAATACACCAAATCAGAGATACACACCGTCCTCAACAATACTGAACATTACATGCACAATACTTCATTAAGAGTCTTAACAGTTCATTAATCGGCATGGCCAATGGACACCCACCCCCCCCCCAAAAAAAAAAACCACCACCACCCAAACCATCGTCCGCTGGATGGTTTCTCCAGCTAGCAAAAGAACCAGCCTCCACAAATCTGCTCCTTTCTCCAAGCCAAGCACACCTCAACCTTGTGTGCCATTAGAAACTGCTTGCGTGCTCCAGTCTTCAAATACATCTTCCTCACCAAACCAGTCAACGTCAGATCCTCCATCACTGGCCCCGTCACCACCGTGTCCCTCCAGCGTTCGTTTCAGCTTGACGCGCTGGCCTGCAACACAACAATGGTTAGCAGATGGTATATCCACTGAGCCATTCCACTTCTCATCTACAAAACGACTCAGGTAGCACATACTTACTTCAGCACATTGTAGCGCCGCTCAATCTTCTTCTAATGCTACACCAGAAGCTTCACCGGCCCAGTAGGAGAATGCTTGTTCATCCCCGAACCAATCAACCTCCTCGCCAACTTGCACACCAGCTTCTTCAACCGTACCAGCACACCCCTCATCTTCTGGTTCCTCCATTGCCTATGCAACATGCTGCGCATGCGGACGTGGTGGCCTGCACCACAGCAACCATCAAGCACATGTGTCATGTTAGGCAATGGAAGGTACGATGTGAGCACTCAAGTACTAGATGCAATGCTCTGTCACTTACCTCGGCTCAAATGTCCACGCCAATGGGTTTGCAATGCCCTCCCTCACCCATTTCATTTCTGCATCTGTGGTTGCAGCATTGGACTCCACCCATTCCATGTTCAAAGGGGCCCTATTGGCTGCCAAGTTCGTGATCCCTTGGGGATAATCATCCATATCCTTAACGAAGTTGTTCAACGCAAAATATGATATGATAATCTTGGACTGTGTATCATGGTCATACTTAGGTACTTCCTTTAGCATCTTCCATTTCCTTTTGGCTTGACCAAACAACCTTTCTATCACATTCCTAATTTTTGGTTGGTGATAGTTGAATACCTCATGCTTGTCCTCGGGCCCGTTGCCCCTAAACTCCTTGATATGCTTCCTGCCATCATGGAAAGGAGTCAGCACAAGCTTCGTGAGTTGATAGCCTGCGTCCCCCATATAGTACCTTCCTGTCAAGGACAACACATGTCGAACATCCCAAATTAGTAGTGGTGCTACAACCAAAAAATGCCCTAAAAGTCCAGTTTCTTAACGTGTGGCGGGAAGGGGAAGGGTGTGTGCTGCTGGCAGTACTTCAACACTGCGCTGTCATGGCAAGCTCCTGACCGGCCAGCTCCAACATAAGTGAACCGTTCGTCGAGGTCACAAACTGCCAACACATTCTGGCTTGGGTACCCCTTCCTATTGATCCAATAAGGACGCTCCTCGGTGGGAACAATCACTTTGACATATGTTCCATCTAATGCCCCTATGCAGCCATCAAACAAATGAGCATATCTTTCTAGTTTGGGGTGCCGCACATGCGCAGTTGAATGCCGCGGCCTAATAACTTGGTGCGAGAAAGCATACATGCAATCTACTGCCTCATGAAACTTCCGCGAAACTGTGTCCGGAGACCTACAGAATCTATTATGCATTTCCCTAACAGAGTCGCCATGTGCACACGCCCACACAAACATGCCAACCGTCTCCAATGCTGTCATATTATGTGTGCTCTGGAGCCCAAATCTATTGACCAATGTCGAATGCAAGCAAGCAAAAGTATTTGGGTCCATGCGCAAGTTCTCATAACACTTGGTCGGATCATTCAGCAGAATCTACAACCACCGGTGACCACGTACCTCTTCTAGCACGATAGGTCTTGGGACAATGCTCTCGTTCACTTCGAGGCTTCGCGCAACCTCTGCACCCATGGCAGCCACCATGGCCGCTGCCTCCAGCAACTCTCGCTGCCTCCTTGATGCGGCTTGTGACGCACAGAGCCCCCATTCATCCCTCCAGCTCATGGACTTGTCCTACCTGCACACATGCAAAAACAAGCAAGGCATCAGCACGTGTGTTGCAACAAAAGCTCTGAGATGGGATAGTAGGAAAGTTCAAACCAAAAGAATTGGTACAACCAACACAATTTATTACAAAACTTGGTACACAAAACATGAACGAATAGTAGTTCAAACTTTATGTCCATCGCAGCACACAAACATTATACAAGTTCACACTAACAAACAGGAAAATTAAAACAAACTCGTTGGTCTGACGCCTGTCTGCAACGATTCAAATCATGGGCGTCCAAGTCAAGAACGACAACCGGCCATCAGGGGTTGTCATGTCCATAAAAACAGCCCGGTTGCTTGGATTCTTCAACAAGGTAAATGGCCTTGTTGAACAACTCCGTCCCTTCTTCGATGCCATCTGCCTTCACAAGCTGCATGCAGTGTCGGATCTGGTTCTGCTCAACCTGCATCGGGTCATCTTGGGCAAGCTTCGACATGACACTATTGGACAGGTCCTCAAATGATGCTGCCAACCCCGAGCTCCTCTTCTTGGCGGGGCTTTCGTCGACACGCTCCAGCATGGGACGTTTGCCTTTGCGGCCAATCCCGGAGCACCCTATCCGGCTGTCATCTGAGGAAAGAGGGGGTGGTGGGGTGTGGGTACTGTCTCCATCATTGAGGATAGGCTGGTCCCCTCCAGCGTAGATCACGTTTCCAATGTCCTCTCTGGTTTCTGCCCACAGCTCATGGAGTTGGTCAAGGTATTGGGGTGGATCGCCAGACGACCTTCGACCTTTCTGGCCAGACTAGACACAAAAGCAGCACGTTAGATAACAGACGATTTAGGAAGGGTTGACAAATGGATGGGGTACAAGTTAGATGCTCACCAGCGCTCCTGAATCCCAAAACTCGGGATCTGCAGTTATGGATCCAGTGATCGTCCTTCCGAGGCCAGTGTGGTCGACAAGTTTACGCCATTCCCTGTAGTTGTTTCTCAGTGTGGTGATTTTGTTCTGAATGACTTTCTTCTTCAAAGAATATCCATTTTTCACGGCAAATTCTTTGTACAGAAGTGGCCACCCATGGTTGGTTAAGGTCCCCTTGCTCCAGTAACACCGTCGCTTAAGGTCAAGGAGAACCTCAAGCAGAGCAATGGTTTCAGCCACCGTCCATTTGTGGTCGGTCATCTGTAGAGTTGGAGTGTACTTAATTTGGTAAAGCAGGGGAGAAAGACAGCAGGAGGATGGATAGGTTTGTGGGGGAGACTTGCCTTGTACTTGGGCGACGCGCGCCGGCGGGGACGAGGGCGCAGGTTGTAGTGCTTGCCTTCAGGCTGCCACCTGAAGGCAGCCGAACGGGTTGCTAGGCCGGAAGCTTTGAGGAGGCCGCGGTGTGAACCTGCAAATGGAAAGGACAAGCACACATATGAACGAACGGAGAATGGAAACGTGGAACTTGAGGCAGAACCAGTTCGGAGGTAATGAAAAAGCGGTAGATCCGGTGTAGTGGTAATGAAACATCGGCAGATCCGGTGGGTAGGGAAGGAAGAAGCGGCAGATCCGGTGCGAACAGACGCCGACGGGCCGACGGAGCCGGCTGAACGAGGGGGAGAACAGACGCCGACAGGCCGACGGAGCCCGCAAGGAGGTACGAAGAGCCAAAGCAAGGCAGGGGCAACGTGGAAGGCTGCTGCGGCCATGGCGTACGAATGAAAGGCGGCAGCTATGGGTGACGTAAGGGAAGCGCAGACGGCTACGAGCCGTCGGCACGAGCGGCGGTGGTGGAAGAGTGGCAGGAAGGCGGGCGCAGCAAGGGCTGCCGCAATGCGGCCGCGAAGACGGCTCATCAGGGAGGACGGCACAGAAAGTGGGGTACTTACCTCGACGACGTTGGAGGACGTATCGCCGTACACCTGCGGGCGGCGGGGCACGACCGGCGGCCGTGATTGGCAGTGGAGCGGAGCCTAGGGTTACGGGGGGCACTGGATGGAGCACAGTGGGTGTCGGCAGCGGCGCCCGCGCTATATCTGCGCGCCAACGGGCCAGAATAGGCCCGCCGAACGGCTGGGCCGCCAACCAACAGTTGGGCAGCCAGCCTGCCCTTTTAGATGGCCCAGCCGAACAAGCTGAAAAAATTACGAGACGAATCTTTTAAATCTAATTAGATCATGAGTGGACATTTATTATAAAAATTATCAGTTGTTATAATGAAAAATTTTACAAAATATTAACTCTGAACACCCCTTCGGCAATATGTGAACATGGTACGGTAGTAGCTAGAGTTCCCCACCGACCTTGGTACGGTAGTACAACTGAAAAAGAAAAAGCCAAATTCTGTCCCCATTCCATTCCTTTTCCTATATGCAAGACTACAGGCTATGGCAATATATTATAGGGTCGGATCAGTTGTTGAAACCATTTTTACAAAGCTTGGTTCGAAAATAATGCCATCTCTATAAAAAAATCAACACTGGCGGCAGAATATAAACTACCTCAAGTCGTTCAGCTAAAATTAAAAAAATAAAAATACTTAGTAGAATGCCAAAGAAATATTAGTAGATAGACCATGTAATCTGCTTATGTGGAATTATAATTATTGATCATATCTTTTATATACTTGGTCGAATTTAAATATTTTGACTGAACATAGTAGGTGAGGTACTTTCTTTTTGTCACAAAAGACAGTAACATGATTTTTAGATTCTAGAAATGGTTCCAGTGAACACAGGGAGAGAGAGAGATGAGCTGTTCGTTTGGACTGAAAATAAGCGCTGATTTAGGTTGGTGCTGATTCGTTGTGAGAGAAAAATACTATTACATGGCTGAAAATAAGCGGCTGATTGCTGAAAAGAACAAGCTAATCATGGATGGAATTTGAAGCTAGCGATACTTCAAGGCGGCGTTTAAATTACAAACTTTCCTTCTTTCTTCTCATCACATCGATTATACTTTCCGTCTGCATGGAGCACTAAATAAAGTAGCAGCTGTTGCATATTTGTACTTTTTGTCTGTCTATCTCGAGATGAATGTTTTGAGTCTATTTAAGTCAAGATTGGACAAAAGTGCTACAGTTACAAAAATTTTGCAAACTAAACGCAGCCCAAAGTTCCAAGGTGCACAGAGTTTCAGCCAGGAGCTAGAGCTTCCATTCCGTTGGATCTGAGCCAATCTGGCTGCATTCCAAGCCTAGGCATCAGATCCCTATCACACTAAACGAGACATAAATGAGGCCTTGCAGTTTGGTGTCTGCTCCTTTCCAAGTGCCTAGTACATGGCGCCAAATCGGTGTCTTGTGGCTACCTACAGCCATTCAAATTTCCAAACGTGCTGGTTTCGAGAGGAACGTCCGGTCAGTGCCAGCCTTGGATTTTTTTTTTTCGAGTGCATGGCTGCTATCATGGCGCAATGATCATTTGCATAAATGGATTCATGATCTAAGCCATGTTTAGATGTACTTTTAAATTCTAAAATTTTAGCACATTGAATGTTTGGATATATACATGATACATTAAATATAGAAGAATTTTTTTCATATTTGCACAGTTTATATAAAACCCATGAGATAAATTTTTTAAGTCTAAATAGACCATGATTTGATAATATGGTGCTACAATAAACATATACTAATGACGGATTTATTAGTCTTAGGGCCTGTTTGAATCCTCGAAATTGAATTAATTTTAAGAATCATAATTTACACGCATATTAGTTAATTTAATATGGTACGTATATAGACCATATTTGTATATTATTGTTGACTATACGCGAGAGATACATATGTGTTGTATTTTTATATTATGGAAGCGTGCTATAACTTGCAAAATAGAAATATAGTATGATGATCTATAGAATCAAATTATATCTCTCACCTTATGAATTTGAGGCAAATAGAATCAAATTATATCTCTCACCTTATGAATTTGAGGCAAACTAATATGTGAACTTTAGAAGGTGGTGAAATATCATATTACAAGTGAAATAGTCTAAGTTGTTAACAAGATTTCAATTCCTCGAAATAAAAGGATCCAAATGACCCCTTAATAAATTTTCCTCATAGTTTAGCCTCTATGTAATCGGTTTTATAAATAACTAGTCATTTAATCCTCTTACGAAGAAATTAAACATTCGATGTGACACCTCTTAAACTTTAGTCCTAACAATTCTTGTACTTGCTCTTAGCCAAACAAATTGTGCATGCATGTAATTCCTTACACGCAATTAATTCATGCAGGTAATTTCTTACACGCAGTTTTTTTTCTTATTTTCCATGGGTTTGTCCCCGTTATGCACATTTTTCCAGAGCGGCGAAATGATCCATGTACTATGTCCGCAATAATAAAATTGTACATTATTGGCGGTGTTGCATTTCATAGGAGGTTCTGGCCCATGGTTTTGGCATGGTCTAGAATCCAATGTTATATAAGGTTTCATGTACAAACATAAAGCTAATAAAAAACTGTTATGTTTACTCTCTTATTTTGTTCATTTCCTAACAAAAACAAATTTGACACTATAATATGAATTCGGTTGTGATAAATTTATAATTACTCTTATTTATGTTTGTCCTTTGCATTGCACCTATATAGGGTCTTAATAGTTATTTTGTTAAACCTTTAGCTTAGGTTCTCTTGGAGCATGTTTTTAGTGACATTATGTATTTAATTGTTGCCATTTCAATTTGGTTTTCAGCTCTAGATCTTACTATGATTTGATTTTGTAATCCATGTACTAATTTTAAACTCTTTACTTTATATAATATTAAAACTGGATTCTAGGTCATAGAATCCATCTTACTCCTAGTTACAATAATGGCATAAACAGTTCTTTCATTCTAGACTAGGCACTCAAGATATTGAATTACCTATATAAATGAATTATATGGGCAGTAGTATTGTTTTACAAAAATAGAGAGCTTAAATAAAACTAAAGTTATATTTTTTTAGTCAAATTATATAGACTTATCTCAAGCAACAACTCACAAAAATTAGTATTGCCATAGAGTATTAGTATAATTTAAAGTAAACGAATTATAGTGTCATTTATATTTGATTTGTTAAGGGAGCATTTCCCTTTATTCTCTACTTAATAAAGAAAATTAAGATGATACTTTAAGTGTATGATGAGGATCATTCAAAACTGAGAGCTACATTTTGATTGTCAAATAAAGGATTCATCACAAGAGAACACATACATTAACAATAATACTAACAAACACTCAAAATTTCTATATGGGGGTGTGAGGAAATATAAAATTATAATTTCTACAAAGTGTTAGGGTATTTAAAGTTTATAATTTAGGGTACACTCTCTCTCTCTCTCTCTCTCTCTCTCTCTATATATATATATATATATATATATATATATATATATATATATATATATATATATATATATATATATATATTACGTTTAAGCTTATAGTTGAAAAATACATAATGAAAGCATGGATATTTTACTTCTATCTATGCAAAGTAAAATGACGAGCAACCTTTTGCTTTGGGGTAAATTTGTTCTTGGACATCTTTCAATGTTTGTATTTACTAATGGACACAACTCAATGTTATATTTAGTACGAGTCATTCTTCATTTGTACAAATTGGCTCTTAGACATTATGACTAGGGTAAATTTGTTGTTGGACATCTTTCAATGTTTGTACTTCCTTCGTCCCATTGAAAATGTCATTTTAGACTCCGATCGTCTTATTCAAATTTTGTTATAAATATTATTTATTTTGTTATGACTTATTTCGCCATTAGACATATTTTTATGATGATTTACTTATTTTATTATTCGTATAAAAATTTTAAATAAAACGAACGTTCAAATAAGAAGTTGAAAAGTAGAAATTGGCTCTTAGACATTATGTCTAGTAAAATATTATTTATTCGTAAGTGACTAATATGACCCTGGCTATTATATTACAACCCTTAATAGTTATGTGAAAACTTCATAACATTTGTATATATGAAGTCAGGCCAACTTTATATCAAAAGTCTAGTTATCAAAAAGGTCTAGTTCTCAAGGAGATCTACAACTTTTATTTATTTTTTATTTAAAACCATTTAAAATATATTTTTTTGAAAAAACTAAATTCAGAAATTGAAAATTTAAAATTTTCAAATAACTTCACAAATTGAAATCATGTATACAAAAGTTGTAGTTATCAAACGTGATATATAAATTTCTACTTGATAGTTTTTTTTATCTGAAATTATTTCGAGTTCTAAATTTTTATTTTATTTTTTAATTCAATATTTTAAAATTTTCAAATAACCTTGGTACGGACCGTGTCAACCAACTACCCTATCTACCCGCGCATTAAACTGCCACCGGTTTGCCAGGCCCCGCCAAACGATAGCAGAAGCTAGCGTCTCTGTCAGTCATCAGTCATCACGGTCGTGTGACGATGCGAATTCTCCATTGGTTTATGTACTGTAGGTTAGGGTCAAGCGGAGGCAGAAGCCTCAGCCCTCGTCCCTAAGAATGAAAATGGATCGGATAGGAATGAATATCACTCATATCATATTTGTTTTTATATTTTTGTCAGATTTAGATTCGAAAACAGATAATGTCAGACATGCCGGATAGGATACGATTGGATGTCAACATTATAAATATACGATTTGAGTATTCGGATATAGATACGGTATCGGATATTGAATATCTAGACTTAGATACGGACAAATCTGAACGTCTCTAAACAGATTCGGTGGAACGAATCATCGGATAAATATATGTACCATTTTGATTCCTACTCATCCCGGTCAAATTAAAGCCGCGGGCAAGTGCTGAAGATGCATCTAGGGTGTGTTTAGTTAAAAAAAATTTCTCTTTCCCTATCGCATTGATTGTACTTTTTATCTGCATGTAGCATTAAATAAAATAGTAGCTGTTATATGTTTATATTTTTTATCTGGCTATCTCGAGATAAATCTTTTGAGTCTAGTTGGCTTATCAAATACATGTTACAGTGCGTTCTGCCGTTCAGCGTTGGCAGCGGCCGGCAGGCGCTTCGCCACTGCGTTCTGCCGTTCAGCGTTGTCCGCTCGCGTGCATGCTGATCCATAGCTAGCCTGCCAAGACCTTGGCCCCTGCTGCACCTGTCGGCATCGCGCCATTGATGCAGCTCTAGCTCCACAGACCACAGCGTTTTTTGTCTGGTCGGGTGCATGTGTTTGGGGGTGCCGGCCGCGCAGGTAGTACCTACTGGATGCATGGAGTACATTACACAGACATGGTACAGGCTGTGTTCGGTGAAGCTGAAGTACTGTAGATAAGCGTTGAAGTGTTGTAGAAGTGCTGAAATCTTGTGAGAGAAAAATACTGCTGAAGTGCTGAAAAATAAGCGCTTATAAACGCTTATACCCTCAACCGAACGCAGCCACAGTGCAGCGCGGTCAGTAGCAGCAGGGTCCAAAGGCCAAAGTGCAGGTTCGATAACTGAGCTGTCATCAAGTGTGAATTAGTATTGAGTACTACTCCCCCTAATAAACACAATTCTTTGGCGTCTATGATTTATATTTGACCGTTCGTTTTATTCAAAAGGTTTTAATAAATATTATTTGTTTTGTTATGACTTATTTTATTGTTAGAGATATTTTCATAATAATTTGTTTAATTTATTATTTATATAAAAAATTTGAATAAGACGAATGGTCAAACAAGAATAGCAAAAGTCAAAGAATTACGGAAGTAATGTATTGTTAGCTTCTAGTAATGCTAGCTCTGTGATCAGTGTTCTGCTAGGTGTTCTTCGAAAAAAAAATGTGTTCAGCTAGCTGTGGCAGACTGGTAGCGTCGCCGACCGGCTGCCGGCCGGCGATGCACGGCAGCAGACGCATGCTGGGATCTGACGGCGTGCATGCAGGAACGGGCCATATGCGGACGACATTTTATTTGGATTCCTCGCGTGCAAGACTGCACGGGCAGCGATGCAATGCATGGTGGCATGCCAACCTAGCTAGCAGGGGCCGCCGGGTGGTCCTATACATGATGCAAGGGCCGGGACATGAGGAGTGCGGCAAATCCATCCATGTAGGTCTTGATAGGTGCGCATGGTTGGCGCGACACATGAACAACAAGAGCTTGAAGTTTAGCATAGCTGTATCACTGATGGTTCACCGGGTAGGTTCGAAAATTTTTGGGTTGAGCAAAATGACTTCATTGACACCGTCCATGAATCATGGAATTCCTCGGCACAGCTGACAGATGCAGCCTGCAACATCTCCTCCAAATTTGAAGCCTTGAGATCAACCCTGAAAGTTTGGAGCAAAAACTTATCCAACCTTCGCCTGCTCATTAGTAATTGCAGCACGATCATCAGCATCCTGGACAGTCTAGAGGATAGAAGGGGGCTCTATAACCCAGAGACAAACCTCCGAATAACAATAATGGCACAGCTGCGCACCTGGCTACGGTATAAAAACATGTACTGGCGAAAAAGATACACAGTCAACAGAATTAAATACGGCGATGAGTATACAAAGTCCTTTCATGCCATGGCAACCATCTCTTATAGGAAAAATGCCATCTCACAACTAAAGAATGAGCATGGGGTCTGGATACCAGATCACAATGGCAAAGCTAGACTGCTATGGTCATCTTTTCGACAACGCATGGGCACAACATCGTCACCAGCCATGCTCTTTGATCTATCCAATCTCATCAGTCCAGTGGATGGCCTACATGACCATGTTGCACCCTTTACCACAGAAGAGGTAGATGACATAGTGAAGCGTTTGCCGACAGACAAGGCCCCAGGACCAGACGGCTTTAACGGTCTATTCTTAAAAAAATGTTGGCCATTCATTAAAGGTGATTTCTATAAGCTTTGCTCGGATTTTTACCATGGCCAGGCAAACCTCGAATGCATCAATACTTCATATATAACTCTGATCCCCAAAAGCAACAACCCAGAGACAGTAAGTGACTACAGACCCATCTCTCTTTTGAACATCTCGCTGAAACTCATAACCAAGATCTTAGCAGACAGGCTCCAATTAGTTATTTTGAGATTGGTCCACCAAAACAAGTACGGCTTCATTCGGTCACGGACGATTCAGGATTGCCTTGCTTGGAGTTACGAGTATATCCATCAGTGCCATCAGTCGAAGAGAGAAATAATCATATTGAAACTCGATTTTGAGAAAGCATTCGACACAGTTGATCATTCCACCATCATTCAGGTTATGGTACATCTCGGTCTCCCTGATAGATGGATACAGTGGGTCCAGAACATCCTATCATCAGGATTGTTGACGGTGGATAACGTCAACTTTTATTAGAACTTTAGACATGAAAGGACACATGAATACACAATAGTCTAGGGTTTTAACTGACCATTTTCACGAGTTTTGCATGTTCTATATTTTCCAGGGACTATCCAGAAAAGCATAAAAGAAGGGTAAAAGAGCATAAAAGACACGAAACTTAACCGCCAAGGAAACATCATCACGAAGACCCTGGAAGAGTCTGGAACACACCCGAGCAACCGGGGCCCGAGACCCCACAAAGTGGGGCCGGCCGGCCCTAGGGTGGGGCCGGTAGGCGCCCCCCTAGGGTTTCGGCGCCCGCTTCTGGAGTCTTCTTCCGCCGCCTCTTAGGAGTCATCTCGGCCCTTTGTTAAAGTCGGTTTGATCCTACGGTACACGTTCATCCCACTGGGGTATAAATAAAGGGGCAGGCCCCCCTGAAGGCAATCCCTATTCCTGAGTTTCAATTCAATATATCCAGTTAGGGGTAGATGTAACAAATTAGAAAAGACTAGTTCTTCTAGAACTAGTCTTGTCTAGAGAAGTAGAGAGATAGAGTAGAGGAGTAGAGTTCTGGAGGAGTTCCGGCTTGTCGGCGCTTCTTCGTAGCTATATTCTTCTGAATTCAGCTTCCTCGCCCGGAGCTGCGTTCGGAGGTACTTTTGTATTCAACTTATAATTCAAGTAAGCATTTGTTCTTATTCGTTCTTAAGTTTGCAACTCATATTAAGTACTTTGATCTTGGTAATTTCTTGATTGAAGTAGTATTTCGTAGTGTAGGCGTGGTGCCTAAGCTAGGTTTACTTGTGAATGTCCCCTGATTGGCCGGATAGTGGTAGATCGTGTAGGTGACAGCTGCGTTGAGTCTTTTGTAGTCCACTTCCCGTTGATAGGATCGATAGGTGTATAAGTGTCTGGTAAGAGGGAACTCTGATTTCGCCTCTTATTCATGTCACTGCCCAGTTAGAACGATATTATTCAAAGCTTACCGGTTGTTGGAACTAAATAATCATTAGTTATTTCCTCTTTCTTGATATTATCTACCCTAATTGTAGGGTTAAGTTCATCGGCTTGGTCATTATCACCTACTGTTCCTTGTGGATACGATATTTAAAACCTCCGGGTGAAATGTGACAGCGGTATTTTATCTGTGCGCTTGCGGATAATCTGAATACAATCTTATTTAATAGAGTGCAGTTAATTTATACCAACAAGCATTTCTGGCGCCGTTGCCAGGGAAAGGTTTGCTGATTTTGACTGAGTTTAGTTTAATTTTGTATTATACTTTTATCTTTTCTATTTTATCCCTACCTTTTCATCGTTTTATGTTCATCCTTATGGATGCTTTAAATTCCACGCCTATCAATCTATTTGGCATGCGCGAAAGCTTTGGGCCACCAAAATCTGTAGAGCCTATCATAACACCTGGCTATGAGCTGCGCCCATGTCTAATTAATATGATTCGGGATAAACCCTTCTCGGGAGAAGGTAACGAAAACCCATACTTACACCTACGAGAATTCGAGCAGACTTGTGCATGCTTGCACATTGCTGGCATGTCTGATAAGACTTTAAGGTGAAAGTTTTTTCCGTTCTCTTTGAATCCGAAGAGCTAAACGTTGGTATAATCGAGTCGTAGGAAGTATGCAAGGGGATTGGGAAACTTTATGCTCTGAATTTTGTTTATATTTCTTTCCCATCTATAGAGTAGTTAACCTTCGAAAAGAGGTTCTAACTTTTAGGCAACTAGAACAAGAATCTCTTAGTACATCATGGGATCATTTTAATGAACTGTTTACATCTGGCCCTGACCTTAGTTTTTCGGACCCCGTACTTATTCAACATTTTTATTTGGGTCTTACCAAGAACTCTAGGGAATCCCTTGAATTTATCCTCTGGAGGAGCCTTTCCTTATTTGCCTATAAGTAAAGCTAGAGCTATGATCAACAAGGTTGCTCAAGCCAATTCTGAACTCCCCGAGGAAGAGAAGGAATCATACCCCGAGTAAGAAGAGGAAGTTTTGGTAGCTAAAACACAACCACTCCAATCCCAAGATTTAGCTGTCAATCCCAAACCATCGAAACCCCACTTTAATGATTTAGACTTCGAATTAGCTAAGATGCTCGTAAATCAATGTAAATCAGATCTTCTTAGAAGAGCATCTTGGAAAAAGTGTCGTCAACTTGCTTTCCCCTGGAAGACATTAGGAAGAATACAGGGATGGCATGTCTAGTGATGCCATAGAAGGAGAGCCAAGCCACTTAGGAATCAATTCAATCTTCTCCCCTTCTTTGCTCACATTAAATGTCTCATCTGAACCCATCTCTAAACCTATCCTTGACCCTGATGATCCTTCTTATGCTCTCTCTCCTAAGTCTCATAATGACCCTAGGATCCCATTAAGACATCCCAAGAATAGGAGTCATGAAGATTATTGGAATGACCAAGAAGAGCTACGACAATAGCAGGAATGCATTGAATATACTAGAAACACATACGCTATTGTCAAAAAATGGATGGAAGAGTGAAAGGTCCTAGTATGGTTAGAGGGGGGTGAATAGCCTAATAAAATTTCTACAAAGTACTTAGGCTAAGAGGTTAGCAACAAATATGGCTAAATGTACAAAGCTAAAGCAACTACTAACCTAGGCAAGCCACCTACACAATTCTAGTTAATCCTTAGTTCTAAGCCACACAAGCAAGCTAGCAAAAGCTAAAAAACTCCACAACTACTCAAGACAAGAGAACAAGCTACTTAGCACAAGGATAAGAAAGAGATGATTGTCGATTATACCTTTGCCTTGAGATGAAATCAATCACCGGGATAAAGATCAAGTCACTCACTCGAAGATGAGGAAAGCGATATGAACACAAAGATTTATCCCCGAGGTTCATGTGCTTGCTGGCACGCTACGTCCTCGTTGTGTCGACTTCAACCGGTGGTTCGGTGGCTAATTGGTATCACACATCGAGCCTACACTAGGCGCCACAAGAACCTACCACGGAGGAAGTAACTCAAAGACACGAGCAATCCACTAGAGATACCTTTGAGCACCCCATTCGGGGAAGACACAAGAACCCCTGACAATCGCCGGGTGTGGACAAGCACAATCACCAAGCTCCCCCACACCTTCTTCTCCTCCAAGCCGTCTAGGGACACGGCAATGTCCCAAGAGAATAAGAACTGAATCAAGGCTTGCTCTCAAGTGCTCTAGAATGCAAAACAACAGCAAGGATGCACTTGAGGTTCACTCAATCTCACTAAGGATGATCAAGATGATGAACTAGTGAGAGAGTGGGAGGTTAGAATGCAACAAAGTATATGACAATGATTCAAATGTGCAAAAGAGTCATCAAGTCACCAGGGAGGGAGTATAAATATCCCTAAGTCTAAATCTAGCCGTTAACCATTCCAAAACAGCCGTTAACCACAATTTTCTACCATCGGACGCAACCGTCGGACTGAGTCCGTTGGACTAAACGCCAGCGTCCGACGCTCGGATGCGCGCCACGTGTCAACAGGTTTAAACTCCGTTCGTCCGATCTCAACGGTCGACTTCGCACCAGTTTTTACACCGTCGGACTGGGGGCGTCGGACTAAACAACAGAGTCCGACGCCCTCTCACAGTTCACTGTGCACGCACCGTCGGACCATCGCGCGAGCACCGTCGGACTAAAGTAACTCAGCGTTCGACACTTCCAGAGAGGTCCAGAAATGCTAAAAACCCGTCGGATTGCGTCCGACGCTTGCCGTCGGACTAACCTCGGTTGTCCGACGCTCTTACAACTTGCCACGTGTCAACACTCGTAACGCTGAATCGTCGGACTGAAAACCACAATGGTCCGATGCTTAGTAGACAAGTGTCCGACGCTGGCTACCAGCACAGTTCAAAGTGTAGGCGTCGGACACGAATAAATGGTCCGACGCTATGCCTCTACACCGTCCGACGCTTCTTTTTCAGCGTTTTTCAAGTCTATTTCTCACCCCTTACTTCTATGTGCTAACACTCAAGGTCTCCAACACTTGTGCGCAGTGTGTTAGCATTTTGCAAACATTTTTCAAGGGTTTTCAAAGAGATTCTCTAGGTTGGTTAGAGCAATGCACATGAGATGCAACCTAGAGCACTTGAAAGTAATCCAATAGCTTAGTTCTCCCCTTGATAGTCGGTTATCTATCCTAAATGTGATCACTCCCACTTGGAGTCTTGATCACTAAAAGAAAATCCCTATTTGGATATACCTTAGCCTCTAACTTTCCTTTTTTAAGTCCTTTTCTTTCTCCTTGATCATTTCATCTTAATCTTCACTTTAGCTCATGTCAACTTTCTCCTTATCACTAATCTACTCTTGGCTACACATACTTAGCATTTAGATTAGTAATTAGGTTTCATCAATTACCAAAACCAAACTAGGGTCTTTCAAAGTGGACGAAGCCTTAGTACTATCATCTAAACTTGGTCTAGATTCAAATGGTGAGCTTAAATCAATTTCTGTAGTAAACATAACTCATCCAAGTTTAGAGAAAGCCTTAGACGAGACCAAACTTAGAGACACCAATCCATGGGAAATCCTAGAAAATAAAATATCCAATGAATGTCGTAGACATGAAATAATACAGACAAACTTGTTGCCTATAGACATCTGTGAAGAAACACCCTTGGAATTTGAAAAGGGAGATCATATCGATGAGCATGGGAATTACTTCATTAACACCTCATCGAATCCATGCTCATATGAGAAATCTCCTGGATCAATTGGTCTCTCTAACATTATCACACACGAGATCTTCAACCCCCTCATTCTACTTGTTCATAAATTTATTGAAGGGTGGTTGTAGATGCATAAATATTACCTGTTCATAAATATTGTAGATCTCGTTGTAATCTTGATATAGGTGCACAAAGACTGGTGTTCTAGAGAAAACCACCCCATGAACTTAAAGTACAATAATTAGAAGGTTTTCCAAGATCGACTTTGTGTCCCAAAATAATCACTCTTAAAAAAATATATTGAGCTTGCACCTTTAATTTTACTACAATGCCCTTATGAATTGAGCATAGAATTATAATTATGAAAATATTCCCTCGGGTATTTTTATCACTAACCATTTCAGGTTTGAAGTAGAAGAGTTACAATGCAAGGAATATCCAACCAATCATCATGCAATATTGAATTATATCCATCCAAGCTTAACTTTGCTTTGCAAAATTCCAGCTTGGGGGAATGGGCTTACTTAGAAAATCTTATGTTGCTAATATTGGTTGTCTCTACCTTTCTAATCCATGTTCAATTGTTCGCCCTTTCATATATAAATGAATAAATCTCCATAAGTGCTTTCATTTCACCTTTGTCTGCCATAGTAAGTTTTGGTTTGGAAGTACTACGTACGACGGTATAGATATTTTCAAAGGCTTTTAAATTGAGCGTGGTGCTCAGGTTAAATAGCCTTCCTTAACTAAAATTAAACATGGAGTTTGGTTTGGTTATTGAACTAGAAAATTACTGTAGTAGACATTGGATATTTTGTTGGACTAACCACTGCAGGAAACTTTCACAATTAATCTGGGTAAGTCATGAGATAAATTTCAAATCAGAGATAAGACATGGCGCATGCTGAACTTCAATAACTTTGCAGAGGAAGCCACAACTGATTCATCATAGATGGAAGAACTATGAGTATTAATAATTCATTCACTTTATCTTCTGCTGCAAGTTACTTGAACTCAAGCCATGCCGGTATAGAACATAATCTATGCTAACATAATATCAATCCTATCTTCTTAATAGCATAGATGGAACATGATAAAATTCTGGACAAACAATCTATGTTCCAAAATTATACATTCCTTTGGGTATGTGTTGTCCACTAATCTGTTGCAGGCATAATAATGAATGGACTGACAAGGTGTCATAAAATCAAAGAAGCAAAAGACGGCAAAGGGGATAAGCAATAAAGAGACAAGATGCTCATGAACAACTCAAGATGCAAGAGAAGGAAAGGACCATCAGTCATCTACCCTTCATTACTTAGTGCCATCACGCTCCAATAATGAAGGTAATATTTTAAGGTAAGTGGTCACTATTCTCCTCTTGATCTTGGTATGCACATAAACGAAGATGCAAACATGTTAGAGTTACAGCTTTAATTGATTAACCTAGTTAATACAACATGCTTTGTCCTTTAAGATTGTCTTTTGATCTCAGTCTTAACCAAACGTGCTAAACATTGTATTCTATCTTTGGAAGATGATAGTCATACTCATGTGAAAATTTATATATTATGTAGAGGTGGACAACCCTTCCATTGGTTAAACAATTTAAATTTTTTTCTGCCATATGAACTTAAATGCAACATAAAAGCTTAATCTTCTGATCTTACCACTCATGTCATAAGTAAACAAATTATGCAACACCAATTTTGTCTTGTTTAATGTGCCTAAGGCTAGAGAAGAATAAATAAAGAAATAGATTTGGTTCTGTTGGTGTTTTTTCACCAACAGAGCCCATACACTTGATCTCTACCTTGGTTTTGCAAACAGGATAACACTTCAACCAAAGTTTATTGATTCCCAAAATTCTACAAGTGAAAGTTCTGTGAACATGCACACTGTGCAAGATGCTGGCAGATCCAACTATTAATGCTCTACTCCAACCTACTGACCAAACAAAGGACAAAAGTGACATCACCATCACCAGAGGTGCAACCATCAAGACCTCCATCTCTAAGACGGAGAGATACACAAGAGTGGAAGAAAAAGTCCTAACGGTAGACTTTAAATCCCGCACCTTTGCCATAAGGTAATATGGTAGTTATCTAATTAATTAGTATTTCTATCTACATTAGTAATTTCACTTTAGCATATTCATCTTTATGCATATCAAAATGAAAAAGAAAAAAAATAAAAATCTTTATTGTCTTATTTACTGCATCACAAAATATTAAAGCCCCATGTTGACGGTGGATAACGTCAACTTTTATTAGAACTTTAGACACCAACGGATTCATGAATACATACTAGTCTAGGGTTTTAACTGACAGTTTCCACAAGTTTTGCATGTTCTGTATTTTCCAGGGGCTATTCCAGAAAAGCATAAAAGAAGGGTTAAAGAGCATGATTACCACGTAACTTAACCGCCAAGCAAACATCATCACGAGAACACTAGAAGCATCTGGAACACACCCGAGGCACCGGGACCCGAGACACCCCAGGGTGGGGCCGTCCGGCGCCAGGGTGGGGCCGGCCGGCGCCCCCTGCTAGGGTTTTGGCCCATCTTCTAGAGTCTTCTTCCACTGCCTCTATGGAGTCATCTCAGCCCTTGTTTCAAGTCGGTTTGATTCTACGGCGCACGTGCATCCCACCGGGCTATAAATAAAGGGGCAGACCCCCTGGAGGAATCAACCCATCATTCATTCAAGGCATCAAGTCCTCAAGCCATCAAAGCCTCCTAGTTCATCAAGAGTCTCCTAGTTCATAGTTCTAGCCTAGTTAGATTAGAGAGTAGAGGAGTTCTAGTTCTTCGGCGGATCTGGAGCTCCGGCGTCTGTCTGGAGCATGGAGTTCGGTATAATTCTAGTTCTTTCTCTATTATTGTATTCTTCATTATGATTAGGGAAACATTGTTCTTAATAGTTCATATGTTCTTGATTACAATAGTCTTTGTCTACTTTGATTATATGTCTAGTATAGTTGGTTTGATCTTATTGAATTCATGTAATTGCTCATATAGCGTTTATTCATGTGTGCGATGGATAGATGATGAACGATATGTAGACGTGGTGTCTAGGTATTTTGTTTATCTGCGAGTGCACCCTGATGTGATGGGTCGTGCGGTAGATCGCGTAGGTGATAGCTGCGTTGAGTCCTCTGTAGTCCACACCCCGTACGTAGGCCAGCAGGCATCCTAGATGATGCTCTTTGCATGTGATCATGATATAGGATTAGTCTAACAATGATTGCTAGATGTAATTGCACTAATTAGAGTTATTCATTGATGTAGTTATAGAATTACCTTTGATATTAATTCCTTAGTTTATCCATTGGCTAGCTATTACTATGACTAGAGAAGTGCTCTGATGATTATCTTTTATTATGATGCTTGATCATACTTATCATCTTTTATCTTTATTTACCTTGTGACCTCTGCCTATTATGAGTAGAGTAGATGACATCGGTAATGTCACTTATCCATTGTATTCCATCACTATCAATATAATAGATTGTAGTTTATCCTAGTCCTTCCCAGTGATATAAATATAAATCGACAACCTGGTAGAACTCCCTAGGTAAAATGCTACAATGGTATAATTATCTGTCCGCTTGCAGAACTGATCTTAGTTTATATTATTTATATTTATTTCTGCCTAGTCACATAGATTAATATATGAAACCTTTATTTATTCTTAGCATTATTAATTAGGGATGACAACCTAGTTCTTGTATAAGAATGTTGGTAATAGAAAAGTGGCTAGTTGCTAATGACAAGTTAATTAATTACCATTCATCTTCTAATCTCGCCTCTCGAATTAAAATTATATAGTTATATTTGGCGACGTTAGTAGATGTCAACAAACATTTTTGGCGCCGTTGTCGGGTAAGGCACATAAACTTAGGAAATATTGATAGCATATATATACATAATGGATAAGATTGTATTACCGATTGATCTCTAACTCAAAGAGGTACACCCTTGTTTTTTTATCATTTACTTATCTTTTGCAGGGTGATGAATGAATGGTTTTTCTCTTCCAAATAATTATATTGATGATCCAGAGAAACTCCTGAGAAGAAAGAAGTTTGTAGAGACGAGAGAAGATCCCGAATCACTATCAAAAACACCCATCATTTCTCGAGCTAGTTTATCAAAGGAGCCAGCTCCAACATTGGAAGAAGAACACTTAGGAGAAGATTTATCTCCTGTGTTTGAAGACATGACTGAGAAGACGCTGCGCGAGTTCTCTGCCCCAACAACAGAAAACATCTGGACTGGACCAGCAGTCAACACGGGGGAGAATGGATTCGAGCTCAAGCCTGCTCTTATCACCATGGTTCAAGCCAGCCAGTTTTGTGGAAAAGCTCATGAAGATGCAAGTGCACACTTACAACACTTTTTAGAGATTTGCAGCACCTTCACGATTAGAGGAGTACCAAGAGATGCTATTTTACTCCGTCTTTTCCTATTTTCACTTTTAGGGAAAGCCAAGCAGTGGTTCTAGCCAACAAAGACAAGAACACTACATGGGTCCGATGCTCAACTGCTTTCCTGGCAAAGTTCTTTCCTACAGGTAAGACAAATGCTCTGCGTGGGAAAATCTCAATTTTTCAACAGCAACATGACGAATCATTCACTGAAGCATGGGAGAGATTCCAAGATTACATTGAAGACTGTCCTCATCATGGGATAGAGGATTGGCTACTATTGCAGACCTTCTACCACGGGCTTATCTCAAGCACCCGTGAGTCCATAGATGCTGCAACTGGAAGAGCTTTCCTGTCACTTAAGCTTCTAGAAGCTCAAGCACTTGTTGAGAAGATGTCCTCAAATTCAAGCTGTAATGAAGAACGTACTCAACCTCGCAAGAGAGGAGGAGGCATCCATCATCTGAAGAAGACTGACATGGTCACTGCCAAGCTAGACCTCATTATGAAGAAGCTCGACATAGAGAAGAAGGAAGTCATGCATATCAATGATTCTCGCATGACCTGTGAAGAATGTGGAGATTACGGGCATTCAGCTGTCAACTGCCCTACATTACAAGAGGATGTGAACTTCATCAACAATAACATCTACTATCGTCCTCAGCAAAATCAAGAATGGAACCAGCCAAACCAAGGATGGAATCAGCAACCTCGACAAGGTAATTACCAAGGTAACAACCAAGGTAATAATTATAATAATTACAATCTTTCACCTTTAAGAGATTTAGTTGCTGGTCAATCTAAATTGTTAGATCAAATGTCTAGAAAGGTAGCCTCTAACAATAAAGCTTTAGAAAATATAAATACTAGAATGGATACCTTTGCTACTGCTATAAAGAATCAGCACAACTTTAATAAAATGTTAGAATCACAATTAGCTCAGCTTACTACTACTGTCCCACCATTTGAGAAAGGTAAGATTCCAGGCCAGCCGGAGAATTTAGAAACTGCTAACCATGCTGATATTCACAATGCAACACAATATCAAATTGAGCCTGCAGATATACAGTGGATAGATCACTCACTACCTGTAATACCTCTGGTATTACTGAATATTTAAACTGCCATGTCATCATACCATTATGTGCATTTGTTTGCCATTTAGAATAATAGGGTGTTTTGATTGACTAGAATTGGATGAGTGTCCTAAAAACCTTAATTTCCTTGTTATTTCTTGTGATCTCCTTAATTACCTCTAAACCCTAATCAAGGTCCTTAAGTGTACTTTTAAAATTTGATCAAATCTGAGGTAGGTCCCTTAATAAAAGTTGTAGAGTTTTTGATGTAGAACAACTTCTATTTTGGGTAATTTTGAAGTTATGTTGAAAATAATTGAATTCAGCTCAAAACAGTGTTTCAAAATTTGAATTTAAAACTATATTTCAAAAATTATTGAGAATATGACAAAACTCCCTAAATAAAAGTTGTTGGCCTCAATGAGATGTACAACTTATATTTTGACCAATTTTCAAGTTCTTTAGAAAAATCAAAAGTAATTTTGAAATTACAGTTTGAATTTTAAAACCACCTTTTACCCCCTTTTGAATATTTTCAAATCCTGACCGAATTTTGAATTGGTACCAAAACAAAAGTTGTCCAGCACAAATATATCTACAACTTTGCTTTTGGGCGTGGCCTCGGATTCGGTCGTTTGGCCAGTCAATTTGAGCGTTTTTCCCTGAGCAAGTACTGTACCGGTGGCACTGTTCACGCGTCACGCGCGCGTCCGGCCGCGGCGTGCACGTCGCCGGCCGTGCGCGTCAGCGCCGCGCGTCCTCTGACGCCGGAGCTCCGTCCGTGGTACGCGCAGCATGGAGCTGAGTACCTCCCACGTTCTTCCCCCACCGTTCCCCCGCTATTTAACCCCCCGAGCACCCTCTCCCAGCTCAGTTCTCTCCGCCGGTCGCCGTCGAGTTCGCCGCGGTTCGCGAAGAAATTCGCCGCCCTCCGTTGGCCTCCATCCTCTCCATCTCGCCGGTTAGTAGAGTAGTTCCTTGCGCATCCTGTGGTGCCCTCGGGGCTCTCTCTAACGCTTCGTGTGTTCCAGGGTGATCGTCGCCGCGCGCGTGCGTTCGCCGGAGCGCCTGCCGCTAGGTCGATCGCGTGCCAAGCTTCTCGGGTGAGCTTTAGTCCCTAGATCCTCGTGTTCCAGCTTCTTTGTGATGTTCTAGTTCTCATGTGCGCGTCGGTGGGCTTTGTGGTGGTCTAGGTTCGTCGGAACGAGCCGTCACCGCCGGAGCCGAGTCACTTCGTCCGCCGCCGCCGTCAACCTCACTTCTCTAGCCCGTTTCAGCCCCAACCGTAGACTTCAGTAGCCCCGGGGTGAGCTACCGATCCTCCCCATGCCCTCTTTTCATCTTTTACCGGTCTCGGGTGGCCGGCGCATGCTCGCCGAGCCTTGGCGTCCGCCATGGACGGGATAGACCCCGTCGGAGGCGGCTAGGATCGGGGATAGGTGTACTAGGGTGTCCGCTAGGTCGTAGGGTAGCCGTAGGTCGTGTCCGCATTGCCGTCGGCTCGCCGGCGGCGAGGATCGTGTCAGCCCGCGTGCGCCTCGCGCGCGGCGCGCTCGGCCGGAGGAGGAAGAAGGACCTGACAAGCCGGCCCCGCCTGTCAGCGTCCGGGGAAGGAGAGAAGGGAAGCCCAGGTGTTGCTGGGCCGGCCTGCCGGTCTGTGGGCCGAGTGGGCCGAATGGGTTTGTCTATTTTTTCCAGTGAATTTTGAATGCTTTTCTATTTTAATTTGGTTTGAATAGTAGCCTGTTTTATTATTTTTGCATGATTAATTCTGTGCAACCAAAAATTGTGAAATAATTTACACATACTATATATGAAGTGTAGAATTTTATAAAAATATTGTTTGTCATGTTTGGGTACATTCTGTAGTGGTTAAAAATCACTAAATAAAATGAAAAATGGGCCTTTGCACATTTTTAATTAATTCTAGGTAATTCCAAAAATCACAAAAATTTAATTGGTACTGTTACTAGTAAAGATCTAACTGTTGGCAAAGTTTGGTCCCAAAATAAATTAGTTTGCTTCTGTAATTGAATTATGTTGGTTTATTAAATAATAAAAATTCAATTAGAATTTGAATTTAGGAGTGTTAAGTGATTTTGGATTAAATGTGGTTCTAGGTCGACCCATTTAAGACCTAGGACACCGTTGTGAAGTCATGATGTGTTGTGCTAGGGTTAGCTTCCTTTTCCGCACATGTTTACTTTTTGCATCGCATTCATACATGCAATATTGCACCCGTGTAGTTCCCGTGTCTGAGGAGGTGAAGCTCGAGGTGTCTGAAGAGGAGGCAGTGGAAGGAGCTCCTGAGCCTGAAGCCTGTGCCACTCCTGCCCCAGTTCTGTTTGCTCTGCAAGGCAAGCCCCGGTGCATTTAACCCTCTATTTACAAATGCTTTATCACTTGAGTTAAACTATTGCATTAAGTTGATAGGAGTTGTGTGATGAAAACAATTGATGCATTTATCACCCTTGACTACCATTACCAAGATAACCTAATGATTTTAAATGAATTGCAAAATGCTTAGTCATGCTTAAATAATAGAATTGCAAAATATTATTTTAACTTGAGAATCATTATGAAGAAATATCAAGTGAGGGGTATATATGTCCATGTATGATGATTGGGGTACTTTGGCCGGTTCACGATCATCATTATGGATGGGTTTTCCGGGTGGTTGGCCAATTGTTTGGGTTAGAGTCCCAACTTTCGTCACCAACGGAAAAGGGATTTGAAAACCGAGCGGACTCCAGGGTATTTGGGTTAGAGTCCCAATGCATGGTTTCCGGCGGAAAGCAGTAGGGACCGTTCGTTGTCGGCCTGTTGTGATCATGATGAACAAACTAGCCACATACCATTACGGAAAGCCTAGAGTCCGGTCGCTCTATTGCTGGAACCGACAACCACGCACTGGGAGTGGAGAGATGGCGAGAATAGTGAGTACCCTCGTGGGTTAGAGTCCCGGATTGGAGGTGTACCGTTTTCTCGGGTGGCGCAGGACCGGTTCCGGAATAGAAAAGCTGAGATGACGGGTTGGTATATGTATGCCGGCGTGCTGCATATACAGTGTGGATAGGAACCCCAGCTGGGTCTACTTTACTTGATTCGAATCGACGTGCTCCTCGGTTATGGAGACATGATCCTCACCCCTACACCGAAAAGTGGTTCTAAGAGTAGGATGTTTGAGAATAAAGAATCAATGTTTAGAGAGAGGATAAAGAATGAATTATGATAATATTGAATTTAAGTGAAATAAAATATTATGATAGATTAGTAATGCTTTTCTGCTAAATCCCTATCTCTGCTAGCCTTACCTATAACCCTGCATTCCAAGAGTCAAATATTTTTACTTTGTCGGGTAAGTCTTGCGGAGTACCCCGTACTCAGGGTTTGTTAACCCCGTTGCAGGAGGGTCGCAGCCCGAAGTCTGCCTTGGTCCTTGTTGTGCCACCGTGATCCAGGAGGAGAGTGGTGAGGAGTAAAGACAGAATCCGTGGGCTGGGTTCGTGTATCTATTTATCTATTTATGTTGTACCGTTGTTCCATGCTACTGCTACTACTTCAAGATGGTCTGTAATAACTGCACTTAATTACTATTTGAACCCGTTTTGTAATCTAAGTTCTATTAAATCTTCCGCATTTACTCTGATGTATTTTATTATGAAATGTTGTAACTCTGTAATGGCATCGCAATGGGGATCCTGTCGGAATACGGGTACTGATGTAGCCCGGCAGAGCTGCTTTAATCATTTGGAACATGGGTCCAACTGTCAGAAGTCATTAGTGACTTTGATAGGTGCCTGTGGGCCATATTATTAAGGCGGTTCTGTTACAAGTGGTATCAGAGCGATCTATTGCTAAATCATTACGGAGTTGTTTTCGAAAACTTCAAAATATTTTGGATCTAAAATTTAAGTTAACTATTTTGAGTCCAAACTGCTTTTCTTGTCTTACTCTGTACTAGGAGTAGGGTGGCATGTGGAACAATGTTATTACTATTATTATTGTTAAGCCCTATGTCTGAAGTATGTTATTAATATTTATTTACCTGCATTGATTTAAAATTTGCGTAAGAACGAATCATGCATCATGTTGATTCACATGTTAATAACTTCCTCCCTAATTTTGGGTTTTGGGATAGGATTTACCAACCTGTTCATGCTAGCCTGTTCTATCTTGTCTTACCCTCACTTTGTCCAGCTGGCTCGCACGAAGCTGACCGCACGCAAGATGGTGGGACCGCGTGGCATTCCTCGTCACCAGCTCGCTCCTAGCCATGAGGAGGGCGAGGGCTCAGGCAGCCGTCGTCGCAGCCGCAGGGAACTCAAGGAGGAGATCAGGGCACTCAAGGCCGAGGCGAGGCTGATGGAGGAGGACTTTGACCGAGCTGTGCGCAACCACTACCGGGATGTGCGCACCAACCGCGACCTGCACCGAGAGATTCACCAGGTCGAGGCCGAGGCGCAGGCGGCCATGGAGCGGGAGGCGGCAGCGCTGGAGCGTGAGCAGGTAGCAGTCCAGCAGAGAGACGAGGCTTTGGGGCGCGAGCAGGCCGCCCTTGGGCGTGTGGAGTGGGTGGAAGCCCACAATGGCAACATGCAGGCGTACATCAACACCCTGCATGAAGAGGTGCACAGGCTTAACAACCTGCTTAACCCTATCTTGGTTCCCCGTGAGGAGGACCCGGAGGGTGGCGTGGTTATCGGGCCGGAGGACGAGGAGAGCGAGTCCGAGGAGTTGGGCAACTTCGAGCCCGTACCACTCGCCGAGGACCCAGCAGAGCCTGAGGACCAGATGGTGGAGGACGACGTCGAGGAGGAGATCGTGGTCATCGACGACTAGTTGCCCGTGCTGCAGCGTTGGCAGTTGCTTGTATCTCTATGTCGTAGTTTATGAGCCTTAGAACTTTAGTTGTGGTTGGGGATCTATGTGCTGTATGTCGCTAAGACTATGTTTCTTGTGTTGTTATAATTTTTAGTTTGTGCTGTTACTCCGTTTCTATTTAGTAATGTCAAGTCCAAGTTCTGAGTTAAGTGTGCAAATCACAGATGGTTCAGACCCGTGGTCAGTCCAGCAACCAGGGAGAGGACGGTCTTCCTGAGGCACCACCCGTGCCACCAAGCCTCGCTGATGCCATTATCGCACTTGCTAATGCGGCGAATGCTTTCGCTCAGAATCAGGGTCAGCGTGGAGAGCGCCGTGGGCGCAATAATGGGAACCAGGAAACTACCTATGTGGACTTCACCGACACCCGTCCACCGGTGTTCACCAAGGCGGATGAGCCGCTTGAGGCGGATGACTGGCTCCGTACCATGGAGCAGAAGTTTGGTTTGATCCATTGCACCGAAATCCAGAAGCCACAGTTCGCAGCACAGCAGCTGCGTGGACCCGCAAGTGCCTGGTATGCTAATCTCCTGGCAGCACAGCCCGCAGGACACCTGCTTACCTGGGCGGAGTTTCGCACTGCGTTCCGTGCCCACTACATCCCTGAAGGGATAATGAGAATGAAGCTCGACCAGTTTCTGGCATTGCGGCAGGGGGACTCCACTGTGATGGAGTACGTGACCAAGTTCAACCAATTGTCTCTGTATGCCCCAGAGTACGTGAATACTGATGGTAAGAAGAGGAGCTGCTTTGTCAGAGGCTTGAACTACAAGATCCAGCGCAGCTTATCCAACAACCGCCACTGTACCTATCATGAAGCTGTTGATAGCGCGCTCGCTTTTGAAGAAAGTGACCGCCAACTTCAGGGAGAGAAGAAGAAGAAGAAAGCTGTTTTCTCTGGCAGCCAAAAGCGCCAGAAAATCATCTACCATCCCACCCACCACAACCGCCCACAGTACCCACAGCAGCAGGTAGTTGTGCGTACCGCCGCTACCTCCCACACCTCAAACCAGCAAAACACCACTCAGCCGAATGCCCCTGGCGTTCGTGTCACCTCACCGCAGTTCGCCTACAATCAACCATGCTACAACTGTGGTCAGATGGGACACTGGTCCCGCAATTGCCCTTTCCCCAAACAGTCCAATCAGAATGCACAGAAGGGCGCTGGTGGACAGCAGCAGCAGCAGCAGGGACAGCACCGTGGACAGCAGCAGCAGGCCCAGAAGGGCAAGGTGGTCAAGAAGGCTGGCCAGGTGTACTACACCCAGGTCGCTGATATCCCGGAAGGAGAGCCCGTCATGCTCGGTAGGTTCCCTATCGCTGGTAACCCTGCAATTACACTCTTTGATTCTGGTGCATCACATTCATTCATCAACCGTAATTTTGTCGTCAAGCATGACATTCAAATTGGGGAGGTTAATGAAAGTTTTATCATACAATCGCCCGGGGGGCGTATCAGTACTAAGGAAGTGGTATTTCGGGTACCCATAGAATTGGGAGGGCATAAGTTCCCGACCTCTATGATAGTGCTAAAGGATCAGGACATAGATGCCATTTTGGGGATGAATTGGATGTATCAGCACAAGGCTGTGATTGATGTGCTGAATAGGACAATCAAAGTTAACATACCTGATAGTCAGTCCAAACTTCTCATCCAACTTCCCTTACCTTTGAGAAATATGAAGCAAGTTAATGCCGCCTCAGTCCTGGAAATCCATAACATTCCAGTGGTTTGTGAGTTTCCGGATGTCTTTCCAGTGGAGTTACCTGGGTTACCTCCGGACCGTGATGTTGAGTTTGCCATAGAGCTTAAGCCTGGTACGGCTCCTATATCTCGTAGGGCGTACCGGATGCCACCAAAGGAACTGGCAGAGTTGAAAGTTCAGTTGCAAGAATTGTTGGACAAGGGTTTTATCAGACCTAGCTCATCACCTTGGGGTTGTCCTGCTATTTTCGTGAAAAAGAAGGATAAGTCTCTCAGGCTGTGCATTGATTATCGTCCTCTTAATGAGGTCACCATCAAAAATAAATACCCATTACCCCGCATCGACCTTCTATTTGACCAGTTATCTGGGGCTAAGGTCTTTTCAAAGATTGACCTTCGATCGGGGTACCACCAAATAAAAATCCGTCCTCAAGATATCCCTAAAACAGCTTTCACCACCAGATATGGCCTATACGAATACCTAGTAATGTCTTTTGGCCTAACCAATGCACCTGCCTACTTCATGTACCTAATGAACTCCGTGTTCATGCCTGAGCTTGACAAATTTGTAGTCGTTTTCATCGACGATATCCTTGTCTACTCCAAAACCCCCGAGGAACATGCTAACCACCTCCGTATTATCCTAACCCGCCTAAGAGAGCACCAACTTTATGCCAAGTTTAGCAAGTGTGAGTTTTGGTTGGACCGAGTTCCATTCCTTGGTCACATTCTGTCTGCTGAGGGAGTGTCCGTGGATCCAAGCAAAGTTGAAGAAATTCTGAACTGGAAGCCACCCACTACGGTACATCAGGTCCGCAGTTTCATGGGCATGGCAGGTTACTATCGTCGCTTTATCCCGGATTTCTCCCGGATATCTAAGCCGATAACCAACTTGCTAAAGAATCAAGTGAAGTTTGTCTGGTCGCCAGAATGTGAAGAAGCTTTCCAAAAGTTGAAAGAGTTGTTGACTACTGTACCGGTGTTAGCTCAGCCAGATATAGAGAAGCCGTTTGATGTGTATTGTGATGCTTCGGGAACTGGTCTTGGCTGTGTGCTGATGCAAGAGGGCCGTGTCATCGCCTATGCTTCGCGGCAGCTCAAGCGTCATGAAGAAAATTACCCCACCCATGACCTAGAGTTGGCAGCCGTTGTTCATGCACTGAAGATATGGCGTCATTATTTGTTGGGAAGTACCTGCAACATTTACACTGATCACAAGAGTCTGAAATATATTTTCACTCAAGAAGAACTAAATATGAGGCAAAGAAGATGGCTCGAGTTGATCAAAGACTATGACATTGAGGTACACTACCACCCTGGTAAGGCGAATGTAGTCGCCGATGCACTCAGTCGCAAGATTCACTGCAATTGTTTAAATGTAAAGTCATATGCGCTGACCTTATGTCATGAGTTGGAAGAATTGGGTATTGAGATGGTGCCACAGGGCAGCATAGCCAACATTAGAATTGAAACTTCGATCCGAGAACAGATCATTGCCGCTCAGAAGAAAAGTAAAGGGATCAGGCATATCAAAGAAAAGATCCAAGCCGGCAAGGCCGACTGTTTCAGGGTTGATGACGATGGTGTGGTATGGTTCAAGGATCGATTGGTTGTCCCCAAGATTCCTGATTTACGTCAAGCGATCCTCGATGAAGCCCACTCCACAAAATTCTCTATTCATCCAGGAAGCAATAAGATGTATCAGGACTTGAGGCAAAAATTCTGGTGGACCAAGATGAAGATTGAAATTGCTCAGTATGTGGCAAGGTGTGACACATGTCAGAAAGTTAAAGCCATTCACATGAGACCTGGTGGAGAACTCCAACCACTGCCAGTACCAGCATGGAAGTGGGAAGATATCAGTATGGATTTCATTGTGGGATTGCCCAATACAGCTCGAGGCTTTGATTCCATCTGGGTCATTGTGGATCGTCTGACAAAACAAGCTCATTTTCTGTCTGTCAAGAAAAAGTACAGGGCATCTATGTATGCAAAGCTCTACATTGAGAATTTTATGAAGTTGCATGGTGTACCAAGGACCATTGTTTCCGATAGAGGAACCCAGTTCCTATCAAATTTTTGGCAAGCCTTTCATAAGTCAATGGGTACCAAACTGTTGCATAGTACTGCGTATCATCCGCAAACCGATGGGCAGACTGAGAGAGTCAATCAAGTATTGGAAGATATGTTGAGAGCTTGCGCGTTGAATTACCCGGACAAGTGGGACGAGTGTTTGGCCTTGGCCGAATTCTCATATAACAACAGCTATCAAGAAAGCATCCAAATGGCTCCATTCGAGGCCGTGTATGGTAGAAGATGTCGCACACCTTTGAATTGGTCCGAACCAGGAGAAAGATGGTACTATGGGGTAGATCTGGTAAAAGAGGCTGAAGACAAAGTTCGAGTGATACAAGAGAACTTAAAGATAGCACAGTCTAGGCAGAAAAGTTACGCTGATAAGCGGCGACGACCGCTAGAGTTTAAAGTGGGAGATTTTGTGTACCTAAAAGTGTCACCAATGAAAGGAGTGAGCCGTTTTGGAGTTAAAGGCAAGCTAGCCCCACGTTTCGTTGGACCCTTTGAGATCATCGAACGTGTGGGGAAAGTAGCCTACAGGTTACAGCTGCCAGAGCATATGTCAGAAGTGCACAACGTGTTCCATGTGTCACAGTTGAAACAGTGTCTGCGAGTACCAGATCAAGTAGTTGAAGTGGAAGGGGTTCAGTTAGAGCCAGACATGACGACCTCTGAGTACCCAGTCCGAATCCTTGACATCAAAGATCGTGTTACCTGCAGGACCTCAACCAGGTGGTACAAAGTACAGTGGAGTCAGCAATCTGAGGATGAAGCCACCTGGGAGTCAGAGGATTTTCTGGCGGAAAAGTTCCCTGAGTTCTATGCTACCCTATAAATGCAACTTCTCCCCGCCTAGTGTTTTTTTTTGTGCCTCTGGGTGTGTATTGAATGTACTGTTATATTTTCTTTTCCTCTACTTTGTGTAAAAACAATGTTGTCTACCTAATCTCGGGACGAGATTTCTTTTAGGGGGGAAGGCTGTAATACCTCTGGTATTACTGAATATTTAAACTGCCATGTCATCATACCATTATGTGCATTTGTTTGCCATTTAGAATAATAGGGTGTTTTGATTGACTAGAATTGGATGAGTGTCCTAAAAACCTTAATTTCCTTGTTATTTCTTGTGATCTCCTTAATTACCTCTAAACCCTAATCAAGGTCCTTAAGTGTACTTTTAAAATTTGATCAAATCTGAGGTAGGTCCCTTAATAAAAGTTGTAGAGTTTTTGATGTAGAACAACTTCTATTTTGGGTAATTTTGAAGTTATGTTGAAAATAATTGAATTCAGCTCAAAACAGTGTTTCAAAATTTGAATTTAAAACTATATTTCAAAAATTATTGAGAATATGACAAAACTCCCTAAATAAAAGTTGTTGGCCTCAATGAGATGTACAACTTCTATTTTGACCAATTTTCAAGTTCTTCAGAAAAATCAAAAGTAATTTTGAAATTACAGTTTGAATTTTAAAACCACCTTTTACCCCCTTTTGAATATTTTCAAATCCTGACCGAATTTTGAATTGGTACCAAAACAAAAGTTGTCCAGCACAAATATATCTACAACTTTGCTTTTGGGCGTGGCCTCGGATTCGGTCGTTTGGCCAGTCAATTTGAGCGTTTTTCCCTGAGCAAGTACTGTACCGGTGGCACTGTTCACGCGTCACGCGCGCGTCCGGCCGCGGCGTGCACGTCGCCGGCGTGCGCGTCAGCGCCGCGCGTCCTCTGACGCCGGAGCTCCGTCCGTGGTACGCGCAGCATGGAGCTGAGTACCTCCCACGTTCTTCCCCCACCGTTCCCCCGCTATTTAACCCCCCGAGCACCCTCTCCCAGCTCAGTTCTCTCCGCCGGTCGCCGTCGAGTTCGCCGCGGTTCGCGAAGAAATTCGCCGCCCTCCGTTGGCCTCCATCCTCTCCATCTCGCCGGTTAGTAGAGTAGTTCCTTGCGCATCCTGTGGTGCCCTCGGGGCTCTCTCTAACGCTTCGTGTGTTCCAGGGTGATCGTCGCCGCGCGCGTGCGTTCGCCGGAGCGCCGCCGCTAGGTCGATCGCGTGCCAAGCTTCTCGGGTGAGCTTTAGTCCCTAGATCCTCGTGTTCCAGCTTCTTTGTGATGTTCTAGTTCTCATGTGCGCGTCGGTGGGCTTTGTGGTGGTCTAGGTTCGTCGGAACGAGCCGTCACCGCCGGAGCCGAGTCACTTCGTCCGCCGCCGCCGTCAACCTCACTTCTCTAGCCCGTTTCAGCCCCAACCGTAGACTTCAGTAGCCCCGGGGTGAGCTACCGATCCTCCCCATGCCCTCTTTTCATCTTTTACCGGTCTCGGGTGGCCGGCGCATGCTCGCCGAGCCTTGGCGTCCGCCATGGACGGGATAGACCCCGTCGGAGGCGGCTAGGATCGGGGATAGGTGTACTAGGGTGTCCGCTAGGTCGTAGGGTAGCCGTAGGTCGTGTCCGCATTGCCGTCGGCTCGCCGGCGGCGAGGATCGTGTCAGCCCGCGTGCGCCTCGCGCGCGGCGCGCTCGGCCGGAGGAGGAAGAAGGACCTGACAAGCCGGCCCCGCCTGTCAGCGTCCGGGGAAGGAGAGAAGGGAAGCCCAGGTGTTGCTGGGCCGGCCTGCCGGTCTGTGGGCCGAGTGGGCCGAATGGGTTTGTCTATTTTTTCCAGTGAATTTTGAATGCTTTTCTATTTTAATTTGGTTTGAATAGTAGCCTGTTTTATTATTTTTGCATGATTAATTCTGTGCAACCAAAAATTGTGAAATAATTTACACATACTATATATGAAGTGTAGAATTTTATAAAAATATTGTTTGTCATGTTTGGGTACATTCTGTAGTGGTTAAAAATCACTAAATAAAATGAAAAATGGGCCTTTGCACATTTTTAATTAATTCTAGGTAATTCCAAAAATCACAAAAATTTAATTGGTACTGTTACTAGTAAAGATCTAACTGTTGGCAAAGTTTGGTCCCAAAATAAATTAGTTTGCTTCTGTAATTGAATTATGTTGGTTTATTAAATAATAAAAATTCAATTAGAATTTGAATTTAGGAGTGTTAAGTGATTTTGGATTAAATGTGGTTCTAGGTCGACCCATTTAAGACCTAGGACACCGTTGTGAAGTCATGATGTGTTGTGCTAGGGTTAGCTTCCTTTTCCGCACATGTTTACTTTTTGCATCGCATTCATACATGCAATATTGCACCCGTGTAGTTCCCGTGTCTGAGGAGGTGAAGCTCGAGGTGTCTGAAGAGGAGGCAGTGGAAGGAGCTCCTGAGCCTGAAGCCTGTGCCACTCCTGCCCCAGTTCTGTTTGCTCTGCAAGGCAAGCCCCGGTGCATTTAACCCTCTATTTACAAATGCTTTATCACTTGAGTTAAACTATTGCATTAAGTTGATAGGAGTTGTGTGATGAAAACAATTGATGCATTTATCACCCTTGACTACCATTACCAAGATAACCTAATGATTTTAAATGAATTGCAAAATGCTTAGTCATGCTTAAATAATAGAATTGCAAAATATTATTTTAACTTGAGAATCATTATGAAGAAATATCAAGTGAGGGGTATATATGTCCATGTATGATGATTGGGGTACTTTGGCCGGTTCACGATCATCATTATGGATGGGTTTTCCGGGTGGTTGGCCAATTGTTTGGGTTAGAGTCCCAACTTTCGTCACCAACGGAAAAGGGATTTGAAAACCGAGCGGACTCCAGGGTATTTGGGTTAGAGTCCCAATGCATGGTTTCCGGCGGAAAGCAGTAGGGACCGTTCGTTGTCGGCCTGTTGTGATCATGATGAACAAACTAGCCACATACCATTACGGAAAGCCTAGAGTCCGGTCGCTCTATTGCTGGAACCGACAACCACGCACTGGGAGTGGAGAGATGGCGAGAATAGTGAGTACCCTCGTGGGTTAGAGTCCCGGATTGGAGGTGTACCGTTTTCTCGGGTGGCGCAGGACCGGTTCCGGAATAGAAAAGCTGAGATGACGGGTTGGTATATGTATGCCAGGCGTGCTGCATATACAGTGTGGATAGGAACCCCAGCTGGGTCTACTTTACTTGATTCGAATCGACGTGCTCCTCGGTTATGGAGACATGATCCTCACCCCTACACCGAAAAGTGGTTCTAAGAGTAGGATGTTTGAGAATAAAGAATCAATGTTTAGAGAGAGGATAAAGAATGAATTATGATAATATTGAATTTAAGTGAAATAAAATATTATGATAGATTAGTAATGCTTTTCTGCTAAATCCCTATCTCTGCTAGCCTTACCTATAACCCTGCATTCCAAGAGTCAAATATTTTTACTTTGTCGGGTAAGTCTTGCGGAGTACCCCGTACTCAGGGTTTGTTAACCCCGTTGCAGGAGGGTCGCAGCCCGAAGTCTGCCTTGGTCCTTGTTGTGCCACCGTGATCCAGGAGGAGAGTGGTGAGGAGTAAAGACAGAATCCGTGGGCTGGGTTCGTGTATCTATTTATCTATTTATGTTGTACCGTTGTTCCATGCTACTGCTACTACTTCAAGATGGTCTGTAATAACTGCACTTAATTACTATTTGAACCCGTTTTGTAATCTAAGTTCTATTAAATCTTCCGCATTTACTCTGATGTATTTTATTATGAAATGTTGTAACTCTGTAATGGCATCGCAATGGGGATCCTGTCGGAATACGGGTACTGATGTAGCCCGGCAGAGCTGCTTTAATCATTTGGAACATGGGTCCAACTGTCAGAAGTCATTAGTGACTTTGATAGGTGCCTGTGGGCCATATTATTAAGGCGGTTCTGTTACAAGTGGTATCAGAGCGATCTATTGCTAAATCATTACGGAGTTGTTTTCGAAAACTTCAAAATATTTTGGATCTAAAATTTAAGTTAACTATTTTGAGTCCAAACTGCTTTTCTTGTCTTACTCTGTACTAGGAGTAGGGTGGCATGTGGAACAATGTTATTACTATTATTATTGTTAAGCCCTATGTCTGAAGTATGTTATTAATATTTATTTACCTGCATTGATTTAAAATTTGCGTAAGAACGAATCATGCATCATGTTGATTCACATGTTAATAACTTCCTCCCTAATTTTGGGTTTTGGGATAGGATTTACCAACCTGTTCATGCTAGCCTGTTCTATCTTGTCTTACCCTCACTTTGTCCAGCTGGCTCGCACGAAGCTGACCGCACGCAAGATGGTGGGACCGCGTGGCATTCCTCGTCACCAGCTCGCTCCTAGCCATGAGGAGGGCGAGGGCTCAGGCAGCCGTCGTCGCAGCCGCAGGGAACTCAAGGAGGAGATCAGGGCACTCAAGGCCGAGGCGAGGCTGATGGAGGAGGACTTTGACCGAGCTGTGCGCAACCACTACCGGGATGTGCGCACCAACCGCGACCTGCACCGAGAGATTCACCAGGTCGAGGCCGAGGCGCAGGCGGCCATGGAGCGGGAGGCGGCAGCGCTGGAGCGTGAGCAGGTAGCAGTCCAGCAGAGAGACGAGGCTTTGGGGCGCGAGCAGGCCGCCCTTGGGCGTGTGGAGTGGGTGGAAGCCCACAATGGCAACATGCAGGCGTACATCAACACCCTGCATGAAGAGGTGCACAGGCTTAACAACCTACTTAACCCTATCTTGGTTCCCCGTGAGGAGGACCCGGAGGGTGGCGTGGTTATCGGGCCTGAGGACGAGGAGAGCGAGTCCGAGGAGTTGGGCAACTTCGAGCCCGTACCACTCGCCGAGGACCCAGCAGAGCCTGAGGACCAGATGGTGGAGGACGACGTCGAGGAGGAGATCGTGGTCATCGACGACTAGTTGCCCGTGCTGCAGCGTTGGCAGTTGCTTGTATCTCTATGTCGTAGTTTATGAGCCTTAGAACTTTAGTTGTGGTTGGGGATCTATGTGCTGTATGTCGCTAAGACTATGTTTCTTGTGTTGTTATAATTTTTAGTTTGTGCTGTTACTCCGTTTCTATTTAGTAATGTCAAGTCCAAGTTCTGAGTTAAGTGTGCAAATCACAGATGGTTCAGACCCGTGGTCAGTCCAGCAACCAGGGAGAGGACGGTCTTCCTGAGGCACCACCCGTGCCACCAAGCCTCGCTGATGCCATTATCGCACTTGCTAATGCGGCGAATGCTTTCGCTCAGAATCAGGGTCAGCGTGGAGAGCGCCGTGGGCGCAATAATGGGAACCAGGAAACTACCTATGTGGACTTCACCGACACCCGTCCACCGGTGTTCACCAAGGCGGATGAGCCGCTTGAGGCGGATGACTGGCTCCGTACCATGGAGCAGAAGTTTGGTTTGATCCATTGCACCGAAATCCAGAAGCCACAGTTCGCAGCACAGCAGCTGCGTGGACCCGCAAGTGCCTGGTATGCTAATCTCCTGGCAGCACAGCCCGCAGGACACCTGCTTACCTGGGCGGAGTTTCGCACTGCGTTCCGTGCCCACTACATCCCTGAAGGGATAATGAGAATGAAGCTCGACCAGTTTCTGGCATTGCGGCAGGGGGACTCCACTGTGATGGAGTACGTGACCAAGTTCAACCAATTGTCTCTGTATGCCCCAGAGTACGTGAATACTGATGGTAAGAAGAGGAGCTGCTTTGTCAGAGGCTTGAACTACAAGATCCAGCGCAGCTTATCCAACAACCGCCACTGTACCTATCATGAAGCTGTTGATAGCGCGCTCGCTTTTGAAGAAAGTGACCGCCAACTTCAGGGAGAGAAGAAGAAGAAGAAAGCTGTTTTCTCTGGCAGCCAAAAGCGCCAGAAAATCATCTACCATCCCACCCACCACAACCGCCCACAGTACCCACAGCAGCAGGTAGTTGTGCGTACCGCCGCTACCTCCCACACCTCAAACCAGCAAAACACCACTCAGCCGAATGCCCCTGGCGTTCGTGTCACCTCACCGCAGTTCGCCTACAATCAACCATGCTACAACTGTGGTCAGATGGGACACTGGTCCCGCAATTGCCCTTTCCCCAAACAGTCCAATCAGAATGCACAGAAGGGCGCTGGTGGACAGCAGCAGCAGCAGCAGGGACAGCACCGTGGACAGCAGCAGCAGGCCCAGAAGGGCAAGGTGGTCAAGAAGGCTGGCCAGGTGTACTACACCCAGGTCGCTGATATCCCGGAAGGAGAGCCCGTCATGCTCGGTAGGTTCCCTATCGCTGGTAACCCTGCAATTACACTCTTTGATTCTGGTGCATCACATTCATTCATCAACCGTAATTTTGTCGTCAAGCATGACATTCAAATTGGGGAGGTTAATGAAAGTTTTATCATACAATCGCCCGGGGGGCGTATCAGTACTAAGGAAGTGGTATTTCGGGTACCCATAGAATTGGGAGGGCATAAGTTCCCGACCTCTATGATAGTGCTAAAGGATCAGGACATAGATGCCATTTTGGGGATGAATTGGATGTATCAGCACAAGGCTGTGATTGATGTGCTGAATAGGACAATCAAAGTTAACATACCTGATAGTCAGTCCAAACTTCTCATCCAACTTCCCTTACCTTTGAGAAATATGAAGCAAGTTAATGCCGCCTCAGTCCTGGAAATCCATAACATTCCAGTGGTTTGTGAGTTTCCGGATGTCTTTCCAGTGGAGTTACCTGGGTTACCTCCGGACCGTGATGTTGAGTTTGCCATAGAGCTTAAGCCTGGTACGGCTCCTATATCTCGTAGGGCGTACCGGATGCCACCAAAGGAACTGGCAGAGTTGAAAGTTCAGTTGCAAGAATTGTTGGACAAGGGTTTTATCAGACCTAGCTCATCACCTTGGGGTTGTCCTGCTATTTTCGTGAAAAAGAAGGATAAGTCTCTCAGGCTGTGCATTGATTATCGTCCTCTTAATGAGGTCACCATCAAAAATAAATACCCATTACCCCGCATCGACCTTCTATTTGACCAGTTATCTGGGGCTAAGGTCTTTTCAAAGATTGACCTTCGATCGGGGTACCACCAAATAAAAATCCGTCCTCAAGATATCCCTAAAACAGCTTTCACCACCAGATATGGCCTATACGAATACCTAGTAATGTCTTTTGGCCTAACCAATGCACCTGCCTACTTCATGTACCTAATGAACTCCGTGTTCATGCCTGAGCTTGACAAATTTGTAGTCGTTTTCATCGACGATATCCTTGTCTACTCCAAAACCCCCGAGGAACATGCTAACCACCTCCGTATTATCCTAACCCGCCTAAGAGAGCACCAACTTTATGCCAAGTTTAGCAAGTGTGAGTTTTGGTTGGACCGAGTTCCATTCCTTGGTCACATTCTGTCTGCTGAGGGAGTGTCCGTGGATCCAAGCAAAGTTGAAGAAATTCTGAACTGGAAGCCACCCACTACGGTACATCAGGTCCGCAGTTTCATGGGCATGGCAGGTTACTATCGTCGCTTTATCCCGGATTTCTCCCGGATATCTAAGCCGATAACCAACTTGCTAAAGAATCAAGTGAAGTTTGTCTGGTCGCCAGAATGTGAAGAAGCTTTCCAAAAGTTGAAAGAGTTGTTGACTACTGTACCGGTGTTAGCTCAGCCAGATATAGAGAAGCCGTTTGATGTGTATTGTGATGCTTCGGGAACTGGTCTTGGCTGTGTGCTGATGCAAGAGGGCCGTGTCATCGCCTATGCTTCGCGGCAGCTCAAGCGTCATGAAGAAAATTACCCCACCCATGACCTAGAGTTGGCAGCCGTTGTTCATGCACTGAAGATATGGCGTCATTATTTGTTGGGAAGTACCTGCAACATTTACACTGATCACAAGAGTCTGAAATATATTTTCACTCAAGAAGAACTAAATATGAGGCAAAGAAGATGGCTCGAGTTGATCAAAGACTATGACATTGAGGTACACTACCACCCTGGTAAGGCGAATGTAGTCGCCGATGCACTCAGTCGCAAGATTCACTGCAATTGTTTAAATGTAAAGTCATATGCGCTGACCTTATGTCATGAGTTGGAAGAATTGGGTATTGAGATGGTGCCACAGGGCAGCATAGCCAACATTAGAATTGAAACTTCGATCCGAGAACAGATCATTGCCGCTCAGAAGAAAAGTAAAGGGATCAGGCATATCAAAGAAAAGATCCAAGCCGGCAAGGCCGACTGTTTCAGGGTTGATGACGATGGTGTGGTATGGTTCAAGGATCGATTGGTTGTCCCCAAGATTCCTGATTTACGTCAAGCGATCCTCGATGAAGCCCACTCCACAAAATTCTCTATTCATCCAGGAAGCAATAAGATGTATCAGGACTTGAGGCAAAAATTCTGGTGGACCAAGATGAAGATTGAAATTGCTCAGTATGTGGCAAGGTGTGACACATGTCAGAAAGTTAAAGCCATTCACATGAGACCTGGTGGAGAACTCCAACCACTGCCAGTACCAGCATGGAAGTGGGAAGATATCAGTATGGATTTCATTGTGGGATTGCCCAATACAGCTCGAGGCTTTGATTCCATCTGGGTCATTGTGGATCGTCTGACAAAACAAGCTCATTTTCTGTCTGTCAAGAAAAAGTACAGGGCATCTATGTATGCAAAGCTCTACATTGAGAATTTTATGAAGTTGCATGGTGTACCAAGGACCATTGTTTCCGATAGAGGAACCCAGTTCCTATCAAATTTTTGGCAAGCCTTTCATAAGTCAATGGGTACCAAACTGTTGCATAGTACTGCGTATCATCCGCAAACCGATGGGCAGACTGAGAGAGTCAATCAAGTATTGGAAGATATGTTGAGAGCTTGCGCGTTGAATTACCCGGACAAGTGGGACGAGTGTTTGGCCTTGGCCGAATTCTCATATAACAACAGCTATCAAGAAAGCATCCAAATGGCTCCATTCGAGGCCGTGTATGGTAGAAGATGTCGCACACCTTTGAATTGGTCCGAACCAGGAGAAAGATGGTACTATGGGGTAGATCTGGTAAAAGAGGCTGAAGACAAAGTTCGAGTGATACAAGAGAACTTAAAGATAGCACAGTCTAGGCAGAAAAGTTACGCTGATAAGCGGCGACGACCGCTAGAGTTTAAAGTGGGAGATTTTGTGTACCTAAAAGTGTCACCAATGAAAGGAGTGAGCCGTTTTGGAGTTAAAGGCAAGCTAGCCCCACGTTTCGTTGGACCCTTTGAGATCATCGAACGTGTGGGGAAAGTAGCCTACAGGTTACAGCTGCCAGAGCATATGTCAGAAGTGCACAACGTGTTCCATGTGTCACAGTTGAAACAGTGTCTGCGAGTACCAGATCAAGTAGTTGAAGTGGAAGGGGTTCAGTTAGAGCCAGACATGACGACCTCTGAGTACCCAGTCCGAATCCTTGACATCAAAGATCGTGTTACCTGCAGGACCTCAACCAGGTGGTACAAAGTACAGTGGAGTCAGCAATCTGAGGATGAAGCCACCTGGGAGTCAGAGGATTTTCTGGCGGAAAAGTTCCCTGAGTTCTATGCTACCCTATAAATGCAACTTCTCCCCGCCTAGTGTTTTTTTTTGTGCCTCTGGGTGTGTATTGAATGTACTGTTATATTTTCTTTTCCTCTACTTTGTGTAAAAACAATGTTGTCTACCTAATCTCGGGACGAGATTTCTTTTAGGGGGGAAGGCTGTAATACCTCTGGTATTACTGAATATTTAAACTGCCATGTCATCATACCATTATGTGCATTTGTTTGCCATTTAGAATAATAGGGTGTTTTGATTGACTAGAATTGGATGAGTGTCCTAAAAACCTTAATTTCCTTGTTATTTCTTGTGATCTCCTTAATTACCTCTAAACCCTAATCAAGGTCCTTAAGTGTACTTTTAAAATTTGATCAAATCTGAGGTAGGTCCCTTAATAAAAGTTGTAGAGTTTTTGATGTAGAACAACTTCTATTTTGGGTAATTTTGAAGTTATGTTGAAAATAATTGAATTCAGCTCAAAACAGTGTTTCAAAATTTGAATTTAAAACTATATTTCAAAAATTATTGAGAATATGACAAAACTCCCTAAATAAAAGTTGTTGGCCTCAATGAGATGTACAACTTCTATTTTGACCAATTTTCAAGTTCTTCAGAAAAATCAAAAGTAATTTTGAAATTACAGTTTGAATTTTAAAACCACCTTTTACCCCCTTTTGAATATTTTCAAATCCTGACCGAATTTTGAATTGGTACCAAACAAAAGTTGTCCAGCACAAATATATCTACAACTTTGCTTTTGGGCGTGGCCTCGGATTCGGTCGTTTGGCCAGTCAATTTGAGCGTTTTTCCCTGAGCAAGTACTGTACCGGTGGCACTGTTCACGCGTCACGCGCGCGTCCGGCCGCGGCGTGCACGTCGCCGGCGTGCGCGTCAGCGCCGCGCGTCCTCTGACGCCGGAGCTCCGTCCGTGGTACGCGCAGCATGGAGCTGAGTACCTCCCACGTTCTTCCCCCACCGTTCCCCCGCTATTTAACCCCCCGAGCACCCTCTCCCAGCTCAGTTCTCTCCGCCGGTCGCCGTCGAGTTCGCCGCGGTTCGCGAAGAAATTCGCCGCCCTCCGTTGGCCTCCATCCTCTCCATCTCGCCGGTTAGTAGAGTAGTTCCTTGCGCATCCTGTGGTGCCCTCGGGGCTCTCTCTAACGCTTCGTGTGTTCCAGGGTGATCGTCGCCGCGCGCGTGCGTTCGCCGGAGCGCCGCCGCTAGGTCGATCGCGTGCCAAGCTTCTCGGGTGAGCTTTAGTCCCTAGATCCTCGTGTTCCAGCTTCTTTGTGATGTTCTAGTTCTCATGTGCGCGTCGGTGGGCTTTGTGGTGGTCTAGGTTCGTCGGAACGAGCCGTCACCGCCGGAGCCGAGTCACTTCGTCCGCCGCCGCCGTCAACCTCACTTCTCTAGCCCGTTTCAGCCCCAACCGTAGACTTCAGTAGCCCCGGGGTGAGCTACCGATCCTCCCCATGCCCTCTTTTCATCTTTTACCGGTCTCGGGTGGCCGGCGCATGCTCGCCGAGCCTTGGCGTCCGCCATGGACGGGATAGACCCCGTCGGAGGCGGCTAGGATCGGGGATAGGTGTACTAGGGTGTCCGCTAGGTCGTAGGGTAGCCGTAGGTCGTGTCCGCATTGCCGTCGGCTCGCCGGCGGCGAGGATCGTGTCAGCCCGCGTGCGCCTCGCGCGCGGCGCGCTCGGCCGGAGGAGGAAGAAGGACCTGACAAGCCGGCCCCGCCTGTCAGCGTCCGGGGAAGGAGAGAAGGGAAGCCCAGGTGTTGCTGGGCCGGCCTGCCGGTCTGTGGGCCGAGTGGGCCGAATGGGTTTGTCTATTTTTTCCAGTGAATTTTGAATGCTTTTCTATTTTAATTTGGTTTGAATAGTAGCCTGTTTTATTATTTTTGCATGATTAATTCTGTGCAACCAAAAATTGTGAAATAATTTACACATACTATATGAAGTGTAGAATTTTATAAAAATATTGTTTGTCATGTTTGGGTACATTCTGTAGTGGTTAAAAATCACTAAATAAAATGAAAAATGGGCCTTTGCACATTTTTAATTAATTCTAGGTAATTCCAAAAATCACAAAAATTTAATTGGTACTGTTACTAGTAAAGATCTAACTGTTGGCAAAGTTTGGTCCCAAAATAAATTAGTTTGCTTCTGTAATTGAATTATGTTGGTTTATTAAATAATAAAAATTCAATTAGAATTTGAATTTAGGAGTGTTAAGTGATTTTGGATTAAATGTGGTTCTAGGTCGACCCATTTAAGACCTAGGACACCGTTGTGAAGTCATGATGTGTTGTGCTAGGGTTAGCTTCCTTTTCCGCACATGTTTACTTTTTGCATCGCATTCATACATGCAATATTGCACCCGTGTAGTTCCCGTGTCTGAGGAGGTGAAGCTCGAGGTGTCTGAAGAGGAGGCAGTGGAAGGAGCTCCTGAGCCTGAAGCCTGTGCCACTCCTGCCCCAGTTCTGTTTGCTCTGCAAGGCAAGCCCCGGTGCATTTAACCCTCTATTTACAAATGCTTTATCACTTGAGTTAAACTATTGCATTAAGTTGATAGGAGTTGTGTGATGAAAACAATTGATGCATTTATCACCCTTGACTACCATTACCAAGATAACCTAATGATTTTAAATGAATTGCAAAATGCTTAGTCATGCTTAAATAATAGAATTGCAAAATATTATTTTAACTTGAGAATCATTATGAAGAAATATCAAGTGAGGGGTATATATGTCCATGTATGATGATTGGGGTACTTTGGCCGGTTCACGATCATCATTATGGATGGGTTTTCCGGGTGGTTGGCCAATTGTTTGGGTTAGAGTCCCAACTTTCGTCACCAACGGAAAAGGGATTTGAAAACCGAGCGGACTCCAGGGTATTTGGGTTAGAGTCCCAATGCATGGTTTCCGGCGGAAAGCAGTAGGGACCGTTCGTTGTCGGCCTGTTGTGATCATGATGAACAAACTAGCCACATACCATTACGGAAAGCCTAGAGTCCGGTCGCTCTATTGCTGGAACCGACAACCACGCACTGGGAGTGGAGAGATGGCGAGAATAGTGAGTACCCTCGTGGGTTAGAGTCCCGGATTGGAGGTGTACCGTTTTCTCGGGTGGCGCAGGACCGGTTCCGGAATAGAAAAGCTGAGATGACGGGTTGGTATATGTATGCCGGCGTGCTGCATATACAGTGTGGATAGGAACCCCAGCTGGGTCTACTTTACTTGATTCGAATCGACGTGCTCCTCGGTTATGGAGACATGATCCTCACCCCTACACCGAAAAGTGGTTCTAAGAGTAGGATGTTTGAGAATAAAGAATCAATGTTTAGAGAGAGGATAAAGAATGAATTATGATAATATTGAATTTAAGTGAAATAAAATATTATGATAGATTAGTAATGCTTTTCTGCTAAATCCCTATCTCTGCTAGCCTTACCTATAACCCTGCATTCCAAGAGTCAAATATTTTTACTTTGTCGGGTAAGTCTTGCGGAGTACCCCGTACTCAGGGTTTGTTAACCCCGTTGCAGGAGGGTCGCAGCCCGAAGTCTGCCTTGGTCCTTGTTGTGCCACCGTGATCCAGGAGGAGAGTGGTGAGGAGTAAAGACAGAATCCGTGGGCTGGGTTCGTGTATCTATTTATCTATTTATGTTGTACCGTTGTTCCATGCTACTGCTACTACTTCAAGATGGTCTGTAATAACTGCACTTAATTACTATTTGAACCCAGTTTTGTAATCTAAGTTCTATTAAATCTTCCGCATTTACTCTGATGTATTTTATTATGAAATGTTGTAACTCTGTAATGGCATCGCAATGGGGATCCTGTCGGAATACGGGTACTGATGTAGCCCGGCAGAGCTGCTTTAATCATTTGGAACATGGGTCCAACTGTCAGAAGTCATTAGTGACTTTGATAGGTGCCTGTGGGCCATATTATTAAGGCGGTTCTGTTACACTACCTGAGAAGATGGGAGATCCTGAAAGACCTGTGATTCCTATCTCCATAGGATGTCATAACTTTCCAGAGGCTATCTGCGATTTCGGCGCAAGTGTCAACATAATGCCTAAGGTAATCTATGAGAGAATTTTAGGTGATCCTTTGTTGTACATAGATATGCGTTTACAGCTTGCAGATCAGTCTATTTGCTACCCCGAGGGAGTACTAGAAGAAGCTGTTATCAGAGTGGGGCAATCATATGTCCCAATTGACTTTGTGATCATGGATACCGGAGGAGGTGAGAAGGCACCCATTATCTTGGGACGAACATTCTTATGCACAACCAAAACCATCATCTATGCGGAACACGCCAAGATTGTCCTCTCCATCGAGGACAAGAAGGAGAGATTTTCATTCAAGAACCGCATCCTCAAGAATCCAGCAGTCCCGAAGCAATTCCATCAACAAGAAGAGCAACAACAACAACCGGCACCCAAGAAGAAGAATAATAGAAGATGGAGGAAGAACAAGCCCCAGCATGTACCTGAAGGAACCGCTCAGCTAATCAATGCCATAAACACAGAAAATGATCATATGCTCCCAAAACCATTTCCAACAAACAAAGGTGACCCAGGTGTACCGATCATTGAATACACAATCAGAGATATCACTTTTCCCGACACCATCTGTGACACTGGATCAGGCGTCAACGTAATGTCCAAAAAGGTATATGATGAATTATTTGATGATTTACCATTATACCCAACATATATTCAGTTGCAGATGGCAGACCAATCACTGAGATTCCCTGAAGGCGTAGTCAAAGATGTAATGGTAAGAATTCAAAATAAATATATACCCACAGATTTTCTAGTTCTTGACACGCAGGGAGACGATGAATCGCCTATTCTTTTGGGAAGACCGTTCCTCTACACCACCAATGCTATCATCTACATCGGGTCTGGACAGATCCACTTCAACCTACCCACCGGAATGGTACGCTGTCAATTCAAAACATATCTTAACCATGAGCAGATCAGGAAGCAACGCAACAGAAGAAAACGCCAAGCCCGCTGTCAGGCTGCCCAGCCTCACTGTGGATGGGAGGAGTTCCTTGGAAGGATTTTGAAGTATGAAGATTGCTACAAGGAGCAAGAAGAAGCCGTACAAGCACCACGCTGGAGTGAGTGGGAAGCGGAAGCTGAGAGGATGGACCAAATTGCTAAGGCAGAGATAGAAGAGATCCAGGCACAAGTAGAAGAATGGATGAAGAGAGATGAAGAATCAAGAAAAGTTTACAAGGAAGAGCTGGAGCTAGAAAAGAGAGAAGCGGAAGAGACAGAAAAGAGATGAAAGGAGAAAGAAGAAGCACCTGCTACACCACCGCCCTTATATTACCAATACACTTGCTTCCAAAAGGATCACTCAATTTGCAACATCAAAAACCCTGTCAAACATCCAGCTTGGGGGAGGGCACGCTCCATTTAAAACCAGCTAAGTATAAGTTTTCCAGCTTATTATTATTGTACCATATCATTTTTTCGCGTGAGTTAGCTAGTAAGATAAAATTTGAAAACCAAATAAAAACTTAGCTATATATTAGAGTGGTCTTAGAGTGTGTCTATAGTCAGTCTAGGTTAGAGTCAAATAAAAACTAGAGAACGTTAAATTTTATCTTGGAGATGATGAATAGTTGCTCTACCGTAATTCCTTTCAAGTGCCTAGTTTTCAACCTTAAATTCTCACGAGTTTTGGTTACTACTGTTTTGGCTTAAGAATTTACTCTGAACCTGAAACTTGTGGAGGCATATGTTTGAGCTAAGTCTAGGTGATTGATTGATATGATACATGAAGGTTGAGCTGCTATTTATCTTATTCCTAGCAATACAAAGTTCTTGAGATTTATTTTAAATTTAAAATCTTACATGATGAGCTCTTGTATGACAAAGTGTGAATTCCTACCTGATAGGAAAATCTTTGCACATTTATGCTGCTTGCTTTGCATTGAGTTTAGTCAACCTTTGTTGTATACCTTATAAGAACCTTGTCATGCTTTTAAAATCAAGATCACTTACACACTCCACCCACATATACATTACTCCTACTCTAGGAGTAAGTGCAATCACTTTCCACTTTCATTCAGATCCACCTTAAAAAAAATTTCTCCTACACTAAGAGTGAACAAACAAAAATATACCCTATAGGACAGCTCCTGTTTAATTGCTCTAAGTTCTTATCATTATCTCTCCAATTATTTGTATTCAAAGGATGCATGTGGCTATGCAAAAATATTAAAAAAAGAAAAGGGAGTAAAAGATGGACAAGTGTCCCAACAATTAAAACAATGGGTACTGAGATGCCCGCCTCCCTAAAAAAAGAGAGAGAAAGAAAAGAAGAAAAAGAAAATAAAGATAGCCCATATTTTCTCGCGAAAGTTCTAAATTCCAAAAACGAGAGTGAGTCATCTTCAAAGAGCAAAAGTAGAATTAGGATTAGCCACCTTATATACACCTATCCACCATATTCCATACACATGCACATCTTGGTTTGATTGTATGACTTGACTCTTTGCGGATCCATTGTTTGACTTTACAATATATAAATTGCAAGTATGCCCATCCTTGTTATTGCCGCTCCTACAAGCTCCACTATAATCCTTAGTTGTAGGAAGGCATAACATCATGAATGCCTCAGTGAGATCCATAAATACCACATATATTAAGAGACTTGAGAGTGTCATACAATTAAACTCTGAGTTTTATTTCGAAAACTTACAAAACTCCGGAATACCGGTACTGTGAAGAATTTGAGACATAGTGCTTGACTTGATTGTTCTGTCTTTCGATTCCTCAAGACTTATGCAAAAGCTGTAAAGCCCCATAGTTAAAGGTAAAATGGGTAAATTTGAAAGTTAGAGCAGTTTTGTCTAATTCGGAGGAGAATTTCTGTTTGAAAGCATGCGTACTTGGAAGACATGAAAAGCATTGTAGCAACTCCTGATCCAAATACTTTGGTAAATTAGGCTTAATTTGTTTGCCAAGGGACTGGCAAACAGGTAAGCTTGAGGGTGTTGTTGACGGTGGATAACGTCAACTTTTATTAGAACTTTAGACATGAAAGGACACATGAATACACAATAGTCTAGGGTTTTAACTGACAATTTCCACGAGTTTTGCATGTTCTGTATTTTCCAGGGACTATTCCAGAAAAGCATAAAAGAAGGGTTAAAGAGCATAAAAGACACGAAACTTAACCGCTAAGGAAACGTCATCACGAAGACCCTGGAAGAGTCTGGAACACACCCAAGCAACCGGGGCCCGAGACCCCACAAAGTGGGGCCGGCCGGCCCTAGGGTGGTGCCGGCCGGCGCCCCCCTAGGGTTTTGACCCCTGCTTCTGGAGTCTTCTTCCGCCGCCACTTAGGAGTCATCTCGGCCCTTTGTTGAAGTCGGTTTGATACTACGGCGCACGTTCATCCCACCGGGCTATAAATAAAGGGGCAGATCCCCCTGAAGGCAATCCCTATTCCTGAGTTTCAATTCAATATCTTCAGTTAGGGGTAGATATAGCAATTAGGCGAGACTAGTTCTTCTAGATCTAGTCTTGTCTAGGGAAGTAGAGAGATAGAGTAGTGGAGTAGAGTTCTGGAGGGGTTGCGGCTTGTCGGTGCTTCTTCGTAGCTGTATTCTTTTGGATTCAGCTTCCTCACCCGGAGCTGCGTTCTGATGTACTTTTGTATTCAACTTCTAATTCAAGTAAGCATTTGTTCTTTTTCATTCTTAAGTTTGCAACTCATATTGAGTACTTTGATCTTGGTAATTGCGTGATTGAAGTAGTATTTCGTAGTGTAGGCGTGGTGCCTAGGCTAGGTTTACTTGTGAATGTCCCCTGATTGGCCGGATAGTGGTAGATCGCGTAGGTGACAGCTGCGTTGAGTCTTATAGGTGTATAAGTGTCTGGTAGGAGGGAACTCTGATTTTGCCTCTTATTCATGTCACTGCCCAGTTAGAACGATATTATTCAAAGCTTATCGGTTGTTGGAACTAGATAATCATTAGCTATTTCCTCTCTCTTCATATTATCTAACCTAATTGTAGGGTTAAGTTCATCGTCTTGGTCATTATCACCTACTGTTCCTTGTGGATACTATATTTAAAACCTCCGGGTGAAATGTGACGGCGGTATTTTATCTGTGCGCTTGCGGATAATCTGAATACAATCTTATTTAATAGAGTGCAGTTAATTTATACCAACAAGAATCATCAGCTGTTCTATTGAATGGTGTACCCGGTAAATTCTTCAAGTGTAAATGTGGAGTACGACAAGGGGATCCACTCTTTCTGCTTCTCTTTGTGTTGGGAGCTGAACTGCTCCAGGTCTTAATAAACAAAGCTGCAAGCATGAACTTCCTCAGAAAGCCAATCCCACAACCGACAGATGACTTCCCTATCGTGCAATATGCAGACGACACATTGATGCTCCTACAAGCTGATGCCAATCAACTTGTCTTCCTTAAAGCTCTCTTGCATAGTTTTGTTGAATCCACAGGGCTTCGAGTGAACTATAGAAAATCTCAGATCTACTCCATTAATGTGTCAGAGGAGAAGATGACTGTCCTTGCAGGCACCTTTGGATGTGACATTGGATCGATGTCGTTCACTTATCTTGGTCTGCCCATGGGGACGACAAAACCAAAAATGGAGGACCTAACCCCAATCATGGACAAAGTGGAAAGATGCCTCTTAGCTTGTTCCATTTGGCTATCTTACAGTGGAAGGCTTCAAATGATCAACTCGACGATTACTCCAATCACTACATACGCCATGTGCACCATAAAACTACCTAAAGGCGTCATTGAGAACATTGATAGAGCCCGAAAGCAATGCTTATGGCGTGGAAATTCTGAAAATAAAAAAGGTGGTAACCTAGTTGCTTGGGCAGTGGCTCTCCTACCTAAAGACAAGGAAGGTCTCGGCATTCAAAACCTTAGCCTGCAAAATGATGCTTTACTAATAAAGCAATTGAGAAAGTTCTACAACAAGGCCAACATACCATGGGTGCATCTCATTTGGAATAGATACTATACAAATCGAGTGCCACATGCCACGAGAGAACTGGGGTCGTTTTGGTGGAAGGATGTTCTTCAACTAAATGTTTTGGTGGAAGGAATTGCAAAATGCGAAATAGGTGATGGATCAACAATTTGCTTCTGGGATAACCTATGGCTGGATGGGCGGATCCCTACACACAAATTCCCACATCTTGCCTCCTTTGTTAAAAAGGATGGCATAAGTATGCTCGAAGTCATGCTGGCAGAAGATCTAGAAACTCTCTTCATGCTTCCATTGTCTGTACAAGCATATGTAGAATTTGAACTACTCCAGGAACAGCTACAGGGTATGAACTATGATGAGAATGGCATAGATAAATGGACACCTATTTGGGGCAACAAATACAGCTCGAAACGCTTCTATTCATATATCTTTGATGCCATAGAAGCACACCCAGTCTTCATGAAGATTTGGAAATCTAAGTGCACACCACGCATCAAATTTTTTGCCTGGCTCATATTGGTTGACAAACTCAACACAAAAGACATGCTGCAGCGACGTCATCTTAATATCCTAGGAACTTCAACCTGTGTTATGTGTAATGCTAGTGTCTTGGAAACCATCGACCACCTATTCTTTCATTGCCCCTTCGCACAAGATTGTTGGGCGTCTATTGGAATCACATGGGACAACTCTCTGCAACTGTTGGATAGAATTTCCCAAGCTCAGACCACCCACAGCATTCCATCCTTCACCTAGGCAGCCCTCATTGCGGCATGGGAATTGTGGAAGTTGCGAAATCATAAAGTTTTCCACCGCAATAACCCCAGCAGGGACATCTGGATTTCAAACTTCAAGCACCAAGGACGGCTACAGTCAGTTAGGTTCAGTGATCATCTGAGATCATCATTTTGAGGTTGGCTTGATGCTTTCAGTTAACTTGCATTGTGTATATATAAACCTCTTACTCTTTTAATTTAATGAAAAGCTTTTGATACTGTGGGGATCTCCTCCACAGTTTTTTTTGCCGTCAAAAAAAATAGACAAAAAGCAGTGTTTTTTTTTATGCTCAAAGTTATGTGCTCTCTTATTCTCCATCATTAGATGTGTTGTAAAAACTTGTTCCTACGGTTAGGACCTTTCTCTCTGTTGGTATTTCTTATGCACAACTAAAATATGAAAGATTCCGCAAGCGCACAGAATACCATTGTACCATTTTACCGAGAGTATTCCAGGTATCGTTATTTATATTTTACCATAGGGAAACAATGATTAAAGAAGTCTGATAGTTGACCATTATGTGTCTACTAACTTAGTACACCAACTAGACTATAGTAGGGGTAAACAATAAATGATAGGAGCTATGCTCAAATGACATAGACACACAGGAGAATTCTATGATAAAAGAGTAGATAGCTAAAGTGAGAGGACAAGGGAGAGTTCAAGGTTCCTAAATACTTCTCTATTACTGGGCTTCTATAATAACTGATTCATGGTAGATAAAGCAATCACACAATAACAATTTGGGACTTCAGAACACTAGCCACGGAACGGGATGAGAATGGGACTAGGAAGTTCTGACTACAGTCCTACAATCATCAACCTACACGAGGTGGAATACGTCGGCCATCAGAGCTGTCACCTCCTGGGGCTACCACAACTATTCGTAAGTGAAAGTGCATCTAGCCCTTTGGTGGGTTTTGGATGAATTGATGACAATGTTGATTAAAGGTCTAACCCGTGTGCTAAGTGTGAAACAGGGAATGGTTTATCTCATTTATGCTTGAAATGCTATTTAGAGCCAAAATGATGGATTGTTGTATGTTTCAATCAAGCTCAAACACAAGACAACAATGAAAATGAGGTTATAGCAAAGGCTCATTTATTATGAGGTATCATTGATTCACTTGGAATCAAAACAATCAAAGTTAAGATGACAACACATTTGAATGGATAATTAAAAGCTAGTTGTGACTAAAGTGCTTGAGTTGGTGAAGATAGCAAGGAAAAGTCTTTGAGGTACTAAGCAAGGGTGAAGGGCAAGCAAGGGCTTGGCGGCCGAAGAACCTAGCTAGGGTGAAGAAGAGAAGTACTTGCATTTAGTCGATGGACTAATCAAGCATGAAGGACATGACGTGATGGAGAATCAAATTTTCTTATTCAAGAAGAAGCAATCAAAGTGACTTGATGCATTGAGATCATCCCACAAATCAAATGTTGCAATCAAGTTACATGCTCAAGATGGTTGTTGCTCAAGACGGATTTCAAAATCACTCATGACATCACATTGTTACAAGGTTGAAGAAAAACGGCTTGGTTCACTTGAAGATTAACTCCCAAGGTTTAAATTCGTTTTACATCTAAATTTGAATTGATAGGAAAGCCGTACTATTAAGAGGGATGCATCATGATGATAGATGGTGATACATAAGTGCTCAAACCAACCCATGTGAGATATGAGAGAGGTAGGGCACTTCATCTAGTTGAGAGCTCTTAGGCTGAGCATACCGGACATGTCCGGTATTCATACCGGACGCGTCCGGTATTGGCCGGCTCAGCAGGTTTTACCTCAGCTTCGGGTTGTTCGTTTGTCGGAAGTTCCGATGTTGGTCGGAAGTTTCGACGTGTCGGAAGTGCCGACGTGGGTCGGAAGTTCCGAGGGAAATCTGTGCTCTGGCAGGTGACCGTTGGGGCAATACCGGACGTGTCCGGTATGCATACCAGACGTGTCCGGTATTCCAACGGCTAGTTTCAGGGAGTGGGTTATAAAAGGCCCCAAGCCTCCACCCTTGGAGGTTGTTGATTCTACAGACTTCCCAGACTTTCTCTGAGCTCTAGCAACACTCTCTAACCCTCTCTAAGTGAGTGATTGATCCTAAAGTGCCAAATTCATTTGTGGCTTTAGAGAGAATTCAAAACGGAGAGCAAGCCATCACTTGAGCACTTGTGCAAATCGTCGATCTCGTGGTTCGCATTTGTTACTCTTGGACTCTTCGGTCCTAGACGGTTAGGCGTTGCCGGAGAGCACCCAAGAACTTGTGGTGTGCCTCGGAAAGTTTGTAACGGTTCGATCTCTCCGCAAAAGAGATCACCTAGTGGAAGGAGCATAGCGGGTGAAATAGACCGTGGCTAGAGTTGACCTGTGGTGTCCTCTAGAGCTAACCCTTGTGGTTGCTCGCAGCCAGCTCAACGGAGAGTAGGACCTGAGGGGGTGCCGAACTTCGGTAAAACAAATATCGTGTCTCACTTTGCATTCCTTTAATATTTGTGATTGTCTCCATTGTGCAAGTTGCTGTGCAGGTTATACAGGCATATATACATCACTAGGGGACTGTGTGAGAGATTGGAGAAGAGCAGCAAGAGTTTTGGAGCAAAACTGCACAGCCCGTGCATACCGGACACGTCCGGTATTAATATCGGACGCGTCCGGTATTAGCTCTCTGTGCAAAATTTTGTGCCATTTGTTCTAATCTTTTGTGGTGCAGGTGTTAGGCTCCTAGGTGTTTCATATTCAGTTTATATACTCTGTTTACTCCTTTGGGGGAGTTTGTTTCTTTGTGAGGAGTTTCTAAGTAATTAGAAACTCCGGTTCTAATCGTTTCCGCATTTGAAAGTGTAAATTTTCAGAAACGCCTATTCACCCCCTCTAGGCGGCATCCTAGGTCCTTTCAATTGGTATCAGAGCTTGGACTCACGTTTGAGCTTCACCGCTTGTTAGAAAGGATGGCTACGCCTATGGAGACGGAGCCGGTTGAAAGCCCATGTTTGGTTTTGGATAATTGATGAAACCTAGTTTGCTAACGATTGCTCCAAGTGTTTCATGAGAGTTGATTAGCAAATGGCAAGATGGAGCAAAGGACCGGGTCGGTGGAGGTCACAAGTGAAGGGCAATGACGGCGTCCATGAAAATGGTGTAAGTCCATCAACAAAGGAGAAAGCCCTATTGACGGCATCCATGCAAATGGTATAAGTCCATCATCATAGGTGTCCACAAGGTCCATCAAGAGATGAGAAGGAAGTTGATAAGAAACCGGGAGCTCAAGGCAAAGGTATAACCAATAGGAGCTCTTTTGGTTTTGGTGATCAAGACTCCATAGAGGGAGTGATCACATTTAGGATAGATAGCCGTACTATCAAGAGGGGCGAAATCGTTGATGAAATACGGTTATCAAGTGCCACTAGGTGTTCATGATCATTGCATATGCATATAGATGCTAGTGACACTAACTTGACCCGTGGAAAACTCTTTGAAAAAGGCTAACACACGTGCACCTAAGTAAGAGACACTTTGGAGTGTTAGTGACTTAAGAAACGGGGTGAAGTTCGAGGGTTAGAGAGGGTTTAGTCCTCTCTTCCTCCTGCCGAGCTTGCGAGGCAGGATTCGGCGAATTTCAGAAAAGTTACAATAGAGAAACCAGCGTCGGACCGTATTGTCACAGAGCGTCGGACCATTAGCCTCAGTCCGACGGCTAACACTGCTGAGAGCGTCGGACGCTCAGTTTCGGAGCGTCAGACTATTGTCCGAAGCGTCCGACGGTGCAGAGCGACGAAGAGGTGACACGTGGAGAGCAGAGGAGCGTCCGACTCTCGGCGTTAGTCCGACGGTGGGCGTCGGACTTACGTCCGACGGTTTTCAGCGCTCGGGGAGCTCTCTGGAAACGTCGGACGCTGGCGAGTTTTGGTCCGACGGCCTGTTGTTTTAGAGTCCGACGGTGGATACGTGTAGTGCGTCGGACCGTGAGATTTGGTCCGACGGCCTACCGTCCGACGGTCGTTTTGGCGCGAGGAAATAGCCGTTGTGATCCAACGTTCGACTTCAAACGGCTAGTGACACGTGGCGTTCATCCGAGGCGTCGGACCGTGCGGATTAGTCCGACGCTCTGGCCGTCGGACAGTCCGACGGTACGCAGTGAACTCTAAACGGCTAATTCTTTGTGTGTGGCTTATAAATAGCGACTTGGCCGGTTTGGGGAGTAGCTCTTGGTACTCTTAAGCATCATAACATACTTGTGAGCCTTCCCACTCCACTCTCACTCATCCTACTTGATTGTGATCATCATTTGGTGAGTTTGGAGAGCATCAAGTGCATTGCATTGATTGAGATCATCTAGAGGCACTTGGTAGTGGTGATTCGCAGCAGTTTCTCTTGTTACTCTTGGAGTTTGCCGACTCCTAGACGGCTTGGAGCTGCGAGGATCGTTGAGGGGAGTTGGTGATTGTCTCCACCTCCGATCGGTGAAGTTGTGAGGGGTTCTTGAGCCTATCCCCGCGGGAGATCGCGAAAGGCATCTTTAGTGGATTGCTCGTAGCTTGGTGGATCCCCATCTTGTGTTGGTTGTGTGGCACCCTTGAAAAGGGTTTGGCGTGTGATGCCAATTAGCGCGTGAACCTCCAAGTGGGTGTATCTCTACAACGAGGACTAGCTTGCCGGCAAGCAAGTGAACCTCGGTAAAAATCTTGTGTCATCTCTCTACCGAGGATTTCCCTTATATGTGATTGATTGGTTATATTGGACTTCATATCTTCTCTTCACCGGCGGTATTGAAATCACCTTTACTCTTTACATTTGTGTACTTTTCTCTTGTGTAGCTTGTTAGTTAGTTGCTCACTTAAGAGTAGTGTGAAGTAGTAACATAGCCTTTGAGTGTGAACTAGAGATCATAGTGTAGTATACTTGTCTAGGTGGCTTGCATAGTGTAGTTTAGAGCTAGTGCTTTGCAAAGCTTGCTACTGTTACTAATCGGCTTGTTAAGTGTTGTTTGTAGATTTTTATAGGCTATTCACCCCCCCTCTAGCCATTTAGGACCTTTCACCGGTGCTTCTCCAAAATGATGGTTCAAACTTTCTATCTTGGTCGTCATATGTACTCAATGCATTTCGGACTATTAGTCCTCTTGTTGAGCACATTGTAGTTGGAAGCTTATCTCTTTATATAGTTAATTGGAGCAACTATAAGAATTTGACAAAAGAGGAAGAGATATGCGTCCAACTCAATGCTCAAGCCGTTCTTATCATTTTAGATACATTGAGTGCAGAGGTTCTAGAGGAAGCAATCTACAATGGACAACCACCTCCGGAGAGTGCTCATCTCATTTGGACCAAACTCATTGAGTTATATGGTAAATCCAAATGTGATAAAGCAATTGATCAAGAAGAAATGAAAACCATGTCCATTGCATCCTCAAGTAGTGAAGAAGCCTCAAGAAACCTCAAGGAAGCTGAGCAAAAACAAGAAGTGCAAGCTGCTGCCTCTCTGTGCTCTGTCAGTGAATACCGGACGTGTCCGATAGTGCTACCGGACGTGTCCGGTATCACCAGGACAGACAGAGAGCCAGAAACTGATTGTGTTGATGCTCAAGCTCGCTGGAGACCAAGTGATGAGTCAATTTCAACATCTCATGACACTCATCATTTGTGTCTTATGGCCAAGAAGAACAAGAAGAAAGCAACCAAGAGAAATTTAGAAAAGATTCTTGGTGGAGTAAAGGAGAAGGCACAAGGCAATAGTCAAGATGAGAGTGATGTTGACGTTGAAGATGAAGACTCTCTTGACTATCTTAGCAACGAAGACAAGCTCATGTTCATCAAGTTATTGAAGGAAAATGATGAGCTAGAGAAGGAGAATGAGGAACAAGAGCAAACTCTTCAAAATCAAGAAAAGTTCCTCATCTCCAAGTTAGAAGAACTAAAAGAATTAAATGAGAGGTATGAAAAATTGTCAATTGAGCATGCTTTGGTTACTAACTCCTCTTCCAATGTTGAACAACTAGAAAAAGAGAACTATAGGCTCAAAGCAAAATTAAGTGACCTCTCATTCGAGCAAAACTTTCTACAAGCCGAGCACGCTCATCTCAAGTGCTCATATGAGAAGTTAGTAGAATCACATGCTATGCTTGAGATAGCACATGAGGTTGTCGTAATCATGGTAAAATCTTCTCAACCTCACACCCGTCCACACACTAGTGCACCGTTTCAATTAAACTATATTGATGCTAACAAGTGTGTCTCTCAAGCAAGCCAATCTTCGATTGAGCAATCCCTTGTAGAAAATGTAAAGCTCATTGAGGAAGTTGAAAAATTGAGAAAAGAGTTAATTGGTTTGAAGGGAGAAGAGAAAGCAAAACCTTCTCAAGATAACCGTGATAACATGGTGAAGAAGCTTGAGAAGGGTTCAAACCTTGCTTCCTCCAAACCCCAATAAAACAATCATGAATCTTTGAAGGACAAGTCAACCAAGAGCAAAAAACATGGAAAAAGGCTGTGCTATGGTTGCGGTGTGTATGGACATATGAGTGCCGCATGTCCTCACAAGAGTTGGGTCGACAAGTGTGAAGTGGCGAAGAAAAGAGCTGCTTCTAAGTTGGCAAATCAAGTGAAAAAGGATGGTCCTAGTGTTTGTGTGAAGTGCAATACATCCGGCCATCCTAGCAAGAATTGCCCCATATCCAAAGAAACAAGAAAGAAGGCTCAAATTGCAACTAGAAGGTGCTATGGGTGCAATGAAGTAGGACACTTGATTGATTCTTGTCCTAACAAGCAAAACAAGTTCAAGGCAAACAAAGGACGCATATGCTACTCATGTGGAACAAAGGGACATCTTAGCTTTGATTGTCCCAATGGTAACCTCTCTAAGCCGAAAGCTCATTCTCATCATTATATGCTTAGGAAGACCACTTATGGAGGTAGCACTAGACAAGTGATGTGTTCACCATGCACTAGTGCTAAATCCATTTGGGTACCTAAGCACTTATTGACTAACTCCCAAGGACCCAATAAGTGTTGGGTACCAAAATATACTTAGTGTCTCATTGTAGGTACCACAAGGTGAGATGAAAACTTCGGCGTGGTTGAGTAAGCATATTGAGATCTTAACTCAAACTATCAACCTACTATCTATATATCATCCTATATGGTTGACCCGAAGATGACTTGGTGGCTATATAAATAGTTTCATTCTCACTATTGGCAACAAGTACCTAAACTCACTAGGTGGCTAAGTAGACTCAATTCATATTCATAATCATAATGCTTGCCATTCGATGCTCTTAATAGCTCTCTTGTAGAGCAATACTCTTATGGAAATACAGGAATACTCAGAAGACCAAAAGCCAATGGTAGAAGTCACAAGTCAAGAAATTCACTTGGTGCTATCCTGCACAAAACGGACGTGTCCGGTATGGCCAGGGACAGAAAAGACTAATGTCAAGGCTGCAGCATGAATTCATATTATCTGTCAGCCAGAACCTCATCTACCCAAGGACTTGTAATCATTATTATTCACATCAAGTCAAGAGAAACAAATTTTCTTGTCCCCCACATATTGGACAAGACCGGTATTGCAACAAGCAAAGGGAATGGTTGTTCAGGCTACAAAATTTTCTCAATGTCTTATGGTCCTTGACTTACATCTCTCTTGACTGGTTGTGAGCACTTTCTCATCACAAATTCAATTTGGAGCAAATCTCTTTGTGGTTGATTCAAAATAGGCACCAAACTCCTAAGTTCTTTAAAGAACCAAGTGCTAGTCATCAGTTATTCAAACAACCTAATGCACTTATTTAGGGGGGAGTTTGATCTCTATCTTGAATCATTGTGGACTAATATCATGCTCGAGTAATTATGTAGTCCTATAAGCATGAAGGAGAATCTTTGATAAGCATATATGGCAAGAGTGATTTATGAAGCAACAATGACCAATGACATGTTACTCATTTTCCAAATGAAACGTGAAATCATTGAATGAAGTATGGTGTCTTCTATGTGGAATGGTTGTTGACTCAAGGCAAAGGTATGCATAAAGTGGACTTCTTCTCCTTTGTGGGCTCAAGGCTAAGGTATGTGTTTACATATATGCATTGAAATTGCATCTAAGGCCCTTTTATGCTAGATTGTGCATTCGGGTGATATAGAATTAATGTTTTCAAAACCTTTACTAGTATGAGTAGGATTTGTGAATTGCGAAAACATTGGTTCTTGGTCTTTGTGACCTACTCATGAGACTTGTGATTATAGCTCCTCTTGATTACTTGATTGCCTAATCACAAGTACCATGAGTCTCTCAAGTCCATTCCAACTTAGAATAGTTATATCCTATCTCTCTAAGTCTTCTTAGTAATTGAACTTTGGATCAAAGAGTGGACTAGAAAAGTAAAATAAGAAAAATCCTCACTTAAGCAAATGAAATGGAAGGAAAGAGCCTAAGTGGCATTTGGATCAAGAATCAGTGCACTTTTGGATGAAGAATGTGCTGAGAAGGGGTTTTGGAAGAAAAATGAAACAAAAGACTGGAAAAACAGCCAGCCAGCAAATACCGGACGTGTCCGGTACAGATATCAGACGTGTCCGGTATCCGAAGGCTATATAAGGGCAGCGTACCCCTTCGGGACAGTTCAGAAACAGACTTCTCTCTCCTCTGTCCGCCCGGGAAAAATCGCCCCTCTTTTCCCTAGGTGGCGATTTGAGGATTCAACCGTGGAAAATCTTGAGAGATGACTGGAGTGGAGTGATTGAAGGCCAAGATTCAAGGGTCTACTCGCTGCATTTGGATTCCCCTCCTCTCCTTCTCTCTCACGGTACCCAAACCTCGGACATCTTCCGATCTACAGTGTAGAGCTTTATTTTCAAATTCCTTTGGTCAAAGTGCTGCATTGGTAGTCTGGTGTGCCAAAAGTTTGGATTCATTTGGTGAAGATTTGGTCGAAACCCCAGATTTGGGCTGCTGCGCACATACCGGACGTGTCCGGTATGCATATCGGACGTGTCCGGTATTTCCCAGCAGTGCAGGATCACCTGCAGTTTTAATATCAAATCTTCGTATAATTGCTTCTTATGATATGATTGTTCATCTATGATAAGATTGTGAACCTATGAACATGAGTTGATCTAGGTGCTCACAAATCTTTAGATAAATAATTATTTCACTTGTGGCAATTGACTTAAACTTAAGGCAACCTTCTAAAAGTGCTTCGGTATTGTCGTGTGGTCACAGGGCAGCAGTCATGAGTGGAAGGCAAGAACCAAGGACCAAGCATTCACATGACCCTCAAATGGCAAGGTTCAAGAAGGGTAAGCACGACTCAGATGCAGGGCAATCAAGTGGGAGTCGGAGGCCTAGGAGGGCAGCAGCAGTTAGAGCTTCACAGCAGTTTGCTTCCTCAGCTGGTGGCCACTCCTCCTCAAGTGAGGAAAGGGACGACACATCAAGGAAAAGAAGAAGCACAGAAATTGAGTCCGAGGAAGAAGAATAGGATGTGGAAACACCATCTCAGCAGCAGTCACCACCTCAGAGAGGCCTTCACTTTGGGTTGCTTGAGGTTCACCCATGTCCTATGCCATCTCACTGTCCTCAGGTCAACTACAGGGGTAAGGGCATGACAGAGAGAGCTAGAGCTGAGAGGAGGATTGATCCAAGAGGTATGCCCAATAACCAGAGTGATTACAGGTTTCACACTCGGTTTCACAGAGATTTCTATAACAGTGTGATACTCACAAGGAACCCGATAGTGACCAAATCTCAGTGGGTTGATTGGGAATACACGAAAGAGCTGCAGAAGCCATCTCTTGATAGAGCCATTGATATTTGCCAAAGGATTGGAGTCTATGAGATCATGGAGTTCCAGCATGACTGGAACACAGAGGTTATTGCACAATTCTATGCCACCAAGTTCTTTGAGGAGAGACGGCTCCACTGGAGGCTAGAGGGAGACTGGTATAGTGTGGAGTATGAGGCGTTTGCAGCATATCTAGGTTTTGGTCAGGAGGACTTGGAGAGGGAAAAGATTCACACAGAGTTGCCACTTCCACCTGAGCAGATGGGACACCTCTACCCAGCATAATCTTATGTGCGCCCAGAGATCAGTCACACACATAAGCCAACAAATTGCATAAATTGTATTATAACCAATGTTTAATACATAGCGAATAATATCAAAGTCATTACACAGCGGAAAAATAAAGATAACTCTCGCGGTAGCTCCATTGCACAGGGACGTCGACTGGTGAAGTACAAGTCTAGTAGTCCTCTGGGTAGTCCTGATCACTATCACCATCTGTTACCCATCCGGGATTTTTAACCAAGTAATGAAAAATAAACAAGCGTAAGTACATGTCGTACTCAACAAGACTAGCATGGGTTCATGAGGCTCAAAAGGTTGACACGGTTTAACAGCAGGTTGCTTTTAATTAATCATCTTTTATGCAGTTGGATAGCAACAAGTTAATATGCCCATTCTCATGATCACAGTAAACACAATTAATGAGTAGCAATAAATAGATAAGCAACAAGTAAACATCACCCTGAAAGATAACTACTCCGTGAGTTTTCCGGGCCACTCGTGACCATGAGCGCGGCTAGTATACCAGTTTTACACTCTGCAGAGGTTGTGCACTTTCACTATGAGCCGTGATTCCCATTTGCTCGGGTTAATTACTCCCATAACACTACCAAGGTGAGAGAGCAGGGTTTCACTATGAAGCCTTTCAAAGGTTCGTCTAACATGTTAGGGCCGTGAGGTTTCCTCGGCAAGCAGATGTAGAGCCCCCCTTCCATATGGCACAAGGTCACGCAGGTTATACACATATGGACAGAGGCCGCACTATACCCGAGTCGTCTAAGCCCCTCTTGCGCCTTTCGGTAAACTCTAACAAGCTAGAAAAGGTCCTCATACTGAGCTAAAACCAGAGCCATATAGCCCTCATAGTTGCACTGTAAGTCCCAGCTTTTGCTGACAGATCATTACCAATGGGGAAGGATATGGTGCATCACAAAACTATGCCCCAATCCCCTAGTTCCATGTTGCTAAAAAGGCATCTTTTAATCCTTATTGCATATTCAATCAATCAGTTTACATGATCACGGTATCAATAACGCACTAGCATCAATTACCACATGCATAAACCCATAGGTTGCAAGGAACAGGATAACAAAACTAGGAAGTAACTATGGTTAACAAGGAAGACACATGAAAATGCAATTATTTATTGGGTGAATAGGACAACAAGGATGATCCATGCTAATACTTGCCTTGATCAGCAAACTCCTGGTGATTCGGGTTGTCGCAGTACTGATCTTGATCACCCACGTAAGGCTCACCGTCTATACTCGATCCATCATAACAACACACACGCATACAGGGGCAATCATGCATACAAACAAGAGTTTTCATTAGAATAGTACACCAACAGAGAGAAAATAAATTAAAAAGGTTATAAAACAAATCTACGCGTTGCTACGATCACATCGATATAAAGTTTGCGCAAATCAGATTTAAAACGAGGAAGATGTGAATTTTACAAGATTTATAATAGAATAATAATAGATTAAATATAATCTCGAATTTTAAAGGTTAATAACATATGAAACAGTGGTACTAACTGATAGATCATCAAATTACAAATCTAACGCAATTTGAATCGTTCAAATCGGAATTAAAACGGAGAAACTACGAACAAAACAGTTTTGATTTAAAATCTGAAAACACATTTTCATATATACCGAAAATAAATACGCCTTTAAATACAGAGAACGTAATATACTGAATACGCTAAGGGCTGCGGGCTAAGCATTAAAAACCGCAGGGGGTTATTCGCAAAAACGCCGGCCGAATCGGTATGGGCTGCTCTTCGGCCGTCCGATTCAAAATCGGCGGATCAGATTAAAAGAGGGGAGGGGTGGCGGTGCTCTCGGCCGGAAAACAGAGGCCGACGGCGGCGCCATGGCCGGAGGGCCGCCGGAGAAGGCGAACTCGCCCTTCGGTGCATGAAATAGGTCGGGAAGGGTACCCATAGATCGGGAAGAGCATCGCAAGCTCACCTAGGGTGATGGGAAGGTCGGAAATCGACTCGGAGATAACTCGCGGCGTGACCCGGCGGACGGTGGATCTTTGCAATGGCGGCGGAGGCGTGTCAGTGCACAAATCGAAGGGGGAAAGTGCTCGGGAACTTCACAAGATCACAGCGAAGCTCCTCAAAGGCTTACCGGGAAGAAATTGGTGGCGAATCGAGCTAATTGCTCGCGGCGGCGGCTGCTCGGTTCTCGCGGGAGCTCGGCAGTGGCGGCGAGAAGAGGCGGCTAGGGTTAGGTGACGGCTACGGGGGGGTGTGGCGCTGCTTAAATACTTCTGAGGTGTGGCGACAATCTCGGAGATTGAAACAAACTCGGCGAGCGGAGAAATCGGCTTCGGCCGTTTTCTTTCTTGCCCGCGTCGGACTCTCGGCGAGCAGCAGAGAGAAACAGGGGAGGGGCTGTCCAGGGGGTCCCACAGGTCGGTAGCACCGAGCGCTGGGGTCGGGCTGGCAGTCACGGCAGAGGGACGCTTCGCGCGCGCGTGCTCGGCCGCGGCGGATGAACACGGCAGCAGCGTCTCTGTTCGCGCGGCGAGGGTGGTGGAGAAGGAAAGGCTGACCCGTGGGTCCCACTCATCAGTCAGATGGGGTAAGGGGAAGGGAGGGAGCAGGTCGGCCGAGCTGTCCTCGGGCCATCCGACCTGGGCCTGCTGGGGCCAGGGAGTGGAAAACAGGCCAAGCTGCTGCTCGGGCCAGAAAGGAGAGGGGAAGGGCTCTGCTCTATTTTCTTTTTCCATTTTCCAATTTCATTTTCCAAAAGGGTTTTCAAATTGGGTTTTGAAATATTTGAGAAATTCAAATAAGCTACAACAGTACAAAGAAGAAATGCTCCAGCATGAATGCATCATACATGTGTATGACCTAGGTTTGATTTTTATATTTGAGAAAAATTATTATTTCCCCATATTGGAATGATCAATTAATTGCACAATTAAATAAATTTCTACTATTTAAAAGAATGCAATTTTTTGGGTGTTACAATTCTACCCCCCTTAAAAATAATCTCGTCCTCGAGATTCAGTTGGTGCTTACTCAAACAACTCCGGGTACTTTTCTCTGAGATCTTCCGGTACTCTCAAACACTTTCTCAACTGAGATATGTGGAACACATCATGCACACCGGACAAACTTTCCGGTAGTTCTAGCTGATATGCCACTTGTCCACGTCTCTCTAGGATCTTGAAAGGACCAATATACCTTGGTGCCAATTTTCCTTTGCTGTTGAACCTTTTCACACTTCTCATCGGGGACACTTTAAGGTATACATAGTCTCCTACATTAAAAGCTAGTTCTCTTCTCCGTGTATCCGCATAGCTCTTCTATCTAGATTGTGCTATTCTCAAGTTCTCTCTTATTGTCTGGACTTGCTCCTCTGCGTCTCTCAACACATCCGGTCCAAACACTTGACTTTCCCCAGTTTGATTCCAAAACAAGGGTGTCCTGCACTTGCGTCCATACAATGCTTCGAAGGGTGCCATCTTGAGACTTTTCTGGTAACTATTATTATAAGAGAACTCCGCATACGGCAGACTCTTATCCCAACTTGTTCCATACTGTAAAGCACAAGCTCTCAACATATCTTCCAAAATCTGATTAATCCGTTCAGTTTGACCGTCAGTTTGAGGGTGATATGCAGAACTGAAATTCAACCGTGTTCCCAATGATCTATGCACTTGTTGCCAAAACTGTGAGGTATACTGCGTACCCCTATCGGACACTATCTTCTTTGGAACTCCATGTAGACACACAATCCTTTCCATATACAACTCTTCAAGTCTTGCTCCGGTATAGGTGGTCTTGACGGGGAGGAAATGAGCAACTTTAGTCAGTCGATCCACAATTACCCAGATTGAATCATAACCTCTCTGAGTACGTGGCAATCCAACTGTGAAGTCCATACCGACTTCCTCCCACTTCCACTCAGGTATCTTCAGTGGTTGTAACAATCCTGCAGGCCTCTGGTGTTCAGCTTTAACTCTCTGACAGGTATCACAGATAGCCACATATTCTGCTACATCACGCTTCAGTCCAACCCACCAATATTTTCCCTTCAGATCCAAATACATCTTGGTACTTCCTGGGTGTATAGAATATGCTGACTCATGAGCTTCACACAGTATAGCGTCTCGGATGGATTTCACTTCAGGTACACAGAGTCTCTTCCCAAACCATAAGGTTCCATTCTCATCTAGCCTGAATCCGGGTGATTTTCCAACCACAATGTTCTCTGCTATTTCCTTGAGCTTCTCATCTTCCAACTAAGCCTTTCGTATCTCTTGCTCTAGTGTGGGTTCAACCTCCATCTCAACAGCATTGACCACAATTCCCAAGTTGAGACGCTCCATCTCTGCACACAACTCTGCTGGAATAGTGGTTGTTCGAATCTCATTAGCATAACTTTTTCTACTAAGAGCATTGGCCACAACATTTGCTTTGCCTGGATGATAATGCACTTCCAGGTCATAATCCTTTATCAATTCCAACCAACGACGTTGCCTCAAATTCAACTCTGACTGGGTGAAGATATACTTCAAACTCTTATGATCTATATAGATGTCACACTTATGACCAATCAGATAATGCCTCCATAACTTCAGAGCGTGAACCACAGCTGCAAGCTCCAAATCATGAGTAGGATAATTCAACTCATGCTTCCTCAACTGTCTCGATGCATATGCTACGACTCTTCCTTCTTGCATGAGAACACAACCAAGACTTAGGCGGGAAGCATCACAATAGATAGAGAACTTCTTACTTAGGTCCGGCAAAACCAACACTGGCGTTGTTGTCAATCTCTTCTTCAATTCTTCGAAACTAGCTTGACACTTCTCAGACCAAGAAAACTACGAATGCCAGTCACATCAGTTGGCGGCTTCCAATTCAACACGTCTGCCACCTTGCTTGGGTCTACAGAAATTCCACCATTGGACACAATATGTCCTAGAAACGCAACTTCTCTCAACCAGAACTCGCACTTACTTCGCTTGGCATACAGCTTATGTTCTCTGAGCTTCTGCAAAACCAATGTCAGATGTTCGGCATGCTCTTCTTCATTCTTGGAGTAGATCAAGATATCATCAATGAACACCACAACAAACTTATCCAAGAATTCCATGAATACCTTGTTCATCAGATACATGAAGTAGGCAGGTGCATTAGTCAAACCAAAGGACATTACCGTATACTCATACAATCCATACCGAGTAGTGAATGCAGTCTTAGGTATGTCAGAGCCACGAATCTTCAACTGATGATAACCTGAACGGAGATCAATCTTGGAAAACACACAAGCACCTCTCAACTGATCAAATAAGTCATCGATTCTAGGCAACGGATACTTGTTCTTAATGGTGACCTCATTCAGTGACCGATAATCAACACACATCCTTTGACTACCATCTTTCTTATCAACAAAAATAACCGGGGCTCCCCAAGGTGAAGAACTAGGACGAATGAAACCTTTTTCTGACAATTCTTTGATTTGTTTCTTAAGTTCTTCTAATTCTTTAACTCCCATTCTATATGGACGTTTAGCTATAGGTGCAGTACCAGGTAACAACTCAATGATAAATTCAATGTCACGGTCAGGCGGCATACCTGGCAACTCATCTGGAAACACATCTTCAAACTCATCCACCACTGAGTTATCCGGCTGTACTTCTTCTCTGAACTGATGTACTGTGGCTTTCAGTTGAACTTGCAAAGCAACCTCAATTCTGACCTCATCTCCCTTCTGGGTAGTGATAGTCACGACCTTCTCCTTGCACTTTATATTGATGTCGTTCTTCATCATCCAATCCATACCCAGGATAAGATCAATTCCGGCAGTATTTAGAACAGTAGGGGTTATCTCAAATTCTACCTCCCTTAATGAGACAGTAATCGGGAGACACTGAAGAGTAGCTTGCATAACACCACCCGGAGAAGAAACCATAATAGGATGTTTCATGACACTAAGGGGAATACCATACTTTCTAACAAATGTGTGCGAAATGAAAGTATGCGAAGCACCAGAGTCAAAAAGAACTGTAGCGGGGATGGAGTCGATATTGAACGTACCCATCATGACCTTTGGAGTCTCCTGTGCCGTATCAACCGACACATGGTTCACCTTCCCGGTGCGAGGTGGCACTCTCTGCTAGTTGTTCTGCTCCTGGGAGGCTTGGAGATTCTGCTTCTCAGGACAATTGTAGGACAAGTGTCCTTCCTTGCCACAGTGGAAACACTTGTTGGGGGCACCATTCTTCACTGGGATGTTGTTGGGAGCAGTCAGTTGTGGCGCCTGATTGCCACCTTGCTGCTGGTACTGGGAACGCTGCTGGTTCTGGGAACGTTATTGATTCTAGAAATTGTTCTTGAATCCAGACTGTCCCTGGAAACGTTGTTGCTGCTGAGGCTGCTGCTGGTTGTTACGGAAGCGGCTGTTGCTTCCAGATGACTGCCCTTGAAACTTCCTCTTCTTCTTCTTCTCATCTATCTCACGGCGCTTGCTCTCGATGATCAAAGCTTTGTCCACCAACTGTTGGAAGTTGGCGAAAGTGTGGAAAAGCAACTGGTACTGGAGATGATCATTCAGTCCATCCAAGAAGAGCTCTTGCTTCTTGGCATCATCTTCAACCTCTTTTGGAGCATACCGTGACAATTGGATGAACTTGTCATGGTACTCGGCAACTAGCATTCCTCCCTGCTTCAGAGAAAGAAACTCCTTCTTCTTTAGCTTCATCAACCCTGCAGGCACATGATGATTGCGGAACCCCTCACGGAATTGCCGCCAAGAGATGGGGTTGGCACGTCCAAAACGGAAAGACTCCCACCAATCCAGAGCAGCTCCCTGCAACTGCCCAGATGCATAGAGAACCTTCTCGACGTCATTGCATTGGGCGATCTCCAGCTGCCTTTCTATTGCACGCAGCCAATCATCAGCTTGGAGAGGATCACTGGAATGATCGAAGGTGCGCGGGCGTCCCTTCAAGAATTCGCTTCTCTTGTCACGGGGTGGTGGAGGTGGGTTCCCATTGCCATTGTTTCGCTGCAGCAGTTGAATGTTCTGGGCCATCTACTGCATCAGCTGTGTTTGCATCATCATCAGCTGCTCCATGTTAGGTTGTGGCGGAGGTGGTGGTGGATTAGCATTTTCTTCAGAGGTACCATCACCCCTTGGGTTCCTCCTGGTGTGGGCCACCTGCTGTTCAAATCATTGAAGTGAGGTTTAGAATTCTTTTCCATTAAAATAACACTTAAAAGACTAGAACAGGAAATTCTGGGCGCGATCCAAAAACGGCAGAGTAGAACAACAGTCATATCTGGAGTTCCCGAAGTCAAACAGAGACATGCTATACATGGTTGGAAAGCATGAGAAAAACTCTACAACTTTTATTCATACCATCTCTCCAGATTCTGTCGTTAAGTTTAGCAAAAACAGATTTGATTCGAAACTATTTCAGAGTAACAAACAGCGCAGAAACTTTGACTTGTGATATTTGTTTCTCCCAAACCGTAAATGATATTGAGATGATTCTTGCGGCCAAAGAAAACTACAGAAGTCTAGTTTTTCAAAAAAATTTCTCATGATTTTTGGTCGTATATAATTAAATAGGAAAAATAACTAAGGCAGAGAGGTCTGAAGAACAGCACTGCTGGAAACTGAGATAATCAACCCAAACTATTATGCATTAATTCAAACCTATATAAAGAGATTTGCGGACATGCCCACAATCTCAGCACTCATTACAAACTCCAAATCAAGCATTGTTCATAAGGAAAAGCAATCTAGCACAAAAGTTCACAAGACACGAACTAGACTCGACTTGACTCAACTTGCGCTACTAACGTCTTTTGCTTCTAACTAGGGGTAACTCCTCTAGGGGTCGATGTCGGTGCGGGTGTGAGCATCTCCATGGTCTCCTCGGTTCCTTGGCGGTGATTCAGCTGGGCACCTTGGTGATGGTGGAGGGGGTCCAACACCGAGTTGCCTGTTCAACTCATCCACCGCCCGGCTGAGCTTGTAGTTAGCTTCAGTCCTGGTGTTCAGCTCATCTAGTGTCTGGTCCAGAAAAGTGTTGGTCTGGGCCAAACATTCCAAGGCAGCGTGGAGTCGGGCGTTCACTTCTCCAAGTGGACCGGCGATACTGCAGTTAGCTTGGCCACTCTGACGGCGGGGAAGGTAGCGGTGCATCTCCCACTTGATGATGTCCCAATTCTCATGGCGGTGCACCATAAGAGCTTGTCGTGCGGCATCCTTGATGGTGGCAGCTTTGGAGAGTCGAATGGAGACAGCATAGTGGATATTCTTCACCTGGCTTCCCTCCTTGATGTACACCCTCGTCTCATAGTAGTCGGCGTAGTCAGGGTGCTTCCAGTGCTCCGTCTTGTACAGCACCGAGGCGTTGGGGTAGAAGCGGCGCACCAAGTCGAGAAGCAGCGGGTGGTAGTAGTCATCACCATGATGATCATAGTGAATCATTCCCACCCAGGGTTTTCCACCTTGGTCTCCATCATCGTCGCCATCGTCATCGGGGTCGTCGGAGTCATCCGAGTCGCCTTCATCATCTTCGTCATCAGGGTCGCCAGCACAATCCTGGTCACCCTGCGGCTCCACCTTCTCGGGTTCATCTTTCTGAGGGTCATCCATAGGTACGTCTTCAGAGCTGTCTTCCAAGGGCTCTTCACTGGGCTCCTCCACTGGTACATCTTCCACGGGTACCTCTGGTCGGGAAACACGTCCGCCAGAGAGGAAGCATTGCAGGTACCTCTTAGGTGGCATGACACGCTTGCGAGCAGTGCGCTTAAGGTTGGCCATCTACAAGAAATAAGATTAAGTCAAAATTTTGCAATGGACAAGGGTAGGATATCAGCAAAAACTTGTAGCAAATTAATATAACAAGTAAAAAGAGATAATAAAGCTAAGAGCTATACAGGCTTGCGTCCTACAGTCAACACGGCTCCGATACCAATTTGTCACACCCAATTTTAGGGATAAAATGGGATGCATAATCTTATGTGCGCTCAGAGATCAGTCACACACATAAGCCAACAAATTACATAAATTGTATCATAACCAATGTTTAATACATAGCGAATAATATCAAAGTCATTACACAGCGGAAAAATAAAGATAACTCTCGCGGTAGCTCCATAGCACAGGGACGTCGACTGGTGAAGCACAAGTCTAGTAGTCCTCTGGGTAGTCCTCATCACTATCACCATCTGTTACCCATCCGGGATTTTTAACCAAGTAATGAAAAATAAACAAGCGTAAGTACATATCGTACTCAACAAGACTAGCATGGGTTCATGAGGCTCAAAAGGTTGACACAGTTTAACAGCAGGTTGCTTTTAATTAATCATCTTTTATGCAGTTGGATAGCAACAAGTTAATATGCCCATTCTCATGATCACAGTAAACACAATTAATGAGTAGCAATAAATAGATAAGCAACAAGTAAACATCACCCTGAAAGATAACTACTCCGTGAGTTTTCCGGGCCACTCGTGACCGTGAGCGCGGCTAGTATACCAGTTTTACACTCTGCAGAGGTTGTGCACTTTCACTATGAGCCGTGATTCCCATTTGCTCGGGTTAATTACTCCCATAACACTACCAAGGTGAGAGAGCAGGGTTTCACTATGAAGCCTTTCAAAGGTTCGTCTAACATGTTAGGGCCGCGAGGTTTGCTCGGCAAGCAGATGTAGAGCCCCCCTTCCATATGGCACAAGGTCACGCAGGTTATACACATATGGACAGAGGCCGCACTATACCCGAGTCGTCTAAGCCCCTCTTGCGCCTTTCGGTAACCTCTAACAAGCTAGAAAAGGTCCTCATACTGAGCTAAAACTAGAGCCATATAGCCCTCATAGTTGCACTGTAAGTCCCAGCTTTTGCTGACAGATCATTACCAAGGGGAAGGATATGGTGCATCACAAAACTATGCCCCAATCCCCTAGTTCCATGTTGCTAAAAAGGCATCTTTTAATCCTTATTGCATATTCAATTAATCAGTTTACATGATCATGATATCAATAACGCACTAGCATCAATTACCACATGCATAAACCCATAGGTTGCAAGGAACAGGATAACAAAACTAGGAAGTAACTATGGTTAACAAGGAAGACACATGCAAATGCAATTATTTATTTGGTGAATAGGACAACAAGGATGATCCATGCTAATACTTGCCTTGATCAGCAAACTCCTGGTGATCCGGGTTGTCACAGTACTGATCTTGATCACCCACGTAAGGCTCACCGTCTATACTCGATCCATCATAACAACACACACGCATACAGGGGCAATCATGCATACAAACAAGAGTTTTCATTAGAACAGTACACCAATAGAGAGAAAATAAATTAAAAAGGTTATAAAACAAATCTACGCGTTGCTACGATCACATCGATATAAAGTTTGCGCAAATCGGATTTAAAACGAGGAAGATGTGAATTTTACAAGATTTATAATTGAATAATAATAGATTAAATATAATCTCAAATTTTAAAGGTTAATAACATATGAAACAGTGGTACTAACTGATAGATCATCAAATTACAAATCTAACGCAATTTGAATCGTTCAAATCGGAATTAAAACGGAGAAACTACGAACAAAACAGTTTTGATTTAAAATCTGAAAACACATTTTCATATATACCGAAAATAAATACGCCTTCAAATACAGAGAACGTAATATACTGAATACGCTAAGGGCTGCGGGCTAAGCATTAAAAACCGCAGGGGGTTATTCGCAAAAACACCGGCCGAATCGGTATGGGCTGCTCTTCGGCCGTCCGATTCAAAATCGGCGGATCAGATTAAAAGAGGGGAGGGGTGGCGGTGCTCTCGGCCGGAAAACAGAGGCCGACGGCGGCGCCATGGCCGGAGGGCCACCGGAGAAGGCGAACTTGGCCTTCGGTGCATGAAATAGGTCGGGAAAGGTACCCATAGATCGGGAAGAGCATCGGGTGATGGGAAGGTCGGAAATCGACTCGGAGATAGCTCGCGGCGTGACCCGGCGGACGGTGGATCTCTGCAACGGCGGCGGAGGCGTGTCAGTGCACAAATCGAAGGGGGAAAGTGCTCGGGAACTTCACAAGATCACAGCGAAGCTCCTCAAAGGCTTACCGGGAGGAAATTGGTGGCGAATCGAGCTAATTGCTCGCGGCGGCGGCTGCTCGGTTCTCGCGGGAGCTCGGCAGTGGCGGCGAGAAGAGGCGGCTAGGGTTAGGTGACGGCTACGGGGGGGTGTGGCGCTGCATAAATACTTCCGAGGTGTGGCGACAATCTCGGAGATTGAAACAAACTCGGCGAGCGGAGAAATCGGCTTCGGCCGTTTCTTCTCTGCTTCGGACTCTCGGCGCGGCGACGAACTCGGCTTCGGCTCTTTTCTTTCTTGCCCGCGTCGGACTCTCGGCGAGCAGCAGAGGGAAACAGGGGAGGGGCTGTCCAGGGGGTCCCACAGGTCGGTAGCACCGAGCGCTGGGGTCGGGCTGGCAGTCACGGCAGAGGGACGCATCGCGCGCGCGTGCTCGGCCGCAGCGGATGAACACGGCAGCGGCGTCTCTGTTCGCGCGGCGAGGGAGGTGGAGAAGGAAAGGCTGACCCGTGGGTCCCACTCGTCAGTCAGATGGGGTAAGGGGAAGGGAGGGAGGAGGTCGGCCGAGCTGTCCTTGGGCCATCCGACCTGGGCCTGCTGGGGCCAGGGAGTGGAAAACAGGCCAAGCTGCTGCTCGGGCCAGAAAGGAGAGGGGAAGGGCTCTGCTCTATTTTCTTTTTCTATTTTCCAATTTCATTTTCTAAAAGGGTTTTCAAATTGGGATTTGAAATATTTGAGAAATTCAAATAAGCTACAACAGTACAAAGAAGAAATGCTCCAGCATGAATGCATCATACATGTGTATGACCTAGGTTTGATTTTTATATTTGAGAAAAATTATTATTTCCCTATATTGGAATGATCAATTAATTGCACAATTAAATAAATTTCTACTATTTAAAAGAATGCAATTTTTCGGGTGTTACACTCTCTGATCAAGAAGTTATTCACCATGCTCTTTGGCATTTGCAGAGATATCAGTGATGTGAGAACTCGACAGAGGAAGACTGATAGATCGGTCAAGAGGCTTCACCAGCAGCTTGAGCTCCAGCCTCCGAGGTCACCTATGTCAGATGAGGAGCCACCTGAGACTTTTGAGCAGCAGATGGGCAGATATAGCACCTACTTTTCTGAGTTTGAGCAGAGTCAGAGTTAGGAGACTGAGGCAGAGAGGGAGACTCAGCAGCAGCAGCAGACTGAGGCACCGCAGCACCAGCAGGGAGAGGAGCAGCCTCACGCTCAGCAGACTTTTGGCACTCTACCCTTGCGTTCCATACCTCCTCCACCGGTTCAGCACCGACCCAGCGCTGCAGAGGCTTTTTGGGAGGACATCTTTGGCAGCGTCAGTGGTTACGACTACGACTACGGAGGCATGGGTTCCTCCAGTGGCCACCGTGACCCAGGGCAGAGTAGCAGGTACCCTCCGAGTGGCTTCGATGATGATGATGATGAGTGAGTAAGTTCAGCAGTAGTTACAGCATGCAGCCCCTTGTATCTTCATGATCTTCAGCGACCTTTTTGGAGATAGATGACAAAGGGGGAGAGAAATGATTGAAGCTTCAGGATAAGCTTCAGGATGTTGGTTTAGTTTCAGCTTTTGCTCCTGAAGGCTTGTACTGCAGAGCTGTATCTAGTTAGCTTGTATTTGAGCTTATTGATGTACTCTTTGTCATATGAGATCTTGTTGAGTTTATTGATGTATCATATGTGACCATGAAATGGATGGAGACTTATTATATATGATATATTCTATCTTAGTAGTTGTGGACTTGAGAACCTTGTGATGTGTGACTTGTCTGTGAAATACTTGATGTACTTACTTTTGTAAGGTCTATGCTTGTTAGTGTGATGTTATTGACTTGAGTTGATGTATGTTTTCACTTTTCTTCTTGTGTGATATATCTTGTCATATGTATCACGGTTTATATTGCTTATACACTTTTACACCTCACGGATTCAATGACTTAGGAGAAGTTTTCCACTTCACTTAATTTGTGCAAATTGGCATTTGAGGTCAATTTTTGAATTCCATTCTTATTACACACATTAAGGGGGAGCATCTCATAACTCATTGGATCCAAAACCTTAAATTTGATATCTTTTGTAAGCTTTAATCAAGGTTGTCATCAATCACCAAAAAGGGGGAGATTTAAAGTGCACCTAGCCCTTTCGTGGGTTTTGGATGAATTGATGACAATGTTGATTAAAGGTCTAACCCGTGTGCTAAGTGTGAAACAGGGAATGGTTTATCTCATTTATGCTTGAAATGCTATTTAGAGCCAAAATGATGGATTGTTGTATGTTTCAATCAAACTCAAACACAAGACAACAATGAAAATGAGGTTATAGCAAAGGCTCATTTATTATGAGGTATCATTGATTCACTTGGAATCAAAACAATCAAAGTTAAGATGACAACACATTTGAATGGATGATTCAAAGCTAATTGTGACAAAAGTGCTTGAGTTGGTGAAGATAGCAAGGAAAAGTCTTTGAGGTACTAAGCAAGGGTGAAGGGCAAGCAAGGGCTTGGTGGCCGAAGAACCTAGCTAGAGTGAAGAAGAGAAGTATTTGCATTTAGTCGATGGACTAATCAAGCATGAAGGACATGACGTGATGGAGAATCAAATTTGCTTATTCAAGAAGAAGCAATCAAAGTGACTTGATGCATTGAGATCATCCCATAAATCAAATGTTGCAATCAAGTTACATGCTCAAGATGGTTGTTGCTCAAGACGGATTTCAAAATCACTCATGACATCACATTGTTACAAGGTTGAAGAAAAACGGCTTGGTTCACTTGAAGATTAACTCCCAAGGTTTAAATTCGTTTAACATTTAAATTTGAATTGATAGGAAAGCCGTACTATTAAGAGGGATGCATCATGATGATAGATGGTGATACATAAGTGCTCAAACCAACCCATGTGAGATATGAGAGAGGTAGGGCACTTCATCTAGTTGAGAGCTCTCAGGCTGAGCATACCGGACATGTCCGGTATTCATACCGGACGCGTCCGGTATTGGCCGGCTCAGCAGGTTTTACCTCAGCTTCGGGTTGTTCGTTTGTCGGAAGTTCCGATGTTGGTCGGAAGTTTCGACGTGTCGGAAGTACCGACGTGGGTCGGAAGTTCCGAGGAAAATCTGTGCTCTGGCAGGTGACCGTTGGGGCAATACCGGACGTGTCCGGTATGCATACCGGACGTGTTCGATATTCCAACGGCTAGTTAACGGCTAGTTTCGGGGAGTGGGTTATAAAAGGCCCCAAGCCTCCACCCTTGGAGGTTGTTGATTCTACAGACTTCCCTGACTTTCTCTGAGCTCTAGCAACACTCTCTAACCCTCTCTAAGTGTGTGATTGATCCTAAAGTGCCAAATCCATTTGTGGGTTTAGAGAGAATTCAAAACGGAGAGCAAGCCATCACTTGAGCACTTGTGCAAATCGTCGATCTCGTGGTTCGCATTTGTTACTCTTGGACTCTTCGGTCCTAGACGGTTAGGCGTTGCCGGAGAGCACCCAAGAACTTGTGGTGTGCCTCGGAAAGTTTGTAACGGTTCGATCTCTCCGCAAAAGAGATCACCTAGTGGAAGGAGCATAGCGGGTGAAATAGACCGTGGCTAGAGTTGACCTGTGGTGTCCTCTAGAGCTAACCCTTGTGGTTGCTCGCAGCCAGCTCAACGGAGAGTAGGACCCGAGGGGGTGCCGAACTTCGGTAAAACAAATATCGTGTCTCACTTTGCATTCCTTTAATATTTGTGATTGTCTCCATTGTGCAAGTTGCTGTGCAGGTTATACAGGCATATATACATCACTAGGGGACTGTGTGAGAGATTGGAGAAGAGCAGCAAGAGTTTTGGAGCAAAACTGCACAGCCCGTGCATACCGGACACGTCCGGTATTAATATCGGACGCGTCCGGTATTAGCTCTCTGTGCAAAATTTTGTGCCATTTGTTCTAATCTTTTGTGGTGCAGGTGTTAGGCTCCTAGGTGTTTCATATTCAGTTTATATACTCTGTTTACTCCTTTGGGGGAGTTTGTTTCTTTGTGAGGAGTTTCTAAGTAATTAGAAACTCCGGTTCTAATCGTTTCCGCATTTGAAAGTGTAAATTTTCAGAAACGCCTATTCACCCCCTCTAGGCGGCATCCTAGGTCCTTTCAATTGGTATCAGAGCTTGGACTCACGTTTGAGCTTCACCGCTTGTTAGAAAGGATGGCTACGCCTATGGAGACGGAGCCGGTGCTTCTCCAAAATGATGGTTCAAACTTTCTATCTTGGTCGTCATATGTACTCAATGCATTTCGGACTATTAGTCCTCTTGTTGAGCACATTGTAGTTGGAAGCTTATCTCTTTATATAGTTAATTGGAGCAACTATAAGAATTTGACAAAAGAGGAAGAGATATGCGTCCAACTCAATGCTCAAGCCGTTCTTATCATTTTAGATACATTGAGTGCAGAGGTTCTAGAGGAAGCAATCTACAATGGACAACCACCTCCGGAGAGTGCTCATCTCATTTGGACCAAACTCATTGAGTTATATGGTAAATCCAAATGTGATAAAGCAATTGATCAAGAAGAAATGGAAACCATGTCCATTGCATCCTCAAGTAGCGAAGAAGCCTCAAGAAACCTCAAGGAAGCTGAGCAAAAACAAGAAGTGCAAGCTGCTGCCTCTCTGTGCTCTGTCAGTGAATACCGGACGTGTCCGATAGTGCTACCGGACGTGTCCGGTATCACCAGGACAGACAGAGAGCCAGAAACTGATTGTGTTGATGCTCAAGCTCGCTGGAGACCAAGTGATGAGTCAATTTCAACATCTCATGAAACTCATCATTTGTGTCTTATGGCCAAGAAGAACAAGAAGAAAGCAACCAAGAGAAATTTAGAAAAGATTCTTGGTGGAGTAAAGGAGAAGGCACAAGGCAATAGTCAAGATGAGAGTGATGTTGACGTTGAAGATGAAGACTCTCTTGACTATCTTAGCAACGAAGACAAGCTCATGTTCATCAAGTTATTGAAGGAAAATGATGAGCTAGAGAAGGAGAATGAGGAACAAGAGCAAACTCTTCAAAATCAATAAAAGTTCCTCATCTCCAAGTTGGAAGAACTAAAAGAATTAAATGAGAGGTATGAAAAATTGTCAATTGAGCATGCTTTGGTTACTAACTCCTCTTCCAATGTTGAACAACTAGAAAAAGAGAACTATAGGCTCAAAGCAAAATTAAGTGACCTCTCATTCGAGCAAAACTTTCTACAAGCCGAGTACGCTCATCTCAAGTGCTCATATGAGAAGTTAGTAGAATCACATGCTATGCTTGAGATAGCACATGAGGTTGTCGTAATCATGGTAAAATCTTCTCAACCTCACACCCGTCCACACACTAGTGCACCATTTCAATTAAACTATATTGATGCTAACAAGTGTGTCTCTCAAGCAAGCCAATCTTCGATTGAGCAATCCCTTGTAGAAAATGTAAAGCTCATTGAGGAAGTTAAAAAATTGAGAAAAGAGTTAATTGGTTTGAAGGGAGAAGAGAAAGCAAAACCTTCTCAAGATAACCGTGATAACATGGTGAAGAAGCTTGAGAAGGGTTCAAACCTTGCTTCCTCCAAACCCCAATAAAACAATCATGAATCTTTGAAGGACAAGTCAACCAAGAGCAAAAAACATGGAAAAAGGCTGTGCTATGGTTGCGGTGTGTATGGACATATGAGTGCCGCATGTCCTCACAAGAGTTGGGTCGACAAGTGTGAAGTGGCGGAGAAAAGAGCTACTTCTAAGTTGGCAAATCAAGTGAAAAAGGATGGTCCTAGTGTTTGTGTGAAGTGCAATACATCCGGCCATCCTAGCAAGAATTGCCCCATATCCAAAGAAACAAGAAAGAAGGCTCAAATTGCAACTAGAAGGTGCTATGGGTGCAATGAAGTAGGACACTTGATTGATTCTTGTCCTAACAAGCAAAACAAGTTCAAGGCAAACAAAGGACGCATATGCTACTCATGTGGAACAAAGGGACATCTTAGCTTTGATTGTCCCAATGGTAACCTCTCTAAGCCGAAAGCTCATTCTCATCATTATATGCTTAGGAAGACCACTTATGGAGGTAGCACTAGACAAGTGATGTGTTCACCATGCACTAGTGCTAAATCCATTTGGGTACCTAAGCACTTATTGACTAACTCCCAAGGACCCAATAAGTGTTGGGTACCAAAATATACTTAGTGTCTCATTGTAGGTACCACAAGGTGAGATGAAAACTTCGGCGTGGTTGAGTAAGCATATTGAGATCTTAACTCAAACTATCAACCTACTATCTATATATCATCCTATATGGTTGACCCGAAGATGACTTGGTGGCTATATAAATAGTTTCATTCTCACTATTGGCAACAAGTACCTAAACTCACTAGGTGGCTAAGTAGACTCAATTCATATTCATAATCATAATGCTTGCCATTCGATGCTCTTAATAGCTCTCTTGTAGAGCAATACTCTTATGGAAATACAGGAATACTCAGAAGACCAAAAGCCAATGGTAGAAGTCACAAGTCAAGAAATTCACTTGGTGCTATCCTGCACAAAACGGACGTGTCCGGTATGAATACCAGACGTGTCCGGTATGGCCAGGGACAGAAAAGACTAATGTCAAGGCTGCAGCATGAATTCATATTATCTGTCAGCCAGAACCTCATCTACCCAAGGACTTGTAATCATTATTATTCACATCAAGTCAAGAGAAACAAATTTTCTTGTCCCCCACATATTGGACAAGACCGGTATTGCAACAAGCAAAGGGAATGGTTGTTCAGGCTACAAAATTTTCTCAATGTCTTATGGTCCTTGACTTACATCTCTCTTGACTGGTTGTGAGCACTTTCTCATCACAAATTTAATTTGGAGCAAATCTCTTTGTGGTTGATTCAAAATAGGCACCAAACTCCTAAGTTCTTTAAAGAACCAAGTGCTAGTCATCAGTTATTCAAACAACCTAATGCACTTATTTAGGGGGAGTTTGATCTCTATCTTGAATCATTGTGGACTAATGCTCGAGTAATTATGTAGTCCTATAAGCATGAAGGAGAATCTTTGATAAGCATATATGGCAAGAGTGATTTATGAAGCAACAATGACCAATGACATGTTACTCATTTTCCAAATGAAACATGAAATCATTGAATGAAGTATGGTGTCTTCTATGTGGAATGGTTGTTGACTCAAGGCAAAGGTATGCATAAAGTGGACTTCTTCTCCTTTGTGGGCTCAAGGCTAGGGTATGTGTTTACATATATGCATTGAAATTGCATCTAAGGCCCTTTTATGCTAGATTGTGCATTCGGGTGATATAGAATTAATGTTTTCAAAACCTTTACTAGTATGAGTAGGATTTGTGAATTGCGAAAACATTGGTTCTTGGTCTTTGTGACCTACTCATGAGACTTGTGATTATAGCTCCTCTTGATTACTTGATTGCCTAATCACAAGTACCATGAGTCTCTCAAGTCCATTCCAACTTAGAATAGTTATATCCTATCTCTCTAAGTCTTCTTAGTAACTGAACTTTGGATCAAAGAGTGGACTAGAAAAGTAAAATAAGAAAAATCCTCACTTAAGCAAATAAAATGGAAGGAAAGAGCCTAAGTGGCATTTGGATCAAGAATCAGTGCACTTTTGGATGAAGAATGTGCTGAGAAGGGGTTTTGGAAGAAAAATGAAACAAAAGACTGGAAAAACAGCCAGCCAGCAAATACCGGGCGTGTCCGGTACAGATATCGGACGTGTCCGGTATCCGAAGGCTATATAAGGGCAGCGTACCCCTTCGGGACAGTTCAGAAACAGACTTCTCTCTCCTCTGTCCGCTCGGGAAAAATCGCCCCTCTTTCCCCTAGGTGGCGATTTGAGGATTCAACCGTGGAAAATCTTGAGAGATGACTAGAGTGGAGTGATTGAAGGCCAAGATTCAAGGGTCTACTCGCTGCATTTGGATTCCCTTCCTCTCCTTCTCTCTCACGGTACCCAAACCTCGGACATCTTCCGATCTACAGTGTAGAGCTTCATTTTCAAATTCCTTTGGTCAAAGTGCTGCATTGGTAGTCTGGTGTGCCAAAAGTTTGGATTCATTTGGTGAAGATTTGGTCGAAACCCCAGATTTGGGCTGCTGCGCACATACCGGACGTGTCCGGTATGCATATCGGACGTGTCCGGTATTTCCCAGCAGTGCAGGATCACCTGCAGTTTTGATATCAAATCTTTGTATAATTGCTTCTTATGATATGATTGTTCATCTATGATAAGATTGTGAACCTATGAACATGAGTTGATCTAGGTGCTCACAAATCTTTAGATAAATAATTATTTCACTTGTGGCAATTGACTTAAACTTAAGGCAACCTTCTAAAAGTGCTTCGGTATTGTCATGTGGTCATAGGGCAGCAGTCATGAGTGGAAGGCAAGAACCAAGGACCAAGCATTCACATGACCCTCAAATGGCAAGGTTCAAGAAGGGTAAGCACGACTCAGATGCAGGGCAATCAAGTGGGAGTCGGAGGCCTAGGAGGGCAGCAGCAGTTAGAGCTTCACAGCAGTTTGCTTCCTCAGATGGTGGCCACTCCTCCTCAAGTGAGGAAAGGGACGACACATCAAGGAAAAGAAGAAGCACAGAAATTGAGTCCGAGGAAGAAGAATAGGATGTGGAAACACCATCTCAGCAGCAGTCACCACCTCAGAGAGGCCTTCACTTTGGGTTGCTTGAGGTTCACCCATGTCCTGTGCCATCTCACCTTCCTCAGGTCAACTACAGGGGTAAGGGCATGACAGAGAGAGCTAGAGCTGAGAGGAGGATTGATCCAAGAGGTATGCCCAATAACCAGAGTGATTACAGGTTTCACACTCGGTTTCACAGAGATTTCTATAACAGTGTGATACTCACAAGGAATCCGATAGTAACCAAATCTTAGTGGGTTGATTGGGAATACACGAAAGAGCTGCAGAAGCCATCTCTTGACAGAGCCATTGATATTTGCCAGAGGATTGGAGTCTATGAGATCATGGAGTTCCAGCATGACTGGAACACAGAGGTTATTGCACAATTCTATGCCACCAAGTTCTTTGAGGAGAGACGGCTCCACTGGAGGCTAGAGGGAGACTGGTATAGTGTGGAGTATGAGGCGTTTGCAGCATATCTAGGTTTTGGTCAGGAGGACTTGGAGAGGGAAAAGATTCACACAGAGTTGCCACTTCCACCTGAGCAGATGGGACACCTCTACCCAGCATAATCTTATGTGCGCCCAGAGATCAGTCACACACATAAGCCAACAAATTACATAAATTGTATCATAACCAATGTTTAATAGATAGCGAATAATATCAAAGTCATTACACAGCGGAAAAATAAAGATAACTCTCGCGGTAGCTCCATAGCACAGGGACGTCGACTGGTGAAGCACAAGTCTAGTAGTCCTCTGGGTAGTCCTGATCACTATCACCATCTGTTACCCATCCGGGATTTTTAACCAAGTAATGAAAAATAAACAAGCGTAAGTACATATCGTACTCAACAAGACTAGCATGGGTTCATGAGGCTCAAAAGGTTGACACAGTTTAACAGCAGGTTGCTTTTAATTAATCATCTTTTATGCAGTTGGATAACAACAACTTAATATGCCCATTCTCATGATCACAGTAAACACAATTAATGAGTAGCAATAAATAGATAAGCAACAAGTAAACATCACCCTGAAAGATAAGTACTCCGTGAGTTTTCCGGGCCACTCGTGACCGTGAGCGCGGCTAGTATACCAGTTTTACACTCTGCAGAGGTTGTGCACTTTCACTATGAGCCGTGATTCCCATTTGCTCGGGTTAATTACTCCCATAACACTACCAAGATGAGAGAGCAGGGTTTCACTATGAAGCCTTTCAAAGGTTCGTCTAACATGTTAGGGCCGCGAGGTTTGCTCGGCAAGCAGATGTAGAGCCCCCCTTCCATATGGCATAAGGTCACGCAGGTTATACACAAATGGACAGAGGCCGCACTATACCCGAGTCGTCTAAGCCCCTCTTGCGCCTTTCGGTAACCTCTAACAAGCTAGAAAAGGTCCTCATACTGAGCTAAAACCAGAGCCATATAGCCCTCATAGTTGCACTGTAAGTCCCAGCTTTTGCTGACAGATCATTACCAATGGGGAAGGATATGGTGCATCACAAAACTATGCCCCAATCCCCTAGTTCCATGTTGCTAAAAAGGCATATTTTAATCCTTATTGCATATTCAATTAATCAGTTTACATGATCATGGTATCAATAACGCACTAGCATCAATTACCACATGCATAAACCCATAGGTTGCAAGGAACAGGATAACAAAACTAGGAAGTAACTATAGTTAACAAGGAAGACACATGCAACTGCAATTATTTATTTGGTGAATAGGACAATAAGGATGATCCATGCTTATACTTGCCTTGATCAGCAAACTCTTGGTGATCCAGGTTGTCGCAGTACTGATCTTGATCACCCACGTAAGGCTCACCGTCTATACTCGATCCATCATAACAACACACACGCATACAGGGGCAATCATGCATACAAACAAGAGTTTTCATTAGAACAGTACACCAATAGAGAGAAAATAAATTAAAAAGGTTATAAAACAAATCTACGCGTTGCTACAATCACATCGATATAAAGTTTGCGCAAATCAGATTTAAAACGAGGAAGATGTGAATTTTACAAGATTTATAATAGAATAATAATAGATTAAATATAATCTCGAATTTTAAAGGTTAATAACATATGAAACAGTGGTACTAACTGATAGATCATCAAATTACAAATCTAACGCAATTTGAATCGTTCAAATCGGAATTAAAACGGAGAAACTACGAACAAAACAGTTTTGATTTAAAATCTAAAAACACATTTTTATATATACCGAAAATAAATACGCATTTAAATACAGAGAACGTAATATACTGAATACGCTAAGGGCTGCGGGCTAAGCATTAAAAACCGTAGGGGGTTATTCGCAAAAACGCCGGCCGAATCGGTATGGGCTGCTCTTCAGCCGTCCGATTCAAAATCGGCGGATCAGATTAAACGAGGGGAGGGGTGGCGGTGCTCTCGGCCGGAAAACAGAGGCCGACGGCGGCACCATGGCCGGAGGGCCGCCGGAGAAGGCGAACTCGCCCTTCGGTGCATGAAATAGGTCGGGAAGGGTACCCATAGATCGGGAAGAGCATCGCAAGCTCACCTAGGGTGATGGGAAGGTCGGAAATCGACTCGGAGATAGCTCGCGGCGTGACCCGGCGGACGGTGGATCTCTGCAACGGCGGCGGAGGCGTGTCAGTGCACAAATCGAAGGGGGAAAGTGCTCGGGAACTTCACAAAATCACAGCGAAGCTCCTCAAAGGCTTACCGGGAGGAAATTGGTGGCGAATCGAGCTAATTGCTCGCGGCGGCGGCTGCTCGGTTCTCGCGGGAGCTCGGCAGTGGCGGCGAGAAGAGGCGGCTAGGGTTAGGTGACGGCTACGGGGGGGTGTGACGCTGCTTAAATACTTCCGAGGTGTGGCGACAATCTCGGAGATTGAAACAAACTCGGCGAGCGGAGAAATCGGCTTCGGCCGTTTCTTCTCTGCTTCGGACTCTCGGCGCGGCGACGAACTCGGCTTCGGCTGTTTTCTTTCTTGCCCGCGTCGGACTCTCGGCGAGCAGCAGAGGGAAACAGGGGAGGGGCTGTCCAGGGGGTCCCACAGGTCGGTAGCACCGAGCGCTGGGGTCGGGCTGGCAGTCACGGCAGAGGGACGCTTTCGCGCGCGCGTGCTCGGCCGCGGCGGATGAACACGGCAGTGGCGTCTCTGTTCGCGCGGCGAGGGTGGTGGAGAAGGAAAGGCTGACCCGTGGGTCCCACTCGTCAGTCAGATGGGGTAAGGGGAAGGGAGGGAGGAGGTCGGCCGAGCTGTCCTCGGGCCATCCGACCTGGGCCTGCTGGGGCCAGGGAGTGGAAAACAGGCCAAGCTGCTGCTCGGGCTAGAAAGGAGAGGGGAAGGGCTCTGCTCTATTTTCTTTTTCTATTTTCCAATTTCATTTCCCAAAAGGGTTTTCAAATTGGGTTTTGAAATATTTGAGAAATTCAAATAAGCTACAACAGTACAAAGAAGAAATGCTCCAGCATGAATGCATCATACATGTGTATGACCTTGGTTTGATTTTTATATTTGAGAAAAATTATTATTTCCCTATATTGGAATGATCAATTAATTGCACAATTAAATAAATTTCTACTATTTAAAAGAATGCAATTTTTTGGGTGTTACAATTCTACCCCCTTAAAAATAATCTCGTCCTCGAGATTCAGTTGGTGCTTACTCAAACAACTCCGGGTACTTTTCTCTGAGATCTTCCTCTCTTTCCCAAGTAGCTTCTTCCTCAGAGTACCGATGCCACTGCACCTTGCACATCTTTATAACTCGACTTCTTGTAACTCTTTCTGCGGTTTCCAAAATTTTCACTGGATGTTCCTCATAAGTGAGACCCTCCTTGAAAACTATTTCCTCGACAGGAACCTGCTCTTCCGGTACTCTCAAACACTTTCTCAACTGAGATATGTGGAACACATCATGCACACCGGACAAACTTTCCGGTAGTTCTAGCTGATATGCCACTTGTCCACGTCTCTCTAGGATCTTGAAAGGACCAATATACCTTGGTGCCAATTTTCCTTTGCTGTTGAACCTTTTCACACTTCTCATCGGGGACACTTTAAGGTATACATAGTCTCCTACATTAAAAGCTAGTTCTCTTCTCCGTGTATCCGCATAGCTCTTCTATCTAGATTGTGCTATTCTCAAGTTCTCTCTTATTGTCTGGACTTGCTCCTCTGCGTCTCTCAACACATCCGGTCCAAACACTTGACTTTCCCCAGTTTGATTCCAAAACAAGGGTGTCCTACACTTGCGTCCATACAATGCTTCGAAGGGTGCCATCTTGAGACTTTTCTGGTAACTATTATTATAAGAGAACTCCGCATACGGCAGACTCTTATCCCAACTTGTTCCATACTGTAAAGCACAAGCTCTCAACATGTCTTCCAAAATCTGATTAATCCGTTCAGTTTGACCGTCAGTTTGAGGGTGATATGCAGAACTGAAATTCAACCGTGTTCCCAATGATCTATGCACTTGTTGCCAAAACTGTGAGGTATACTGCGTACCCCTATCGGACACTATCTTCTTTGGAACTCCATGTAGACACACAATCCTTTCCATATACAACTCTGCAAGTCTTGCTCCGGTATAGGTGGTCTTGACGGGGAGGAAATGAGCAACTTTAGTCAGTCGATCCACAATTACCCAGATTGAATCATAACCTCTCTGAGTACGTGGCAATCCAACTGTGAAGTCCATACCGACTTCCTCCCACTTCCACTCAGGTATCTTCAGTGGTTGTAACAATCCTGCAGGCCTCTGGTGTTCAGCTTTAACTCTCTGACAGGTATCACAGATAGCCACATATTCTGCTACATCACGCTTCAGTCCAACCCACCAATATTTTCCCTTCAGATCCAAATACATCTTGGTACTTCCTGGGTGTATAGAATATGCTGACTCATGAGCTTCACACAGTATAGCGTCTCGGATGGATTTCACTTCAGGTACACAGAGTCTCTTCCCAAACCATAAGGTTCCATTCTCATCTAGCCTGAATCCGGGTGATTTTTCAACCACAATGTTCTCTGCTATTTCCTTGAGCTTCTCATCTTCCAACTAAGCCTTTCGTATCTCTTGCTCTAGTGTGGGTTCAACCTCCATCTCAACAGCATTGACCACAATTCCCAAGTTGAGACGCTCCTTCTCTGCACACAACTCTACTGGAATAGTGGTTGTTCGAATCTCATTAGCATAACTTTTTCTACTAAGAGCATTGGCCACAACATTTGCTTTGCCTGGATGATAATGCACTTCCAGGTCATAATCCTTTATCAATTCCAACCAACGACGTTGCCTCAAATTCAACTCTGACTGGGTGAAGATATACTTCAAACTCTTATGATCTGTATAGATGTCACACTTATGACCAATCAGATAATGCCTCCATAACTTCAGAGCGTGAACCACAGCTGCAAGCTCCAAATCATGAGTAGGATAATTCAACTCATGCTTCCTCAACTGTCTCGATGCATATGCTACGACTCTTCCTTCTTGCATGAGAACACAACCAAGACTTAGGCGGGAAGCATCACAATAGATAGAGAACTTCTTACTTAGGTCCGGCAAAACCAACACTGGCGTTGTTGTCAATCTCTTCTTCAATTCTTCGAAACTAGCTTGACACTTCTCAGACCAAGAAAACTACGAATGCCAGTCACATCAGTTGGCGGCTTCCAATTCAACACGTCTGCCACCTTGCTTGGGTCTACAGAAATTCCACCATTGGACACAATATGTCCTAGAAACGCAACTTCTCTCAACCAGAACTCGCACTTACTTCGCTTGGCATACAGCTTATGTTCTCTGAGCTTCTGCAAAACCAATGTCAGATGTTCGGCATGCTCTTCTTCATTCTTGGAGTAGATCAAGATATCATCAATGAACACCACAACAAACTTATCCAAGAATTCCATGAATACCTTGTTCATCAGATACATGAAGTAGGCAGGTGCATTAGTCAAACCAAAGGACATTACCGTATACTCATACAATCCATACCGAGTAGTGAATACAGTCTTAGGTATGTCAGAGTCACGAATCTTCAACTGATGATAACCTGAACGGAGATCAATCTTGGAAAACACACAAGCACCTCTCAACTGATCAAATAAGTCATCGATTCTAGGCAACGGATACTTGTTCTTAACGGTGACCTCATTCAGTGACCGATAATCAACACACATCCTTTGACTACCATCTTTCTTATCAACAAAAATAACCGGGGCTCCCCAAGGTGAAGAACTAGGACGAATGAAACCTTTTTCTGATAATTCTTTGATTTGTTTCTTAAGTTCTTCTAATTCTTTAACTCCCATTCTATATGGACGTTTAGCTATAGGTGCAGTACCAGGTAACAACTCAATGATAAATTCAATGTCACGGTCAGGCGGCATACCTGGCAACTCATCTGGAAACACATCTTCAAACTCATCCACCACTGAGTTATCCGGCTGCACTTCTTCTCTGAACTGATGTACTGTGGCTTTCAGTTGAACTTGCAAAGCAACCTCAATTCTGACCTCATCTCCCTTCTGGGTAGTGATAGTCACGACCTTCTCCTTGCACTTTATATTGATGTCGTTCTTCATCATCCAATCCATACCTAGGATAAGATCAATTCCGGCAGTATTTAGAACAGTAGGGGTTATCTCAAATTCTACCTCCCTTAATGAGACAGTAATCGGGAGACACTGAAGAGTAGCTTGCATAACACCACCCGGAGAAGAAACCATAATAGGATGTTTCATGACACTAAGGGGAATACCATGCTTTCTAACAAATGTGTGCGAAATGAAAGTATGCGAAGCACCAGAGTCAAAAAGAACTGTAGCGGGGATGGAGTCGATATTGAACGTACCCATCATGTCCTCTGGAGTCTCCTGTGCCGTATCAACCGACACATGGTTTACCTTCCCGGTGCGAGGTGGCACTCTCTGCTGGTTGTTCTGCTTCTGGGAGGCTTGGAGATTCTGCTTCTCAGGACAATTGTAGGACAAGTGTCCTTCCTTGCCACAGCGGAAACACTTGTTGGGGGCACCATTCTTCACTGGGATGTTGTTGGGAGCAGTCAGTTGTGGCGCCTGATTGCCACCTTGCTGCTGGTACTGGGAACGCTGCTGGTTCGGGGAACGTTGTTGATTCTAGAAATTGTTCTTGAATCCAGACTGTCCCTGGAAACGTTGTTGCTACTGAGGCTGCTGCTGGTTGTTACGGAAGCGGCTGTTGCTTCCAGACGACTGCCCTTGAAACTTCCTCTTCTTCTTCTTCTCATCTATCTCACGGCGCTTGCTCTCGATGATCAAAGCTTTGTCCACCAACTGTTGGAAGTTGGCGAAAGTGTGGAAAAGCAACTGGTACTGGAGATGATCATTCAGTCCTTCCAAGAAGAGCTCTTGCTTCTTGGCATCATCTTCAACCTCTTTTGAGCATACCGTGACAATTGGATGAACTTCTCATGGTACTCGGCAACTAGCATTCCTCCCTGCTTCAGAGAAAGAAACTCCTTCTTCTTTAGCTTCATCAACCCTGCAGGCACATGATGATTGCGGAACCCCTCACGGAATTGCCGCCAAGAGATGGGGTCGGCACGTCCAAAACGGAAAGACTCCCACCAATCCAGAGCAGCTCCGTGCAACTGCCCAGATGCATAGAGAACCTTCTCGACGTCATTGCATTGGGCGATCTCCAGCTGCCTTTCTATTGCACACAGCCAATCATCAGCTTGGAGAGGATCACTGGAATGATCGAAGGTGGGCGGGCGTCCCTTCAAGAATTCGCTTCTCTTGTCACGGGGTGGTGGAGGTGGGTTCCCATTGCCATTGTTTCGCTGCAGCAGTTGAATGTTCTGGGCCATCTACTGCATCAGCTGTGTTTGCATCATCATCAGCTGCTCCATGTTAGGCTGTGGCGGAGGTGGTGGTGGATTAACATTTTCTTCAGAGGTACCATCACCCCTTGGGTTCCTCCTGGTGTGGGCCATCTGCTGTTCAAATCATTGAAGTGAGGTTTAGAATTCTTTTCCATTAAAATAACACTTAAAAGACTAGAACAGGAAATTCTGGGCGCGATCCAACAACGGCAGAGTAGAACAACAGTCATATCTGGAGTTCCCGAAGTCAAACAGAGACATGCTATACATGGTTGGAAATCATGAGAAAAACTATACAACTTTTATTCATACCATCTCTCCAGATTCTGTCGTTAAGTTTAGCAAAAACAGATTTGATTCGAAACTATTTCAGAGTAACAAACAGCGCAGAAACTTTGACTTGTGACATTTGTTTCTCCCAAACCGTAACTGATATTGAGATGATTCTTGCGGCCAAAGAAAACTACAGAAGTCTAGTTTTTCACAAAAATTTCTCATGATTTTTGGTCATATATAATTAAATAGGAAAAATAACTAAGGCAGAGAGGTCTGAAGAACAGCACTGCTGGAAACTGAGATAATCAACCCAAACTATTATGCATTAATTCAAACCTATATAAAGAGATTTACGGACATGCCCACAATCTCAGCACTCATTACAAACTCCAAATCAAGCATTGTTCATAAGGAAAAGCAATCTAGCACAAAAGTTCACAACACACGAACTAGACTCGACTTGACTCAACTTGCGCTACTAATGTCTTTTGCTTCTAACTGGGGGTAACTCCTTTAGGGGTCGATGTCGGTGCGGGTGTGAGCATCTCCATAGTCTCCTCGGTTCCTTGGCGGCGATTCAGCTGGGCACCTTGGTGATGGTGGAGGGGGTCCAACACCGAGTTGCCTGTTCAACTCATCCACCGCCCGGCTGAGCTTGTAGTTAGCTTCAGTCCTGGTGTTCAGCTCATCTAGTGTCTGGTCCAGAAAAGTGTTGGTCTGGGCCAAACATTCCAAGGCAGCGTGGAGTCGGGCGTTCACTTCTCCAAGTGGACCGGCGATACTGCAGTTAGCTTGGCCACTCTGACGGCGGGGAAGGTAGCGGTGCATCTCCCACTTGATGATGTCCCAATTCTCATGGTGGTGCACCATAAGAGCTTGTCGTGCGGCATCCTTGATGGTGGCAGCTTTGGAGAGTCGAATGGAGACAGCATAGTGGATATTCTTCACCTGGCTTCCCTCCTTGATGTACACCCTCGTCTCATAGTAGTCGGCGTAGTCAGGGTGCTTCCAGTGCTCCGTCTTGTACAGCACCGAGGCGTTGGGGTAGAAGCGGCGCACCAAGTCGAGAAGCAGCGGGTGGTAGTAGTCATCACCATGATGATCATAGTGAATCATTCCCACCCAGGGTTTTCCACCTTGGTCTCCATCATCGTCGCCATCGTCATCGGGGTCGTCGGAGTCATCCGAGTCGCCTTCATCATCTTCGTCATCAGGGTCGCCAGCACAATCCTAGTCACCCTGCGGCTCCACCTTCTCGGGTTCATCTTTCTGAGGGTCATCCATAGGTACGTCTTCAGAGCTGTCTTCCAAGGGCTCTTCACTGGGCTCCTCCACTGGTACATCTTCCACGGGTACCTCTGGTCGGGAAACACGTCCGCCAGAGAGGAAGCGTTGCAGGTACCTCTTAGGTGGCATGACACGCTTGCGAGCAGTGCGCTTAAGGTTGGCCATCTACAACAATTAAGATTAAGTCAAAATTTTGCAATGGACAAGGGTAGGATATCAGCAAAAACTTGTAGCAAATTAATATAACAAGTAAAAAGAGATAATAAAGCTAAGGGCTATCCAGTGCTAACTAGGCTTGCGTCCTACAGTCAACACGGCTCCGATACCAATTTGTCACACCCAATTTTAGGGATAAAATGGGATGCATAATCTTATGTGCGCCCAGAGATCAGTCACACACATAAGCCAACAAATTACATAAATTGTATCATAACCAATGTTTAATACATAGCGAATAATATCAAAGTCATTACACAGCGGAAAAATAAAGATAACTCTCGCGGTAGCTCCATAGCACAGGGACGTCGACTGGTGAAGCACAAGTCTAGTAGACCTCTGGGTAGTCCTCATCACTATCACCATCTGTTACCCATCCGGGATTTTTAACCAAGTAATGAAAAATAAACAAGCGTAAGTACATATCGTACTCAACAAGACTAGCATGGGTTCATGAGGCTCAAAAGGTTGACACGGTTTAACAGCAGGTTGCTTTTAATTAATCATCTTTTATGCAGTTGGATAGCAACAAGTTAATATGCCCATTCTCATGATCACAGTAAACACAATTAATGAGTAGCAATAAATAGATAAGCAACAAGTAAACATCACCCTGAAAGATAACTACTCCGTGAGTTTTCCGGGCCACTCGTGACCATGAGCGCGGCTAGTATACCAGTTTTACACTCTGCAGAGGTTGTGCACTTTCACTATGAGCCATGATTCCCATTTGCTCGGGTTAATTACTCCCATAACACTACTATGGTGAGAGAGCAGGGTTTCACTATGAAGCCTTTCAAAGGTTCGTCTAACATGTTAGGGCCGCGAGGTTTCCTCGGCAAGCAGATGTAGAGCCCCCCTTCCATATGGCACAAGGTCACGCAGGTTATACTCATATGGACAGAGGCCGCACTATACCCAAGTCGTCTAAGCCCCTCTTGCACCTTTCGGTAACCTCTAACAAGCTAGAAAAGGTCCTCATACTGAGCTAAAACCAGAGCCATATAGCCCTCATAGTTGCACTGTAAGTCCCAGCTTTTGCTGACAGATCATTACCAAGGGGGAAGGATATGGTGCATCACAAAACTATGCCCCAATCCCCTAGTTCCATGTTGCTAAAAAGGCATCTTTTAATCCTTATTGCATATTCAATTAATCAGTTTACATGATCATGATATCAATAACGCACTAGCATCAATTACCACATGCATAAACCCATAGGTTGCAAGGAACAGGATAACAAAACTAGGAAGTAACTATGGTTAACAAGGAAGACACATGCAAATGCAATTATTTATTTGGTGAATAGGACAACAAGGATGATCCATGCTAATACTTGCCTTGATCAGCAAACTCCTGGTGATCCGGGTTGTCGCAATACTGATCTTGATCACCCACGTAAGGCTCACCGTCTATACTCGATCCATCATAACAACACACACGCATACAGGGGCAATCATGCATACAAACAAGAGTTTTCATTAGAACAGTATACCAACAGAGAGAAAATAAATTAAAAAGGTTATAAAACAAATCTACGTGTTGCTACGATCACATCGATATAAAGTTTGCGCAAATCGGATTTAAAACGAGGAAGATGTGAATTTTACAAGATTTATAATAGAATAATAATAGATTAAATATAATCTTGAATTTTAAAGGTTAATAACATATGAAATAGTGGTACTAACTGATAGATCATCAAATTACAAATTTAACGCAATTTGAATCGTTCAAATCGGAATTAAAACGGAGAAACTACGAACAAAACAGTTTTGATTTAAAATCTGAAAACACATTTTCATATATACCGAAAATAAATACGCCTTCAAATACAGAGAACGTAATATACTGAATACGCTAAGGGCTTGCGGGCTAAACATTAAAAACCACAGGGGGTTATTCGCAAAAACACCGGCCGAATCAGTATGGGCTGCTCTTCGGCCGTCCGATTCAAAATCGGCGGATCAGATTAAAAGAGGGGAGGGGTGGCGGTGCTCTCGGCCGGAAAACAGAGGCCGACGGCGGCGCCATGGCCGGAGGGCCACCGGAGAAGGCGAACTCGGCCTTCGGTGCATGAAATAGGTCGGGAAGGGTACCCATAGATCGGGAAGAGCATCGGGTGATGGGAAGGTCGGAAATCGACTCGGAGATAGCTCGCGGCGTGACCCGGCGGACGGTGGATCTCTGCAACGGTGGCGGAGGCGTGTCAGTGCACAAATCGAAGGGGGAAAGTGCTTGGGAACTTCACAAGATCACAGCGAAGCTCCTCAAAGGCTTACCGGGAGGAAATTGGTGGCGAATCGAGCTAATTACTCGCGGCGGCGGCTGCTCGGTTCTCGCGGGAGCTCGGCAGTGGCGGCGAGAAGAGGCGGCTAGGGTTAGGTGACGGCTACGGGGGGGTGTGGCGCTGCTTAAATACTTTCGAGGTGTGGCGACAATCTCGGAGATTGAAACAAACTCGGCGAGCGGAGAAATCGGCTTCGGCCGTTTCTTCTCTGCTTCGGACTCTTCGGCGCGGCGACGAACTCGGCTTCGGCTGTTTTCTTTCTTGCCCGCGTCGGACTCTCGGTGAGCAGCAGAGGGAAACAGGGGAGGGGCTGTCCAGGGGGTCCCACAGGTCGGTAGCACCGAGCGCTGGGGTCGGGCTGGCACTCACGGCAGAGGGACGCTTCGCGCGCGCGTGCTCGGCCGCGGCGGATGAACACGGCAGCGGCGTCTCTGTTCGCGCGGCGAGGGAGGTGGAGAAGGAAAGGCTGACCCGTGGGTCCCACTCGTCAGTCAGATGGGGTAAGGGGAAGGGAGGGAGCAGGTCGGCCGAACTGTCCTCGGGCCATCCGACCTGGGCCTGCTGGGGCCAGGGAGTGGAAAACAGGCCAAGCTGCTACTCAGGCCAGAAAGGAGAGGGGAAGGGCTCTGCTCTATTTTCTTTTTCCATTTTCCAATTTCATTTTCCAAAAGGGTTTTCAAATTGGGTTTTGAAATATTTGAGAAATTCAAATAAGCTACAACAGTACAAAGAAGAAATGCTCCAGCATGAATGCATCATACATGTGTATGACCTAGGTTTGATTTTTATATTTGAGAAAAATTATTATTTCCCTATATTGGAATGATCAATTAATTGCACAATTAAATAAATTTGTACTATTTAAAAGAATGCAATTTTTCGGGTGTTACACTCTCTGATCAAGAAGTTATTCACCATGCTCTTTGGCATTTGCAGAGATATCAGTGATGTGAGAACTCGACAGAGGAAGACTGATAGATCGGTCAAGAGGCTTCACCAGCAGCTTGAGCTCCAGCCTCCGAGGTCACCTATGTCAGATGAGGAGCCACCTGAGACTTTTGAGCAGCAGATGGGCAGATATAGCACCTACTTTTCTGAGTTTGAGCAGAGTCAGAGTTAGGAGACTGAGGCAGAGAGGGAGACTCAGCAGCAGCAGCAAACTGAGGCACCGCAGCACCAGCAGGGAGAGGAGCAGCCTCATGCTCAGCAGACTTTTGGCACTCTGCCCTTGCGTTCCATACCTCCTCCACCGGTTCAGCACCGACCCAGCGCTGCAGAGGCTTTTTGGGAGGACATCTTTGGCAGCGGCAGTGGTTACGACTACGACTACGGAGGCATGGGTTCCTCCAGTGGCCACCGTGACCCAGGGCAGAGTAGCAGGTACCCTCCGAGTGGCTTCGATGATGATGATGATGATGATGATGAGTGAGTAAGTTCAGCAGTAGTTACAGCATGCAGCCCCTTGTATCTTCATGATCTTCAGCGACCTTTTTGGAGATAGATGACAAAGGGGGAGAGAAATGATTGAAGCTTCAGGATAAGCTTCAGGATGTTGGTTTAGTTTCAGCTTTTGCTCCTGAAGGCTTGTACTGTAGAGCTGTATCTAGTTAGCTTGTATTTGAGCTTATTGATGTACTCTTTGTCATATGAGATCTTGTTGAGTTTATTGATGTATCATATGTGACCATGAAATGGATGGAGACTTATTATATATGATATATTCTATCTTAGTAGTTGTGGACTTGAGAACCTTGTGATGTGTGACTTGTGTGTGAAATACTTGATGTACTTACTTTTGTAAGGTCTATGCTTGTTAGTGTGATGTTATTGACTTGAGTTGATGTATGTTTTCACTTTTCTTCTTGTGTGATATATCTTGTCATATGCATCACGGTTTATATTGCTTATACACTTTTACACCTCACGGATTCAATGACTTAGGAGAAGTTTTCCACTTCACTTAATTTGTGCAAATTGGCATTTGAGGTCAATTTTTGAATTCCATTCTTATTACACACATTAAGGGGGAGCATCTCATAACTCATTGGATCCAAAACCTTAAATTTGATATCTTTTGTAAGCTTTAATCAAGGTTGTCATCAATCACCAAAAAGGGGGAGATTTAAAGTGCACCTAGCCCTTTCGTGGGTTTTGGATGAATTGATGACAATGTTGATTAAAGGTCTAACCCGTGTGCTAAGTGTGAAACAGGGAATGGTTTATCTCATTTATGCTTGAAATGCTATTTAGAGCCAAAATGATGGATTGTTGTATGTTTCAATCAAGCTCAAACACAAGACAACAATGAAAATGAGGTTATAGCAAAGGCTCATTTATTATGAGGTATCATTGATTCACTTGGAATCAAAACAATCAAAGTTAAGATGACAACACATTTGAATGGATGATTCAAAACTAATTGTGACTAAAGTGCTTGAGTTGGTGAAGATAGCAAGGAAAAGTCTTTGAGGTACTAAGCAAGGGTGAAGGGCAAGCAAGGGCTTGGTGGCCGAAGAACCTAGCTAGGGTGAAGAAGAGAAGTACTTGCATTTAGTCGATGGACTAATCAAGCATGAAGGACATGACGTGATGGAGAATCAAATTTGCTTATTCAAGAAGAAGCAATCAAAGTGACTTGATGCATTGAGATCATCCCACAAATCAAATGTTGCAATCAAGTTACATGCTCAAGATGGTTGTTGCTCAAGACGGATTTCAAAATCACTCATGACATCACATTGTTACAAGGTTGAAGAAAAACGGCTTGGTTCACTTGAAGATTAACTCCCAAGGTTTAAATTCGTTTAACATTTAAATTTGAATTGATAGGAAAGCCGTACTATTAAGAGGGATGCATCATGATGATAGATGGTGATACATAAGTGCTCAAACCAACCCATGTGAGATATGAGAGAGGTAGGGCACTTCATCTAGTTGAGAGCTCTCAGGATGAGCATACCGGACATGTCCGGTATTCATACCGGACGCGTCCGGTATTGGCCGGCTCAGCAGGTTTTACCTCAGCTTCGGGTTGTTCGTTTGTCGGAAGTTCCGATGTTGGTCGGAAGTTTCGACGTGTCGGAAGTACCGACGTGGGTCGGAAGTTCCGAGGAAAATCTGTGCTCTGGCAGGTGACCATTGGGGCAATACCGGACGTGTCCGGTATGCATACCGGACGTGTCCGATATTCCAACGGCTAGTTAACGGCTAGTTTCGGGGAGTGGGTTATAAAAGGCCCCAAGCCTCCACCCTTGGAGGTTGTTGATTCTACAGACTTCCCTGACTTTCTCTGAGCTCTAGCAACACTCTCTAACCCTCTCTAAGTGTGTGATTGATCCTAAAGTGCCAAATCCATTTGTGGGTTTAGAGAGAATTCAAAACGGAGAGCAAGCCATCACTTGAGCACTTGTGCAAATCGTCGATCTCGTGGTTCGCATTTGTTACTCTTGGACTCTTCGGTCCTAGATGGTTAGGCGTTGCTGGAGAGCACCCAAGAACTTGTGGTGTGCCTCGGAAAGTTTGTAACGGTTCGATCTCTCCGCAAAAGAGATCACCTAGTGGAAGGAGCATAGCGGGTGAAATAGACCGCGGCTAGAGTTGACCTGTGGTGTCCTCTAGAGCTAACCCTTGTGGTTGCTCGCAGCTGGCTCAACGGAGAGTAGGACCCGAGGGGGTGCCGAACTTCGGTAAAACAAATATCGTGTCTCACTTTGCATTCCTTTAATATTTGTGATTGTCTCCGTTGTGCAAGTTGCTGTGCAGGTTATACAGGCATATATACATCAATAGGGGACTGTGTGAGAGATTGGAGAAGAGCAGCAAGAGTTTTGGAGCAAAACTGCACAGCCCGTGCATACCGGACACGTCCGGTATTAATATCGGACGCGTCCGGTATTAGCTCTCTGTGCGAAATTTTGTGCCATTTGTTCTAATCCTTTGTGGTGCAGGTGTTAGGCTCCTAGGTGTTTCATATTCAGTTTATATACTCTGTTTACTCCTTTGGGGGAGTTTGTTTCTTTGTGAGGAGTTTCTAAGTAATTAGAAACTCCGGTTCTAATCGTTTCCGCATTTGAAAGTGTAAATTTTCAGAAACGCCTATTCACCCCCCTCTAGGTGGCATCCTAGGTCCTTTCAGTAAGGTTGAGTGCAATCTCAGGTAACCTCTAGTCTAAACACCATGCCTACACTATTAATTACTACTCTAATCCCATATGAAAACTAGAGCGCTCGATGCGAGCGGAGATCCTATGGCAAAGTATAACAACTATGCTAACCAATCAAATTCAAGACATAAAGTAAATAGAGAAGATAAATATATTAAAGCATAAATCTTACAAAGATGAGATACAAAGATATACCATACCCCTGAAGACTTCTCCAGAACCGAAGCGCAGCTCCGCTCTCACTAACTCTCAACTAGAACTAATCTACTACATTGGAAAGTCTAGCCCAAATTCTCTAGAGTTGAGAGATTATCCATTCGAGAGACGCCTCTACAACTCCATAATGGTGCACTTGACTTGGGGGTCATGGGTTCCTTATATGGGGGCGCCTGGCCTCCCCTCCACCTTGGGCAAGCGATATGGTACTAAGCCTTTCCACCATGTGCACATAGGCTTTAATGGGCCAAATTCTGATATAGGCCCAATTAATCCCACAGCCTTTAATTAATCCCGCAGCTCAGGTTTTAGAATCTTCTAGTGTTTGTAAAATCCATATCTCTTTATTCCGTGCTCCAAAAATAGCAAACCATAGGTTCATTTCGATCGTCTTGATGAGCTCTATGCAATGGTGAACTCCAATTCCTCATTTGAGATACTTTTAATTGGTAAACAATTAAATATCCCTTCATACCCTGCAAAACAAGTGAGAACACCAAAACTCGTGAAACTTATTAGAATCAAACCCTATAACTATGTTGTGGATTATTTTATGCCCTTGATTCATGTTCAGTTGATGGGTAAAAATGAGCAATAACTACCGTCAACAAGTTCTCCCAAGCTTACCCTTTGCTAGTCCCTTTGCAAAGCCAAACTTAGCATATATCAAAAGTTATAACTATTCCTCACAAGTATTCAGTTTTAAATCAAGAAGTACTTAAGGATTAGAGTAGACCAAGCTAACCTTCAGACTTACCTATATTACCTTTACCATGGAGTTTGTAGCTTTCTCTTGAGTCTTGGGTAATTGAAGGATAGAATGTCTAAGTTAAACACTATGTCTCAAACTCTGTTGTTCAACTCTTATCCTGGAGCTTTTGCAAGTTTTCAAAATAAAACTCAGAGTTTCCTTTGTATGACTTTTTCAAGTCTCTCAATATGTGATATTTGTGGATCCTCACCAAGGCAATAGTGATGCATGCCTTCCCTTTTTCTCTCACCCTATAACTAATGGCTTATGTGGAGTTCATGGGTAAGGAGTCAGCTCATACATACTTACAGTGAATGTATTGTAAAGTCAAACAATGGATCCAAAGGAACAAGTCATACAATCAAATCAAAATGTACATGTGTGTGGATGTGAGGTGGTACGTGGATATATATGGTGGCTAATCCTAATTCTACTCGTTTGCTCCTGGAGACATCTCTCTCTCTTTTTCAAACATTAGGGAATTGTGTTGCAAGACAACATGGGCTATCTTTCTTTTCTTTTTCTTCTTTTTTTCAGGCGGGCATCAGAGTACCCATTGTTTTGATAAATTCGGACACTTGTCCATTTTTACCTCTTAGGCGGGCATCTTTGTACCCATTGTTTTCTTTCATCTCACTCTTTTGCATAGCCACATGCCTTTTCTCTGCAACAATACTTTCCTTTTTCTTTTTCTTTTGAGAGATAGCAACAAGAACTTTGGAGCATTGATCTGGGGTAACCAATAGGATATTTGTAGTGTTCACTCCTAGTGTAGGAGTAGAACATTTTTAGGTGGATCTAGATGGAATATGTGGAATGTAGATGCACCCACTCGGATATGAGAATTGCATTATGGGTGGGGTGCACGTGTTCTTGATTGTAAAAGCATGACAAGTTCTTAAGGTATCAGCAAAGCTTGACTAAACCCAAAACAAAGCAAGTAGCATATAATGTGTATGTTTTTCTAATCTAGCATGTATGGCTGTGGTAGGATTATAAAGCTCTTGCATACAGGAACTCATCATGTGGTTCTATGGATTTTAAAAATTAATCTCCAGAACTCAAGTATCATTAGGAACAAGATAAATAGCAGCTCAAACTTTGCATATTATATCCCTCAATTACTTAGACTCTGATCAAGCATTTGCTACCCACAAGTTTCAGGTTCAAAGTAAATCTTCAAGTTAAAATGGTTGCGTCTAAAACTTGGGATGACTCAAGGTTAAAAACTAAGTTGGTATGAGGAATCATGGTGCGACGCTACTTATCAAATTCCTGAGCATGGTTTGCATCTAGTCTGAGCAAAATTATTATAAGCACTCTCTTTTTATTTTATTCAAACACACTAACTAACCTAAACACTATTTATTTGGTTTTCAAATTTTATTTCACTAGCTAACTCACACGAAAAGCAATATGGTACAATAATAAGGATGGGAAACTTATACTTAGCTGGATTTAAATGGAGGGTGCTCTCCCCCAAGCTGGATGTTAACGTGATCTTTGATGTTGCAAGTCGAGCAATCCTTCTGGGAGCAGGCATACTGGCCGCGTAAGGGCGCCAGGTTGACTAGCTCATGATCTTGTATTGTCTTGTAAAACTCAATTGCCAACAAAAATAACAAATCTCATGGAGAGGAGTTAGGTTAATACCACTCCATGGTAAGTGATTAATTTTATGATTCCAGCCAAAAGTTTCCTTTACTTCACCCACTTAGGGAACTTTCTAAAAAAACGTGGACCTTCATGTGCCCACATATTTTTTTAATATTCCTATGATACTATTTTGAACCTTCATGTGCTCACATATTTTTGGTATTTTATGACTATATAAAATAGACTCGATAATCGCCTAGGCGTAGATACCTGATAACTAGGCGATGCTCCTCCCCCAAGCTAGATGTTTGCAAAATTTGGTGTTCATGATCTTTAGAGTGGGCTTACCAGCAGCAGTCTGGTGGGCGCCACTGATGGACTCACTCCTCAGACATAGTGTTATCCAGCATAATTATACTCCAACAAGAAAACCAAAACTCGAGGCTCGTATGTGATAAGGGGTTAGCGGTCAGCCATTAAGTAATTGATTATTCTCTGAGTTGACTTTAATTGACAGATTCTAGCAGATTCTCTTTTTAGGGTTTTCTAACTTTCTTATGCAACAATCAAATATGTATGCATGCTATATATTTTTATGCCACCACGGAGAATATTTATTCTCATGGGGCTTAGGATTTGCATAGTGCAAGAAAGTAAATACAGATGCTATTATCATTTTTTTATTTATTATATTTTTTTTATGCCACCATAACAAATATTCTATAAGTTTATTCATATGGGGCTTTAATGTTTCATGATGCAGTAAATAAGGCAAAAAAGATTTTTCTCTCTCTTTTTTTTAATATGCATAAAGATGAATATGCTAAAGTAAAATTACTAATGTAAATTATGAATACTAATTAATTAGATGACTACCATGTTATCTTATGGCAAGGGTGCGGAATTTAAAGTCTATCGATAGGACTTTTTTTCCACTCTTGTGTATCTCTCCATCTTAGAGATGAAGGTCTTCATGGTTGCACCTCTGGTGATGGTGATGTCACTTTTGTTCTTTGCTTGGCCAGCAGGTTGAAGTAGAGCATTAATAGTGAAAGCTGGTAGCATCTTACTCAGCGTGCATGTTTACAGAACTTTCACTTGTAAAATTTTGGGAATTAACAAATTTCCTTGAAGTGTTGTCCTGTTTGCAAAACTAAGGTAGAGATCAAGTGCATGGGCTCTGCTGGTGGAAAAACACCAACAGAACCGAATCTATTTCTTTATTTATTCTTCTCTAGCCTTAGGCACATTGAACAAGACAAAGTTGATGTTACATAATTTGTTTTACTCATGACGTGAGTGGTAAGATCAGACGATTAAGCATTAATGTTGCATTTAAGTTTATATGGCAGAAAAGATTTAAATTGCTTAACCAATGAAATGGTTGTCTATCTCTGCATAATATATAAATTTTCACATGAGTATGACTATCATCTTCCAAAGATAGAATGCAATGTTTTAACACATTTGGTTAAGATTGAGATCAAAAGAATGATGCCATGAACAATCTTAAAGAACAAAGCATGTTGAGTTAATTAGGTTAATCAATTAAAGATGTAACTCTAACATATTTGTGTCTTTATTTATCTGCATTCCAAGATCAAGAGGAAAATAGTGACCACTTACCTTAAGATATTACCTTCATTATTAGAGCGTGATGGCACTAAGTAATGAAGGGTAGATGATTTGTGGTCCTTTCCTTCTCTTACATCTTGAGTTGTTCATGAGCATCTTGTCTCCTTTGTTGGTTATCCTCTTTGCCATCTTTTGCTTCTTTGATCTTATGACACCTTGTCACTCCATTCATTATTATGCCTGCAACAGATTAGTAGACAACACATACCCGAAGGGATGTACAACTTTGGAACATAAGTTGTTTGTCCAGAATTTTATCATGTTCCATCTATGCTACTAAGAAGATAGGGTTGATATTATGTTAGCATAGATCATGTTCTATACCGGCATGACTTGAGTCCAAGTAACTTGCAGCAGAACATAAAGTGAATGAATCATTAATACTCACAGTTCTTCCATCCATAATGAATGAGCTATGTCTTCCTCTGCAAAGTTATTGAAGTTCAGCATGTGCCCTGTCTCATCTATGATTTGAATTTATCTCGTGACTTACCCAAATTAAATTGAAAGTTTTCTGCAAGGGGCATACGAGCGGCTCAAAAATTAACCTAGACACCACGTCCAATTTGACTTAGGAAGGCATTTTAACCTAAGCACCACGCTTAATTCAAAAACCTTTGAAAGTAAAATGATCACACCCCTTGGTTCGGAAATCAAAATAAACACCTTGTTTAATTATGATTCCAGAAAACAATTTAAACTAAGCACCATGCCTAATTTTAAAAGGTGTATGAAATTTCTCTAAACCTTAAATATACTATAGCGAACAAAGGTAACATGAAAGTTTATAGATAGTTATGCAAACAGAAATGAAAGAGCATGATCATTGATTAACAATTTGAACATGGATTGACAAGGTAGAGACAACCAATATTAGCAACATAAGATTTTCTAAATAAGTCCATTCCCCCAAGCTTGAATTTTGCAAGGCAAAATTAAGTTTGGATGGATTAATGTTGCATGATGATTGGTTGGACATACCTAATCATGTCATCCTTCTACTTCAAGCCTGGAATGGTTAGTGACAAAAAATACTTGTTGGCGTTTCTTAGCGTCATTACTAAAGATAGACTAAAAGCCCATCCATAGCAACGATACTAGAAACGTGTGTTGATATCCCTAACCACCATTACTTCAGAAAGGTAACTCTCGGCCCTTACGGCGCCGGCCAAGATAATGCAGTCTGGTAATAACAGTAAGAAGTGCCTGATTGGCCTTCCCAACCATCGTTACTTACGATATGCAAAACTGAAGCACGACGCCTTGGGGTGCAACAAGAATTACAGTCCTTAGGTAATGGTACTTAGGTATTCCAATCATGATAGCTCAGTATAGATAAATCCGCAAGCGCACGGAACTATCATTGTAGCATTTCAACTCGTGAGTATTCAGGGGTGTCGTATTTATAATTTCCCGTAGGAGGGTAGGACGAATGCATCTAGCTTTGGCATAAACATGATCACTTATTGAATGCATAGGTAGACATAGCATAGGCAGGGGTAAATCATGGTTCAAAGATAGTGGACACACATCTGAGCCGACCTCAAGGATAAAAGAGAAATAAAGAATAAAAGAATATATCTAATTGAGCAGGCATTGGTCATATGTAACTATGCCAAAAACTGTTAGTAAACATCTAACTAGCATGTCTAGTATCAGGACTAGGTCTGGGATGATAGGGAGATCCCCACAGCTGGTCTGCCAGCCGATAGAGACTTTACGAACTCCTACCCAGTATCCGAACGTGGGAGAGTGCTAGGGATGGACAGGGCTGTCACCACCTGCCCACCTACCCCTCTGCCTGTGGGATACCGACATATTCGTCGATCTCCGCATACCCGAGCACCATGCTCGCGTACTTGGAAACAATTCCTAACCCCCTAGGACCCCACCCCTTCGTAGTGACAGGCTAGGCTAAGAGCAACCGAGAAGGCACGACGAACCGTCACCTCATCTCTAGTTCTTCCTCTATTCATACTAAGTCGATGAACGATGAAGAACAACGATGAACATATCAAGAACATAACACATAAACTATATGTTAGTTCATATATCATGATCACAACATGACCAAGACTATACTCTAGTTCATATGCATTGCTATATAAATAAGATAAGAACTTGAACTTGGAAGAGAACTGCATTGTATTCATACCGAGGTGTTCCTTCTTCTCCCAAGGATACAAACTCTCCTTGCTAGATCTTGCCTTGCCCTAATACTAAAACTAATCTAAAGAATACAAGTGAGAGGTGTGGTAAATGGCTTCAAATGATGGTGTGTGTTGAATGATGAAGGAGCACCATCTATTTATAGCTAGAGTAGGGCGGTTTGGCGTCTCTAAGTTTGGAAGGAGGTGAAACCGCCCTTGGAAAACCGCCTAGAGCACCGCCTCCGAAGACTGGGCCCGGGAGGCCCTACCAGGGGGGCGGCCGCACCCGGGGGCGGTCGGTCCCCTGGCTGGGCCCGCTGGCCACCGCCTTCGGGTGGTTGGTTGCTCCCTGGGTCTAGACCTTGTTGGCGCAAAAAGTGATTCCCTAAGCCCAACACACCAGCGAAGCCGGAAACGATCCTTGAGGCAGTGAAGCTCTCGCAGATCCAGCTAGCTTCGGACCCGGTCTGGGAGTGTCAGTAACACCCAAGCGTGCCAGTCAATTTGACCTGCAATTGACAAGAAAAAAGATAGTAATCAATAATCACGGGGCGGAACTAACCGGTATGTCCAGGTAGTTCCAACTGTATGGCTCGAAGAGCCGATGTAATGGGAGATCGACTAGAAAGCCGATTCCGTCATGTTATGAACCGATTGTAGCGAAACATGCATTATAACTCAAGTTAACCGATTCAGACATGAATTCAATGACATATACTTGCATTAGACAGAAGTATACTATAAAAGATGTAGTCACAGCAAGCTAACATGATCATAAGATGTCTCAATGTAAAATAAGATGAAATCGGCTACATTAGCCGATTCAGTGTATACGGGCAACATACAAGCCTATAAAGTAAACGATGTTTCAACTCTCCGGCTAATAGATCTAAATCACAATCTTGCAACAGTGGAGATCGAGCGGATCGAGGCAGTCATGATGAAGTTGCAACTTACATCCGTTAACCCTTGAATCTAGACAATGTTTATTTTATTACTTGAATGCGACCCGTATCTAATCTAGATCCAAAATACAACCGGCTGGTGCAAAACATTCTATCTTGTCAATATAAAATGAATGGCAAACATAATTCGTTGAACATATAGATCTATTAGATATAAGCCGACGTATATGGATCAAGACGGGCAAATTGATGATTGCTTTAAATAATAAACAATAAACATAAGCAACATCGGTAACTTAATGAATCTAGCTAAAACTGCCAAATTTAACTAGAGCCGATAACTAATCCATGCATGCAAACTATCGTAATCTATAGCCTGTCCACCGGATGACGTTAACTAATAGATTAATCAAGCAAACAAACATGAATCGATAACTAATCCGCACGTGAAAACCGTCCTAATCTGCATCTCGTCCACCAGATGACGGTTAACACAGATTGATCGGGTAAATCAGCGTGAATCATCCTTGACTCACTGTGCTTCCCATGTCCACCGGATGACGCCAAAGAAACAGAGCTTAGCAAGGACCCTGGTCCGCCATGCTTCCACGTCCACCGGATGACGCTAAAAAGACATAGTTTAACAGGGGGTTGACGATACTTACAAGCAAGCCTGCGTCCATCGGATGACACCCAGCCTGGATGAAGTAACTCGCCGGACTCGACTGACTCTAGGGTTTGTTTGGCCGGAGCCGAAAGTTGTGTTGTATTGATGTTGTTGTCTATTTTACAATGGCTGAGGGCTTATATTTATACCCTGAGCGTAGCTAGAGTCCTAATCGAATTACAACTCATCAATAGATAAGGAAACTAACAAACTATCCTATATCTAAGATAACTTAGAGTCCCACCTTCCCTTTCCATAACGGACTCCGATCGTGATCGCATCCTGGCGGCGCGAACTCTGGATGACATCATTAATACCGACGCTGCGCGCCTCCTGTCATCTTGACCCGATAACCGATTCACCGTGCAATCGGCTATTTTCTTCCTTCCGCTGGACGGAGTCTGCTTCCGAAATCGGCTATCTTCGTTTGGTATCGGCTATCGGCTTCTGGCATCGGCTATCGGCTCCTAGCCCAAAATTTGGTGTTAACACATGCCCCCCTAGTTCGGAGTATGATTTCTTCATACTTCGAACTATGATCCAATGGTCTTCCTTGTGCCGAGAAACTCACTAGCAGCCATAGTGCGTCTAGGTCTTCTTCCTTTAATCCTTGAAATATAAGCATGTTCTCACCATATTTCCACACCTCTGTATGCAAGTCCTGTAAAACAATAATCCTCCAATACATGTGAAAATAGATTAGTAGTAAATGCATATGTGTATAAATATTATAGTTTTATCCATTCTTAGATATTGTTGATCAGAACATGCTACAATGTCGATTACATCTCAAGGGTATCATATTTATAACCAAGATTTCTTTTAAATTTGAATAAAATGGTACTTTATTCATCCATCTATCTCTTCAACCATGGGGCTTTTACTTTTCACTAAGTCCTCAAGCAACTGCAAAACAGAACAGCTACAGAACTGCTTATCTGTTATCCCTTGAACAATTTTCTTCCAGAGTTTTATTATTATCTTTTTATAAATTGTATCACATAATATTGCAAAGTCAAAAAACCGAACCTTAAGGAGATAAAAGTCATATACTTAGATCAAAAAGTGCAAGTGAATATTTTTTGTATTTTTATTTTCCCTGTGCATATGCCACTCTCTTTGATCATTCTAAACTATAAGGCTATCGGGCCTTTGGCCATCTTTTATTTTTATTTGGCGATCACGCGATCGTCATTTTTTTATTTTTCTCTTCTCAGTTCTGACGGACACGTGTCCGTCGTTTTTGTTTCTGAGTTTATAGAATAGCCTCATATCTTATCTTAATCAAAGAGAGAATGTTCATGGCTCATCAAGGAATTTTATTAATTTATAACGTGTACGTGAATCTTGATCTTAGGAACATGACTATAATCTCACTAGTGGTCACAATAATTTGACAAGGCTCAATATGAAATCAATTAATCTTTATTAATCATTTTATAAAACTCTCTGGATTTCAAGTACCTCTCAGAATAATGTCATAGCAAATTCTATTTCCATTCACATTCTACAGCCACTTTTAGACAAAGTTCAAACTTTACGCAATCCACAGGTTCTCAAGACTTCAAGACAAGTATCAGACCAAAAAACTCAAACCTTAAAGAAATCAAAATTATAAACTAGACACGGGTGAGACATGAAACAGAGCATCTATTAATCATTTCAACAATGGACAAACTAAAACATTTATATCACATATTTGTAGAGTGGAGTTATCCTTAAGATTTCAAAGTTTTGCCTTTAAACATTTCCAATTACAAACTTTGAAACTGTGAGAGTAGAGTTGTGCATACCATCATTGAAGATGTAGGAGCCAATGAAAGTCACTCGTCTTGTCCGTCTTCGTGATGGATCGCTTGATGTCGTGCAACTGTGCATGCGGCGAGTCCAAGCCCCCAAGGCATAGCTGATGCAGGATCTTGAGACGCCGTGTGTGTCCTCAAAGGTCTTCTTCGCCATTATTTCTTCGCATCTTAGAATCGATTACTCAGCCTGATCCATTCTACATACGAATCGGCTTTCGGGCCTGCTTCTTAGCATCGGCTTTGTTCTGCTTTCCCTTAGAATTAACCCCTCAGCTAGATTCAATACGAATCGGCTTGTGGGTACTCACAATAGGATCGGCTAAACAGCCTGACCCAAAAAGCCGATCGGTGTGCGACTATTGATGGCGGCGCTTCGTCTTCCTCCGGGATAGCGTCAATAATCCAAACTAGACTGTATTAGGCATTTTGATGTATATGATACTTCTGAACTCGTTATGCCCGAAACAATCCAATCTGCAAGGCTGTATATTTTGTTTTTATTTTTTTACTAAGGGCGACTCGTTACTATGATGTCGGCCATTTTTGTCCTGAAGACGACCCGCCTGCACGGCATCGGCTGTTAGAGGGCGACTCGTTACTACGATGTCGGCCATTTTTGTCCTGAAGGCGACCCGCCTGCACGGCATCGGCTGTTAGAGCCAGATTCACATGAATCGGCTATTATCCCCCAACTGGGATGCTAGGGTAGTATTTCTTCAGATATTTTCTGTTGATGGCTCTGGCGAGTCTCTGCCCTTCCAAGTCTTCAAGGATATAGGCATTACCCGGAGCGCATTCCACGACGCGATACGGGCCTTTCCAATTTGGCGACCATTTACCGAATCGGCTATCTTTGGTACCAATAGGTAGAATGACTTTCCATACTAGCTCAATTCGGTGAAGCTCTTGCTCCTTACCTTTGTGTTGTAATACTTGGCCACCCGTATCTTATTCTTTTCAATATATTCCAAAGCCCTAAGCCGATGACAGTGCAAATCTTCTAAACTATCCATCATAATGTCTTTGTATTCACCTGGCCGTAAGCTTGTTTTGCAACGTGACACGCCGTGTCTCAGACTGAATCTCCCATGGCAAGACAGCAGCGTGTCCGTAGACTAGCTCATAAGGTGAAGCCTTGATCGATCCATGTTGTGCCATGCGATATGCCCACAGTGCCTCGCTCAAATGCAAATACCATTTTCTGGGATTCTGCTCAATCTTTTTCTTGATGACCTTGATCAAAATTTTATTGGAGGCTTCTGCTTGTCCGTTGGCTTGGGCGTAGTACGGCGATGAATTATAAATCTTGATGCCCATGTCGTCAGCAAAGGTCATAAACTCCTCTGAAGTGAACATTGTCCCCTGATCGGTTGTGATTGTCTGAGGTATGCCAAACCTGTAAATAATATGCTCCTTCACAAATTCGATCACGTCAGCTGAAGTGGCGCTCCTCAAAGGAACGGCTTCTACCCACTTGGTGAAGTAATCAGTCGCCACTAAGATCCGTTTGTGACCCTTGCTCGATGGTGGGTAGATTTGGCCGATTAGATCAATACCCCATCCCCTAAACGGCCATGGTTTAATTATAGGATTCATAGCAGAAGCTGGAGACTTTTATATATTTCCAAACTTTTGGCATTCTTGACACCCTTTATAATATTTGAAACAATCTTCCAGCATCGTAGGCCAATAGTAACCAGTCCTCCTGATGATCCACTTCATCTTGTGAGCTGATTGATATGCACCGCAGACTCCATCATGTACTTCGCTCATCAGCTTTACTGATTCTTCTGCCCCTAGGCATTTGAGCAGCACTCCTTCAACAGTCTTGTAATACAACTGACCATCCAACAACACGTACTTGGTGGCTTTGTATCTTAGCTTCCTGCTGACCTTTTGTGAAGGATTTGCCAGGTAACCTGCTATCTCGCCCCTCCAGTCATCAGCCGATTGCTCGCTGTTACAAATCTCCTGCATCGGCCGATAACCCGACGCGTTCTGCGCTAGCCGATTAGCTTCCTGGTTCTGGGCCCTGGGGATGTGACAGAGAGATACCGTCATGAACTTCTTGATGAGAGCCTGGCACTGATCATAATAGCCTCTGAGTATCTCATCTTTACACTCATACAAACCGAGCAATTGGTTGATGACTAGTTGTGAATCGCCAAATACTTCAACTGCATCGGCTTTTGCTTCATGCAGAAGCTAAAAACGTTTCCATGCGGCTTCATATTCAGCCTAGTTGTTTGTGACAATCGGCCCTATCTGGAAAGCATACTCAAAACGCAGACCTCGCGGTGAGATGAGCACTACTCCGGCGCCACCACCTTGCTTGCATGAAGAACCGTCGAAAAACATAGTCCATGGCGCTATATCCACTACATTAACCGATCCTCCGTGATGTTGTGTAATGAAATCGGCTATCGCCTGCCCTTTGACCGCCTTAGCCGATTCGAACCTCAAGTCAAACTCTGAAAGCGCCAGGATCCATTTGCCTATCCGACCATTTAAAATAGGCATCGAAAGCATGTGCTTAATGACATCCTCCTTGGACACCACCACACACTCCGAGGCAAGCAAGTAGTGCCTCAACTTGGTGCATGAGTAGAATAGGCACAAACACAACTTCTCGGTCGGTGTGTATCTTGTCTCAGGGTCAAGGAGCCGCCTGCTCAGGTAGAAGACTGCTCTCTCTTTCCCTTCAAACTCTTGAAAAAGGGCCGACCCAATGGTGTGGCTTTCGGCCGTCACATACAACTTAAAAGGCTTCCCTACCCGTGGCGGTACTAAGACAGGAGGAGTCTTCATGTATTCGCTGATCTCATCAAAAGCATTCTGTTGCACGTCACCCCATTTGAACTCTTGATCATTCTTGAGCTTCAACAATGGCGAGAACGGCAGCACCTTCTCTGATAAGTTGGCAATGAACCTTCTGATAAAGTTAACCTTACCAAGTAAAGACTGCAATTCCTTCTTGTTGGTTGGAGGTACGAGTTCATCGATCGCCTTCCTACTCTTGCTGCCGATCTCTATCCCTTTGCGGTGGACCATGAATCCCAGAAATTCGCCAGCTGACACGCCAAACGCACACTTGTTAGGATTCATTTTCAGACCATGTCGCCTTGTGCACTCCAAAGTGGTTCTCAAATCGGCCAGGTGATCTTTATTGCTTTTGGATTTCACCACCACATCATCTAAATAAACTTCAACGACCTTACCGATCAACTTGTGAAATATATAATTCATAGCTCTCTGATAGGTTGCACCGGCATTCTCTAATCCAAACGTCATGACCACCCATTCAAACAAACCAAGCGCACCAGGGCACCTGAAGGCGGTCTTCGGGATGTCTTCATCAGCCATAAAAATTTGATTATAACCAGCATTGCCATCCATGAAACTAATAACTTGGTGTCCAGTAGCCGAGTCTACCAACATATCGGCTATTGGCATAGGGTAGCCATCCATCGGTGTAGCTCTATTTAAATCCCTGAAATCAATACAGACTCGTAATTTACCATTTTTCTTATACACAGGGACGATGTTCGATATCCACTCGGCATATCGGCAAGCTCGAATGAACTTGGCTTCTAACAGCCTCGTGATTTCGGCCTTAATGTCAGGTAGAGCATCCTCTCTAAAACGATGTGGAGGCTGCTTGTGTGGCCGAAACCCTGGCTTGATAGGTAGCCTGTGCTCAACAATAGATTTGTCCAATCCAGGCATTTCATAATATTCCCAGGCGAAACAATCTTTGTACTCTTTCAATAATTGAACCAGCTCCTGCCTGAACTCTGGGTCTAAATTGGCGGCAATAAATGTCGGCCTTGGTCTGTCGCCGGGTCCAACATTCACTTCTTCGAGCTTGTCGGCCGACGTGAATTCTTGCCCCAACTTACCTTCTGTGCCGTCAATCGGATTCTCCATTTAATAAAAATACTCAGAGCCGATTGCCCTGATCGGCTGTTGACTCTCATCACTGACCTTGATGGAGCCTCCTTCCCAAGTCTTGCCAGAGAAACAGTCATGATCCCCAGCTTCCCAGTATGTGGCATCTGCCATCGCCACGCTGACCGAGTCGTCGGCCGGGATCACTTTGACCTCATCGCCATGCCACTGAATGAGGCACTGATGCATGGTCGATGGCACGCAGCAGTTGGCATGAATCCAGTCACGTCCAAGTAGCAAGCTGTAGGCACCTTTACTGTCGATCACGAAAAAGGTGGTAAGCAGTGTTTTCTTCCCCACTGTTAGCTCGACGTTGATTGCCCCCCGAGTGTTGGAAGAATTGCCCCCAAAATCCTTGAGCATTAGATCAGTTTCTATTAGATCATCGGGACCCTTGCCTACCTTGCGGAATGTAGTGTAGGGCATGAGATTGACAGTGGCACCACCGTTCACCAACATCTTCGTCATAGGCATGCCGTCGATATAACCTTTGAGATAGAGGGCCTTCAAATGTCGATTCTTGGCTGGCTTATCAAAAGTAGCTTGCTGTGCGAGCACTAACTTGGCCACTCCGTCTTCTGATCCCGAATCGTCTGAGTCGGACTCGGTATCATACTTCTTGGCTCTGAACTCTGCAGGCAGCACGAACACCATCTGTGCATCGGCTACAGCCTTTCCATTATTTTGTGGAGGTTTCTCGCGCCATACCTGTTTGGCACGTCCCTCAGCTTGCAGCTCTCTGTTTCTGAGCCGCTGCACCCGGTGCCTTTGGCTCCTAGTTAGATCCCCTGGGCACCACTGATTCTCTTGCCAAACCGGCTGTCGGCGTTCAACTACCGCTTCATCAAGCCGATCGTGCGAGTCCCTTTTTTCACGCCGATCCCGCGGGCTATGGGGGCTCCCCAGCCTCTGATGTACAGACCGGCGGTTGACCTGGGACTGCCTGTACTCTCGGTGCTGATCGCTGCATTCTGGGCAGTTGCGCAGCGTTGGCAGTCTCAGGCCTTCATTCCAACAATGTCGGAAGAATGGGCAATGCCAATGATCCTCCTCACCTCCCCGGTGGCGGGTCATTTCTTCATGATAGCGCGCCTCTTCTTCTTCGCGGAGCCACCTCGGTACTCCTCTTCTTCGCGCTGCAGCCGCCTCTGATGATCTTTCTCTTTCTGTCGCCGCCACTTGTTCAGAAGGTGCTGGTGTGTGGGCCTCCTGCTCTTGGTGCTACTGGATTCTCCCTGCTCTGGCTGCCTCTGATTCTGTTCCCTCCTTCCTTTGATCAGCGCCAGCTCCTCAGCTGTGATTTGTGCATCGATATCAACTGAGGAGCTCTTCCTGGCCCGTTCGGAGGTTAACTACCTTTACTTTAGTCAGAGGATTCGCGATCTGGACCATATTCTGCCCTTTCGGGAATGGGAATTTGTCGATCTTCATCTTCCCCTTGGGAGGAGCCTCAAATTTCAATAAACCGCGCCTAATAGCATTCTGGATTGCTGCTTTGAAATTGCGGCAATTGTTTGTAGAGTGTGAAGTGAGGCCGTGGTACTGGCAGAACGGTTTTCCCTGCAAATCTTCAGGAGATGGCTTGACGTAATCAGCTGGGAAGGTGATGTGGCCTGCACTGACTAATAGGTAGAAGAGTTTGTCCAGCTTGCGCGTGTCAAAGTCGTATTGATCTTCCGCGCTCCAACCCTTCGGTACGGCCATGGGCTTTGTTCCCCATTTAAGCTCAACAGCAGCCACTTCTTCATTCTCTCCATCCTCTGAGTCAGAATCACAGACGTAGGCCTGCTTGTATTTTGAATCCTTCTTGAAACTCTGGGCCTGCTGTTCTAATGCGGCCACCCTCTGCATCACCTCGCTGATGCTGTTGAAGTTGGTGCCCACAAGCTTCTCTTGGACGTGTGGGAGCAACCCACTGACCACTATCTTGGCGAGCTACTTGTCGTTCAGGTTCAAAGAGTAACACATGTTCCTGGTCTCCCTAAACCGCTTGATGAAAGCCGATCCAAGTTCATTCGGCTTTTGGCGCATGTTGGTGAGATCTGTGATGTCTTTCTCCCCAATGCCGGAGAAGAAGTAATTATGGAATTTAGTCTCCAGATCTTCCCAGCCTTGAATCGAGCCAGGCTCCATAGATGCAAACCAGCTAAACGACGGCCCTGTCAGTGATAGCGGAAAGAGCCGGACCCTGTGAGCTACCTCATACGAAGCTTCGCCGAGCTGGGTCAGGTAACGGCTGATGTGCTCCATGGTGGTGATGTCGTCCTGCCCACTGAACTTGGAGAAGTCGGGTAAGCGATACCTGGGCGGCAATGTCACGCGGTCGTACCACTCGGGGTAAGGGCGCCTGTACTTGATTCCAGTCCCGGTCTTCAGCTGTAAACCGAACGTATCACGGAGCATGGCACTCATCTGCTCCAGCAGCTGATTGTTGGGTGTCTGGGCGTACCCCGGATGCGGCGCTGCCTGAGGGTCTTGATATGTGATCCCCTCATGGTATCCAGGAGTTGGGTTGGCCATGTCTGCCGCCGGCGTATTTACAGCTGTCAGATTCACTGCTGATGAGTTCATCGAGTTCACCGACTGTCCAGTGGCCTGCATGAAAGCGGCGAGCTCCTCCGGAGTATGATCTTTGTATAATCTTGGAGAAGCTGCTATTTTTTGAGCCGAACCGGCCGCAGTGGCACCCTGCCCTGGCGTTTTCGGCTGGCTCGGCTGTTGCGATGAGGAATTGGAGGTCCCTGCCGCTGCTTTTGGATCTGCGTCCTCTGCGGGTATGTTGAAGTAAACCGGACCCAGAGACTCCCAATCCTGCCGTTTGAGAACAGTCTTCATGATGTTATAGAATATCTGCAGGAAGGATTTATGGTGATGGCCGACTGCTGAATAGGCGGCCTCCCAGGTCGCTTCTTCCAGCATCTGCTTGAGGTCGGCCTTGCACTCCTCTTCAGATTTATCAGAATGGCCGTCCATGATCCATCTAGGGAATGCATTCTTCTTCACTACCGAGCCATCACGCTACTTGCTGAATGAAAGCAGCCAGGCATCAGCAAATTCTTCAACAATCTTGTTCAGCACTGCCGCGTCCTCCTCACTGAGGTCTTCGACCCTGACCCTGAGGACACCGTCATCCCTGGAGGGGCCGTCCGCCGTAGCCTTTCCTTTTGCCATGGTCTTCAATGAAATGTCCCACCGGGCGTGCCAAAAAGTGTGTTGGCGCAAAAAGTGATTCCCTAAGCCCAACACACCAGCGAAGCCGGAAATGATCCTTGAGGCAGTGAAGCTCTCGCAGATCCAGCTAGCTTCGGACCCGGTCTGAGAGTGTCAGTAACACCCAAGCGTGCCAGTCAATTTGACCTGCAATTGACAAGGAAAAAGATAGTAATCAGTAATCACGAGGTGGAACTAACTGGTATGTCCAGATAGTTCCAACTGTATGGCTCGAAGAGCCGATGTAATGGGAGATCGACTAGAAAGCCGATTCCGTCATGTTATGAACCGATTGTAGCGAAACATGCATTATAACTCAAGTTAACCGATTCAGACATGAATTCAATGACATATACTTGCATTAGACAGAAGTATACTATAAAAGATGTAGTCACAGCAAGCTAACATGATCATAAGATGTCTCAATGTAAAATAAGATGAAATCGGCTACATTAGCCGATTCAGTGTATACGGGCAACATACAAGCCTATAAAGTAAACGATGTTTCAACTCACCGGCTAATAGATCTAAATCACAATCTTGCAACAGTGGAGATCGAGCGGATCGAGGCAGTCATGATGAAGTTGCAACTTACATCCGTTAACCCTTGAATCTAGACAATGTTTATTTTATTACTTGAATGCGACCCGTATCTAATCTAGATCCAAAATACAACCGGCTGGTGCAAAACATTCTATCTTGTCAATATAAAACGAATGGCAAACATAATTCGTTGAACATATAGATCTATTAGATATAAGCCGACGTATATGGATCAAGACGGGCAAATTGATGATTGCTTTAAATAATAAACAATAAACATAAGCAACATCGGTAACTTAATGAATCTAGCTAAAACTGCCAAATTTAACTAGAGCCGATAACTAATCCATGCATTCAAACTATCGTAATCTATAGCCTGTCCACCGGATGACGTTAACTAATAGATTAATCAAGCAAACAAACATGAATCGATAACTAATCCGCGCGTGAAAACCGTCCTAATCTGCATCTCGTCCACCGGATGACGGTTAACACAGATTGATCGGGTAAATCAGCGTGAATCATCCTTGACTCACTGTGCTTCCCACGTCCACCGGATGACGCCAAAGAAACAGAGCTTAGCAAGGACCCTGGTCCGCCATGCTTCCACGTCCACCGGATGATGCTAAAAAGACATAGTTTAACAGGGGGTTGACGATACTTACAAGCAAGCCTGCGTCCACCGGATGACACCCAGCCTGGATGAAGTAACTCGCCGGACTCGGCTGACTCTAGGGTTTGTTTGGCCGGAGCCGAAAGTTGTGTTGTATTGATGTTGTTGTCTATTTTACAATGGCTGAGGGCTTATATTTATACCCTGAGCGTAGCTAGAGTCGTAATCGAATTACAACTCATCAATAGATAAGGAAACTAACAAACTATCCTATATCTAAGATAACTTGGAGTCCCACCTTCCCTTTCCATAACGGACTCCGATCGTGATCGCATCCTGGCGGCGCGGACTCTGGATGATGTCATTAATACCGACGCTGCGCGCCTCCTGTCATCTTGACCCGATAACCGATTCACAGTGCAATCGGCTATTTTCTTCCTTCCGCTGGACGGAGTCTGGTTCCGAAATTGGCTATCTTCCTTTGGTATCGGCTATCGGCTTCTGGCATCGGCTATCGGCTCCTAGCTCAAAATTTGGTGTTAACAGACCTCCTCCGCGGTTACGGATGGATCCAGTTTAGTGTTTGAGGTGGGCTTTCTTATTTTCTTGGATAGCGCCTTCTCTGAATACGTTTCCTGGATGTGCGCTTTCTTTATGGTTTTTATGCATTTCCACATGTCACACCTGCAAGTCAAGTGCACACAAAAACTTGTGAAAATGTTACTTAAAAGCCCTACCTACTATTTATTTTAGTAATATATTGGCGGTAAGAAATAGGCTCTAAGGACCGCCAATAACTCCCCCACACTTAGTCCTTTGCTCGTCCTCGAGTAAAGGTTTGAAGGACTAAACGGGTTTATCTCCTTGATTTGAAATCTGCGTACAAGTTATTCCTAGCTTCACCTAAACCTGTGAACTTCCAAGTGTCTACCAAGTCATCTTGGGTAATTGAAAAATGGAATAGCCTGGATTCAAATCTTCTTACTCGTATCCCTGTTCAGAAACTTGGGTTTTTTGAAGTTTTGAAAACAAAAAGGTAGCACTTGTTCCTTGAATGATTCTTTCGAGTCACTTATTTTTATATGGTTCCTCACCAAGCCATATATAGGGATTGCCTTCACTTGATCATCCTACCTCTAAAAAGTTTATCTGGAGCTTTAGGTAGGGAGAAAAATACTAAGGTACACTTACCTTGCATGTATTGTCAAGTCAAACCCTGGACCGCACCGGAGGGAAGTGTCATACTCTTATATCAGAACGTGCATGTGCGTGGAAAGAATATGGTGGGTATTATTGGTGTCTAACCTAATTTCATTATGCTCTTTGAAACACATCTCCCTCCTTATCAGGACTTAGAAAAATCTTTTATGAGGGCATGAGTTATCCTTATTCTCTCTCTTCTTCTTCTTCTTTTCTTCTCCACTTTTTTTTCTTTTTTTCATTTTTTTCTTTTTTCTCTTCTCCACCCTTTTTTCACCTTTTAGAAGATAGCCTCATGCTTTTATTTGCAACAAAAACTTTAAGGGAGATGTGAACAAAGATTCAGAGCATTTATTTGGATGGAACCTAATAAGTATATTTTTGGTTCACCCCCAGTGTAGGAGTAGAACATTTTGGGTGGATCAAAGTGGAAGATATATTTTGCGCCTCCTCCCAAGGTAGGAGTAGTGCAATTATTTCGTGGATGGATGAATGTTGTGCGCAACTCTTAGTGTAAGAGTTGGCAACCTTATTTGTGGGTGCGTGAAATCTGATCTTGGGAGCATGAAATTTCTCTCAACAGGGGTCACAAAACTTGACCAAACTCAACACAAAGTAAGATGCACATGTGGAAGGTTTTTGTCATGAAAGATTATGTATGGCCTTGGTAGGTATTTGCAATCATTCAAGGAACATGCTATATTGATTTTTGTTTTGTAAAAGTAAATCCCAAGTTCTTTGCAAGAAATGAGCAGTCGTCATGTCATCCTAGTATATCTCATTCGTCAATCACTTAGATAAAATAGGGTCCCTATAATAAGTGTTCACAAGTAATAGGAATATTGGCAAGGAATAAAGAGTATGCAAACTTTAATCACAGGATGCCATGGAGATGGAGCATCAAAAGTTTTATCTTTTCAAAAGTGTTCAAAGTTAAATTTCAAAACTTTGAAAAGAGCGGGGGTAGAGTTGCACAAACCATCATTGAAGATGAAGGAACTAATGGAAGTTGTTTGTCTCGTCCTTTTGTTTGATGGGTTGCTCGATGTTTGTGCAATGTGTTAGGGAGATCTCGAATTTGTTGTAGTTATGCTTGAGAGATCTCCCCCACACTTATTTTTTTTTGTACCTGCTTTTATTATAACAAAGAAAACAAAACAAGAGAGACTACAACAGGCAAGAGTCTTATTGGCTAAAAGATCATGGAAACAAAATTTTATTATTTACTTATTTTTATTTTATTAGGAACTTATTCAACCAACTTTTATTAGAGCTCAAACAAGGCTGATATAAAAGATGCAACGAAAACATAGCCAAGACTTATCCCCATATCAGATTACTGCCATTGTTTATGAAAACAACTCAAGGATCATTAATCAAATTTCAACACCATGTCAAAACATGATTAAAGAAGACTATTTCAACCTAAGCACCATGCTTAATTTGAAAACAGCCTATGGATGTTGCTCGCGAGAATACATCCAAACAAGAGCATATTACATAAACAGGGAAGCATGAATTTGAATGATCATAAGGAGACAAGTATGAGCGAAGGGGTTGGTGAACATTTATTACCTTTTGCATACTTGAGTGTTCTTACCGGCAGCATATATGGATTTCTTTGAAGATGCTACACTGGTGGCGTGGATGTACAGGCTCCAACTTAGCTCAACCATCAGTCCGGATCACACACACAACTAGTGTATATGGACCTTGGCCTTATTGGTGGCAAAGGTGTAAAGGAGTAGAGTCCTTTTCTTTTCTCTCTCTCCTTTTTTGCTCTTTTTTTTGAAAGATAACTACCGATGACCTTCGGCAAGGGCTCAACATTTATAGTCTGTTGGCAAGACTTCCCCTTCTTCATTTCTCTGCAGCTGCACGAACAAACTTGGAAGAATTCTCGGGTTGCCCCGAGATTTTTCCCGTATTGTTGACAGGAATAGAAGTAGCAATTTGAGCAAACTGTTTTTCTATCATTTTATTGAAACTTATCTGATGTTTAACAAAACAAGATAGAGTTTTAAGTTTAGCATTTATAGATTCAAACGTTTTATCATTAAAGGAAATCTTTCTACCAAGATCTGCATTAAACTTAGCTTGCTTTAAAACAAAATCTCTCGGGAAAGGTTGATTGAAATTCAATTTGAAATTTGAATTGAGATTAGAAGAATTACCTTATGGGTGGTTATGATTGTTCCACCCATTATTACCTGGTTGTTGATGTTGGCGAAACCTGTTGTTGACGTAGGTCGCTTCTTCCTGGGTTTTGGGACAGCTGTTCCCCGAATGGCCAACATTTCCACAGACTTCACATGTCATGTGTGAGTCCGTGGCTTGGACGGTGCCTGTGGTGGGTTCGGTGGCACGGTCGTCCAGCCTCTTTATTAGGAGGTCTATTTTTGCGGCAAGCAAATCCATCTCCTTCACGGTATGCATGCATTCTTGTGTTTCTCTTCCTTCTCCCCAGCTTTGGTTTGCTACTATCTTTTCGATGAGTGCAGTGGCATTCTCGATGGTGAGGGAGAGGAATGCCCCTCCAGTTGCGGCGTCAAGGTGCCCTTTTGACATGGCCGTCAGGCCCTCGTAAAAGTTCTGGAGCACCAGCCAATCTTCCATCCCATGATGGGGACAGGCTCGGACATAGTCCTGGAGCCACTCCCATGCCTGAGGGATGGACTCGAGTGATGTTTGCTGGAAGTTGGATATCTCCCCCCTTAGAGCAATGGTTTTGCTCATGGGGATGAACTTGGTGAGGAACGCCATGGAACATTTGTCCCACGTGTTGACAGCTTCCTTGTTTTGGTAGAACCATTATTTCGCTTTCCCCGCAAGGGAAAAAGGAAACAGGCGGAGCTTGATGTGGTGCGACGTCGTTGGTGACGATGGTGTCGCACAATTCAAGGAAGTATTGAAGATGAGCATTTGCGTCCTCATTTGGCAAGCCACAGAACTGGTTTGCCTGCACCATCTTGATTAGGCCAGTACGGAGCTCGAAGTTTCTATTCCCGATATTGACAGCGGGCCCAACGGGCACGTTGGCAATAGTAGGGGTGGAGTAGTCGCGGAGTGTCTTGGCCATGATGATAGTAACGGATGGTGCGGGAGTGAATGGTTCGTCTGTCGATGGAGTAGCAGAAGAAGAAGTGGTACGGGACCTGTTCTTTCTTAGGAGTGCCTCCGGATTATCGGTGAAGTTGTTCGATAGGTCGAAACCACTCATACACTATCCTGTTTTCTTTCCAATAAAAAAAGGAAGAAAACAAGAGAAGTTATCCTGCCTAAACTATGGCCACCATTTGCTTATTGTGCAATCAATGCCTATGCCAAGCTAGATGTTTTTATTTCCTTTTGCCCTCCCCGGCAACGGCGCCAGAAATGCTTGTTGGCGTTTCTTAGCGTCATTACTAAAGATAGACTAAAAGCCCATCCCTAGCAACGATACTAGAAACGTGTGTTGACATCCCTAACCACCATTACTTCAGAAAGGTAACTCTCGGCCCTTAACGGCGCTGGTCAAGATAATGCAGTCTGGTAATAACAGTTAGAAGTGCCTGATTGGCCTTCCCAACCATCATTACTTACGATATGCAAAACTAAAGCACGACGCCTTGGGGTGCAACAAGAATTATAGTCCTTAGGTAATGGTACTTAGGTATGCCAATCATGATAGCTCAGTATAGATAAATCCGCAAGCGCACGGAACTATCATTGTAGCATTTCAACCCGTGAGTATTCAGGGGTGTCGTATTTATAATTTCCCGTAGAAGGGCAGGACGAATGCATCTAGCTTTGGCATAAACATGATCACGTATTGAATGCATAGGTAGACATAGCATAGGCAGGGGTAAATCATAGTTCAAAGATAGTGGACACACATCTGAGCCGACCTCAAGGATAAAAGAGAAATAAAGAATAAAATAATATATCTAATTGAGCAGGCATTGGTCATATATAACTATGCAAAGAACTATTAGTAAACATCTAACTAGCATGTCCAGTATCAGGACTAGGTCTAGGATGACAGGGAGATCCCCGCAGCTGGTCTGCCAGCCGATAGAGACTTTACGAACGTGGGGGAGTGCTAGGGATGGACAGGGCTGTCATCACCTGCCCACCTACCCCTCTGCCCGTGGGATACCGGCATATTCGCCGATCTCCGCATACCCGAGCACCATGCTCACGTACTTGGAAACAACTCCTAACCCCCTAGGACCCCACCCCTTCGGAGTGACAGGCTAGGCTAAGAGCAACCGAGAAGGCACGACGAACCGTCACCTCATCCCTAGTTCTTCCTCTATTCATACTAAGTCGATGAACAATGAAGAACAACGATGAACATATGAAGAACATAACACATAAACTATATGCTAGTTCATATATCATGATCATAACATGACCAAGACTATACTCTAGTTCATATGCATTGCTATATAAATAAGATAAGAACTTTAACTTAGAAGAGAACTGCATTGTATTCATACCGAGGTGTTCCTTCTTCTCCCAAGGATACAAACTCTCCTTGTTAGCTCTTGTCTTGCTCTAATACTAAAACTAATCTAAAGAATACAAGTGAGAGGTGAGGTAAATGGCTCCAAATGATGGTGTGTGTTGAATGATGAAGGAGCACCATCTATTTATAGCTAGAGTAGGGCGGTTTGGCGTCTCTAAGTTTGGAAGGAGGTGAAACCGCCCTTAGAAAACCGCCTAGAGCACCGCCTCCGAAGACTGGGCCCGGGAGGCTCCACCAGGGGGGCCGGGGGCGGTCAGTCCCCTAGCTGGGCCCGCTGGCCACCGTCTTCGGGTGGTCGGTTGCTCGCTGGGCCTGGACCTCCCCCACGGTTACGGATGGATCCAGTTTAGTGTTTGAGGTGGGCTTTCTTATTTTTTTGGATTGCGCCTTCTCTGAATACGTTTCCTGGATGTACGCTTTCTTTATGGTTTTTGTGCATTTCCACATGTCACACCTGCAAGTCAAGTACACACCAAAACTTGTGAAAATGTTAGTTTAAAGCCCTACCTACTATTTATTTTAGTAACATATTGGCGGTAAGAAATAGGCTCTAAGGACCGCCAACAATACCTGAGGGAATATTTTTATAATTATAATTCTATGCTCAGTTGTCAAGGCTATTACATCAAAAGGTACAAGCTCACACTATTTTATTTCAAGAGAGGTTACTTTAGGACACAAAGTCGTTCTTGGAAGACCTTCTAATTATTACACTTTTAGTTAATAAACTTAAATTAAAAACCTTTGAAAGTAAGATCAAACACTCCTAAACTCGGCACCATGCTTCATTTAAGAGATGTATGAAATTATTCCAGCCATAAAGTATAGTAAGTAAAGATAGCATGAAAGCATTACAAGGATTTATTCAAATAGAGATAAAATAATATGATCATAATAAGGTATATATATTTTTTCTTTTTAATATGCAAATGGTATGGATGTATGCAAGAACTAAACATGCTATGGATTTGATATGAGGGAATATAAACTAAATGGTGTGAATGCATGGATTAAAATAAATATGAAATGAGATGCAAGAATTAAAAGATAACTAGTCAAAAGTTTAAAGTCCATGAGCAAGACTTTCTCACCTTCTTGATCATACTTACCATGACTTGTGTGTAGCACAGCCTCTATATTCGTCAGTTGATATGTGATTTGAATTGTTGTGACGACGACCTCCTTCTCCTATCTACACAAGGTTAGAAAGAAATATATATATGTGTGTGCAAACCTGTGAGATGGCAGGGTTCCATTATTGATGAATCTTGAATGTTCAGTCACCCTGGGCTCTTCAATGTATCTTCTTGTCTTGTGGAAACTTGCCGGAAGGTCAAAACAGGTTATGTTGTCCTATCTTATTCCACAACTCAACAGAATAGGGGTAATCATACTAAATTTAATAGTACACTAAATTAGCAGACATCAAGATCACTATAAAACTCTTATGCCAATTGCTTCCCCGGCAACGGCGCCAAAAATACTTGTTGGTATTTTTTATGCACAACTAAAATATGAAAGATTCCGCAAGCGCACAGAATACCATTGTAGCATTTTACCGGGAGTATTCCAGGTATCGTTGCTTATATTTCACCATAGGGAAACAATGATTAAAAAAGTTTGATAGTTGACCATTATGTGTCTACTAACTTACTACACCAACTAGACTATAGTAGGGGTAAACGATAAATGATAGGAGCTATGCTTAAATGACATAGACACACAAGAGAATTCTATGATAAAAGAGTATATAGCTAAAGTGAGAGGACAACGGAAGAGTTCAAGGTTCCTAAATACTTTTCTATTACTGGGCTTCTATAATAACTGATTCATGATAGATAAAGCAATCACACAATAACACTTCGGGACATCAGAACACTAGCCACGGAACGGGATGAGAATGGGACTAGGAAGTTCTGACTACGGTCCTACAATCTTCAACCTACACGAGGTGGAATACGTCGGCCATCAAAGCTGTCACCTCCTGGGGCTACCACAATTATTCGTAAGGTTGAGTGCAATCTCAGGTAACCTTTAGTCTAGACACCATGCCTACACTATTAATTACTACTCTAATCCCATATAAAAACTAGAGCACTCGATGCGAGCGGAGATCCTATGCCAAAGTATAACTATACTAACCAATCAAATTCAAGGCATAAAGTAAATAGAGAAGATAAATATATTAAAGCATAAGTCTTACAAAGATGAGATACAAAGATATATCATATCCCTGAAGACTTCTCCAGAACCGAAGCACAGCTCCGCTCTCCCTAACTCTCAATTAGAACTAATCTACTACATTGGAAAGTCTAACCCTAATTCTCTAGAGCTAAGAGGTTATCCATTCGAGGGACGCCTCTACAACTCCATAATGGTGCACTTGACTCGGGGGGTCCTGGGTTCCTTATATGGGGGCGCCTGGCCTCCCCTCCACCTTGGGTAAGCGATATGGTACTAAGCCTTTCCACCATTTGCACTTAGACTTTAATGGGCCAAATTCTGATTTAGGCCCAATTAATCCCACAGCCTTTAATTAATCCCGCAGCTCAGGTTCTAGAATCTTCTAGTGTTTGTAAAATTCATATCTCTTTATTCCGGACTCCAAAAATAGCAAACCATAGGTCCGTTTCGATCGTCTCGATGAGCTCTATACAATGGTGAACTCCAATTCCTCATTTGAGATACTTTTAATTGGTGAAAAATTGAATATCCCTTCATACCCTACAAAACAAGTGAGAACACCAAAACTCGTGGAACTTGTTAGAATCAAACCCTATAACTATGTTGTGGATTATTTTGTGCCCTTGATTCATGTTTAGTTGATGGGTAAAAATGAGCAATAACTACCATCAACACTCTCTCTCATTATCATCGTAGTAGTAGTAGTAGCAGCAGCAGATAAAATTACACTCTTCATTTATGAATAAGTAGATTCTTAGAGTTGTCTCAAGTCAAATTTCTTAAACTAGTATCATTGCAGAGAAAAGAAAACCCATTAATTGTACTTATGACATTAAATTAGTATCATTGCATATACCATAGAATATATTTTGATAATGTGCTCATTTTATATCATAGAAGTTGTTCTCATTTCTTATAAAGTTAGTCAAATTTATGATAATTTGACTTGTACTGATTCTAGGAATTGATTTATTTGGCAACTGAGAGAGTAAACCACATAGACATAACAAATAAGGAGACCATTCTTTATACCTCTAAATATTGCCAAAGCAACATAAAGCTTCCACGTATATATAAGCCTACTAAGACCTAAGAGTTTGGTAAGAGCCCATGTAACAAAGGGGTTAGGCTTAGGATTCCTCATTTCTCCTTTCCTTCTAAAATAAAGTCCGTATGTTTATGACATTTCCTCTTAGATAATTACCATAATATAATGCATATGCCTCATTAAAAACTCTACTACTCGAAAATATAGTGGAAAAAGAATGATCCTGAGTAAAAAGTACATCGCATTCATAAATTGAATTGCACATGTTGCCTCAGTAAAAATCTTATTTGAGAAACCGTCATAAACAACTCACATAGTAAAAGAATATCTAAAAATTTTAACCCGTGCTCTTGATAGACTAGTGACGGAACAATCATCTGTGGCCTTCTCGGCTACTTGGGCCCAACGAGAACGAAAGAACAATCAGACCCCAGAGTTTTATACACTTGCATGATGTTAAAGTTTGGTGGGCTTGGTTTGCAGCAGCAGCAGCAACAACGAGAGAAAGGCTTCTCTCATCAACAAAGCACAAAAGCTTGTGCACTTTTGTTTTCTTTTTTCTTTGGGAAGTAAAGCTTGTTCATGGCCAATGTCACTTCCCTCAGTTCTCTGTCGCTTTCCCAAATTCTTGGTCGGCCATAATTACGATGATTGATGATGTGTCCTGGTCCCATGGGTTTATAAGGCCTCAATGGGGTTTCAACTGAGTTTCATTTGCATTAAATACGTTGTCACATAAACATATTCGATGGCATGGCACTATATTTAAGGAGAGAGAAGAAATGAGTTTCATCTGGATGAAATTCTCTTAACACGATTACCAACTCTTCATGAATCGTGAAATTTAATGTGAATGAAACTTTAGGATGAAACACTCACTCTCAATGCAAAGTTTCATTCGAGTTTTATTTTTATTCTATATGATGTGGTAATCTTAGAAACAGCGTAATGAAACTCTCCACTGAGACTGGCCTAACTCAACGTCAAAAGGCTAGCATTCCAAATTAGAAATTCTTTTTTCCCATAAAAACTAGCTGCAGGCTACTAGCCTGTTTCGCTGTCGTGCCAATCTTCTACACTTGCAAGTACTAGTAAAAATCAACAAATTTCAGATGCCGTACCAAAATCATGTGTGGAAACAGCGTACGTGCTGACTACTGCAGCGTGAGCAAGCTGCCCAATAGTTCCACGGTTTGCTGTTATCAGTTTTTTTTCAAGATAAAGGATAAATATCTGGCTTCATCTATCCGTAGATAGAATCAGACCAATTATTACAACGACCAACTGACACAAGTTTGGCTGGAGAAAGGAAATAGTTTTTGACTAAACAGAACCAATATGTCTTTGTGCAAGCCATCCATTGGAACTATAAAAAGCTAAAGCCAACGTCTCAAGGTGAACTGCTGCTGAGATAAGCTGACCTTTAAGATCTTCATGCCGCTGCAAGCTCGCCCATTGGCGTAGCCAGTGATTTCCTCTGAAGAGTATGTGCAAAAGAGACTTAGGTTTGCATTTGTCAAACACTATTTCATTCCGTGTAAGCCATATAGCCCATAATAAAGCTGATGCTGCTGTTAATAACAATGCATTATATAACAATGCATTATGTTTTTTATTCCCCAATTTCGCCCAAGTCTCAAACAAATCACTCACACTAGTGGGCGGTATAATACCAAAGAAAATATGAATAGAGCGCCACAAGCACTTGGTGTAGAAGCAATCAAAAAAAGCTGTTGAATTGTTTCTGGAAGATGACAGAGGCAACAAGACTTGTCTCCATGCCAATTCCTCCTAGCTAAGTTATCTTTAGTTAAAGTTACTCCTCTCTTTAAGTACCAGATGAAGATTTTTATCTTTATTGGTAACTTTGTTTGCCAAATATCTTGTAAAACTCACTCACCATTGTTAATTAAAGCAGCATACATGGACTTAACTGTAAAGGCTCCCGAAGCTTTTAAATTCCACACAAACACGTCTCGTTCCTGCATTAGGTTAACCTGCTGTAAAGAAGCTACAATTCGCTGCCAATTTTCTAAATTTCTTCCCATCAAATTCCTCCGAAAGGAGATATTTAGAGTAGGAGAATTCAGGATTGTCGCAATAGAATCTTGCTTCCTTCTTACAATATTAAACAATGCAGGGAACTTGTCTTTTAGTGGTTTGTTGCCCAGCCAAGTATCTACCCAAAATCTCGTTTGGATACCATCTTTGACATTAAAATGTCCAAAACCCAAAAAAGTATCTTTTACATTCATAAGACTTTTCCAGAAATACGAATCCATAGGCTTTTTTTCACAACTCCCTAAAGTTTTATCCTTAATGTATTTATTTCTTAACAATTGTTGCCACAAGCCATCTTCATTTAATAATTTAAACAACCATTTACTAAGCAGACATTTGTTTTGAATTTCTAAATTTTGGATTCCCAACCCACCTTGATCTTTAGGTTGGCACATAATTTCCCATTTAACTAGTCTGTACTTTCTTTTGTGCTGATCATTCTGCCAATAGAATCGAGACCTAAAACAATCTATCTTTTCCAGAACTCCTTTTGGTAGTTCAAAGAAAGACATCATAAACATCGGTAAACTAGAAAGCACTGAGTTTATGAGTACTAATCTCCCACCAGTTGTTAACATTTTACCTTTCCAGCCACTAAGGCGTTTCTCGATTCGGTCTTCAATGTTTTTCCAATCTTTATTAAGCAGCTTCCTAAAATGCATAGGAAGTCCCAAGTAACGAAAGGGGTATTTCCCTATAGCACATCTAAAAAGTTGCGAATAGAAATCTTCGTGATCCTTTGCTCTTCCAAAACAAAAGACTTCGCTTTTGTGGAAATTTATTTTTAAACCGGATAGTTGTTCAAAAGTGCTTAGCAATAATTTCATATTGACAGCCTTCTCAACATCATGGCTCATAAAGATCACTGTATCATCCGCATATTGCAGGATGGACAAACCGTCCTGAATAAGGTGAGGAATAACCCCTTCTACTTGTCCAGCGTCTTTTGCTCTAGCAATTAGTATGGCCAACATGTCCACCACTATATTGAATAGTATTGGCGACATGAGGTCACCCTGCCTTAAGCCTTTTTTTGTCTGAAAGTAAGGTCCTAGTTGGTCATTAACCTTAATATTAACATTACCACCCTGTGTGAAATGTTTTATCCATTCACACCATTTTTGTGAAAAACCTTTCATTCTTAAAGTTTGCTGTAGGAAATTTCAGTTTACTTTGTCATACGCTTTCTCAAAGTCGATTTTAAAAATAACTCCATCTTGCTTTTTTTTATGCAATTCGTGAATAGTTTCATGTAGGATGACAGCACCCTCCATAATATTCCTGCCTGGTAAGAAAGCTGTCTGAGTTGGTTTTATCAGTTTCTGGGCAATCGTAGCTAATCTATTTGTTGCCACTTTGGTAAAGATTTTGAAAGAGATGTTCAACAAATAGATAGGTCTGTATTATTGAATCACTCTTGCTTCAGTCTTTTTGGGCAACAATATGATATTACCAAAGTTCAGTCGATTTAGAGTTAAGGTTCCCTGATGAAAATCTGAGAACAAAGCCATCAAATCATTTTTTATTAGACCCCAAAAAACTTGATAAAATTTCGGAGGAAAACCATCTGGCCCAGGTGCCTTATTATGTTCCATTTAAAAGATTGCAATTCTAACTTCCTCCTCTGTGAATGGAGCAGTTAAGGACTCATTTTCCAGATTTGAGACCTGCGGTATGTCTATCGTTTGCGCTTCATCTAATGAAATTAGAGATGCTTCAGACGGACCAAACAGGTTCTTATAATAACTAGTAATATGCTGTTTAAGTTGAGCATCACCAGTTATAATGTTGTCACCATCCTCAAGCTGGAAAATACGAGTTTTACTGTGCCTACCATTGGCTAATAGGTGATAATACTTTGTATTAGCATCACCTTCCAATAGATGCTTCACCTTAGCCCTTTGGTACCATTTGATTTCCTCTTCTCTCAGCAGCTCAGCAAGTCGTTCATTTAGAACATGTTTTAAATCCCTTTCGGACTCATTCAACTCCACAAGTTCAGCTTTTTTGTCTAATGCATCTAGCTTATTTAAAGAGATATTTTTTCTTTTTTATATATACCACTCGTATGTTTTGCCCAACCTCTCAGGTGTTGTCTCAGTCTTCTGATTTTCAATTGCCACCTTTTGATAGGCGAACCAGAGACTATAGTGTTCTGCCACACCTCTGAAACCATTTCACAAAAACCATCTCGCAACAACCAGCCTAATTCAAACTTGAATTGTGGCTGATAAGTTATCGATTCATTAATTGTAGAAACTAATAGAGGAGTGTGATCAGATATTTCTCTATTAAGGGCATGAACCGTGGTGTAGGTAAATTGTGCCTCAAAGTCTGTGCACACTAAAACTCTGTCTAACTTTTCAAAGGTTTGCACTGGCATATTATTTGCCCAGGTAAATTTTCGACCTGACAACTCTATTTCTCTAAGATTCAAACTGTCAATCACTGCATTAAACATAAACGGCCACCTATCATTATAATGATCATTATTTTTCTCATCTGGCCTGCGAATAATGTTAAAGTCACCACCTATAATTATAGGTAATGTGTCCTTTGAACAAACTCGCACCAATTCAGACAAGAAATTTGCCTTTTGATCTACATGAGTAGGCCCATAAACTGAGATGAGATTAAATTTAAAATCATTCTCTCTGTGTCTTAACTTAAACCTTATTAAAAAAATCACCTTCTTCAATTTCCCCTATGTCAAAAGTTAACAGATGGATGCCTAGAATCATGCCACCCGATCTCCCTCGCGGAGCCATGCAATGCCAAATAAAATCTCTACCAGCACAAATGGTATTAAGAATATTTGGTGGGAAAGTGGCTCTACCAGTTTGTGATAAAGCAATGAAATCTAGACTTTTTTCCTTTGTTAAATCTGACAAGAATCTATATTTCTTAAAATCAGCGATTACAATTCAAAAAATACCTTTCATCTTGAACTAGATTTCTTTTTATTTTTCTTTTTACTTCTGTGACGCCCGCTTGCCTTTTGTGATATAGGAGTTTGGAAGATCAACGGATCACAACCCCCATCACCAAGCCCCTCAGCAATATCCGAACAAATGTTCTTGTGCAGCTCCATGCTACCCCTACCCGGCCATTCCTGGAGTTGACTCTTGCGCCGTACGCGGCCGGTGATTTTGATAACAATATATGCATTTGTCCAATCCGCGGCACCGTGATTGCAGCTATTTGGCATCACCGTCCAGGTTCCAACTGTATCTTCGGGCTGTTGGCAACAACAACAGGAATGCATGTTCAGACGTTGTGGCAAATCAAGGTCGTTGTCCTTACCGTGTTTAGTGGAAAGAGATGGTGACATCGAAAGAGTGGTGCCTAATGTACTAGTTTTTCAGAGAAACAGCACCGTCTATTGTTCTCCCCCCCCCCCCCCCCCCCCCCCCCCCCCCCCCCTGAAATGCAAAGGTGGGATCCCGTATCAAACATGTTAATTAATTTGAAGAAAATTTAAAAACATAACTTGCTCACAGACTTTTCTAGGAGTACATCACAAAACAAAACGAACATCTATGCAATGCATGCAGCACATGTGTCTGGTCTGGCTATGTATACGACGCTTGTAGCCATCATCCTAATATAACCACCCAACAACTGAACAACCAAGCGTGTTTGTCTTGCTTTTCTTCTGTGAATGGTATGGACTGCACACTGCAGCAAGCAATCATGGCCCGTTTATATGTTTGTTTGGGAAACAACATCGAGACCAAAAAAAATGTTAATTTTTTTAAGACTCGGTGGTTATGATTATGATTATAAATAAAGCCTACAAGCACATACAGTACCATATATACATGAAGAAACACAATCATCTTAATTAGTTTAAGTGGATGGCCGGGCGGAATTGCCGACGGAGTACCTATGTTCGTGCATGATTACCGGCACATGGCGTGCCCAAGTGCGGTTCACATGCCTTGGCTTCGTTCGCATACCAAGAAGCGACGACACATCATCCTTTCAGTATGCAAATACATGAGTATACAGTACGTAGTACTATCATCCATTGAAGTCTAATGATGTCCGTGTATAGCCCAACAATTAAGTTTGGCAGCACTAGAGATTTGGTGGAAATATAATTGTTCGTTTGTCTAAAAAAAACGTTAATTTCGGTTAATACTGATTTGTTACGAGAGAAAATATTGATCTATGGATGAGAAGAAACCAAAATCAAAACAAGTGACCCAAATCAATTGAATATATATATATATATATATATATATATATATATATATATATATATATATATATATATATATATATATATATATATATATATATATATATACACACACACACCCAATAATCAATGCCAAGAAGTACTCCGAGCTTCTACGTTCTTGATTAAGGCGATCATTCGGATATGGACACTGCTGATCAAAGCAATCATGTTGTCTTTTGTTTAGTATGATCAACAATTTTCCACTACGGAAATTAATTATGGTCAGGTCATCAGCGGGCTGTTTGGTAACGCACGGCCCCCTAAGCAAATCATGTTAGAAACGCTGATTTTGACTAACCCTGATTTGTTATAAGAAAAAAAATATTATTCCATAGACGAAGAAAAAGTTGAAATCTAGACAAATGTCTGGCCTGGCATGTGATCCTAGCACCATGAGTATGAAGTCCGATGCCCGAGAGGCCTTGCCTGTCCTAGGCACACCTCAGCGACGCCAGCAACCAACCAGCCGCTTCATACATATGTACTATATTAGATTTGTAACGTTATTATGCAATCGAAGGATTGAATAACTCACACTAGTACATAGAACCTCACTACTGGCGGTTCTAGACATATTTTCACCGGTGTTTTTCGCGTCTGCCAGTGAGAGAGACCAATAAAAATAATCTTTTTTACAGACGGTTACTTAAGAACCGCCAGTACAAATCAATTTGTACTGGCGGTTCTTTAATTGAACCGCATGTACAGAGGAGGTTTATAAGAAAACCGCCAGTACTAACGATTTTCTGAAAATCGGATTTTAAAAATAGCACAAAAAATATTTATATCTGGGAAATGACCCACTGGCCAGCGCCCGTCCGCCCCCGCCGAAGTTGCAAGTCGCGGCATTTTTCGCGCAAAATACGCGCGCTACGCTGGCCACGTGGGTTCGAACCCGTGACCTCTCCCTCACACGTAATCTGCTCTAACCACTTCACCTAGCACTTATGTCTTTGAATTAGATTTGCCACGAGTTGTTACACAACCGGTAGAAAATTGACTGTTTGAGGCCCTAAACAAAGTCAAATAAAAAAGTTGTCAACTATAAAGTTGCATAACTTTTCAAGATATACAACTTTTATGTTGGAAGTTTCTCCATCCGAGGCTTTTTTTAAAAATTCAAAATTCAAATTTCAAACTTTGACCGTAATTTACATCAACAAGATAATTTCAAATAAAAAAATTTCAACTATAAAGTTTCATAACGTTTCGAGATCTACAACTTTCATGTAGACAGTTTTTGCATTTTAATTCATTTAAAAAACTCAAAAAATTAAAATTCAGATTATTTCTAGTGGCGGGTCACTTAACGAACCGTCATTAGAAATCGATTTTTAGTGGCGGATCCTTAAGTGACCCGCCTGTAGAAATGAGCTATTTTTATAGGCGGTTCTCTTAAGGAACCGCTAGTAAAAATCGATTTCTAATGGCGGTTTTCTTAAGAAACCACCACTAAAAATAGGCGCTGATTTCTAATGGCGGACGTCAAACGAAACCGCCTGTAAAACAATTTCGAGGCGTCAGTATAGAACTTTTGTGTACTAGTGTTTCTTAGTCAGAAGAATGTTGACAGCTTCAACATAGCCACTCATCATCTGAAAAACTAGTGCATGCCGCTAATGATTCTTCCTCTGCTTAACGCAGAGAGAGCAGAAAGCCAAGCAATTTTGCCTTGTCATGTCCGTAAAATATTAGCATTATAGCAATAACAATAATAATCAGGTAAATTGCATGCAGAACCTAAAATTATAAAGGAAAATTTCAGAATTCTTCAATAATAATCTTTTTGATCACTTCAATAATAATCTTAGATAAGCTAGAAAAGAAACAATGTTCGGGTTTACTGAACATGTCTCCGCTTCACCCTCATAATTGCACTTTATTTTAGCATGACCCTGATAGTTGCAAATACAGCAGTGTATCCTAATACCCATTCCATGCATATAGATATTTATCGGCTGATAGAGACACACAAAAAAATTAAACACTCAAGTGCTGTAGCAAATCATCTGTTGGTTAATAGTACTATATGCGAGTGCTATACTGATCGATATCCGTCGTCTGCATTCGAATGATTAACTCGTCAATACAGACAGCAAGATTCGCGTACGTAGCATGTGCGGGCCGGATTATTCAATCGCCATGGAGGCGTGGCCTGGTTCTTTATTCTAGGCTAGTCGTTGCCGACCGGCCAATTGGCCTCTAAACGTAATTTATGTCGGAATTTACTCGGACGTCCTTGTACCAAGAATATCGTCAGTTTGTCACAGACTCAGGTTATACGTACGTACGTATCAGAATTGAATGGCCCGAATCAACAAAGCACTAATGTGTAGAATATGCCTAGATAGGCTCTGTTCGCTTCGGTTAAACAGCACATATTTTTCAGTTTTGCAACAGTATTTCTCCTCACAACAAATCAGTTTCATCCAAAATCAGCTCAGCTTTTCAGCAAAAGTTATAAATATAAAAATAATAATATCAGGAGTTAGTCACTTGTGCTGCAAAATAGGAGAGCTCGAGCGCGTGCAGATTGCTGTGCTATGCAGTTTTGGTGGCTGGGCCGGCGGCCGAACGTCGAACGAGGAGGGTGCAGCACCACTTGGCTTTCGCCTGAAACTTTGTGGGAGCTGGACTGGAGCCGAGCCAACCCAACACCCATGTGATTGAAGGAGAGGCGCTAGGCATAGGAATACCCTATAGGATTAGCGTAGCTGCTCGTGAGCTGTCCGCCTCCTGCTTCCTATCCTACGCGTTCAACGAACGGCTGCTCCCAGGTTGGAGAGAGGAACGCCGGAACGGATGGCTCGATAGGGTCAGAGTCAGACGAGCGTGTCTGAGACCGAGCAGGCGAGAACGCGTTGCTGCGTTCGGACTTTGTTGGAGAGGGCACCTCCGGGACGTCACTCACCTCGCCCACGGGCCGGCCGCGGCACCCAATCTGTGCCACCGCCTCACGCATCACAAGTTCTCCAGATAGAAGGTCGCCGGCGAGGGTCACAGCCACCGTGAAAGGTCACCATCGCCATGTCCGAGCAAAGGTCAACTAACCACCAATCTTAACAATCGTCGCCCGAGAGGCGGACGGACACCAAGGCAGCCGCGTCCAACTCGAACATGACCCTCGCTGTGGTGGACTGGTGGTTGGCTGGTTGCTCGGGCGAGAGCAAGGGCGGCTGCAAATAGCTCCAGCAAGCGTGGTGATGGACCAAGCGAGCGGGGCCACTGGATTCACGGCAACAACGGTCCAAGTGAGAAGCAGCGAATGGATGGCGAAGGCGGTTGGCTAGCAGGTCGATCCTGAGGCGTTTAGATGCACCTCAACTAAAATATAAGGTAGCCAATTGTTAGAGCTAAAATTTAGTTAAGTATCCGATGCTAAAGTTAATTGAAAATCTTGACCATGGTCTCCAGGTAAAGTTTAGTTAGATTTAGATGTAAACTGTTTGGATGCACTATAACTAAAATTAGATAGTTAAAATTTAGCTAGTGCATCTAAACAAAGGCTTAATAATTGTATTAAATCTTAGAATATCTCTTCACAAACTAAAATTTGAGGGCTGAAGAATAAAAAAACACAGCTTCTGCAGGACCCGTACTTGGGCCCTAAAATTTAGGCGTCCTTAGAAAAAACTCTGCCCCCCCATTCTTGTGGGTGTCTATCCAAGCCCTCATTTGGTGGTTGCCTGTTTTCCGCAGACAAGCTTTCTCCTTGCTAGATGTTGCAGCCTAAGACATCCATCGGCGGCGCTTCTTTTCCCCAATCCTGTGAGATCTAGCTGCTCCTCCCTGTGACCTCGGCCCTTAAAAGAGAAGAAGCACCCGTGCTCGCAATCGCCCCGTTGGTGCTTGCCCAGTCGCGCTTTCTCGCGTGTCTACTCATCTGCCTGTAGCACGACTCCACAGTAGCCCTGCCTGACTTCTCCACGTCACTCCTCCCATGGTGAGCCCGCTGCTTTTTCCCGCTCCTTCATTCGTTGCGTGGCCACGAGCCTGCGCTCTTCCCGGCATCGTGTCTGCGAGCCCTCGATCGCCCCTATGCTACTCGTCGGTGCTCCTCCCTGGCGGCTCTTCCCCGCTCCTTTCTCTATTGCGTTGTCACAAGCCTGCGCTCTTCCCGACACTCCTTTCCGTGGCGCACCCGTGAGCCCTCGACCTCCCCAATGCTACATGCTGACGCTCCTCCCTAGCGACTTAACACTTGCTTGCAAGTGTTTTTACAAAGGAGCAAGCGATGCAATTAAGAGTTTTTTTATTAACCATTTTTTTAAAAAATATTTTAAAACTAACATCTTTTTTTTATTTTTAAGTCTAACCCTTTTAGTCGCGCCATTGCTTGTGGCGCGGCAAAACCACACTGCCACGCCACATGCAATGGCCCGTCAGAGCGTCCAGCAAGGCGGGGGCGCGTGCATTGTCACAAGCCTGCGCTCTTCCCGACACTCCTTTCCGTGGCGCACCCGTGAGCTCTCGACCTCCCCAATGCTACTCGCTGACGCTCCTCCCTAGCGACTTAACACTTGCTTGCAAGTGTTTTTACAAAGGAGCAAGCGATGCAATTAGGAGTTTTTTTATTAACCCTTTTTTAAAAATATTTTAAAACTAACACCCTTTTTTATTTTTAAGTCTAACCCTTTTGGTCGCGCCATTGCTTGTGGCGCGGCAAAACCACACTGCCACGCCACATGCAATGGCGCGTCAGAGCGTCCAACAAGGTGGGGGCGCGTGCTAATGCCAGGCTTGCCGCGCCAGGCGGGTTGGCGCGGCAAGGCGGGCCCCGCGCTCGGCCGCGGAAGCGGGCGGGTGCCACGCTGAACGCTCTGCCGCGCCATTGCATGTGGCGCGGCAGTGTGGTTTTGTCACGCCACAAGCAATGGCGCGGCCAAAAGGGTTAGACTTAAAAATAAAAAAAGGTATTAGTTTTAAAATATTTTTTAAAAAAGGGTTAATAAAAAAAATTCTGCAGTTAGTGGGTGACTATGATACCGTTGTAGTATGAGTGTAAAAATTGCAAGACGAACATGTACTTGGTTAGAAGAAAGTGGAGTTTGGACATACTTAATATAGTAGCAAGGATTAGCTATAAAAAATAACCGAATAGGAAAGCTGAATAAATATCTGGAATATTTGTCTTAGTTGCGGGCCTATTCACCTTCCATGTACTAGATGTATCAACTAATGTGATTAATGAAGTATGATGGACATCAAGAATATGAGAAACAAGGTAGGAAATAGCACATGCAAACACAACTCAAATCACGCCCTCTATGTGATCCTCTAAAAAAATGTTCCTCTTTTGTCCCTTCCTTTTTTCTCTATTTTTAGGGTTTTTTTTTTGAAATTTTTGATTTTTTTCTTTCTATTTTTGATATTTTTCATTCACTTAGGAGCACATAAGAAGTAACCACAAAAAATATGAGCTGAAACAAGTGACTGACGTGTCATGTGGAATTTTCAGAACTTGTGCTCAAAAATGATAAAAATCTTCTGGGCAGAAAAGATGAACTTTCTGGCCGAATTTTAGAAAAATAAATTTACGAAGGTGAAGGTGTTCTAGTATTTATTGAAAAGACTAATCGCCACATGCGGACAAGATAAAGAACATGGATACCATACTAGCAGCAAGCGAACTTGATACATTTATAACATTCAATCTCTGTTTCACGTGGAAAACAAGAAAAGAATCAAAATCCCACCCTAAAGAGAGCGGCAGCGACTAATTATAGAGGTCTAGTCGTCACCCCACTGGATGCGCCCTCTAATGGGTTCTAAGACGATATATGGCCCAACGGATCAAAATACAGTGTGGCGGCACCATGACAGATTCTGGATACTGACTTATTTCGATGATTCCCGTTGACTCTGGACGAATTTTGATGTCAAACAAAACCATTGGTTAGCTTATCAAATTATCTTTCTATCCATATGTAGTTCATCAAGAACAGAGTCCGTATGTGTGTTGGGCGTTGATTTTACTCGGGACTGCTCCTAGAGCCCGAGATGGATTTCATCGTCAGGCGGGACTGAGCCGCCACCATAAAGAAGACGAGTTGGACGCCAAGGTTGGTCCTCCTCCTCTCCTTGGCTTGTAGGTGATAGAGTGATGTCCTCATCAGCGGTGATGGCTGGCAGGGGGCGCGCGCCGCTGAGAGAGGGAGTGTGGGGGTATAAACCCATATACCCGCATGGCGATATATGGGCCAAATCATCCGATCAGGCCCGGACTACCAAGGACGCGTCGTCTATACGTTCTCCAGAAGATCACGTATATCCGCCGGTTTAGAAGTCTTGGCGGTCAAGGAAATATCTTTCTTAGTATCTAGCCGATTAGTTTCCTTATTCGGTTAGAATTGTAACCTGATATACGTGGTAAACCGACTTGTAACTCTGCCCCCCAGACTATATAAGGCGGGTAGGGGATCCCCTCAATTCACATCATCTGATAGCAATACAATACAGCAACACACAGGACGTAGGGTATTACGCCTCGCGGCGGCCTGAACCTGTATAAACCTCATGTCCTGCGCGAACTGCGCTACTCTTGTTCGTCTCAGACGTATCTTCACCGATCATCTATTACCTTGGGCATACCCCTCGGTAGACTATCGCCGGCATTCCGTCGACAGGGAGAGAGGAGGGGCAGCGCGCAGGTGGTTTAGAGAGAATTTTTGCTATATTCTTTGCTTATATTAATTAATATATCCTTCTCCTATCTATAATCCTATATAACTTGTTTTCCAAACAAATAGGATTGGACTCTCTTTTTCTAAATAACTCTAATAATAATATTTATTTATTTCCTAAATGACGACGGCGGCCCAGGGCATGATCGTCCAGGGCCCTTCTTGGGTCATGGTCATCAGGCATGTGACATTTATGGTCGATCTCGAAAGTGTTTGGTTTATTGAAAAATGATAATGGTATTCTTTCGTGGATGGAAGGATTATTTTGATTATCCATCTAAGAGAAATATATCCATCATTTTTACTCTGCAAAATCACTCGTAGCAAAACGAAGGGAGGAGATGCCAATTGCCAACTAGGACGTCTATTTCACATGATATGCCATGTACTTTTCTCTTGGGCGGTTATAAATTCGAAAAATAGAATCGACTTTCACAGGATGACATGAGTGTGATCGGGAATTCTCCTATCCTCGCCAACGCAATTTGCAGGCTAACGACGAGAGCTAGCTATTGCTGTCGAGCAAGTGAAGACAGCAAAACGAGAGCGCACGTGAGCATATATAAACGACCGGAGCCCGGCGAACACATCGCTCTGCAAACTCGGATCGGAATGGGATGCGTCGATTGCTACAGCCACCGGACAGAATAGCGTACCGTACGTTGAGAACACGCACCAGGGAAATATCGGAATTCCAATTTCCAACCGTGCGGTGCGACCGTGGGCTGCGCCGCTGCACCAATCACGCTGCCTTTTTGGAAGGGGGAGCCAGGGGCAAGCCGCGGCCCCACCCACGTTGCTCGCGGTCGCGGTCGCTTTGAACACGGCACCGCGGCGCTGAAATAGTGAATCAGCGGCAAAGAGGTAAAAACAAGGACCAGTAATCAACCTCCGTTCCGTTGCCACAACATGGGACGGCGCGAGGGTGACGGATCGCACGTTGACGCTGACCTGCGGGGTCCACGCGGAGCAAAACCACGGTAACTCGCCCGTGATGCTCTGCGTAATCCAGCGTCAGGGCAGCACAGCAAGCGTGCAGGAGGGAAAAAAAAAACAAGTGACGCGCACTTTATCCGGTTACTCCCGTTCCCACCGTCCCTGCTGCGCTGCGGTCATCCTCAAAGCTCAAAAAAGCGATGGCAAGGCACACCCATCTTCACGTCACAGACAGGTGGGCCTATGCGATCCGGCCGCGGCAGGCCTAGTCCACCTGTCGGTGACCGTCTCGCCAAAGCTTCGCGGTGCACAGCGACCGCCGCTCCGCTCAACCGAACCGAACGCTGTCCAGCCGCGGTGGGAGGGCCCACCACCCTCCCTCGCTTTCCCACCTCATTCCGTCTCACTTTCCATTTAACCTGGACCGTGCCACTGGGCTGTGGACTCCTACTACTCTCCTCTTCCTCCCGCGAGGCTGCTGCTACGGCGGCTTTGATTGATTGCTACTCCTACTACTAGTAGTGCTAGGCGCTAGCACCGCACCGCGAAGCATCTCCTCTCCTCTCGTCTCCTCGCCTCGCCGTCTCCTCCGGCCTCCACTAGCCCATTCTTACGCGCTAAGCAACTAATCAACCAGCGATCTCCCCTAGCTCCCAGCTCCAAAGCCGGAGCCGGAGCCGGGGGCGCGATGTCGTCGTCGCCGACGGCCGCGCCGGCGCCGACCACGCCAACGGCGCCGCCGGCCAACGCGACAACCCCGCCGCCGGCGACCCCGTCCGCGCCGCCGCCGGCCACCCCGGCGGCGCCCGCCCCTCCCACGCGCACGCCGCCGACGCCGTCCCCGCCGTCCCCCGCCGCGCCGCCGCCGTCGTCCCCCTCCGTCCCGGCCCCCGCGACCCCCGCCGCGTCCCCGCCCGCGCCGTCCTCCACCCCGGCCACTCCCTCCGCGCCCTCCCCTTCCTCCCCGGGCACGCCCGCCACCCCGTCGCCGCCGTCGGACACCCCGTCGCCGCCTTCGTCGGGTGGAGGGGGCAGGTCCCCGCCGTCGTCTGGAGGAAGTGGTGACCGGTCCACGCCGTCCTCCCACTCGCCGCCCAAGTCGCACTCGCCGGGGAGCAGCGGCGGCGGCGGCGGCGGCGGCAGCTCCGGGCCGTCCACGTCGCTCGTCGTGGGCGTGGCCGTCGGCGGCGTCGTGCTGCTGCTGCTCGCCAGCTTCATCTGCCTCTGCTGCCTCCGTAAGAAGCGCCGCCGCGCGCAGCCGCCGCCTCAGCACTACGGATACCCGCCGCCTCCGCCCCCGTACAAGGGTGAGTTAGATCTCTCTTACAGTACAGCTCCCGTGCCTGCCTGCCTGCCTGCCTGTCGCTATCTAGATCCAGATCTAACCTGTGGGTCGCGTGAGTAGGTACTAGTCACGTTACTGTCGGTTTCAATTCTTGTCTTCCTGGCAATTAGGCTGGCGGTGGATCTTATGCCGCGGCATGAACATGGGTGTTAGGTGTCGGTTCCTGATTCTTTGGCATAGGTCTTGTTAACATGTGCATAGTGGTTAACAAGTGTTAATTTCAGTATATTATAGATGTTACTTTCAATTTCAGGGAATTTGGACCTGCATGTTTCGTACTCATTAATCCTTAACCATGATGGTTAAGTCTTTTACTTTTGACAAGGTGTATACTTTTCTTAAGTTCAAAAATCCATTACTTGGTTCTCTTGATAGGTGTCATGCTTGCTGTCAAATCAAATGCTGTATTGTATATGGTCTTAGCTGTTGTCTGTCTGTTTTGTTTGGAAGAGATTATCTTTCTCATATAAACCCTGTTTCATGCTTATGTTGCTCTCTGTAAGCGGTTTCAAAACGAAGACAAACTTTTCCTCACATTGATGTTCTATCTTACTGTAGACGATCCATATGGTGGAACATACCAGAGTTGGCAGCAAAATGCGCCTCCTCCTCCACCCCCTGAACATGTGGTCAAGATGCACCCTTCACCTCCGCCTGCATATGCCAATCGTCCTCCTCAGCCACCGCCGCCACCACCACCAGCGATGCTAAATAGTAGTGGTGGATCTGGTTCTAACTACTCTGGTGGCGAGATCCTACCTCCACCTTCCCCTGGTGCTGCTCTCGGCTTCTCAAAGAGCACATTCACCTACGAAGAGTTGGTGAGGGCGACTGATGGATTCTCTGATGCTAATCTCCTTGGACAAGGTGGTTTTGGGTATGTTCACAGAGGATTGCTGCCTAATGGCAAAGAGATTGCTGTGAAACAATTGAAACTTGGAAGTGGCCAAGGAGAGCGTGAGTTCCAGGCTGAGGTTGAGATTATCAGCCGAGTACATCACAAGCATCTTGTGTCTTTAGTTGGATATTGCATTTCTGGAGGCAAGAGGCTGCTTGTCTATGAGTTTGTCCCCAACAACACATTGGAATTCCACTTACATGGTATGTCCCCCACCCCCAAACCCCCCAAAATTATATATATTTTTCTCTTCATTATCTGTGATTCTGCAATCCATATGTTTGATTTTTCTACTTGGTTTGTCTTTGAGACCATGTCGTGATGTTTGATTGGCACATCTAGAATGCATTACAATTCGAGGCAACAGCTATTCACTATCCACTAGAACCTGAATAGCCTAGCTGTTCAACTGAACTTTCTGATTCTTCCATTTTTCCCAAAGTAATATGATATTCATGTGTGCTATTCAAAATTGCAATAATAAATTTTCATATGAGAATAATTAAGTAAATTTGGCTGTCCTAATCAGTAGGATTGTTCGGCGGTTGGAGGAAATTTTGTAGCATGTGATACTTGAGCTAAATAGAAGGCAACCCCTACCTTCTCAGAATGAAAAAAATGGTTTGTTAGCCATTCCTTAGAGTTGAGTCCTTAGCCACTTGCTGGTCTTATCGTCTGAAAAAAGGAATGGTACTCAACCGCTTGTCCCTTTGGCAAAAAATTCTTTGCTCTTTTCTTGTTCGAACTGGCAATCCACAACCAAGTGCCTTGCCTGCACAAACAAAAATCTCTTCTACTGTAGGGCAGCCCATGGATTTATTACTTGTGCTGAAACTTGATTGAGGCATTCAGATATCAGTCGATTGCTAATTCCATTCGTTTCATGTTCTCTTCATTGTTATGACATATTTGCACCTTCTGCAGCGAAAGATCGTCCAACAATGGAGTGGCCCACTAGATTAAAGATCGCTCTGGGTGCTGCCAAGGGTTTAGCTTATCTTCATGAAGACTGTGAGTTCACATACATAATGACGATGGGCGACCAATATTTTATTACATCATACCTCCTAGTAAATATTGAAATATAGGACCTTATATAATGTCTTTCTTACGAGCAGGCCATCCAAAGATCATCCACCGTGACATAAAGGCATCTAACATTCTTCTTGACTTCAAATTTGAAGCTAAGGTATGCTCTGAGTTTTCCTTTTCTATTCTAGAGTTTACAGCTGACTGTTTCTGTTAAAACTGAAAATGTTTTACTTACGCAATGCTTATTTTAACTTTACCACCTTGATGAAGTATTCTTATGCTAGGACATTTTTCTGGTTTGAAATGCTGTTGTAATGTGGTTTCTGCTATGTAATCTATGTTTTGCTTGCTTGGAATTTGGTCACATTAGTAGAATTTTGTCTATACAGACCAATCTTTAATTGTTTCGAAGTTTATTTTAACTAACAAGTGTAACTCTACAGGTTGCTGATTTTGGACTTGCAAAGTTCACTACTGATAACAACACCCATGTTTCGACAAGAGTAATGGGCACCTTCGGGTATGTATAAATGCTACCTTATAATTCAAGTACAATGTTAGACATTATAGACATGCTGCGTACCTATTTGGCTGAAATTTGAAGCATGTGGATGCCATTACCTAATACTGATGCAATTCAGACTAGATCGAAATATGGTTATTTTCTTAATGATACAAATACCCTATAGATTTTTATAACCTTGGCATTTGCATCATATTATCAGCTATTAGGAGAGTTATTTTAACATTCAGCTTGCTATGCTAGTAATAATTATGTCTTGCTAATACACGTCTTCCTGGCTTTAGGTATTTGGCACCTGAGTATGCATCTTCTGGCAAGCTCACAGAAAAATCTGATGTATTTTCTTTTGGAGTCATGCTTCTTGAGCTTATTACTGGGCGGCGACCAGTTGACACAACCCAAACATATATGGATGACAGCTTGGTTGACTGGGTAATTATTTTGAACATCATTTCCTGCTTTGATATTTTCATAATGCTTCCTAACTGCCCATCATTAGCATTGATCTTTACCAATGATTTATCAATATGAAATTTAGGTACTACTTGCTATAAGCACATATCACATATGTAATTCCATTCACATGCTCTATAATACTAATTACAAAATTGTAGTTATTTTTCTACCCTTTTTAGTTATTAATCATATTTCTGGCCACTAAGTTGTATTCTTGTTTATAAATGTGATGGACTTGTAGTCTTGTACCTCCTCCGTCCCAAATTATAAGACATTTTGACATTTCTAGATTCATAATTTTTATTATGTATCTAGACATAATCTACATGCGTAGCAAAAGTTAAAAGCCAAAACATCTTATAATTTGAAACGGAGAGAGTATTACGCTATTACCTTGAGAAAGCATCTGTCTCTACCTGCCATGTGAACGTGCTGAACCTGGAAAGTCTTATCCTTTGTTGTTTTTCAGACTGTTGTAACTTTCCTGTGAGTAACATAACCGTATCATCTGCAGGCAAGACCATTACTGATGCGAGCACTTGAGGATGGTGAATATGATTCTTTGGTGGATCCTCGGCTGGGAAAGGACTTCAATCCTAATGAGATGGCAAGAATGATAGCCTGCGCGGCTGCATGTGTTCGCCATTCTGCACGTCGTCGGCCACGAATGAGCCAGGTAATTTATAAGCAGCTTTTGCAGTGCCCCAGCAAACATGGCTAAACCACTAACATCCCTTGGGCATGGGCACTATTAAGTACTAATACATCACATGATTTCTATACCACAAGAAGTGTTGGGCTGATGAAATGGTGACCTTCTGACTTCTGAATTGGAACTTTGGTCAATTTGGTTTAATGCTGAAAACATGCCACATTGGGATCCATAAAACCGCATTACACAACGCACTAAGATTTTCATGTATTCACTTGGTGGATTAATAGCTTCTCACCTGATTGTTCAGGTCGTTCGGGCTTTGGAAGGCGATGTGTCTTTGGAGGACCTTAATGAAGGTGTTCGGCCTGGTCATAGCCGCTTCTTTGGGTCATACAGCAGCTCCGATTACGATTCTGGCCAGTACAACGAGGACATGCGGAAGTTCAGGAAGATGGCATTTAACAACAATACCACAAGCAGCCAATACAGTGCGCCAACTAGTGAATACGGCCAGATACCGTCTGCATCAAGCAGCGAGGGCCAGCAGACGCAGGAGATGGAGTCGGGTGCAATGAAGAAAGGTGGCTACAGCGGCTACAGCTCAGGATACAGCGGAGCCTCGTGAGGGAATTCCCTTCCTCTTTTTGTTCTTTTTGTTTTTGATGTTTTCATTGCTGCATTTGTAAAGTCTGGCCGAATTATATGACCAAAGTTGCTGACTTGCGCGTGATGTATCTAAGTTTGACCGAGTATAGTTTTGTGTAGCTGCAATCGTTTATTCTTTCATGAAAAATTGTTCTTGACCAATGTTTGCATGTGCAATTCAAAGAGAGCTAATTGACTATTGATATACTGTCCGTGACTCGCTCAGTTCATCTTATTCGATGTGTCATCTGAAAGGAACCTTGCTAGATTTCTCTCCGGTTACTTCATCCCAGTACATGTGTCATGCATGCTGTCACTGGACAGTGGGTGTAAATCTGTAACGCTTTTACTGCAAGTTTAAGTTTCTGTGATTAGCCGGAACCAGTTTGTTGCGTTGTTAGGCGCGTTGCCGCGCGGCGGACGGCAGATTTGCGGGTCTTTGGAAGCACGGCACATGCGACAGCTCACGGGATGAGGGATGGCCGAATAGGCGCTTGGCTGGTTGTGTCTCGTCTTCCTGTCCATGCTTTTGGCGGTGGCGTCCGACGCGTGACCCTGAACTGAACCAAACCTCGGGCAAGATTTTGCTTGTTGGTCTAGGCTGCACACCTAACGTTGCTTATCTGAATTCTGACATTCTAGCTATCATGCATCCGTGTTCGATCGTGTGTTCAGAACGGAACGAGGGAGAGGAGGCACCACTTCGTCTGTTGCTATTTGATTGATGGGCTGTCCATTCTGGCATGGCCCAAGGGTGAGGCTAATGATTGGTGTCTTTGGTCCGTCCTGATCTGGCAAATGGAGCGATGGTCCATGTGCTAGAGCAACTCCAGTTTGGGTTGATTGGTGTCTTTGGTCCATCCTGATCTGGCAAATGGAGCGATGGTCCATAGAGCAACTAAAAATTAGCTAGTCAATCTGCTGGCACAGTTTTACGGAGATGCTCATAGGGTAGGGTTTGCGTGCCTATGTTCACAGGGATGAATATACGTGCGTTGTGAGCGTCTGTGTCTGTACTGTGTAATTCGCAAAAAAAAAAAAAAAATAGCTAGTCAATACCGGCTATTGTTAGTAAGAGAGTGTATGATCCACCTGATAATAACTACTAATAGGTGGTTGGATAGTGCATATAAACTATTAGCACCTATTAGTAACTACAAATCTGCTAATAAAACTAATAGTTAGTAATCCTTTAGCTAATAATTAGCAGGTTATTACCATATTTGTTTGATCCATTAGTACCAGTTTTAACTGCTAATTTTAATGTTAATCGCTCCAAACATGCTATTAATCTTGCCATCTCATCTATTACCAATACCAATACTACTAATACCAATACTACAATAACAATACTACTAATACCAATACCGATACCAACACTAATACCAATACCGATACCAACAATAACAATAATAGAGAAGTTTTTTCTTCTACTGTATTAATATAATACTTAGTTTTTTTCATAAGGTTTTTTTAGAAATAATCTACATGATTGAAGGATAGGGGGTGTTGTAAATATTTTGATTAAGGATTAGTTAACATATTACTCCCTCCATCCTAGAAACAAATCAACTTATGGCTCTCTCTAGTCGGTGCATTGCCACAAGTTGATTTATTTTGAGACTGAGAGGATATAAGGCCTCATATGGTACGTCTTTACTTCATTAGTAAAATAGGGATACAAATGGATCGGATCTGGACGTGATATCACTGATATTATATTTGTTTTCATATTTCTACTAGAATTTGGATTCGAATACGGATAGTATCAGTTATGATACGATTGAATATCAACATGATAAATATGTGATTCGAGCATTCGGATACGGATACAGTATCGGATGTTGAATATCCGAACTCAGATACGGACGGAGATAAAAACTCCTCTAAACGAATTCGGTCTCAGATACGGTTAGAAAATATCCGTACCATTTTCATCCCTACTAGTAAAGCCTCTTTTTCTTCCCCTTTAGCTCCATGAACAATTCTCCTGATAGAGTTGAAGCCATTTTGAGATATCGTTTGGCAAAATAACTCCTTATGGTAGACAAAAGAGATGAAAAGACCATAATACTATTCCCTTTATCCGCTCGTTCGTTCGCCTTCAGTCTTCTTCCTTGGTTGTTCACACGAGTGCTCTGGCCTCAGAGTCTTTCCCTTCTCGCTTGCTTTCCTGGCGGCCCGCACGTGCCCGGTAGCCGCGCCCGGTGGTTACGGACTCCCTGCCCTGTACCCGGCGTTCAGGCAAATGCCTCAGCGGTGTAGGCTTGCAGCCTCCCCGTGCCTGAGCCTGGCCGTACCGCACCAAGCCTCCTGGTCCGCACACGGCCGGTGCGCCCTGATGGCCGCGCGCCTTCTCAGCTGGGTGCAAACCATCTTACACTGCGGGGTCTATGGACGTGGGTTGAAGCTATAGGTGAAGTATTTTTTTTAGCTTTATCCCACTCCAGTCTATATAAGAGCCAGGTTTAAGGGGCTCTTTAGGTAAAGCCCTTTTTTATTTTACATGTCTGGCTGATTAAACCGGTGGACAAGCCGTGACAAATGGGACTTCATCTCTTTCTACTTGACTCTTACCAATACCCGTACATCCTCGAGCGTGTATTGTGTTACTATCTCTATCCATAGTTATTTGTGCGGTGGATGCATCGCGATCACACTCGTCACTGGACGGCGGCGGCGGAGCGGAAGCAACCGTTTGATGTTGGTGGATGCGTCGTTATTCGTTTGCTTGACCAAGGTTGACTACTTGCTTTAGCTCGGTGTGAACGCCGATGGAAGCTTTATCGGCAGCCGAAGACGCGTCGTCGTGATTCGTTTACTTGACCATGGCGGGCTGGTGGAAGCTTTTTCGGCAGCCGAAGCGTCGTGGGAAGTTGCGGTGCTCTTCTATCTGTTATACTCCCTCCGTGCTAGAAAACAAAATATTCAGTGTACCAACTTTGACCAATTATAAATAAAAAACTATAAATATTTATAATGTCAAATAAACACCATTAGATTAGTTATAAAATGTATTTTCATATTATATTAATTTGAAGCTATAAATACGAATACTATTCACTAGAAATTTGATCAAACATGATCTACTTTATCTGTCACGCAACCTATAGTTCCATGCTTTTTAGGACGGAGGAAGTACCTACGTAAGTACTGTAAATAAAACTCTACAAACTGGCCATCTTTCCACGGCAGCAGTCGTGTCAAGATATCAGGTTTGCCGCTTAGCACATGGTTTTCATGGGCTCATGGCAATACCACCACTCTGATTGTGCAGTGCACCCAGCCACCCACACCGCAAGTGGGAGGACAACTTGGCACCTGCACTTGTTGCCCAAATCGTTACAGATCACTCAATGATCGTTAAAGAATGCCGATTTTGACTCGCAGGGTCGCTGCCGACGTGCCGTGTCGTCCATTGCAGTCCATTCCTGGAACGACTCTAGGCCTGCCGCCTGCGTCCTCTTGCTCTCTTGAATCTCCTTCCATCCTATATATATATATAAGAGTATCCTCTTCTTCCTTCTCCGAACACTAGAGCAGAGCAGACGTGCATGCGTCCATCCACCCGACCGTACATTGTCACTCAATGCTTTCAAATCTTGTTCATCCATGAATCCCCTGATGCATACATTGCTCATCCTTCTTCTCTTCACTTCACTTCACACTCCACCATGTTCCGCTTCCACCTCTGCAGCGACGACTGATACTCTAGCGGCAGGCCAAGCGCTTGCCTTCGGCGACAAGCTCATCTCGAGGAACGGCAAGTTCGCGCTCGGCTTCTTCCAGCCGACAGCCGTCATCAGTAAGTCCTTTAACATCACCTCCCACAACTGGTACCTTGGCATATGGTTCAACAAGATCCCAGTTTTCACTACAGTTTGGGTGGCCAATAGAGAGGAGCCAATATCTGACCCCAGGCTCAACCAAACACAGCTCAAAATCTCAAGCGATGGCAACAACCTTGTCATCGTAAACCAATCCAGTCCTGATGAAACTGAAACCATAGTCTGGTCCACTCCCACTCCCAGTGCCAATCGGTCAGGAGCCAGCTTAGACACTAGAACTACCACTGCTGTTCTCCTGGACAGTGGGAATCTTGCGCTCCTAGAATTAGAAAGCCCATCATCCAATGTAACCTTGTGGCAGAGCTTTGACTACCCGACCGACGTCGTGCTTCCCGGCGCCAAGTTTGGCCGGAACAAGGTCACGGGTTTCACTCGCCAGGCCATCACAAGGAAAAGCCTCATTAATCCAGGTCTCGGCGCATACTCCGTCGAAATCGACGCCAGTGGGGTGGTCCTAAAGCACCGCAGTCCGTCAGTAGTGTACTGGCGTTGGGCATCCACATCAACACTGAAGCTCATCCCCATACTCAAGGCCATACTAGAACTGGAACCACAGACCAAAGGCTTGATAGACCCCACGTATGTAGATAACAGCCAAGAGGAGTACTACATGTACACCTTACTGAATGAGTCATCTTTGACGTTCGTCTCGCTGGACATCTCTGGCCAGATCAAGATGAATGTTTGGTCGCACGCTCAGCAATCTTGGCAAGCCGTACATGCCCAGCCGGTTGATCCCTGCACCCCGTATGCTACCTGTGGACCCTTCACTACTTGCAACGGCACTTCGCTTTTGTCCTTCTGCGACTGCATGCCGAGCTTCTCTCAGAAATCACCCCGTGACTGGGAGCTTGATGATCGAGCAGGAGGCTGCATCAGAAACACTCCGTTGCATTGCACTGGTGAGAAGAACACGACAAGTTCAACAGACATTTTCCGCCCCATTCCTCGTGTTACATTGCCCTATAACCCCCAAATGGTAGATGGTACCAACTCTCAGAGCAATTGTGAGGAAGCTTGTCTCAGCTCCTGCTCCTGCACTGCGTATTCCTATAACAGTAGCAGGTGCTCTGTATGGCATGGGGAATTATTCAGTGTAAACCAGAATGACGGCATTGATAATAATTCTGAAGATGTTCTTTATCTTCGCCTTGCCGCCAATGATTCGCCAAGGTTGACAAGGAACAAAAGAAAACCAAGTGCCAGAGTTGTTACTGAAGCAAGCATTATTGGTATTGGGTTACTGATGCTCATGTTGCTGTTAATGATTTGGCTAAAAAAATCCAAATGGTGTGGTACACCATTGTATGACAGTCAAGGTGGTGGAGTGATAGCCTTTAGATACACTGATTTAAGCCGCGCTACTAAAAATTTCTCAGAAAAGCTTGGAGCAGGTGGTTTCGGCTGCGTATTTAAGGGAGTGCTGAGCGGCTCAACAACTATAGCAGTGAAAAGGCTTGATGGTGCCCGTCAGGGAGAGAAGCAATTCAGGGCTGAGGTGAGCTCACTTGGATTGATCCAACATATCAACCTAGTCAAACTGATTGGTTTCTGCTGCGAAGGTGATAAGAGGCTACTTGTGTATGAACACATGTCAAATGGGTCTCTTGATTCTCATCTATTTCAGAGCAATGCTGCTGCCCTTAACTGGAACACCAGATATCAAATAGCCACGGGAGTTGCTAGAGGATTGTCCTACTTGCATCAGAGTTGCCGAGAATGTATCATACACTGTGATATTAAGCCAGAAAATATACTTCTCGACACGTCATTTGTTCCTAAAATCGCAGACTTTGGGTTGGCAGCAATTGTCGGAAGGGATTTTAGCAGAGTTTTGACTACATTTAGAGGAACTGCAGGTTATCTTGCCCCAGAGTGGCTTGGTGGAGTTGCTATTACATCAAAAGTTGATGTTTATAGCTTCGGTTTGGTGCTGCTAGAAATCATATCAGGTAGGAGAAATTCACCTGAGGCGTATAGTAGCAACAATTACCATATTGAATATTTCCCTGTACGAGCTATCAGCAAGCTTCATGAGGGAGATGTGAGGAGTTTGGTGGATCCACAGCTAAATGGTGACTTCAATTTGGAAGAGGTTGAGAGGGTTTGCAAAATTGCATGTTGGTGCATCCAGGATAATGAGCTTCATCGGCCAACAATGGGTGAAGTGGTCCGTGTTCTTGAGGGTCAGCAGGAGATTGATATGCCACCGATGCCGAGGCTGCTTGCAGCAATCACACAAGGTACTGGTGCTGTCATGGAAAGCTCTAATGTATCTTCGATGTAACAATTCGTAATACTTTGTAGTTGAGGCTACTAGTTTTTGTTTCAGAAAATTTGGAGCAGAAGTAATAGAGGAAGGCAAGCCTCAAATTTCTAAATTGTGTGGACCCTTGTGGTCCCCTTTTGTTTTATTTTGCATGATTTAGTGGCCGTTTGTGGCAATCAAGCATTTATTCCACAAACTATTTCAACAGGAGTAGCAAAATTTGGCAGAACCAGATCGGTGTGTATGCTTTGTTTATGAGTGGGATAGGACATATATTCTTAATTTGATGGAAGAAGTAGATATATTCCAATACTTAGTAATTATTTCTTGCTTTAGAGAAATGCCACTTTGAAGTTGCTTATTGAAATAAGCCCACTAAGTTGGACCGTCCAATATAAGTTGCCCCATGTTTGAGTAAGATCAATGCCTTTACCGAAGACTTGACTCACCGATTGAGGGAACAAGAAACTAAAATTGCAATCTGAATCTATGATTAGGTATGAATGGCACTTTTCAAGCAACTAGAATCTTGTTACTAGCTAAACAGGAAATAAATAAACACAAAAGATAACTGTGACTAAACAAGAACAGTTTCTACAAAAATGACAAATAAAGTGCATTACTCCTACTCGGTTGATATTTTGCAGTAACTACAGGCTAGAATCCGGTTCACCAACATGGCAACATTACGATGAACAATCAAGAATTCCATGAAATTATCTAGTACATAGTAAGCAAAGATTCACTGGCACAAACTGTTGTAATATTGCAGATATAAGTGACATGCTTTCATCATATTTAAAAAATTAAATAATTTAATTCCAAATATAATAAACACATAACTCAGATGAATGCCATATAATAAAGTGATATATAAGCATAACAATGATTCCAAAGCTTGTATAATTAAAATACAGCTACTCAGGCTCATATAAACACTAAACATGGCATGTAGATGAAGAAGGCAGATTAACCAAATAAACATGATTGTTTATATATTTGCTCTCAAAATAAGCGGGGTTACTGCACTAAGCAGCCGTCCCAACACTTAGTTGGTGATCACTGATCCTTGACTAACGTGACAGTCCTACTTACCAAGTCACAGGGTTTTAAATCAATTATTAAGTGCCTAGAAAGCCATAGCAATATAACTGAATACTAATTATTAAAGTACAGCAAGGCACAGGAATAATCCAAGTCAAGTTATATGCTCACAATTTAGATAACAGTAACTGCATGAACAGAGCTTACCAAACTAGGCAATTAATAAAACAGTGAGGTAAATAAACAACACTCTAAAACCCTAGACTGTCACGTTGTCTCACTACACCGCTTTGTATCATTGAGCAACAAATCCGCCCACAGTGCAATCACACCCAAGTATAGATATACTAGCAGGTTGCACAAGTAAATAACTTTACTGTAAACCGAGAAAGGCAACGGGTAACTCACAGCACGTAGATTGTCTACGTGGGAAGGCAAGCTCAGCAAACACAAGGTTCTGTCCCAGAAAACCAATTACGCTGCTCACGTCCGAGCCTGCTCAGCGGAGGGTTGACGGAGATACTGGAGCCGCTGTCGGAGCCGAGGGAGACAACCAGGGCACCAACCCGAGGAGCAGAGAGATACCGCGCAGCAAGGAGCCCAGACACCGCGCCAAGGTCGACAGCAACCAGAACGACGCCGCAGCACCACACAGGCGCACGCACGGCAACAGCACACCGCCGGAACAAACCAGCAGCACCACACCACCACCACCACCACCGGCCAAGATCCTGTCGAGGTACGATCGCGACGGATGCAAGTGACCAGGCACGCCACCAAGAGGAGGCAGGCCGATGGAGTCACAGGCCTATCCAATCGCCGAATCGAACCACAGGAGGGCAGCTGTAGAAGCTCACAGAGCAAATTGCCGGGATCGAGTGGAGAGAACAGAGCTCGAGGTGGAAGAACGCTAGTGAACCGAGATGGGGATTTTCCGTCTCTCGTGTACCAGAATGAGTATCGGCACGCAAGGAGAGCGTGCGCTGCCGTCCCTCCGCACCAGCCGCTCGTACGCGAGCCATGCCGGGAAGGGCGGAGCGATCCGGCAAGCGCCGCCGCCGCCAGCCTCTGCTTACTCCCGTTGGGAGCTTCTGGATTAGGGTGGTGTGTGGCCGGCTGGGCTGCTCGGCTTGATGGGCCTTGACCAGCCTGGTACGGTCACCACCCCCTCTCACATTTTTTTTAATTATTAAACTTTTCTTTTCCTATTGCAGTTAGGAAATAAAGGAAAATACCCCATAAAGTTTAACAATCCCCACCTATTTCACTCTTATTTTCTGATTGATGTCATTGAGCCCCCATACTGTTTTTATACTACTTTTCGGCAGAGGTACTTGTTAGGTTTGAACCAAAGTCTATCCTAATGTTCTCCGACTCTGCACAGGAAAGCGGAGGACTACGCCTTGATCCACAGACCTTAGTGTGAGAGGCTTCAATCAAAAGGCACATAGTACTAGGCAGTTAATCTGCTTCTCTTACGGGGCAGGGCGTTACGGTCATGCCATTAGGTATCTTTTCATGAGCTCACTAGAGAGAAGACCCTGACTCTCCCGGACTGTGACCCCACAGTCAGCTCGTATAGGTGAACTCTTTCATGAAATTCTGTAGGACAATTTTCCTGCCTAAAGCATTAAGTTCATTAAGAGCAATAGCTCAACCTACCATACAGATGAAGCACGACAGCTAATGGGACTCAAAAATTTGTGCTCATGGTTTCACAGTGCTTTGTTTCCTAGAGCCTGCGTCTCGGGATCTCCGGTCATGCAGGATAGTTATCCACAGTTGAAACCTCTAACAGGGTACGAGTCCCATTCCCTTGCACGCTGCCTGGATTGGCCTTTGAGCCAGTCCCTTAGTGAAAGGATCTACAATATTCCTTTCAGACTTGTTGTAATCCACTATTATTACACCAGTCTCTCTAGCACGCCGACACGACTTTAGTCGTCTTCTAATATGCCTCGAGGATTTTATATTGTCTTTTCTACTGTTCACTTTCTGTAGTACAGTCGTGTTATCACAGTATACTAGGACAGCCGGTATCGGCTTTGCTATTATTGGAAGGTCTGACAATAAGTCTCTTAGCCATTCGGCCTGCAATGATGCTGAATCAAGTGCAACTAATTCAGCCTCCATTGTGGAACGTGTCTCCAAAGTTTGTTTGGACGATTTCCATGACACAGCCCCACCAGCTAAAGTGAATACATAGCCACTTGTAGCCTTCAATTGATCCGAGTCAGAGATCCAGTTGGCATCACTGAATCCTTCAAGTACTGACGGATATCCGGTATATTTAATACCGTAACTCATTGCTCCCTTTAAATACCGAAGTACTCTGTGCAACGCAACCCAATGTCTATCTCCTGGCCTAGATGAATAACGAGCCAGCCTGCATACTGCATACGAGATATCTGGTCTGGTGGCACTACTAAGGTACATAAGAGATTCGATGATCTGTGAGTAACGTAGCTGGTCTATAGGCTTACCCTTATTTTTACACAGCTTGTAAGATGGATCATAAGGTGTGGAGACTGGTTTACAGGCCATCTGTCCAAATCGAGTAAGGACCTTTTCCACATAATGAGATTGCGATAGAGTAATCCCATCCTCACCTTTTATAAGCTTGATGTTTAAAATTACATCAGCTTCACCCAAGTCCTTCATATCGAAATTCTTGGAGAGGAAATCCTTTGTCTCCATGATTATTTCCAAATCGGTCCCAAACAGTAATATGTCATCAACGTACAAGCACATGATGACACCTTTGCCCCTGGCAAAACGATAATACACACACTTGTCGGCTTCGTTTACACAAAATCCGGCAGTGGTCAATGTGTTATCGAACTTCTCTTGCCATTGTTTGGGAGCTTGTTTGAGACCATATAAGGATTTAATCAAGCGACACACTTTGCTCTCTTGTCCTTCAACCACAAATCCCTCTGGTTGCTGCATATAAATTTCTTCTTCCAACTCTCCATTTAGGAAAGCTGTCTTGACGTCCATTTGATGAACATGAAACTTGTATGCAGCGGCCAGGGCTAGAAGCACGCGGATTGTGGGCAATCCAGCCACAGGAGAGTACGTATCAAAGTAATCCTCCTCTTTCTTTTGACTAAAACCCTTAGCCACTAAACGGGCCTTGTATTTTTCAATACTACCATCGGGTCTCCTCTTCCTCTTAAAGATCCATTTACAGCCCACAGGCTTGCAACCAGCTGGGAGATCAGTTATCTCCCATGTTCCGTTAGACAAGATGGAGTCCATCTCACTACGAACAGCCTCCCTCCAATACTCTGCATCCGTAGATGCATATGCCTCCGCGAGGGTACGTGGTTCTTCATCCACTAGATGAGTGATATAATCATCTCCCAGTGACTTTTTAGTCCTTTGTCTCTTGCTCCTCCTCAACTCCTCATCAGGAGGTGGGTCATGGACACTCGAGGGCAGAAAGAATGTCCGATTTGGACCGTCTGGGGCTACTACTTCTTTACCCTTCATCGGGAAGATGCTCTCAAAGAATGTCGCATCTCGAGACTCCATAATCACATTTACAGCAACCTCGCTTGTCTCGGAATGGACCACTAGAAATCTATAAGCTGCACTGTTGTTTGCATAACCCAGGAAAACACAATCTACGGTCTTAGGTCCTAGCTTTCTCTTTTTCGGCAACGGCACATTTACCTTCGCAAGGCAGCCCCAAGTCCGAAGATGAGAAAGATCTGGCTTCCTTCCTTTAAATCCTTCAAAAGGCGTAATCTCGCAATTGCGAGGTGGCACCCTGTTGAGGACATAATAAACGGTGAGCACTGCCTCGCCCCATCAGACATCAGGCATCCCTGAACTTTGCAACAGGGCATTAGCCAAGTCACACACCGTTCGGTTCTTCCTTTCAGCCACCCCATTTGACTGAGGTGAGTATGGGGCAGTGGTCTCATGAATGATCCCACACTCCTTGCAGTACTCATCGAAAAGGTTGGAAAGGTATTCACCACCTCTATCAGACCGTAGCCTTTTAATTGTTTTGTTTAACTGGTTTTCAACTTCAGCCTTATAGGTTTTAAAGTATTCTAGTGCTTCATCTTTTGTTCTTAATAAATAAATATAGTAGAACTTAGTAGCATCATCTATAAAGGTAAGAAAGTATCTTTTACCGCCTTTTGTGATTATACCATTCATCTCACATATATCTGAGTGAATAAGTTCTAAAGGTGTAGTACTTCTACCTTCAACCGTATGAAACGGTTTTCTAGGTTGCTTTGCTTGCACATAAGTACCACACTTTGAACCTTTAACATGTTTATATTCAGGAATTAAAGACATGTTACTTAATCTCTTAATAGCCTCAAAATTCACATGACATAGACGTGAATGCCAAATATCATTAATAATAATGTCATTATTACAAATCACATTAACAGAATAAGAAGAATGAGTACTCAAAGTAGAAAGACGGAACAAACCGCCTGACTCATACGACTTCCCAACAAAGACACCAAACTTAGACAGAATCACTTTATTGGACTCAAACACTAATTTGAGACCCTGTCGTAGTAGCAGCGACACTGAAATGAGGTTCCGGTTCATCGAGGGCACATAGAGTACGTCTTTTAGCACGAGCGTCTTGCCTGAAGTCATCTTCAGACAGACCTGCCCTATGCCTCGAACTGCTGCCGGGACACCATTTCCCATCAGGACTGGCCCGCTGCTGCATCCCTAAAATGAAGAGAACATAGACCGATCAGCACAAATATGAACAATAGCACCAGAATCAATCCAACAGTCATCTGATGGATTTGCCATAAAGGCCTGAGGTGCATACCCTGAGGTGGAATTAACCACCATGTTCCCTTCTTTGCGCTGAGGCGGAGGACCCTTTCCCTTTCTGTCACGGCACCGCCGAGCTGTATGCCCAGTGACACCACAGACATAGCAGATAAAGTCCTCCTTTTTCTTCTTCATCTTATTGGACTTTGCCTTATATTGGTTCTGAGGTGGAGAGTTCTTCTTCTTGTTCTGCTGTGACTTTCCCTTTCCGCCCTTCTCAACTAGATGAGCTTGAACTTGCTGGGATGGCTTGCTACTGGCCCTTGCACGATCCTCCACATTGATAGCAGCTGACAGCTCAGTGAGAGTCATTTGCCTCTTCATGTGGCGGCGTGCGGTCACAAAGTCTCGCCAAGATGGTGGGAGCTTTGCCAGTATGGTGTTCACTTGAAAGCTTTCTGGCACATTGCAGTTATATTGGACTAAGTCCCTCACATAGAGCTGAAGCTCTTGTAACTGCTCCATGACAGACCTCCCTTCAACCATTTTATAGTTGAGGTAGCTTTTAGTGGTGAACGACTCATTGCCATTATCAACTTCAGAGAATTTATTCTCGAGTTCATCCCAGAGTCCCTTGGCAGAAGTGAGGTCAGAGTACACGTCAAATAAGCGGTTCGACAAGACGTTCAGCATTCAAGACAAGCATGCCTGGTTAGCCTCATCCCACCGAGCCTTTTCCGCTTGCGCGGAGGCCTTCACTGTAGCAGATGCATCATCTGCCGCAGCCTCGGGGGCAGGCGTCGTCACCACCCAAAATAATTTGAGGTCGGTGAGCCACATGCGAGTCTTGATCTGCCAGCGTTTAAAGCTTGCGCCGTCGAACACTTCAAGCTTAATGACATCAGAACTAGAGGCCATTGCAATAATTGGTTTTCTGGATTGTTGTAATATTGCAGATATAAGTGACATGCTTTCATCATATTTAAAAATTAAATAATTTAATTCCAAATATAATAAACACATAACTCAGATGAATGCCATATAATAAAGTGATATATAAGCATAACAATGATTCCAAAGCTTGTATAATTAAAATACAGCTACTCAGGCTCATATAAACACTAAACATGGCATGTAGATGAAGAAGGCAGATTAACCAAATAAACATGATTGTTTATATATTTGCTCTCAAAATAAGCGGGGTTACTGCACTAAGCAGCCGTCCCAACACTTAGTTGGTGATCATTGATCCTTGACTAACGTGACAGTCCTACTTACCAAGTCACAGGGTTTTAGATCAATTATTAATTGCCTAGTTTGGTAAGCTCTGTTCATGCAGTTACTATTATCTAAATTGTGAGCATATAACTTGACTTGGATTATTCCTGTGCCTTGCTGTACTTTAATAATTAGTATTCAGTTATATTGCTATGGCTTTCTAGGCACTTAATAATTGATCTAAAACCCTGTGACTTGGTAAGTAGGACTGTCACGTTAGTCAAGGATCAGTGATCACCAACTAAGTGTTGGGACGGCTGCTTAGTGCAGTAACCCCGCTTATTTTGAGAGCAAATATATAAACAATCATGTTTATTTGGTTAATCTGCCTTCTTCATCTACATGCCATGTTTAGTGTTTATATGAGCCTGAGTAGCTGTATTTTAATTATACAAGCTTTGGAATCATTGTTATGCTTATATATCACTTTATTATATGGCATTCATCTGAGTTATGTGTTTATTATATTTGGAATTAAATTATTTAATTTTTAAATATGATGAAAGCATGTCACTTATATCTGCAATATTACAACACAAACAACAGAGCAATAAATATATGAATAAACAAATACTAGAGTAATTACCAATTAGAAGAGGGAGTGAGAGAACAGATTAAATAAGTTGAGACGCAGTAGCCCAGTGTAGAAACAAGAGCAGAGATAGAAGAGCTAGAGAAAGTTAGTCCCATCTCTGCACTGTGCTTATAAGTAATAGACAGTGTTTTGATTCTCTAAAGGTCAAAAATCTGGGAATGGTACCTCTGCCTAACAGGAATAAAACTATCACAGGCTAGCAAATTTAAAATGCAATTGTCACTTGCCATAAATGAATTTTCTGGAGGCCGAAATCCTGAAACTAAAATAAAAAGTTGATAGCATGGACAAGTTGCAACAATTCTCAGTTGCCAACTATATATGCACCAATAGAACTCGATGCAGTATAGTAGTACCATAAGCACTAACAGAAATAATAGAACGAGAAGGGAACTAACAGATTGAAGAAGTACAGTTGCAATGTACTAGTGTCTTTGAGGAAAATTGGGCAGAGATAGAAGTCGACGAAGACAAGTCCGCTGTCGCTGTCAGTGGCATTGAAGCCGGTAAACGAACAGGGGCAAGGGGGCCGGCGGCGTGCTGGGGAAAATAGATGAGGACGATGGCTCCGCGCTGGCAATAGCTAAGGCAGAAGCGCGGATATTAGTGGGAGCGGAGAGCAGGAGAGGGCAGAGATTGGGCTGGGTTGGGGCACTGCTGAGCTGGGCAGGCTGACCTCTTCGACGGCTGGAGTCGGATAGAAGTAAACGAGGAGAGAAGATAGGTAAGAAAGTAGTTTTTTTTTAAGCTACTCACTAAAAAAAAGTGGCGCTTCATATAAAACTATATATAATATTTATATTAAATAATTAATATCACTAGATAGATCGCTAAATATATTAATACTAAACTTATCTAGAGATACAAATATTACTAATATTTTATATATGCCTAGTTAAATTAAATAAAGTTTGATCGACACGAATATCATAGAGCCATATATAGTCGAATATCATGTTACTCCCTCCATCCACGTTTAAGGGCACATTCGCGGTTAAAAAAAAAATCTCCAAATAAAGAGCCTCGATGGTCTAAATGGCTGGTGGCTGCAAGGCATGTATAGGTTGTGGGAGTGTTGCTGTCCACAAGTTCTAATGTAGGGAGTGGAGGAAAGAATAAAAAAAGGAAAAATCTCACCGTACCAGCCCTGTCTCTCGTCCACGTGTTCGAGCGCACGCTTGATAGAGATAGATCAAAGAGGCTTATAGGATTGAGCTAAGATACATACAATGACAAGGTGTTGAAATGGTTCAACATGGAACAATCCAAGAAAGGGTTCTTGCCTATGTTACATGATATGCGCTTTAGCGATGAACAGTGTCCTTCGACTGTTGATGAGCGAGAGCGCATGAGTAAGGTTCCATACGCCTCGGCAGTTGGTTCCATCATGTATTCCATGATATGTACTCGTCTAGATGTCTCATATGCTCTAAGTGTTGTGAGCAGGTATCAAACTGATTCAGGTGAGAGTCACTGGACACTTGTTCAAAACATGCTTAAGTACTTGAGAAGGACTAAAGTGTTCCTAATCTATAGAGGGAAGGAGGAGCTCGTTGTAAATGGTTACACCGATGCTAGCTTCCAAACTGACCCGGATGATTTACAATCTCAATCAGGTTTTGTGTTCACAATAAATGGTGGTGCAGTAAGTTGAAAAAGTTCCAAGCAAGAGACGGTGACCGATTCTACAGTAGAAGCCGAGTACATTGCAGCTTCTGGAGCTAGAAAGGAAGGTGTTTGGATGTGGAGGTTCTTCATTGAACTTGGTGTGTTTCCGAATGCGTCTAGCCCATTAAATCTACATTGTGACAACAATGGGGCAATTATGCAGGCTAAAGAGCTAAGGAATCACCAGAAGAACAAACATGTACTGCAGAAATTTCACCTCATTCAAGAGTTCATTAAGAGAGATGAGATTAAAATGTGCAAGATACTTCCACAGTCTAAGCATGAGGCACACTTAAGAGCTATGGGTATTAGATATCTTCGAGATTAACTCTAGTGCAAGTGGGAGACTATTGGGAGTATGTGAAAGTCTCTAGTTTGGCTTTAGAAATTGATGAAACCTAGCTACTAACCTAAGTGCTAAGTGTGTGTAGCCTAAAAGAGGTTAGTGGTGTGGAGAAAATTGACATGAGCTAAGAAATGGAGATCAAGTGAAGAAAATGGTGGAAAAGGCAAAGGATCAAAGAGCTAAAGGCAAAGGATGGTGTACATGGCAACTCCGATGGTATCACGCTTCAAAGGTCCATTCTATACACCTTAGCACAAGTTTGGTAGAATTACTCTCTATTCAAATGCATATGTGCTAGCTTTCAATCCAAACTCGATGCACATATATAGGGGGAGCTAATACTACCAAAAATAGAACTTGTGATGGTTGTCCAAATCCTTTCATGATCTACTTATGGACAAGCATGATAAGTTCAAAATCTTAATGCATATTTCTTTTGTAAGGGTTGTCATCAATTACCAAAAAGGAAGAGATTGAAAGTCCCTAGTTTGGTTTTGAAAATTGATGACACCTAGCTACTAACCTAAGTGCTAAGTGTGTGTAGCCTAAAAGAGGCTAGTGGTGTGGAGGAAATTGACATGAGCTAAGAAATGGAGATCAAGTGAAGAAAATGGTGGAAAAAGCAAAGGATCAAAGAGGTAGAGGCAAAGGTATAAGTTAGGGCTCTTTGGTTTAGTGATCAAGACACTTAGTGAGTTTGATCACATTTAGGATAGTTGGCCGGACTATTAAGAGGAGAATTATTTCGTGAAACCGGTCGGCAAGTGCTCTAGGTTGCATTTTAGTTGCATACACTTGATCTAATCTAGAGTGACTGACTTCGGCTTGCAAATGTGCTTAATACCTGCTAACATACGTGCCTAAAAGTGTGAAACACTTAGTTGTTAGCATTTAAGAGCAAGGTAGTTGAAGAGAGAGTGAAAGCTGCTCTCAGAGGAGCACCGGACGCTGACCGCTTCCGGTGGGTGCTCACCGGACGCATTAGGTGTGCATTTGACCTCTCTGGAACCTCTCTATGGGAGCACCGGATGTTGGAACAGTAACTCCAGCGCGTCCGATGACTTGTTTCGTGCGTCCGGTGAAAGGTTTGAGAATCTAACCCGGTGTGCGCACCGGACGCTGGGAGCGTCCGGTGACCTAACAGCGGATGCGCCCGGTGCCATTTGGAGCACTCTGGATGCTCTCTGTTGTTGCACTGGACACGGACATCGGAGCATCCTGTGTGACTACTCCATGTCCGGTGTGAGCGCGCGCAGGAATGAAATTCAAACGGCTAGTACACGTGTTAGCGGGCGATACACCGGACAACCACCGAACGCGTCCGGTGCGAACTTAAGGAGCGTCCGGTGTGCACGATTTCAGAGTAAAACAATTAGATTTTTTAGCACGCTTATAAATAGGAGTGTGACTGGCTTGGGGTATCTCTCTTGCGTATTTTGATCTTCCTAAGCCTCTTGTGAGCCTAGCATACTCCCTCCAACTCTCTCCTTTTGATTCAACTCAAGATTTTGATTGAGAGAGAGTGAATCAAGTGTAGTGATCATCTCATTGCATCCTAGTGCACTTGGTGGCTTGGTGGCAGAGTAATTCTTGTTACTCTTGGTGATTGCCGTCATCTAGCCGGTTTGGAGGTGGAGAAGGTGTGGAGAAGCTTGGTGATTGTGCTTGCTCACACCGGTGGATTGTGAGGGGTTCGTGCCTACCCGAGCGGAGAGCTCAAAGGTAACTCTAGTGGATTGCTCGTGTCATTGAGTTACTTCCTCCGTGGTAGGTCCTTGTGGCGCCTTGTGTAGGCTCGGTGTGTGATACCGATTAGCCACCGGACCACCGGTTGAAGTCGACACAACGGGGACGTAGCGTGCCGGCAAGCACGTGAACCCCGGGGATGAATCTTGGTGTTCATATTGATTTCCTCACCTTCGAGTGAGTGATTTTGTTTATCCCGGTGATTGGCTTCATATCAAGGCAAAGGTATAACATCCGAAGCACTTCTCTTTACCTTGAGCAAAGTAGTTAGTTTGCTTGCCTTGTGTAGTTGTCTCGTTTGTCTTGCTTATGTTAGCTAGCTTGTGTGGCTTAGGGCTTAGATATAACTAAAATTGTGTAGGTGGCTTGCTTAGTCTAGTGGTTACCTTAGCATTGCAATTATAGCCTTTTATTATACTAATCACTTGTTTTAGTGGTTTGTAGAATTTTTATTTAGGTTATTCAACCCCTCTATCCATACTAGGACCTTTCAAGTGGTATCAGAGCCGTGGTCACCATTTAATCAAGGCTTAACATCCTTCGGTGCATTGACATGGCTCATATCATGTTCAATCATGTTGGGGGCAAACCATCTCACTTTGATGGCACAAGCTCATTTGATTATTGGAAGAGGAAGATGAGGATGTGAAAGGATCAAGGATGCCCAAGGGGGGGTGAATTGGGCAACTAATAAATTTTTCGCAAATCAACTCAACCTATCGCAAATAGCCCAATATCACCCCACAAGTGCTTATGTCAATTCTATTCATAAAACAAGTTATGCAACCTAGAGCCAAGTCCTAACACAATTATACTACTCTAGCAAAGTAGAGAACACAAAGAAAATGCGGGAAAGTAAAGGGTTAGAAAGACAAATCCCGTTTTTCCCGAGGTATCGGAGAGTCGGCACTCCCCACTAGTCCTCGTTGGAGCACCCACGCAAGGGTGTAGCTCCCCCTTGATCTTCGCAAAGACTAAGTGCTCTCTACGGGCTGATCCTTTGCCTCTCCGGCGCGGTGGATCGCCCACAACCGCTCGCAACTTCGACTTGGGCCGCCCACAAGCTCTCCAAGCGGTCACCAAGCCACCGATCGCCACCAAACCATCTAGGTGATGCCGATCACCAAGAGTAACAAGCCTAGACTCTCACTTGACCAAGAACAAGGCCAAAGAGGGTGATGGATGCACACAAGTCACTCTTGTTCTCTCTAGTGAAGAAGCTCACAATCAATGGAGTACACACTAATCTCCCTAGGGCTCTTGCTCTTTCACAAGATCAATAAAGGTTCCTTCAGCTGTTAGAAATGGCAAGAGAGATAGAATGGAGGCTATAGTGGAGTATAAATACTCACCTTATCCAAAAGTAGCCGTTCCTCACTTTTCTGCGAACCGTCGGACGCTGCCGAGGGTCGACCGTCGGACCATTTTCCACGGTCCGACTCTCACAGTCGCACTGTGCTCAGTCTTGTGTCAGAGGGGCGTCGGACCGAACCAGATGGTCCGACGCTCCTCCGTTCGACGCTCTGGATCAGCAGGCACAGTGCCTCTCAACGGCTATAACCCGGAGCAATGGTCCGACGCACACCGTCGGACCAAGTCCGACGCTCTTTTTCACTATTGGAACCTCTCTGGAAGCGTCGGATGCTAAGAAACCTTAGTCCGACGCTCTCTCTCACAACGGTCCGACGCTCGCTGAACAACCTAAGGCACCGTCGGACTCTAGCCAATGGTCCGATGACCATCCAGCCAGGGTCCGACGCTCCCTGGCACGCTGAGAATCGTCCAGGGGCTGCCACGTGTTGTCGGACTCTCACTATTGGTCCGACGCCCATACTAGGTAGAGTCCGACGCCTCTAATTTGATCAAAACTTCGCCGAATCGAAAACTTTCCAAAACGAAGTTTGATCCTCTCTCTCTCAAGAGTTTTCCTAGACTGTCTAGATCTATGTTGGACAAGTGCGCATCACATCTATACTCTCTAATCTTGCTCTAAGTCAAGCTACCCATCCAAACCCCTCTTAATAGTATGGTCAAAGAGAAAAAAACAAAACCTAAGACTACGCCAAGTGTCTCTCAACTCCAAACGACACTTGGCACTAGCCTATCACCGTCTTGTCTTCCATCCTTTGAATACCGAATCGAATTCCATCGCTAGGGGCTTGAACCTACATGTTATTATGACCTAACCTCTAGGTTATCCTGCAAAACACACGTTAGTTATAATAACCGTCTTGTTGTAATTAATCACCGAAACCACTAGGGCCTATATGCTTCAATCTCCCCCTTTTTGGTGATTGATGACAACAACCTCAAATAGATTTAGAAAGAGTGAGGTTTTTAAAGGCTTGATTCATATAAGCATGTGACAATAAGAGCAAAGGAGTTAGGCATGCTTATACAAATCAAGACCACAAGGTACACATAAGAAATGAAATAAGCATATGTACCAAAAGAATACGCTCAAGATCGGAGAGAAGTGCGGAAGCTAAGACAAGAGCGTAACCAAGTGACATGATATATAAATAACATGAAGCTCAAACACATGTCACAACCAAATCTCAACCATGAAAGTAAACATGATGCATGATTATATCACATCAAAAATAGCCAAAACCCTCTCATGTGGTCCCCCTAAATCTATACTCTCTCCCCCTTTGGCATCAAGCACCAAAGACCTAAGACTCAGGAGGAGGAGAAGAAGCTGCAGCGTCACGGTCGAAGGAGTGAGGAAGAATCTCAAACTGAGTCGGGTCTCCCTCGGACTCTGAGCTCTGAACGGCCTGACCCTCTGTCTGAGCACGTGAAGGCGAAGCGGTCTGGGTCGGCTCAACTATCTCTGTAGCTGCTGCTGTGACTACTACGATCTCAGTCCCTGCGGAAGTCAGGAGTGGCTCTGAGGAGGCGACTGAAGACGGTAGTGTCTCTGTAGTCCCAGTGGCAGGTGGAGCTGTGGTGGTGGTAATAGGCTGTCTGAACTCAAGAGGTGTGGGCAAGCCTGTGATCTCGCTGAAGGTAGCACCCAAGCTCCTGGTCACTGAGGGGCCACCTAAGTCAGGTGTGAAACCGGTGTGGATCGGTGTGAACCCCTGAGTGCCTGGTGTGGCAAACCACTGCTGAGTCTGCTGAGTCGCCGTGACGAACTGACTCTGGAGTGAAGCTGTGCCCTGACTCTGAAGTCCACTGGACCGTATCGCTGGAGTCACCTGGGCTGCAGTGGCTGCCGGTCCAACCTGCTGGACTGGAGACGCAGTGGCTAGGTACGGTGGGGCTCCGGTGTGCCTGATGATGTGCTCCATGAACCCAAAGGTCTGTAGCTATATCTGCTGGCTCTGGAGCTGCATCTGGAGCATCTGCTGCTGGAACTGATCCTGCCTGAGCTGAATCTGAGTGAGAGCTGCAGCCTGCTCCCTGGCAAACCTAGCCTACTCCTCTGCCTATCTCTGCTGTGTCTGCTGTAAGCTCAGAAGAATCGCAAGCAGTGCAGGGTCTGTCTGTGAAGTCTGTGGAGCGGAGCTGGACCCACCGGCCTCCGAGTCGTGAGCTCGTGGACGCGAAGGGATGGGCCTGTAGTCCCTGTCAGAGCTGGACGAGGAGGTGTCGACGGGGTCATCGTCTGCAAGTAACTACTCAAGCTCGCTATGGGCAACGTGCCTCATAGCCTCGTCCTGCTACTGTACCTCTGCCATGTCTGCCCCTGAAGTCTGACGGCGCTGAACTCTGTGTAAGGCTCTGCTGCCACGGCATCCGTCAATTAGAGAGGTCATCCTATAGACTGGAAACTCTGTCTCAGTCTGGCGCAGCTCACGGGAGATACCTGTCCAAATCCGGTGCAACCTACGCTCAAGAATGTGAGAGATCCAGTGAGCGTAGGGGAGCTGTCGCCTAGACCTGATGCCCTCTGCGATGGTGTCCTCCATCTCACTCATGATCAAGTCTGCAATATCAAACTCTGACTGCTGGACCAGGGCACTAAGGAGCCACAGCTGTAAGTGAGTAAGACCCTCCTTATACCCCTCCCGCGGTAAAATTGTACGCCTCATCATGTCGTTCAAGAGACGAACGACGGGACGAGGCTCCGAAGGTGTCCTGCGGGAGCCGTCTCCGAACGGCGGTTGAAAGCATGCTGCTATATGAGCAGTACCAGGTGCCAGTCCTCCGTGAGCCCTCCTCGGCGGGTCTGTGGTGGCATAGCAAATGCTATGCAACCTGGTAGCTGACTCTGGCACTCCAAGCAGCTCTCGCAGAGCCTTTGCGTAGAGCCGGTATGGCTCTCCGCCGAAGGTGTACTGCAGGTACTGGTGGTCGGGGTCTATCCATAGTGAAGCATAGAACTCTCTCACCCACGACTCCACGTACCGGCCTGAGCGGCCAAGAAGCTCTGCTAGTCCAGGCAGGTAAGTCAAATATGGCCTGATCTCCTCTCCTGCTGCCTGGACTATGTCCTCTAGGGCACATACCCTGTGCTGTCGCAGTCCAACTCTTGCGGCCATGAGGACGGTGAAGAAGTCCTCGTGAAGAGTGGTGTACCAGCCCTCAGAGGCTCTGGGATCTCTCTGATCCGAAAACCAACTAGCAAGCGAAATCAGCCGGAGCTTTCTGACTCGGGCTGCAGAGATCCTCCGCAGGTCCAAGTGAACGTTCGGCTCAGGCTCCGACTGAGGCTCGGAGGGAGCAGACGCCCTGGGGACTCGGTCGCCGTGCCTCAGACTAGCGGGCCGGGGTGGCACCGAAGGTCGAGTGCGGCCCGAGCGTCGAAGAGGTGGTGCCTGGGCCTGCTCCCCCTGAGTGGCTGCCTCGGCTCTGTCTCTGGCTGCTCCTCAGACTCATCTCTACCTGATATACTGACAGAAATACCTCCAATATGTATACCTCTGCCATGCTCTGCCTCCTCTGCAGCTTGTGCTACCTTGATAGCTTGCCTCTGCTCAGCTGTAAGTCTCTTTCTTTTTTTGCTGCTCTCGACAAGAGGGGCCTTCCCCTTGTCCAAAGATGGACGAGGAGGAGGCCTATCGTCTCCACCTGTGCCTCCCTCACTGCGGCTGGTCTGCTTGCACCGAACCAGACTGCCTCACTGATCACTGTCTTTCTAAAGCTGCTAGCTGACACTCAGAGGCTTGGCCTCGTTCCGTATCCACGGACTTGGCCCTGGATTCACTGACCCACTGCCAAACACTCTGACCACGACAGTTGTAATAGAGAGATAGGCAAGATATACATAAGCATATATATAAGCTAGAGGTGAGCAAAACCTATCGGAAGCAAGCATATGTGGATAAGAGAGGAATAGCAAGCAACCTGAGAGAAGAGGATCCTGCGAAAAGGTAAGAATCTCTGTCAACGTAAGGAGCACCAACCACGGGATAGGGCAGATCACTGTGGGACACAAGGCACAGGTCAAAGTCTAGAACAAAGACAAAGATATACAGTGATGAAGGTTAACTAGAGTTGTGGAGAGAAGAATACCACACGAACGACGAACTTCTCCACAAACCCTAGTGACCCAAAGTGGCGGAAAACACGCAGCACGACTCCTCAAGAGAAGCTGGAGGACCTTCCCAAGATAACTGTATCACACGCAAGGCAAGACAGTGAGAAACATGGAGAAGGTCACAGGGGCAATATGTCGAACACCTGCAGTGCGCTGACAGAGGAGCTCACATCCGGAGAGAAGAAGGGCCAGAGAACCTCAGCCTCAGAGGATTACCGGCGGCGAGGGGGAAACCGGTGAGCAGGCGGCGGTGAAGGGCACGGCGGCGACGCTGGGCACAGCGGCAGCGCTGCTCTGCAGCAGCCGGTCGCGCGCAGGACAGAGGGCGCGTGCAGGGGCGAGAGCGAGCACGCTCGGGGAGAAGGCTGGTGGCCGACGACGTGGTCACCGGCGGCTCGAGCAGGACGAGGCAGAGGACGATGTGGCGCGGCGGTTAGGGTTAGGGAGATTACGGGTGGCAGAGCGGTGGCGTACGGGATAAGCAGAGGAGAACGAAGGGAATGGAGCCCACGCAACAGAGCTCGCCGGCGGCTCGAGCAGGACGAGGCAGAGGACAATGTGGCGCGGCAGGTTAGGGTTAGGGAGAGTACGGGTGGTGGAGCGGCGGCGTACGGGACAAGCCGAGGAGAACGAAGGGAGTGGAGCCCACGCGACAGAGAAAGAATTTGAACTGATACTCGCAATTCAACCGATCGTCGGACCCTAACTGTAGCATGCGTCGGACCAAGGCTCGCGGCAGTCCGACGCTTCCAGCAAGTTCCAGCTTCCGTCAGACTTAGTCTGACACTCCTCGTCGGATCAATCTTCTCGGTTCGACGCCGTGAACGCGGCGCGCCACGGCGTGAACACGTTCCTTGAACGGTCCGATACCCAAAAATATTTGGTCCGACGCTCCGTCCGACGCCTTCAGGCGCAGGGCCAGGGACCGTCGGACTAAGGCAATTAGTCCGACGCTGGGAAAACCAGCGTCCGACGCCTCGGTCCGACGCCCTAAAAGCTGAGATTCTTCAAATTTCTTCGCGTCGAATTTTTCTCAACTAAGTTCCAACCCTAATAAGAGACAAATAAACACCAGTTAGAACTAGTATGAGATGTCCTCACTCAAACCCTCAATTTTTCAAATATTTTGCCTTAGGCATATGTGAATTTTATGAAAGTAGGCAATAAAATCTAAGAACGAAACGGAAAACAAGCAACCATGCATATGCAATGCAAGTTCGCGTAAAATAAACTAGTTGCTTGTCAAGTTTGTCCTCGGATAAGCTTCTTCGCACGCTTTTGGGCGGTTATCTTAGCTGAGTTAGACAAGCCCACATGCAATTCAAAGTTAGACATGTTTGATGTTACAATGCAATGCACATGACAACACAAGATCATCTTTTAGTAAAGTTGCTTAGATCAAGGCAATTAAGTTCATTCCTTTGTGAGCAAAATCGTGCCTCATCCAATGGTTTAGTGAAAATGTCCGCCAAGTTATCATCCGTTCTCACTCCCTCAAAGGAATTGTCACCCTTGGCAACATGATCTCTAAAGAAGTGATGACGGATGTCAATGTGCTTTGTGCGGGAGTGTTGAACCGGGTTGTTGGCAAGTTTTACCGCACTCTCGTTGTCACACAACAAAGGCACCCTTTTTAAGTTGATTCCATAATCAAGTAGGGTTTGTTTCATGTAAAGAATTTGTGCACAACAAGCACCCGCGGCAATGTATTCCGCTTCGGTTGTTGACAAGGAACACTATTTTATTTCTTGGAGGACCAAGAAACTAGTGATCTTCCAAGCAAATGGCACCCTCCGGATGTGCTTTTCCGGTCAATCTTGCAACCGGCATAATCCGAATCGGAATAGCCGACAAGAGTAAAGTTAGCTCCTTTGGAATACCAAAGGCCAATGCTTGCGGTGTGCTTTAGGTACCTAAGGATTCTTTTTACTGCAACTAAGTGAGGTTCCTTAGGGTTAGCTTGAAAGCGCGCACACATACACACACTAAACATGATGTCGGGCCTAGATGCGGTCAAGCACAACAAACTACCGATCATAGAACGATAGAGAGTTTGGTCAACCGATTTACCTCCCTCATCAAGGTCGAGGTGTCCATTGGTAGGCATGGGGGTCTTGATGGGCTTGCATTCTTCCATCTTGAAGCACTTGAGGAGGTCCTTCGTGTACTTCTCTTGTGACACGAATGTCCCCTCCCTCAATTGCTTGACTTGGAAGCCGAGGAAGAATGTGAGCTCACCGATCATGGACATTTCGAACTCCTTGGACATCATATCACCAAATTCCTTGCAAAAGTCTTCATTAGTTGAACCAAAGATAATATCATCAACATAAACTTGACAAATGAAGATATGCCCTTTGTGCTTCTTGTTGAACAGTGTGGTATCCACCAAGCCGATTTTGAAGCCCTTGTCGAGGAGGAAGTCACGGAGGCGCTCATACCAAGCCCGTGGGGCTTGCTTCAATCCATATAGCGCCTTGGACAACCTATAAACATTGTTTGGATATCTAGGGTCTTCAAAACCCGGCGGTTGGGAAACATAGACAAGTTCATTTATGAAGCCATTTAAAAATGCACTTTTCACATCCATTTGAAAAAGTCTTAGGTTGTGATTAGATGCATATGCAAATAGGATATGAATGGCCTCTAGTCATGCAACCAGGGCAAAAGTCTCCCCAAAATCCAAGCCTTCAACTTGGGAGAACCCTTTTGCTACGAGTCTTGCCTTGTTTCTCACAATGTTGCCCTTGTCATCTTGCTTGTTGCGGAACACCCACTTGGTGCCTATGACTCTTACTCCTTTTGGCTTCTCTTCAAGTGTCCACACTTGATTGCGGGTGAAGTTGTTGAGTTCTTCATGCATGGCATTCACCCAATCCAGATTTTGAAGAGCTTCTTCTATGCTAGTAGGCTCAATGTAAGAGACAAACGAGTGATGTTCAATGAATTGAGCATGCCTTTGTGAGCGAGTCATTACCCCCTTGAAGGACTCCCTATGATGAGATCTTGAGGGTGTGCTTTTAGGAGTGGAGTAGTTCTTCTATCAACCACTTGAGGAGGAGGTTGTGGAGCATCAACATCTTGTGCTTGTGCCTCAACTTCTTCTTGTGTGATGTGGGTGTCTTCATGTGGATCCACCCCATCTTTATCTTCATCATCTTGAGGCATATTTGATGAGGATGGTTGATCGATCACTTGCACATCATCACTATCATCTTCATCATCTTTTGGCTTGATGTCTCCGGTTGGCATGTTCTTCATAGCCTTCCTCAGTGGTTCATCACCTACATCATCAAGATTCTCATGCTCTCCTTGAGAGCCGTTAGATTCATCGAACTCCACATCATATGTTTCTTCAACAAGGCTGGTGGCATTGTTGAATACTCTATATGCTTTGGACTTCAATGAGTAGACAACAAGAAACCCAATATCACAACATCTTTGGAACTTCCCTAGGTGTTGTCGCTTCTTGTAGATGTAGCATTTGCAACCAAACACCCGAAAGTAGGAGACGTCCGGCTTCTTGCCAATGAGTAGCTCATAGGGGGTCTTCTTTTGTAACCGGTGAGGCAATAGGCGATTTGATGCATAGCATGCGGTATTGATTGCCTCCGCCCAAAACCTCTCCGGTGTGTTGTACTCATGAAGCATAGTCCTTGCAAGGGTGATCAAAGTCCGGTTCTTCCTTTTAACTACACCATTTTGTTGAGGGGTATAGGTGGATGAGACTTCATGTTTGATCCCAACTTCATCACAATATACTTCAATGTTTGTGTTGTCAAACTCTTTCCCATTGTCACTTCTAATCTTCTTGATCTTCAATTCAAATTCATTTTGTGCTCTCTTGGCAAACTTCTTAAAAGATTGGGCAACTTCGGTCTTGTCATGAAGAAAGAACACCCAACTATATCTTGAAAAGTCATCAACAATCACTAAGCAATAGAGTTTGCCACCAATACTTGCATAAGTTGTTGGCCCAAATAGGTCCATGTGAAGTAGCTCTAATGGTCTTGAAGTTGACACAAAAGCCTTGGATGGATGTGTGTTTGCCACTTGCTTCCCGGCTTGGCAAGCACTACACAATTTGTCCTTTTCAAATACAACATCTTTCAATTCTCTCACCATCTCCTTCTCCAATAGCTTCTTCAGTATGCTCATCCCAACATGTGCAAGCCTTCTATGCCAAAGCCACCTAAGAGATTGTTTGGTGAATAGACAAGTCTTCAAATTTGCATCTTCCGAGTTGAAGTCCACTAGATAGAGGTGATTGTACCAAAAACCCTTGAATATCATTTCATTGTCATCTTTCTTAGAAACAACCACTTCTTCACTTGTAAATAGGCATTGGAAGCCAAGATCACACAATTGACCAGCGGATAGCAAGTTGAAGCTCAAAGAAGCAACTAGAAGTACATTTGATATGGAATGATTATTAAATATAGCCACTTTGCCAAGCCCTTGCACTTTGCTCTTGGAATTATCACCAAATGTTATCTTTCCTTGGTCTTCTACATTTTCTTCAAGAGAAGTGAACATACGAGCATCACCGGTCATATGTTGAGTGCATCCACTATCAATTACCCAATGAGAGCCACCAGTCTTGTAGTTCACCTACACACAACAAATCGAGCTTGATGTTTAGGAACCCATACTTGAGAAGGGCTCCGTACTTTCTCAACCAAAGTTTTTGCCACCCATAGTTGCCTAAGCCTATTCTTGTTAGGGGGTCCTAGGAACATGACTTTCACTTTGCCCTTAGAATCTTTCCTTAGCATGTAATGAGCATCAAAGGTAAAGGGCCTAGCATGCTTGGGCAAAGGTTGTGGTGGCGGTGTTTTGCACTCATGAGCAAAGTGACCTTCTTGTCCACATTCAAAGCATCTCTTAGGTTTGGCCTTGGGCTTGTTCTTTGTTTTGTTGAGGCAATTTTGAGCTCTAATGTTTTGCACCTTCTCACCCATGTAGCCAATCCCACTTCTATCAAACTTCATCACGGTGTTTATGAGGAGATCACTTTGGAGATATTGGCCTCTTGTGAATTTTTGCAAGCCCACGGTGAGATGACTCTTTTCTTGCTTTAACTTCTTGTTTTCTTCCAATAAGCTTGCAAGGTGACACATCTCATTCTTGAGGATCTTGTTTTCTTCTCAAAGCACCTCAACTTCATCATCTTATTGCACCGTTTCAATGACAATGGTGTTGGTGGTTGATTGCTTCTCAAGCTCTTTCTTTAAGTTCTCATTTTCAATCTTGAGCTTCAAATAGTCATCATGGCAATCGGCCACCACCACTTCCTTGCCTTTGCTACTAGCACCTTGCTCAATGATCTCATCAATCAAGTCATCACATGATGTAGCTATGTCACACTTAACAACATGGTTAGGAGCATCATGTGTTTCATTGGAAAGCAAGTCATAAGCCATAGCAAGGTTGTCATGATTCACTTTCACTTGAGTGTCGTCCTCTTTTAGCTTGTTGTAGCTAGTGGTGAGCTCAATGTGTATCCTCTCAAGTTTATCATGTTTTTCTTTGAGCTCTTTTATATTAGCTTTGAGCTCCTTGAGCTTGGATGACACATTTTGATTTTCAACTCTAAGCTCATCACTAGCTTTAGTGAATTGTTCATTTTGAGCTAAGAGATTGCCATTCTCAAGTTTTAAGTTTTCATTTTTCCTTGTTAGCTTTCTTATATATTTGGTGTAGTAATTAAGCAAGCTAGCAAGTTCATCATAGGTGGGTAAATCATATTCATTGTCACTATCACTACTCTCATTATCACTTTGTACCTTCTTGTCCTTAGCCATAAGGCAAAGGTGTGTTGGAGATAAGGGCGGTGATGGCGGTGGAGGAAGTGAAGTCCCAATCACAAGAGCGGCCACCTTCTCCTTTTCATCGTCACTTTCTTCACCGGAGGAGCCACTAGAAGATTCAATGTCTGTGAGCCAATCACCAACAATGTAAGCCTTACCACTCTTCTTGCTTTTGTGGAACTGCTTCTTCTTGAACTCTTTCTTCTTGAATGGCTTGGCCTTCTTCTTCTCATCTTCACTTTCATCACTTGAATCTTGCCTTTTTCCCTTGGTCTTGTTCTTGAACTTGTCTTTCTTGGGCTTTGGGCATTGATGAGCAAGATGCCCAAGCTCTCCACAATTGTAGCAATCCATCTCGGAGATGGGCTTTCTCTTGCTACTAGTGAAGAACTTCTTCTTGTTGGAATCAAATTTGATTCCCTTGTTGTTGAGCTTCTTGAGCATCTTGGTGGTCTTTCTCACCATGAGAGCGATCTCCACATTATCATCATCATCATCATCACTTGTGGAGTCAAGAGAAGAGTACTTTGCTAGAGCTTTGCCTTTCTTGTCGGCCTTGAGGGCCAAGTCTTTCTTCTCTTCCTTCTTTGATGATGAACTATCTTGAGGGGTGATCTTCATATACATTTCATGAGCATTGATCTTCCCCAATATTTGAGTGGGTGTTGCACTTGAGAGACCCATTTGATGTAGCACGGTCACAATGTGACCATACTTGTCGATTGGAAGAGCATTGAGGATCCTCCTTGCAACCTCGGCCGGTAAGATTTGTGTGAGCCCAAGGCCATTGACTTCCTCTACAATGATATTCAATCGAGAATACATGTCATTAGCACTTTCATTTGAAAGCATTTTGAACGAATTGAGCTTGTCAATGATAAGATAATATCGTTCCTCTCGCTCATTTTTACTTCCCTCATGGAGCGCACAAAGATCTGACCATAATGCATGGGCGTTCTTGTGGTTCCTTACACGGTTGAACACTTCTTTGTTAAGGCCTCTAAAGTTGATGTTTCGAGCCTTAGCATTCCATTTCTCGTGTTCTTCCTCAACGGGTGTGAGGGTAGCGCCGGCTTTGGGAGTGGGGTACCCTTGTGTGGTGGCTTTGTGAACACCAAGGTCCACCGCCTCAAGGTATGCCTCCATACGAATTTTCCAATAAGGAAAATCGTTACCGTCAAAGACGGGAGGGGGACCATCGTGACCCCCGGACATCCTTTTTCTTGGCGGTTAAGCCAAATTAATGAGCAACGAAGCTTTGATACCAATTGAAAGGATCAAGGATGCCCAAGAGGGGGGTGAATTGGGCAACTAATAAATTTTTCGCAAATCAATTCAACCTATCGCAATTTGCCCAATGTCACCCCACAAGTGGTTGTTTTAATTCTATTCCTAAAATAAGTTATGCAACCTAGAGCCAAGTCCTAACATAAGTATACTACTCTAGGAAAGTAGAGAATACAAAGAAAATACGGGAATGTAAAGGGTTAGAAAGACAAATCCGGTTTTTCCCGAGGTATCGGAGAGTCGGCACTTCCCACTAGTCCTTGTTGGAGCACCCACGCAAGGGTGTAGCTCCCCCTTGATCTTCGCAAAGACCAAGTGCTCTCTACGGGCTGATCCTTTGCCTCTCCGGCACGGTGGATCGCCCACAACCGCTCACAACTTCGACTTGGGCCGCCCACAAGCTCTCCAAGCGGTCACCAAGCCACCGATCGCCACCAAACCGTCTAGGTGATGCCGATCACCAAGAGTAACAAGCCTAGACTCTCACTTGACCAAGAACAAGGCCAAAGAGGGTGATGGATGCACACAAGTCACTCTTGATCTCTTTAGGGAAGAAGCTCACAATCAATGGAGTACACACTAATCTCCCTAGGGCTCTTGCTCTCTCACAAGATTAACGAAGGTTCCGTTAGCTGTTAGAAATGGCAAGAGAGATAGAATGGAGGCTATGGTGGAGTATAAATACTCACCCTCTCCAAAACTAGCCGTTCCTCACTTTCCTGCGAACCGTCAAACGCTACCGTGGCTCGACCGTCGGACCATTTTCTACGGTCCGACTCTCACAGTCACACTATGCTCAGTCTTGTGTCAGAGGGGCGTCGGACCGAACTAGCTGGTCCGACGCTCCTCCGTCCGACGCTCTGGATCAGCAGGCACAATGCCTCTCAACGGCTATAACGCGGAGCAATGGTCCGACGCACACCGTCGGACCAAGTCCGACGCTCTTTTTCACTGTTGGAACCTCTCTGGAAGCGTTGGATGCTAAGAAACCTTAGTCCGACGCTCTCTCTCACAACGGTCCGACGCTCGCTGAACAACCTGAGGCACCGTCGGACTCTGGCCAATGGTCCGATGACCATCCAGCCAGGGTCCGACGCTCCCTGGCACGCTGAGAATCGTCCAGGGGCTGCCACGTGTCGTCGGACTCTCACTATTGGTCCGACGCCCATACTAGGTAGAGTCCGACGCCTCTAATTTGATCAAAACTTCGCTGAATCGAAAACTTTCCAAAACGAAGTTTGATCCTCTCTCTCTCAAGAGTTTCCCTAGGCTGTCTAGATCTATGTTGGACAAGTGCGCATCACATCTACACTCTCTAATCTTGCTCTAAGTCAAGCTACCCATCCAAACCCCTCTTAATAGTAGGGTCAAAGAGAAAAAACAAAACCTAAGACTACGCCAAGTGTCTCTCAACTCCAAACGACACTTGGCACTAGCCTATCACCGTCTTGTCTTCCATCCTTTAAAAACCGAATCGAATTCCATCGCTAGGGGCTTGAACCTACATGTTATTATGACCTAACCTCTAGGTTATCCTACAAAATACACGTTAGTCATAATAACCGTCTTGTTGTAATTAATCACCGAAACCACTAGGGCCTAGATGCTTCAGGATGTACCTTGGCTAAATTCATGAGAAGGTGTGGGAGGTTATCGAGAAGGAATACATCGTGCTTGATCCCGCCAGCCCCACACCAAGACAGCAAGAGAACAACCAATGCAACACAATGGCTCTCAACACCATATACAATGGCATTGATTCAAAGGTGTTTGAGCAAATCAAGGATTTGGATAGAGCAAGTGAAGTGTGGACAAGACTAGAGCAAACAAATGAGGGCACTTTAACAGAAAAGAGTGCCAAGTTGTACATGCTCAAGAACAAGCTCTCAAACTTCAAGATGGATGATGGAGAGAGTATTCCGGAGATGTTCTATAGGCTCCAAGTGATCATTAATGATCTCAAGGCTTTGGGAGAAAAGACAAGTGATGAGGACTTCTCTCACAAGTTTCTCATGTGCTTGCCCAACAGATTCAAGACCTTGAGAACTATCATCTTTTGGGGTGGCTTGAAGGGTGTCACTCCAAATGAGGTTCTTGGTGATGTGATGACCGAGGATCAATATAATGAGAAGAGTGATAGTGAAGAAGTGAAGAAGGAGGATGAAAAGAGCAAAAAGACCGTAGCATTCAAATCCACCACCTCTTCTTCGAAGAACAAGGGCAAGGGCAAGAAAGTTGAATCTAGTGATGATGATGATGCATCTAGCATTGATAGTGATGATGAGGCACTAACTCTCTTTGTGCGCAAGTTTTGAAGAAGAAAGGCTATGGTGCTAGGAAGAGAAGGGACAACTTCAAGAGCAAAGATGTAGTGAGAAAGTGCTACAATTGCAAGAGCACAGATCATCTTGTAGCGGATTGTCCAAATGCTAGTGATGATGAAGATGATCACAAGAAGAGAGGTAAGAAGGACAAGAAGGACAAGGAGGACAAGGTGGAAAAGAAGGACAAGAAGAAGTTAAACTTCTCCAAGAAGAAGGGTGGATCCTATGTTTTAACATGGGATAGTGATGCTTCCTCCGATGATGATGATTCCAGTGATGATGATGAGAGGAAGACATCTAAGAAGAAGGCTATGGCTTCTATTGCTATCAACAAGAGGCATTCATCATTTGATTCATCATGCTTCATGGCTAAGTCCACCAAGGTAAAATATGATAACTCAAGTGATGATGATGATAAAAATGATAATGATAGTGATAGTGATGATGATGAGCCTAGTGTAACACAACTCATGCACATGTTAGAGCAAGCCGAATACTTGATTAGCTCTAAGTCTAAGAAGTGCAAGGAATTGATCAAGAAGGTAAAAGATCTTGAGAAATCCCTTGATGAGCTAAATGCTTCTCATAAGTGTCTAAAGAAAGACCATGAGGATCTCAAACTAGCTCACACCAAGCTTGAGAAAGCACACTCCTCACTCTTAGAGCTAAGCAAGGTTGAGGATCTTGTTATAACATGTGATGTGGGTATAACTTGTGATATAATGAATGAACCAACTAATAAACCACTTGTTGCAACCACACCTAACAACACTAGCTCTTCATCATCATCCACTTCTACTTCTACCTTCACTACTAGTGTTGACCCAACACTAAAAATTGAAAACGAGAAATTAAAGAAGGAAGTGGACAAGCTAACCTGCGCATTAGGCAATGCCTATGGTGGTGATGCCTGCTTGCTACAATGTTTGGGTAGGCAAAGATATAGTAACTCTAAAGAGGGACTTGGCTATACTCCCAAAAAGGGCAAGGCGGCCTTTGTAACTCCAAAGCCTAGCTTTGTGAGAAGCAATGGCTGGTTTTGCGACAAGTGCAAGCAAGTAGGGCATATTGAGGCAAATTGCATCACTAACAACAAGGACAAGCAAATAAAATTTGCAAGTGCTAAATCTATTAGGCTTGATTGTTGTTACATGCTTACCAAGGGTGAGAAAAGTGTCAGAGCTAAATAAATTGGTGCACCTAAAGAGAGCTCAAGGTTGAAGGCTATTTGGGTACCGAAGGCTTTGGTTGCTAACCTCCAAGGACCCAAACAAGCATGGGTACCTAAAAATCATTGATTTGTTTTATTGGTGAATTACAAAGCTGGAGGGAGGAATTGGGTTCTTGATAGTGGATGTTCTCAACACATGACCGGTGATGCAAGAATGTTCAACCAAATCAATTCTAGTGGCAATGAGTATGATAGTATCACATTTGGGGATAATAGCAAAGGCAAGGTCAACGGGCTTGGTAAGATTGCAATATCCAATGACTTGAGCATCTCCAATGTGCTATTGGTTGAGAGTTTGAACTTCAATCTATTGTCGGTGGCTCAACTTTGTGATCTTGGTTTCAAATGTATATTTGGTGTTGATGATGTGGAAATCATAAGCGTGGATGGTTCAAATTTGATATTCAAAGATTTAGATATGAGAACCTCTACTTAGTGGACTTTGGTGCTAGAGAGTCACAATTGTCAACATGCTTACTCTCTAAGTGGTTAAGGCATATAAGACTTGGTCATGTTGGAATGAAGTAATTGAACAAACTTGTGAAGCATAACTTGGTTAGAGGCCTTAAAGATGTTGAATTTGAGAAGGACAAGTTATGTAGTGCATGTCAAGCCAGAAAACAAGTTGGCAATACTCATTCCAAGAAGAGCATGATGAGCATATGCAAACCATTTGAGTTATTGCACATGGATTTATTTGGTCCAACCACGTACACAAGCATTGGTGGCAACAAATATGGTTTGGTGATTGTAGATGACTTCTCAAGATACACATGGGTTTTCTTTATGATTGACAAGAGTGATGTGCATGCTATCTTCAAACCTTTTGTCAAGAGAAGTTGCAATGAGTTTGAAACCACCATCAAAAGAGTAAGAAGTGACAACGGTAGTGAGTTCAAGAACACAAGAGTTGATGAGCTATGTGATGAAAATAAAATCAAACATCAATTCTCGGTAAAATACACACATCAATCAAATGGGCTAGTTGAAAGGAAGAATAGAACTCTCATTGACATGGCAAGATCTATGTTTAGTGAGTATAATGTGAGTCAATCCTTTTGGGCCGAAGCAATCAACATGGCATGCTACTACTCAAATAGACTCTATTGCCGTCCTATGTTGGAGATGACTCCATATGAGACCTTGAATGGAAGAAAGCAAAATATTGCATACTTTTGGGTCTTTGGGTGCAAGTGCGACATATTAAAGAAGGGTGCTAGATTGAGCAAATTTGAGAAGAAATGTGATGAAGGATTCTTGCTTAGATATTCCACCACTAGCAAAGCTTATAGAGTTTGGAATTTAGGAAGTGGTCAACTCGAGGAAGTTCATGATGTTGAATTTGATGAAACCACAAGATCAAGATGAGAATATAGATGATGTGAGTGGAACTCAATTGGCAAAGGCTATGCAAAAGATGGACATTGATGACATTAGGCCAATTCAAGTGGTTGACATAGAAGATGAAAAAGATCAAGTGCAAGTTCCATCCAATGATCAAGCTAGTGGCTCTCAAGTGCAATATCAAGATCAACCTTGTTCATCTCAAGCAAATCAATTTAATGCTCAACCAAGCTCAAGCAATCAACCTCAAATGCTCCAACCCACAAATGTTGCAAGAGATCATCCTTTAGATCAAATTTTTGGTGATATTTAAAAGGATGTACAAACAAGATCAAGACTAGCATCATTTTGTGCTCATTACTCATTTATGTCATTTGAAGAGCCGGAAAACATTGAGAAGGCGTTGGAAGATAGTGATTGGGTGAATGCTATGCATGAAGAGCTCAATAACTTTCAAACAAATGAAGTTTGGGAATTGGTAGAGATACCAAAGAACTACAATGTCATTGGAACAAAATGGGTATTTAGGAACAAGCAAGATCAAGATGGTGTTGTAGTAAGGAACAAGACAAGATTAGTGGCACAAGGGTACACTCAAGTGGAAGGATTGGACTTTGGAAAAATTTATGCTCTGGTTGCAAGATTGGAGGCAATAAGGATTCTTCTAGCATATGCTTGTGCTCACAACGTCAAGCTCTACCAAATGGATGTGAAAAGTGCATTTTTTAATGGCTTCATAAATGAGCTAGTATATGTTGAATAACCACCCGGTTTTGAAGATGAGAAGAACCCAACCATGTGTACAAGCTAAGGAAGGCACTCTATGGATTGAAACAAGTACCAAGAGCATGGTATGAGAGGCTAAGGGATTTTCTCCTCTCTAAAGGATTCAAGATGGAAAAGGTTGACACCACTCTATTCACCAAGATGGTTGATGGTGACTTGATGATCATGCAAATCTATATGGATGACATTATCTTTGGATCAACAAGTCAAGTCTTGTGTGCGGAATTTAAAAGCATGATGGCTAAAGAATTTGATATGTATATGATGGGTGAACTCACTTACTTCCTTAGACTTCAAATCAAACAAATGAAGAATGGCACATTTATTGGTCAAGGGAAGTACACAAGGGACATAATCAAGAAGTTTGGAATGCAAGATGCAAAATCAATTAGCACTCCTATGGGCACTAGTGGAAACTTGGATGAGGACAAATGTGGCAATGTGGTTGCTCCAAAGGCATATCGGTCTCTAATTGGGAGTTTGCTCTATGTCACCGCATCAAGACCGGATGTCATGTTTAGTGTGTGCATGTGTGCTCGATATCAAGCATCTCCTAGAGAGAGTCATATGAAGGCCGCAAAGAGAATATTGAGATATTTGAAGCACACTCAAGATGTTGGATTATGATATCCCAAGGGTGCAAAGTTTGAGTTGATTGGATATGCCGATGCGGATTATGCCGGTTGCAAAATCAATAGAAAGAGTACATCGGGCACATGTCAACTCTTGGGAAGATCTCTTGTCTCATGGTCATCTAAGAAGCAAAATAGCATATCACTCTCCACTGCCAAGGCCGAATACATTAGTGCGGAGAGTTGTTGTGCTCAAATCTTATGATGAAGACAACTTTGAGAGATTATGGAATCAACTTCAAGAAAGTGCCATTGCTATGTGACAATGAGAGCGCCATCAAGCTAACTCAAAACCCGGTCCAACATCAAAGAACCAAGCATATTGATGTGAGGCACCACTTTATTCGGGATCATCAACAAAAGAGTGACATTTGACATTCAAAGCATTGGAACCAATGATCAATTGGCCGACATACTCAACAAGCCACTAGATGAGAAGAGGTTTTGCAAGTTGAGGAATGAATTGAATATTCTTGATTTCTCCAATATGAGTTGAGACCACCCCACACATATATGACATGCCTCTACTCTAACAAAGCAAGGTAAAATTGTTTGACATGGCATTCATACTTGCTAGGATATGTTTAGAGCATATAGACATACTCAACTTAGGATCATTCATGGAAATAAAATGATTTTAATGGATATATGCTACCACTATTGTTTTTCTTGCTTGAATGGACTAGTGGCAACATATGACATTTATATGTGCTTGATCCCCTAGTGTTCAATCTAGTTCAATGAGCTATAGGTGTATAACTTAACATGGGCAAGATAACCCCTCGTGGCGTGAAGAAGCTTGCCCTTGGATCAAACTTAGTTATATATCCTAGGCAAGTATATTAGATTGAGCCAAAGTGAAATAAACTCTCTTTCCAAATCAAATGAACTTGACTATTTCTCTCCACTAAAATTAACTTTTTTGTGAAATTGTTGACAAAGGGGGAGAGAAAGTTACAAAAAAAAGAGAAAGCATGATGAACCATCATTAGGCCGATAATGGGAGAGCAATAGGCCAAAGGAAAGGGGTAATTAAAATTTTGAAGCACACAAGTAGGGGGAGCAATCAAGTAGGGGAAGAAATCACATATGCAAGTTGTTGCATTCGGATGTGCATTAATCATATGATTGCCCATTGTATTTGTACTTACTTTCATATACATGCTTGTGTGGTGTATTGCTAGTAGTAGGACATGAATGATGATTTGAACAACTAGCATGTGTAAGTAACTAGTTGGTCTTGTACTTTCAAGTGGTAACTAGAGCTTGTTTATAATGTGATCTCACCGTGTGCTCTAGTATTTGTGATCTTCTAGTTACTAAAGTGCTAAGGATGGTGTACATGGCAACTTCGATGGTATCACGCTTCAAAGGTCCATTCTATACACCTTAGCACAACTTTGGTAGAATTACTCTCTATTCAAATGCATATGTGCTAGCTTTTAATCCAAACTCGATGCACATATGTAGGGGGAGCTAATACTACCAAAAATAGAACTTGTGATGGTTGTCCAAATCCTTTCATGATCTACTTATGGACAAGTATGATAAGTTCAAAATCTTAATGCATATTTCTTTTGTAAGGGTTGTCATCAATTACCAAAAAGGGGGAGATTGGAAGTCCCTAATTTGGTTTTGGAAATTGATGAAACCTAGCTACTAACCTAAGTGCGAAGTGTGTGTAGCCTAAAGAGGTTAGTGGTATAGAGAAAATTGACATGAGCTAAGAAATAGAGATCAAGTGAAGAAAATGGTGAAAAAGGCAAAGGATCAAAGAGCTAGAGGCAAAGATATAAGTTAGGGCTCTTTGGTTTAGTGATCAAGACACTTAGTGAGTGCGATCACATTTATGATAGTTGGCCAGACTATTAAGAGGAGAATTATTTCATTAACCCGGTTGGCAAATGCTCTAGGTTTGCATTTTAGTTGCATACACTTGATCTAATCTAGAGTGACTAACTTCGCCTTGCAAATGTGCTTAAAACCTGCTAACATACGTGCCTAAAAGTGTGAAACACTTAGTTGTTAGCATCTAAGAGAAAGGTAGTTGAAGATAGAGTGAAAGCTGCTCTCAGAGGAGCACCGGACGCTGGCTGCGTCCGGTGGGTGCTCACCGGACGCGTCAGGTGTGCATTTGACCTCTCTAGAACCTCTCTGTGGGAGCACTGAATGCTGGAACAGTAACTCCAGCGCGTTCGGTGACTTGTTTCGTGCGTCCGGTGAATGGTTTGAGAATCTAACTCGGTGTGTGCACCGGACACTGGGAGCAACAGCGGACGCGTCCGGTGCCATTTGGAGCTCTCTGGATGCTCTCTGTTGTTGCACCGGACACAGGCGTCGGAGCGTCCGGTGTGACTGCTCTGCGTCCGGTGTGAGCGCGCGCAGGAATGAAATTCAAATGGCTAGTACACGTGTTAGCGGGCAATACACCGGACAACTACCGGACGCGTCCGGTGTGAGCTTAAGGAGCGTCCGGTGTGCACGATTTCAGAGTAAAACAGCTAGATTTTTTAGCACACTTATAAATAGGAGTGTGACTGGCTTGGGGCATCTCTCTTGCGCATTTTGATCTTCCTAAGCCTCTTGTGAGCCTAGCACACTCCCTCCAACTCTCTCCCTTTGATTCAACTGAAGATTTTGATTGAGAGAGAGTGAATCAAGTGTAGTGATCATCTCATTGCATTCTAGTGCACTTGGTGGCTTGGTAGCAGAGTAATTCTTGTTACTCTTGGTGATTGCCGTCACCTAGCCGGTTTGGAGAAGCTTGGTGATTGTGCTTGCTCACACCGGTGGATTGTGAGGGGTTCGTGCCTACCCGAACGGAGAGCTCAAAGGTAACTCTAGTGGATTGCTTGTGTCATTGAGTTACTTCCTCTGTGGTAGGTCCTTGTGGCGCCTTGTTGAAAGGTCCTAAATGGCTAGAGGGGGGGTGAATAGCCTATAAAAATCTACAAACAACACTTCACAAGCCGATTAGTAACAATAGCAAGCTTTGCAAAGCACTAGCTCTAAACTACACTATGCAAGCCACCTAGACAAGTATACTATACTATTATCACTAGTTCACTCTCAAAGGCTATGTCACTACTAAATACTACTCCTAAGTGAGCAACTAACTAACAAGCTACACACGAGAGTAAGTACACAAAAGTAAAGAGAGAAGGCAATTTCAATACCCCCGGTGTAGAGAAGATATGAAGTCCAATATAACCAATCAATCAAATTTAACGGAAATCCTCGGTAGAGAGATGACACAAGATTTTTTACCGAGGTTCACTTGCTTGCCGGCAAGCTAGTCCTCGTTGTAGTGATACACCCACTTGGAGGTTCACGCGCTAATTGGCATCACACGCCAAACCCTTCTCAAGGGTGCCGCACAACCAACACAAGATAGGGATCCACCAAGCTACGAGCAATCCACTAAAGATGCCTTTCGCGATCTCCCGCGGGGATAGGCTCAAGAACCCCTCACAACTTCACCGATCGGAGGCGGAGACAATCACCAACTCCCCTCAACGATCCTCGCAGCTCCAAGCCGTCTAGGAGTCGGCAAACTCCAAGAGTAACAAGAGAAACCGCTGCGAAATACCACTACCAAGTGCCTCTAGATGATCTCAATCAATGCAATGCACTTGATGCTCTCCAAACTCACCAAATGATGAACACAATCAAGTAGTATGAGTGAGAGTGGAGTGGGAAGGCTCACAAGTATGTTATGATGTTTTGGAGTGCCAAGAGATCCTCCCCAAACCGGCCAAGTCGCTATTTATAAGCCACACACAAAGAACTAGCCGTTTAGAGTTCACTGCGTACCGTCGGACTGTCCGACGGCCAGAGCGTCGGACTAATCCGCACGGTCCGACGCCTCGGATGAACGCCACGTGTCACTAGCTGTTTGAAGTCGAACGTTGGATCACAACGGCTATTTCCTCGCGCCAAAACGACCGTCGGACGGACGAACGTCGGACTAAATCAACCGGTCCGACGCCCTCAGCCGACCACCGTCGGACTCAGTCAGACGGAGCCGTCGGACTAACGAACGCGGCCGTCCGACGTTTCCAGAGAGCTCCCCGAGCCCTGAAAACCGTCGGACGATGGTCCGACGCTCACCGTCGGACTAACGCCGAGAGTCCGATGCTCTCAGAGCTCGCCACGTGTTACCTCTTCGTCGCTCTGCACCGTCGGACGCTTCGGACAATAGTCCGACGCTCCGAAACTGAGCGTCCGACGCTCTCAGCAGTGTTAGCCGTCGGACTGAGGCTAATGGTCCGACGCTCTGTGACAATACGGTCCGACGCTAGTTTTTCTATTGTAACGTTTCCGAAATTCGCCGAATCCTGCCTCGCAAGCTCGGCAGGAGGCAGAGAGGACCAAACCCTCTCTAACCCTCGAACTTTACCGCGTTTCTTAAGTCACTAACACTCCAAAGTGTCTCTCACTTAGGTGCACGTGTGTTAGCCTTTTTCAAAGAGTTTTCCACGGGTCAAGTTAGTGTCACTAGCATCTATATGCATATGCAATGATCATGAACACCTAGTGGCACTTGATAACCATATTTCAACAACGATTTCGCCCCTCTTGATAGTATGGCTATCTATCCTAAATGTGATCACTCCCTCTATGGAGTCTTGATCACCAAAACCAAAAGAGCTCCTATTGGTTATACCTTTGCCTTGAGCTCCCGGTTTCTTATCAACTTCCTTCTCATCTCTTGATGGACCTTGTGGACACCTATGATGATGGACTTATACCATTTGCATGGATGCCGTCAATAGGGCTTTCTCCTTTGTTGATGGACTTACACCATTTTCATGGACGCCGTCATTGCCCTTCACTTGTGACCTCCACCGACCCGGTCCTTTGCTCCATCTTGCCATTTGCTAATCAATTCTCATGAAACACTTAGAGCAATCGTTAGCAAACTAGGTTTCATCAATTACCCAAAACCAAACATGGGCTTTCACTTGTGTAGGCTCGGTGTGTGATACCGATTAGCCACCGGACCACCGGTTGAAGTCGACATAACGGGGACGTAGCGTGCCGGCAAGCACGTGAACCCTGGGGATAAATCTTGATGTTCATATTGATTTCCTCACCTTCGAGTGAGTGATTGTGTTTATCCCGGTGATTGGCTTCATATCAAGGCAAAGGTATAACATCCGAAACACTTCTCTTTAGCTTGAGCAAAGTAGTTAGTTTGCTTGCCTTGTGTAGTTGTCTCGTTTGTCTTGCTTGTGCTAGCTAGCTTGTGTGGCTTAGGGCTTAGATATAACTAAAATTATGTAGGTGGCTTGCTTAGTGGTTGCGTTACCATTGCAATTATAAACTTTTGTTATACTAATCACTTGTTCTAGTGGTTTATAGAATTTTTATTTAGGCTATTCACCACCCTCTAGACATACTAGGACCTTTCAATATGCCCTAAAGATAATCATAGATATGATTGTATTGCCTTGTATCCATGATATATTATGAGTTCATTGAATTTCCATTGAACACAGCTTGTATCGATTAGCAATTATGTGAATTGTTTGTGAGGCTCTTTTACTTGTATGGTTATTCTAATATTGTCCCTGATCAGAGTTCGTGTGAGGACACACATGAATATTAGATCAGCACATTTATTAGTTGATGACTATGTTTCACAAGTCATAGACATAGAGATGTCAGACGACCTATTTAGGGGCTATCAAACGCTACTCTGTAACACGGTAGTTATAAAGGGGCTTTCGAGTTTGTCGGGAAACATACCGTGTGTAATACCTCTGGTATTACAATTCAATTAATCTGCCATGTCATCATATTAAATTTAAGCATCTGCATATGATTGAGCTTAGGGCCTAGAGTGATTTGATTTCAGCTAAGTATTGATTGTGCAATTAAGTCCTTAATCAAAAATCAAAAATGAAATTAAATAGAAATCAAATTAAACCCTAAAGTTGACCTAAAAACTCAATTCAAAATCTATATGGAATATGGGAAAAGTTTCTTAATAAAAGTTGTAGAGTTTTAAAAATGGAACAACTTTTATTTTTGGAGATTTTGAAGTTATATTATAAAAATTCAAATTAAACTCAAATTACTATATTGAAATTTACATTTGAAACTTTAATTTCAAAAATATTAAGAATCTTCAAAAACTTCCTAAATAGAAGTTGTCAAGCTCTCTGAGTAGGACAACTTTCATGTTTACCAATTTTCAAGTTGTTGAGAAGAATCAAAAGTAATTTTAAAAATTTAGTTTGAAATTCAAAACCTAATTCTACCCCCTTTTGTATAAATTCAAATTGGTGTAGAATTTGAACATGGTGTAAAAATAAAAGATGTTCTACATAAAATTTGGCACAACTTTTATTTTAGGAGCACCTACTGTAGCTGCACGGTTTGGGAGAAATTTCAAATCTATAGCTGTTGACCCCCTGCCTGCTACAGTACCGGGCCCCCCCTGTTCCGGCCGCGTGGCCGCGCATACGCGCGCGTGCCGCGCCGCACGCCGGCGACGTCCGGCCAGGGCATGGCCCCGTCGCCATCAAGCCATGACCGCCTGAGGGCCCCGGGACCCCTCCCGACCTTATCCCCGAGTTTCGACGGCTTAAAAGCGACGGCCGCGTCCATTCTTCTCACCCGCTCCCGTTCGGTCGCTGGCCAAATTGCCGCCGCTCCGATCATCTCCACCTCTCCCCTCGTGCAGTAGTCTGATTAGGTTCCTTGCGCGTCTTCTGGACCGCTTGTGGTGGTAGTTTGTGGTCGGAGTGCGCCGCTCGTTCGCTTTTTCTTCCTCCGCTCCGGCCGAACACCGCCGCGGCCGGCATCAGCGCGGCTAACCCGTCTCGGTGAGCTCCCTCTCCGTTTCGGCTTGCGTTTTGTGCTCCTTTCAGTGTCATGATACTCACATTCCCGCGGGTTCCGTGTTTGGGGCCTTAGGTACCTCGGAACAGGACCTCGCCGTGGAACTCGCGCCGCCCCGTCAACCTTCGTCGCCGTTCTCGTCTACCCGGACCGTCGTAGTCCGAGTCTCCTAGCCAGACCAAACCGTGGTGAGCCCCTGAAGCCTTAACACGATTCATCTCGGTCGATTATAGCTTGAGCTCGCCGGCGTGTGGCTTGCCGCCGCCGCCGAGCCGCCATTGTTCCCAACGAGCTCGCCGGAGGCGGTAGGGCGTAAGATGTGCTAGTAGGGTGGCCGACTAGGGTCTGAGGGTGTCGTAGTGTCGTTAGAGTTCACCGTTGGGGTCGCCGGCGGCGAAGCCCGTGCCGTGCCGTTCGCGCGCGCGCGGGAGCGTCCGACCGGAGGTCGGGGATGACCCTGACAGGGGTGGCCCGCCTGTCAGCGGCCGAGAGCGAGAGAGCGCGCGCGCTCGCGGGGCTGACGGCTAGGACCCCTCTGTCAGTGGCCGATCCGGGGCGAGCGCGCGGGCGAGTGCGCGGGGTTGGGCCGGCCTGCGCTGTTGGGCCTTAGTGGGCCGAATGGCCGTTTCTCTTTTTCCAGCGATTTTCTAATTGCTTTTTCTTTTTAATTAAAATGAATAGTGTTAAGTTTTAATATTTTTGTGTGGATTAATCTACTGCACCAAAAATTATGAAAATATTGCTAGATACTCTCTGTGATGTGTAGAATTTAATAAAAATATTAAATACAGGATTTGGGTGTTTTCTGTATTAATTAAAAATCAGCACATTAAATGTTAAAAGGAACTTTGATGATTTTTAATAATTTCTGTGATGTTCCAAAAATCATGAAATTTATTGTATGACTGTTTGGTACTAAAATCTATCTGTTGGTGCATTTTGATATCAAATGAAAATAGTTAAATATTTATTAAATTATATGTTGGTTTAAATGATAATATTAGGAATAGTAAATGGAATGATTATTGATTGGTGTGATTTTTGGATTGGTTGAGATTCTAGGTCAAACACCTTTATGACCTAGGGCAGTATGAATTAGATTATTCATGTCTAGTTAAGATAGGGTCTTATACACATGTATGGTTTATTTGTTATTAAATTTCGTCTGTCATTTCATGTACATCACATTCATACACTCATTCATTGCAAACGTGTAGTGACCGAGAATCCAGAGGTAAAGTCTGAGGGTCCATCTGAGGAGACTACTCAGGAAGTTGTACAAGGATTTGATATTTGTGGAACTGACCCGGATCCGACACTCTACGCAATCCAAGGCAAGCCCCGGTGCATTCAGCCCCTCCTTGTTATTTAAAATATTTATCACTTGAGTTAATCTACTGCATTAGGTTATTAGGAGTTGAGTGATAACCTATTGATGCATTACCTTTCCTTGACCACATATTATACCTAAGACCCTGATTTATTAAAAGTATTGCAAAAATGCTTAGTCATGCTTAATGATAGAATTGCAAAAATGCTATTTTGAAAACGGTGATAATATGAAACAAATGAATTACTTTATGGGATTGGTTATGTCCTTGTTGGTTGGCAGTGTGCCTAGCTAGTTCATCATCAACCACATGGATGGGTTGTTCTGTTTGGTCGACCATCTGTTGGGTTAGAGTCCCAGCGATCCTCGCCATCGGAAAGGGATGTGAAAACCGGGTAGTTACCAGTGTACTTGGGTTAGAGTCCCAATGCATGGTTTCTAATGGAAAAATATTAGGGACCGTTCGTTGTCAGGCCTGCTGTGATCAAGACTTTGCAACTAGCCACATACTACGGAAAGCCTCTGACTCCGGTGGCTCTACTGCTGGAACCGACAACCACGCACTGGGAGTGGAGAGATGGCGAGAGTAGCGTGTACCCTCGTGGCCGTCGTGCCTGGAGATGAGAGGAGTACTGTGCTCTCGGGTGGCGCAGGACCGGTTCCGAGGTATGAAAAGCCGTGGTAGGCGAGGTTGGTGTATGCAAACTTAAGTGCTACATACGCAGTGTGGATAGGGATCCCCAGCTGGGTATTAATCGATTCGAATCGTCGTTGCTCCTCGGATATGGAGACTTGATGCTCACCCCTACATCGGAAAGTGGTTCGGAACTAGGTTCGTTTTTGAATGGATTAAGTAAAAGAAAGAATGTTAATATATGAGAAAGTACTTGGAGAAATGGATAATGATGGATAGTATTATTGAAATAAAAGATTGAGATAGGAATAGTAATGTTTTTCCGCAAAAAATTCTTGAACTCTTGCTAAGCCTTACCTTGATTCCCCTCAGCCTGCATTTCTGAGTCTAATCTTACACTTTAGCCGGATAAGTCTTGCGGAGTACCCCATGTACTCAGGGTTTGTTAACCCCGTTGCAGGAGGGCAGCAGGAGACTGACGTTTGTCTCGCTCCGTGCTGCGTCACCATCGTCCAGGAGAGTGAAGAAGACTAAGGTTAAACCCTTGGGTGGGGTTCGTGTAATATTTAACTATCTGTCGTACTGTTGTTTCAAACTCTACTGCTACTCTTCAAATTTATGGTTTGTAATAACTGCACTTAATTTTATTCGAACACTGGTCTGTAATATTAAGTACTATTTACTCTTTCGCAAATTCTACTCTGATGTATTTTGTTATGAAATGTTGTAACTCTGTAATGACTTCGCAATGGGATCCTGTCGGAGATAACGTGTGCTTATGTAGCCCGGCAGAGCCCGTCTAGGTCATCTAGAACACGGGCCCGGCTGTCAGATGTCATTAGTGACGTTGACAGGTGCCTGTGGGCCACGTGATTTAGGCGGTTCTGTTACACCGTGAGACATAGACAATCAAGATCGAACTTGCCCCTCTCTATATGAGAGAAATATCACTGAATCACTCGAATGATTGGATTAACAAATGCATGACCGTGCTTGGGTTAAGTGTTAACCCACGAGTTGGACCATATATCGTGTGGCAAGGGAATAACATGTCTGATATGATCTTTGCATGTGCATAGAAGTTGTCACGTCTTGTTAGAGGCCGCTATCAACTATTGAACGAGTATGAGTACTCGGGCCATGTCTATGTGTGCGTGAACCCATATGGTCGCACGCTTAAGGGGTTGGAAGCCTAATTCCGATTGAACCCGAATTAGACAAGGCTTAGGGTTACTAAGGGGCCTCCAACTCGGAAGCTCATGAGGACGCCTATATAAGCAGGGGTGGGCGACGGGGCTAGGTTATGTCACACCCTTTTGGCAGCCGCCGCCCCCCTCCCCCATGCTCGCGCCTAATGCTACTTGCGGACCTACGAGTCCGGAAGCGCAACACTTCCTCCCTGTACGTGTGGATACCTCGGAGGTGCTGCATCTAGAGCACAAGGACGAAGCACATGAGAGGGACGGGCGGACGGATGACCTCGCAACTGCTCGGCACTTCTGCGACGCGTACGTCTACATCGAGACGGCTTTCGCTGCACCTGCGTGTCTGGAGATAATCCCGTGATCTATAACTAGCAGTTGATCCTGGTTTATGAGGTTAAATTTTTATTTTCTGGCTAGCGTAGCATCCTCATAACCCAACATTTCCATCTCAGCAAAAAATCAGATAAGTTCAAATGCGCCCCGTGACTATTTTTACAGCTCAAGAGGACTTCTTTTTTGGAATTTTGCTTCACCGATTAAACATCGTTATTACAATCAAGTTTCATACAAGCATGCAAAAAGCTAGGGGTCTGCAAAATTCATTGTTCTTCTGGCATGGACAACCTGAAAACAGGGGAGGCTGAAGATCATCCCGTCGACATCATCAAGTATAGACTTGATCTTTGAACGGTGTTTTCCTTTGTTCTTCCACAGCATCACCAATTCCTGAGAGTCGGTTTCCAGCACAATATATTTGGTTGTTCCTGCTAGAATAATGCACATGCTGTCCAAGAGCTTTTGCCTCTGCCAAAAGCGCCGAACTGGTGGAACTAACCAGATTCAAGAGGACTTCCTCCTTATTAACAGATTTTGTGAGAGCTTATCAAGAGAATCCTTTACCAACATTAATTGGAGGATTAATTGGAGGAGATTTCAACAGACTGGATAGAAGCATGAAAAGAATAATAATATATATAATGGTCGGTTGAATTCCAAAAAAATCAAGGTTTTTTCTAGCTTGATGGTAATAAATCTCAGAATCTATATATTCATTTCGTACAATTGAACCTTTTCAAGTTGTTTCTTTTTGAGAACCAAAAAATTTGTGCCAAAATAGCAAATGCGAAGAAGGACAAAATGCCTTGGACGTGCAATGGATCCTAAGCATTATTTCTGCATCCCCTGACCAAACCCGCTTATATTATGATTGCTTGTTAATGGTAGATCAAGCTTGAGTAATTGCCCCTCTAAAACAAGAAGTTCTGTCCCTGTTGAATGCAGTTATAGACAATTTTGATCTTAGGGAGATTGATTTGACTGGTTGCCAGTTTACCTGGACTAACTTTTTTATCTAGGGTCCGTTCAGTTCCCAAACTTTACGGAAATCTTTTGGGTTTTGGTACTGTAGCAATTTCGTTTGTATTTGACAACTTTTATCCAATTATGGACTGACTAGACTCAAAAGATTCGTCTTGACATGTACAGACAAACTGTGCCATTAGTTATTTTTACCTACATTTAATGCTCTATGTATATACCGCAAAATTGATGTGAAGGGAATCTTGAATTTTTTTTGGAGTTGGGGAACTAAACAAGGCCCTACTCAACAGTATAAGAAGCCGGATCGAGTTTTAGTGACAACTGAAGTTATTAGGTACTGGGATACCAACTTTTATGTGAAAAGGAAATCAGTTCAATTTTTACCTATCGTCTCTTACTCAGGACATCTATCGTATAAATTTAAAATAAACAGTGAAGGGCTAAAATGCAGTCCAACGAGAGAATGATAAAATTTTTTGCTTTACAAAGACATCTACGAGGTTGGGCAGCTCATAATAATGGCCAATACAAAGAATAAAACATAATAAGATTTAAATCATTGTCAATGAGCTCGATTTGCCAGCTGAGATTCAAGATCTATGCGAACGGGAGCAAGGTAGTCTTGCTCATTATTGAGAACAATTAACTCAGTTACTTAGGGAAGAGGAAATAAAATATTTTCAAAGGGATAAAGGTGAAGTGCGTTCTCTTGGTGGATAACAATACTCGTTACTTCCTATTGATTGCTAATGCAAGTGTAGGAGGAAACACATTTGATCACAAATCATGGGCTAATACTCACAAATCTTCGGTTGTGGTACGGGTCAATTCCGTTTTAGATATTTATTTATCTGTCCCAATGCACCACAAAACTCAACAAGGACGGGAAACCAATTTTAAATAAAGATAACTTTGTAAAGCATAATTAGAGAGATGATGGGAATTGTTGGTTTTTTTAACACAAAACAAATTGTGCAACACCTTTTTCGATTGCCATGTAGGGCACTTTGTTTGGATAGGTATTTGAAATATAATTTTTGGTTTACGTCCACAGATATGCCCCGCCCCATGATTTGTTTGTTCCTTTGCTTCAATAAGTAGATCATAATTTGCTCAGTTTGTGTACGAGCAAGCACAATCATTTAGTCTATTCGACGGATCTGAAGTGATTTGAGTTTTGACCATAAAAGTACTATCTTATTATTTACATGCTGTTTTTTGGGCTGTTTCCATTGGACACGTTTCGGATGCATTTTACAAAAGAAACATGACCCACTAATATTAAAATGGATTAGTCTTTAGTATTCTAGAGGCAACAAGAGTGGATATCTTCACTAAATATGGATGACCATTCTCGAATATAGGACCTATTTGGATCCAGGGGCTAGAGCAAGTTTTAGATAGTTTGAGCTCAACTAGTTCAAAAGTATCAAACAGGAGGGCTAGAGTGGGTTATTTGCAACTAGCCCACCTCAAAAAACTAGGCCCTTCAAGAGGTGATTATTTGGGCTAGTTCAGGTGAGGACCATACTTTTTCCTCACATCTAGCCACACTATGACCCACGCAAATGATTAAAAAAGTACCTTTTCTATCAATCTAACTCTTGCATCAAAACAACACTTGATTTAGAACTAATTGAAATCTAGTTTGTAGTTAGAAACTAACTTTAACCTCTAACACAGTTAGAGAATCCAAATAGGGCCATAGGCTTATTTGCTTAGATTTACATCTTGCGAGCTTGCATTTATATGAGTCAGAGAATTGATTTGTACTAAATATTGGGTGCATGACTTATTGCGGAGATTGGAATAAAACTTCCTTCTACTGGAAAAGAAATTTAAATATCACAGAACAGAACAATGGGCAACGGCTGCAGCGCCACGTGCAAATTCAGATAATTTAGACGTTCGGCTATAAATGAGAAGATGATCAAAAACTTAAATTTACAACATAGCTAGGTTTTTTTTTTCTTTTTTTTTCCCGGCTACAAAGATGACGGCAGTATTTTATACAATGCAACTACTAAAAAAAAATATTAATTGTAGGTAAAAAAATGTTGCGAGATGAAAATTATTTTTATTTTTAGGAACAAATGTGCTAGTATACTGAAGAGGAAACCATGCATCAAAAAACAAAATACTTATGAGAGATTATAGATGCTTATTATTTAGGAATTCTCAGACGTCTCGTTATAGAGGTCGTAGGCGCGGAGGAGCTCGCCGCAGTTGCTGAGGGGCTCCTTGCGGAAGAAGGCGATGGGGTTGGCGTATCGGATGCCGCTCTGCCTGATGCCGTCGTTCCCGGTGAGCGGGACGCGGCAGCGGTCGCGGGTGCGCTCGATCTCGGCGCACTCCGCCTCGGGGCTCTTGATCAGCATCACCTCGCAAATCTCCTCCTGGTGGTCGCCGCTGATCTCCATCCTGTACCACCCGCCCGCGTCCGTCGTCGCCTCCGCCTTGTCGTGGAGCTGCTGCGACTCGAAGTGACGGCACTCCATCTCCACCTTCGCGCCTGCATGATGCACAGCACGCATTGTCAATTAATTCTGCCACGATCATAGCAAATGGCATGCATGCATGGCTCTCCGTTGTCCGTTCACCTTGGATGGCGTGGGAGACGTTGGTCTCGAACCCAGCGCGGCAGTTGTCGCAGTAGACGCGGCCGGTGACGACAAACCCCGGCGAGGGTCCGGCGATGGCCACGGCGGCTACGGCCGCGGTGACTAGGAGCAGCGCGGCGAGGATACGCAGCGGCGGCATCATATTGTCGTTGTCAGCTTTGTTTCTACCGACCTGGTGCGACGATCTATATAGAAATATGGGACGACGTCGGGTCTCAGATGGCTTAAAAATGGCGAGCTGTGTCAGGGTGCAGAGGACGAAACTAACAGGCCATTCCGCGGTTACACGCGAGAGGCGGAGCTCGTTTCTAGGCACCGGAAGGGGCTCAAAGGTGCCTGTGTGTTAAATTTGTGCTTTTGACCACGCAAGCGGGGAGTTCTTAGCATCAGTCACTGCCCAAACCAATTCCCTCCACTCGCTAAAATCCTCCGTGTTCCTGAAACACTGACGGGAGAAGACGATCCTGTCGGTTCAGCATGTCTCTGTTTTCTAAACAAATCAGGGTCATTCGGTTTAGCTGGAACGAGGTCCGGAACGATTCCGTCTGATGAAACAGCTGTTTGGATCTTTCGTCTTGAAGAAAAATTGAAATCTACATGGGGGTTGGTTGTTCGGTTCTTCAGGATTGGAGGCACAAACAAATCGAGCTGATGAAGTGTTATATGAATTACACAATCATTTCAATTAGGAATAGTTCTAGGGCAATAGTTCCAGGGCATGAATCATGACAACCGAACAAGCCTTAATGGATTAGTCAATTTGATTGGAATTTGAAATTTTACGACTTTCTTCTTTAAGTTATGATTCTACATATAACCATGTTTTTTACTCTCCAACTTGCACATTTTTTAACTTGCTTCTTATAGTACAAATGCAACATATAAGTTTCTCCTTTATACGGCTAATAATAATATCCAAATATATTGTATACAACCATATTAGCTTAACTAGCAGAATGGCTCGTGCGTTGCAACATGAGTTGTATTCGTTGAATCAAACTATCGTAAATTTAACATGGTAAAATGCATTTCATAAAATCTATTGTACATGTCAAAAGAATGGAATTCACCAGTAATGATTCTCCTGAAGTTCGGCTCGCCTTGGTGGCCCTACCCCTGCTTGCCGGAATGCGCATGCCATTCTCTCACACTGGCACAACTCCTCTTCGACACACTCATTCGCGTGCACACATGGCCACCTCGGTCTCACAATGGCAAATATATCCGTGCGTTGCAATGGAAAAAACATTACATAATATTCACTTTTTTCTTTTATAAAATTAGAGACACCTGTGAGGGTTGGCTTGTGATGTCTAGCTCATGGTCCTCCAAGGAACATCGGTTGTCACAATGAGAAGTAGCTTGACGGTGACCAATTGAACCTCGATAAAAAAAATCCGGTGTTCATCTCTTCTCCACCATCAAGTGGAATTGTCTCTTGGATTTCTTAGTGTTCATATTGATTGATTGATCTTCTTCCTGGTGATTGGTAATCCACTACATTTCATGGAGGTATAACTTCTTGATTCACCCTCTTCGTTACTTTTATGGCATAGATGTTATCTCCATGGGGTCGAGGAGATAGTCACTTGCGTAGGTGCTAGCACTTAGAACTGAAGAGCTAGTCTTTGCATTGTGTGCGAATTGTGTAGGTGACTTGGCGTAGAATAGTCTAGAGCTAGAGCTTTGCTTCCGCCTTGTTAACTACTAACAAGTTGTTCTAGTGATCTTGTAGAAATGTTAATAGGCTATTGACCGCCCTCTAGCCTAGTTGGGACCTTTCACACTGGCTATCAGGTTTTGTTGGACAGTTACTGGATCCGCCTTTTGTCCTTGTTGACATTTGGGGTGGCAAACGGGAATAACCGCAAGCGCACGGTTATCAGATGTAGCTTTTCCCTAGGAGTAGTGCCAGGTTATATCGAATCCACAGGTAACATGTGTGATAGGAGGCTAGATCTAATGATAGGGTAGAAAGAGAAGGTTCCAAATGGTAGTCCCGATAATTGTATGATATAACAAAGAGATTGTTTACTGTGAGCGTGCAAAGTGCTAAACTCACCCAGGATATGACTGATTAGGCATCGTACACCTACAAACTCTACGCTGATAAAACCAGGCCGAACATGGTGGAATCCAGAGGATTCTAGGGCTGTCACCATCTAGAACCTACCACTACTATCCGTGGGCCTAGCCGCACTCACGGGCAAGAATATAGCCTAAGCACCGCGTTTAATCTATAAACTTACTACTCTAACTCGGATCCAAGAACTAGAGCACTCTAACCAAGCAGCGAGACAAGTAAACAAATACTCAGAATATAAGAATAAATAAATAAGAAAGGGGGACTTGATTACCATAAAGAAGCGCAGAGGTACACCATAGAAGAAGTTGCCGACAAGCCCGGCTCCTCCTCGGACTCCTCTTCTCTTCAGAGAAGTGACTCTCTCACTCTATAATGTGTAGTAGTACTACACATTCTACTTGAGACTATCTTTTATCTCTAAATATCTATCTCACTTAAACTTCATAGTCTGTCTTACTAGTGAACAAGTGACCCCTATTTATAGTGTTTAGGGACCCCTAGGGTAGTTGTAGGGGGTTTGGAGTCGGTTTGGAGCAAGTGAGGTGGCGGGCGCCTGGTGGATAGGGCGGCCGCCCTACGATCCACCATCTTTCGCATCTGACGACCCTCCATCACGCTCCCAAGTCGGTTTGGAGCTGGTTGGTATGTCGGTTTCTAGTTGGAGAGGTAGTTTGTGGCCCTTGGTGGATGACATGTGGGTCCATGAATCCTTGGCACATCACTTGATCTCCCTCGGATGAAAACCGACACCAAATGGACGGCTACAAGTGCTTGGGTGACTCTCCTTCGAATTGTGGTCGTGGCAGGCTAACCGGACATGGCGGGCGCCCTGCTCAGAGGGTTCCCAGATCCGAGTGAACTATTTTTGAGCCATTGATGATGAATCAACGTGCCACAACTTATTTGGGAGGATGTGACATGGATCCATGACGTGGCAGAGTGCAAATGGCACCAAGTGGGGTCGTGGCACCAAGTGGGGTCGGGCGCCCTGTGGGTTGGCCCCTACGTGGCGCCCATCACTTGTAATGCTCACATATGCCTTGGTTTGCTTCATTTTCACCTATTTTGCACCTGCAACCATAATTCTCCAAGTACAACTGAAACCAAGTAAAATTCAAACATAATATGCCTCTTTTCCATGGATTTTGTCACTTTTATCTTGTTATGTTGACGGTATTTTAAGGTGTTATCAGCCGTCAACAAACTCTCCCACACTAAACTCTTGCTCATCCCGAGCAACTTTCCCATGATGAGCTATGATCTGAAATGGTCCAATGTATCGAGGAGCTAACTTTCCTTTAACTCCAAATCGACTAATTCCCTTCATGGGTGAGACTTTGAGGTAGACATAATCTCCTGTCTTGAACACCAAGGGACAATGCCTTTGATCAGCGTAACTTTTCTGTCACGACTGTGCAACCTTCAGATTATCTTGTATTTGCCAGACCTTTTCTTCAGTTTCTTCAACCAAGTCAACTCCGAAGAACCATCTTTCCCCAGGCTCAGACCCATTCAGGGGCGTTCGACACCTACGACCATACACCGTCTCGAATGGTGCCATTTTGATGCTTTCTTGATAACTGTTATTATACGAGAATTCTGTCAGTGCCAAACACTCATCCCATGATTCTATGTAATTGAGTGCACATGCCCTCAACATGTCCTCCAACACCTGGTTGACTCTCTCAGTCTGTCCGTCAGTCTGTGGATGGTATGCAGTGCTATGTAGAAGTTTTGTTCCTAGTGACTTATGGAAAGCCCTCCAAAGGTTGGAAATGAATTGAGAATCTCGATCTGAGACAATGGTCTTGGGAACACCATGAAGCTTCATCAGATTCTGGATATACAGCTTCGCATAGTTCACTGCAGTGTAAATAGTCTTGACGGGGATGAAGTGAGCTTGCCCAGGCTGAGTCAAAACCCCTGGGTGTTTTCGGCAGACCCATGATGAAATCCATGCTAATGTCTTCCCAATTCCATGCAGGAATAGGCAGTGGTTGCAGTTCTCCACCAGGCTTCATGTGTACAGCTTTTACTTTCTAACAGGTGTCACACTTTGCTACATATCGAGCGATCTCTATTTTCATTTTGGTCCACCAGAACTTTTGCCTCAAATCTTGGTACATTTTATTGCTCCCAGGGTGGATGGAGAATCTAGTCAAATGTGCTTCATCCAAAATCTTTTGTCGCAACTCGGGTACCTTTGGAACTACTAGCTGATCCTTGAACCATACGACACCTTTGTCGTCAATCCTGAAACAATCTACAGTACCAGCGTGGACTTTCTCCTTGATATGCTTGATGCCTTTGCTTCCTTTCTGAGCTACGATGATCTCATCACGGATGGTGGTCTCAATACTAATGTGGTTCAAACTGCCCTGTTCAACTATTTCTACCCCAACTTCTCTAGTTCATAGCATAAAGAAAGGTCTCGGGGCTTCACTGTCAAACAACTGCAATGAATCTTCTGACTGAGCGCATCGGCAACCACATTTGCACCAGGGTGATAATGCACTTCAATGTCATAATCCTTGATCAACTCGAGCCATCTTCGTTGTCTCATGTTCAACTCTTCTTGGGTAAATATATACTTTAGGCTCTTGTGATCGGTGTAAATCTTGCAAGTACTGCCAAGCAAATAATGACGCCAAATTTTTAGTGCATGGACAACGGCGGCCAATTCTAGATCATCACTGGGATAATTTTCTTCATGGCGCTTAAGTTGTCGCGACGCATAAGCAATGACTCGGCCTTCTTGCATCAAGACACAACCCAGACCGGTTCCAGAAGCGTCGCAGTACACGTCGAATGGCTTTTCAATGTCCGGTTGAGCTAGGACTGGGGCAGTGGTTAACAATTTCTTCAAGGTCTGAAATGCTTGCTCACACTCAGGTGACCAGACAAACTTGACCTCGTTCTTCAATAGGCTGGTAATAGGCTTGGATATTTTGGAAAAATCCGGAATAAAACGACGGTAATATCCCGCCATTCCCATAAAACTACGGACTTGATGCACTGTGGTTGGTGGTTTCCAATTCAAGATCTCTTTCACCTTGCTTGGGTCAACTGATACACCTTCGGCCAATAGGATATGTCCAAGAAACGGAACTCCGCCAGCCAAAACTCGCACTTGCTGAACTTGGCATATAGTTGATGTTCTCTCAAACGAGTTAGGACTACCCGAAGATGTTTGGCATGTTCTTCAGGGTTTTTGGAATAGACAAGGATATCGTCGATGAACACGACCACAAACTTGTCGAGCTTGGGCATGAAGATGGAATTCATGAGGTACATGAAGTAGGCAGGGGCATTGGTTAGGCCGAAAGACACAACCAGATACTCGTAGAGACCATATCTGGTAGTGAAGGCTGTTTTGGGAATATCCTCTGGACGGATTTTTATTTGGTGGTACCCAGATCTGAGGTCAATTTTTGAGAACACCTTGGCCCCAGCAAGTTGGTCAAAAAGTAGATCTATGCGATGCAAAGGGTACTTATTTTTGATAGTGACCTCATTGAGGGGACGGTAATCGACACAGAGTCTGAGGGAACTGTCCTTCTTTTTAACAAAAATAGCAGGACAACCCCAGGGGGATGAACTAGGCCTGATGAAACCCTTATCCAACAGATCCTGCAACTGAACCTTCAACTCTGCCAATTCCTTGGGCGACATTCTATATGCTCTACGGGAAATAGGTGCTGTTCTAGGCTTCAGCTCAATGGCAAATTCTACATCACGGTCAGGGGGTAAACCAGGCAATTCGTCTGGGAATACATCCGGGAATTCACAGACTACCGGAATGTTCTGCACCTCTTTAACTGCGGTTGCACATACCCTACCAACTACTCTTTGAGGTATTGGAAGTTGGATAAGAAGTTGAGTTTGACTATTAGGCAAGTTTACCCTGATGGTTCTATTCAACACATCTATGAGAGCTTTGTGCTGATACATTCAATTAATGCCTAATATCACATCTATATCCTGATCCTTCAGCACTATCATTGAGGTCGGGAATATATGGCCGCCAAGTTTTATGGGCACCTGATGTACTATCTCTTTAGTACTAATGCACCCTCCGGACGACTGTATAAGGAAATTTTTCTCAATTTGCCCGATCGGAATTTCATGCTTGACAACAAATGTACGATTGATGAATGAATGCGATGCACCAGAATCGAAAAGCATGATAGCAGGATGACTTGTGACAGGAAACCTACCCAGCATGACGGGTTCACCTTCAGGAATGTCTCCAACTTATGTGTAGTAGACCTGTCTTGCTTTTCTCACAACTTTTCCCTTCTGGGCCTGCTACTGGTGGTTACGGTGCTGAGTCTGTTGCTGCTGCTGTCCATCAGGAGCCTTCTGCACATTCTGATTGTACTGTTTGGGGAATGGGCAGTTGCGGGACCAATGTCCCATCTTGCCACAATTGTAGCAGGGTTGGTTGTAGGTTGCTTGAGGAGTGGTTACGCGAATGACAGGGGCATTCGGCTGGGTGGCGCTTTGTTGGTTGGAAGTGTGAGAGGTAGCAGCAGTTCAAACTACGACCTGCTGATGGGGATACTGGGGACATAAGTGGTGAGTGGGATGGTATATGATTTTCTGGCGCTTTTGATGGCCAGAAGATCCAGCTGACCCAGACTTCTTCTTTTTCTTCTCTTCTTGATGCTTGCGATCACTTTCTTCAAAAGCAATGGCACTGTTGACAGCCTGATGATAAGTGCAGTTGAGATTGTTGGACAGGCTTCGTTGAATCTTGAAGTTCAAACCCCTGACAAAGCAGTCCTTCTTTTTCTGATCGGTGTTAGTATGCTCAGGGGCATACTGCGACAGATGGTTGAACTGGCTGACATACTGCATGATTGTGGATTCCTTCTGTTGCAGAGCCAAGAATTGATCCAACTTCATCGTCATCACCCCCACAGGGATGTAATGTGCATGGAAAGCCTCGCGAAACTCTGCCCAAGTAAGTTGGTGCCCTTCCGGCTGTGCTGACTGGAGGTTTCCAAACCAAGCGCTCGCAGGGCCTCGGAGTTGCTGTGCTGCAAACAACGGCTTCTGGGTTTCTGTGGAATGAATCAATCCAAATTTCTGCTCCATGAAATGGAGCCAGTCATCTGCTTCCAGCGGCTCATCCGCTTTGGTAAACACCGGTGGGCGGGTGTCTGTAAAGTCCACATAAGTTGTTTCCTCATCATGGTGGCGGCCACGGCGCCCACCACGGTCATCCCGGTTTTGAGCAAGCAACGCTGTAGCATTGGCTAAGGCGGCGATGGTATCTGCCAAGGTGGGTGGAATCTATGGTGCTTGCGGAATGGCCCCGTCCTCAGAAGTACCAGCACCAGTCGAGCGGGTGTGAACAGGCATCTGTGCATAATTAAGCCAAACCGAGTCTTAGATTACTTAATCAAGCCTTAATACAGTACACACCATACATTACTATAACCAGGGTACAAAACCAACACTCGACATAGTTCTCAAACCATAGCTAAGGTTATTATGGCAACACTGACATTACAATACCCTAAAGAGTGCGAATACTGACATCACTAGTCCTACTGCTAGTCTAGACGTCATCTCCCACGGTCCCGTCAGAGACGACACCGTCCTCGTCAACCTCCGCCACATGCTCCTCGACGCCCTCCTCGACGTCCTCGTCGGTGTCCTCCTCGACGATCACCTGGAGCGGCTCAATCTCCTCGTCAATGCCCTCCATGTCCTGACCTCAGGACCAACAACCACCCCATCCTCGGGGTCCTCAACACGTGGCTGCAGGATCGGGTTAAGCTCGTTGTTGAGCCTATGCACCTCCTCGTGCAGTGTGTCATTGTAGTCCTTGATCTGCTCCACGTAGATCTCTAGCTCATGCAGCCTCGCCCTGGTCGCGTCCTCACGCGCCCAGGTGGCGTCCCTCTGCTCGATCAGACGAGCCACAGAAGTCTGCAGTCGGTCGATCGTCGCCACGTCCTGGTAGTGCTCCCGACGAGCGGCGGCAAAGTCCTCCATCATCCTCCTCATCTCCTCTCTCATCCTCTCTATCTCCTCCTGCAACTCAGTGCGGCTGCGGCGGGGCCGATGACTGCCAGAGGCCTCCCCGTCGCGCGGCGCCAGCTAGTGACGTGGCACAGCCCTGGGTCCCGTCATCTTGCGCGCGGTCTGCTTGCAGCGTGCCATGCTGGAGAAGATAAGTTGGGATTAGTGAGGATATAATATAGGCTAGCAAGAATAGGTTTGATAGATCCTAACCCATAACCCATTTTAAGGAGAAAGTTAATTATCATGTGAATTAATCATGATGCATGAATCGTACTTACGTAATTTTAAAATCACTGCAAAATAAATAACTGCATATTTAATTATTAACATAGGGCTAATAATAGCGCTATTCTACTGACTACCATATCTATAATACAGATTAAGACAAGAGTAAGCAATCTGGACCAAAATAGCAATTTAAAGTTTATGATCCAAAATAATTTGAAGTTTTGCAAAGTAATACCGTAATGATTTAGCAATGGAACGCTCTGATACCAGCTGTGACAGAACCACCTAAATCACATGGCCCACAGGCACCTGTCATTGTCACGAATGACCTCTGACAGCCGGGCCCGTATCCCAAATGATCTAGAAGGTCCTGCCGGGCTACATTAGCGCCCAATTTTCTCCGACAGGATCCCATTGCGAAGCCATTACAGAATTACAACATTTCATAACAAATTACATCAGAGAAAAGCGCGGAAAGATTATAAGTTACTTAGGTTACAAACCATTTGTCTAAATAAGATTAAAGTGCAAATATTACAGACCATAAATAAAATAAGTAGCAGTGGAACGACGATGCAACATAATTAAGTATTTAATGATAAGAACCCTGCCCATGGGATCAACCTTACTCCTCCTCACTTCCCTCCTGGACCACTGTCACACAGCAGGGGGAGAGGCAAACCTCCGACTGCTGTATCCCTGCAACATGGGGTTAACAACCCTAAGTACTGGGGTACTCCGCAAGACTTACCCGACTAAGAAAAAGAAATGAGACTCACGAATGCAGGCTGAGGGAGTCAAGGTAAGGCTTGAGCAAGAGTCAAAGGTTTTGCAGGAAAGCATTACTATCCTATTTTAGTATTTTACTCAATTTTATTTTAATCATGATTCATAATTCCAAATTCATTCTCATATATCATCATACTTTCAAATTCTTTAATCATTCTCAAAACACCTACTTCCGAACCACTATTCCGTTGTAGGTCAAAGGATCAAGTCTCCATATCCGAGGAGCAACGACGATTCGAGTCAATTAGTACCCAGCTGGGGATCCCTATCCACATTGCATATGTAGCACTTAAGCTTGCATATACCAACTCCGGCTACCACGGCTTTTCTACCCCTGAACCGGTCCTGCGCCACCCTAAAACACAGTACTCATCTCCTCTCCAGGCACGCTGACCATGAGGGTACACGCTGCTCTCGCCATCTCTCCACTCCCAGTGCGTGGTTGTCGGTTCAAGTAGTAGAGCCACCGGAGTCAGAGCTTTCCGTAGTATATGACTAGTTGCAAAGTCTCGATCACAGCAGGCCTACAATGAACGGTCCCTAATTCTTTTTCGCCGGCGACAATGCATTGGGACTCTAACCCAATTACAATTGTCCCAACGGTTTTCAAATCCCTTTCCCGCCAATGGTCAAGCATTGGGACTCTAACCCAAATTCACAACCAACGAACGGAAAACCCCCTTTCCGTTGGTCACGGTGCATTGGGGCTGCTATCCAAGTACACAATCCCCGAACGGACTCATGCCCCTTTTTCCTTTCTCATGATTCATAGTTATCACATTCACATAGGTCAAAAATAGCCTTTTTATGCAAATCTAAATTGATTAAGCAGGACTAAGCATTTTTGAACATTTTTATTTTTAAATAGGTTTCCGGGGTATCATATATCAAGGCAGGTAATGCAACAATATAGGTGACAAACAACTCCTAACAACCTAATGCAATAATAGACGCAAGTTATAAATACTTTATAAAACACAAGGCGGGGCTGAATACACCGGGGCTTGCCTTGGATTGCGTACAGCGTCGGGTTGGGCTCGGTCCCGCAGATGTCGAATTCCTGGACGACTTCCGGAGTGACCTCCTCGGCAGTGGCCTCGACTTGGATCTCGTCGGTGACGGGCACTACACGTATGCAACGATGCATGTTTAGCATGGTATGAGGATAATAGATGAAATGCTCAAAAGTAAACCATTTAGACCTTGAGTACAACTTTCCTTTACGGTAAAGTTGTAAACGTTTTACGGAAAGTAAAACAGTGTTTTCATACTTTTGTTTTATTGACCATTTTAACGGTCATAGAAAGCCACTGCACAGCTTTACTACAACCAACAAGTGATTTCATTACTTTTGTCAAGGATCACTATGGTGAAATATCTATGAGCCCAATCAATCCAAAATCACACCAAACAACAGGGATGATTTGTTTAAATCAATCCTATTATCCAATAAACCCAATATTTAATTAACAAGTGACCTAACAGTTTTCAATTGAGCCCAAACTTAATCAACAGATAGGTTCTACCCTAAAACAGTGCCACATAAATTTTCATGATTTTTGGATTAATCTGGAATTTATTAAAATTGCCCAAAATTGCATTTGTTAATTAATATGCTGATTTTTAGTTCCCATCGAAGGTGTCTAAATCTTATATTTAATATTTTTATAAAATACTACATGTTCTAGAGAGCATACACAATTATTTTCATGATTTTTAACCCAATAGAAATATTCCTATGAAAATAACAAATAGCAGTACTATTCATCAAAATTAAAAATGGAAAAGCCTATTAATTTCCCCCGGGAAAATGAAAAAGGAATTTAACCCGAACGGCCCAGCTACTCCCAGGCTGGCCCATGCGGCCCAGGCGCACGGCCGCGCGCTGCTCTCCCTCTCTCGGAGACGCTGACAGGTGGCCTGTCGGCTCCTCCTCTCTGATCCCGCCGCGCGCGCGCATGCGAACACGTCGGCCCGCCGGAAACCTCGCCGCCGGCGATCCCCGAAGTGAAACCAAGCGCCAAGACATGGAGCCTAGAGCCTAACGGACTACCTCTCCTACCTAACCCCTACTCTCATCGCCTCCGACGAGCTCCAGCTCGCCCATGGCGGATGCGGCGGCGTGACTACCTTGTTCCGGCCGCTAGGGTACGGTAACGTCGAAAGAAAGGAGCCGTGGAGGACCAGGAGCTCACCACAGTCCCAGACCAGCAGACGGTTGAAGCAGAGGCGGAGCGGAGCGGCGAGCTTGGCAACGGCGGCGGACGCAGCGGCTCGGCCTCGTCGGCAAAGTCTCGTTCCGGCGATCCTAGTGAACGAAACGGAACACCGTCGCGAGCATGAGCTAGAGCATGAAACAGAGAGTCACAAATGGAAGACCGAAGGAGGAGAGGCTCACCACAGCGAGCTCGGCGCGTGAGAGATGGCTGCGGCGGCGCTCCGGTCACCCGCAGAGACGGCGATTGGCGTTCTCGGACCATAGGGCACGGACTTAAGCACAAATGGATGCACTGGATGCGCAAGGGAGTAGGAAGATCAGCTGCTTGGGCAATTTGGAAGTGGTGATTGGGTGTTAGCCAATTTGGCCGAGCAGTGGAGGTGGTCACCGGCGAGCCGTTCTGGAGAAGAGCGGCAGTGAGGCGACCGGGTGCCTTGAAGGTGGATTCGGCGAGGGGACAGAGGTGATCCGGGTCAGCGCGGGGTCCCCTACTAGCTCGGCAGTGCCGGGGAGGGGCACACGGCCGGCCAGCACGGGCGGCGCCGCGCGCTCGCCACGGGCGGCTGTCGACCCTGTGCGCGAACAGAGAAGAGGAGCAGGGCACTGTAGCTCATTCAATTGCCCCCTTTCGGTTTTTGATCATTTCCACGAGATTTTGTGCACCAACAAGAAAAAGTGCAAACACAAAAGTTGTAGTGTTCCAAATTCCGAACAACTTTGATTTTGGGACCATGTTCAGATTTTGAATAATTTTGAAAATATTTAAAAGGGGGTAAAACCACTATTTGAAATCCATTTTTAATCCTATTAAATTCTCTGGATTTTTCTCAATAACTTCAAAATCTTCAAAAATAAAAGTTGTTCTATTTGTGGAGCTTCATAACTTTCATTAAAGAAGTTTGGTCAGATTCTTGATATTTTCAAATTAGCATTTCAAATTTGAATTTCAAAGTAGTAATTAGGGTTTAATTTAAATTTCTATTAAGAGACTTCAAAAACACCCAAAATAAAAGTTGTTCCATCATAAAATATCTACAACTTTTATTAAGGCACCATCACCAGATTCCAAGTAGATTTTGATTTAGGGTTTTGGGTCCGATTAGGGCTTAAATTCAAATCTATCTTTTGATTTAATTTTTCTTGCCAATTAGGGATTCAATTGCAACACCAATAAAATCCATAAATAAGTCACTTTAAAATCCCTAAGCTCAATCATAGGCAGATTCTTAATAATAAACATGATGACATGGCATAATTAATTAGCCGTAATACCCTGGGTATTACAATAGAGATAGGGCTCCTCCCTTAAATGAGTCCGACTTTGGTAAAGCAACTTCGTCCTATTCTCTCCTGGCAGAACATAGCCAGTGACTATAAAGTTCACAATGTTGGCGTACCATGGATTGGTATACGTCACCTTTAAAAGGGTGTCATCGCGAAGGAAGTCATTTATAGGAAGGTCGTCCTGGTCTTGACCTTGTAAACGAGATAAGTGGTCTGCTACGGAGTTTTCTACTCCCTTTTTGTCCCTGATTTCTAGATCAAACTCTTGAAGGAGTAAGATCCAGTGGATCAAGCGGGGTTTAGCGTCTTTCTTGGTGAGTAGGTATTTCAAAGCAGAATGGTCGGTGTAGACAATCACCTTAGCTCCTACCAAGTAAGATCTAAACTTGTCTATTGCAAAGACAACAGTTAAAAGCTCTTTCTCTGTGGTTGCATAGTTAAGCTAGGGCCCTGTCAAGGTCTTACTAGCATAGGAGATAGCATAATGTTTTTTCTCCTTAGTTTGACCAAGCACGGCTCCCACAACAAAGTCACTAGGATCACACATGATTTCGAATGGCAGATTCCAATCAGGGGGTTGTATAATTGGAGCCGAAACTAGAGCTTTCTTCAAAATGTGAAAGGATTGAAGACATTTATCATCAAAATTGAAAGGGATGTCTTTAGCTAGATGGCTAGTTAAAGATCTAGCTATCTGTGAAAAATCCTTGATAAACCTCCTATAAAAGCCTTCATGGCCTAGGAAGCTTCTTACTCCTTTGACATTCGTGGGTGGTGAAAGTTGCTCGATCACGTTGATCTTAGCTTTGTCCACTTCTATCCCACGCTCCGATGTTCGATGGCCTAAGACAATCCCCTCTCGTACCATGAAGTGACACTTTTCCCAATTGAGTACTAGGTGTTTTTCTTCACAGCACTGTAGGACTTTATCTAGATTTTCTAGGCAAGTTATCGAATGATTTTCCATAGACAGAAAAGTTGTCCATGAAAACTTCCATGATTTGTTCAATCATGTCAGAGAAAATGGACATCATGCAGCGTTAGAAAGATGCAGGTGCATTGCAAAGTCCAAAGGACATGCGCCTGTAAGCATATGTTCCATACAGGCATGTGAAGGTAGTTTTGCTTTGATCATCAGGATGAATTGGGATTTGATGATATCGCGAATATCCGTCCATAAAGCAAAAGAATGAGTGTTTTGCCAATCTCTCTAGCATTTCATCGATGAAAGGAAGTGGGAAGTGGTCTTTTTTAGTGGTCTTGTTGACCTTCCTATAGTCTATGCACATTCTCCACCCCGTAACCGTGCGTTGAGGTATGAATTCATTCTTATCATGTTTAATGACGGTCATGCCACCTTTCTTAGGAACTACTTGCACAGGGCTCACCCATTCACTATAAGGGACTGGATAAATAATGCCTGCATGCAGAAGTTTCAAAACTTCCTTTTTGACAACCTCATGCATGGCATTATTGAGTCTTCTTTGCGGTTCATGAGATGGGATCGCATCAGATTCTTTTGGGATTCGATGAGTACAGAGAGTTAGACTGATGCCTTTTAGATCTTGTAACGAATAGTCAAAACAGAATGATGATTTTCTAGGATAATGGTAAGCCTCTCAACCTCTTCTGTGGATAATTTATCGCTAATTATGACAGGGGTTTCAGGGTTGTTGTTTAGAAAAATATACTTAAGCCCATCCGGCAGAGGTTTAAGCTCGATAGGTGTCCTAGTTGGTTCCTCAAACTTGTCTATGTGATACGAGTTATTGTCTGGAGCCTCTTCCTCTATAAATGATTCAGCTCCTTCAATATCTGGCTGGACTAGCTTTTCTTGATTAGCTATCACTACTTGTTCCAAAGGATCTAAGTTAGGAGGGTGTTCGGCAATAGAATTTATTGCACGAGTAATAGGCAAAGAATACCTTTTCCTTCCTAATTTGACATCAACCTTTCCCTTGGTTGACCCTTCATATGCTATGTTGGTCCAAGGCTGTCCTATAAAAACCTTGAATTTGGTGGTTTCGAAGATATAGAAGTCCAAAAGTATGTTTGTATCGTTAAGGTAGCAAGGAATAACCTTAGCAATACCTTGGCTCTGTATAACGCCACCATCGGGGTTTTTAAGGCATTGAGATGTAGGTTGAAGGATAATACTTGGGAATTTCTCGGATAGAACATCATGTTCATTCCAAGAATGGGGTCATAAAAGGCTGAAACATAACTTCCATTAATTTGACAATCTATCCTATTGATCATGTTGTTTATGCGAAAAACCTTTCTTGATAATTCAGCTTTAGTGGTCCACTCGTGACTCATGATAGCAGAAAGATTTTGCATATTTTGATGATCAGGAACTTCTTCAGGAGTATCGAAGGATGGTTTCAAAGGTGGTTTAGGCTGGGTCAAGTAATTTGTGGCATTTCCATAATCTTCGAATAGATCATCTTCTATTTCAAACGGGAATTCTAGGGGTACTTCCTCTTTCTCCTCTAAAGTCTCAGGTTTGTTTTCAAGAGGTTAAATTGAAGGTTCAGTTTCTCTGAAAACTGAGGGTTTAGCTGCTGCTTCTTCTTCTTCTTCTTCTTCTTCTTCTTCTTCTTCTTCTTCTTCTTCTTCTTCTTCTTCTTCTTCTTCTTCTTCAGGAAACTCGCCATGGACTCCGGTGTAAGGAGTGTTCTCTAAGATTTTCTTAAGAACATCTCTAACACCAAGTGCAGAGAGATGAAGGAATGAGCCTCTGGATGCTAAATCAAGGTGATGAGCATCACGTCTTCCTAATCCAACATACATGTGTTGTAATAGTACCTGGTCTGGAATGGCCAAGTCGGGTTCGGAATTGACTAAATCAAGTAACCGAGCCCAGGCAGCACCTAGGGTTTCCCCTTCCTGTTGACGGAAAGTGAGCACCTCGAGTCGGAGTCAGGTTACTCGGGTTACAGGGAAGAATGCTAAAGTGAATTGTGTGCGCAATTCTTTCCATTCTCCACTTACACCACCTACTGTTCGAGCATGCCACAGTTTGGCTACTCCCGTTAAAGTGAACGGGAATAACTCCCACTTAAGGGTCTCATGTGACATGCCTGGAATATTCAAGCATGCACACAACTGCTCAAAATCACGTTAATGAGTATATGGGTTTTCTTTCTCACTTCCTGAGAAAGTATTTTCTCGTACCATAGTTATGAAACTAGGCCGCAGCTCATACCCATCGGTAAGAATAGGTTGAGATGATGAAGGTGGTTCCGATCGCGAACTCTTGGGAGTAGCGAATTGGAAGATAGATAATTCTTCCATAAAGGATAGATGGGGATAAATCTAGATCTTAGTCTCACTAAATCATCTACCGTTCCCTAGCAATGGTGCCAGAAAAGCTTGTTGACACCTGGGGTGGCAAACGGGAATAACCGCAAGCGCACGGTTGTCAGATGTAGCTTTTCCCTAGGAGTAGTCCCTGGTTATATCGAATCCACAGGGAACGTGTGTTATAGGAGGCTAGATCTAATGATAGGGTAGAAAGAGAAGGTTCCAAATGGTAGTCCCGATAATTCTATGATATACCAAAGCGATTGTTTACTGTGAGCGTGCAAAGTCCTAAACTCGCCCAGGGTATGACTGATTAGGCACCATACACCTACAAACTCTACGCTGATAAAACCAGGCCAAACATGGTGGAATCCGGAGGATTCTAGGGCAGTCACCACCTAGAACCTAACACTACTATCCGTGGGCCTAGCCGCACTTACGGGTAAGAATATAGCCTAAACATCGCGCTTAATCTATAAACTTACTACTCCAACTCGGATCCAAGAACTAGAGCACTCTAACCAAGCAGTGAGACAAGCAAACAAATACTCAAAGTATAACAAAAATTAAATAAGAAAGGGGGACTTGATTACCATAAAGAAGCACAGAGGTACACCATAGAAGAAGTTGCCGACGAACCCGGCTCCTCCTCGGACTCCTCCTCTTCTCTTCAGAGAAGTGACTCTCTCACTCTCTAATGTGTAGTAGTACTACACATTCTACTTGACTATCTTTTCTCTCTAAGTATCTATCTCACTTAAGCTTCATAGTCTACCTTACAAGTGAACAAGTGACCCCTATTTATAGTGTTTAGGGACCCCTAGGGTACTTGTAGGGGGTTTGGAGTCCGTTTGGAGCAAGTGAGGTGGCGGGCGCCCGGTGGATAGGGCGGGCGCCCGGTGGATAGGGCGGTCGCCCTACGATCCACCGTCTTTCGCATCCGACAGCCCTCCATCATGTTCCCAAGTCGGTTTGGAGTCGGTTGGTATGTCGGTTTCCAGTTGGAGAGGCAGTTTTTGCCCTTGGTGGATGACATGTGGGTCCATGAATCCTTGGCACATCACTTGATCTCCCTCGGATGAAAACCGACACCAATGGATGGCTACAAGTGCTAGGGTGACTCTCCTTCGAATTGTGGTCGTGGCAGGCCAACCGGACAAGGCAGGCGCCCTGCTCAGAGGGCTCCCAGATCCGAGTGAACTATTTCTGAGCCATTGATGATGAATCAATGTGCCACAACTTATTTAGGAGGATGTGACACGGATCCATGATGTGGCAGAGTGCAAATGGTACCAAGTGGGGGGCGGGCGCCCTGTGGGTTGGCCCCTACGTGGCTCCCATCACTTGTAATGCTCACATATGTCTTGGTTTGCTTCATTTTCACCTGTTTTGCACCTACAACCATAATTCTCCAAGTACAAGTGGAACCAAGTAAAATTCAAACTTAATATGCCTCTTTTCCATGGATTTTATCACTTTTATCTTGTTATGTTGACGGTATTTTAATGTGTTATCAGCCGTCAACAGTCCTCTCATTCATTAGCCCTACAAACCGCAACTAGCTACCTGGCCTCCAAATCCCTAAATCCATGAGCCCGTGCTGCCCCCTCCCCATAGGGTTTTTGATCTGGCGGGTATATGTTGTTGTATCATGTGATTTTACCCCCATCTTCTTCACAAGTTCTTGGACTCCCTGCTCTTCTTCTGGTCTGAAATTTCCAGTTCTCCTCCAAGGAGGGATGCAAAGGAGAGAAAAAGATGAGATGGACCTCCATGAAGCTTGTGAAGATGGCGGTGCAGACAAAACGCCGGATTAATTGCTTCGAGGGGCCATAGTCGGAATGTCACTTGCGCAGGTATCTGACCTTGGTTCTAATTACTTCGTGTCTTGTGATGGTGATGTAAATTTAATGGCCCAAGGGCCCAAGCACGTGGATGCTTGAGTTTATTGGAGTTCTCTCTGATAATGAGTTTTTATGATCCTAAAATCATAATATCTGCATTTTTCAATCCTTTGTTGGAAAATGGATACAAACTACTTGCTACTCATTGTGTTTTAATGCATATGAAGGTAGTAGATCAAAAGGTATAATGCTTGTCATGTTTTTAAGTGCTAGCTTAATTTTTAAGTTTGTTTTATAGTAATCCCTTCCATTCCTTGGTTATTTGAATTTTACAATTACACCCTTTGTTTTTATGTTCACACCAGTTCTTCCATTTTAGGTTTGGGTCCAACTCAGAGTGTTTTTTTTAAAAAATCATCTCATAATTTGATGATACTTATATGAGCGGAGAAAATGAGAAGATTATAATAGAGACGAATTGGAGTTGCACCAAATACTTTTTAAGATCTTACATCCATAGTAGAGGTATGGTGGATTTAGTTGGATATGTGGATCTGGAGCTGTTTTTTCAGAGCTAGAGCTCTACCAAACAGGTTCTATATATATTGCTTTTCAAACAGGTCAAAATTTCCCAAATTCATCATTCTGCAGTCAGTATAACGAGTATAAATATGTGGTATGTTTGGAAAGCAAGAAATGACACTAGATTTGCAAGGAAAAAATATAACCCCTGGCAGGTACATCACGCGGTTGCTCCATACACCTCCGTTGTGGACTTGTACTGCAACTGAAGGAGACGAACAAGCTAACCCTAGGAGAAGGAAATACAGCTGTCATATTTCAACTCTACAACTACAGGGGCAAACTGACAATGAGCATGATGCTGCACCAGGTATGAATACTCCTTTTTCAGGAACTGGTTCACCATCTAGCCAGTAGACGTACAGGAATAGGGAGTCCTCACCAATCGGATCTACAGTATCCAAGGACCTGGAACCTTGCAAGGATCCAGATGCTACACAGATGCATCCACACCGCCCGAGGACAGTTACCACATACTGACATCCACAGCAAGGTATGCAACTCTGTATTGGAGAGCATGCCACAAACAATAATGTGCTGCCACCCAGACGGACAGATACACAATCCGAATGCATGTCATAATACAAGGAGCAAGGCCTCTTTAGATCCACTGCAAATTACAATTACAACTAGTCACATCAACGTTACGGTATATGCATAGAGCATTAAATGTAGACGAAATATTTATATGTTTGTACTTTTTGCATGTACATTACGAGACGAATCTTTTAAGTCTACCTAGACCATGATTGGACAAAAGTCAAATACAAACGAACGTGTTACAGTACAGAATTGCAACTACAACTGGGATCTAAACACACCCTAATATGCTATGTGGATGCCTCCTTGCTGCCTGATCGTCGACGTATGCCACCCAAAATGGCAGTTCTGGGAGTTTTCTTTGTTAATCCACAGGTACAACTAACACAGACAATTATATATCAAGGCACAATTCTCAGGTGTTCACGCTGCCCTGACGGTGGAGGCCGTTACTTTAGCCCTTGCATCAACAATCAATGATAGACTCAACTTCAACATTTCTATCAGATTGCTAGCAGCTTAGTTCACTTCCTCAATACAGCCGATCAGAATCATCCTCCAGACTGGAGGATCAAACCATTCACCCTGTAATTTAGAAACTGCATCCGCTGATCGACGACAAGCAAAAATCTTCAAAAATCAACAAGAATCTTAATCCTACGGCTGACACCCTAGCTAGACAGGCACTCTCTACCTCATTTCCTATTGATTTATCTTTTGAGCGTGTGTGCTCTTACAGTAGTCACTCTACTCAGTGCCCACTTTGGGAGACACTCAACTGTGTAAACCTGTAGTTTGTCGAAGACTGCTTGCAGCTTCTTGCCGATGAAATGAAATTGTTTATTGAAATACACGCGAAGTCGTGTTCAAGAAAAAAAATGAAATTGTTTATTATAAAAAAAAAAGAGTACAAGCATTGCACCGGCTAACCAAGCAGTTCAACTCATTCTAGATTTCACTTATCGATCAGGGATACGAAGGAAGGAAGGAGACAACTTGGGAAATTAAGACTACGAAAGCGAAGCGTTGTTCGAGAAGAGCCACAAAGTGAAGGAAATGCCTCCGGCTCCGACAGGTACCCGTGAACAACAGACATGGGCGCCTAGGGAATTTTCTCGCGTCGGACCCATGGGCCAGCCATGGCAATCAATCCCTGAAAACGGTGCCCGCAAGTGCTCCCTCCACACGACCATCTCTCGTGGCACTGACCTGACCGCGCGCCGAGCGTGAGATATAGCATCCATCCATGCCCTGTTCAGATGCAGTACCAGGCGGGGTCAAGCGAGCCTAGAGCCGGGCGGCGGGCGAGCATGGAGAGGTACAGAGCAGCACCCAAGGCCAGGCCTGATCACGCAGATGCCGACGACTCCGATGAGCTCGGCGTCTTTGCCGCGGAGCGCTACTTCTATGGAGACGACGCGCTGTGGCCGTGGCCGTGCGAGCGCTCATCGTCCTCGCTGTCGTCCGCGTTCAGGACGGGGACGCACGACCACGACCGGTCCGTCCCGACGCCGACGGCCGTCACGAGCTCGTCGGAAGCAAGCTGGAACAGCCGCTCCGTTCTGCTCCCCAATGAGCCGGCGGCCGAGAAGTTGCACGCTGCCGCTGTCGCCGCCGCCGCCGCTCCGATCATCAAATCCAGGCCTTCCGAAGCAGAAGGTCAGCAGGCCGGCCGCCGGCCCGCTTCGTCGTCGTCTAACCTGAGGCGGTGGCTGCTCGGAGTGGCAGCGTGCGCTTGCGCCGGAGGAGCTTCCGAGGAGTCAGTGAGCGCCGACGCAATGGAGACGACCGAGCTGTTTCCGGACACAGAGATCCCGGAGGCAACCGCAGCGACATCGACGACGACTGTGACGCCTGGGAGTGGCAGATGGCTCCTCGAAGGCGACAAAACAACCCTTGCCGGAATGGATGGCCGCCGCCGTGCCACCAGCCTGGGCGAATTGTCTACGCCCATCTTGCATCCCCAAGCAGCAGCCGCCTCCGACTCCGGCATCAAATCATTCTTGCCGGTGCCGGTGGGCGACCATGGGAGCGCGCTGGGTTCAGCGACGCAAAGCTCTGCTTTTACAGTCGTCGCCGGAAATACGGCTCTGGGTGGTGACGCTCCGCGCGTGGCCAGCAGCGGCGGAGGGAGCCCTGGCGAGCACGACGACGACGCGGCGCCGAGCGAGCTTGGGTGCGTGTACCCACCGAGCGAGGCCAGCGTCGTCTGGAGCGTGGTCACCGCGGACGGCGCGGCATCCGGCAACTTCTCCAGCGCGGCGTCGGGGTACTACTACCACTACTGCTTCAACGGCCTCGACGATGGTGCGCTGCGGCGCGCCGCTGCCAGGAACACTCGCAAGAGGAGAAGTGGAATCGCAAGCAGCAGCAGCCTGCTAACGTGCATGAGCGAGAAGGCAGTCGACGCTGTCGGGCCAGCTCCGTCCGTTCACCGGCAGGAGGTCCAGCCGGCTGCCATGGCAACGCCAGCGCTGGGAGCTTCTGGCGGCAGCCGGAACGGCCATGGGAGTGTGCAAGCCTACCAGGACATGATTCGCCGCCGGTAGTCAGATAGTCGGTTGGATCAGTAGGCATTGTGATTTGTGGACAGGGCTGCCTGTAAGGGCTAGCTAGATGTTTGAATTGGGCAAAGGCTTGTTTCTGGTGGGGAAAAGAGAACCATCGTGTTCGACATAGTATATTCTCTCTTGATTTTAGCTGCTGTTGATCATAACTAGAATAACAATAGATTAGCTTGCAAATTCATATAGATAAATCTAATTAAAATTTAAGGAAAAAAAATCCAAAACCCTATAGTACAAGATTGTTAAGATATGCGTGTATCTTGCTTACATGTCAAATGGCCCGTGCGGCAGGTTGTTATGCGTGCACTTCAGGTGTATATCAATTTGTTGTAATCCTGCTTCTTGTACAAGCCACATTGGAGGCTTTTTCCAGCCTATATTAACACGCCACCGAGACCTTAAGGGGCAACTCGTTCAACGACTCTTTACATAATCCATGGCTGCCTCTTCCATTGCGTTTGTATCGCCACAGATAATTTTTTTGCTCGTAAGTGAAAAATTGACAAAGAGCAATCATGCGATGTGGCATCTTCAGGTTTTCTCGGACATCCGCGGCACCCAACTTGCGGAGTTCCTCGAGGAATTTGCAAAGCCACTGGAGATGTACCTTCCTCCCGTGAGACATATTAATACGAGTGATCAGTTAGCTGATGGATTTACAAAGGCACCGCCGTTGGCTAAGCTGGCTCAGCTTAGAAGCAATCTCAACCTTGTGGTTGGTTGAGATTGAGGGAAGTTGTTAAGACATACGTGTATTTTGGTTACATCTCAGGTGCCCCGTGTGGCAAAATATAAGGTAGGCTGTTGTGTACCTTAGTTACATCTCAGGTGGCCCGTGCGGCAAGATAAGGTAGTTAGATAAAGATTCATGTATATCAATATGTTGTAATCTTGCTTCTTGTACCAGCCACGTTGGAGGCTTTTCACAACCTATATTAACACGCAACCAAGATCCTAAGGGACAACTCGTTCAACCAATCTTGACAAAGATAACTAATGTCCTATCCAATTGCTTTCAAGTCAAAATCTATTCAATATGATCCAATAAAAACGAATCAATTATAAATACATGTAGATTCTATGTCAAAGTTGGTACTGATGATGACGGTTCTTCAATTAGAAAGTATCTTAGGGCCAATACGATATATGATTTTTCAACATACACTGTCGTTCATTGTCCAAGGGCATGTAATTTTGTAGCAAGGAGGTGTCAGAAGATTTGGGCTATGGCCCAAATATCTCCATAGAAATCCCAAAGGCCCACTCATACATGTATGCATATGTGATATGGTGGGGGACTTTAATCCCACCTTGCTAGTCTAGATGGAGTGAAACCAACTTAAAAGTGTAGGCTATCTCTATTTAGTTAAAGCTATGTGAGAGAGAAAAAAGCAAGAAACACATGCGCTCGCTCGCCTCACCTCGGCGGGCGGGGCGGGGCTAATGGGTGCGCACGCACGGCATGCGCGTGAATGGTCCGGCGATTTCCCGCTCCAACCCTTGCGGGTGCGCGGCTTCCTTTTGCCACTCGAAATTTTTGCATGCATGGAGAAAATTGTGCTGGCCTATTTGGTAAGCAATTATTCTCGTATTATGGTAACTACACAAACGGCAGGTTAATTATCATAATGACTGTGCTTGAGCGGCTAATTGGTTGCCTATTTGCTGCAACACGTTATACAAAGGGCGAGGCGCCGTCCTCAGAACACCAAGAATTCATCTCTCCCCGTTCCACATTGCTGCGCTGCCGCTGTCTTCCTCATCCCGCCGTCGACGTGCCATCGATGCCGGGAGAGCAGGCTCCGGAGCCAGCATCCTCTCGTGTCCCTGCACGGGGTAGGGGGCATATCAGTTTTTTGGGAAGCACCGTCGCGACTGCTCGCTGGACGTCTTCTTCCCCCTACGCCCGGTGTTCGCCGATCTCCATCGACGGTCTGCTTCGTCTTCTTTTGCGCTGTTAGCACCGATAACCCCACTGTAAGGATGTCCGCTCTCTCTCTGTTGTTCGTTCTCGCATCCTTTCTATTACTAGCACTAGATGGCGTGAATTTCTCTCAAATCGTAGTGCTAGTGTTGAATCACAAATATGTGTTACATGCTATTGGTATTTTTCTCATTGTCGGAATTAATTTGTGCATCACTAAATTGCTATTATTTTCAACAATCCAAAAACCTGATAGGCATTTAGCGATGACTAAGAGATACTCTGATGCGATGAAACCGGAGAAGTTCACTGGTTTGAATTCTAAGAGATGGCAGACGAGGGCTCAATTGTGGCTCACGGCTATGGGCGCGTTTTGGGTCGTAAGTAATCCTCCCGCATTACCTCTCGGATCTGAGAAAGAGGTGCATGAATTCACTGCGGCTACGACGATTTTCGTCGGATGCATTCTTAGCGTTCTCTCTGACCAGTTGTGTGATGTTTACATGAACTTCTAGAGTGCTGCTGAACTGTGGGAGGCACTTGAACATAAGTTCGGTACTGCAGATGTTAGACACAAGCTGTACGTGATGAAGAAGTACCACGACTTCAAAATAGTTAAAAACCGTTCCGTCGTGGAACAGGCTCACGAGTTCCAACTTATTGTGAGGGAACTTGAACAGCTCGGACACGCTTTGCCTGACAAGTTTGTGGCCGGTGGAATTATTGCCAAGTTGCCTCCATCCTGGAGGAACTTTGCCACGGATCTGAAACATAAAAGACAGAAAATCTCCATTGAGAATTTGTTGGCTGGTCTTGATGTTGAAGAGAAGGCTCGGGCAAAGGATGCTCCACCAAAAGCACCTGAAGGGCAGTCCAGCGCTAATGTGATGCAGCACGCTGGCAAGAACATGCAAAAGGCTTCAGATTACTCAGTTCAAGAAGAAGAAGATGAACATGGATGAAGTTGTGTGCTTCGTTTGCGGTGAGACTGGACACTTCGTCAAGAAGTGCAAGAACCACAAAGGCAAGAAGAATCAGCAAGGGCAGAAATCTGCCAACGTGACTATTGGCGATCCAAACGGATCTGGGTACGGTAATTCTTTATCTAGCATATTTTCTGTATGTCAATCTAATGATTGGTGGATAGATACTGGAGCCAATATTCATGTTTGTACTGATATCTCTATGTTTTCATCTTACCAGAACATCCGAGGTTCAACCGTCATGATGGGGAACGGGTCGCATGCCACTGTTCTTGGTGTTGGTTCGGTCGATCTTAAGTTTACTTCGGGAAAGATCATGCGGCTGAAAAACGTGCAGCATGCCCCCTCAATAAAGAAGAACCTCGTTAGTGGATCCCTCCTATGTCAAGATGGGTTCAAACTGGTGTTCGAGTCTAATAAAGTAGTCATTTCGAGATATGACCAATTCATTGGCAAAGGCTATGATAGCGGAGGCTTGTTCCGCTTTTCACTCTCCGATTTCTGTAATAAAGTTGAGAACCATGTGTGTGATTCAAACAACTCGGTGGCTGATATATGGCATTCACGTTTGTGTCACATTAATTTTGGTTGTATGCCGCGTCTATCCAGTATGAGTTTAATTCCGAATTTTTTCACTGTCAAACGCTCTAAGTGTCAAGCATGTGTGGAAGCAAAGCAACCTCGTAAGCCACATAAGGCTGTAGACGAGAGGTGCATGACATTATTAGAGCTCATACATTATGATATTTGTGAAATGAATGGTGTGTTGACAAAAGGAGGAAAAAGATATTTCATGACTTTAATTGATGATGCTACAAAGTATTGTTATGTGTTCTTCTAAAAACTAAAGATGAGACGCTAAAATGTTTTAAGACTTATAAAGCTGAGGTAGATAATCAATAGGAAAAGAAAATCAAACGTGTTAGGTCTGATCCTGGCGAGGAGTATTTCTCCAATGAATTTGATCTTTTCTGTGCAGAGAATGGAATAATTCATGAACGGACACCTCCATATTCGCCTCAATATAATGGGGTTGCCGAAAGAAAGAACCGGACGTCAATGGACTTGGTGAATGCCATGTTAGGAACATCCGGTATGGCTAAGGCATGGTGGGGGGAGGCTGTTTTGACAGCATGTCACGTTCTAAATAGAGTTCCTACTAAAAATAGTGATGTGAATCTGTACGAAGGATGGAAAGGGAGGAAACCATCTCTCCACTACTTGCGCACATGGGGCTGTTTGGCCATGGTTAGTATACCAATTAATAAGAAGTGCAAGCTCGGACCAAAGACAGTTGATTGTATCCTTTTGGGATACGCGTACCACAGCACAGCGTATAAGTTCTTGGTGATAAAATCAGAAACGCCTGATATTTTAGTTGATTCACTTTTGGAGTCACGGGATGTTACACTCTTTGAAAATATATTCCCGATGAAAGATGTTTACTCTTTGCCCAGTTCATCAAATGAATTTATTCCTGAACCAATGCCCATAGTTGAACCAATTATAACTCCACATAGTAACGAAGAGGATGACAGTGTTGTAGCTCCGAGATGGAGTAAGAGACAAAGGGTTGCAAAATCCTTTGTTGAAGACTTCACTGTGTATCTCGTGGATGATACACCCACTACCATTGCAGAGGCATATGCATCACCAGATACGGAATATTAGAAAGATGCCGTCCAAAGTGAAATGGACTCAATTACTGCAAATGGTATATGGGAAGTAAAAGATAGACCTGTGGGTTGCAAACCGATTCGCTGTAAATGGGTATTTAAGAAGAAGCTTAGGCCTGATGGTACTATTGAAAAGTACAAGGCTAGGCTTGTTGGTAAAGGTTATACACAAAAGGAAGGCGAGGATTATTTTGATACCTACTCACCAGTTGCCAGATTAATTACAATCCGAATGCTATTATCCTTGGCTGCTACCCATGGTCTTCGCGTTCATCAGATGGACGTGAAGACGGCTTTCCTTAACGGAGAGCTAGAGGAAGAAATTTATATAGATGAGCCTGATGGATTTATAGCACAAGGACAGAAGTGCAAGGTGTGCAGGTTACTCAAATCCTTGTACGGCTTAAAGCAGGCACCCAAGCAGTGGCATGAGCAGTTTGATAAGACTGACCTCTGCTGGGTTTGCAGTAAATGAAGCCGACACTTGCGTGTACTACCGCTATGGTGGGGGCATTCAAGGGTAAGATCTAGCCTAAGCACCACGCTTACACTAATTCTCACTACTCTACCCGGGTACCAAACAGGTAAAGCACCCTATGACAGGTAATGAACTACACACGTGAGCTGGTTACAGGATCACAATCTAGTATAAGTCAACTATAAGTTAAGATAAGACACAACAATACTATAATAAATAGTAAAGCACTAAGTAAAGAATTAGTAAAGTAAAGTAAAGATAATATATTAATAAAGGTAAAGTATTACAAAAGGAAAGATACAAGAGCTATACCAGACTCTCCAGCAGATGACTCCGGAGACTCCGAGCGTAGCTCGACTCGACTCTAACTTCCACATTAGACTAATACTACTACTAAAGAATGGAGCTTCTCTTGTCTCTAGTGTGTCTTGTGTATCTTGGGTGTCTTGGGTGTGTTGAAGAGGGTGATGGCAGCCTCTATTTATAGGGGAGAGTGGAGGGGCACCACGTCAGCGATCCGTGTGCTCCTTGCCTCTCCTCCCTTGGATGAACCGCCTCAAAACCGCCATAAAATGGACGGCAGTGGTGAATTCATCACGTGGAAGGCATGCAGGAAGACGGTGGGGGCCAACCGACCTGGCTGGGTGCCAGGGGGTCGGCCGACCCCCTATGACAGGTGGGCCCGGCCAGGTGTGGTCCCCACCAGTCATAGAGTGTCGCCTTGTACTGGTTCTGTCTTGATTGCGTTGTTTCACGCCTTGATCCTTGTACTTTAATTCTCCACCGTTAAATGGAAACACATGTTGATCTAATGGTTGAAATGAGCTGGGTGGAGGGTCACGAGGATCGTGCCATGTCACCAGAGCCAGGTGGGCCCCATGGTGGGGTCGGCCGACCCACACATGGGCCCACACTGAGCTCTCCTCTCTTCTACATGATGTCTTGAGTGATTTGTTGAAGTGTGATGACTTGGTTCCCAAATATGTGGTTCGGCCGACCCAACATATTGGGCTCCAAGTGCTCCAATTTGTTCTGTTTTGATCTTGCCTGCATTCACAAGCTAAGAGTACAAGTGAAACTAGTTATTGATAAAATATGTTCATGATATGCTTATTCTCCCTTGAATCCGAGGCTTGTTGCTAAAGGTTATACACAAAAGGAAGGCGAGGATTATTTTGATACCTACTCACCGGTTGTCAGATTAACTACAATCCGAGTTCTATTATCCTTGGCTGCTACCCATGGTCTTCTCGTTCATCAGATGGACGTGAAGACAGCTTTCCTTAATGGAGAGCTAGAGGAAGATATTTATATGGATCAGTCTGATGGATTTATAGAACAAGGATAAGAGGGCAAGGTGTGCAGGTTACTCAAATCCTTGTACGGCTTAAAGTAGGCAACCCAAGCAGTGGCATGAGAAGTTTGATAAGACTCTGACCTTTGCTGGGTTTGCAGTAAATGAAGCCGACACTTGCGTGTACTACCGCTATGGTAGGGGCAAAGGATTAATCATGTGCTTGTATGTTGACGATGTACTGATTTTTGGGACCAGTATCGATGAGATTAATGATGTTAAGTCATTCTTATCCCAAAATTTTGACATGAAAGATTTGGGGGAAGCGGATTTGATTCTCAATATTAAACTTAACAAGGGTGAGAATGGGATTACTCTTTTACAGTCTCATCATGTGGAAAAGGTATTGAGCCGTTTTGGCTATATGGATAGCAAACCTTGTCCAACACCTTATGATCCTAGCCTAATACTTCGAAAGAATAAGAGGCTAGGGAAGGATCATTTGAGATACTCCCAAATTATTAGCTCTTTGATGTACCTGGCTAGCGCGACCCGCCCTGATATCTCATTTGTTGTAAGCAAGTTGAGTAGATTTTCCTCTAATCCAGGTACTGATCATTGGCATGGTATTGATCGAGTAATGCGCTATCTAAAGGGTATTATGAGTTATACAATTCACTATTCTGGGTACCCGGGCGTACTCGAAGGATATAGTGATTTAAATTGGATTACAGAAGCTGATGAGCTTAAGGCCACCAGTGGATACATATTCACTTTGGGTGGTGGCGCGGTCTCTTGGAGGTCTTGTAAGCAGACAATACTTACAAAGTCTACAATGGAGGCAGAGCTCACAGCCCTGGATACCGCTTCTACTGAAGCTGAATGGTTACGTGAACTATTGATGAACTTACCTGTGGTTGAGAAACCAATTCCTGCTATTCTCATAAATTGTGATAATCAAACAGTGATCACAAAGGTGAAGAGTAGTCAGGATAATGCAAAGTCCAGCAAACATGTAAAGCGTAGACTGAAGTCTGTCAGGAAATTGAGGAGCTCCGGAGTAATAGCTGTGGATTATATCCAGACAGCTAAAAACCTGGCAGATCCCTTTCCGAAGGAACTATCACGTACCATGATTGACAATGCATCGAAGGAGATGGGATTGAGACTCCAAGTGAGTTAACCTCAGTAGTAACCCAGCCTATGTGATCGGAGATCCCGTGAATTAGGATATGGGAAGAACAAGCTGTTCGTTGACGGGAGAGTACAATTCTATTTTAACCCACTCCGCTGGAGATGCAGTACTCTCATTTCTGTAAGTCAGGTTGACTTTGTCTTAATGTGTTCTGAGGTTTTATAGCGAGATACTGTCCTACAGAGTATCCCTGTAAGAACACACCTATGTGAGCCCAACTGTTAGTCGCAGTTTATAAGAATTGAGAATTCTTTAAGATGCTAATGAAGTGAGATAAGAGTATGACTTATACGCTCCACTCGCGGGGTTGGCTATGACAGCCTAGTATCAGTCAAGACTTCAAGAGAAGTCTATTCACACCAAACTATCAATTCAAGGCCTAGTCTATTGTGCAGTTGTGGGTGGGTCTATCTTGTTGTTCTAGGTGGATGTTCAACCTTAACCGGTCTTCACTGAATAGCTGGTATATTAACAGTACTGTGGTCGCGTGCCCTTGGGATATGGTGGGGGATTGTTAGAAGATTTGGGCTATGGCCCAAATATCTCCATAGAAATCACAAAGGCCCACTTATACATGCATGCATATATGACATGGTGGGGGACTTTAGTCCCACCTTGCTAGTCTAGTTGGAGTGAAGCCAACTTAAAAGTGTGGGCTATCTCCATCTAGTTGAAGCTATGTGAGAGAGGGAAAAGGAAGAAACACACGCGCGCGCTCGCCCGCCTCGCCGGGTTGGGCGGGGCGGGACGGGGCTAATGGCCGCGCACGCACGACATGCGCGTGAATGGTCCGGCGATTTCCCGCTCCAACCCTTGCGGGTGCGCAGCTTCCTTTTGCCACTCGAAATTTTTGCATGCATGGAGAAAATTGCGCTGGCCTATTTTATAAGCAATTATTCTCGTATTATGGTAATTACACAAACGGTAGGTTAATTATCATAATGACTGTGATAAGGATGTCCGCTCTCTTTCTGTTATTCGTTCTCGCATCCTTTCTGTTGCTAGCATTAGATGGTGTGAATTTCTCTCAGATCGTAGTGCTAGTGTTGAATCACAAATATGTGTTACATGCTCTTGATCTTTTTCTTATTGTCGGAATTAATTTGTGCATCGCTAAATTGCTATTATTTCCAATAAGAGGTCCTATATATTGGCAGGACCAAATTCCTGAACTGTTGATGTAATGGTGTCCATTGTCCAGTCAGAGGAGAGGCCTGGAAGGATGGATCAATGAAAGAATTGACAATGTTCTCTTTTTTTTCATAAAAAAACTTGTAGTACGCTACGACTGCTTAATATTCTCATGATTTTGTCAACAAAATTCAAAAGCTTATTTTGTCCCAAAAAAATGACATTGGCAATCCCATGTGTCATAATTTTGAAATGATTTGGTACGATAGTAATCAAAACAATTGTTTTGTCGCCAGATTTTGACAGTACTCATAAATTGGTTTAGCCACAATTCAAACACTATTTTTTTTTTCCTTGTTTTTGCGCCATTAGTCTTTGGTACCAGTAACACCTCCAAATCCTTAAGTATATCCCTGCGTTCTAATTAGGGTGCCATTAGTAGTAACTTAGGCTATATAATGTTCATCCCTAATCCACTGTGAGACCAAAAATGGGGCGGATTATCCCAATTTTTTGTTCGTTCACAACTATCATCTTTCATTCTTGCAGAAGGTATATGCGAAGGAAAAATATTTCAAGTGCCGGATAATCAAGATGCTATGTTGGTCTACAGAGAACTTTACACTCCAGCACTGAACTTCCAGATGACCTTTCATTTGAATCCGAAATGTTACAACTAAATTTTCGAAAAGTAGATATCATATGATATGAAGAAATGAAAATGAATGAAAAATTGACAATAATATGTTAGGTTGATAGTGTTGTTGATGAATATTTATTTTCTATTTACTCTCTTTTTGTTGCCTTGGGATCATCATCATTGGGTGAGAAAGGGATTCTGCTAACCAGAAACACCAGCGCAGCACCTATCAAAGCACCTGATACATGAGCAATGTTGTTCACTTGAAATGATTGGACCGTGATTGTTGTTGCACGTGCTGCTTCCATGACCTATCAGTTAAAGGAAGATTGGTCAGATTGTAAACAAGTTTTGGCACGGGAATAATAGGTTGATTATGGAGGGCGACAGGTTACACATATATGCAAGGATGACATATTACATTTTTAGTGTAGTTAGATACTGATAGATGTGCTTGAAATCATCACTATTATCCTAGTAATTTACTTGGGTATCTTGCGAATGTGTATGTACCTTGTGCAAGGTTGTTTATTCACACATATTAAAGAAAAAGACACATCAGTCAACATTATATTCTTCATTGTGTAACTAATTTTCCCTGGGGAGGTAGCATGGTGCAAATTTTTCTAATTTTTCGTATATACAGTTATCCTGAACTGGGTTTTGAAACTGTAATAGACAACTGCTCTCGCTAAGTCGCTAGTACAGTCATTCCTACCATTCATATTCTCCATGGAATTCATTTCGTACTATTACCTAAGGTTCCAAAAACGCTAGGCACTAGGCCAAGATGGACTAAACATAGATTAAACACAATTAAGCGTTTGTGATTACTATTTATTATTATTTTTTCTGACAACACATATGGTTCAGATTAGATGGCCAACTTTGGCCTCTGAAGAAATTGTAACACATTCAGGCATTTTGATTCCAACTCTTGCAAACTTGCAAAGAAGTGGTGAAGGGACTTGCAATTTTGGTCCCCACACATCCTGTTTCCATTTTCACTGTCTCTTCTGTGCACCTTTTTTTCAGCCATCAGCCTGTGTAGTCACACATAGACCACAAAACCAGCCAGGCTGCCGCTTTTTCGCATTTCTTTGCTGCTTAAGCACTGCTTCACGCCTACGCAAGCCGCCTAGATGTGTCCAAAGTTTTATTGGATGCCCAGGCCCTAAACGAGACACTAGGATCCGTTTCAGATTTAATCGAGACTAAACGTACGAGTTTTTTAGAACCATGACTATTAGTATTACTATCTTTTGGACAGAGTTAACACAAGTAGGGGAACCACTGGATATGGCACTAGGACATCAATGTATTGCATTTTTCATGTAGAATATGATGGTGAGAAAATAAAATCACCCATTTCCTTAAAATTCTGTAATAACACGCCCAGTGTTTTACTTCGAAAACGATTAAGGAAAGCAACAAAACAGTGTCATGAAGGTACCTTGTCAACAACAAACTGTCCCAGGATAAGCACCTCAAGAATCTTTCTCCAGTCCCATGACATCTGCAATGACAGTAGAGGGAACGTTTTAAAAAAGAAACATTGGCTGACTGGTTATTAAGTAAAGAAATTTCAGAAGAACAATTTTGAATTAATCACCTTAACTAGAACACTAATGGTGAAAAGGCCGAAAACAGCACCAGAAGCTCCAAGTGACACAGAGGATGTTGGAAGAACCAACCATGAAATCAAGTTTGCCCCAGCACCAGTCAAAATGTAAGACATCCACAGAGCAAAGTTACCCTCTTCCTCCTCAACAAGCTTTCCTGTATATTTAGATCAACACTAGGCATCCTTTAACTGAATTAAAAGTTCCAAGCAGAGAATTCATTTTTAGCAATCAACTCTCACCAAAGATATATACAAAGAATAAATTGCTTGAAAGATGATTCCTGCAGCAAACCATTGATGACTTAAATGAGTAATCAACCTCACAAAAGAAGTAAATGGATGAATTTATAATATATCCATCAGGTGCATTCAACTTTATCAATTAGCAATATATCCAAGAAGCAAGAAATAAATTAAATTGATGGAATAGTAAGTCGAACTAACCAGCTGGCATGGCAAAATGTTGATGTCACAAACTGGAACCATGTAGGGAATGCATGATACAGGTACAGAGATTTTATTTGTCGAATCTGAAATGCAAGACAAAGATAATTGACAAGTAAATATACAGTTCAGCACAAGGGGAAAAATGGTATATATGCCTATTTTCATACGATATAAACAAGAAATTTTAAGATATCCCTTATCAAAGGAAAGAGTGATTACATCAATCCTAATTTTATCCTTGCAATGATATAACCATAGTCGGTCTAGAATCTACAACAATTTAACTGATGGGATAATACCATTCTATGGCTGTTGAATAATATATGGGCTAGCCATAAGATCCATAAAAAAAGGAACACGATAAATCAATAATCAAGTAAGGATGGGACAATAATGCTGATGTTATGCATGGAGAAGTGTAGGTCAAATGTTGATCGCCAGAATATCTTTCTTTTAGCCAAGATTGCCAGAACAATTCGATTTTTAGTTTTGTGAGATAAATTCATGCTTGTTTGCATCATCGCAAATCAAATACATTTATAATACAGACACAGAATACAAAGCACACTGTGATCTGAACCCCTTTCTGTTAAAACAAGTGCACGATTGATAAATGTGTTGAATTATCCAAGAGCAGAAATAAATACTGATGTCCACCAAACAAATCCTTTTATGTTAACCCAGGGTCGAAAATAGTTGAGCAAGTTTTAGAAACCATGATCAAACAAAAAAAAAAATAATGTGTTCATTTTTCCGAGTGACTATGATTAGCGCGTTAGCTTGAATCTGTAAATTCTTAATCTATACCAGCAAACATATTTGTAGCAGTCAATTATAACATAGTTCTGAAATAAATAAAGTCAAATGCTTGATGTCTCCTCATCTGGATCTAACACAAACAAATAATCCAAAAACATCAGCAGCTATCAGTTCAGTTGTGAATAAATTCAGAAGTAAAGAAACTCTTGCGCATGATGTGTTTGGAAATCGAAATTTATACCACCCTGCTGTAAGTTTTTGATAAAATCACCCTGCTGAATTGGACAACACAAATTTGCGCAGCAAGGTACATCTTTATGCAAGATGAACAAGCATGACATACGCTTCAAGTATAGCTTCAGGGAGGCGATTCCAATCATACATGGAGCACGTGGTCGGCCACGTAGATGCCGAAATTGAGTAGCAAGATCCAGAAGATGCCATTGGCGCGCCTGCTCCGCGGTTGCTTGTCCTTGGCGATCTCCAGCTCTTCAACCAAGCCTGCTCACAGAAATGGGGACCATCTTGGCCAATGAGCTTGTTCAGTTCGTCAAACTTCCTCGCTCAAAATCGACGGGAGAGAAGCGGAGCAGTGCCGGCGGCTCACCTGAACGCTTAGTCGCGTATCGGAGCAGGCCCCGCCGGACGGCGGGTGCCACGCGAACTGCGGAGACGGGGACGAGGTGGCGCCGGGGGAGGGAGGAGAGAAAGGGAGAAGGGAGGGGCTTCAATAAGGTTCTGCAAGGGGCGGGGAGGAGGAGCAGCAGCTGCTGCGCCATGGCTGAGGTGCCTTTCTCTTCTCCTGCTTGGTGTGCCGGGTTTAGGGAGAGGGGAGAAGAGGATTTATGAACGCGAGGGCCCACTTTCAGAGAAAGGTATCGTTCCAACCGTGTGATGCCGGCTAAGAATTTTATTTTGCGGCACGTTCACTCTGGAAATCTTTGAACTTTTGATGAAGCAACCATGACCTTAGGAATATCAAGTCATCAAATGACATTGAGATGATAATAATAAAATAATGTACAAAAGGTCAGTAAGATTCAATTTTATTCAAAAGATTTGTTAAAATGAAACTAGCCAACACGAGTGACAATCTTGAAAATAAACATAAAATGAACACATTATGAAATCATATTGTATGATATATCTAACGATAGTAATTTGATATCATAAATATTGATGGATTTTTCTTGAAATTCAGTCAGATTTTAAAAAGTTTAACTAGCGAGTATTGTATCTAAATACAAAGCAAAATAAATGTACCAAAACAATCAAAGCAACTTATAATTTTGAACAAAGGGAGTAATTTAACTTAAGAAAGCAAAGCAGCCGAAAATTTACATCAACCTTATATTGTTCTGTTACATCTTTAACTGGGGTATGGATCCTCAACCATAGCAATCATGTAGATGTACTAAACAAAAATGAGCCGTCCTTCAATTGAAGTATCTCCAAATATAAGCTAAATGTGGTACATTTCTATCACACACTTACAACAACAAAATTCATAGCAAAAAGCACATATGTGACAGTGAAACAAAGACCAAGTCCCTGATCCGTTCTCCAAGCAAAGAATGGAATATCTAATATAACTGCGGCCATGTATTTATTATTTGAAAAATCCAGAAAACCAGAACTCCATTACCATTTCAACTTGATGAACAACAGACACTTATAAACCACAGTTAGAACATGCACTGTTGTTTTTGCAGCATGTAAACAGGTTTACATAGACCACAACAGCAAGGGCAGACAATAACAGGCCATGGCCTGACCATGAGTCATTTAGATCCAGTATCTCGCAAGCCTGTGATACCCCCCCTTCTGTCTTCGACAGAAGCAGTTCAAGGAAATCTTCAGCATGACATTTATCAAGTCCGCTCTCACATGAAGTCTTCTTCAAGTTCTTGCAGGGTCTTGCTGCCAGAAGCGATTTGCTTGTTGGAAGTCATCTTCTCTTGGACCATTAGACCCTTGTAGCTCCTGATATCAGCCTGCTTCTCTTTCTCAAGCCTCTCCATCTCTTCCCTGCGTTTCTGAAACAGAAGAAAAAAAAATGAATCCAGTGATCTGTTACGTCAGTATTCTAGCTATCAAAAGTTCAGCACTTCAGCTATTTTATCATATATAGTAGCATCGTCCTATTTATTTATAACCAATATAACTACCCAGTGACCAGTGTCAGATAACACTACGGAGTGACAGATCTGTTACCACCAGTCTGCTGCACGTAAATATGATTTGATGTGCTCTAGATAATTTATTACAATAGAACCAACTACAAAGATATTTGGTTTCTGCAAGCAGATCTGTTACAACCAATTTGCTGCACATCAATATAATTTCATATGCTCTAGAAATAGAAACGACAGGGTAGATCTTTGATTTCTACATAACCAGCACGTGGCAACACAAGAAAACATCAGATATAGCTTACCTTGTCTCTAAGCTGTGCCTTTCTTTCTGCCCTTTCAGCAGCACTAACAGCCTCTCTTTCAGCTGCAGCAAATGATGCCATGATTTTCGATTCAATATGCAAGGCTAACAAAAAAATTACTGGTGGAAAATAACAGGATTGAAGTGCACATGCAGCAAGCCACCATGTCAAATCTATCATTCAATGAACACAATAATCCATCAATCATGCCTTTTATTCATAGATCAAACTAATACCGACATTTACATTTCCATGATTCTCAAAGTTCTGTTTTATTATAACAACATATTTTGCGCATCTAGATTCTGCAAAATCGTAATGATCTAAGGCCCCGTTTGGCGAACTTCTGGCAGATTTTGCTTCTCCAGAAAGCTCAAAAAGCTAGAAGCTCCCGCAAACAAAGCTTCAAGCTGATAAAAGCTTTGTATGAAAAGCAGAGAAACTCCCTTAGAGCAGCATCTCAAGCTTTTCCAGAAAGCTTCTCCAGGAGGTGCTATTTTGAAAAAGCTACAGCTCCTCCAAACAGGACCTATCCTACACGTGACATTACATCCTCACTTCCTTTGTGAGGTCAATGATCACATCGAGAAGCCCAAAATAGTTAACCATGTTCGTTATAGAATGCTGACATAAAAAACAATGATAGAAATACTTTCAAACAAATGTGACATACCCTTCAAGTCAGGTTTCCGTTCCACCTTTGTTTTATTCAAGCGGTTCACAATCTCATTGATCCTCTTTTCTACTTTAATAGTGCGAACCTTCAAAAAAGAAGATGAGTTACAGATATTATAATCAAAGCGATTCATCAGTTTTAGTCCATGTATTGATAAACATGTGCAATAAAAATAACGAAAACTAAATAGGTTGGTAGGAGATAAATCATAGTGATTAAGTATAGGAAAAAATAAGATGCAATAGCTAGTAACAAATGGTTACTCAAGGAAAGTCATGGTACATAGGTATATGAAGGGTTCTTTGAAAAGGTTAGGAAACACAAAATAGAACCTTTTCAATCCACATGACACAACACCGCTAAAACCCAACATTGGGTCCAGGATACCATCACCATCTAAATCTAAATTTAAACCATATTCTAATAAAATTTCAACGTTTCTCATGATTTCATTTTCCATGAGGGACAGTACAAACTAATTGCATCCAACTGCAAGTGTTGGATGAACCTAACACCAAGTTAATAACGATAAGACGCCACTGAATGAACACAAACATGCTGCACACACACAACTCTAATAGAATCAACTAGTAAAAAGATCCATTATAAGATATAAACTGAATAGAGAGCAAATATATAGATTTTAGTATATATCATTATAGAATATTGGGGAAAAAAAAACAAAGCCAATTGACCAAGCATCGGTATTGACAAGCAGAGTGTGGGACTCAGCAATTACGTAATAAACAACAAGATGCAGCATTATACGAGAATGATGATGCAATATATAGATGCCAATATTGAATTATAGACTAAATAGGACGTATGTGCAAAGTATCCCTTTGTGACATGTATGGGAATTATTTTAACCACTAAATAATAGTGTCTTAGTTATAGTTTTGTTTTCTGCATAGGAGTACAACATAGAAGAAACTATGAGTGTCTGTGGAGACTGCTCAAGCATTTAGTACAAGCTTTTGTCATTAATTGCAGATATTAGAGTTATGCACTGATCATGGTTAATGGATGTATTAATTCAGTGGCAATGTTTTAGTGCCATACAAGGCAGTGCAGCTCCACTTAGTGCCTAAGCATTGCTTATTACCACTTTTTATAACAGAAGATGGCTAAACATTTAAAATTTAACTCACTATAGTAAATATGCTACTAAAAGTAATTCCAAGGTTTGCTTAACCATTACAGAAGCAATACAAAAAACTACAAAGATCGAGGAGCATTCAACACTGATTAAAATAATAATATCCTCTGAAAACTTTGTTATTCTAAAGTCCAAACAAATTCAAATTGCTTGCAAAGTAACAGTAAGGACATTTTTCATAGTCATATGCAGATCAAAATACTAGTTATACGGTAAGAAACCCTATAAGAAGCATATATTACACATCTTGATCTGCATCCACCATAAAGTACATAGTTTGTCAAGGTATATACAAAAGCATATGCACATAATCCTGCTGTAAAAATAGTGAATAGAAAAAGATGTTGATGAGCTCTCACCAATTTAGGGTTGTGAAAACCAACTTGACCCACATCCATTGAAGGGGTCTTCTTCAAATTGTACCATGGAGTATAAACTACATCAATGTTATTGACTTTATTACCTGCACCAAAATGAAGAAGTCATCACATGTGCCAGACTACAGCTTGTATAATATTCCGCATACTTGCAAGAAAAGATAAAGCCAAAATTTGTGATATAATATTCTCTTCGTAGTTTGTCCCAACCTTGAATGGAATTAGCTTTGACAAGCTGCGCACAGTCTTCCAGCAAACCCTCACTCATGTCATCCATTGTTTGACCTTTATTCAATCTCACATATACATGTGCAGAGGACATCTTATCTACATGAAACCTGTATTCACCAAAACCAGTTTAAGGTAAAAAGCACAACCCTTAATTGTAGAACTTAAATGATAAAATAAAATGCATGAACAAAACTCTTATATGTACAAAAGGTGATCTTAATATAAACAATAGAAGAGCAATGACAATTGTCCGACAATTATACAGACAATTGTGGGACAATTGTCCAGCACAGAACACAGAAGAAATGATTTCACGCCACTGGTAATGGTAACCACTAAGGAGCACTGCTACTGTATATATAAGCACACAAGTACACTACTGTATAATGATTAATGAGATGGTCTTTGTCTTGACCACAATGACAAATCAGTGCATACTACCAGCAAAAAGATATGAAGACAGTGAAAATGCCAAGAATTTACTAGCTCTTCATTGTTCTGGACCGGACAAAGTGGAAATCAAGAAAGGTAGATTAACTTCATCCTTTACATAGAAAATGTCACTCCACAACAAAGATTTTGTTTTAAAAGGAGTAAAAATAAAATAAAGACCACAAACCACCCCCCCCCCCCCCCCCCAATCTCTTTCAACAAAACACCTACACAAGGCAGTTTATATTCAGAAATAGTACACAGTTATCATAACCAAAAAAGAAAAAACTTCGTCCATACACCAATCACGCATAGTTCTCCCACGTATACATACAAGCTCCACTAAATCTCCAGTTACTACGACCCCACAAAGGGAAGATGAAGTTACCAGATGTCCTCGGGGAAGCCGTATTTGATCAGGTCCTCGTTCTCGTACTTGTCAAGGCCCATGAAGATGGTGTAGTCGCCGGCCTCGGGCCGCACCTTGAAGTAGAACACCATCCCCTGTTTTGAAGGAAGGCCGGCCGCCCGAACGGATCGAGAAGGGGAGGGAGTCCCCTGGGGTCCGGGCGGCGGAACCGGGCAGATCGCACAGTGGCTCTGGAGGCGGCGAGGAGGGGTTACGACGAGGGGAGTCGGGTAATCGGGGGGGGGGGGGGGGGGGGGGAGTGGATTTTTAGTCTAGGGTTTCGTGCGCGTGGAAACGAAGCGAAGCAGAGTCGGGTGTTGCGCGGCTTTAAATTTTATTTTATTTTATTTTATTATACTGGCAGAGGTGTGCGTGACTTACAACGGCTTATCCACATTCAATATAAATATGGTGCTCTTATTATCGCTGCTCCATGGTTATATGATATCTACTGTGCTAGTTTTTTTATGTAAAAAAATAATCATGGGCTCTATTTTAAATGTAATATCTATGGAAGTGCAAGCATACTTTTCACTATGGACTCTGTTTTTTTTATTTGGTGTGCCTACCTATTTATTATTTTCCTAACGCGGACTCTTTTAGAGGAGCAGGACTATCCGAATGATTGCCCCGGTAGTTGGAAAGGATGGACGACGACAGCATATTTTCACACAAAAAAAATGTTCTTAGTTTTTTAGTAGGGCTATATGCTATAAATATATGATATGAAATCAATAAATCATTGATGATAAACTAAAACTTTATGCATCTGGAAAACTCAAAACACATGGAAAGAGTAAGAGTAAGTATATATGGTTAGCAAGCTAAATGTCAATATCTAGTGAACTCTGCAAATCAAATATTATCTGGTCCCAAATCATCAAAATCAAACTTTAAAAGAAAACATTAAATGCTTTGGGATCATCAGAGGAAAAAATTTCAAACTACGTACCTCTGTTTGTGTTTTTCTGGTCTCGACCGTTCGTGGACCGTATCCCACAACTAATCTTGGCTTGCATTTTCTTGTTCTTTCCTTTTCCACCTCTAATTTGACTCCAGGGCTCCAGGCCTCGCTCTCTACGAGATGAGCTCGGCTACCGGCTGACCATATGGTGGAGACCCATGGAGGCCGGCTGCTGTTGGCCGTGAGTTCCTCTAGCAATGGCCTGTGAGACGGAGGCATGTGTCTCCCAAGGCACCTGGATGCCGTCGCGGGCCGCTATCACTCGGCAACTGCGTCAACGTCCAAGTATTTCTGAAGGTATGCTGCGCATTGCCCACATCTCGGAGAACCTACGCTTGTTCTGCCATCGTCCGAGTTTACCGGGGCCGAGGTGCACTGGACGCCGCCCATGCATATTAGGGAACTTCATGGTAGATGTATTGTGATTTTGCGAGGTCAGTTGAAGTTGAGCCAGTGGACACACTTGATAACTCTTCTCTCTTTTGTTTTACTGCCTTCAGTTGGAGTTGGACAGTCCGCGTGCACAACTAGCCAGAAAGAGAATGTAGCAAAGCGAATGAACAGATGCTAAAAGGAAAAAAAAATGCAACCATGGAGTAGTGTTCTTGTTTCGATGCTGAAGAAAAGAAATAATTGATTTGTTCCTTTTTCATCTGTCGTTTTCATTTTTTGAAAAAAATATAGCTTTGTCTAAATTATAAAAAGATACATTGTTATTTATGAGATATATAATTAATACCATTAGACAAATAGCTAAATCTATTTTTATTGGTTCTGTTCGCTTGAACTTACCAGCCAGCATCAGCCAGCCATTCAGCAGTGTTTTTCTCTCAGAACAATCAGCCAGTCAGTTGTACAATCCAGCCAGCCGAAGAGAGTGAATTCACTTTATTTGGATACGTTAATGTCGCTAATATTTTTTATAAATTTAGTCAAAGTAATGGATGCAAACCAATGACTAAAAAAAAAAAGACCGGATATACGAACGGAGGGAAGGGAATGATTGCTCAGAAAGTTTTGATCCCATATGCACTCAAGCCTCGATGCAGAATATTGTGACTCACCCATCATTTGTGAGCATTGGTATCGACATGAAGAGAGTACGGAGATTCTTTTGAGCACTGTTTACATTTCGAACAATCTAAGAGTGTGGCTAATACAAACTATTTGTTGGTGGTATATGCATTATTATAAGTACACTGCCACGTGATTTTACAACAATTTATTAGATAGCATGCAGAACAATTATCTTTTAACTCATCCCGTAGTGATTCTTTCTTAATTTAGGTAAAGTTGTATGTCCCATGGTTGTAGGATCTCTGGTAGTCTAGAGGGACATAAATGGGTACTTGTCAAAATTTCAGTTCAAACAAATGTCAAATACCATAGCGACACTACCGCTATGTGACAGCGAAACTTCCGGACCTGTAGAAGAGACTTAACACAGTTCAAAATCTAGTTGGTGAAAAATAGATCGGGTAAATGTTGATGATAGTTATCATATGATTTTATTCATCGATTAATCAGAGAAAAGGGTATAAAAGCAACCATCAACAGATAATATGGTTTTAACTGATAGAATTCCATGAGTTTTGGTGAATCTGTGTTTTGAAGGAAGTAAACAGGAAAAAGGGCCAAAGAGGACCCACATGTCATATAAATATATCAAATTCCGGGTGAGCTCCGTATCAAAAACATTTTAAAGAACACCAGAGACTCACTTGCAAAAATGGGACCCACCTGGCAGTTGCAGACCCCCAGGGTTTTCATATGATCCATATCATAATTCATATCAAGAACGGAGTACCTCACCAAAAACCGTAGATAGGATCTAGAACCAAGTATCAAGAAGAAGAGTAGCCTTGTAGTCCTCATAAGATTAGGGCTAGTCTTTAGTTAGAAAGAAAGAGATGGAGAGTTAGGGAGGAATTGAAGGAGTTGCCGGCCTGTTGATGACTGCTCTACAACTTGTACTTGTGGATTCAAGTTCTTCTTTGAAGCTTGCATCTGAAGATTTCTTTTGAGTGCTTTAGTCTTGATAGCTCCTTGACTGAAGTAGTTTGCGTAGTCTAAACGTGGTGCTTAGACTAGGTTGCTCGTAAATACATCATGACTGTCCAGATCGATGGTAGATCGCGGGGTGACCGTGTTGTTGAGTCTTCTATAGTCCACATCCCGTCAGTAGGAATAGTAGGATTGCATTGCTGAGGGATTTATTCTTTAAGTAATTTTCCTATTAAGAATAATAATATCATATCTTGTAAGGATTACAACTAGAAGCCATAGTTGTCTCCTCTATAGCCCTGTTTTCTGTCCTTGATGTCTGCTCAGGCGTTAAGATCAGCTTCGGGTAATCTCGTTTTCCCTATGGTAAAATATAAATAATGATACCTTAGAATACTTTTGGGTGAAGTGCTATGTGGTATCTGTCCGCTTGCAGATAATTCCTTATTTATTTGAGTTGCCTTATACTAATAAGCATTTCTGCATAGTTACTGAGATAGAGCTTGTCCATTGGTTAGCATGGGAGTTTCGATAGGCTTGTCATTCACCATGTCAAACTTTTTGAGTATATCATGTGTGTACTTTGTTTGGCTAATAAAAGTTCCATCCTTCAATTGCTTGACTTGAAAAGTAAGGAAGAACTTCAATTCACCCATCATTGACATTTAAAATCTCTTTGTCATGCTTCATTACCAAGAATAGAGATAGAATCCATCCCTAGTTATAGCGCCAAAAAATCCAATTGTTATTTGTTAATGCAAACAGAGAAATCTAAAAGCGCACATATAATTTTCACCCAAGAGTATTTCATGGTATCATATTTATCCTCAAGGAAGCAATGATTAAAGAAGTTAAAAGTTGATCATCATGTATCTACTAGCTAACATGCCAACTAGACTAATGTGGGGGTAAGTGATAAAAATATAATTTTTGTATAGCTGACACACAGGAGAACTCATGATAAGATAAAAGGGTAGATAGTCTAAACTAGGAGGACAACGAATGAGTTCAAGGTTCCTACTTACTTCTCCATCAGTGTGGTTCTATTCCAGTTGAGACCAAAGGGATAACTAAGTAGAGGGTAAAGCACAATGATCACACCATGGCACTTCAGAGCATCCGATCCTCAAAAAGATTGGGAAGGGGTGATTGGGGTCAGGCTGCCAAAAGCTCTACGAAAACACCAACCCGGACATGGTGGAATACAAAGGCCTGGTCGAAGCTGTCATCCTCGAGGCCACCACAACTATCCCTAGGATTGGGCACAACCTTAGATAATCGATAATCTAGACACCACGTCTACAATATTGATTATTACTCTAGCCACAATTTATAACTAGAGCATTTGGTTGAATGGAGATACCATGCTAAGGTGTAGAACATTATACTAACCACACTTAGATAAACATTAAGGCATGAACTAGATAACCATGAGGAACAATTTAGTAATTAGAGAAATAAACATATTGAATATTAGAGTCTTACATAGGAATGGTACAAGATTATACCTGAACTCTGAGGGCTCTTCTGGAACTTAGATTCTACCTCTAACTCCCAACTAGATATATTCTACTACTACATCTTTGAAATTGGAGTGGAGCTCTTCCTTGTGGTGTCTTGCAGGGAGAAGAGTGCCCCTTATTTATACAAGAAGCAAGGAGGTAACTCTAGCTATTTTTTTGCACGAAGAAGGAGCACCGCCATTGTGTTGCATGCATTGAGGCGGTGGAGCAAAAAGAAGTGGAGTGCACGCAAATGACGATAGAGCAAAAAGAGGTGGAGTGCATGCAAATGGTGGTGGAGCAAGGGACGTTGGTAGGCTGCCAAGTAAAACAATTCTTGGTGTAAAACACCGGGTGAACCTTCTCTGTATAGACTCATCACTCATGCCACTGCCAGAGAAGGATGTGGACGAGGGGTGCCAGCAGGGGTCGACCGCCCCATGGGCTCCTCAACCCTTGATTGGGCCAACTCGCCTCCGCCTTCGTGTGGTGGATTGTGTGTTGGGCCAAAAGTGTTGTTAGGTGGTGTTTTGCCTCAGAATTGTTTTACTTGGCGTCTTCTTTACTGTTCTTGTGTCGCTTCTCTCTCTCCTCTCGTCCCTCCTCATTTACTCTACTTCTTATCTTATCTTATACTCTTATATATCAGAACTTTATTAGCAATATATCTCAACATGTAAGTTATACACCTCAACCAGAGGCGAAGCTAGGATTTAACCTTAGAGGAAGCCGTGCAAATCGGTGGCAATCACATATGTCAAAACATATACACGGCAAAACCACAAATATATACATAACACTCAAATAAATATTTGTGTTGCGATAAAAAGCACATAAACTAAAAATAAAGAGAAATTAATTAGTGTTAGGCCTCTAACCTTCATCCGATCAATAAAATTCTTTGGCAAAAAAAAAGTATCACAATAATAACTAGTAGTTTAACAGGGGAACGATTAATTAGCGCTAGATCCTAAATATTAAATGGCAAACATTGCCACTTGTCATTTAGCCTTGACCAAAATGGCCACATAAGTAAAATGGTCATTTAAATAAAATGTTTAAAAGTTTCGAGGAATTCCTTTTTCTTTGAAAGTGTTTACAGCTCAAATCTATCGTCTTGAACTCACTCACCCATACTTTAAGATCGTCAATAGCACATCATACCACGGTGTAGGGTTTAAATATTGAGTACATAGGCTTAATGACTGTTTAGACAAATAAAACAAGGAAAGCACGGGTTTTCAATTAACTAGCGAACTAGAGGGTGTGATATGTAACAAACTAATGGTTGATATATGCAATAATAAAAATAAAAGATATGAATAAATTATTAGAAAGTCCTAATTTTTAATTATATAATTAATATGGAGTAAGAACAAAAAAAATCATAGTACAAACATTAAGAATAATTATGATTAAACACTTAATTTAGGGGGTTGTGTTAGGGGAGGTTTGGGAAGGTTAGGGGTACCAGGCCCTCTCAGCCTCTCCCTTCCCTCTGCCACTAACTTTAGCATTGCATTGAAATACATTAACATATGTGATGTCCACGTCAGTAAGACACGTATGAATTTTATTGTCTACGTCAACATACCACACAATCTACTAATATTAATTGTAATAGTTTATTTCTTCTTATAAGTAAACATATAACATAATTTTATTCTAATTATCTGGTCCTTTTTCTTCAGATTGCTCGGACCAAGACATGCATTACTCGCTTACCCACGTGACCGCTTCACAGATAACAAGTATTTTTGACTTCGTGATTTTCTTAAGGATCATTGCCTGATTTAGTGTTTACAAAAACAAAATGTACATTGAAAATAAGTACGCACAAGTGCACAACACTATCTTGTACAGTATTGTGTATGGTGTTCAGAGTTATTACAGTGAAACGAATGCTCTGAAGACTGTATCGCGTGGGTATCTTTGGGAACGCTGATAACTAAACAATCAAACAGACAAATCTGTAAGCACATACACATGTAATTGTGAATTGTGATATCAACCACTACCATTAGCTACCAGCAGCACTCTATGCTCTTCGTCTCCTCGGCTCAGTATGGCATGGGTGAGTTGAGGCCCTCCTGGATGGCCATGGGGTGCGGCGGGTTGTGCCGCTTGGACATAGACGTCATGCCCAGCGTCTTCCTGAAGGAGGCCCGCCGCTCAAGACGCTTGACAGTGAAGCGTGTGTAGGCGACACGGATGTATGGCGCAGCAGCCTCCTTGACTTTTAGCACGATGAAGAAGGTGAGACGGTAGGCGAAGAGGAGGACAAAGATCATGGCGAGGTCTAACCACTTGGAGTGGTTCAGGCTCAGCCCCATCATCTCGGTGATGATGTATTCGCCCGTCAGTTTCGGCTGCCCTGGCATCATTGGCTCGAACTCCAGCCCAATCAAGTCGTTCTTGTACCCGCCCTGTGTGTGACAGCAGCCATTAACATTGTTATCAGGGTTTGTATTTCTGAATTCAAGGATTGGTAACAAATAATAGAAATATTAGCATACCTTCAATCCCCATGAACCATATACAATGTAGGACACTGGATACCGCCAGAAGATCTTTGGAAGTTCCGGAAGCAGTCGGAAGAATCCAGACGTCAACATCATGATCCCCTGCGAACTCATGGAAAACCTGTGTGAGTGGAAGGTAGGGATCCGAAGAACAAGCCAATGAGAAGATAGACTTACAATGACACCAGCACCAAGGATGAGGCCCATGAGGAAGTTTGGCACAAGGGCGGAGATGATCATCATGAGGCTCTCGATGACAGAGACGCCGCCATAGAGGTTGAGGGCGAAGAAGGCGAAGTAGCTGAAGCCTGGCCGGAACTTGACCATCCAGTATGTGATGGAAGCGCTGGCCCAGGACACAGTGAGCAAGAACGGCATGGAGGAGAGGAAATTGGAGATGATGTAGGCGGCGACGCCATAGTGGCCATTCTGGCGCTCGAGGGTGAATACTTTCATCTCCTCGATGAAGGATGGGAAGCCACCGATGGACATGAAGGTCATGAAGCCGGACACAAAGCCGCCACACGAGGCGCGTGCCTGTATGGCCGTGTAGCTGGTGCCCACATCGTAGTAGATGGTTCCCAGGCAGATGGCCATGACGATGTAAATGATGATGCGCAGCCAGTAGTAGTTCAAGTCGCGGGACATGTTGGTAAAGGACCGGCTTGTCAGCGTGCGGAGCTGCTTGAACCAACTTGCCTGGCTTCCACGGATCACCTCCTCCATCACACCCTCCTGCATTACATTCATCAAATTCAGTGTGACAAAACATTCAAAATACTGAACTAATAATTCAAATGTCGACAAAATTTTAAATGCACTAATGCTTACAATCTTGGTTATCTCATGTATTGTGCTCCTAACCATCATGGCGTAATCTGAGATCCTGTACTTGTCCACTAGCCGTTCCCTGATCTCTGAGGTAGAGTACTTCAACAGGGGATCAAGCTCTGCCTCCTTCAAACAAAATTTGATCAAAGAACCATCAGAAATCATATGCATCTAAAAGTAAAGGGTTCAAATCACAGGACACCTACTGCTCGCAGCTTCATGGATCCTTTCATGGCGGCAGCAACATCATCAAAGTCTGAGTTGACACACCGGAGGAAATGGTCGGATGGATTCCTTCGGCTGGGACACGGGAACCCTGTTTCCGCAAAGAACTGCATGCGTGATCAGAGCATCATTTGATTCATTTCTCAAACTCAACGTGAAATTAATAATTGAAATGCATTTGTAGTTGATTAGTTGCCAGCTATGTAAAGCGAAACAAACCTGTGTTGCAAGCTTGGCGTCACCGAAGTAGACACATTCTCCACTGGAGAGGAGGCAGAGGTCATCGAAAAGTGCAAATACCTCACTACTGGGCTGGTGCACCGAAGAGATGATGGTGCGGCCACCATCAACGGCGAGCTGCCGCAGCGTCTGGACAACAGAAAAGGCGGCGGCACTGTCAAGGCCACTGGTGGGCTCGTCGAGGAAAAGGAGACGTGGGCGAGTAAGGATCTCCAGCGCGATGCTCAGGCGCTTCTTCTCGCCACCGCTGATGCCGCGGAGGTGCCAGGTTCCAATGTGACGGTCAGCACACTCCCGGAGGCCCATCTCATCTAGCGTGTCGTCCACGACGCGGCGCACCTCAGACTTGCGCATGCTTGAGGGCAACCGGAGGAGTGCTGAGTAGGTTACCGTCTCGCGTACTGTCAGTGTACCCAGCAGCACGTTCTCTTGGGTCACATATGCCTACCATGTTGTATCCACAGAGATGTTGACATCAGATAGCACACAGTTAAAATTTTCAAGGTCATTTTGCAAGCTTATGATATTATATTAAACACATTACTAGAGTAAAAGTTTTAGAATTTCCTACTTGAGTTATTTATTTATTTATTTATTTTGCAATTTAAATGAACTGCAGAGTCTCCACACCTCTTTTCTAACAAAAAAGAACTATTTAAGTTTGGTGAACACTATGTACATGAAGTTCTCTGATTGCTATAAACACTTTACATAAGTACAGCCCTAAACTAAATCGGCTAGATTCACAAAAAAATCATATATGAGCAGGAAAAGTAAATTTGCAGGGTTATGAAGCAGGATAGATACTGGATAGTATTAGACAATTTACCAAAAGGGATCTAATAAAAAAATTTCAATTCATGTATAACTTGCTTGTACTAGTTTTGAAATCATTGTGTGCAGTGAAAAATGTTTCTTTGCTTTTCAAAGAATCTATCATGTAGATCCAACCCACTTTGATTTGTAATCATCGCAAAGAAAGAATTGAATAGTAAGTTTTTACACCAATAGTGGAATATACTGTACTATTTTAGAGGAGACCCATACATCATATAGTAGTTTCTCTTCCTCCAGGTACATGTTGATATTTGAATTGAAATTTTGTGTGGGATGAAGCTTAATGATACTAGCACATGCTTGACAAGTTCACATCAACAATTCTTCTAAGAAATTTTCAAGACTATTTGTTTAGCGCTTTGAGGTATAGGAGCAAGCTAGCGTACTGCGGTTTTTCTTTGTTCTGAAGATGAAAGGTTCCCTCACGTATCTTCAAAACTCAACCGTGTACATGTCAAAGTTAGAGACTAGTCCATTCAACAATTAATTATTAAGCTTTTGTGAACTGTTGACCATAACACTTTCTCAAAAATTTTGTTGCCGTAATGGCTTTGCAAACTTGACTGATGGCAGTATGACATCAATTCAAAGATCTGAAAGGGATATACAACTGCATCGGTAATGAATGCTGTCTTTGGAATTAGTTGGGCATTCAATTCTAGTGCCACTCTGGAAGTTCATTTTCAGAATGGTGGTGCAGGCTGGGGAGTGGCACAAGACCATCTGGGGACTAGGGCTAATGTGAAAGTTTGTTCACATAATTGCACTGAATTTTTTATACTCTAATTCTTAGCAAATTCAGAAGTTCTGAACACCATCGCTCTGTCATGGCACATATATAATTAAAACCTAAATACCTAATAATGTCATGAACCAAAAGGATGGTTAGTTTGGAAATTATTATAACCTACTTAACGCAACTTTATAGAAAATGAAATAATTCTACTGTCCTAAATATAGCTTGCTTTGTTACATGCCACCCATCCAAATAACTCCTACTAGGTGTTCCATGAATAAGGAAACATTCCAAAACACTTGGACTACTATGCTGCTGCCATAAAACCTCAACCGTTGGATCCTAAATTCCACCTTCGGATCGGTGGCAGTAGGTATCCTTAGGTGGTCACCCAGCCTGCCAGCTACACCTAGCAATGTATCCTGCTCCCTGCCAACAGAATCCAAAGATACTATTTGTAACTAACCCAACTACATCCACTTTCCTCTTAATGAATACGCACCACGTTTGCACAGATAAACCTAACTACATCCACATCAAACCTTAATATGGTGTAATGATGTTTATGATCCAAGAGCTAAAAAGCCCATAGAAGCTTGAATTCAGATCAGATCGATATATATCTCTCGACCAATCGATGAATGAAACTGAAACTACAAAAAAAGAAACAACATGCACATATGTATAGCAAGTAGTTAGGTGATATTTATTTAGGGACATGATGGTCATGATTGAGATTGCAAAGTTGGGTATGAAACACATGATGGGTTAATAATTCATCTGCATGGCGAGGTAGCTGATGCTCACCACGATGCCATAATCCAGCCGCCTCTTCTTGCCGTTGAGCAGCACCTTCCCAGTGAGGACCACGTTCCTTGCTAGCCTCCCTGCAGATCGCTCACACAAATCAATCCGTCTCTCATCATCATGCACACCATCCATGCCCTCGATCAACAAATTGAATCAGCTAGCGTTGAGAAGGAACACCGTTTAGGTGCCCGGTCGCATATATTCGTCGCAACACCGTGTGATACGATGCGCTTGTCTTTCGTTCGTCGCAAATTAGTATCGTGTAATAAATCCTTTGAGAGCTGCAGTTTGTACGTTTAAATTTATTTACACGGTTATCTCTGGTGAGCTGTGGCGTGCCGCTAACGTGCCAATCTTATCATCGATAACTTTTATAAAAGTAATCCTACTTCTGAATAATGCTATACATGCTAAGCATGATCGTGAAAAAAAATCCTCAAATAAATGGTTTTGATTAGTCGACGAACCTTTGGATGATGCATGACAGTACTAGCTAGTTAAGGAGAAGTATTTTGTAATTAGATCATGGTCCTAATTAAATAGCCCTAGGAGAGGAGAGGAGAGGAGAGGGAGGGAGTACGGAGGCGCGCATTGAATCCTCCGCGTGGACACGACGCGACGTGAGGAAGACGAAAGGGCAGGAGGAGCTGCAGGTACCGAGGTACGTACCGGAGAGGGAGTCGAGGAGTGTGGACTTGCCGGAGCCGGAAGGCCCCATGATGGCGACGACGCGGCCGGGCACGGCGTAGCCGTACAGCCCCTGCACCAGCTTCTTGGTCGCCCGGCCGCCGCCGCCGGGCAGCACCGCCGTGAGGTTCTCCCACGTCAGGCTGGCGCCGCCGGACTCCGCGTACCGCGCTGCCGGCGACACCGCGCCGCGCCACGCCTCCCCGTTGCCGCCACCGTATGCTCCGCTGCCGCCGCCGTCCATCTCTCCTGTCCACTCCGCCACCCGGCCGGACGCCTTTTCTCTCTCTATCGGCGTGCAGCTGCTGCTCTGGCGTCTCCCTGGACTGGACCTGGGGTGGTGGTGGCCAGAGCAGCGAGGCAGCTCGCGTCGCTTGGGTAGCCGCGACACGCATCCCCCCTATTAATGGAGGAGAGATTCCTACTCCTACTACGCTGCAAGTGTGGATTGGGGTTTCACGCATCTGCCGTTTTCGCTCCTCCGCTTTCTCTCTGTCTCTGTTGTGATCAGTGCGAGAGGAGTTTCAATCGACGGACGGACGGTTGGGGAGGTGGCGAGGGCACGAGGGCACTACTGTGTGCAGTGTGTGTGTGCAGGTAGTAGATCACGCATTGATGGCGGTGGGGGTTGCCGAGCAGGTGGCCGGAGTAACTGCGCGTAATTAACGTTTGGGTGGCTACGCTTACTAGTATTATTATGCAGTTGTGCCGTGGAGCATCAGCATCGACTCATGTTTTGCTTTGTTTTGGTGTTCTGCGAGTAATTAACATTTGTGGCTACGCTTACTGTTATGCAGTTGTGCCGTGGAGCATCAGCATCGACTGATGTTTGCTTTGTGGGTGTGTTTGTTCTAGAGACTGCTTTTTTTTTAGTCCGTGTCAAATCAAATTGTTTTTTTAAGAGTATTATAAAATATGTACGGTATTTTATGAGATAAATTTATTAAGGCTCATTAATTTATTATTAAGGAATGTTTACTGTAGCACTACATTTTAAATCATAAACTATGTAGACTTAGGCAGTGGCGGAGCTAGGATTTTTGTCTAGGGTAGGCCGATCTAAAATTTTTATAAGCGAGACAGTAAAAACGATTTAGAAATTCGGTTAAGTTTTCATAAAAAAATACCCTACAATTCAGTACACAGCTACTAAATTGCATAATAGGTCTTCAGTTACAATACAAATAGTCTCCATCTTTTTAGTTCCAAATCCTATAACTAAATCACACATAATTCATATATAATCGACCAACACAGCCCTAATTTTTATAGTATATATCTATAAGATGCATCAATTAAACTAAATCAAGGAAAAGATCAAACAATAACTAGCTAACAAATCAAATCAGAGTAAAAAACAGTTACAGTTAGGGATTTAGGAGAAATTTGCTAGCACTAAGACAATAAAAACGCAGAGGAAACAAGCCCTCACCGACTGCGGCAAGGCCGTATGGAGCAGCGAAGCTGGGACCGACGGGGAGGCGGGAGCCCGGGGAGGCGGCGGGGCTGTTCGGTTGCGGGTGAGGCCCGGGGACGAGGAGACGGGGCGCGCCGGCTGCCCTCCACCACCGGGGCCGAGCAGACGCTCGCCAGCTGAGACGCGATGGCCGGCGTGCTGGCGCAAAAATGAGGGCACGCGGGCCGTCCCGTGTCCGTCGAGGGCTCGAGGCCGTCTGGGAGGTGAACCTGACTATGCCCTGTTTATCTTTTAGACTAACTAATGTGACAATGGGCCTGACCCATAGCTGAAGTCCAGTGCGCCATTTCCACTAGCCACTCCGAGCGGTCGAACCTGGCCTGGTTGTCTTCAACCATTATCTCCGTCATCCGTCCTGCATATTTCCATGCTCTAGGTTCTAGAACCACTCGTAGAGGTGCAGTTACAGCAGCCTAGAGTATGCCGCACCATACCCGTGCCACCCGCTAGCTCCGCCTATGGACTTAGGCTCTGTTCGCTGAAGCTGAAAACCGATTAAAATAAGCGCTGATGCTGATTTCTTGTGAGAGAAAAATACTGTAGAAGGGCTAAAAAATAAGCGGTTTTAAGCTCAAACAAACAGAGCCTTAAAAAATTCATCTTGCAAAATAGTCTTTATTTGCAAAATTGGTTTTTTTAATTAATCTATATTTAATACTCTAACCAAATCCAGTGTGAATAAGACTACTTTTGAGTCCGAGAAGCAAACACCCCCAGAGCCTGTCTCTAACAATGGCAACCCAAACACACGACCTATTCATTGATTTGGGTCACACAAAGTGAAAAATGACAAACCCAAGTCTTTCCCTTATCCAACCGCGAACCCAAAAGCAGATGGCGCGAGCACGGGGCAGGGCTCGGAGGTGGTGCTCCTGCTCGGTGGCGCGGGCACGAGCGGGCTCAGCGCGCTCTGGACGGCGAGGAGTAGGACGAGAGGAGGTGGAGCAGTGGACGCGTCGCCCTTGCCGGCGCTGACGAGCGCAGGCCCTGCGTTCGTGAGCGTGAGCGCGAGGAGGTCGGCCACCTGCGCGTTCGCCCCGGCAGCTTCTCTCCCTGTTCTGGCGGCTACCTCCCCTACCCCGACACACGCGACGATGGGGGCCGAGCAGCAGCAGGCGGAGTGTAACAACCCTAAAAATCCACACAATCTAAAAATCCCAACAAATTAAAATTTTTCATTTATTTATTGTGAAAACCCATTTTTCTTGTGCAAGCATATAGGTTTCATTATGAAATTGGCAAATAAAGGAGTGTAGTTTGCATTTTAATTCCATTCACATAGAATAATAACTTATGCATCACATTTGGGATTTATTGCAATTTATGTTTGTATTTACTCAATATTTAAAATGGGCAATATATGTATATATACACTAAATTGAAAATAGAAAAGGAGAAAGAGAGTTAGGCCAGCCATTCGTTTCGGCCAGCCGGGTCGCTAAGCCAGCCCAAGCCAGCCCGACCTTCCTCTCCTCATCTCACCGCGCGCGGCCCATGTCGCGGCTCGGCAGCGCACGCGCACGACCGGCACACACACGCTCGCGCTCGCTGCCAACCCGGCCTCGCCTGTCAGCCGCTCTCGCCCCCCCACTGTTCTTCTTCCTCACGAAGGCGACGCGCCTGCCGGGGGTGTCGCGCGAATGGCGTGACCCCGGTCCCACAGCCGACAGCATGGCAGAGCCCTGACCCCGCTGTCCCCCTCCTGTCCCCTCCTTTCTTGGCCGCCAAGCGAACCCGCGCCCATCCGGAGCCCTAGATCCACTCGAGCCACGGCCCTTCGATCGGCCGAGCGCAATCAGGACCGTTCGCCATTGGAGCTGGCCAAGCTCGCCTATAAATTGGAGCACCCCGAAGCCTTACCCTCATTTCCCCTCGCCGCCACCGCAGCACAGACCGGCACACCGCACCAAACCGAGAGATAGAGCGTAGGAGAAGGGCGGAGCAGAGGAGGAGAAGCTGCCGGAGCGCCGCCGCCGCGGAGCACGCCGGAGCCGGACACGGAGGAGAAGCCCGAGCTGCGGACGAGGAGCGGCACGGCACTGCGATCGCTCTGCACGGCTCCGACTCGCCACTGCACCGCCATCCTAACTTCACCGACACCATGGTGAGCCACCGCACGCCACGTCCGAACCTTGCCCTGCTTTTGCCATGGCGTTCCACCCTCGGGACGCGCAGGCACGAGCCTTTACCGGCTCGGGAAGATCACCTGCACCATGCACTCATTCGACCGGCCGAAACCCCCGGACTACAAGCTTGCTAGACCGAGAACGCAGCACGACGCGTTCTCGGCGGAGCGCGCTCACCACCGACGCGTTCCGACGCCGAATCACCCGTTCCGAGCAATCCGTCTAGCAACCGTATAGGTTAGAGCGTCGTGGAGCACCGCCACGACCCCCTCGAGCTAGCTACGCGGATCTAAGCGCTAGAGGAAGCCTGAATCGCCTTGGCCGCGTGCGCCGCGACCTTACCGGAGCGCCGCCGCGAGCCGTCGCCAGAAGAAGGTCATGCCATGGCTAAAGTTCGCCACCAGAGTGTTGTATGCCTCTCTGGCCTCACCAATTTGACAAGACCGCATTCGATTGAACCAATATTTGGTCGTAGCCGCGATGCCGCCTTCCGCCATCGTCGGCGACACGCCGCCGCCACAACCGAGCACCTTGGAAAGCTCGGTAGCCAAAATTGGTAGTTGGTATACCATCGCCATAGACCCTGGACGCGTATACATCCCCTAGAAGACCTCCTTAGCCCCGCCAGAACCTCACAGTCGCGACGACATCGCCGCCGAACACGTTCCGCCTCGCCTAAAATCCGTTCCGAGAACCCCCGGTCGCCTCGCGCTGCGGAGAAATGCCGCCGAGGTTCGCCAAGTCTGCCTCGGCACCGCCGCTAGATAGCCGAGCCCCGAATCACGACTGTCGCCTTGGCTACGTGCGCCTCCACCTCGTCGGAGAACCGCCGTATGCCGAGGGAGAGAAGGAGGCCATACCACGACTCTAAACCGCCACCATCTGGTCGGACGACTGCCTGAGCACGCCAATTGGGGAAAGCCGAGCCCTGTCTTGCCGAAATATGGCCATCGCCGCCCTGTCATGGTCCGCCGCACCGGAGAGACACCGCCGCCTTGAACAGACGCCCTGGAACCCTGCTAGCACCGAATCTCCGATTCGCCCGAGCCTCCCCAGGAGAGCTCGGGAGAGCAGCCCCTTCGGCGCCCAAATCTCCGATTCGCCCGAGCCTCCCCAGGAGAGCTCGGGAGAGCAGCACCCTCGGCACACCAAATCTCCGATTCGCCCGAGCCTCCCCAGGAGAGCTCGGGAGAGCAGCACCCTCGGCGCACCAAATCTCCGATTCGCCCGAGCCTCCCCAGGAGAGCTCGGGAGAGCAGCACCCTCGGCGCACCAAATCTCCGATTCGCCCGAGCCTCCCCAGGAGAGCTCGGGAGAGCGGCACCCTCGGGCGCCCAAAATTTCCGATTCGCCCGAGCCTCACCGGGAGAGCGGCACCCTCGGGCGCCCAAATTTCCGATTCGCCCGAGCCTCACCGGGAGAGCTCGGGAGAGCAGCCCCTTCGGCGCCCACATTTCCGATTCGCCCGAGCCTCCACGGAGACCTCGGGAGAGCGGCACCCTCGGGCGCCCAAATGTCCGATTCGCCCGAACCTCCGCGGGAGACCTCGGGAGAACGGCACCCTCGGCGCCCCGAATCTCCGATTCGCCCGAGCCCCGCCGAGCTAAACCGAACTACGCCGAGCACCGCCAAGCTACCCCCGACCACCGCCGAACTATGCCGAGCTCCGCCGAGATACCCCCAACCACAGCCGAGCTACCACTGACCACCGCCGAGCCACGCCGAGCTACGCCAACTCCGGCAATTCTCTGGGAACCAGCATCGAACACCTGGTGGGCGACCATCGGGTCTGTGTTCTGTTGAGGCGCCACTTGCCGCACTACTGGACCCGCACGCCACGTGGACCAATCCCGAGCTGCCCCTGATTAACCGACCAGTTTTCCCATTTTCAGAAAATAGGATAATCTTCGGAAATTCATAACTTATTCATACGATGTCCAAAAATTGCGCACCATATATCAAAATTCTCAGAAAAATGAGATCTACAATCTAAGACTATGTTTGTGTGCATTTGGCTCTTTATTTTATTGGATTTTTCTGAAATACTCTATAGGAGTCGCTGACGCGACTATTTCGTGTTCGATTTCAGAGCCGGAGGAGGATCTGACTAAGGAAGACGACCACGAGTACTTCCAAGAGCTAGGAGATGACTACGAAGGTGCCACGTCCCACCAAATCCTTAGATCCTATTACGCATTGCAAATGACATTGTTGCTATTGCTTTATGATTATGTATGGATTGGTTGCATGGTAGTATATTTGAATTCCCTGCCTTGATAAGACTTTACCCTGCTATCCGCTGTTAGGTTAGCTGCTGCTTAATTTACTGTTACTCTTCCACTACTTTCTACTTGCTATATGCTATGTGGTGGAATTGAGACGGTGTATAGCTGATTATAACCACTGGGAGAGAGTGCTGCGTGCGTCTTGGGTGCGTGGTAAGGGTTGATGTCGACCAAGTGGGATGTGAGACGAGCCCATGGGGCAAGTCGTGCCGGGGGTGCAACCTGGGCATCCCCAAGCGAGATACCTGTGGCGGGTAAAGTTGTTGAGGAGGTTCCGGGTGGGATAGCCTTGGTGGTTTGAAGCCCGTGGACGGAGGTGCTGTGATAGCACGGGGAGAGTATCCCCTAAGTGGAGATGCCTGCTTGGTCAAACCTAGGATGGACTAGTTTCAGGTTCATGGGAATCCTTTTCTACTCACTCGCTTCTGATGGGCGGGAGACGGCTGGACTACTTGGTAGGACGGTGCCACTACTGCTAGGTTGAAAGGTGATAAGGGTGGGCGGAGACGGTCGATGGGTTCCCGTTCCGTTCTAGATGCACAGTACCACTGGATGGGCCCGGTACTGTGTCTCCCAGTCTCAGCATAACGGTGTAGGATCCGGAATATCCCAGGGCTGAGTGGTAGGGTGGCATCGACCTAGGCAAGCAAGCACCCGGAATTCTGCCTAGGTGTTTGCGCAACACCTATGATGGCTAATCTTGTGGGTAGTGAAACCTCTGCAGAGTGTATGGTTGATCGATCGATACATATGCCAACCTGTTGGCTATGGACCTTTCCTGTGAAGCTTCTACTAGTGTAGTGAGTGTTCTCTTCTCCCCCTGGATGACATTTTTCCGGCAGTGTACCCGTTGTGGTAGTGTGCCGCTGAGATAGGCCCGAGAGGGAGTTGGGCCTGTCGAATGAGAGTGAGGTGTGGGTATGTGAGGTGTGGTGATGGGAAAAGGGATGATGGTGTTAACTGGTGATAAAACTTGACTAATTAAACATTGATTACAGCTGCATAGGAAAACCTCAGCCTATAGGTCTGCTTGTATAGCCTTGCATCCACTTTCCACAAAGCAAATGCTGCATAGGTGGGCTCCGTGGCCAGTACAAATCGTACTGATAAATTTGCTGTCAGGTGACGAGAATGAGTACGACTTCAAGGGAGATGATGACGAGGAATAGGGTCACGTGCTACACTCAAGTTGGCCGTGAAGGATGAATCGCTTTCGCATCTTCTAAAGCTTCTCTGATTGTTGATTCCGCCAGTGTGGCGATGTAATAAATATTTATGTAAGACTTATTTACCGTTGTATGGATCCTGGTGGCAACTGAGATATGGGTAATTTCATGGATTGTTCCAAGCAATCTGTTGAATTACAATTCGAGCCTATGGATTTCTCTTCGTGGAAATCGAGGTCGTTTCACGGAGATCTGGGGCAGCGGTGGGGGCCACTAGTACACAAAACCTCAGTACTGGTGGTTGCAAACATATTTTTACTGGCGTTTTTGTGAACCGCCAGTGCTAGGTGTCACTAAAAATCAGCGATTTTTACTGGCGGTTGCTTGTGAACCGCAAGTAAAAATAATTTTTCGAAAACCTGATTTTTAAAATAGCAAAACAAAAAAATTAAATCTGAGAAGGACCCACCGGCCAGCGCCCGCCCGTCTCCGTCGAAGTCGCAAGTCACGGCATTTTTCACGCAAAATTCGCGCGCTACGCGGCCGGTAGGATTCGAACCCGCAACCTCTCTCTCGCGCGTACCCCTCCCTACCACTGCACCACACTCTCACTTAACTATATCCCACTTCGGCTCCCCACAAATTATAACAAACCGAAAGTAAATTGATTGTTTGAGGCACTAAATGAATTCAAATGAAAAAATTATCAACTACAAAGTTGAGTAACTTTTAGAGATCTATAACTTTCATGTAGAGTGTTTCTCCATCCAAGGCTTTTATCAAAAGATCAAATTTCAAATTTCAAACTTTGACCGTAATTTACATTAACAAAATGATTTGAAATGAAAAAATTTTCAACTACAAAGTTTCATAACTTTTCGAGATCTACAACTTTTATTTAGATAGTTTTTTCATACGAGGTTATTTGCAAAACTCAAAAAATTAAAATTCAGATTATTTTACAGGCGGGTCACTTAAGGAATCGCCACTAGAAATCGATTTTTAGTGGCGGTTCCTTAAGTGACCCGCCTGTAAAAATGGCGCTGATTTCTAGTGGTGGACGTCAAGCGAAACCGCCAGTAAAAAAATACATGGCGCCACTATAGAGCTTCTGTGTACTAGTGGACACGACGTGGATCTGGGGCGGCGCCTGCGGAGGCCCGGTCGAGGTGCACAGTAAAGCTCCTTCCCAGCGGCCTCGCCTTGCTGACGTGGATCCGCCATCGGGCCGCCACGGGCTGGCCTCGCCACGCTCGCCAATGTGGATCCACCGTTGGGCTCACCGCGTCACGCTCGGCGACGTCGATGCACCGTGGGCCCGCCTCAGGCTCGCCTCGCCACTTTTGCGTCGTATGGAGAGAAGGACGCAATTTTGCGTTCTGTCTAGCAGTGAAGCCAAAAATACCTATCCCATATGCATCATCTGTTGGAGTCCGTTTTGGAGACGAAAAACACTGTACATGAGCTAAAATGAGTTTGGGTCGTCTTTTGGGTTCGCCGCCGTTGGAGACAGTCTTGGAGCAAGTAAAATAGAGGCCACGAGAGGAGAGAAAAAGCAGGCAGGAACCCCAATTCAAGAGTCTGTATTGACAATTGGGTGGACGAGTGTTAGCTTGAGTGGTTGAATCTTAGGTGTGGGAACGCCCCGGTTGGGAGTTAAACTCCCGGTTGCCGCAGGCACAGCTGCGATTTTTGTGGTTTGTGTGGAAAACAACTCCCTGACCTGTCCCGCATCCCAAAGCACAGGTTTGTGGCTCCGGCCCCTCTCACATGGTAACGGGCCCCTGTGTGTAGGCAGGGCATGGGGTTCGGATGTTTTCTCAGCTTGCGTGAGAGGTTTTCTACCTTAAACACAAAGTTGTAACGGCTTCGGGTCTAATTTTTGGCCTGTAATTTTCGGGTTCGGATATCCGAAACATATTGGGTTTGATTTTGGGTTTCGATTTTCACCCGCGGATCCGAAATATAACATTTGAAATAAAAAATTATGTATTTTATTAGTAAATTATTTATGTAAGCTATTAAATTTGTTCTAAATTGAGTCATGAAATTATGTGTTGTTTATTGTCTCTTATTTATCCATTTGAATATGTAATATATATCGTAAATATGTTGCTAAACATTCTTTATTATTTTTCTTATAGCTATATAGCGGCGGCTTTCGGGTTCCGGTTAATCCGTCGGGTTTTAGGTATCCGTGGGTTTCGGTTTTGAGGATAGATTTTCACCCGAATCGGTTTCGAGTTCGAATTTAAAGTTCAAGTTTCGGTTTTGGATGTCGAGAGACTCCACCCAATCCGAATCCAACCCGTTGTCATCCTTACTATCCGCCCGTTGCAGGCTGGGTTTTTTATTGACAATTGGAAAACTCCAGAGCACACTCTGATTTCATCGTTATTTTTTGACCCCATCCGGAAATCTAAGGGACTAGCTAAGTACTCCCACATAAAAATGTGGTAACGATAATAGTACGTTTACAGTCAACTCTTGAAGATATCTCACGTTTTGCCTCCTCAGTCACTACGGGCCACAAGAACATGTGAATATATATGCAGGTGTCTTCGCAATTGTGTTTGATTAACTATTTCCCGATGAAAAAGGAACTTTACGTGCACATTATCAAACATATGTAGGGATTTTAATATTTTGTTGCACAGTTGCACCGCAAAACTGTACCGAAAGTGACATGAACATAGTCTTGACCGTTTGATGCATTATCAAACTATCACCAATAAAAGCGTTGTTCCTCCATCTGTATGGTCCTAACTAGTACCGAATCATATCGTTGTTATTACCTAATAAATTGTCAATTCTACAGCCTCGTGTGTAATTCAGAGGTGCAAACTCACCATTTTCTTTTTTTTCAAAAAGTTGTTAGAACCACCTTTTTTAGCCACACTTCACTCAAATGATAGCTAGGCTCTGTTTGTTTCGGTTTCTAATGGTTTTTTTTATAAATGTAAAGTAAAACAAATTGGTTAAAGGGTACCTTTTTTTTTGAAGAAGTAAATTTGAAAGTTGGGACGCTTAAAAGGAGAGGGTGAATAGGTTTCCAAAAAAAAACTTGGTCTCCGCTTAACAAAATCTATTCAAGTGCGAACATAAAGTTAATATGAATCCTTCTATGTTGAGCTAATTTGCACTACTACAACTGAGGTGGTCACAATCGTTTAGCAACTGTCATCATAGTCGTGTTTATGTTTGGACTGTAAGCACTCGTGGTGATAGTCAAAGCCTTCACAAGCGGCTAAAAGCCGTTTTGTGGAGAACATCAGCGTTGCCGTACTGGTCTGCCTATGTCAAGATTACAGTCATGGCTGTTTTGGCACGTAAATCCATGGGTAGTGATGAGGTCAGGAAACCTTCGGATACAATTATTGATTATAGAATGAGCTTGTTCTTACATTTGTATAATGATTTTTGGTACAACTTACTTTGTTCCACCTATGCATGCCCTTATTTGCTTGTAGGTATAAATGTATCTAACAGTGCAAATTAATCAAAGTTGAACTTACGGTTCATGGGCAGCCTCATAGTGCTTTATTGGAAAGGCCATAACTCATCCATGCGAAATGATATTAAAGTCAATGATCTCTTGTTGGAAAGCTTATTTGATAAGCTTTCAAATGGATCTAGTCCCGACTCAATATCATATAGGCAAGGCCACCATATCGTCAAGACATTATGTCACTGTTTTTGTCGGGAGCTATGTTGTCGTCATGGGCTTGTTGTTCACCCTTGGGATCCTGGCCCAAGTTGGAGTACGTCCCAAGGAGATGAAGAACATCCCAAGGAAACCACCTTTGGAGGCCATCAAGGGCATCCTAGCCAAGTTGGAGGCCCAATCCAACTTGAATTCGAGTCTGCCTCGGCCTCCAGGACTAGCTTGTCATAAACTGGTCACCCAGGACACAAACAGACTCCGTCTTCAACGATCCAAAGATTGATGGAAATATAATTTCATAATCTAACCAATGGTTTTGATTTGAGGTCCAAATTCCATCGAAATCAACATGAATCATCAAAACAAGTTGATGTTCAGAATCTATCAGGGCAATGTGTCGCCGTCTTTTGGGTCGTTTGGGTCTTGTAATGTGTCGGGACTCCTTGAGGACGTGGGTCTTTGGACGCCCTTAGGCTATATATTCAGTAGCCACCACCTATGTGAGGGTTTGGGCTTTGCTTTATATCAATATGTCTTTGAACAATAGCCGTTATCGGTTTGTGAAACCGCACATTTGAGATCTTAATCATATGTTTGAAATTGTCACTTTACTTGAGTTGCGTGTTATCTTGCTCTGGCTTATGTTCTTCCATTTGCAGCAAGCATTAGCCCTCTTTGGCGAGGTCAACCGGATTGTAACATGGTTGATAACCGGAGGAGACATGATGCTAGGGTTGCAGGAATCAGGTCTTTGTAATCTGACATGGTTGATAACCAGAGGAGACATGGTGGCCCATAACGACACATTTTTACCGCCAACTAGAGTCCAAAAAGAAGAGAAATGAATATTTATACACACATATACCTTTACTATTAACAGAATTCCACTTATATTGGTAGAATCAACACTTTTCAGAATTAAAGGCCAATCGCAAGAGAATCATGTCAAAAAGGTGCCAATCTGGAAAGCGTAAACGAGCTCATCAATCAAAGGAAGGGTAAGTAGCCCAACCAGAGCAATACCTAGGCTAGCCCACGGTGCCACAATGACTAGAGCCTAGCCAGGGGCCCACTGTTGACAGTTACTAACGCTATCAAAAGAGTGTGGGCAAATCTATCCTTTAGCAGTGGTAACAAAACTTCTCAACGCAATCACTGGGGTTGTCAATCCCTATACTCAAAGTATGTGGTTGTTGACAATTCTAACGTTGCTACCAGGAATAAAGTTATTCCTAACAACTGCGCCAAAAATGCTTATGGGTATGGCTCTATAGGATAGGTGATGGGATTCTGCAAGCGCACAGAACTATCGTGTAGCACTTTACCTGGGAGTACCAGATGTCGAATTTATATTTTCCAAAGGAAGGCAGGGTTTGTGATTCCTAGGATCTGATAGTCAAAGATCTAGATATGGATAAATGGGGTAACAACCTTAGTGAGGATAAATCAATGAAGGGTAACTAAGGTGGAAACACACTAGGATAATTCTAAGTAGCTCTGGAGTTTATGGGTGAACTCTAGCACAGTAAAAGATCAATTGTTTGTTATACCAAAGTCATGATGGGAATGGGCCGACCCGGCCCTGGCCTTGGACCTGGCCCTATGGCCCCAAGGCCAATTTTAGGGGCCGTGGGTCGACCCGTTTTATCCAAATGTCATGGCCTCATTGACCCAATGGGTAGTATGGGTCGACTCAAATATTTTCTTCCTATTATGAGCAATGAGTACGATCGTTATTTTTAAAATGATATATAAAATATATGATTGAGAAGTATTGTGATACTATTGACGTGCTTTAAAAAATATGAATTAGACTTAGTTATATGAATAAACCAAATTTAAGTATTAAATATTTGCTCTTTAAATATAATATATGTCAATGTACTTTCAAGAATAGACAAATTTGTAAGTTATATGAATAATCATGCTTATTCAAAAATAGAGAAGACTAAAAAATTAAATAAAAATTGTTTTATGACTGTTGGCATTTCTTAACGTCGTTACAAAACATAGACTAAAAGTCCATCCCCAGCAATGGCGCTAGAAATGTTTATTGACATTCCCAACCACTATTACTTCAGAAAGGTAATCCTTAGCCCTTAGTGGCGCCGGCCTAGGTAATGCAGTCTGCTAATAGTAGTTAGAAGTACCAGATTGGCCTTCCTAACCGTCATTACTTACGATATACAAAACTGTGGCACGGCGTCGTGGGGTGCACAAGAATTACAATCCTTAAGTAATGGTACTTAGGTACGCCAATCGATAGCTCAGTAAGGAATAAGATTACTCTGTAAGCGCATAGAACTATCATTGTAGCATTTCAACCCGTGAATATTCAAGGGTGTCGTATTTATAATTTCCCGTAGGAGGGTATGATGAATTCCATCTAGCTTTTGGTATAAACATGATCACTTATTGGATGCATAGGTAGGCATAGCATAGGCAGGGGTTAAAACATGAGTATAAGATAGTGGACACACACATCAAACCAACCTCAAGGATAAAATATAAAATAAAGAATAACTACGAAGCAGGCATTGGTCATATACAGCTATGCAACGAATAGTAATTACATCGAATTAATAAGACTAGGATCAGTACTAAGTTTGGGATGATAGGGAGATCCCCGCAGCTGGTCTACCAGCCGATAGAGACTTTACGAACTCCTACTCAATACCCGAACGTGGGGAAATGCTAGGGATGGACAGGGCTGTCACCACCTGCCCACCTACCCCTCTGCCCGTGGGGTACCGACATATCCGCTGATTCCCGCATACCCGAGCACCACGCCCGTGTAATTGGAAACAACTCCTAACCTCCAGGGACCCCAACCCTTCGGATTGACAGGCTCGGCTAGGAGCAACCATGACAGCACAACGAATTATTTTCCCATCCTTAGTTCTTCCTCTATTCATACTAATTTGATGAACGATGAAGAACTTTGATGAACATATCAAGAACATAACACATAGACTATGAACTAGTTTACATGTTATGACCATAATATGGACAAGACTATACTCTAATTCAGATGCATTGATATATAAATAAGATAAGAGCTTGCTCATAGAGGAGACCCGATGTGTATTCATACCAAGATGTTCTTGATTCCTCCAAGGAGACAAGCTCTCATTGATAGCTTTGCCTTGCTCTACTACTACTAAACTAGAGAACAAGTAAGAAATGTGAGGTGTAGTACTCCAAATGTTGGTGTGTGTGTTGGAGGGGGTGAAGCACATCTATTTATAGTTGATCAAGGGCGGTTTGGGCGTTCTAAGTATGGTAGGAGGTGAAACCGCCATCAGGGAACCGCCTTGAGTATTGTGGCTGAAGACTGGGCCCGGGAAGTGTCACCTGGGGGGCGGCCGCCCCCGGGGGCGGTCGGTCCCTGGGAGGCGGCAACTGGCCACCGCCTTCGGGTGGTCGGTTGCTCCCTGGGCCTGGGCCTCTCCCGCGGTTATGGATGGATTTGGTTCTTTGTTTTACTTGGGCTTTCTCATTTTCTTGGTTTGCGCCTTCTTTGAATACGCTTCCTGGAAGTGCGCTTTCCTTGGTATTTTCATGTATTTCCACGTGCTATCCCTGTAAGTTAGGTGCACAACAAAACTCTTGGAAAGGTTAGATAAAGCCCTATTCTTTATTTGTTTTAGTATTAAAATGATGTTATATTTATGTTGCTAAGGATCGCCAACAATGACTAGTGGGTCGACCCATATTACCAATTGGGTCAATAAGATCCGGCCCTATCGACCCATTTTAGACTTTAGGGCCGGCCCTTATGACCCATTGACCCTACTTTTGTGGGTCAGATCAACTACCCAATGGGTTGACCCGACCCATTCCCATCCATATACCAAAGGGTCTGCTATAGCAGGGGCGTGTAAAGTCCTAAACTTGCCTGGGGTTCGATTGGTTAGGCACCATACACCTACAAGCCCTACGCTGATAAAACTAGACCAAACGTGTGGAATCCAGATGATTCTAGGGCTGTCACCACCTAGAACCTACCACTACTATCCGTGGGCCTAACGACACTCAAGGGTAAGATTATAGCCTAAGCACCGCGCTTAATTTATAAAACTTACTACTCTAACTCAGGCCTAAGAATTAGAGCACTTTAACCAAGCAATAAGCAAGTATACAACTACTTAAAGTATAATAATAAATAAATGAAGCAGGGGATCTTTATTACCGATAAGAGTGAAGAACACCGCAGAGAAGGTCGCCGACAAGCCCGGCTCCTCCGCAGATTTCCTCCTTCTCCAAACTTCTCTCTCACTACTCTACTCTTCTCCAGCTAGCACTATTCCTGAGAGCAGAGCTTCGCTAGAGAGAGAGAGAGAGGAGCTACATACTGACTATGAGCTGAATCTCTAGTGATTTGCTAGTGATTCTCTAGTGGTTTCTGCTTACAAGTGAGGAAACAAGTCCTATTTATAGTGTAGGAGAGCTCCAAGGGTACTTGTAGGCGTCCTGGAGGTCGGTGGCGTGAAGTGGTAGGGGGCGCCCTACTAGGAGGGCGGGCGCCCCCCTTGGATGCACCGCCTTGCATTCAACGACCCTCATTCCCCCTCAAAGGCGGTTGCAAGGTCAGTTGGTGCCCTGATTTGGCGGTGTGCAACCCCTGGGAGGATGACATGTGGGTCCATTGATCCATGGCACATCACTTGATCACCATTAGATGAAAACCGACTTTGTTTGATGGCTTGGATGACTCCTGGGGACCTTCCCTTGGATTGTGGACGTGGCACGCAGTAGTGACAGGGCGGGCGCCCTGTTGATAGGGCCAACAGATCCTTGTTGTTGACGGTGGATAACGTCAACTTTTATTAGAACTTTAGACACCAAAGGATATATGAATACACACTAGTATAGGGTTTTAACTGACAATTTCCACGAGTTTTGCATGTTCTGTATTTTCCAAGGGCTATTCTAGAAAAGCGTAAAAGAAGGATTAAAGAGCATAAAAGACACGAAACTTAACTGTGAAGGAAACATCGTCATCAGGACGTGGGAAGGATCTAGAGAACACCCGAAGCAACCGGGGCCCCACCGCCGGCTGGCGCCAAGGGGGGGCCGGGCGGCGCCCCCCTAGGGTTTTGCCGCCGCCTTCTGGAGTCTTCTTCCACCGCCTCCTACGATGCATCTCGGCCCTTGGTTAAGTCGGTTTGATCCTACGGCGCACGTGGAACCCACCGGGCTCTAAATAAAGGGGCAGACCCCTCTGGAGCATCCAATCATTCATCCAAGGCATCAAGTCTTCGGTCAAGCCATCAAGAGCCTCCTAGTTCATCAAGAGCCTCCTAGTTCATAGTTCTAGCCTAGTTAGATTAGAAGTAGAGGAGTTCTAGTTCTTCAGCGAGATCTGGAGCCCCGACGTCTGTCGGGAGCGCGGAGTTCGGTATAGTTCTAGTTCTTTCTCTATTATTGTATTCTTCATTATGATTAGGGAAACATTGTTCTTAATAGTTCATATATTCTTGATTACAATAGTCTTTGTCTACTTTGATTATATGTCTAGTATAGTTGGTTTGATCTTATTGAATTCATGTAATTGCTCGTATAGCGTTTATCCATACGATCGATGGGTAGATGATGAACGATATGTAGATGTGGTGTCTAGGTATTCTGTTTATCTGTGAGTGCACCCTGATGTGCCGAGTCGTGTGGTAGATCGCGTAGGTGACAGGTACGTTGAGTCCTCTGTAGTCCACCCCCGTATGTAGGCAAGCAGGCACGGTCGCGAAGTTGGGTGATAACTCTGTTTCACATCCTTCCTAGATGATGCCCTTTACATGTGATCATGATATAGGACTAATCTAACAATAATTGCTAGATGTAGTTGCACTAATTAGAGTTATTCATTGACGTAGTCATAGAATTACCTTAGATATTAATTCCTTAGTTTATCCATTGGCTAGCTATTGCTATGACTAGAGAGTGCTCTGATGTTTATCTTTTATTTATGATGCTTGATCATACTTATCACCTTTATTTATCTTATTTATCTTGTGACCTCTACCTGTTATGAGTAGAGTAAATGACATCGGTAATGTCACTTATGCATTGTATATAATCACTATCAATGTAATAGATTAAAGTTTATCCTAGTCCTTCCTAGTGGTATAAATATAAATCGACAACCTGGTAGACTCTAGGTAAAATGCTACAATGGTATAATTATCTGTCCGCTTGCAGAATTGATCTTAGTTTATATTTATTTATTTCTGCCTAGTCACATTGAATAATATATGAAACCTTTATTTATTCTTAGCATATATAACTAGGGATGACAACCTAGTTCATGCATAAGAATGTTGGTAATAGATAAGTGGCTAGTTGCTAATGGCAAGTTAATTAATTACCATACATCTTCTAATCTCGCTTCTCGTACTAAAAGTTATATAGTTATATTTGGCGACGTTAGTAGATGTCAACACTTGTGACACATTTCTGAGCCGTTGATGTTGAATCAACATGCCATAGGCCATTTGGGAGGATGGCACACAGATCCGTGAGGTGGCATGTCAATTTGGCAAGAATGATAGGGTGGGCACCCTATGTGGAGGGCGGCCGCCCCTCCTCTGGCTCCCACGTGGCAGCTGAGGTTCCAGCATATCTTGGTTTGCTTTGTTTTTGCCTGTTTTCACTATTTTTCCTGCATACACAATATTTCTCCAAGGACATGTGGAACTAGGTGAGTTTCAAAGTGAGTTCTTTGCATTTCATATGGTTTTACCTTGATTATGGGTGAAATGTTGACGGTAAAACAGGGTGTTAGCGACCGTCAACAAACTCCCCCAAGCTAACCTTTTGCTTGTCCTCAAGCAAAGATGTGGTTTTAACATGGCAATGTTGGATCAAGAATTTCTTCAATGTAATAATTCACAAAGATCTTATATACAAACCAACACTATTATAGTATTGAGCATGGTTCAGAAATTCATCTTGTGTCTTAACTATATGGGGTTTTTTGCTTTTTCACCTTGGGTTATGCAAAAACAAGATAGAATAGGTAAGTAGATACTTTATCCTTTACTTTGGTAGAGTGAGACCATTTACTAGAGAGTTTTTACCCTTTTGAAAATAAAATCTTGCTTTGGTTCCCTTAATGGCACTCTCAACCACTCCTTAGTGTGATGAACCTCACAAGAGCTCAAAGGAGCTTTTCATGTCTATCCTAAAGCTTATGTGGGGCTTATAGGATTGGAGCAAAAGTATACTTGAACTGAATATATTGCAAGGTTAGACTCTTAGATCATAGGGAGCAACAAGCCATACAAAATGATCAAGATGTGCAAGTGTAAATTATTTGGTGGGCTCCTTGAGACTTCTTTCTTTGTCTTAAATAGGGGAGAGCATGTTTACTGAATATATAGTTTTTTTTAACGAAGCAGAGATATATGGGCACCTGCCCATGGGACATTTGTCCTCTCTTTTTTTTTGCTTTCCTTGAGCACTTGCTCTCTTTTTTTTTCAGTAACCTATACTCCCCATCTATCAAAAGGGCAAAGCTTGATTGTGGTTGTTTGTCTCAATTGGTGTATGGAGCATAGATGTATACTTCCAGTGTAGAAGTAATACATAGTTGGAATGTGTACGTGATCTTGATCAAAGAATATGATTAGTTTCTCTACCTAGATCAAATAAGGTCTAAACAGGCTCAAAACAGACAAGAACTTTTTCTTTTGGTGGTTTCAGTGTTTGTGGATATATGGCTCGATGGTAGGTAATTAACTCCATAAAGGGACCATAAGCAAGAATTTGAATTTTATAAATAAAAAACTCTAGTTGGTTCTCACTCATTCCTTAGGCAGGGTAAAAGATCTACTTATACCAACTTCAATCTTACAAGAGCATAACTTAGGTTATTAGCATGTTCATCCCACAATAGTGTTTGACTTAAGACAAATTTTTAGATATCACACTTAAAACTTTCATAGTAAGGGGTTGTATAACAAGATTTTGAAAATCATCACAGAGCAATTGTTCATCATTTCCAACAAAGCCATATTATGTTCTTTTTCTTCTTTTCTTGGATATTTTCAAGGCAAAAATTTAGGACTACTTTTCATGTTATAACTCACAGCAAATAAGAAAAGTGCTGGGATAGAGATCATACCTTAGCGAGGATGACGGCTCCCCCAAGCTAGCTTCTTTTCCAGGGTAGGAGTTTCTTCTTGGTCAGGTTATTTCCTCTTTTGCTTCTTATTTATTATGATCACTAGCTACTAGGCTTTGCTTTTTATTTATTGCTACTATGATAAATCAAATTGATTTTTTATTATCATCTCTCTATTATTATTATTATTATTATTATTATTATTATTATTATTATTATTATTATTATTATTATTATTATTATTATTATTATTAAATGATCCTAACTAAATGCAAGACATAATCTTAAACATGCTTCTAACAATTTATTGATTTAATGCATGAAGAAGGGAAATATGCAAATGCAGTAATTAAAGAGAGAGATAGAATACTTACTCCCATAGTTGTTCTTCCTCGGAAGGAGGTTCTTCCTTGATCGATGTCTTCTTCTCATCTTGTCTTTCTTTGATGGTAGTGGGATCTAGTGTAGAGGTTGTAGATGATGGTTCTTTCTTAACCTCATATCTATCCTTCTTGCTTCTCCTGATTCTTCGTTCCCTCCTCATCATGGATCGACTCTTATTTCTCTGCATGTTAGTTGCATGGTGCGGTGCACAAGAGAAAACAAATCTCTCTTTCTTCCCATTTATATAGAAATCCATGCTACCACTAGCAACAAATATACATGCATTCACAGTATTCAAGAAAGGTCAGCCAAGAATGAGGGGTAAGTTGTCCCTATTACCCATGTCTAAAATCATGAAATCAGCAGGCACAAAGTTGTTTCTTACTTTTACCAGAACATCACAAAGTACTCCTTCTATGTAGCAAGTTGTTTGATCAGCTAATTGCACATATGAAGAAGTTGGTACTAGCTCAGTGTAGAACAACTTTTCATAATATTCTTTAGACATGATGTTAATGCTAGATCCTAGATCACATATAGCATTATGGAACTTTTGAGATTGAATAGAACAAGATATGACAGGGGTTTCAGGATCTCCCTTTTTAGTTGGAAAATTCCATCCATCTAGTTCATAGCCATGATAACTAATAGTAACAAGATTAGTAGATTCCATGGTTGTTTCAGGCTTTCCTGGTATTCTATCTTTTTCAAAAGATAGAATTGCAGCAGCTAGTTGTGCTAATTGGGTTTCAAGCATCTTATTAAAACTAAGTTGATTCTTAATTGCAGAAGAAAAATCATCCAATTTAGCATTTATGCTATCTAGCATCCTATCATTAGCATGGAGTTTTTTGTTTATGCTATCAGTCATTCTACCTTTGACCATAGACAAGATCTTTAAGAGAAGGATAGTTATTACCTTGGTTGTTTGGACGTTGCGAAGAATTGAAAGTGTTACCTTGAGAATTGGTGCGCTGAATCCATCCTTGATTTGAAGAACGAAAACTGTTATCATTACTGATGAAGTTGAGGTCTTCATGTGTCTCAGGACAATAGAGTCCAGAATGGCCAACTTCACCACAGACTTGACACGTCATGTGAGTCTCCATGGCTTGCACGGTCTCAGGTGTACGCATCTTCTCGCAATTTTCTAGCCTTTTGGCCAGTAGGTCCACCTTAGCTGCAATCATGTCAGCTTCCTTTAAAGAATGCATAGCTCGCTTGCGCGGTTGCAGACGTTCCTCGTTCCATCCTTGATTGGACACCATCTTCTCGATCAAAGCCTTTGCATCTGTAACTTCAAGAGAAAAGAATGCTCCACCGGCGGCAACATCTAGATGGCTTCTATCAAGAGGGGTTAATCCATGGTAGAAGTTTTGGATCAAAAGCCAATCTTTCATACTATGGTGTGGACAGGCAGCGACATACTCTTGCATTCGTTCCCAAGCCTCGGGAATTGATTCATTGGTTTATTGTTGGAAACTAGAGATCTTATTGTGAAGAGCATTGGTCTTGCCTAAAGGAAAGAATTTTACTAGGAAAGAGTTGGAACACTTTTTTCATGTGTCCACATTATTTCGGTTCATATAGAACCATTCCTTGGCTTTTCCTAACAAGGAGAAAGGAAAGAGTCGCAAACGAATTGCGTCTGGGGTTATTCCTTTAATGGTAAAGGTGCTGCATATCTCCAAGAAGTGTTGGAGATGTGCATTAGCATCCTCATGAGCTTTGCCACAAAATGGGCTAGCTAGAACCATTGTGGTCAATGCGGGCTTTAACTCGAATTGAGTGTTTGCCTCGATGACACCAAGGCCTGTTGCTATATTAGCAGCAGAAGGTGCAGAGAATTCACGGATGGTCCTTTCGGCGATATTCGTGATTCTAAGGATAACTATCTAGACTTGACTCAAATCAGAGGAATTCAACAGTTGCCTTCCCCGGCAACGGCGCCAAAAATGCTTGTTGACAGTTACTAACGCTATCAAAAGAGTATGGCCAAATCTATCCTTTAGCAGTGGTAACAAAACTTCTCAACGCAGTCACTGGGGTTGTCAATCCCTATGCTCAAAGTATGTGGTTCTTGACACTTCTAACGTCGCTACCAGGAATAACGTTATTCCTAACAACTGCGCCAAAAATGCTTATGGGTATGGCTCTATAGGATAGGTGATGGGATTCTGCAAGCGCACAGAACTATCGTGTAGCACTTTACCTGGGAGTACCAAGTGTCGAATTTATATTTTCCCAAAGGAAGGCGGGGTTTGGAATTCCTAGGATCTGATAGTCAAAGATCTAGATATGGATAAATGGGGTAACAACCTTAGTGAGGATAAATCAATGAAGGGTAACTAAGGTAGAAACACACTAGGATAATTCTAAGTAGCTCTGGAGTTTATGGGAGAACTCTAGCACAGTAAAAGATCAATTGTTTGTTATACGAAAGAGTCTGCTATACTAGGGGCGTGCAAAGTCCTAAACTCACCGGGGTTCGACTGATTAGGCACCGTACACCTACAAGCCCTACACTGATAAAACTAGACCAAGCGTGGTGGAATCCAGAGGATTTTAGGGCTGTCACCACCTAGAACCTACCACTACTATCCGTGGGCCTAGCGGCACTCAAGGGTAAGATTATAGCCTAAGCACCGCGTTTAATCTATAAAACTTACTACTCTAACTCAGGCCTAAGAATTAGAGCACTCTAACCAAGCAATGAGCAAGTATACAGCTACTTAAAGTATAACAATAAATAAATGAAGCAGGGGATCTTTATTACCGATAAGAGTGAAGAACACCGCAGAGGAGGTCGCTGACAAGCCCGGCTCCTCCGCAGACTTCCTCCTGCTCCCAACTTCTCTCTCACTACTCTACTCTTCGCTAGCTAGCACTATTCCTGAGAGCGGAGCTTCGCTAGAGAGAAAGAGGAGCTACATACTGACTATGAGCTGAATCTCTAGTGATTTGCTAGTGATTCTCTAGTGGTTTCTGCTTACAAGTGAGGAAATATGTCCTATTTATAGTGTAGGAGAGCTCCAGGGGTACTTGTAGGCGTCCTAGAGGTCGGTGGCGCGAAGTGGCAGGGCGGGCGCCTTACTAGGAGGGCGGGTGCCCCCTTGATGCACCGCTTGCATCCAACGCCCCTCATTCCTCCTCAAAGGCGGTTGCAAGGTCGGCTGGTGCCCTGATTTGGTGGTTTGCAACCCTCGGGAGGATGACATGTGGGTCCATCGATCTATGGCACATCACTTGATCACCATTGGATGAAAATTGACTTTGTTTGATGGCTTGGATGACTCCTGGGGACCTTCCCTTGGATTGTGGACGTGGCACGTAGTAGTGACAGGGCGGGCACCCTGTTGATAGGGCCACCGGATCCTTGTAACACATTTCTGAGCCGTTAATATTGAAACAACGTGCCATAGGCCATTTGGGAGGATGGCACACGGATCTGTGAGGTGAAATGTCCATTTGGCAAGAATGACAGGGCGGGCGCCCTATGTGGAGGGCGGCCGCCCCCCTCTGGCTCCCACGTGGCAGCTGAGGTGCCAACCTGTCTTGGTTTGCTTTGTTTTGCCTGTTTTCACCATTTTTCCTGCATACACAATATTTCTTTAAGGACATGTGGAACTAGCTGAGTTTCAAAGTGAGTTCTTTGCATTTCATATGGTTTTTGCTTGATTATGGGTGAAATAGTTGACGGTAGAACAGGGTGTTAGCGACCGTCAACACCCACCAAAGCAAGGCGGTGCCTAGGCGAGCTAGGGCTGGCGCGCCCACGGCTCTAGTGGCACCACCTTGGTCAACCTACTGAGGTAGTTCACAGGTCAGTTAGGGCATGTACCTAGGAATATTCCCCTAAACCGTCCTAGACATCCTATATAAGCATGGGGAGAGCTCCCTCTCTCAGAAAGACACCACACTTGATCTATATATCTCTACCTCCCTCTAATTCCTTAGTCTACCTAGTAGAGTAGAGGAGAAAGCTAGGAGCTACTTGGAGAGCTTGTCTCCAAGAGAGAGGGGATATTTGTTGAGAATCCATTGTGCCTTGTTTCTTATTCAAGCTCTCATGCCCTTCATAGTACAGTAAGCTTCCTTTGCTTGATGTGATTTAGAGTACAGTAACCTTCTTGTTATATTCATGTTATATGAACTAGCACATAGTTTATATGAAATGTTCATAACCTGTTCATGCTTGTTCTTTATCGTTCATATGATTTATTTGAGTAGGATTAGGATTAGAGTGATTGTTCGTTGTTCCTTCGAGTTTGCCAATATTCTAGCTCTCAATCCGTAAGGTTGGAGTCTTGGGATAATATGGGTAGTTTCTTTGTACTCGTTCGGGTCGCATACAGCCTTAGCAGTAACATGAGATTAGATCTACACTAACCAAAGATTGATCCGATATTGTACACGGTCTGTGAAACATCCTCGATTTTCCACGAAGGGAAAATCCACATAATGAGTTATGATGTGATCAAACCAAAGCTTGATTCCATCACATTATCATATATCAGTTGAATTCAAAGTCATACCGCATATGATTACAAGCTTTACAAGGATTACCTCATTTGAGGATACACCTATTACATGTTTAATCTAGTAGAACCGCATCTAGACGTCATCAGGGTCGGCAGAACATGTCGTCGGGTGAAGGCTCCTCCTTCACGGGTATCGTTAGAGTTATTCTTGGCGCAGCATTACCTTCATTTCCTGAACCAAACTTGAGCGTAGGCAGGAGACCTCCTAATCCTTCTTTACCTCTATATCTTTAGAAGTCAGGTATTTTGCACACCGCCAGATATGTGTAGGCCATGGTCAGCACCGATGAGCTTTAGTGGAAAAGAGAAAGCAAAGGATCTGGCGATCCTAATATTTGGCTGTGGTTTGCATCCTTAACGCCTGCAAAGTAGCATCAAGTAATAAATATTATAATAGTTTGTCAAGTTTTAGCACATTCCCAAACCATATGTCCACACATCCGTCCAGTCCATCCATCCCATACACCATCACACACACATACCTCGCGCTCAGTCGACAGGCCCAACTCCCTCTCGGGTCCTGTCTCAACGGCACGCTGCCACACCAGTCACACTACCGAACAATCATCATCCAGGGAGAGAAAAGAATACCACTCTCTACACTAGTCAGAGCTTCACAGGAAAGGTGCATAGCCGATGGGTCGGCATATGTATCGATCGATCAACCATACACTCTGCAGAGGTTTTACTACTCACAAGATTAGCCATCATCGATGCTGTACAATCATCTAGGCAGAATTCCGGGTGCTTGCTTGCCTAGGTCGATGCCACCCTACCACTCAGCCCTGGGTAACTTCGGGCTCGAACCGAAACGCGGAGACTGGGAGAGATAGTACCAGGCCCAATCTGTGGTAGTGACATACTAGGACGGTGCTGGAACTTCCGGCATCCGCCATCGCCCACCCTATCACCTTACAACCTAGCAGTAGTGGCACCGCCCTACCAAGTAGTCCAGCCATCTCCGTCCCATTCCAGAGCGAGTGAGTACCAAAGGATTCCGGTGAACCTGGTACTAGTCCATCCCAGGTTTGACCAAGCAGGCATCTTCTCTTAGGGGATACTCTCCCCGTGCCATCACGGCACCTCCATTCATGGGGTTTCAAACCACGCAGGCTATCCATCCCAGAACCTCCTCATAAACCATTACCCGCCACAGGTATCTCTCGTGGGAATGCTCAGATGCAACTCCCGGCAAGACTTGCTTACACAACTCGTCGTGTATCCCACTTGGTCGACTCGACCCTCACCACACACCCAAGACACACGCGCACGCTCATAGTCCTCCAGTCTGGCATCCCAAGCCAAACCATTCCCAGAGGTTCACCACCAGCATCACATCACAGATACAATGCGAGTGGAGTTAATAAATATGGTGGTGTAACATGCAAGTGTTGGTATTAATTAAGTGTCACTTGGAAAATTACTTAGCCACCTCTTTTAAACCTATATCTCTTACAATAACTAAGTTATCATCCCTAGTATGAATATAAGACACATGTATGGAAACTACCCAGATTAATACGAAGCAGTTATTATGAATGCAAGTGACTAAAGAGGATAAAATATAAATAATCAAGTCTCAAGTATCTGCAAGCGCACAGATTAATTGCACCATTGTAGCATTTTACACGAGTATTCCAGGGTTGTCAATTTTTATTTTTACCACAGGGAGAAGGTATGGAGTCAGACATGAGTAGATAGATTCAAGATACATTACTTATGAATAGAATCAATCACATAGCACATACTTAAACAGGGTAAGCCAATAATAAAGATATGGATATGTTGATAATAAAGTCTTAAATAAATTTCCAGAGAGGTGTGGACTAGTCAAAGTTAAAGTCAACAAGAGATCAGATTCTTATGTCATTCCTAATTAATTATGTTATTCATCTACTCTAGCAAATATACAATCATGTATAGCACAATTGGCTCTTTATCTATGCATCAGGAACATTATTCAGGAAGAACAAGAGCAGAGCAAGTCAACCTTCATAATCTAGTTCTACTCTCTCTACATATGGGGAGTGGACTACAGAGGACTCAACGGGAGTGTCACATCCACGATCTACCACATGACTGTTGACGGTAGTTATACCATATTTTTACCCCATCAAAACCGTCAACAAGACATTCTTTCTGGAAGGAAACCACTGAACATATAGTGACTTAGGTACAAATAACTTGGTTCCACATGTACTTGTCAGTATTTGGTTGCAGGCACTCAGAACAGGTACTTTTCAGTGACCGTAAGCTCCATATGAAGGTTGGGCAACCAACCAAGTATAGCCAAATGACAAACCAACTTCACAATCATTAATATCATAGCTTCTGGAGACAATGTGCAAAAGATGGGCATAATGATGGGGTCGGTCGACCCCACCTTGGGCAAGCCAGCACCACCATTGTGCTTAGAATTGCATGGAGAAGTCACCTGCAGAAGATGGAACTTTGGTCCCACCAAAGGGGGGTTGGCCGACCCCCATATGGCACCTTCCCAGCCACAGCCAGACAACCAGGATCCTCCCAGCACAGTCCCAAGCAAGTGCCACCCTTGGATCACAAGTGTGTTTCCTCTCAACGATAAAAGATGAAGTCGCATGGATCCATGGGCCCACAACGAAAGAACCGACGTTACAAGAAAGGAACCAACACCTAGAATGGACTCTATGACATGTGGGGACACTCACCCATGGTCCCACCTGACATAAGTGGGTCGGCCGACCCCCACTTGGTGGGCCCCGAAGCTCAAATTCACTCTACCATCATAGGAAACCTTCTAGAAGACCCTGGCTAGGCCCACCTGCCATAGAAGGGGTCGGCTGACCCCCTCCTCGGTCCCAGCCAGGTCGGTTGAACCTCCACCACCTTCCTCATGTTGAACATGTGATGGAAAAGCTCCACCCTTGATCCTAAGGCAGTTATATGGCGGTTTGATCCAATGGTGCATGATGGAGGTCACACGAATTGATGACATGGCAGTGGAGTAGCCTCTACTCCACCTCCCCCTATAAATACCCCCCATAGGCCTTCACTTTAGAGCATGATTCACAGGAGAAACCACTATGTAGTAGCTTTATCTCTACTATAGTGTTGTGCTAGTTGGGAGAGAGTGAGGGAAGTCTTTAGGAGAAAGCCCTGGGCCTGTCGGGAGTCTTCTCCAAGGTGTACCTCAGCGGATACGAATCTTCAAGTAAGTTTTACATCTGAGTCCTTCTAGTATTTGATATTCTAGTTCTGGTACTATAAGTATATACTTGCTTTACCTGTACATTGCTTTACTTAGTGAAGTGCTCTAGTCTCTCGCGAAGTTTAGAGTAGTAAGTGTAGTGTAGACGTGGTGTCTAGACTATATCTTACCAATGTAGGCCACTTGTCGCACGGATTGTTTGTGAGAGTCAGCAAGTGGTGACAGCGTTGTCTGGTCTTAGTATCCCACCACGTGTGTAAGACAAATTATTAAAACGGCAGGGCATCAATACAATAGCATGGCCGCCTCGGGTAGAGTTTTACCTCCTACTGTTTTGCCTATCGCCTCTTGTAAAGGGAGGAGATGGTAAACCTCTTTATATTTAGAACCCCAAGACCAGATATCTTTGCTACATAAGAACCTATCTACCTAGTTATCATAGATCCTTTGTCTCATCACTGGACGGTCTTGAACCTAGTTGTAACACTTCACGTTCCCCGTGAAAAATACGATACCTGGAATACTCCCGGTGAAATCTACATTGACTACCGTATGCTTGCGGTATATCCGTTTGCCACTTCTGGTGTCAATAAGCTTTCTGGCGCCATTGCTGGGGAACGGTAGCTGTTCTAACTTAGAACCAAGTCGTCCGAGTTATCCTTCTTTTACCTTTCTTTTCTTTTTATCCTTTCCACACTATGAACCAAACAACCATCTCTCATCTTGCCGCTCCAAAGGGCGCTTGTTTGGAGACACTACCATCATCACAACCCATTCTTTCTCCTAGCTATGAGCTTCGCCCTAGTTTCATAGCTAAGGTTTAGGAACAATCTATTGCTGGGGAAGAAGATGAAAACCCCTACTATCATTTACGTGAATTTGAGCAATTATGTTCATGTCTTCGCATTGAAGGCATGACACGAGATACCTTGAAATGGAAGCTATTCCCATTCCCTTTGATAGGAGCAGCTAAACATTGGTATGCTCGACATGTAGAGAGTGCACACGGAGAGTGGGAAAGCCTTCAATCCAAATTCTGCCTAGCTTTCTTCCATATCTCTCGTGTTGCTCATTTTTGACTAGAACCTTCAAACAAAAGGAGAAGGAGACTCTAGGTGCGGCATGAGCCCGTTTCACAGACCTAGTATCCCTTGGTCTTGATCTTGCTATTATCGAGCCAATATTGTTACAACACTTTTACCTCGGACTTAGCAAAGATTCCACACAATTCCTTGATATATCTTCTGGAGGAGCATTCCTTCGTTGTACGTTGGTGAAGGGAAGAAACTTCTTGCTAAAAATCTTGAAAACACTTCCCACACTCACATATACGGTGAACCTCCTGAGGAAGAAAAGGAATTAATCCACAAGCAGAAAGAAATCCCGATAGCCAAATCAAAATCAGTCCCATCCAAAGATTCCGCCATCGATCCTGAACCACAAATATCGAAGGGGGAAGAAATTTGTCCTATAAATTGCTCCTTCGATTTCGAGGCTAAACTCTTAGATGATCTTGCTAGTTTTGGGAATACATACAATTATCCTATCCAAAAGAGACCTTCCAAGAGACACCGCTCAAACCATCTCGAGAAGAAATCTCTACAGAAACCTCCCAAAACAACATCATTTTCTGCCTTGAATTCTCATGTGGCACATAGGGAAATATCTAGGATCTTGGATGAACCTCCAAAAGGAATGTTGACTGTGCCCATAGAAGGAGAGCCAAAATGCCTAGAAGAAAAATCTATCCTCTCCTCTTCTATGCCCACATCTGCCATGTCCTTTGAACCCATTTCTAAACTCATCCTTGGTCCCGATGATCCCAATGGTGCTCTTCCTTCTAAGTCTTATGATGATCCAGTCATTGACTCTGGGGATTCATTAAGACACCCGAGACACGGAAGTCATGAGGGCCATAAATCTAACCAAGAAGAAAAACAACAACAGTTGGAGAATCCATCCACTGTTGTAAGTCATAATAGCAATGTTGGAAATAGATGGAGTAGAATACTCACAGATTGTTCTTGATGTAGATGAACTAGTCGGCTCCGAAGTACTAGGATGATCGGACTCATCTGATGGATGATCTTGCAATGTAGGTTCCCTCGATGAAGATGGGCGAGATCCAGAAGTCATTTTTGGAGGAGTGAGATTAGCTGTCGCTCTTCTAAGAATTGACTCAGGGTCTTCATGAAAATCTTCAGGTAGATTGAATCCAGCCATTGTAGCTATCTAGCTTAATAGTCACCACAAAAAGACAAATAGGTGTGATCTCGCTAAAGAACGGGGTTAGTTCTATAGCAAACACAAAAGAAAATTTAGGCCAATTGCTTCCCCGGCAACGGCGTCAGAAATGCTTGTTGGCAATTCTAATGTCACTACCAAGAATAGAGTTATTCCTGATAACGACGTTAGAAAAGCTTATTGATAATTCCTATGACTATTGTAGAATTCCGCAAGCGCACAGAATCTATCAATGTAGCACTTCACTTGGGAGTAACCAAGTATCATATTTATTTTCACAGGGAAGCTTCTTATGGCTAGAGATATCCAGTGGTAAGCTAAGAGCGAGTACAATTTATGATCAAGGGTGAACTAGTATAATGATAACTAATCCAAATAATCTAGTTTTGAGATAGAGCCAATCAACGACGTAGACAGTAATGAGCTCAAGAGTGAAATACAAGGTAACACAGGTAGGTTAACTCCAATTAGCACTTCGAGGGAATGCGCGATCCCAAATTACTGGGGTTACTCACATCCAGAAAAACCCTACGCTGATAAAACCAGACCGAACATGGTGGAATCCAGAGGATCTTAGGCCTGTCACCACCTAAGACCTACCACTACTATCCGTGGGTCCAGCCGCAATCCAAGGTAACTTCTAGTCTAAGCACCACAATTACACTATAGGTTACTACTCTAACGTCGCGCTAAGATTAGAGCACCGTCTAGTGGCGAAGATCCCGCACTAAGTGTATGAAAACCGATAATTAATCCCCTAGTACTACCTCAACTTGAGCACTCAAAGTAATACTTAAAGTAAATACTTGGAAGTAAATACTAAAAGTAAGTACTGAAAGTAATGCGGGAAATGTAAGTTCTAGAAGGGAAATTATATTACCGAATCAAAGAGTACGTTACAAAGGAAGCGCCCGAGAGAGAGAGAGAGAGAGAGACCTTTGCAGAGCTCTCCTACTCTTCTGCTTCTCTTCACTCACACTCTCACTACTAGCCTTGCTAGGAGGCTTCTCACTAGATGAGCTAGGATGGACTAAACTCCAAATCTCTCTATTCTTTCTATGCTGATTACAACTGAAGCATTCGGGGGATATTCATAGCACTTGGAGTCCCCTGGGGTACTTGTAGAGGTGGCCGGAGATCGGTGGGCCGAAGTTTTAGGGCGGGAGCCCTACTAGGGGGCGGGCATCTGTCACACACATATTTTAAGAATAAAATAGGATGCATAAATAACTCATATGTGCCCTAGGAATAGTCACACATATAAGCTGACAAATTATAAACAGTATCATCACAGTGCTTACAATACGAATAGACATTTATTACATAGTCTTGAACAAATATAGATCAAATAGATAAATAATAACTAAGTCAAAACGCTGGCGGAAGCTCCAACACAGGGACACGTCGACTGGGAGACACCAAGTCTAATACTCATTGCGATAGTCTTCACTCCAATCTACATCTGTGGTGGTGAATTGCAAGGGTGAGCACATTTCGTACTCAGCAAGTACAACATGGGTTCATGAGGCACAAATAGGCTAGACACTGTTTGACTGCGTTGAGCTTTAATATTCATATTCATTTTATAGCAATTGAGTAGCATCAAGTAATCCAATTCCCATATTATAGGCCAAATGATCAATTGTAATAAGGTTAATAAATAGCAAAGGCATTACCAACGATAAAAATAATAGCATGAATGTAATAGTAACCATCTAGTTGTAAAAGTTCCAAGGCCGCTCGTGTCCGTGAGTATGGCTATCATGATAGATTATTAAACTCTGCGTAGAGGTGTACACTTTACCTGTGAGTCATGATTTTCTAATGCTTGGGTTAGCCAGACCCAAACACTAGAGAACCATATAAAGCCATTTAAAAGTTCATCTAACAAGTTAGGGCCGCAAGAGTGAGTGGCAGCGAGATGTAGGAACCCCCTTTTCAATATGGCACATTCCTTCTCGGCTATACACATAAGACTAGAAGCTGTACTACACCCAAGGTGTCAAACCCCCAACTGCGCCCTTTCGGGTAACCTCTAACAAGTTAGAAAAGGTCTTTTAAACAACTAAAGCCAGAGCCATATAGCCCTCACAGCTGTACGTATGTCCCGGATTAAACACTTAAAGAAATCCTATGGAGAGAAACTAGAGCCAATCCACCCAACCCAAGGCTCTAGCCTCCTTTGAACAGGAATAGAAATCATATTAAATTGTTCATTGCATAATCCATAATCAAATTACAAGATCATTGGCATTAATAAAGCACTAGCAATAGCTACCCAATGCATAACCCAAAGGTGATAAAGGAAATCAAGATACCAAATCTATGTTATAATCTCTAAGGTTGTCAAGGTGGACACATGCATATGTATTGTGATATTATTGTGAATAGGACATCAAGGATGGTCCATGTTATACTTGCCTTGATCAAAGAATTCCTACTGATCCTGCTCGTAGAAGTATTCTTGAATGTCCACGAACTGCTCACCGTCTATACTCGATCGATCAACACATCATCACACAAACATCGGGCAATTATACACGAAGCTGTTGGCGCAAAAAGTGGTTCCCTAAGCCCAACACACCAAGCGAAGCCAGAAACGACCTTTGAAGGCAGTAGAGCTCTCGCAGATCCAGCTAGCTTCGAACCCGGTCTGAGAGTGTCGGTAACACCCAAGCGTGCCAGTCAATTTGACCTGCAATTGACAAGGAAACAGATATAATCAGTAACCCAAGGCGGAACTAACTGGTGAGTCCAGATAGTTCCAACTGTACGACTCAAAGAGCCAGTATAATCGGAGATCGACTAGAAAGCCGATTCCGTCATGTTATGAACTGATAGTATAATAATGAAGTAAAACGGCTATCAGGATACTCATATGAAGACAATAACGTGTTAGCCGATCTAATTCAATTAATGTGTATAAAAGAAAATAGATCATGTATACAGATCTGATCTGTACATCAAACAAGCAGAGATCGGCTAAAGCTGGTCTAGAAGGCCGGCGGCTTTAGTAAATTCTCTTCGCTAAGTTGACCAAGTTTGCGTTCACCTGGTCTAACGGCCAGCGGGCTTCAACAAACCCAGCAAACAAAGCTAGATCGTTTGATATCCAAATAAGTCTATATACACGATCTATCCGTGAAAGCATAACTGAATCGACTCTTTAGCCGATGCAGGGTCCATGAAGCACGAACGAATGCTAGCGTAGTCATAAACAGACTTCAAATTAAAGCAAGTCTAATCTAGTGAAAACTTGTTTAGGTTAAACCTGTTCCACCGGATGACGCTCAGTTTAACTTAAACAAGGACACAAAAATAAGACTTACGATAACCTCAGAACCACTTATGTCTCACCTAGAACCGAACGCACAACATGTAACGAACAAGATTGATAGGGAATTAGCCGACATAAGCATGGAACCGATCATCATGGTAAAATAAGCATAAGAAAGCATAAGCGACGATCAGATTCAAGTGGATCTAAGGCTAAATCTATCAATCTTGATCGGGTAGAGAGATGTTATATTGATAAATAAACAATAAACAACAAATAACATCTTGATAACTTAATGAATCTAACTAAATTGCTATATTTAGCTAGAGCTGATAACTAATCCATGCATGCAAACTATCTCAATCTATAGCCTGTCTACCGGATGACATTAACTAATAGATTAATCAAGCAAACAAACACGAATCGATAACTAATCCGCGCATGAAAACCGTCCTAATCTGCATCTCGTCCACCGGATGACGGTTAACACAGATTGATCGGGTAAACCAGTGTGAATCATCCTTGACTCACTGTGCTTCCCACGTCCACCGGATGACGCCAAAGAAATAGAGCTTAGCAAGGACCCTGGTTCGCCATGCTTCCACGTCCACCGGATGACGCTAAAAAGACATAGTTTAACAGGGGGTTGACGATACTTACAAGCAAGCCTACGTCCACCGGATGACACCCAGCCTGGATGAAGTAACTCGCCAGACTCGACTGACTCTTAGGGTTTGTTGGCCGGAGCCGAAAGTTGTGTTGTATTGATGTTGTTGTGTCTTTTACAATGGCTGAGGGCTTATATTTATACCCTGAGCATAGATAGAGTCCTAGTCGAATTACAACTCATCAATAGATAAGGAAACTAACAAACTATCCTATATCTAAGGTAACTCAGAGTCCCACCTTCCCTTTCATAACGGACTCCCATCGTGATCGCATCTTGGCGGCGTGGACTCTGGATGACATCATCAATACCGACGCTGCACGCCTCCTGTCACCTTGACCCGATAACCGATTCACCGTTCAATCGGCTATTTTCCTTTCTTCCGCTGGACGGAATCTGCTTCCGAAATCGGCTATCTTCCTCTGGTATCGGCTATCGGCTCCTAGCCCAAAATTTGGTGTTAACACATGCCCCCCAATTTTGGAATAAACTGGTTTATTCCGAAATTAGCGCTTGAGCCTTCAAATAGTCAAACTGCAGCTTTCCTCTCGGCGCTTCAAACTTTCGCACCAAAACGAAACCCTAAACCATCGCAACTTCCGCCACTGGGCTTCAATCCGCCGCCGTCAGCTTCGATTCGCCGCCGTCAGCTTCAATTCGCCGCCGTCAAGTCATCCCCGAGCTAATGGCGACTCCTTCCGAGGTCCCTGAGGTATCAATTTCATCGATCCGCCCCCTGATTCGTGAATCCCTCTTCAACCTCACTGAGTACGACTTTCAAATCCAGGTGCTGAGGAATGATATTCTGATTCCACTGAAGGACATCCCCGATACCTACTACCTAGGTCCGATGGGTGATTCGATCCCCAAAGATTTCATTGTTCAAGAAACCAACCAGTTCCCATTCCGAAGCTCCATGATGGGCGCCTCTTCTTGGGCCAAATCCTTCAGAAACTGGCCAAGCGTACCTGTTGGGTGGAGGAACTGGTTCTGTCGCGTCGCGGCGAAGAAACGCGCGGACTGGGAGATGCGCCATCTGAGCCAATGTCTTGACCTATCATTATCAGAGATGGCAAGGAATGAGCCGCTCCTGATAGCCGCCAGTCACTTTTGGTCCAACTCCCTGAATGCTTTCGTGTTCGGAGACAGTCCCAAAACCATCACCCTGGGCGATATCCATATGCTCACCGGGCTTCAGATTACTGGATCATATGACTTCTGAGATCTCTGCTCCAGTGGCAAGAAGGACCCGTACTTCCCGAAGCTGGACACATACAAAGGGTGGAGTGGCTATGTTCAACACCACCAGAAAAACTCCTCTTCCGTCACCGAGAAAGAACACGTCGCATTCTTGACCATGTGGCTTGAGAGATTCGTGTTCTGTGGCGCCACTGCCGGACCAGCATACCCTTATCGGGTCTTAGCAGAGAAACTGGCTCAAGGGCACTCCATCCCCCTAGGCAAACTCCTGTTGTGTGCAGCATACAGGCTTATGAACCGGGTGTTCAGTTCCTTGATTATAGGTGAAGAAGTACAATGCATAACAGGCCCTTGGTGGCTAGTACAGTTATGGCTCAACCTGTATCTGCATAAGCTGGTAAGAACAGAACTCCAGGGCCTCAACTTTCCATCCACCGAGTATTCAGAGGAGGAGGACCCAAAAACCAGAGGCTGTCAAAGTTTTGGTGAAGCTGCCTCTGCCATAACCATCCCAACTTTAAAGGGCAATATGCTGTAAACATTATACAGGGGCTTGGGACCAAATGTTACTACCTGGTTCCCCTACGAGGATGAAGATGAATTTCCAGCGCCCTCCAGCTTCAAGTTCAACAACGGGTGCTCTGATGATGAGGCTATCAGCATCTTGAATGCAATCATAAAACCCTGTGCCTTGCCAGTAGACTTCAAACACCTTCGGAGCGCAAGCGGCAAGGCAACTAGCTATCCCTCTTATGAATTTTATCACCCAAACATAGCAGCAAGACAGCTAGGTTTTGGCCAATTGCCCCCTCGGCTCCCTTTTTTGAATACCTTGAAACCCAGGGAGAACATTACAGAGCACCTTCAGGCTGGCAGAATTTTTCAACTTGGAGCAAATCTGCCCACATTCTCGCCGAAGCCGTGGAACCAAATCTGCATCACCCATCAAAGTTTTGATGATTGGTGGCAGCGATGGCATGCTCACTTGTTCTACCAAACTGTCAACGACAAATGCAGAGCCCTGGACTCAAACTTCCAATCTCCCCGAGCAGTAAGTGTTCTTAGCCGATTCCAGTAAAAACGGCTTTAGTCAAACATGTTACTTAACAGATATTTCTCGCAGGACCCATCATCCAATCTAACAGAGCGAGTGAAATATTATCCTCCTTATCCGACAGCGAGGCTAGGCTCTCGAGCACCGACGCTGCGACAACTAATGTTAGGCCCTGCTGTACTGACGCCCCCTTCTGCTTCAAAATGACCAGCTGCATCTCAGCTTCAAAAGCAAGCTCCCAAGAAATGCCGTTCGATAAGAAAAGTTCAGGTATCCAGAAGTAGCATCTTCCTTTACTGCAGTATGCTCCGACTCTTAAATGGCTTTCTATCAGGTGAATCCCCAACCAACTCAAGATACCTTGGGAGAGAAACAGGCCGAAGAACCCCCAGAATCCACCGGCCATGAGGAGTCAGCTGCTCAAGAAGAAGGGATCCAGGAAGAAGGAGCCAAAACTCAGGTACTACTCGTTGGGCTTTTCTTTTCTCGACACAAATGTCCTGATTGACCGAATCTTCTTTTCAAAAATATAGCCGAACAGCCCTTCCGACGAAGTCTGGGCGAACCTTGAAGAAGAGGAGTTGCCCCCTGAGAGGAATCCAGGTAACTCCTATTCGGCTGTTAGCAATTATCCTTACTTCCATATTGCTCTTACTTCTGGTTTGCAGAAACCCAACTGCCCGAGGCAATGACAGCCGAGGATCTGCATGCCGCAAGAGACACGACTGCCTTAGTCGAACAAGCAACATCGGCATCAACCCTACAACCCTCAGGCCTCATTCAAGTATCCCGTCTCTGCCAGAAAACAATTAATCTATATTGTACCTTTTCTGATGAGAGAATGTATGTATTGTAGGTACCGAAGCCTTCGTCTCCCGGCTATTCATTCGATATAGAAGAATTCTGTGATAGAGACGAACTGGCCTCCTCCTTCGAGAAACTTTCAGAGCCAGATTTCAACAATCGGCTGAGTGCACTTCTACCCCATCTAGAGGGTGATCTAGTTGCTCTAGCCTCGAATCCCGGACTGATTGATCAAATAATCGAACTCGTCCAGCAGCAACCCAATGTGACAGCCTTGAAATCCCTGCAGAGACTCGGTGATCTTAAAGTTACAGCATCAGGGATTATCACTGCTCATGGGAACCTGGCAGAGCTTGAACAGCTGAGGAGCAACAAATCGGTCAACAGACAAGAGGCCACCGGATTAGCCGATCGAGCCAGGCTGCTCAAATCTTCAATCAGCACAGCCGAGACAGAACTGGAGACATTGAAAACAAGACGAGACCAGCTGAGAAAAGAACTAGAAGCAGTTGAGTCGGCTATCAGTGAGCGCGAAATCACCATTTCCACCAGCATGATCGAGCTCTCCTAGAAAAAGAAGGAAATCAGCAGCTTGGTCGTTGCAGGCAGGAAGACATGCCAACGCCCAGACCTGTTGCAGTTCACTGAAAACCGAGATCAACAATTACTGCAGGCTGGCCACGCGCTCCGTGCTGAATTAGTAGAACTGATTCGATCTTTATTAACTTTGTAACATGGTGGATGTACTGCTTGGCATGTTCTTTTCTATTTGCAACTCTGTCTTCGTGCTGTTTCACCCTGAATTTGACAATTTAGCCTGATCTGCCTTTGATTTCTTACCTTACTATTGGCTTTGCCCTGTTTTTGAATTGACTTTATTCAGCCCGATACGTTTCTGCATGCGAATCGGCTCTCAGGCTTGCATTGTACCTTAGAATGAATTACTCAGCCTGACCCGTTCTGCATATGAATCGGCTTTCGGGCGTGCCTCTTAGCATCGGCTTTGTTCTGCTTTCCCTTAAATTAACCCCTCAGCTAGATTCACTACGAATCGGCTTGTGGGTACTCACAATAGGATCGGCTAAACAGCCTGACCCAAAAAAGCCGATCGGTGTGCGACCATTGATGGCGGCGTTTCGTCTCCCTGATTTGGCAACTGTTCCGGATTCAAGAAACGCGGATTAACCGCAACCTAAAATCTGTCGTGCCGTCTCACTTCCCAAAGAAACCGCCTCGGTGCCCGTATTGTCTTATAAATAGTTGGCAGACTTGAGGCAATATCACACGCCATCATATCCGTCTCGCCGACCAACTCTTCCAGCCGCCTCCTTGTATCTACTTCGCTTCCGCTCTCTCAATCCTCATTCACGACCATGGCCGGCAATGGAGACCGTGGGAAGCGCCCGGCGTCTGAGCCCGCCGACGGCGATGAGATGGAACGGAGCATCCGTCGCATCTGGGCGAGCGTCGCCCGAATCGAGCAGACGTAGGTAAGTTCAACCGTCAGCCTACCATCTCCTCGCTGTTTCTGTCTGATTTGATCCATTTCTGCAGTCACCAGCCATCTCTCGTTAGTGGCATTGCTGGCTCCTTAGCCGGCCTGAACACCCCTGCCCCCAGCGCTGATCTTCCTCGGGCAGCCCCGGCGGATGGTGATGCCGTTCCTGCAACTGGGGCGGCCGCCTCGGAAACCCCCGCCGCTGGTGATGCCGCCGGGCCCTCTGCTCCTGTAAGGGCTCCAATCAGGCGTATGATGCAAGTCAGCGGACGGGGAGTCCATAGCAGGTATCTTATTCGCCCTTTTCGCCAATCTTTAAATCTGGCTAAACCTGGGTGTCTGATCTGATGATTCCTTTCAGCCAACGTCCTCCGCTCCATCTGCCTTCTGGCGCACCGATCGGCGCCAGTTCCTCAATGCGTCGCACGGCGCCACAACCGAACCTCCCTCACGCTCCGGCTCGCAGCACTACCTCCGGAGCAGAATTGAACTCGGAATCATCTTCGAGTTCCCGCGACTCCTACGCCGCCGCCGACGGCCGCCACTTCCACCATGAGATGGTACGGTACCGCAATCTGTACTCCGAGGCTACCAAAGAAGCCGGTCGGCTGGATAAGGAGAATGAGGACCAGACCGTCGCGCTCATTGCTGCCAGCATCGATTTGGTGGAGGCGCGGGCCAACCTCGCGGAGTCGCAGGCCGCCGTGGCAGGTAATTTCTCGCTTTGTCCAATGGCGTGCACAGCGCGTTTTCCAGCACTGACCTTCCTTATTTATGCAGTCCTGACGGCGCAGCTGCATGAACTGCGCGTGGCTGCGGCGAGTGTCACCGACGTCCTCCGCGCGCGGGGCCAAACGCAGGTGGAGCAGCTTGCGGACGTGCACCACCACGTCCGCCAGTTGGCGATGAGCGGCGTCCGTCATGGTGCCGCGGGAGCTCTGGCCGCTGCCCAGATCAACTCCGGCATCGTGCTAGAGAACATCGAACCGGGGATCCGGGCAGGCCAAGACATGGAGGAGTTCGGCACGCTGATGGCCGCTTTCGTTCCTCATGCCGACGGTCTCTCCGTGTCCATCGACGCCGAGGACGTGATCTGGGATGGCGTCAATAATCCAAACTAGATTGTATTAGGCATTTGATGTATATGATACTTCTAAACTCGTTATGCCCGAAACAATCCAATCTGCAAGGCTGTATATTTTGTTTTTATTTTTTGCTCTAAAGGCGATGCTTATCGCATCGGCTGTTACACCCCATCGAGGGTATTTCATTTTTGTGCTAAGGGCGACTCGTTACTACGATGTCGGCCATTTTTGTCCTAAAGGCGACCCGCTTGCATGGCATCGGCTGTTAGAGCCAGATTCATATGAATCGGCTATCACCCCCCAGCTGGGATGCTAGGGTAGTATTTCTTCAGATGCTTCCCGTTGATGGCTCTGGCGAGTCTCTGTCCTTCTAAATCTTCAAGGATGTAAGCATTACCCGGGGCGCATTCAACCACACGATACGGGCCTTCCCAGTTTGGCGACCACTTACCGAATCGGCTATCTTTTGTACCAATAGGCAGAATGACTTTCCATACTAGCTCTGATTCGGTGAAGCTCTTGCTTCCTACCTTAGTGTTGTAATACCTGGCCACCCGTACCTTGTTCCTTTCAATGTATTCCAAAGCTCTAAGCCGATGACAGTGCAAATCTTCTAAGCTGTCCATCATAATGTCTTTGTATTCACCGGCTGTAAGCTTGTTTTGCAACGTGACGCGCCGTGTCTCAGACTGAATCTCCCATGGCAAGACAGCAGCGTGTCCATAGACTAGCTCATAAGGTGAAGCCTTGATCGATCCATGCTGTGCCATGCGATATGCCCATAGCGCCTCGCTCAAATGCAAATACCATTTTCTGGGGTTCTGCTCAATCTTTTTCTTGATGACCTTGATCAAAATTTTATTGGAGGCTTCTGCTTGTCCGTTGGTTTGGGCATAATACAGCGATGAATTATAAATCTTGATGCCCATGTCGTCGGCAAAGGTCATAAACTCCTCTGATGTGAACATTGTCCCCTGATCGGTTGTGATCGTCTGAGGTATGCCAAACCTGTAAATAATGTGCTCCTTTATAAATTCGATCACGTCAGCTGAAGTGGCGTTCCTCAAAGGAATGGCTTCTACCCACTTGGTGAAGTAATCAGTCGCCACTAGGATCCATTTGTGACCCTTGCTCGATGGTGGGTAGATTTGGCCGATTAGATCGATACCCCATCCTCTAAACAGCCATGGCTTGATTATAGGATTCATAGCAGAGGCTGGAGACTTTTGTATATTTCTGAACTTCTGGCATTCTTGACACCCTTTATAATATTTGAAACAATCTTCCAGCATCGTAGGCCAATAGTAACCAGTCCTCCTGATGATCCACTTCATCTTGTGAGCTGACTGATGTGCACCACAGACTCCATCATGTACTTCGCTCATCAGCTTCACTGATTCCTCTGTCCCCAGGCACTTGAGCAGCACTCCTTCAACAGTCTTGTAATACAACTGACCATCCAGCAACACGTACTTGGTGGCTTTGTACCTTAGCTTTCTGTTGACCCGTTGTGAAGGATTTGCCAGGTAATCTGCTATCTCGCCCCTCCAGTCATCAGCTGATTGCTCGCTGTTACAAATCTCCTGCATCGGCCGGTAACCCGACGCGTTCTGCGCCAGCCGATTAGCTTCCAGGTTCTGGGCCCTGGGGATGTGACAAAAAGATACCGTCATGAACTTCTTGATGAGAGCCTGGCACTGATCATAATAGCCTCTGAGTATCTCGTCTTTACACTGATACAAGCCAAGCAATTGGTTGATGACTAGTTGTGAATCGCCAAATACTTCAAATGCATCAGCTTTTGCTTCATGCAGAAGTTGAAAACCTTTCCACGCGGCTTCATATTCAGCCTGATTGTTTGTGACAATCGGCCTGATCTGGAAAGCATACTCAAAGTGCACACCCCGTGGCGAGATGAGCACTACTCCGGCGCCACCACCTTGCTTACACGAAGAGCCGTTGAAGAATATAGTCCATGGCGCTATATCCGCTACATTAGCCGATCCTCCGTGATGCTGCGTGATGAAATCGGCTATCGCCTGGCCTTTGACTGCCTTAGCCGATTCGAACCTCAAGTCAAACTCTGAGAGCGCCAGGATCCATTTGCCGATCCGACCATTTAAAATAGGCATAGAAAGCATGTGCTTGATGACATCCTCCTTGGACACCACCACACACTCCGAGGCAAGTAGGTAGTGCCTCAACTTGGTGCATGAATAGAATAGGCACAAGCACAACTTCTCGGTCGGTGTATATCTTGTCTCAGGGTCAAGGAGCCGCCTGCTCAGGTAGAAAACTGCTCTCTCTTTCCCTTCAAACTCTTGAAAAAGGGCCGATCCAATAGTATGGCTTTCGGCCATCACGTACAACTTAAAGGGCTTCCCTATCCGTGGCGGTACTAAGACAGGTGGAATTTTCATGTATTCTCTGATTTCGTCAAAAGCCTTCTGTTGCACGTCACCCCATTTGAACTCTTGATCGTTCTTGAGCTTCAACAATGGCGAGAACGGCAGCACCTTCTCTGATAAGTTGGCGATGAACCTTCTGATAAAGTTAATCTTACCGAGCAAAGATTGCAATTCCTTCTTGTTGGTTGGAGGTACAAGTTCATCGATCGCCTTCTTGCTCTTGCTACCGATCTCTATCCCTTTGCGGTGGACCATGAATCCCAGAAATTCGCCAGCCGACACGCCGAACGCACACTTGTTAGGATTCATCTTCAAACCATGTCTCCTTGTGCACTCCAGAGTGGCCTCAGATCGGAAAGGTGATCTTTATAGCTCTTGGATTTCACCACCACGTCATCTATATAGATTTCAACGATTTTGCCGATCAACTTGTGAAATATGTAATTCATAGCTCTCTGATAAGTTGCACCGGCATTCTTTAGACCAAACGTCATGACCACCCATTCGAACAAACCAAGCGCACCAGGACACCTGAAAGCAGTCTTCGGGATGTCTTCATCAGCCATAAAAATTTGATTATAACCAGCATTGCCATCCATGAAGCTAATAACCTGGTGCCCAGTAGCCGAATCTACCAACATATTGGCTATTGGCATAGGGTAGCCATCCATCGGCGTAGCTCTATTTAAATCCCTGAAGTCAATACAGACTCGCAATTTACCATTTTTCTTGTACACAGGGACGATGTTCGATATCCACTCGGCATATCGGCAAGCTCGAATGAACTTGGCTTCTAACAGCCTCGTGATTTCGGCCTTAATGTCGGGCAGAGCGTCCTCTCTAAACCGACATGGAGGCTGCTTGTGTGGACGAAACCCCGGCTTGATAGGTAGCCTATGCTCAACAATAGATTTTTCCAATCCAGGCATCTCATAATATTCCCAGGCGAAGCAATCATTATACTCCTTCAGCAGTTGAACCAGCTCCTGCCTGAAATCCGGGTCTAGGTTGGTGGCAATAAACGTCGGCCTTGGCCTGTCGCTGGGTCCAACATCTACTTCTTCGAGCTTGTCGGCCGACGTGAATCCTTGCCCTAACTTACCCTCTGTGCCGTCGATCGGATTCTCCATTTAATAAAAAGACTCAGAGCCGATTGCCCTGATCGGCTGTTGACTCTCATCGCTGACCTTGATGGAGCCTCCTTCCCAAACCTTGCCAGAGAAACAATCATGATCCCAAGTTCCCAGTATGTGGCATCTGCCGTCGCCACGCTGACCGAGTCATCGGCCGGGACCACTTCGACCTCATCGCCATGCCACTGAATGAGGCACTGATGCATGGTGGATGGCACGCAGCAGTTGGCATGAATCCAGTCACGTCCGAGCAGCAAGCTGTAGGCACCCTTACTATTGATCACGAAAAAGGTAGTAAGCAGTGTCTTCTTTCCCACTGTCAGCTCGACGTTGATTGCCCCCCGAGTGTTGGAAGCATTGCCCCCGAAATCCTTGAGCATCAGATCGGTTTCTATTAGATCATCGGGACCCTTGCCTAGCTTGCGGAATGTAGTGTAGGGCATGAGATTGACAGTGGCGCCACCGTCCACCAGCATCTTCATCATGGGCATGCCGTCGACATAATCTTTGAGATAGAGGGCCTTCAGATGTCGATTCTTGGCCGTCTTATCAAAAGTAGTTTGCTGTGCGAGCACTAACTTGGCCACTCCTTCTTCTGATCCCGAATCGTCTGAGTCGGAATCGGTATCGTACTTCTTGGCTCTGAACTCTACAGGTAGCACAAACACCATCTGTGCATCGGCTACAGCTTTTCCATTATTTTGTGAAGACTTTTCGCGCCACACCTGTTTGGCGCGCCCCTCAGCCTGGAGCTCCCTGTTCCTGAGCCACTGCACCTGGCGCCTTTGGCTTCTAGTTAGATCTCCCGGGCACCACTGGTTCTCCTGCCAAACCGGCTGTCGACGTTCAACTACCGCCTCATCAAGCCGATCGCGTAGGTCCCTTTTTTCATGCCGATCTCGCGGGCTATGGGGGCTCTTTAGCCTCTGGTGCACGGACCGGCGGTTGACCTGGGACTGCCTATACTCTCGGTACTGATCGCTGCATTCTGGACAGTTGCGCAGCGTTGGCAGTCTCGAGCCTTCGTTCCAGCAGTGTCAGAAGAACGGGCAATGCCAGTGATCCTCCTCACCTTCCTGGTGGCGAGCCATTTCTTCGTGATAGCGCGCCTCTTCTTCCTCGCGGAGCCACCTACGGTACTCCTCTTCTTCGCGCTGCAGCTGCCTCTGATGATCTTTCTCTTTCTGTCGCCGCCACTTATTCAGAAGGTGCTGGTGCGTGGGCCTCCTGCTCTTGGTGCCGCTGGACTCTCCCTGCTCCAGCTGCCTCTGGTTCTGCTCCCTCCTTCCTTTGATCTGTGCTAGCTCTTCAGCTGTGATCTGTGCATCGGTATCAATTGAGGAGTTCTTCTTGGCCCGTTCGGAGGTTAACACCTTTACTTTGGTCGGAGGGTTTGCGATCTGGACCATGTTCTTCCCCTTCGGGAATGGGAATTTGTCGATCTTCATCTTCCCCTTGGGAGGGGCCTCAAATTTCAACAGGCCGTGCCTAATAGCATTCTGGATTGCTGCTTTGAAATTGCGGCAGTTGTTTGTGGAGTGTGAGGTGAGGCCATGGTACTGGCAGAACGGTTTCCCCTGCAAATCTTCAGGAGACGGCTTGACGTAATCAGCCGGGAAGGTGATGTGGCCCGCACTGACTAACAGGTCGAAGAGCTTGTCCAGCTTGCGTGTGTCAAAGTCGTATTGATCTTCCACGCTCCAACCCTTCGGCACGGCCATGGGCTTTGTACCCCATTTGAGCTCAACAGCAGCCACTTCCTCATTCTCCCCACCCTCTGAGTCGGAATTACAGACGTAGGCCGACTGCTTGTATTTCGATTCCTTCTTGAAGCTTTGGGCCTGCTGTTCTAATGCGGCCACCCTCTGCATTACCTCGCTGATGCTGTTGAAGTTGGTGCCCACCAGCTTCTCTTGGACGTGTGGGAGCAGCCCACTGACCACTATCTTGGCGAGCTGTTTGTCGTTCAGATTCAAAGAGTAGCACATGTTCCTGGTTTCCCTGAATCGCCTGATGAAAGCCAATCCAAGTTCATTCGGCTTTTGGCGCATGTTGGTGAGATCTGTGATGTCTTTCTCCCCGGTGCCAGAGAAGAAGTAATTGTGGAACTTGGTCTCCAGATCCTCCCAACCTTGAATCGAGCCAGGCTCCATGGACGCGAACCAGCTAAACGCCGACCCTGTCAGTGATAGCGGAAAGAGCCGGACCCTGTGAGCTATCTCATATGAAGCTTCACCGAGCTGGGTCAGGTAACGGCTAATGTGTTCTATGGTGGTGATGTCGTCCTGCCCACTGAACTTGGAGAAGTCAGGCAAGCGATACCTGGGCGGCAACGTCACTCGGTCGTACCACTCGGGGTAAGGACGTCTATACTTGATTCCAGTCCCGGTCTTCGGCTGCAAACCGAACGTATCACGGAGCATGGCACTCATCTGCTCCAGCAGTTGATTGTTGGGCGTCTGGGCGTACCCCGGATGCGGCGTTGCCTGAAGGTATTGATATGTAATCCCCTCGTGGTATCCAGGAGTTGGGTTGGCCGTGTCTGCCGCCGACGTATTTCTAGCCGTCGGGTTCACCGCTGATGAGTTCATCGAGTTCACCGTCTGCCCAGTGGCCTGCATGAAAGCGGCGAGCTCCTCCGGAGTATGATCTTTGTATAATCTGGGAGAAGCTGCTATTTTTTGAGCCGAACCGGCCGCAGTGGCACCCTGCATTGGCGTTTTCGGCTGGCTCGGCTGTTGCGGTGAGGAATTGGAGGTCCCTGCCGCTGCTTTTGGATCTGCATCTTCTGCGGGTATGTTGAAGTAAACTGGACCCAAAGACTCCCAATCCTACCGCTTGAGAACGGCCTTCATGATGTTATAGAATGTCTGCAGGAAGGATTTGTGGTGGTGGCCGACTGCTGAATAGGCGGCCTCCCAGGTCGCTTCTTTTAGCATCTGTTTGAGGTCGGCCTTGCACTCCTCTTCAGATTTATCAGAATGGCCGTCCATGATCCACCTTGGGAATGCATTCTTCTTCACTATGGAGCCATCACGCTGCTTGCTGAATGAAAGCAGGCAGGCATCAGCGAATTTTTCAACGATCTTGTTCAGCACTGCCGCGTCCTCCTCATTGAGATCTTCGACCCTGACCCTGAGGACACCGTCATCCCTGGAGGAGCCGTCTGCCGCAGTCTTCCCTTTTGCCATGGTCTTCAGGGAATGGTCCCACTGGGCGTGCCAAAAAGTGTGTTGGCGCAAAAAGTGGTTCCCTAAGCCCAACACACCAAGCGAAGCCGGAAACGACCTTTGAAGGCAGTAGAGCTCTCGCAGATCCAGCTAGCTTCGAACCCGGTCTGAGAGTGTCGGTAACACCCAAGCGTGCCAGTCAATTTGACCTGCAATTGACAAGGAAACAGATATAATCAGTAACCCAAGGCGGAACTAACTGGTGAGTCCAGATAGTTCCAACTATACGACTCAAAGAGCCAGTATAATCGGAGATCGACTAGAAAGCCGATTCCGTCATGTTATGAACCGATAGTATAATAATGAAGTAAAACGGCTATCAGGATACTCATATGAAGACAATAACGTGTTAGCCGATCTAATTCAATTAATGTGTATAAAAGAAAATAGATCATGTATACAGATCTGATCTGTACATCAAACAAGCAGAGATCGGCTAAACCTGGTCTAGAAGGCCGGCGGCTTTAGTAAATTCTCTTCGCTAAGTTGACCAAGTTTGCGTTCACCTGGTCTAACGGCCAGCGGGCTTCAACAAACCCAGCAAACAAAGCTAGATCGTTTGATATCCAAATAAGTCTATATACACGATCTATCCGTGAAAGCATAACTGAATCGACTCTTTAGCCGATGCAGGGTCCATGAAGCACGAACGAATGCTAGCGTAGTCATAAACAGACTTCAAATTAAAGCAAGTCTAATCTAGTGAAAACTTGTTTAGGTTAAACCTGTTCCACCGGATGACGCTCAGTTTAACTTAAACAAGGACACAAAAATAAGACTTACGATAACCTCAGAACCACTTATGTCTCACCTAGAACCGAACGCACAACATGTAACGAACAAGATTGATAGGGAATTAGCCGACATAAGCATGGAACCGATCATCATGGTAAAATAAGCATAAGAAAGCATAAACGACGATCAGATTCAAGTGTATCTAAGGCCAAATCTATCAATCTTGATCGGGCAGAGAGATGTTATATTGATAAATAAACAATAAACAACAAATAACATCTTGATAACTTAATGAATCTAACTAAATTGCCATATTTAGCTAGAGCCGATAACTAATCCATGCATGCAAAGTATCTCAATCTATAGCCTGTCTACCGGATGACATTAACTAATAGATTAATCAAGCAAACAAACACGAATCCATAACTAATACGCGCGTGAAAACCGTCCTAATCTGCATCTCGTCCACCGGATGACGGTTAACACAGATTGATCGGGTAAACCAGCGTGAATCATCCTTGACTCACTGTGCTTTCCACGTCCACCGGATGACGCCAAAGAAACGGAGCTTAGCAAGGACCCTGGTCCGCCATGCTTCCACGTCCACCGGATGACGCTAAAAAGACATAGTTTAACAGGGGGTTGACGATACTTACAAGCAAGCCTGCGTCCACCGGATGACACCCAGCCTGGATGAAGTAACTCGCCGGACTCGACTGACTCTTAGGGTTTGTTGGCCGGAGCCGAAAGTTGTGTTGTATTGATGTTGTTGTATCTTTTACAATGGCTGAGGGCTTATATTTATACCCTGAGCGTAGATAGAGTTCTAGTCGAATTACAACTCATCAATAGATAAGGAAACTAACAAACTATCCTATATCTAAGGTAACCCGGAGTCCCACCTTCCCTTTCATAACGGACTCCGATCGTGATCGCATCTTGGCGGCGCGGACTCTGGAATGACGTCATCAATACCGACGCTGCACGCCTCCTGTCACCTTGGCCCGATAACCGATTCACCGTTCAATCGGCTATTTTCCTTCCTTCCGCTGGACGGAATCTGCTTCCGAAATCGGCTATCTTCCTCTGGTATCGGCTATTGGCTCCCAGCCCAAAATTTAGTGTTAACAGAAGCAAACAAAGAATAATAATTAGAACAGTACACCAATAAAATAAAACCAGTTTGAAAATGATATAAAACTATTCTACTCGTTCCAACGATCACGTCGATATAAAGATCACTGAAAACGGATTTAAAACGTGGAAGTTATGAATTTTCAAAGATTTGCTAAAAAAATAATTAATATAATATTAACTCAAAAATTTAAACATACCAAACTTAATGTACATAGGCATAAACATTTAGAGTTTGAAAATATGAACCTAACGCAATTTGAATGGGTCAAATCGGATTTAATTTGAACAAGTTATCGACAAAATAATTTAGATTGTACCCTGTACGGCAAACTTGTAATTACTGCGAACTTTTTACGAAATAGAATAAAAGAAAAATCGTATTTAATCCCTGCCAGGGACGGCGGTTTCTAAAACACTAAACCCAGGGACTCTTTATCAAAACTGCATCGTGAAAGGGTATCAAGCTGTGTCGGCCGTCGGATTTTATTTGCATGATCCAGATTAGATGCACCTAAGGGCTGTGGATTAAGGTACTAGAAGCTGCAGGGGGTTCTTTGGAAAACTGCCCTTCTCTCACGGGCACGACGAGCAGGACGGATGCGCCATTGCCGGCGTTCAGCCAAGCTCGCCGGAAAAACTAGAAAACACACTATAGGCCATCTTTTGGCGAACCGATTTCACTGGAAGACAAGAGAGCGAGAGCGCGAACCTTTCTAGGAGTTCAAAACGGCTAGGAAAATAGGCAGAGGCAGTGGCCGTCATGACTAGCAGTCTACAGCTTTGTGGTGCTCGCGGCTAGGACACTGGAGACCACGATTCACGAAAATTGAGGCATGGGGAGGATGGATAGAGTATGGGGATGCTCACCACGGTACTTAATTGGACGGAGAAACTCCCCTCACGCGTCTTGACAGCGGCGGGCGGATTTCTGCAGATGTCAGTGCCGGTTAGCAGACAAACTCGAGAAAGAAAGGACAAAAGAGGGTTCGGCCGCCTCGCGTGCTTGTTGTGAAATACTCCTGAAGGCTTACCACAACGCAGACGATCCGGCAAGGATGAAATTGGCAGCGGACGTGGCTCTGCTCGGCGGCGGCGGTGGTAGGCGGCTCTGTTCCTTGGCGGCTGCAGATTTGCTCCAATAGGGGCTGCGCCAGTCGATTTGATGGAAAAGATTAGGGCATAGGGGGCTCTAGAGGCTTTATAGGGCTTACACGAGTCGCAGGAGCTAGCTCCGAGGCGGAATCGACGATCGGATGCATACGGCGCGGCCCAGCTTGCTCAAGACACAAGGAGGAAAGGAGAGGCTGTGGCGTGGGACCCTCTGGTCAGCAAGAAGGAATCGTGGGACCCACCTGTCGATCGAACAGAGCAGGGGAGGGAAAAGATAGAACAGCGCCTACGCTACTATCGGGGTTTGTTTCTATCGGCAGGGAGGGGCGACCAGCAATACCTGAGAGAAAGGCCAGGCTCTCGGCCAAAACAGAGGGGAGAAAAAGACGTTTTGTTTTTTTTATACTCCAAATAAGCTCCCAAAAATAATTCAACAGCTATCAAAGAAAAGTAAGAACACAGCAGGCAAAAATATATGCGGCAGCATGCATGCACAGTACATGATCCTATATCTCATAATTTGATTCAATCCAAAAATAATCATAGCTTATACTATATTTTAAAATAAATATATAAAAGCTTACTAATACTAAGTCTATAGATTTTAATTAAATTCAAAATTAGGGTGTTACAGCGTCCGATGGATTCCACCGCCTCGCCATCCAACGCTCTAGGATCCTCCCCAATGATGGTTGAGCACGCTTTGGTAGTTAGAGAGGCGGTTTGTAGCCCTTGGAGGATGACATGTGGGTCCATGAATCCTTGGTACTTCATTTGATCTCCCTCGGATGAAAAGCACTTTAAATGGACGGCCACAAGTGTTTGGGTGCCTATCCTCCGGATTGTGGACGTGGCAGGCCAGATTGACAGGGTGGGCGCCCTGTCCAACAGGGCTACCGGATCCAAGTGAGGTGATTTTGAGCCATTGATGTTAAATCAACGTGCCACACTCTATTTGGGAGGTTGGGACACGGATCCATGACGTGACGGAGTACAGATGGTGCCAAGAGGGGGGCAGGCGCCCTGTCCAATAGGGTGGGCGCCCTATGACTTGGCCCCCACGTGGCTCTTGTCATGTGTACTGCTCAAATGTTCTTTGGTTTGCTTCATTTCCACCTGTTTTGCACCTGCAACTAAAATTCTTCAAGTACAAGTGGAACTCCGTTACTTTAAACCAAATTCCTACCTTCTATGTGCCATTTTCTGGCTCAATTTTATCAATATTGATGTCTAAAATGTGCATTTAGTGAGCGTCAACAAACTCCCCCAAACTTACCTTTTGCTCGTCCCTGAGCAAATACTAGAAATGTTATGCTTGTAATTAACTTCTTATTAGTGACTCACTTTTGATTTCAACATGTTAATTCAACTACCCATTTCCAATCACCATCGTCCATGGGGCTTTTATCTATCCCTTAACCTGAAAAATAGAACACAGACTAGCTAGAAAGAGGGTTTGTTCTCCATGCCCTTTTTGCCTGATTAAAACTTATGGATGTTTTTTCAATATTTGCAATAATCATGCTTGAGAGTCTTCTGTGGCACTCTTAGTCTCTTTAATATGTGTGTGAAATTTTTGATCTCATTCAAAAAGCTTGCAATGCCCTCACATCCTATCTCTAATAGCTTATGTGGAGTTTTAGGATCACAAGAAAATGGGGCATACCTTATACAATGTAATATTGCTAAGCCAAACAATTGGATCAAAAGAGCAACAAGTCATAGACTTAGACCGAGAATGTGCATGTGTATGGTGGTGGTACTAATTACTCCTTTCATGGTTTTTCCCCTTTTTAGAAACATGGCTAGCTCCTTTTACTCTTTTTTTCTTTTTTCTCTTCTTTTTTTTCATCAGAGCACTTGCTCTCTTTTCTTTCTTTCTTTTCTTTTCTTTTCTTTTTTTACTAGAGACTAGCCATGCCTCTTTTTGAGGAATATTTCCGAGGGATAAATGATGATGTCATGGATTAGATCCTAACATAAAAGGCATGTTATTGCTTATTCTCAGTGTCAGAATAGCAATATGAAGGTGGGTGTTCGTGTTCTCAGTCATGAGAATATGACTAGTTTCTCTACTATGATTCACAAAAGTTTGGTAAGGCTCAACATAAATATAGGCAGCAATGTGGAGTTTTCCTATCTAACATATATGGCTCTTGTAGGTGTTCTCTTTTGCCACAGAAGATCTAAAGCAAGTTTTATCATTATTTTTCTTAAAAAAATTCTCCACAGATTAACCTTGCTCATGACAGGATAGAAACTTACTTATTTGTTTGCTAAATCATGTTACTCAAAATTTTCAAGCCTTGTTCTAGCATTTGCAACCCACGGGGTTTAGGTTCATGGTATAAGTAAAATCACATTGACAGTTAAATCATCTGCGAATGACTAACTTGAAGTAATTATAAGCAATAAATATTTTCATTCTCTTTTTAGTATGAAAGTGTGGGTGTTTATTTATTTTTCAAGCATATCAATACTAACATAACCATTACATGATTGTTACTACTAATATATTTATATTATTGTTATATTATTATTATTTTTTTTATGCTGGAAATAAAATAATATAAATACGTAAATAAATGGATGGGGCTATGTATATTTACCTTTGCGGGGGACCTCCCCCAAATTGGTTCTGCGAACATCACTGGAAATCCCACCCCTGGCGACCATAGAAATCGTCCCAGCTGCGGTCATTGTGACGAGCCAGGTAGTGCATATCCCTCGTCTCCTCCTGATTCTCTTGCCTGTATTGCCGGAACTCATATGACAAATCTTGTAATCCTTGATGGAGCTGGTCTTGGCCAATCTGTAGGCCCTCTATCTGATTCTGGACATAGACAAGGTCTCGCTCCCATCCATGCGCCGAAACTGAGTGTCGCGGTGGAGGGTATCCTTCAGTGTTGGATGAGTGCGAGCCTCGCGCATCAGTATATCTGTAAGAGCCACCGAAGTGTTGGGTACTCCCAGAACTACTGATATGTGCGGATGCTTGTCTATATGGGTCCCAAGGGTCAGGTTGTTGGTGCTGCTGCTGTTGGGGTGGCTGGTACCAGTTGGAGCCTCCTACTTGCTGAGAGCCAGGAGCCGGCCATGCACCCTACTGACTAGTGTGTGGCATGGCTCCTTGGTGAAATGCTTCTTGTGCCACCCTCTCTGCTTGCTCTTGTGCTGCAGTCTGAGCAGCTCTCGTCTGGGCCCTTGTTCTTCTTCCTGCAACCTGCATAGCATGTTTTTGTGCCAGCCTTGCGGCGTGCTGTTCCTCGGTCTCGAGGGGTAAGTGCAAAGAGTTCACATTTCTTAACTATAGAGTCATGTCAGGCAATGGAATTTCATTAATAAAACCTTGGTACGTTATGATATATTTTTCATTTTTCACATCATACTTCATCATGTTGTGCTTGCCTGAAATGCTCTATGTCTAAAATTACCCTCTCAGTGTTAATGAAATTAAATTGTGCATTGCCCAGCAAACCCATGTTATTGACTATCCTAGTCACAAGTGAAGTCAATTCAATGGTTGTATCCGTTACCCGTGTAAACACTTTAGACCAATAATCCATCATAGTTTTAACTGGTGATATACGAATTCCTTTTAATGCGGCAAACAAAATTTGCATTTCATCGGTTCTAACCTTCCTAGGGTCATGTCTAGGATAAAAGGTTATGGCAATAAATCTTTGCAACATCCTAAGAGTTGGGTTACTGAGAAGTTCTAGGATATGCTGCATCTTGGCGGCCTGAAATTTCATACCAAAAGTTTTTCTTATTAAAATCTTTACAGGCTTTGTCTAAATCTACTGTACAATTCTTATCAAATCCTAGGAGCACACTAAATTGTGTCCATGTATAAAAATGATTTTTATTAAACACGCAAAATTTGCAATTGCTACTAGTGACTTCTAGGGTGCATAAAAATTCTAAAGTAAGCTCTCTACACCCCAGTTGATTAACTATCCATGCATTTTCCCACCCCAAAGTACGAAATATGGTTTGAAATTCAGTGGTCATACCTGTAGCGTTGAGCAAGTCGCGGTCAATTTCGGGGGTGTGGATGAATGTGCGCTCGCGTAGTATGCGGAAGGCTTCTCTTTCCTGATTATTTAGCCAAATAATCTGGGCCTCATTCACAAGAATACGAATGGATGGATGTTGAGTGCCTTGTTCTTCGGGAGGTTCGTCATGGCTTGATTGATCAACAGACATGTTGCTTTTTCGGGAGTGCTGACTTCCTGTACTTGAATGGCTTCCGGACGGGAAGCGTAGATGTTGGTTTAGTCTTCTACTACTGCTTCCATCACTGCTCCCTCCTGTCTTCTTCTTCCTCTTCCTGAACAAGTTCTTCAACATGATGAAACGCAAGAACACTAACAAGGCAAGGATTAAGGTTAGTAAAACAAACCACTCCTCTCGGAAGTGTGCGTGCTACCTTCCCGTGGCTCTCCTTGCTTTGTTTTGCTTAGTGATTAATGGCCAACGCTCACGACGTTTGCTCAGGAGAAAGAAATGAGTGTGAAGCAAGGGTGTGAGCTAGGATGCCTGGTGTAGCACTTGCACGAGCTTGTGGAAATTTAAAATGAGCAAGTGGACAGCAGAGGGGGCAGAAGGTGGCCAGGGACAGGGCGCCCACCCTACTACTCTGCCAACAATTCAACTTTGCTCTCACATGCTAGTGTCTCCACTCTAGAGCATCTTGCCGTATCCTATTGTGCAGCTAGCAACCAGAGAGGTGAGTGGAGAGTTTGGAATGGCTTGGGACAATATAAGAAAGGAAGCAAAGTGAAGGATGGATGGATATGTCTGCCATTTCTTGGTGCTTTTCTCTCTACTCTCATGTGGTCAGATAGTGGAGCAGCTAGTGGGGACTAGAGGCCAAGGGGGCAGGGCAGCCGCCCTATCAAAGTGGGCCACCAGCCTTCTAATCCCTAACTTTATTATCCTAAGTGAGATACTAAGCGAGTTTGCGAAATAAAAGTGAGATTACTTAAGAAGATAAGTGAGATTAGCTCTTACCTTAGCTTAACTTACCTTGGTTAGGTGCATCGGATGCTCGCATGATGATTAGCACTTCGCATTGTCTTCATGCTCTAGAGAATCTTCATCATGCAAGGCAGTGTCGGTAGGTGCATCTTCCACTGTTGAGCACTGCTCCGGACGTGGCCTGAAATGAAAGATTTCTTCTTTCCCATTGATGTTGAGTCGGATTTCTCTGGCTCCTACATCAATGGTTGCATTTGCAGTACTTAAAAATGGTCTTCCTATGATTAGTGGTGTTCTAAAATTATGATTTATATCTAACACCATAAAATCCACGGGAATGAAACAATTTTTAATTTGAACAGGGATATGCTCCGCTATTCCCGCTGGATATCGTATTGATTGATCGGCGAGCTGCAAACACATAGTAGTTGGAGATAAAGATGTGTGATTTAGTTTGTCATATATTACCTTGAGCATGACGCTGATGCTTGCTCCAAGATCGCATATAGCTTGATCAAATTGTTGAGTTCCGATAGAGCATGAGATAGTAGGATTTCCGGGGTCCTTCTTCTTCTCGGGGAAATCATTGAGGATAGCAGCACTACACTGCTCTGTCAATTTCACCATTTCTGTGCTCAGGATAGGTTTCTTTCTGTTGAGGATGTCCTTCAAATATTTTGCGTAGGTAGGTACCTGCATCGCATCAACTAGAGGTATATGTATATATAATTTTTGTATTACCTCCACGAATTTCCGGAATTGTTCATCCTCCTTTGGTTTCCTGTTACAGTCAGGAAAAGGCAACACCTTGGTATCATAAAATTTATGAGGAGAAGTTCTCTTTTCTTGAGGTGTAGTGGAATCTTCGTTTTTAGCTTCTTCTTCTACTACCTTTTTCTTGGGTGTAGAATCAGGATAAGGGGGATCACGAGTGGTCTTACCACCTCTCGTGGTCACAGCATTAACTTTTTCATTATGGCATGATAGTTTTGCATGAATATCTGCTAATTGCTTTTCTACCATTTTATTAAAGTCAAGTTGTTCCCTTAACAGCTCATGAAACTTATCTATTCTAGCATTTATGTCTCCTAGGATTTTGTCTTGATCAATCAATACTAAGCTTGAACCAGAGTTTATTTTAGCTTGATTTAAAACAAGTTCCTTAAGAGAATGATTGTTAGAATGTAAGGAATCATTATCCTTCCTACGTGGATTCCATCTGTGGTAAGGTGAAATGGGTGGGCATTAGGCCTAGCTCATTAGGCCTTGTTCTAATATATAACCAAGCAAACTTAATAATATAATCAAATCTAACACACTTGTGCCTTATTACATAGATAACTAGGGTAGATAACTTGGGTAGCTTAAGGCTGCCCCTTCTTTGTGAGATCTCTGATCTCTCTCTTAACCTTCCTAACCTCTTCTTCGAGCTTATCTTTGTCGCGTTTGAGGCTGCGGATTAACTTGACATTGATTTTTATCTGTTTAGTCATGTCGCCCATAATCTTAGTTCTTAATTCCTCAGTCTTCTCTATTCCCTTAGAGAGAGCTTCAATCTTCTCATTGAGGATTCGCAGAGAGAGCGGAGGCTGTTTAGGACATTTCTCTAGCGATAACGCTGATGCAGCTCTCTGTCTCTTGGGCGGAGGTGGTATGAAATTGGTGTAGCGGATTTGGCCTGGACGTGCACGAACTCCGTTGATGGCAGGGCGAGCAGTGGTGTATTTTGCACACACTAACATCCCGTTCTTGTCGGTCTTGACCGACAGGAGTCGTTTATTGTCTCTAGGTGGAAGAAGCCGGGTGCCTCGGGGAATAGCGACCTTCTTTCCCTTGGTACCGTCTTCTAGCAGCAGCCTTGCGGGTAGTGATGGCAAAGCAGGCTGAGCTTGCTTGTAGTAGACTTGCTCAAATTGCGGAGGCACCGTAGCGAGGTGCTTCGGTGGCACGATGGCGAGAGGCTTCGGCTGTGCGAGGACGATGGCCTTCGAGTCGTCGCCTTGGATCTTGTCAGAGTCAGCGCCGAAGACCGCTTCGTCTGCCATTGCTACTAGATCTAAACTAGAAAGTTTCTTTGGAAGGAGAAAGAGGCGACTGTTGATGGGATGCAAATGAGGGCGGTATGGGTGTGTATTTATATGGGTTTTCAGGAGACAGGATAAGGTCAAATCTAGGTTCTACAGAATTCATACGAAAGAATATCCGCAGCATCGGGAATCTACGTGAAAGTGTTTAGAAAGGATGTAGAAAGAAAAGGAAACAAGAGTCGGGACGAGAGGGGACAGGGAGGCGCCGGCCGGCCCCACTAGGGCACCGACCGGCCCCACCAGGTGTCCTCCCAGGGTGGCCTTGCTTGTGAAACTTCTAGACTCTATCTACTTCCTGTTAGTTGCGATGCGCGATAATTTTTCGTGACGGACGATGACGGGACTAAAAAGTTGGTAACTGGACAAAGTCCAGCCCGTCAACAACTTTTGAATTAAATGGCTCTAAAAATAATTTAAGTCGGTGACCATTTACCTTAAATAACATACCTTCGTGTGATTGTAGAGTTATCGCTCCATGTGGCGATGCATTCACAACCGTAAATGGTCCTTCCCATTTGCTTCGTAGCTTTCCGAGCCTGAATAATTTAAACCTGGAATTAAAAAGCAATACCTTATCTCCTGGTGCAAACCCCTTCTTCTTGATCCTCTTGTCATGCCATCTTTTTGTTCTGTCTTTGTAGATCTTTGAATTGTGATAATCCTTTTCTCTCCATTCTTCTAATTCTGATAATTGCATCTTTCTCTTTTCTCCAGCGGCTTCAAAGTCCATATTCCATCTCTTAATAGCCCAGTGAGCTTTATGTTCTAATTCCACTGGTAAATGATAGGTTTTGCCATACACTAACTGATAAGGTGACATACCTAAGGGTGTCTTGTAGGCAGTCCAATATGCCCAAAGTGCTTCGGGTAATCGATCCTTCCATGTAGTACCCATCTCATTCACTGTTTTTTGTAGAATATTCTTGATCTGTTTGTTTGATATTTCTGCCTGGCCACTTGTCTGAGGATGGTATGGGGTAGCAACATTATGACAGATTCCATGAGCTTGTAAGTATCGGTGAAACTTCTTATCAGTAAAATGTGTTCCTCCGTCACTAATGACCATCCTTGGTGTGCCAAACCTTGTAAATATAATTTCTTCGAACACCTTCTTTGAATGTTTGGAATCAGCATTCATGCATGGCATAGCTTCTACCCATTTGGATACATAATCTACTGCCACCAGAATGTATTCATACTTTCTTGATTTCACAAGTGGTCCCATGTAATCAATTCCCCGGACATCAAAGAGCTCGATCTGGAGATTGTTGGTGAGTGGCATAGCATCTCTTGCATTGATATTTTCGTGCCTCTGACATGATCCACATCTTCGAACAAAGTCTTTGGTGTCTTCATACATAGTTGGCCAAAAGAACCCACTCTTCCAGATCTTAGCATGAGTGCGGAATGCCCATAACGACCTCCATATGGTGATGCATGGCATTTCTGAATGATCTGCATGCCTTCTTCTACTGGTACACATCTTCTAAGTAACCCATCTGAGCAAACTCTAAAGAGGTATGGTGGATCCCATATGTGGAGACGACTTTCATAAATGAGCTTCTTTTTATTTCCCCTGGTGGTACATAACCTGCAACCATAAAGTTGACAATATTCGGTACCAAGGGTCTGACTTGGTCACTTTAAACAACATGTCATCTCTTAATAAGTCATTAATAGGTAGTTCCTGAGGTTTCTCATTCTGTATTCTAGACAAGTGATCAGCCAACTGGATTTTCTATTCCTTTTCTATCTTTAATTTCTAAGTCAAATTCTTGAAGTAACAAAATCCATCTTATCAAACGTGGTTTAGCATCTTTCTTAGCGAGCAAATATTTTAAAGCAGCATGATCAGAATAGACAATTACATTTGCTCCTACTAAGTAAGATCTAAATTTATCAATAGCAAAAACAACAGCCAGGAGCTCTTTCTCAGTTGTTGCATAATTTAGTTATGCTCCTGTCATAGTTTTACTTGCATAAGCAATTGCATGATGCTTTCTATTCTTTGTTTGTCCTAATACTGCCCCTATAGCATAATCACTAGCATCACACATAATTTTAAAAGGCAAAGACCAATCAGGGGGTTGAATGATTGGTGCTGATGTAAGTGCTTCTTTAAGAACATTGAAAGATTTTAAACATGCATCATCAAATTTAAAAGGAACATCTTTAGCTATGTTTGCTATAGTATACTTAAGCTTTGGAGAAATTTCATACACCTTTTAAATTAGGCATGGTGTTTAGTTTAAACTATTTTCTACAATCATAATTAGACAAGGTGTTTAGTTTGGTTTCCGAACCAAGAGGTGTGATGATTTTACTTTCAAAGGCTTTTTGAATTAAATGTGGTGCTTAGGTTAAAATGCCTTCCTAAGTCAAATTGGACGTGGTGTCTAAGTTGATTTTTGAACAGCTCGTATGCTGTAGTAGCCATTGAATATTTTGTTGGACTAACCCTTGCAGAAAACTTCAAATTTAATTTGGGTAAGTCACGAGATAAATTCAAATCAGAGATGAGACAGGGCACATGCTGAACTTCAATAACTTTGCAGAGGAAGACATAGCTCATTCATTATGGATGGAAGAACTGTGAGTATTAATGATTCATTCACTTTATCTTCTGCTGCAAGTTACTTGGACTCAAGTCATGCCGGTATAGAACATGATCTATGCTAACATAATATCAACCCTATCTTCTCAGTAGCGTAGATGGAACATGACAAAATTCTGGACAAACAACTGTTGACATCTACTAACGTCGCCAAATATAACTATATAACTTTTAATGCGAGAGGCGAGATTAGAAGATGAATGGTAATTAATTAACTTGTCATTAGCAGGTAGCCACTTTTCTATTACCAACATTCTTATGCAAGAACTAGCTTGTCATCCCTAATTAATAATGCTAAGAATAAATAAAGGTTTTATATATTAATCTATGTGACTAGGCAGAAATAAATATAAATAATATAAACTAAGATCAGTTCTGCAAGCGGACTGATAATTATACCATTGTAGCATTTTACCTAGGAAGTTCTACGAGGTTGTAGATTTATATTTATACCACTGGGAAGGACTAGGATAAACTTTAATCTATTATATTGATAGTGATGGTATACAATGGATAAGTGACATTACCGATGTCATTTACTCTACTCATAACAGGTAGAGGTCACAAGGTAAATAAAGATAAAGGTGATAAGTATGATCAAGCATCATAAATAAAAGATAATCATCAGAGCATTTCTCTAGTCATAGTAATAGCTAGCCAATGGACAAACTAAGGAATTAATATCAAAGGTAATTCTATAACTACATCAATGAATAACTCTAATTAGTGCAATTACATCTAGCAATCATTGTTAGACTAATCCTATATCATGATCACATGCAAAGGGCATCATCTAGGAAGGATGTGAAACAGAGTCATCATCCAACTTCGCGACCGTGCCTGCTGGCCTACATACGGGGGGTGGACTACAGAGGACTCAACGCAGCTGTCACCTACGCGATCTACCACACGACCCGGCACATCAGGGTGCACTCGCAGATAAACAAAATACCTAGACACCATGTCTACATATCGTTCATCATCTATCCATCATACGCATGAATAAACGCTATACGAGCAATTACATGAATTCAATAAGATCAAACCAACTATACTAGACATATAATCAAAGTAGACAAAGACTATTGTAATCAAGAACATATGAACTATTAAGAACAATGTTTCCCTAATCATAATGAAGAATACAATAATAGAGAAAGAACTAGAATTATACTGAACTCCGTGCTCCAGACAGACGTCGAGGCTCCAGATCCGCCGAAGAACTAGAATTCCTCTACTCTCTAATCTAACTAGGCTAGAACTATGAACTAGGAGGCTCTTGATGAACTAGGAGGCTCTTGATGGCTTGAGGACTTGATGCCTTGAATTAATGATGGGTTGATTTCTCTAGGGGGTCTGTCCCTTTATTTATAGCCCGGTGGGATGCACGTGCACCGTAGGATCAAACCGACTTGAAACGAGGGCCGAGACGACTCCACAAAGGCGGCGGAAGAAGACTCGAGAAGGTGGGCCGAAACCCTAGCAGGGGGCGCCGGCCGGCTCCACCCTAGCGTCGGCCGGCCCCACCCTAGCGCCGGCCGGCCCTACCCTGGTGGGTCTCGGGCCCCGGTGCTTCGGCTGTGTTCCAGATGCTTCTAGTGTTCTCGTGATGATGTTTTCTTGGCGGTTAAGTTACATGGTAATCATGCTTTTTAACCCTTCTTTTATGCTTTTCTGGAATAGCCCCTGGAAAATACAGAACATGCAAAACTCGTGGAAACTTTCAGTTAAAACCCTAGACTAGTGTGTATTCATGTATTCTTTGGTGTCTATAGTTCTAATAAAAGTTGACGTTATCCACCGTCAACAACAACCTTTGTTCCAAAGTTGTACATCCGTTCGGGTATGTGTTGTCCACTAATCTATTGCAGGCATAATAATGAAGTGACAAGGTGTCATAGGATCTTACCGCTCATGTCATGAGTAAAACAAATTATGCAATATCAACTTTGTCTTGTTCAATGTACCTAAGGATGGAGAAAATAAAGAGATAGATTTGATTCTGTTGGTGTTTTTCCACCAGCAGAGCCCATGCACTTGATCTCTACCTTGGTTGTGCAAACAGGACAACACTTCGAGCAAAATTTGTTAATTCCCAAAATTCTACAAGTGAAAGTTCTGTGAACATACACACTGAGCAAGATGCTGCCAGTTTCAACTATTAATGCTCTACTCCAACCAGCTGGCCAAACAAAGGATAAAAGCGACATCATCATCACAAGGGGTGCAACCATCAAGATGCACAAGAGTGGATAAAAGTCCTAACGTTAGACTTTAAATCCCGCACCCTTGCCATAAGGCAATATAGTAGTTATCTAATTAATTAGTATTTCTATCTACATTAGTAATTTCACTTTAGCATATTCATCTTTATGCATATTAAAGAAAATAATAAAAATATTTATTACCTTATTTACTGCATCATAAAATATTAAAGCACCAAGTGAATAAACTTATGGTAAGCTCGTAGGAATATTTACTGTGGTAACATAGAAAAGAAAATAAAAATTCATCATGGCATTATAAAAATCCTAAGCCCCTTGAGAATAAATATTCTCTATGGTGGCATAAAAATAAAATATACATCATGTATACATATTTACCTTCCATCATGCATACATATTTACTTTTCTGCATAAGAAAACTAGAAAATCCTAAAAAAAGAGAGAGAATGCTGCTAGAATCTATCAATTAAAATCAACTCAAAGAATAATCAATTACTTATTGGCTGATCGCTAACCTCTTATTAAATTCAAGCCTCGAGTATTGGTTTCCTTGTTGGAGTATAATTCTACAGGAATGACACTATGACGGAGGAGTGAGTCGATCAGTGGAGCCCACTAGGACTGTTGCTGACAAGCTTGCTCTAAAGATCATCAATGCCAAATATTGCAAACATCTAGCTTGGGGGAGCAGCATCCCCTAGTTATCAGGTAACTATACCTAGGCGATTATCGAGTCTATCTTATATAGTCATAAAATACCAAAAATATGTGAGCACATGAAGGTTCACAATAGTATTATAGGAAAATTTAAAAATGCCAAAAATATATGGGCACATGAAGGTCCATGTCTTCAGAGTCTTTTGTGAGTCCATTAGTTAATAGATATAAAAAGACGAATAACAAACCAAAACCAAATAAAAAAACTTAGTGTTGGCGCAAAAAGTGGTTCCCTAAGCCCAACACACCAGCGAAGCCGGAAACGATCCTTGAGGCAGTGAAGCTCTCGCAGATCCAGCTAGCTTCGGACCCGGTCTGAGAGTGTCAGTAACACCCAAGCGTGCCAGTCAATTTGACCTGCAATTGACAAGGAAAAAGATAGTAATCAGTAATCACAGGGCGGAACTAACCGGTATGTCCAGGTAGTTCCAAATGTATGGCTCGAAGAGCCGATGTAATGGGAGATCGACTAGAAAGCCGATTCCGTCATGTTATGAACCGATTGTAGCGAAACATGCATTATAATTCAAGTTAACCGATTCAGACATGAATTTAATGACATATACTTGCATTAGACAGAAGTATACTATAAAAGATGTAGTCACAGCAAGCTAACATGATCATAAGATGTCTCAATGTAAAACAAGAAGAAATCGGCTACTTTAGCCGATTCAGTGTATACGGGCAACATACGAGCCTATAAAATAGACAATGTTTCAACTCTCCGGCTAAGAGATCTAAATCACAATCTTGCAACAGTGGAGATCGAGCGGATCGAGGCAGTCATGATGAAGTTGCAACTTAAATCCGTTAACCTTTGAATCTAGACAAAGTTTATTTTATTACTTGAGTGCGACCCGTATGTAATCTAGATACAAAATACAACCGGCTAGTGCGAAGCATTCTATCTTATCAATATAAAACAGATGGCAAGCATAATTTGTTGAACATATAAATCTGTTAGATACAAGCCGATGCATATGGATCAAGACGGGCAAATTGATGATTGCTTTAAATAATAAACAATAAACATAAGCAACATCAGTAACTTAATGAATCTAGCTAAACTGCCAAATTTAACTAGAGCCGATAACTAATCCATGCATGCAAACTGTCTTAATCTATAGCCTGTCCACCGGATGACGTTAACTAATAGATTAATCAAGCAAACAAACACGAATCGATAACTAATCCGCGCGTGAAAACCGTCCTAATCTGCATCTCGTCCACCGGATGACGGTTAACACAGATTGATCGGGTAAACCAGCGTGAATCATCCTTGACTCACTATGCTTCCCGCGTCCACCGGATGACGCCAAAGAAATAGAGCTTAGCAAGGACCCTGGTCCGCCATGCTTTCACGTCCACCGGATGACGCTAAAAAGACATAGTTTAACAGGGGGTTGACGATACTTACAAGCAAGCCTGCGTCCACCGGATGACACCCAACCTGGATGAAGTAACTCGCCGGGCTCGACTGACTCTAGGGTTTGTTTGGCCGGAGCCGAAAGTTGTGTTGTATTGATGTTGTTGTATCTTTTACAATGGCTGAGGGCTTATATTTATACCCTGAGCGTAGCTAGAGTCCTAGTCGAATTACAACTTATTAATAGATAAGGAAACCAACAAACTATCCTATATCTAAGGTAACTTGGAGTCCCAACCTCCCTTTCATAACGGACTCCGATCGTGATCGCATCTTGGCAGTGTGGACTCTGGATGACGTCACCAATACCGACGCTGCACGCCTCCTGTCACCTTCGCCCGATAACCGATTCACCGTGCAATCGGCTATTTCCTTCCTTCCGCTGGACGGAGTCTGCTTCCGAAATCGGCTATCTTCCTCTGGTATCGGCTATTTCCCTTTAGTATCGGCTATCGGCTCCCAGCCCAAAATTTTGTGTATTTCTTTGCTTCTATACCATCGGCCAGCTCTTTCCTTTCTGGGGCAAATTTACCAAATTTTGGTGTAAACACAGGCCCCCCTAGTTCGGAGTATGATTTCTTCATGCTTCGAACTATGATTCAATGGTCTTCCTTGTGCCGAGAAACTCACTAGCAGCCATAGTGCGTCTAGGTCTTCTTCCTTTAAGCCTTGAAATATAAGCATGTTCTTACCATATTTCCACACCTCTGTATGCAAGTCCTGTAAAACAATAATCCTCTAATACATGTGGAAATAGATTAGTAGTAAATGCATATGTGTATAAATATTATAGTTTTATCCATTCTTAGATATTGTTGATCAGAAGATGCTACAATGTCGATTACATCTCAAGAGTATCATATTTATAACCAAGATTTCTTTTAAATTTGAATAAAATGGTACTTTACTCATCCATCTATCTCTTCAACCATGGGGCTTTTACTTTTCACTAAGTCCTCAAGCAACTGCAAAACAGAACAGCTACAGAACTGCTTATCTGTTATCCCTTGAACACTTTTCTTCCGGAGTTTTATTATTACCTTTTATAAATTGTATCACATAATATTGCAAAGTCAAAAAAAAACCGAACCTTAAGGAGATAAAAGTCATATACTTAGATCAAGAAGTGCAAGTGAATATTTTTTGTATTTTTATTTTCCCTGTGCATATGCCACTCTCTTTGATCACTCTAAACTATAAGGCTATTGGGCCTTTGGCCATCTTTCATTTTTATTTGGCGATCACGCGATCGTCATTTTTTTTATTTTTCTCTTCTCAGTTCTGGCGGACACGTGTCCGTCGTTTTTATTTCTGAGTTTATAGAATAGCCTCATATCTTATCTTAATCAAAGAGAGAATGTCCATGGCTCATCAAGGAATTTTATTAATTTATAACGTGTACGTGAATCTTGATCTTAGGAGCATGACTATAATCTCACTAGTGGTCACAATAATTTGACAAGGCTCAATATGAAATCAATTAATCTTTATTAATCATTTTATAAAACTCTCCGGATTTCAAGTATCTCTCAGAATAATGTCATAGCAAATTCCATTTCCATTCACATTGTACAGCCACTTTTAGACAAAGTTCAAACTTTACGCAACACACAGGTTCTCAAGACTTCAAGACAAGTATCAGACCAAGAAACTCAAATCTTAAAGAAATCAAAATTATAAACTAGACACAGGTGAGACATGAAACAGAGCATCTATTAATCATTTCAACAATGGACAAACTAAAACATTTATATCACATATTTGTAGAGTGGAATTACCCTTAAGATTTCAAAGTTTTGCCTTTAAACATTTCCAACTATAAACTTTGAAACTGTGAGAGTAGAGTTGTGCATACCATCGTTGAAGATGTAGGAGCCAATGAAAGTCACTCGTCTTGTCCGTCTTCGTGATGGATCGCTTGATGTCGTGCAATGTGTGCATGTGGCGAGTCCAAGCCCCCAAGGCATAGCTGATGCAGGATTTTGAGACATCGTGTGTGTCCTTCTCAAAGGTCTTATTCGCCATTATTTCTTCGCATCTGTATGTACGTCCCTTCATTCTAGGCCGATAAAGATGTTGATGACTTTTTGCTGCATGCGAATCGGCTCTCAGCTTGCATTGTACCTTAGAATCGATTACTCAGCCTGATCCGTTCTACATACGAGTCGGCTTTCGGGCCTGCTTCTTAGTATCGACTTCGTTCTGCTTTCCCTTAGAATTAACCCCTCAGCTAGATTCACTACGAATCGGCTTGTGGGTACTCACAATAGGATCGGCTAAACAGCCTGACCCAAAAAGCCGATCGGTGTGCGACCATTGATGGCTGCGCTTCGTCTCCCTCCGGGATGGCGTCAATAATCCAAACTAGACTGTATTAGGCATTTTGATGTATATGATACTTCTGAACTCGTTATGCCCAAAACAATCCAATCTGCAAGGCTGTATATTTTATTTATTTTTGCTCTAAAGGCGACGCTTATCGCATCGGCTGTTACGCCCCATCGAGGGTATTTCATTTTTGTGCTAAGGACGACTCGTTACTACGATGTCGGCCATTTTGTCCTGAAGGCGATCCGCTTGCACGGCATCGGCTGTTAGAGCCAGATTCACATGAATCGGCTATTATCCCCCAACTGGGATGCTAGGGTAGTATTTCTTCAGATGCTTCCCATTGATGGCTCTGGCGAGTCTCTGCCCTTCCAAGTCTTCAAGGATATAAGCATTACCCGGAGCGCATTCCACCAGGCGATACGGGCCTTCCCAGTTTGGCGACCATTTACCGAATCGGCTATCTTTGGTACCAATAGATATAATGACTTTCCACACTAGCTCTGATCCGGCGAAGCTCTATTTAAATCCCTGAAATCAATACAGACTCGCAATTTACCATTTTTCTTATACACAGGGACGATGTTCGATATCCACTCGGCATATCGGCAAGCTCGAATGAACTTGGCTTCTAACAGCCTCGTGATTTCGGCCTTAATATCGGGTAGAGCATCCTCTCTAAAATGACATGGAGGCTGCTTGTGTGGCCGAAACCCCGGTTTGATAGGTAGCCTGTGCTCAACAATAGATTTGTCCAATCCAGGCATTTCATAATATTCCCAGGCGAAACAATCTTTGTACTCCTTTAACAGTTGAATCAGCTCCTGCCTGAACTCTGGGTCTAAATTGGCGGCAATAAACGTCGGCCTTGGTCTGTCGCCGGGTCCAACATCCACTTCTTCGAGCTTGTCGGCCGACGTGAATCCTTGCCCCAACTTACCCTCTGTGCCGTCGATCGGATTCTCCATTTAATAAAAAGACTCAGAGCCGATTGCCCTGATCGGCTGTTGACTCTCATCACTGACCTTGATGGAGCCTCCTTCCCAAGCCTTGCCAGAGAAACAGTCATGATCCCAGCTTCCCAGTATGTGGCATCTGCCGTCGCCACGCTGACCGAGTCGTCGGCCGGGACCACTTCGACCTCATCGCTATGCCACTGAATGAGGCACTGATGCATGGTCGATGGTACGCAGCAGTTGGCATGAATCCAGTCACGTCCGAGTAGCAAACTGTAGGCACCTCTACTGTCGATCACGAAAAAGGTGGTAAGCAGTATTTTCTTCCCCACTGTTAGCTCGACATTGATTGCCCTCCGAGCGTTGGAAGAATTGCCCCTGAAATCCTTGAGCATCAGATCAGTTTCTATTAGATCATCAGGACCCTTGCCTAGCTTGCGGAATGTAGTGTAGGGCATGAGATTGACAGTGGCACCACCGTCCACCAACATCTTCGTCATGGGCATGCTGTCAACATAACCTTTGAGATAGAGGGCCTTCAAATGTCGATTCTTGGCTGGCTTATCAAAAGTAGCTTGCTGTGCAAGCACTAACTTGGCCACTCCGTCTTCTGATCCCAAATCGTCTGAGTCGGACTCGGTATCATACTTCTTGGCTCTGAACTCTACAGGCAGCACGAACACCATCTGTGCATCGGCTACAGCCTTTCCATTATTTTGTGGAGGCTTCTCGCGCCATACCTGTTTGGCACGTCCCTTAGCTTGGAGCTCTCTGTTTCTGAGCTGCTGCACCCAGCGCCTTTGGCTCCTAGTTAGATCCCCTGGGCACCACTGATTCTCTTGCCAAACCGGCTGTCGGCGTTCAACTACCGCTTCATCAAGCTGATCGTGCGAGTCCCTTTTTTCACGCCGATCCCACGGGCTGTGGGGGCTCCCCAGCCTCTGATGTACAGACCAGCAGTTGACCTGGGACTGCCTGTACTCTCGGTACTGATCGCTGCATTCTGGGCAGTTGCGCAGCGTTGGCAGTCTCAGGCTTTCATTCCAGCAGTGTCGGAAGAATGCGCAATGCCAATGATCCTCCTCACCTCCCCGGTGGCGGGCCATTTCTTCGTGATAGCGCGCCTCTTCTTCTTCGCGGAGCCACCTGCGGTACTCTTCTTCTTCGCGCTGCAGCCGCCTCTGATGATCTTTCTCTTTCTGTCGCCGTCACTTGTTCAGAAGGTGCTGGTGCGTGGGCCTCCTGCTCTTGGTGCCTCTGGATTCTCCTTGCTCCGGCTGCCTCTGATTCTGCTCCCTCCTTCCTTTGATCAGTGCCAGCTCCTCAGCTGTGATTTGTGCATCGGTATCAACTGAGGAGTTCTTCCTGGCCCGTTCGGAGGTTAATACCTTTACTTTAGTCAGAGGATTCGCGATTTGGACCATGTTCTGCCCTTTCAGGAATGGGAATTTGTCGATCTTCATCTTTCCCTTGGGAGGAGCCTCAAATTTCAACAAACCGCGCCTAATAGCATTCTGGATTGCTGCTTTGAAATTGCGTCAATTGTTTGTAGAGTGTGAGGTGAGGCCGTAGTACTGGCAGAACGGTTTTCCCTGCAAATCTTCAGGAGATAGCTTGACGTAATCAGCTGGGAAGGTGATGTGGCCTGCACTGACTAATAGGTCGAAGAGTTTGTCCAGCTTGCGTGTGTCAAAGTCGTATTGATCTTCCACGCTTCAACCCTTCGGTACGGCCATGGGCTTTGTTCCCCATTTAAGCTCAACAGCAGCCACTTCTTCATTCTCTCCATCCTCTGAGTCGGAATCACAGACGTAGGCCTGCTTGTATTTTGATTCCTTCTTGAAACTCTGGGCCTGCTGTTCTAATGCGGCCACCCTCTGCATCACCTCGCTGATGCTGTTGAAGTTGGTGCCCACAAGCTTCTCTTGGACGTGTGGGAGCAACCCACTGACCACTATCTTGGCGAGCTGCTTGTCGTTCAGGTTCAAAGAGTAACACATGTTCCTGGTCTCCCTGAACCACTTGATGAAAGCCGATCCAAGTTCATTCGGCTTTTGGCGCATGTTGGTGAGATCTGTGATGTCTTTCTCTCCAGTGCTGGAAAAGAAGTAATTATGGAATTTAGTCTTCAGATCTTCCCAGCCTTGAATCGAGCTAGGCTCCATAGATGCAAACCAGCTAAACGCCGACCCTGTCAATGACAACGGAAAGAGCCGGACCCTGTGAGCTACCTCATACGAAGCTTCGCCGAGCTGGGTCAGGTAACGGCTGATGTGCTCCATGGTGGTGATGTGTCCTGCCCACTGAACTTGGAGAAGTCGGGTAAGCGATACCTGGGCGGCAATGTCACCCAGTCGTACCACTCGGGGTAAGGGCGCCTGTATTTGATTCCAGTCCCGGTCTTCGGCTGTAAACCGAACGTATCACGGAGCATGGCACTCATCTGCTCCAGTAGCTGATTGTTGGGTGTCTGGGCGTACCCCGGATGCGGTGCTGCCTGAAGGTCTTGATATGTGATCCCCTCATGGTATCCAGGAGTTGGGTTGGCCACGTCTGCCGCCGGCGTATTTCCAGCTGTCGGACTCACTGCTGATGAGTTCATCGAGTTCACCGACTGTCCAGTGGCCTGCATGAAAGCGGCGAGCTCCTCCGGAGTATGATCTTTATATAATCTTGGAGAAGCTGCTATTTTTTGAGCCGAACCGGACGCAGTGGCACCCTGCCCTGGCGTTTTCGACTGGCTCGGCTGTTGCGGTGAGGAATTGGAGGTCCCTGTCGCTGCTTTTGGATCTGCATCCTCTGCGGGTATGTTGAAGTAAACCGGACCCAGAGACTCCCAATCCTGCCGTTTGAGAACAGTCTTCATGATGTTATAGAATGTCTGCAGGAAGGATTTATGGTGATGGCCGACTGCTGAATAGGTGGCCTCCCAGGTCGCTTCTTCCAGCATCTGCTTGAGGTCGGCCTTGCACTCCTCTTCAGATTTATCAGAATGGCCGTCCATGATCCATCTAGGGAATGCATTCTTCTTCACTACCGAGCCATCACGCTGTTTGCTGAATGAAAGCAGACAGGCATCAGCGAATTCGTCAACAATCTTGTTCAGCACTGCCGCGTCCTCCTCACTGAGATCTTCGACCCTGACCCTGAGGACACCGTCATCCCTGGAGGGGCCGTCCGCCGCAGCCTTTCCCTTTGCCATGGTCTACAATGAAAGGTCCCACCGGGCGTGCCAAAAAGTGTGTTGGCGCAAAAAGTGGTTCCCTAAGCCCAACACACCAGCGAAGCCGGAAACGATCCTTGAGGCAGTGAAGCTCTCGCAGATCCAGCTAGCTTCGGACCCGGTCTGAGAGTGTCAGTAACACCCAAGCGTGCCAGTCAATTTGACCTGCAATTGACAAGGAAAAAGATAGTAATCAGTAATCACAGGGCGGAACTAACCGGTATGTCCAGGTAGTTCCAAATGTATGGCTCGAAGAGCCGATGTAATGGGAGATCGACTAGAAAGCCGATTCCGTCATGTTATGAACCGATTGTAGCGAAACATGCATTATAATTCAAGTTAACCGATTCAGACATGAATTTAATGACATATACTTGCATTAGACAGAAGTATACTATAAAAGATGTAGTCACAGCAAGCTAACATGATCATAAGATGTCTCAATGTAAAACAAGAAGAAATCGGCTACTTTAGCCGATTCAGTGTATACGGGCAACATACGAGCCTATAAAATAGACAATGTTTCAACTCTTCGGCTAATAGATCTAAATCACAATCTTGCAACAGTGGAGATCGAGCGGATCGAGGCAGTCATGATGAAGTTGCAACTTAAATCCGTTAACCTTTGAATCTAGACAAAGTTTATTTTATTACTTGAGTGCGACCCGTATCTAATCTAGATCCAAAATACAACCGGCTAGTGCGAAGCATTCTATCTTATCAATATAAAACAGATGGCAAGCATAATTCGTTGAACATATAAATCTATTAGATACAAGCCGATGCATATGGATCAAGACGGGCAAATTGATGATTGCTTTAAATAATAAACAATAAACATAAGCAACATCGGTAACTTAATGAATCTAGCTAAACTGCCAAATTTAACTAGAGCCGATAACTAATCCATGCATGCAAACTGTCTTAATCTATAGCCTGTCCATCGGATGACGTTAACTAATAGATTAATCAAGCAAACAAACACGAATCGATAACTAATCCGCGCGTGAAAACCGTCCTAATCTGCATCTCGTCCACCGGATGACGGTTAACACAGATTGATCGGGTAAACCAGCGTGAATCATCCTTGACTCACTATGCTTTCCGCGTCCACCGGATGACGCCAAAGAAACAGAGCTTAGCAAGGACCCTGGTCCGCCATGCTTCCACGTCCACCGGATGACGCTAAAAAGACATAGTTTAACAGGGGGTTGACGATACTTACAAGCAAGCCTGCGTTCACCGGATGACACCCAGCCTGGATGAAGTAACTCGCCGGACTCGACTGACTCTAGGGTTTGTTTGGCCGGAGCCGAAAGTTGTGTTGTATTGATGTTGTTGTATCTTTTACAATGGCTGAGGGCTTATATTTATACCCTGAGCGTAGCTAGAGTCCTAGTCGAATTACAACTTATTAATAGATAAGGAAACCAACAAACTATCCTATATCTAAGGTAACTTGGAGTCCCAACCTCCCTTTCATAACGGACTCCGATCGTGATCGCATCTTGGCAGTGTGGACTCTGGATGATGTCACCAATACCGACGCTGCACGCCTCCTGTCACCTTCGCCCGATAACCGATTCACCGTGCAATCGGCTATTTCCTTCCTTCCGCTGGACGGAGTCTGCTTCCGAAATCGGCTATCTTCCTCTGGTATCGGCTATTTCCCTTTAGTATCGGCTATCGGCTCCCAGCCCAAAATTTTGTGTATTTCTTTGCTTCTATACCATCGGCCAACTCTTTCCTTTCTGGGGCAAATTTACCAAATTTTGGTGTAAACACTTAGTTATCTATTAAGCTATAATCTTAGAGTGTGTCCAGAGTCAGTCTAGGCTAGAGTCTAGTAAAAAACTGGAGAACATTAAAATTTTGTCTTGGAGATGATGAATAGTTGCTCTACCATAATTCCTTTCAAGTGCCTAGTTTTTAACCTCAAATTCTCTCGAGTTTTAGATACTACTAATTTGACTTAAGAATTTACTCTGAACTTGAAACTTGTGGAGGCATAAGCTTGAGCTAAGTCTAGGTAATTGATTGATATGATTCATGAAGTTGAGCTACTATTTATCTTATTCCTACCATTACTAAGTTCTGGAGATTTATTTTGAAAATTTAAAATCTTACATGATGAGCTCTTGTATGACAAAGTTTGAATTCCTACCAAAGCTATATGTGATACATTTAGAGTTAGAAAAACCTTTGCACATTCATGCTGCTTGCTTTGCATTGAGTTTAGTCAACCTTTGTTGTATACCTTATGAGAGTCTTGTCATGCTTTTAAAACCAAGATCACTTACACACTCCACCCACATTTGCATTACTCCTACTCTGGGAGTAAGTGCAATCATCTTCCACTTTCATCCAGATCCACCTTAAAAATGTTTTCTCCTACACTGGGAATAAACACCCAAAAATATATACCCTATAGGAGAGCCCCAGTTTAATTGCTGTAAGTTCTTATCATTATCTCTCACATTATTTATATTCAAAGGATGCATGTGGCTATGCAAAAGTATTGAAAAAAGAAAAGGGAGTAAAAGATGGACAAGTGTCCCAGCAATTAAAACAATGGGTACTTAGATGCCCGCCTCCCTGATAAAAAAAAGAGAAAGAAAGAAAGAAAAAAATAGAATAAAGATAGCCCATGTTTTCCCGTGAAAAGTTGTAAGTTTTAAAGGAGGGAGTTATTTTCAAAGAGCAAAAGTAGAATTAGAATTAGCCACTAAATACCATATATACACCTATCCACTATATTCCATACACATGCACATCCTGGTTTGATTGTATGCCTTGACTCTCTGTGGATCCATTGTTTGACTTTACAATATATGAACTACAAGTATGCTCATCCTTGTTATTGCCACTCCTATAAGCTCCACTACACTCCTTAGTTGTAGGAAGGCATGACATCATTAATGCCAGTGAGATCCATAAATACTATAGATACTGAGGGACTTGAGGGTGTCATACAATTAAGCTCTGAGTTTTATTTTGAAAATTTGCAAAACTCCGGAATAATAGTACTATGAAGAATTTGAGACATAGTGTTTGACTTGATTGTTCTGTCTTTCGATTGCTCAAGACTAATGTAAAAGCTGTAAAGCTCCATAGTTAAAGGTAAAATGGATAAGTTCGAGAGTTAGAGTAGTTTTGTCTAATCCGGAGGAGAATTTCTGTTTGAAAACATGTGTACTTGGAAGGCATGAAATCATTGTAGCAACTCCTGATCCAAATATATTAGTAATTAGGCTTAGATTGTTTGCTAAGGGACTGGCAAAAGGTAAGCTTGGGAAAGTTGTTGACGGTAGGTAACGTCAACTTTTATTAGAAATTTAGACATGAAAGGACACATGAATACACACTAGTCTAGGGTTTTAACTGACAATTTCCATGAGTTTTGCATATTCTGTATTTTCCAGGGATTATTCTAGAAAAGTGTAAATGAGGGATTAAAGTGCGTAAAAGACACGAAACTTAACCGCGAAGGCAAACATCGTCATCAGGACCCTAGAAGCATCTAGAAGACACCCGAGCAACCGGGGCCCCAGACCCTTCCAGGTGGGGCCGGCCAGCGCCCCCTGCTAGGGTTTGGCCCCTGCCTTTCGGAGTCATCCTCCACCGCCTATGAGTATATATGATAAGCATAATGATCAATCCAATCAATCAGTATATAATAATGATCACTTAGAGCACTTCCTATCTAGGCACTAGCATGGATTAGGTTGAAGCATAAGGATATCCTACGTCATTCTAACTATACTATCAAAGACATATTAGATTGGTGCAATTATACTAGCAATCATGGCGAAGACACTTCATATTCATACTTAAGGGAATATTACTAAGGAAGATCAGGATCATAGCTGGCCTTCTAAAGTAATAATAACTTCCTACTCTCCCTACATTCAGAGTGTGGACTACAAAGGACTCAACGGGAGTGTCACATCCGTGATCTACCACAAAACCCAGAATATAAGGCGCATTTGCAGACAAACCACATCTAAGCACCATGCTTACATGCTGTTCATCACCCACCCATGATATCAATGAATGAGCGCTATACAAACCTATGTATGAATATGAATGCATCCTAACTATGCAAAGTATACAATCTAGATAAGCAATGAATAGCATAATTGAGAACATAATCAATAGTAGAACAATGTCAATCAACTTTATCTCGAGCACTCAAAAGAGGTTTAAGATACAAGAGAGAGCTTGCAATGGCTCCGGGAAGCCTTCTAGCTCTAGACAGATCTGAAACTCGAGTAGAACTCGCCTCCTACTTCTAACCTATGTAGCTATGCTCCAGATGGTGAAGCTCTAATGATTCTAGGGTTTCTGGCTCTCTACAACTGGGTTGAACTGATTGATGACTGAATTGATATGAAACCCTGGGGGTCTGGGGGTCCTTATATAGGCCGGTGGGATGAACCATAGCCTTTGGATCAAACCGACTTCGACAGGCGGTTGAGATTGCGTAAAATTTCGGGATGTGGGTCCACGTCGAAGCGCACACAGATTGGGGTGACTGACAGGTCGGCCGACCCTCTCTCACTGCCAATCGGGTCCCGCTTCATCAGGCGTGTCTCTGGTGTTATCTGGAATATTCTTGATCTCCTTTCGTGGCAGAATTCGTTATTTTAATCCGACATGTGGGCCTCCCTTGGTTCTTTTCTGGATAACCCCCCTACAAAACACTGATTCACCAAAACTGTGGAATTTTGTCAGTTAAAACACTATTCTATGGTGGTGTTTGCCTTTATACCCTTATTTTATATTAATTGATGGGTAAAATCTTACAATAATTACCGTCAACAGCAATTCTAAATATGCAATGTCTAAATAGGATTCTCTAAAAGAAGGTGCTGCGATGACACCTGTGTTGTCGAGGTAGTAGTGGTATGAGTGTTCTCCAGTCAGTGTAGTTGATCAGCTGGGTCACCTCCTAGGGTGACTCCACTCCACGGGTCCTTTCGTTGTCCACGTTCTCTTCCTCCAGTGGTCTTGATCCGATCGTTGTTAATCCGGAATCAGCTACTCCACGAAGCGACACAGGGTGAGGAAACACTCAACACTCCAAAAGACGACGGGACGCGGGAAGATCCAAAAACACCAGAGGGCGATGTCTACTTCTTCCAACGCACACGCCACAGCAATAGACAGGGCGTCAGAAAGGAGCGACACCCAGAAGAAAACAAGTACGCAAACCACTCATAGGGTACGACGACATGGGTACACTGGAACTATATCATCTCTCAAATTTGTAGCGGTGCGGTTGTCCCCGCAAGAATCGAAGAAATGCGGCGGTCGCACAGGGTACAAGCATACGACGGCTTGGGCACGAAGGATCAAAGAACGACACACGGGGTACAACTCCATGGTCATGGCGAGGCGTACTCACGACCACAAGCTACACCAACGAGAGTTGGCACCCATCGTTCCATGGTTGTTATCCCCTAAGTCATCTCCCACAGGACTAGATCACGATAGGCTCGATGTGAGCGGGTAAGATCCGCATTGATACTAGCATCAATGTCAAGTCCAACACAACCACGTACTAGGGTCGAAGGTAGGGGCTAACACTTGTAGCTCTACGGGTCAACTAGAAAGCGAGAGGTTGAGTTATACCTGGCATTATGGTCATGGCGGGACGGATCCTGTGATCGCAACGTCCGAACGAGGTACGATCCCCCAGCTGGCTTGAAGGCACGGCACACAGACAGACAACAAGAACAACCAACAATAAGATCCAATGACACGACCACAAGACAAAACAACTCGACAAGACAGTGGAGTAGCACAATTCCATAGCTCGAAGATGAATGGATCCTGTATTACAGATACATGTACAGACAGAGTGTAAGGATAGGGTACAACAGATATGGTACAACAGATGCATGTACATGGACGGACAGATCGTAAGGATAGGGTTCAATATGGTGGACAGGTGTACAAGAAGTAAGAAAAGGGGATATCCAAAAGTCTAGCATTGTATATCACTTTGGCTTTCCAACCGTCCAACATCATCTATCGATTGGGCTTTTCAACAGTCCAGCATCATCTATGGGGCCTCAAGATGTAGCAACGAGGCTACAACACGAAGGCCGGACAGGGTCAGTGTCAAAAGGAAGCGGCAAAGCTTGCTGTTGTATGTTCCAGCTCCTCTCGGCCAGCTGCTGGTAGCTTCTAACCGGCCATGACTTGCTGTTGGCTGGCTGTGGCTAGACGGGCAGGGCTATGGCTGGCCGGGGCTAGCTGAAGTGGCCAGAGGCTGGCCGGTGGTTGGCTATGGTTGGCCAGGCATAGCCGGGTTCCCAACAAGGCATGGAATCATAGCACAAAGGCCGATGTCAAATGGCAAGGTGCAAGTAATGGTGATGCTCGTCATGGTTGAGTAGCTGCAATGCGCGGGAACGCCGTCGAGACGTCGGTGCCCCAGGTGCATGCGACGGCGATGCCCGTCATGGTTGTTCCAAGCGTTCATGGTCTGGCATCTGGTTGGCTGGGTTTAGTCCGGTGTGCGTGAGTGCGTCATGTTCTTCCTGAGTCGGTGGTGGCTCTGCCGGTGCATTCCCTGTGGTGGGACGCGGTAGCGCACATGACAGGTCCGAGAAGGGTAGCGGTGCTCTCTGTGGTGCTGATAAAGAAAGGATGGTAGTGCAGTGAGAAGTTGATGTCGTGCAAGGTGATCGCTGTGCCGTGCAGATCCGCGACGGTGGCACCGGCTCCGGCGTTCTGCACAGGGACGGTACGAGAGGGAGGTCGGGACGCTAGCTTCTCGGCAAAAGGGAAGGAGCAACTCCTGGCGAGGTTGTGTCTCGGTGACGAGGCTATGCGGGGTGATGAGGTCATGAACGGAGTGCCGTCTTCCCTGCAATAGTGGTAGAAGGTGGCGCGAAGGCCGGTCTCAGTCGTGTGCAGCAATCGGAAGGAGGAAGAAGGGAAGAGCTCAGAGGTTTGAGGCTCACTGGTGGCGGCGGTACCATGGTGCAGACGCTGGAGCGCGGCTTGCTACAGCTGTGGCATGGTCGGTGGTGAGGCGGCTTGCCCGCAGTCACTGCGAGGTGGAGCCGGGGCGAGAGCCGTGGAGTGGCGGCCGTGGCGAGGCACATCGAGGCTGAAGCGCGGCGTTGGGGTGATGAAGGTGTTCGTCGTGGTGCTCCTCGTCGTGGCGGCGAGGAGGAGTTTGGCGTGGTGACCGACGGCGCGTACGCAGCAGCGGAACTTGACATGGACGTGGGCTTCAATGATGACGGTGACTAGGCCACGCTCGGCGCGGGCAGTTCGACTGGCAAGCACCACGGCCACGGTCCGACGCGCTGCGACTGGCAGGAGTGTGGTCGCGTGGGGCTCCGCGCGGTGGCTGCCCGGTGCAGAGGTGCGGCAGGGCCATGCAGAGAGCAAGGCGGAGCTCGCATGAGCAGAGCGAAGGGCAGCGTTGCTGTAACACCCTAGTGTTAAGCTTGCTAAATCACCTGCATCACATTGCATTGGCATGTCATGAACATCATCTCATCATTTCATGTGTATGAGTAAGGTGAATTTCCCAATGCAATGTTAGCTACATCATATATATATATATATATATATATATATATATATATATATATATATAGACACACACGCGTGTATGTGCATTTAAGGTTATAATAGTGAAATGAAACAAAAATGATTTCTTAACATTTTTGGAGTGTCAATTCCAGTTTAGAATGTCAAACCAAGCATTTTTCATGTTGAGAGTGACACTTGATTAAGTCTCTAACTAGGGTTTGCTTTAGAATTCAACCTAGGGTCATTTAGAGTGAGTCTGATAATTTAGTTTGAAAGTGCAATTTAAATCATTCAAATAACTTTGAGTCTTAAATAAAAGTTATAGGAAATTTAATTTTTGACAAATGATATTTTAGGTCCAACTCATGGAAATGACTTTAACATGGTTTAATTTGGTGCACAATGCAGACTAGGGTTTGCAATTCAACTCTGAAATTTTGTTCAAGTCATTGCAATTTCAGTTTCAGTGTGGCCTACTTTGGCACTCTGTATTTTCTAAACTGGACAGAATCAAGACAAAGTATCCTAATAATAAAGATAGCTCTCATGTAGCTCTGCCTCTCATATTAGTGAAATTTCCTCTGAAACTCTATGGTTTGGCAGGCAATCAACGCCAAACTTCGAGTTTCAGTCGAATGAGCTAGTTCTAAACTGCAGCTGACCATTTTGAATTCAGTTCATCAGTTAACTGGCTGCGACGTGTCTTCTGTTTGTCATGCCACTGGATCGCCCCGTGTCGTCGATGCCGAGCTCCACCGCTGTTGACTCCTGATTTGGATCAGCATGGTCACCCTGAGCCTATCCATTCCCCTCCCGTCGCCTTCCTCTCTCTCTCTCTCGTTCTCTCTCTTGACCGGCACCCAGACAGCACGCAGGCAGAGCTGCCGTGGTGCCCGTCGGCGACGCCTTGCCAAACCACCGCGCCACCTCTATCCAAAGCTAACACCGAACAACATCATGGCTTTCTTCATCTTCCCGCACCGCTAGCAGTTCGTTTTGAGTTTGGGTGAGGATCAAATAAAGCCTCGCTGCCGTTTTTCCATTGCTGGAGCTCCAAAGAGCTCGGGGTTCTCCGTGGCCAGCCATGTCCCGAGCAGTTTGGGCTCAATTGATTCTTGTTCTTAGCTTTATTTGATTCGAATTTGGTCAAATTACAGTTGGTTAGGCGGATTGGGGTTTGGTTCCTCTGGAACGGCCTCGCCGTCGTCGTGTTCTGCCACCGTGACGCCATTGTACTGGTTCGACCTCTTTTCTGCAGCAAACCCGTCTCCAAATCCTAACCCTAGCTTGCTTAAGCCGCACTGAGTCCTATGCTCGCCCAGTTTTCTCCCGTTGTGATTGGAGTCGGCCGGCTCACTGGTTGCAGCGCCGCCGCCATAGCCATTAGTGTCAGCTTCCCTGTTTATTTCTCTACTGTAAGGTTGGAAGACCATAGTGTTTAGGGTTGGAGTTAATTTTTGAAGTTTGATTTCTAGGGAATGATTTAACCTTGTAAAACTCATATCTGCAGATAGGTTCGTCCAAATTTTAGTGAGGTAAATGTTGTTGTGTAGCTGTCAATAGTTGGATGTTGAAGCTGTTTTCTGAAATTGGTTCCTAGGGTTCAGTTTAGCCTTCTAGCTGTAGGTTGCTTTATCCAAATTAAGTGAGATAAGTTTTAGTAAAATTCTGCTATTGTGAACTTCATGATAAAAATATAAAATAGAGTTTTTGCTATAGTTCTGTACAGGGTTTTGTTTAAATTGTGTTTAGCTTGAATCCTGTCAATTGCATAGCTAATGCTAGAAATGAATCAAAAGTATAATTTCACTTTCCAGGGTCTGGTTATGACCTGTAGATTTTAGCAATAATATACTATTTCCAGAAGCTGCAATAGAGCATGGCTTTGTTGATTAAGTGCTTGATTTAGTGTTTTTTTTGGTGAAGTCTCTCTGGCCAAACTGTCCAGGCTACTAGTATGAGTAAGTTTCAGTGTGAATTACATGTTAGGAGGAGTGTAGGAAAAGCACAAAACCAGCAGTTTGAGACTGTTCTCTGTGCAGAATAGTTTCAGGTGAATTTCAGCCTGCAGACTTCATCTTTTTGTGCAGGCTGTTTTACTCAGTGAAATGCTCTGAAATTTTGACACTAAGCTTCTGGCAGTAAGAGCTTGCTTCTATATTTTTCTCAGAATTTTCTGGACCATCGAAATTTAGGTTCCAATTCTGGCCTAAGGTTTGATCTATGGCCTTAAACAATTAGATGTTCAGTTTAGGGCCAATTCTGAGTCTTTTCAGTTTTCTAATGTCTTGTTTAGGGTAATCAGTATGCTTGTGGGGTTTGCTGTTTCCCAACAGCAAGCTGCAAATTTAAGTGTGAAGCCTATGAATGTGTCTATTTAGTTCATGAGGTGTTGTGCATCTTGATTAAGTAGAATTTGGTTAGGGGTTAGGCTGATTTGTATTCATCACCAACTGCAGGTGCTAGGCCCCTCACTACTGACGAACAACTGTATCTTAGATTATAGAAAAAGGGTAGGTGTAGTGGTATTGGTTTAGAGAAGAAATATGCACATACTCGATAAGAGTAATTGGTTTATAAATGTATTATTATATTCCATCTAAGCATACATGAGCATTATGCATGATGTCTTGTAAGTCATTTCAAATATGCATTCAAATTACTTATCGCATATACATGCATTTAGGATCGTTGGAGGAGTTGACTCTGGCGGAGGTGAATCCAACCGAAGAAGAAGTTCCACAGGATACCCCAGCTGCCGAGCTGGGAGTCGAAAACAATGCTGACTTGCCCGAGTGCCCTGACCACCAGCCCTCGACTTTTCTGAAAGGCAAGCCCCGGTGCATTCTTATCTCCTACGTTTTCGAAATAACATGACTTGAGTATAGTGATTTGTTGCATTACGTGTAGGAATTGCTTGAAAACGTAGTTGCATTATCTTGGACAACTATATATCCTTCACCTAAATAGGTTCAGGATCGTCTTCTCTGCTTAGACCTGCTTAGAACCGGTAGATATGGTGATTCCGGTCACCAAAATAAGGAAGTGAGAAGCACGGTTGGCTATATTTGCTATCGTGATATAACCATGTGAGCTGAGGAAGGAAATGAGTTTGGGCGGAATGATGACTTGCATACAACAAGACATGGAGGTCTTGGTTGTGTGCCAATCACCGCCACGTGAATTAGGGATGTAACCTTGTTGGAGTTCAGTCGAGATTGAAAGACGCCATCACTTAGCTGGCCAGATAAGTCGTTCCGACCGCGAAGCCGAGTAGCTCTATTTGGGCCGAGAACTGGTTAGCTCAGTGTATATGCTGGACCGCGTAGGGTTTTGGGAGCTAGATCGGACCATGGGCAGGTGGATTCCTGAGCTTCCTGGCCACTAGTCAGTCCCCCAGCATATCGCTCCCCCAGACCCGCGGAGGAACCCAAATAGTACCAAGGGTAACCTAGGGGACCCCGTACAGGTCTGTCTGGGTTTGTGATTGGCATTTAACACCAGCTGGTTTGCAATCGATTCGAATCGCCATCTCTCCTGGATAGTGAGAAACTTGACTGATCTTCCCTCATGGTAGAAATGGTTAAGTTTGAAAATGAACATGGTTATTAATGCAAATGTCAAATTGCTATGGTTATATTATATTGTTTGCTTAGAATTAATCAAGTGTTTGAATTAGATAAGGTTTACAATGAAGAGCAAGAAGTTATGATTACTAAAAGCTTGTTAGCAATAGCATATGATATCTTCACTAAAATAGCTTTTACGCAAATGAGTCAGCCAACTCCACTAAACAACTTTGCATATTCCTTGAGAGTCTTTTATTTGGTAAGACGGGTAAGTCTTGCGGAGTACAATTGTGTACTCAGGGTTTATCCCAAATTGTTGCAGATGGCCAGGTGTTTTATGGTTATTGTAAGAATTGCTTCACCCCGGCCGTGGACGAGGACTGAAGCGTGGGCAGCTTGTGTCTTCATGTTTAATAGTTATCGTATCTAGTAGTTTGATCCTAAGTATGGCACTATATATTAAATAAGTATGTTTGTGAAAGACTGGGTTTGTATAACTACTTTGCTTCCGCTAAGTTTGAAACTTATGATGTAATATCTATCTTCGTACTCCGAACTTCGAAAGCTATGTAATATGGATGTATGTTGTTGAACTCTGTATGATCTGGGTTGTGTTACCATTTGGATTGAAATCCTTCGAGATTTCATGGACTACCGGGTTTATATGGGCTCAAGTGTGGTTCTTTAGCTGTTTCGACGGCTATCGCCGTACTTGTGCTCTTATAAATTGGTCGGTTCTGTCACAGCTGCGGGGGGAAGAAGAAGAGGAACAGGAGCGAGACGGTGCTGCGGTCGTCTTATCCTCGCGCAGCTAGGGTTCGGAGCTTCCAGGGACGGCGACGATCTCTGGGAGGCATGCCATGGGCATGTGGCGAGCATCGTGTGGAGGGGCGCGGCTTGCTGGTGGTGTGCAGGGCCTGCAGGGGCGCGCGCGCTCCACGCTGGCAGCAGGGGTGGCCAGGAAGAGGGGGCGCCCGTTTAGGGTTCCTGTTGACCCCAGAAGTGGCAAACGGATATACCGCAAGCGTACGGTAGTCAATGTAGCCTTCACCGGGAGTATTCCAGGTATCGTATTTTCCACGGAGAGCGTGTAGTGTTCTAACTAGGTTCAAGACTGTCCAGTGATGAGACAAAGGATCTATGATAACTGGGTAGAGAGGTTCTTATGTAGCAAAGATATCTAGTCTTGGTGTTCTAAGTATAAAGAGGTGTACACCTCCTCCCTTTACAAGAGGCGATAGGCGAAACGGGAGGAGATATAACTCCTCCCGAGGCGGCTATGCTATTGTATTGATGCCCTGTCGTTTTAATAACTTGTCTTACACACGTTGAGGGATACTAAGACCAGACAAGGCTGTCACCACTTGCTGGCACCCACTAACAATCCGTGCGACAAGCAGCCCACACTGATAAGATATAGCCTAGACACCACGTCTACACTATACTTACTACTCTAATCCTTGCAAGAGACTAGAGCACTTCACTAAGTAAAGTAATGTGCAAGTAAAACAAGTATATACTTAAAATAACAGAACAAGAATATCAAATACTTAGAAGGATTTGGATGTAAAACTTACTTGAAGATTCGCATCCGCTGAGGTACACCATGGAGAAGACTCCTGACAGGCCCGGGGCTTTCTCCTGAAGACTTTCCTCACTCTCTCCCAACTAGCACAGAACTATAGCAGAGCTAATGCTACTACATAGTGGTTTCTCCTCTGAATCATGCTCTAAAGTGAAGGCCCATAGGGGGTATTTATAAGGGGAGGTGGAGTAGAGGCTACTCCACTGCCACGTCATCAATCCGCGTGACCTCCATCATGCACCGTTGGATCAAATCGTCCTTGAAACCGCCTCAGATGAACGGTAGTGGTAAAACCATCACGTGGGAAGCATGCAGGAAGTCGGTGAAGCAAGGCGGTGGCCTGGGCCCACCAGGGGTGGGTCGGCCGACCCACCTATGGCAAGGTGGGCCTACCACTATGGTCCCCACTGGTCATAGAGTGTGGCTATGTACTGGTTTCGCCTTGGTCTTGTCGGTTCACACCTTGATCCATGTGCTTTGATCTTCCACCATTGATTGGAAACACAACTTTGATCCAAAGGTGGAATTGAGCTGGACGGAGAGTCACATGGATAGTGCCATGTCAGCAGAGCCTTGGTGGGTCCCACATGTGGGTCGGCCGACCTGCATGTGGGCCCTCTAGGTGCTCCACTCTCTTCTATTGTGCTTTCTTGAGTCATATGTTGAAGTATGACAGCTTGGTGCCCAAATGGGTGGGTTGGCCGACCCATTCATTGTGCCCATCTTTTGCACATTGTCTCCAGATGCTATGATATTAATGATTGTGAAGTTGGTTTGTCATTTGGCCATACTTGGTTGGTTGCCCAACCTTAAGCTTCTGGACACTGAAAAGTACCTGTTCTGAGTGCCTGCAACCAAATAATGACAAGTACATGTGGAACCAAGTTATTTGTACCTAAGTCACTATGTGTTTGGTGGTTTCCTTCCAGAAAGAATGTCTTGTTGACGGTTTTGATGGGGTAAAAACATGGTATAACTACCGTCAACAGTTCCCAAGGAAGGGCGTGGGCGGTTGTGGGCTGCGTGGGCCGAATTGGCAAGGGGAGCGCGTGTGGGCCGAGCGGGGATGCTGGGGTGCACGAGAGCAGAGCAGGCCAAAGGGGAAACGGAGCGCGAGTGGGCCGCAGAGGGACAGAGGGTTGGGATGTGCGTGTTTTGGGGTAGAGGGGGCGGATGGGCCGGCCTGGGAAGGGTAGGAGGGATGGTGGGCTGTTTTGGCATAGATGAGAATGTTTCCCTTTCATTTAATTTGAAATATTTGAGGGAGGTTTGAATGGGATTGGAGAGGGATCTATCCTTCCAACAATCACGGGCTTCGAATCAAGGTAATCGAAAGGATACTTGAGGAGGATCAAGAGGACTTGCTACGGACTTGTGCTCTGTTGGTATAAATTAACTGCACTTTATTAAAGATTTATAATATCAAGGTATCCACAAGCGCATAGATAAAACAACCCGATGTAGCAATTCACCAGACAATCCCAGTTTTAATATCGAACCCAAAGGAACAGTAGGTGATACTGATTAAGTCTATTGGCTCTTAACCCGATAACACAATCAATCCAGAGAATATCAAGAATGAGGAGATAACAAATGATTATCTAGATCCGACAACCGGTAAACTTTGAATAATATCGTTCTAATCGGACAGTGACATGAATAAGAGGCGAAATCAGAGTTCCCTCCTACCAGACACTTATACACCTATCGATCCTATCAACGGGAAGTGGACTACAGAGGACTCAACGCAGCTGTCACCTATGCGATCCACCACTATCCGGCCAATCAGGGGACATTCACAGGTAATTATAGCCCAGACCCCACGTCTACATTACAAACTACTACTTCAACCAAGGAGCTACCAAGATCAAAGTACTCAAATAGAGTTGTAAACTTAAGAACGAATAAGAACAAATGCTTACTTGAATCAGAATGTTGAATACAAAAGTACCTCAGAACGCAACTTCGGGCGAGGGAGCTGAATCCAGACGAACACAGCTACGAAGAAGCTCCGACAGGCTGGGACTCCTCCGAATCTCTACTCATCTACTCTATCTCTCTAATCTCTCTCTTGATTGCTAGGCTAGATCTAGTGGATATCTATCTAATGCTTCGGGGTCTTCATCTCTTGATCTGGCTATCCTCCAGGAGGGTATGCCTCTCTATTTATAGGCCGGTGGAATGCACGTATGCCATTGGATCAAACCAACTTGAAACAAGGGCCCAGATGACTTCTAATAGGCGGTGGTAGAAGACTTCCAGAAGGCGGCGTGGGGGAAACCCTAGGGGACGCCGGCCGGCCCCACCCTGGCGCCGGCCAGCCCCACCCTATGGGGTTTCAGGCTCCGGTGCTTCGGGTGTGTTCCAGATGCTTCTAGCATTCTCATGAAGATGATTCCTTGGCGGTTAAGTTTCATGGTAATTATGCTCTTTAATCCTTCTTTTAAGCTTTTCTAGAAAATCCCCTACAAAATAGATAATTCACCAAAAGTCATGGAATCTGTCAGTAATAACCCTATTCTACTGGATATTCATATTTAATACAGGGATAATTGATAATAAAATTTGGATGATAACAGGTGTCAACAATTACCCCCACACTTAGGCTTTTGCTCATCCTGAGAAAAAGGTTGGTTTTAAGATGTAAGATTCTTAGAGAGAATGGAGTATTTAAAACATAACTTGAGAGTACATTATATAAAACTATTCTAGTCATGCATGTACTATGGAATTCAAAGTGTCTACCATGAATCTTTGAGTAGTTGAAGAACAGAATAGCTTGAAAACAGATCACTCTCTTCCTTTAGTTAAGTCAATTGGAGGGTATATAATTTTGCAAATAAACTTAGCTTTACCTTCTCCTGTTGTAGTACTCTCGAATCACTGATATATCTGGTATTTTTGTATCCTTACCAAGGCATTAATGAAATTGCCTTATTTATCCTACTTCTAAAAAGCTTATATGGATCTCAGGTAGCTAAAATGTGAAAACATACTTGCATTGTATTTGTTGTACAGTCAAACCATGAATCCACAGAGAAATGAGGCATATAATCGAATCAAGCTTTATTTGGTGAAATATGGTGGAACCAAATTCTACCTTGCTCCTTGAGAAAATAAGTCTCTCTTTTATACAGTTAAGTTTATTCAGAGGGTATGAGCTATCTCTTTTTCTTTTTTTTCAAGGGAGGCGAGCATCTAAGTACTCATTGTTTTAATTTCTTCGGACACTTGTCCATTTTTTATACTCCCTTATCCTTTTGCATAGGCTCATACCTCTTTTGAATTTAGTAGTTGAGAGACTTTAACAAAATATGAAGCAATTATTTGGTAACTATGCTATATAATTATTTTTGGTGTTTCCTCCTAGTGTAGGAGAGAAACATTTTCAATAGAATAACTCGCTATTACTCCGGATTAGAGTAATGCTTATGTGGAATTGGCACTTGATTCGAAAATATGATAAATTTCTTCAAAGGGTTACAAAGGTTGACCAAACTCAATACAAATACAAGTATTATATATAGTAGGCTTCTATCCTATATATGGCTCTGGTAGGATAATATTTTTACCACAAAGGAGAGGTATAACTAATCATTTAAATTTTTGAAATAAAATCTCCAAAGACAAAACATCAGGGATTGAGTTCTCATTATTCAACTATATCATGTTTCACAACGACTTAAGCAATCATGGGGTCCCTATAAATAGTTTCCAATAGTAACATGATTCCTAAAAAAGTGTTATATAATTTATTCTTAAGCTATGAATTAAACAATCTTCTTCTTCTCTTTTAAAAGTAATTTAGAATGTGAATTTTAATTCGGATTGAAACGGAAATCAAAACATATGCAATTATATTGTATGAGGATCAAACCTGACCATGACCGAGAAGGGGATGCAGAGGGTGCAGTGGGGGCCGGCCGGCCCAGGTAGGGCGCCGGGCGGTGCACCTCTATGGCCCCATGAGGTCCACTTCGGTGTGCGAGGTCCTGGTTCGATTATCTTCCAAATTACGTGATTTTTCCGAGCGAATTGATTTCCATAGTCGCGATGTGCCTCCCCCACACTTATTTTGCTGCATACTTTTCTGTGCAACATGTGGAGACAACATGCGTACCAAAAATATAGAGAGTAGAGTAAACTTAAACATTTATATAGATAAAAAGAATAAGGCACTTTATTCATTAATAATACTAGATAACTCTGATAACTGACTGAGCTAACGACTGCCCTAGCTCCATGGGCTTACCTAACACACTTAATATTATAAATCAAACCTAGCACACTCGATAATATAATTAAACCTAACACACTTGTGCCCTATTACATAGATAACTAGGGCAACTTAAGGCTGCCCTTACTTTGCTAGCTTCCTAATTTCTTCCTTAAGATCACTAATCTCTTCTTTCAGCTGATCCTTCTCGCGCTTGAGACTGCGAATTAACTTGACATTGACTTCTATCTGCTTAGTCATGTCGCTCATAATCTTGCTCCGTAGATCTTCATTCCTCTCTATACCCCTAACGGTGTTAGAGAGAGCTTCCATCTTCTCATTAAGGATGCGTAGAGAGAGCTGGGGCTATCTAGAGACTTTCTCTAGTGCTGATGTAGATGTAGCCCGTTGTCTCTTGGGCGGAGGTGGTATGAACTCGGTGTAGCGGACTTGGCCTGGACGTGCATGAACTCCTTGGATGGCATGGCGAGCAGTGGTGTACTTTGCGCATACCAGCATTCCGTTCTTGTCAGTCTTGACCGACAGGAGTCGCTCATTGTCTCTAGGTGGAAGAAGTGGGGTGCCTCGGGGAATAGTGATCTGCTTCCCCCTGGTACCATCTTCTAGCAGTAGTCTCTCAGGTGGCGATGGCAGAGCAGGCTGAGCATGCGTGTAGTAGACTTGCTCGAACTGCTGGGGCACCGTAGCAAGATGGTTCGGTGGCACGACGGCGAGGTGCTTCGGGGGCACGATGGCAAGGGGCTTTGGCTGTGCGAGGACGATGGCCTTTGAGTCGTTGCCTTGGAGCTTGTCGGAGTCAACGCCAACGACCGCTTTGCTTGCCATTGCTACTAGATCTAAACCAGAGAGTTTCTTTAAAGGAGAAGAAGGCAATGATGATGGGATGGCATTCAAGGGTGGTATAGTTGCGTATTTATATGGTTTTCAGGAGATAGGATAAGATCAAATCTAGATTCTACAGGATTCGTACGAAAGATTATCCGTACGCATCGGGAATCTATGGGATTGTATTTAGGAAAGATAGAGAAAGAAAAGGGAACTTGAGTCGGGACGAGAGGGGACAGTGGGGCGCTGCCCGGCCCCACCAGGTTACTTCCCTGGTTGGCCGAGCTCGTGAAGCCTCTAGACTCTTCCTACTTCCTGTTAGTTGCGATGCGCGATAATTTTTCGTAACGGATAATGACGGGACTAAAAAGTGGGTAATTGGACAAAGTCCGGCCCATCAACAACTCCATGTGATTGTAGAGTTACCGCTCCATGTGGTGATGCATTCACAACCGTAAATGGTCCTTCCCATTTGCAACATAGTTTTCCAAGCCCGAATAATTTAAACCTGGAATTAAAAAGTAATACCTTATCTCCTGGTGCAAACTCCTTCTTCTTGATCTTCTTGTCATGCCATCTTTTTGTTCTTTCTTTATAGATCTTTGAATTGTGATAAGCCGTTTCTCTCCATTCTTCTAATTCTGATAATTGTATTTTTCTCTTTTCTCCAGCGGCTTCAAAGGTCATATTCCATCTCTTAATAGCCCAGTGAGCTTTATGCTCTAACTCCACTGGTAAATGATAGGTCTTACCATATATTAGCTGGTAAGGTGACATACCCAAAGGTGTCTTGTATGCGGTCTGATATGCCCAAAGTGCTTCGGGTAATCGGTCCCTCCATGCAGTACCCATTTTATTTATTGTTTTCTGTAGGATATTCTTGATTTGTTTGTTTGATGTTTCTGCCTGGCCACTTGTCTAAGGATGGTATGGTGTAGCTACATTGTGACGGATGCCATGAGGTTACAAGTATCGGTGAAACTTTTTATTAGTGAAGTGTATTCCTCCGTCAATAATGACCATCCTTGGTGTTCCAAACCTTGGAAATATAATCTCTTCGAACATCTTCTTTGAATGCTTGGAATCAGCATTCATGCATGACATAGCTTCTACCCATTTGGATACATAGTCAACTGCCACCAGAATGTATTCGTAATTTCTTGATTTCACAAATGGTCACATGTAATCAATTCCTCAGACATCAAAAAGCTCGATCTGGAGATTGTTGGTGTGTGGCATACCATCTCTTGCATTGATATTTCCGTGCCTCTGACATGATCCACATCTTCGGACAAAATCTTTGGTGTCTTCATACATAGTTGGCCAAAAGAACCCACTCTGCCCGATTTTAGCTTGAGTGCGGAATGCTCCATAATGACCTCCATATGGTGATGAATGGTATTTCTGAATGATCTGCATGCCCTCTTCTACTGGTACACATCTTCTAAGTAATCCATCTGAACAAATTCTGAAGAGGTATGGCGGATCCCATATGTGGAGACGACTTTCATAAATAAGTTTCTTTTTATTTTCCCTGGTGGTACATGACCTGCAACCATAAAGTTGACAATATTCGCATACCAAGGGACTGACTTGGTCACTTTAAACAACATGTCATCTCTCAATGAGTCATTAATAGGCAATTCTTGAGGTTTCTCAAAGTGTATTCTAGACAAGTGATCAGCAACTGAATTTTCTATTCCTCTTCTATCTTTAATTTCTAAGTCAAATTCTTGGAGTAACAAAATCCATCTCATCAAATGAGGTTTAGCATCTTTCTTAGTGAGCAAATATTTTAAAGCAGCATGATCAGAATAAACAATTACTTTTGCTCCTACTAAGTAAGATCTAAATTTATCAATAGCAAAAACAACAGACAGGAGTTCTTTTTCAGTTGTTGCATAATTTAATTTTGCTCCTGTCATAGTTTTACTGGCATAAGTAATTGCATGATGCTTTTTATCTTTTGTTTGTCCTAATACTGCCCCAACAGCATAATCACTAGCATCACACATAATTTCAAAAGGTAAAGACCAATCAGGGGGTTGAATGATTGGTACTGATGTAAGTGCTTCTTTAAGAATATTAAAAGATTATAAACATGCATCATCAAATTCAAAAGGAACATCCTTAGGTAGCAAGTTAGTCAGTGGTCTAGTAATATGTGAAAAATCTTTTATAAATCTGCGATAAAAACCACAGTGACCAAGAAAGTTTCGGATTCCTTTTATATTAACAGGTGGAGGTAGTTGTTCAATTACTTCAATTTTTGCCTTATCTACCTCTATACCTCTTTCAGACACTAAATGTCCTAGCACTATTCCTCCTCTAACCATAAAATGACATTTTTCCCAATTAAGGACTAAGTGCTTTTCTTCACATCTCTGCAAAACCTTATCTAGATTTTCTAAACAATCATCAAAAGTTTTTCCATAAACTGAAAAATCATCCATAAAAACTTCCATGATTTCTTCTATCATTTCAGAAAATATAGACATCATACACCTTTGAAAAGAAGCAGGTGCATTACATAATCCAAAAGACATTCTACGATAAGCATAAGTTCCATAAGGACATGTAAAAGTGGTTTTGCTTTGATCATCAGGGTGGATTGGAATTTGGTGATATCCAGAATAACCATCAAGGAAACAAAAGAAAGCATTATTTGCCAAACGCTCTAACATCTCATCAATAAAGGGCAGCAGAAAATGATCTTTTTTGGTCGCTTTATTAAGTTTTCTATAATCTATGCACATACGCCATCCTATAACAGTTCTCTGGGGTATCAATTCATTTTTATCATTTTTAACTACGGTCATACCACCCTTTTTAGGTACAACTTGAACAGGGCTTACCCACTCACTATGCGGAACAGGATAAATAATCCCAACATGCAAAAGTTTCAAGACCTCTTTCTTAACAACTTTCCTCATCGCATTTTGAAGCCTACGTTGGGGCTCTTTAAAAGCTGTAATCTATAGGTTGGTTGGAATACGATGGATGCATAAAACAGGACTAATCCCCTTAAGGTCTTGGTGTGAATAGCCAAAAGCAGCACGATGTTTTTCTAAGACAGTCATTAATCTAAAAGACTCTTCATCAGAGAGTTTATCACTAATAATCACGGGAGAATTTTGATCATTATTCAGAAAAACATACTTAAGACCAGAAGGTAGTTGTTTAAGCTCAATACAAGGCTTAGGTGGCTCTAGTAATTCATTCAGAGGTTCAGGATCAGTCGGATCCTCTACCCCTTCATGAATGAAGAACTGAGTATCATCCTCTAAATTAGGTTCAATAAATTCCTCAAATGACACAGCCTTAATTTCTTCTATCGGATCTAACTCAGGAGGTGGTTCTGCCTTAGCTTTTAATGCATGGGATATAGGCACTGAGAGATTAAATCCCTTCCCAAATTTAATATCTAAATTGCCCGCACAACCTTCTCGTAAAAGTTTTCCTATTGGTAACCCAATCATTATATCAAAATCCCAAACATCAAAGATATAGAAATTCAGCAAAATTCGGAATTCGTTAATCACAATAGGAAGATAACTTAAAACACCTGAACTAGAAATAATATGTCCTGAACGATTTTTCAATAATTTATTTGTAGGAATTAATGGCATATCTTTCAAGAATTTTTAGCAAATGTAAGAGACATAATATTGACACCTACTACTAGATTATAAAAGGCATCAAAAGGATATGCATCAATTTGACACTTAATAGTAATGGCAAGAGAATTTAAACGAATTATGTCATTTGAAAGCTCAGATTCTATCATCCACTCATTACTCATAACAAAAATTAATTCTCTAGTTATCTTTCTAAGGAATTTTAAATCAGCAGGATATGAAACATTAAAACTTTTAAAATTCATAGACTCTTGTGGTTTTATAATTTTATGATAGCGTGAGGTGTTTCCATAATCATCAAAAAGTTCATCCTCAAATTCAAGCATAAAATCAGAAATAGGAGTTATCTCCTTCTCATTAAATAGTTCAGGTAAAGGTTGAGATGAATCAGACAAAAGTTTAGAGTCAAACGACAAAAATTTATTTTCTAACAACTTTTCTTTTTCTTCAGGAAGATCAATTAAGATATTAGTAAGTTTTAGCATGTGAAGCAGTAATATGCATAAATGCTCCTCCTGGGGCAAATCTGAACTTTCTAAAAATTCTCTTGCAATGTGTGTGAAGCATGTAGCTTTGAGGTCTAACCGTGACTAACACGCTAACAACTGTTGCACCATATAGAATTGCTTGTTGGATTTTTGCCGGAGTTCCTTAGTCGGTCTAGGGTTTTGTGTCGGAGAGCATGTTGACACCTGTAATCATCCAAATTTTATTGTTAATTATCCCTGCATTAAATATGAATATCCAGTAGAATAGGGTTATTACTGACAGATTCCACGAGTTTTGGTGAATTGTCTATTTTCCAGGGGATTTTCCAGAAAAGCTTAAAAGAAGGATTAAAGAGCATAATTACCACGAAACTTAACCGCCAAGGAAACATCTTCACGAGAACGCTAGAAGCATCTGGAACACACCCGAAGCACCGGAGCCCGAAACCCCACAGGGTGAGGCCGGCCGGCGCCAGGGTGGGGCCGGCCGGCGCCCCCCTAGGGTTTCCCCCGCGCCGCCATCTGGAGTCTTCTACCACCGCCTATTAGAAGTCATCTGGGCCCTTGTTTCAAGTCGGTTTGATCCTACGGCATACGTGCATCCCAACGGCCTATAAATAGAGAGGCATACCCCCCTAGAGGAGAGCCAGATCAAGAGATGAAGACCTTGAAGCATTAGATAGATATCCAGTAGATCTAGGCTGGCAATCAAGAGAGAGATTAGAGAGATAGAGTAGATGAGTAGAGATTCGGAGGAGTCCTGTCCTGTCGGAGTTTCTTCGTAGCTGTGTTCGTCTGGATTCAGCTCCCTCCCCCGGAGTTGCGTTCTGAGGTACTTTTGTATTCAACATTCTGATTCAAGTAAGCATTTGTTCTTATTCGTTCTTAAGTTCATAACTCTATTTGAGTGCTTTGATATTGGTAGCTCCTTGGTTGAAGTAGTAGTTTCTAGTGTAGACGTGGTGTCTGGGCTATTGTAACACCCTAATTTTGGTGGAAATTAAAATCTAGAAATTTTGATAATATTATTAAGCTCTTATATATATTTATTTGTTATTTTTAAAATGCAGTGGAAACAATAATTTTTGAGTTGCAATAAACTATAAAAGTGTGAAATATATGTATTGTTGCATACATGCTGTTGCACATTCATTTTGTTTGCTTGTTTTGCTGTACTTGCTAAGTTTTTCCAAATGTATTCTGAGAAATTCAAATTTGTAAACTTGATAACTTATGGAATCTATTTTTTTTTCTCTAAAAAGATAATCCGTTTTTCTCTTCTCTCTGTTTTTTTTTTCTCTTGGCCGAGAGCACCAGGTTCTTGCTGCTCTTTTCCCCTCCTCTGTTCTGGCTGAGCTAGGCTGTTGGCGCCGTGCCTTTCTCTCCTCTCGCTGCAAGATGAGCCCAGCAAGCCAGGTCTGTTGCTGGCGCCTTTTCCTCTCTCTCTCTCCCCTGCAGGAGACCACCCTGCAGGTCCCTGTTTTTCCTATCGTGGTCGAGCCTGAACAGAGCACAAAGCCAACCGTAACTGCCGATCTCTTCACCGAATCGGAGCAGAAGCCGCGTTGTTTTCTCGCTGTTCGTTGGACGTGTGCGGCACAATATCCTCCCTATATAAGCCCAGTCCGAAGCCCTGCGCCTCCTTTTTTGAAGCCCTAGGCCACCATATTTTGCAGCTGCCAGTACCGAAGCCGTCGATTTTCCAATCGGGCCGCAGCAGCCGCAAGTCCGTCGCCGTTGCCGCAAATCTTCGCCGTCGGGGCTTTCGTCGCCTCGATTAAGCACGCAACGAGCGTCATAACGATTGGAAAAGCTTCCTGGAACCTTTCTCTTTCTGTTCAGCTCTTGGTCTGATCAGCGCCGACGAACGCAGGAGGCCGTGGTCCGCCCACCGCCGTCGAAGACCCGAGAGCGGAGCTTCCCCATCGAATTGGGCCACCCTGAGACCTTCGTAATAGGGTATGAAAACTCCCAGCACCAATATTTAACCGTTTTCCCCCTTCCTGCACCACTAGCGAGCTCGCCGGAGTTAAAAAGCCGCCATGGCTTGCGCTGCTCTCTCTCTCTTCACCACCGCAGACCTAACCAGTGCCACAGGTGGATTCCTCGCGAGTTTCCCGATCTCCCAGAGTTTTTTCCCGCGTAGAATGATGTACCGTAGCGCAGGTTCACATTTTTCGGCAAACTGCCGGCAATGGCCGCCGCCGCGGCCAGCTCCTAAAAACAGCCGTGAGCTGCCTCCCTCACTCTCTCTTGAAAAATCCAGAGCCGTCCAATTCTTGATCAAGCGTCCAGATTAGAAGATACCCCTTTGGGGTCGATTTTGTTAAAGAGACCCTGCTATTTTTTTATTAAACCCACAGTCCAAAGCGCCCAGCCCGCTCTTTGCTTTCTGGTCTGAAAAGCATACTTCCGTGCGGTTGAGTTCAAATACGTTTTCAAAATAATTTCAGTTTTGCCATTTCATTATTTTGTTCATAATTTCTTTATTTTAAACCCGTTTCAGTTGATTCAAATTGCGTTAGATTCGTATTTTCAAACCCTACATGTTATTGCCTCTGAACAGGAAGTTTGGCAAAATTTAATTTTCGAGTTAATATTATATTAATTATTTTTTATAGTAAACCTTCGGAAAATCATAACTCCTATGTTTTAAATCCTTTTTCGTGATCTATATATCGATGTGATCGTTGGAACGAGTAGAATAGTTTTATACCATTTTAAAATTTTCTTTATTCTGTTGGAGTACTGTTCTAATTATTTTCCCTTATTTACTTCGTGTATGATTGCCCCATGTTTGTGTGGTGATGTGGTGATTGTTTGAGTAGACGGTAAGCAGTTCGTGGACGATCAAGAATACTTCTACGAGCAGGATCAGCAGGAACTCTTTGATCAAGGAAAGTATAACATGGACTATCCTTGTTGTTCTATTCACATTAATCACATTCATATATGCATGTGTCCACCTTGACAACCGTAGAGATTATAATTTAGTTATTGAATTCCTGATTCCTTGTTCACCTATTGGGATGTGCATTGGGTAGCTATTGCTAGTGCTTTATTAATGCTAATGATCTTGTGATATGTTTAATGGATTGTGCAATGAACATTCAATATGATTTTATTACTGCTTAAAAGGGGCTAGAGCCTTGGGTTGGATGGTTTGGCTCTAATTTCTCTCCATAGGACTTTCTGAACGTGATGAACCGGGATTTGCCGTACAGCTGTGAGAGCTACATGGCACTAGCTTTAGTCATTTAAAAGACCTTTTCTAACTTGTTAGAGGTTACCCGAAAGGGCGCAGTTAGGGGTTTGCTACCTTGGGTGTAGTACAGCTTCTAGTCTTATGTGTATAGCCGAGAAGGAATGTGACATATTGAAAAAGGGGTTCCTACATCTCGCTGCCACTCACCCTTGCGGCCCTAACTGGTTAGACGAACCTTTAAATGGCTTTATGTGGTTAGCTAGTGTTTGGATGTAATTAACCCATGCATTAGAAAATCATGACTCACAGGTAAAGTGTACACCTCTGCGTAGAGTTTAATAATCTATCATGATAGCCATGCTCATGGTCATGAGCGGCCTTAGGCACATGTTCCGCTAGATGATAAATATTAATTATATTATGTTTATTATTACTGTTAATTCCTTTGCTATTTATTAATCTTATTACAATTGATCATTTGGCTTATAATATGGGAACTGGATTACTTGATGCTACTCAATTGCTAAAAAGAATATGGATAATAAAGCTCAATGCAGTCAAACAGTGTCTAGTCTTTTGTGCCTCATGAACCCGTGTTATACTTGTTGAGTACGAAATGTGCTCACCCTTACAATTCACCACCACAGATGAAGATTGGAGTGAAGACTATCGCAATGAGTATTAGGCTTGGTGTTTCCCAGTCGACGTGTCCATGTGTTGGAGCTTGCGCGAGCGTTTCGACATTAGTTATTATTTATCGATTTGATCTATATTTGTTCGAGACTATGTAATAAATGTCTATTCGGATTGTAAACACTGTGATGGTACTATTTATAATTTATCGGCTTATATGTGTGACTATTTCTGGGGCACATATGAGTTATTTGAGCATCCTATTTTGTTATTAAAATATGGGTGTGACAGGTATAATTACTTGTGAATGTCCCCTGATTGGCCAGATAGTGGTAGATCGCGTAGGTAACAGCTGCGTTGCGTCCTTCGTAGTCCACTTTCCGTTGATAGGATCGATGGTGTATAAGTGTCTGGTAAGAGGGAACTCTGATTTCGCCCCTCATTCATGTCACTGCCCGATTAGAGCGATATTATTCAAAGTTTATCGGTTGTCAGATCTAGATAATTATTTGTTATCTCCTCATTCTTGATATTCTCTTGATTGATTGTATTATCGGGTTAAGAGCCAATAGACTTAGTCAGTATCACCTATTGTTCCTTTGGGTTCGATATTAAAACCGGGATTGTCTGGTGAAGTGCTACATCGGTTGTTTTATCTGTGCGCTTGCGGATACCTTGATAATAATAATCTTTAATAGAGTGCAGTTAATTTATACCAACAAGCATTTCTGGCGCCGTTGCCGAGGAACGGTTTGCTGATTTTGGCTTAGTCTATCTTAATCTTGTATTATACTTTTATCTTTTATCTTTTACCTTTTAAAGTATGGAACCCATGTCCCAACTTTTATATCAATATGGAGCACCATCGGGATCGTTTCTCCAGCCAAAAGAATCATCTTTACCTATCACATCATTTGGCTATGAGTTACGCCTGGGATTAATTAAATTAGTTCAGGATCACATTTTTTCTTGTAGTTCTTGCGAAAACTCCTATTCCCATTTAGCTGATTTTGAGCAGACATGTTCATGTTTGCACATTAAAGGTATGGAAGATAAAACTTTAAGATGGAAACTCTTTCGTTTTCATTAACGGGGAAAACAAAGAAATGTTATAATCTCCATGTTGGGAGTAGCCAAGGAGATTGGGAAGTATTGCGTGCTAATTTTTGTCTTAAATTTTTCCCTATCGAAAAGGTCGCTAAACTTCGTTTTGAAATTATTGGATTTAAACAATTAGATAACGAATCATTAGGCAAGGCTCGGGAACGCTTTGATGGATTTATAAATTCTGGACCTAATCTTACTTTGCCAGAACCTATGCTTTTGCAACATTTCTTTTTAGGCCTTGATGATAAAAATAAAGAATACCTTAATTTGGCCGCAGGAGGAGCATTTATGCATATTACTGCTTCACATGCTAAAACAATTCTTACTAATATCTTCATTGATCTTCCTGAAGAAAAAGAAAAGTTGTTAGAAGATGAATTTTGGTCGTTTGATTCTAAACTTTTGTCTGATTCATCTCAACCGTTACCTGAACTATCTAATGAGAAGGAGATAACTCCTATTTCTGATTTTATGCTTGAATTTGAGGATGAACTTTTTGATGATTATGGAAACACCTCACGCTATCATAAAATTATAAAACCATAAGAGTCTATCAATTTTAAAAGTTTTAATGTTTCATATCCTGCTGATTTAAAATTCCTTAGAGAGATAACTAGAGAATTAATTTTTGTTATGAGTAATGAGTGGTTGATAGAATCTGAGCTTTCAAATGATATAATTCGTTTAAATTCTCCTGCCATTACTATTAAATGTCAAATTGATGCATATCCTTTTGATGCCTTTTATAATCTAGTAGTAGGTGTCAATATTATGTCTCTTACATTTGCTAAAAAATTCTTGAAAGATATGCCATCAATTCCTACAAATAAATTATTGAAAAATCGTTCAGGACATATTATTCCTAGTTCAGGTATTTTATATTCTCTTCCTATTATGATAAACGAATTCCGAATTTTGCTGAATTTCTATATCTTTGATGTTTGGGATTTTGATGTAATGATTGGGTTACCAATAGGAAAACTTTTGCGAGAAGGTTATGCGGGCAATTTAGAAATTAAACTTGGGGAGGGATTTAATCTCTTAGTGCTTATAACTCATGCATTAAAAGCTAAGGCAGAGCCACCTCCTGAATTAGATCCGATAGAAGAAATTAAGGCTGTGTCATTTGAGGAATTTATTGAACCTAATTTAGAGGATGATACTCAGTTCTTCATTAATGAAGAGGAAGAGGATCCGACTGATCCTGAACCTCTGGATGAATTACTTGAGCCACCTAAGCCTTCTATTGAGCTTAAGCAACTACCTTCTGGTCTTAAGTATGTTTTTCTGAATAATGATCAAAATTCTCCTGTGATTATTAGTGATAAACTTTCTAATAAAGAGTCGTTTAGATTAATAACTGTCTTAGAAAAACATCGTGCTGCTTTTGGTTATTCACTCCAAGACCTTAAGGGGATTAGTCCTATTTTATGCACCCATCGTATTCCAACCAACCCAGAAATTACGCCTTCTAGAGAGCCCCAACGTAGGCTTCAAAATGCGATGAGGGAGGTTGTTAAGAAAGAGGTCTTGAAATCTTTGCATGCTAGGATTATTTATCCTGTTCCGCATAGTGAGTGGGTAAGCCCTGTTCAAGTTGTACCTAAAAAGGGTGGTATGACCGTAGTTAAAAATGATAAAAATGAATTGATACCCCAGATAACTTTTACAGGATGGCGAATGTGTATAGATTATAGAAAACTCAATAAAGCAACCAAGAAAGATCATTTTCCTTCATTGATGAGATGTTAGAGCGTTTGGCAAATAATTCTTTCTTTTGTTTCCTTGATGATTATTCTGGATATCACCAAATACCTATCCACCCTGATGATCAAAGCAAAACCACTTTTACATGTCCTTATGGAACTTATGCTCATCGTAGAATGTCTTTTGGATTATGTAATGCACCTGCTTCTTTTCAAAGATGTATGATGTCTATATTTTCTGAAATGATATAAGAAATCATGGAAGTTTTTATGGATGATTTTTCAGTTTATGGAAAAACTTTTGATGATTGTCTAGAAAATCTAGATAAGGTTTTGCAGAGATGTGAAGAAAAGCACTTAGTCCTTAATTGGGAAAAATGTTATTTTATGGTTAAAGAAGAAATAGTGCTAGGACGTTTAGTGTCTGAAAGTGGTATAGAGGTAGATAAGGCAAAAATTGAAGTAATTGAACAACTACCTCCGCCTTTAATATAAAAGAAATCCGAAGTTTTCTTGGTCATTGTGGTTTTTATCGCAAATTTATAAAAGATTTTTCATATTTTGCTAGACCATTGACTAACTTGCTGGCTAAGGATGTTCCTTTTGAATTTTATGATGCATGTTTAAAATCCTTTAATATTATTAAAGAAGCACTTACATCAGCACCAATCATTCAACCCCCTGATTGGTCTTTACCTTTTGAAATTATGTGTGATGCTAGTGATTATGCTGTAGGGGCAGTATTAGGACAAACAAAAGATAAGAAGCATCATGCAATTGCTTATGCTAGTAAAACTATGACAGGAGCACAATTAAATTATGCAACAACTGAAAAAAGAACTCCTGACTGTTGTTTTTGCTATTGATAAATTTAGATCTTACCTAGTAGGAGCAAAAGTAATTGTTTATTCTTATCATGCTGCTTTAAAATATTTGCTCACTAAGAAAGATGCTAAACCTCGTTTGATAAGATGGATTTTGTTACTCCAAGAATTTGACTTAGAAATTAAAGATAGAAGAGGAATAGAAAATCCAGTTGCTGATCATTTGTCTAGAATACACGTTTGAGAAACCTCAGGAATTGCCTATTAATGACTCATTGAGAGATGACATGTTGTTTAAAGTGATCAAGTCAGACCCTTGGTACGCAAATATTGTCAACTTTCTGGTTGCAGGTTATGTACCACCAGGGGAAAAAAAAAGAAGCTTGTTTATGAAAGTCGTCTCCACATATGGGATCCGCCATATCTCTTCAGAATTTGTTCAGATGGATTACTTAGAAGATGTGTATCAGTAGAAGAGGGCATGCAGATCATTCAGAAATGCCATGCATCACCATATGGAGGTCATTATGGAGCATTCCGCACTCATGCTAAAATCTGGCAGAGTGGGTTCTTTTGGCCAACTATGTATGAAGACACCAAAGATTTTGTCCGGAGATGTGGATCATGTCAGAGGCACGGAAATATCAATGCAAGAGATGCTATGCCACTCACCAACAATCTTCAGATTGAGCTCTTTGATGTCTGGGGAATTGATTACATGGGACCATTTGTGAAATCAAGAAATTGTGAATACATTCTGGTGGTAGTTGACTATGTATCCAAGTGGGTAGAAGCTATGCCATGCATGAATGCTCATTCCAAACATTCAAAGAAGATGTTCGAAGAGATTATATTTACAAGGTTTGGAACACCAAGGATGGTCATTAGTGACGGAGGGACACACTTCACTGATAAGAAGTTTCACCGATACTTGCAAGCTCATGGCATCCATCACAATGTAGCTACTCCATACCATCCTCAGACAAGTGGCCAGGCAGAAACATCAAACAAACAATTCAAGAATATTCTACAGAAAACAGTAAATGAGATGGGTACTGCATGGAAGGACCAATTACGCGAAGCACTTTGGGCATATCGGACCGCATACAAGACACCTTTGGGTATGTCACCATACCAGCTAGTATATGGTACCAGTGGAATTAGAGCATAAAGCTCACTGGGCTATTAAGAGATGGAATATGAACTTTGAAGCCGCTGGAGAAAAGAGAAAAATACAATTATCAAAATTAGAAGAATGGAGAGAAAAGGCTTATCACAATTCAAAGATCTATAAAGAAAGAACAAAAAGATGGTATGACAAGAGGATCAAGAAAATGAGTTTGCACTAGGAGATAAGATATTACTTTTTAATTCTAGGTTTAAATTATTCGGGCTTGGAAAACTACGAAGCAAATGGGAAGGACCATTTACGGTTGTGAATGCATCACCACATGGAGCGGTAACTCTACAATCACACGAAGCTACGTTATTTAAGGTAAATGGTCACCGACTTAATACCCACTTTTTAGTCCCGTCATTATCTGTTACGAAAAATTATTGTGCATCGCATCTAACAGGAAGTAGGAAGAGTCTAGAGGCTTCACGAGCTCGGCCAACCAGGGAAGTCACCTGGTGGGGCCGGCCGGTGCCCTAGCGGGGCTGGGCGGTGCCCCTTGTCCCCTCTCATCCCGACTTAAGTTCCCATTTCTTTCTCTATCTTTCCAAAATACAATCCCATAGATTCCCGATGCGTACAGATAATCTTTCGTACGAATCCTGTAGAACCTAGATTTGATCTTATCCTATCTCCTGAAAACCATATAAATACGCACCTATACCACCCTTGAATGCCATCCCATCATCATTGCCTTCTTCTCCTTCAAAGAAACTCTCTAGTTTAGATCTAGTAGCAATGGCAAGCAAAGCGGTCATCGGTGCTGACTCCGGCAAGCTCCAAGGCGACGACTCGAAGGCCATCGTCCTCGTGCAGCCGAAGCCCCTTGCCATCGTGCCCCCAAAGGACCTCGCCATCGTGCCACCGAAGCATCTTGCTACGGTGCCCCAGCAGTTCGAGCAAATCTGCTACACGCATGCTCAGCTTGCTCGGCTGCTCTGCCATCGCCACCTGAGAGACTACTGCTAGAAGATGGTACCAGGGGGAAGCAGATCGCTATTCCCCGAGGCACCCCACTTCTTCCTCCTAGAGATAATGAGCGACTCCTGTCGGTCAAGACCGACAAGAACGGAACGCTGGTATGTGCGAAGTACACCACTGCTCGCCCTGCCATCCAAGGAGTTCGTGCACGTCGAGGCAAAGTCCGCTACACTGAGTTCATACCACCTCCGCCCAAGAGACAACGGGCTACATCTACATCAGCACTAGAGAAAGTCCCTAGATAGCCCCAGCTCTCTCTACGCATCCTTAGTGAGAAGATGGAAGCTCTCTCTAACACCGTTAGGGGTATAGAGAGGAATGAAGACTTAAGGAGCAAGATTATGAGTGACATGACTAAGCAGATAGAAGTCAATGTCAAGTTAATTCGCAATCTCAAGCGCGAAAAAGATCAGCTGAAAGAAGAGATTGGTGAGCTGAAGGAAGAAATCAGGAAGCTCGCAAAGCAGGGGTAGCCTTAAGTTGCCCTAGTTATCTATGTAATAAGGCACAAGTGTGTTAAGTTTGATTATATTATTGAGTGTGCTAGGTTTGACTTATAATATTAAGTGTGTTAGTTAAGCTCATAGAGCTAGGGTAGTTGTTAGCTCAGTCAGTTATCAGAGTTATCTAGTATTATTAATGAATAAAGTGCCTTATTCTTTTTATCAATATTAATGTTTAAGTTTACTCTACTCTATATTTTTGGTATGCATGTTGTCTCCACATGTTGCGCAGAAAAGTATGCAGGAAAATAAGTGTGGGGGAGGCACATCGCGACTACGGAAATCAATTCGCTCGGGAAAATCACGTAATTCGAAAGATAATCGAACCAGGACCTCGCACACCGAAGTGGACCTCGTGGGGCCACAGAGGCGCACCGCCTGACCCCCTCTGCACCCTTTGCATCCCCTTCTCGGTCATGGTCAGGTTTGATCCTCATACAATATAATTGCATATGTTTCGATTTCCGTTTCAATCCGAATTAAAAGTTCACATGCTAAATTACTTTTAAAAGAGAAGAAGAAATTGTTTAATTCATAGCTTAAGAATAAATTATATAACACTTTTCTAGGAATCATGTTACTATTGAAAACTATTTATAGGGACCCCATGATTGCTTAAGTCATTGTGAAATATGATATAGTTGAATAATGAGAACTCAATCCCTGATGTTTTGTCTTTGGAGATTTTATTTCGAAAATTTAAATGATTAGTTATACCTCTCCTTTGTGGTAAAAATATTGTCCTACCAGAGCCATATATAGGATAGAAGCCTGCTACATATAATACTTGTCTTTGTATTGAGTTTAGTCAACCTTTGTAACCCTTTGAAGAAATCTATCATATTTTCGAATCAAGTGCTAATTCCACATAAGCATTACTCTAATCCGGAGTAATAGCGAGTCATTCTATTGAAAATGTTTCTCTCCTACACTGGGAGAAAACACCAAAAATAATTATATAGAATAGTTACCAAATAATTGCTCCATGTTTTGTTAAAGTCTCTCAACTACTAAATTCAAAAGAGGAATGAGCTATGCAAAAGAATAAGGGAGTATAAAAAATGGACAAGTGTCCGAAGAAATTAAAACAATGAGTACTTAGATGCTCGCCTCCCTAAAAAAAAAGAAGAGAAAGAGATAGCTCATACCCTCTGAATAAACTTAACTGTATAAAAGAGAGACTTATTTTCTCAAGGAGCAAGGTAGAATTAGGTTCCACCATATTCCACAAATAAAGCTTGATTCGATTATATGCCTCATTTCTCTGTGGATTCATTGTTTGACTTTACAACAAATACAATGCAAGTATGTTTTCACATTTTACCTACCTGAGATTCACATAAGCTTTTTAGAAGTAGGATAAAGAAGGCAATTTCATTAATGCCTTGGTAAGGATACAAAAATACCAAATGTATCAGTGATTCGAGAGTACTACAAAAGGAGAAGGTAAAGCTAAGTTTATTTACAAAATTGCATACCCTCCAATTGACTTAACTAAAGGAAGAGAGTGATCGGTTTTCAAGCTATTCTTTTCTTCAACTACTCAAAAATTCATGGTAGACACTTTGAATTCCATAGTACATGCATGACTAGACTAGTTTTATATAATGCACTCTCAAGTTATGTTTTAAATGCTCCATTCTCTCTAAGAATCTTACATCTTAAAACCAACCTTTTTCTCAGGACATGCAAAAGCCTAAATGTGGGGGTAATTGTTGACACCTGTTATCATCCAAATTTTATTATCAATTATCCCTGCATTAAATATGAATATCCAGTAGAATAGGGTTATTACTGATAGATTCCATGAGTTTTGGTGAATTGTCTATTTTCCAGGGGATTTTCCCAAAAAGCTTAAAAGAAGGATTAAAAAGCATAATTACCACGAAACTTAACCGTCAAGGAAACATCTTCATGAGAACGCTAGAAGCATCTAGAACACACGCGAAGCACCGGAGCCGAAACCCCATAGGGTGGGGCCGGCCGGCGCCCCCTAGGGTTTCCCCGAGTTGTCTTGTGGAGTCTTCTACCACCGCCTATTAGAAGTCATTTTGGCCTTGTTTCAAGTCAGTTTGATCCTACGGCATATGTGCATCCCACCAGCCTATAAATTGAGAGGCATACCCCCCCTGGTGGAGAGCCAGATCAAGAGATGAAGACCTTGAAGCATTAGATAGATATCCACTAGATCTGGACTAGCAATCAAGAGAGAGATTAGAGAGATAGAGTAGATGAGTAGAGATTCGGAGGAGTCCCAGCCTGTCAGAGCTTCTTCGTAGCTATGTTCGTCTAGAGTCAGCTCCCTCGCCCGGAGTTGCGTTCTGAGGTACTTTTGTATTCAACATCCTGATTCAAGTAAGCATTTGTTCTTATTCGTTCTTAAGTTTACAACTCTATTTGAGTGCTTTGATCTTGGTAGCTCCTTCATTGAAGTAGTGTTGGCGGTCCTTATCGATCACTTTTATGCCGCCAATTTAGACTAAAAAGAAGAAAGACAAACATATTCTAAGCACATATGCCTTTACTACTAACAAGTTCCACTTTTACCCCTAGTATTCATGTTTTGCAGGTTTAATGGTGCAACAAGTGGAAATGCACAACATTATGGAAAAAGCGCAAAAGCAAACGACGTATTCTGCAAATGCGCAAACCAAGAAAATAAGAAAGCCCACCTCAAAAAACTGAATTGGATCCATCTGTAACCACGGGAGAGGCCCAGGCCCAGATAGCAACCGACCACCAGAAGGCGGTGGCAAGCGGGCCCAGCCAGGGGTGCGACCACCCCAGGACCGGTCGCCCCCCTGGTGGGGCCTCCCAGGCCCAGTCTTCGATGGCGGTGCTCTAGGCGGTTTTCCAAGGGCGGTTTCACCTCCTTCCAAGTTTAGACACGCCAAACCGTCCTAATTCAACTATAAATAGATGGTGCTCTTTCATTCAACACACACATCATTTTGGAGTCATCTACTTCACACCTCACATTTGTATCTTTAGTGTAGTACTAGTAGTTTGTGAGCAAGGCAAGAGCTTGTCTCCTTGGAAGAAAAGGATCATCTGGGTATGAATACAATTCGGTCCTCTTCCATGAGCAAGTTCTTATCATATTTATATGATCATGCATATGAACTAGAGCAAAGTTATGTTCTTGTTATGAGCATAATATATGGACTAGAATATAGTTTATGTGTCATGTTCTTGACTTGTTCATCGTCGTTCTTCATTGTTCATCGAATTAGTATGAATAGAGGAAGAACTAGGAATGAGGTGATGGTTCGTCGTGCCTTCTTGGTTGCTCTTAACCTAGCCTGTCAATCCGAAGGGTTGGGGTCCGCGGAGGTTAGGAGTTGTTTCCAAGTACGTGAGCATGGTGCTCAGGTATGCGGAGATCGGCGAATATGTCGGTATCCCACGGGCAGAGGGGTAGGTGGGCAGGTGGTGACAGCCCTGTCCATCCCTAGCAGTCCCCCACGTTCGGATATTGAAGTAGGAGTTCGTAAAGTCTCTATCGGCTGGCAGACCAGTTGCGGGGATCTCCCTATCACCCCAGACTTAGTCCTGATACTAGACTTACTAATTAGATGTGTTGCTAGCAGTTCTTTGCATAATTATATATGACCAATGCCTGCTCAGTTAGTTATATTCTTTTGTTCTTTATTTTCCCTTTTTATCCTTGAGGTTGACCCAGATGTGTGTCCACTATTTTGAAATGATGTCTTATTCCTATTTACTCTATGCCTACCATTGCACTCAATAACTAATCATGTTTACACCACGCTTGATGCATATTGCCCTCCTACAGGAAATTATAAATACGATACCCTTAAATACTCACGGGTTGAAATGCTACAATGATAGTTCTGTGCGCTTGTAGAGTAATCTTATTTCTTACTGAGCTATCAATTGGCATACCTAAGTACCATTACTTAAGGATTGTAATTCTTGTGCACCCCACGGCGCCTGTGTCACAGTTTTGCATATCGTAAGTAATGACGGTTAGGAAGGCCAATCCGGCACTTCTAACTACTATTACCAGACTGCATTACCTAGGCCGGCGCCATTAAGGGCCAAGGGTTACCTTTCTGAAGTAATGGTGGTTGGGAATGTCAACTTATGTTTCTAGTATTATTATTAAGGACGGACTTATAGTCTATCTTTAGTAGTGATGCTAAGAAACGCCAACAAGCATTTCTGGCGCCGTTGCCGGGGAGGGCAAAAACATCTAAGCTGGCATAAACATCGATTGCATAATAAAGCATTGGTAGACGTAGTTTAAACAGGCTAACTTCGCTGTTTTCTTCCTCTTTTTATTGGAATGAAAACAGGATAGTGTATGAGCGGTTTTGCTCTGCCGAACAATTTCACCAGTAATCCGGAAGCACTCCTAAGGAAGAAAAGGTCTCGTACCGCTTCTTCCTCTGCTACCCCATCGGCAGACGAACTGGTCACTCTCGCACCATCCGCCACTACCGCTATGGCCAAGACACTCCGTGACTACTCCACTCCCGTTGTTACCAACGTGCCCGTTGGGCCCGCTGTCAATGTTGGAGATGGAAATTTCGAGATCCGTACGGGCCTTATCTCGATGGTGCAGGCGAGTCAGTTCTGTGGCTTGCCAAGTGAGGACGCAAATGCTCACTTGCAACACTTCCTTGAGCTGTGCAACACCATTGTCATCAAGAATGTCGCACAGGACAGCATCAGACTCCGCTTGTTTCGTTTCTCCTTCACGGGGAAAGCGAAGCAATGGTTCTACCAAAACAAGGAAGCTTGTTAACATGTGGGACAAATGTTCCACGGCGTTCCTCGCCAAGTTCTTCCCCATGAGTAAGACCAGCGCTCTAAGGGGAAGATTTCAAATTTCCAGCAATCTTCGCTAGAGTCCATCCCCGAAGCATGGGAAAGGCTTCAGGAATACATCCGAGCCTGTCCTCATCATGGAATGGAAGATTGGCTCATGCTCCAAAACTTCTATGAAGGCCTCACGGCCATGTCAAAGGGGCATGTAGATGCCGCAGCTGGAGGTGCATTCCTCTCCCTCACCATCGCGGATGCAACTGCACTCATTGAGAAGATGGTGGCCAACCAGAGTTGGGGAGAAGGAAGAAAAACACAAAAAGGCACGCATACCGTGAAGGAGACGGACTTGCTTGCTGCAAAAATAGACTTGCTTATGCAGAAGTTGGACGATCGTGCCACCAACCCTACCATGAGTACCGTCCAGGCCATGGACTCACACATGACATGTGAAGTCTGTGGGAACGTTGGCCACTCGGGGAACAACTGCCCCGAAACCCAAGAAGAAGCTTCATACGTCAACAATGGGTTTCGCCAACCTTAGCAAGGTAATAATGGGTGGAACAACCAACACCGCCCGCAAGGTAATAATTTCAATTCAAATTACAATTCAAACCAACCTTCCTTAAAAGAGCTCGTGCTAGGACAAGCTAAGATCAATGAGAATCTGACCAAAAAGCTGTCTTTCAACGATAAAATGTTTGAAAATATAAATGCAAAGCTTGAAACTCTGTCTTCTTCTGTTCAAAATCAAGCAAGTTTCAACAAAATGATAGAAACGCAAATAGCTCAAATAGCTGCTTCTATCCCTGTCAACAGTATGGAAAAATCCCGGGGCAACCTGAGGCTTCTCCCGAGTTTGTTCATGCAGCTGCAGAGCAATAAAGGAAGAAGAGTCTTGCCAACAGACTGTAAATGTTGAGCCCTTGCCGAAGGAGATCGGCAGTTATCTAAAAATAAATAAATATAAGAATATAAATAATAATTATCTGAAGGGGCCCACACCATCATTCAAGCTTGGGGGAGGCGCCCCCACTCAGGTATTGTATCTCATCCTTTCGAACAAAATATATAATAATAATATAAATGTATTTATATAATATATACACCTTCTTACATTCAAAAAGAGTTCCCCTCTTTCTAGTTTTATAAAACTCTAGTTTTAGTCCAAAATAAACTCTTCTCCAAAAATTTTATAAGAATCATTCTCAGGAAGTTTAGATTTTACTATATCTAAATCTTATTTTTAATTAATTTGTGAAAACCAAAAAGTTTCAAATAAATTTGTGGAAAATCAAAATCTGGAGCAAGGTTCTGAATGGGAGTCATCCATAACCAGCTACATCGTGGGGGTATTCGTTAGAGGGACCTGCAAGAAGACGGGACATAACCGGCCCCATCAGGGGACCGGCCGGTCCCAGGGCGACCGCCCCCTGCCCAACGGCTCTGCAGCGTGGCCTTTTGCCAACGGCTACTAGCTGTTGCAAGCAACACTCCCCCGCCTGCAATCAAGCCTATAAATACCAGAGAGTTCGGGTGGAGCTCCTCACCCCTCTCACACTCACATTTTACACTCCCTCCATCACTCCTTTGCCCCATCACTCTCCAAATTCTTTCCACAAAAATCAAGTGCAAGAAAATTCCTGCAAAAACCTCTTCCACAAAATAAGTTCTGGTGCTAAGCTCACTCACCATGAGTGGGATCGGAGGTCGGATTTTCGGCATGTTCCGGAAAGGCCGTCGCTCTCGTGGGGAGTCTAGCCAAGGCCCCCCCGCAATTGAGGAGAGCCTACTTGCATGAAGAAGAGGAGGCGCCAAGAGGCCACGCCATCGACGAGGCCGACTCCCCCTTCATCGACTTGGAGAGCGAGCGGGAGATGCAAGCATATAACCTCCTCAAGGAACGCGAGATCCTGCATACACCGGCCTTCGACCCACACTTTCTCCAGCAGACAGGTATGGACGTCGAATTTAATACCATTTTCGAAAATGTTGGTTGGAGCCGAGTTGCCCCTGTGCACGAACTTGGATCTCGTCTTTTGACCATCCAAGTCTTGGGCACTCTACAAATTGTCGATTATGGTATTACTTTCAGCTGCTTTGGGAAGGAGCATAGTCTTTATTGGAAGGATTTCGCTACCCACTTAGGCTTTCATGAGCGATGCTCTGTTGACTTGGGTTTTTCTCTCTCGGGTTATCATCGGCATACTTTTTGGCACTTGATGACCGGACAAAATATGACTGGAAAATTCCAACCTAATATCAACAACATCCATCATCCTACTTTGAGGTTTATGCTTAAGTGGATTGTTAATCAACAACATCCATCATCCTACTTTGAGGTTTATGCTTAAGTGGATTGTTAATTCTTTCTTTCCTAGAGAGGACACGCATCATGCTTATGATATTGAATTGAAGTTGCTTTATGCCGTGCTTAAAAAGATTAAAGTCGCTCCTGTCTATGATATTGTTAAGCACTGGTTGAATTCTTTCAAAACTTCTACACCTATCATGTGCACTTCACTCTTCACTCGTTTTGCCGCTAGTATTGATCCTCATGGTGCTAATACTATTGTTTATCTCTCCACTCCTCGCATTATGCTCAATGAGTTCTATTTCGTGCAAGCCCACACTCTAAAACGTGACGAATCGGGACAGAATTTGGTATTTTATTTTCCGGGATATATAAACGAGATACTGTTACCTAACCCAGATCCTGCTTTATATAAATCCCCATCTCTCACCTTCGACCTTGTTGAGAAGGAAGAAGCACGTGTTTCCCACAGGAGATCACGAAGGAGAGGAGTACAGGAGGAGGAGCCTACACCATCCGTACAACCTACACCACCACCAGCCATGCCCACTATGACACCAGGGATGGGATAGTCCCCTGTCATGTCTACACCCGGGTTCACCCCTGGGTATGGATATGGTATGGGACACATTCCTCACCCTCACGGGGCTGGAGGGTCAGGGTGGCATCACTCACACGAGGTAGGAGGATTAAGGCAGCCCGAGCATGTGCACTCCTCAGATTCTGAAGGCATGCCACCTCCACTTCACCCACAGCCGGTCACACTAGAGATTCTCAATACACGCATGGGAGGACTAGAGCTGCAAAACAGGCAGATCCAAGGTACGTTCGACGCTCACATCCAAACTGCCACTCAATGGCATGAGCAGTACCAGCAGCACTTCGTGGACCTCGAAGATGCAAACCGGCGGCGGCACGAGGCACAGATGGCCTACTTTCGGTCTATGGGACAGTTCCCGGGACCTAGGCCTTGAACTAGCTTAGGGGAGAGGACCCCACAGATGTAACATGTATCTTTAAATTTCTTGTACTTTATTTCTCGCATTTTTAAATTCTGCAATTTTATTTCCTTATTAAAAAAATAAAAATAAATAAAAATAAATAAATAAAATAAATAAAATAAAATATTCCACTCCCATATGTGCTAATATATGTTAGTTTCTCTTCTGTTGAAATGATGAATAGTTGCTCTGTCTATAATTCGTTTGTGCCTAAGTTATAACTTAGTATTCCTCAAGATTTAAGTTTGTTGGCTAAAAATATCTCATTCTGAGAACTTGAAATCTTGTGGGTTGCAATTGCAAGATCCTTTTCTAAGTTGTTGCAAGATATGAGATGGTACAAATAGACTTTGCTATGACTTTGTTCTAAGAGAAACTTGGTATCCGGAGTTTTCTTTTCAAAAATTCAAAAATCAAAAGTTTCCCAATGATTAGGAAATACCTACCAAGGCCATATGACATGCTCTATTTTTGCAAAACTTTAGTCATATGCTGCTTGCGGAACTTTGAGTCGAGTCAAAAAGCTGAGACCTAGTGATATTATAGTCATGCACCCATGATTGAGATTCATGTACACCCACCAAATAAAGCTGACTCTCACCCTGAAAGTTGCGCACAACATGCACCCTTCCATCTACCAAAAAAATACGCCAACTCTTACCCTGAGAGTTGCGCCCTCTGTTTTTACCAAATAAAAATGACCGACCCTCACTATGAGAGTCGCGCATTCTTCATACAAAATGTTCACTCCTTGCATTCGCCATCATGACATCTCTCCATCCATAAGTTTCCATACGTCAATAAACAGATATGGGCTATATAAAAAAAAGAAGAAGAAGAAAAGAAAAAAGAAATCCAAGGGGCATGAGAAAACAAACGGGAAAGAAAATCCAAATACCCATTCAAAAAAAAGAGGATGATCTTTCTATAGCCCATATCTCTCCAAAAGACTTTGTTCCATCCAATAAAAGAGAGTCATGATGCATGGATTGCCAAAAAAAATTAGAGATAGGTTTCCACCATACTTATATTCCACACACTTGCACATCTCAATCAATGTGTATGACTTGTATCTCCTTATGGTCCGGTCTTTGACTCAGCAATACAGGTGATGTAAGTATGCCCACATACCTACCTAAAAACTCCACTCTCAGCCTTAGTGGTAGGATTTAAAGGCAACACTACAATGCCTTTGGTGAGGTAATCATACACATTGAGTGATTAAGAGAATCATTTGAGGAACTTGTTTTATTTTACAAAAAATCATAAAACCTCCGGATAGAAGGTCCATCAAAGAATGAATGACTGGTGAATCTGTTATAACCATTCTGTCTTGCAACCGCTCAAGAAATTGGAGAAACTACAGGCCCCATGAGAAATCAAGGTAAAGAGTGGATAGAATGCCAACCTATTTAAATTACGAATAAATACTTTGTTATAGGCATGGCACTTATGAATTATATCAGCATCATAGCAACTCCTGATCAACAACCATACTTAGCTATTTGCTTGGGACGAGCAAAGGTTAAGCTTGGGGGTCTTGTTGGCGGTCCTTATGGATCACTTTTATGCCGCCAATTTAGACTAAAAAGAAGAAAGACAAACATATTCTAACACATATGCCTTTACTACTAACAAGTTCTACTTGTACCCCTAGTATTCATGTTTTGCAGGTTTAATAGTGTAACAAGTGGAAATGCACAACATCATGGAAAAAGCGCGAAAGCAAACGACATATTCCGCAAATGCGCAAACCAAGAAAATAATAAAGCCCACCTCAAAAAACTGAATTGGATCCATCCGTAACCACGGGAGAGGCCTAGGCCCAGATAGCAACCGACCATCAGAAGGCGATGGCCAGCGGGCCTAGCCAGGGGTGCGACCGCCCCTAGGACCGGCCGTCCCCTGGTGGGGCCTCCCGGGCCCAGTCTTCGGTGGCGGTGCTCTAGGCGGTTTCCCAAGGGCGGTTTCACCTCCTTCCAAGTTTAGAGATGCCAAACCGTCCTAGTTCAATTATAAATAGATGGTGCTCTTTCATTCAACACACACATCATTTTGGAGTCATCTACCTCACACCTCTCATTTGTATCTTTAGAGTAGTACTAGTAGTTTGTGAGCAAGGCAAGAGCTATCAAGGAGAGCTTGTCTCCTTGGAAGAAAAGGATCATCTTGGTATAAATACAATTCGGTCTTCTTCCATGAGCAAGTTCTTATCATATTTATATGATCATGCATATGAACTAGAGCAAAGTTATGATCTTGTTATGAGCATAATATATGGACTAGAATATAGTTTATGTGTCATGTTCTTGACTTGTTCCTCGTCGTTCTTCATTGTTCATCGAATTAGTATGAATAGATGAAGAACTAGGAATGAGGTGATGGTTCGTCATGCCTTCTTGGTTGCTCTTAACCTAGCCTGTCAATCCGAAGGGTTGGGGTCCGCGAAGGTTAGGAGTTGTTTCCAAGTACGTGAGCATGGTGCTCAGGTATGCGGAGATCGGCGAATATGTCGGTATCCCACGGGCAGAGGGGTAGGTGGGCAGGTGGTGACAGCCCTGTCCATCCCTAGCAGTCCCCCACGTTCGGATATTGAAGTAGGAGTTCGTAAAGTCTCTATCGGCTGGCAGACCAGTTGTGGGGATCTCCCTATCACCCCAGACTTAGTCCTAATACTAGACTTACTAATTAGATATGTTGCTAGCAGTTCTTTGCATAATTATATATGACCAATGCCTGCTCAGTTAGTTATATTCTTTTGTTCTTTATTTTCCCTTTTTATCCTTGAGGTTGACCCAGATGTGTGTCCACTATTTTGAAATCATGTCTTATTCCTGTTTACTCTATGCCTACCATTGCACTCAATAAGTAATAATGTTACACCACGCTTGATGCATATTGCCCTCCTACGGGAAATTATAAATACGACACCCTTGAATACTCACGGATTGAAATGCTACAATGATAGTTCTTTGCGCTTGCAGAGTAATCTTATTTCTTACTGAGCTATCGATTGGCGTACCTAAGTACCATTACTTAAGGATTGTAATTCTTGTGCACCCCACGGCACCGTGTCACAGTTTTGCATATCGTAAGTAATGACTGGTTAGGAAGGCCAATCCGGCACTTCTAACTGCTATTACCAGACTGCATTACCTAGGCCGACGCCATTAAGGGCCAAGGGTTACCTTTCTGAAGTAATGGTGGTTGGGAATGTCAACCTACGTTTCTAGTATTATTATTAAGGACGGACTTAAAGTCTATCTTTAGTAGTGATGGTAAGAAATGCCAACAAGTAGTAGTATGTAGTGTAGACGTGGTGTCTACGCTATAATTACTTTTGAATGTCCCCTGATTGGTCGGATAGTGGTAGATCGCGTAGGTGATAGCTGTGTCGAGTCCTCTGTAGTCCACTTCCCGTTGATAGGACCGATAGGTGTATAAGTGTTGGTAGGAGGAAACTCTGATTTCGCCTCTTATTCATGTCACTGCCCGATTAGAGCGATATTATTCAAAGTTTACCAGTTGTCGGATCTAGATAATCATTTGTTATCTCCTTATTCTTGATATTCTCTGGATTGATTGTATTATCGGATTAAGAGCCAATAGACTTAGTCAGTATCACCTACTATTCTTTTGGGTTCGATATTAAAACCGGGATTGTCTGGTGAAGTGCTACATCGGTTGTTTTATCTGTGCGCTTGCGGATACCTTGATAATAATAATCTTTAATAGAGTGCAGTTAATTTATACCAACACATGGCATTGAAAATCTAAAATAATTTGAAATCGAGTGGAAAAAATATGCTGCATTGGTCTTGCATTACCAATTTGGTAGTCAGAGTTACTTATCTAGTCATATGACGGTCTTGGTTTTCAGCTAGCCAGGTTTTGATCCTGGGACCTGTGAGTTATGGGTGGTTCCTGGAGTCACAAGTATATATAAAATAATTCTATAGCCTACACTCAGGCAATATAAACGTAAGAAGCATAAGAAGCATAAGATCCAGACACTTAAGCAGCATTATGACTCCTATATGCATAGTGTTGACTTAAGGCGACTCCTAAGCTTTTATTGTCTCACACATCTCTCGATCTAGCGTGGGTAACAAAAGGGAAGTCCACTTTCTATGGGTTGACTTTTAGAATAGGTAAGATCAGTTAGCGATAGAATTCAAGGCGGGGAAAAGGAATTCAAGTGTTAGCATCAAAGCTCAAGGAGGAGGGGGAAGTGTTTTCGCAAATAGTTTTTAGACAGAGTTGTCAGCTCATATACTAGTATCTGGTCCTAATGGTCTCGTCCTAAGGTCAAGTATGGCTCTGATACCACTGAAACATCCTCGATTTTCCGCGAAGGGAAAATCCACAGAATGAGTTATAATGCGATCAAACCAAAGTTTGATTATCACATTATCATATATCAGTTGAAATCAAAGTCATACCATGTATGATTACAAGCTTTACAAGGATTACCTCATTTGAGGATACACCTATTACAGGTTTAATCTAGTAGAGGTGCATCTAAACGTCATCAGGGTGGGCGGAACATGCCGTCGGGTGAAGACTCCTCCTTCACGGGTATTGTCAGAGTTATTCTTGGCGCATCATTACCTTCATCTCCTGAACCAAACTTGAGCATAGGCACGAGACCTCATAATCCTTCTTTACCTCTATATCTTTAGAAGTAACGTATTCTGCACACCGCCAGATATGTGCAGGCCATGGTCAACACCAATAAGCTTTAGTGGAAAAGAGAAAGCAAAGGATCTGACGATTCTAATATTTGGCTGTGGTTTGCATCCTTAACGCATGGGAAGTAGCATCAAGTAATAAATATTGTAATAGTTTGTCAAGTTTTAGCCCATTCCCGAACTACATGTCCACACATCCGTCCAGCCCATACATCTCATACACCATCTCACACACACACACCTCGCACTCAATCGATGTTGGTATTAGTTAAGTGTCACTTGGTAAATTACTTAGCCACCTCTTTTAAACCTATATCTCTTACAATAACTAAGTTGTCATCCTTAGCATGAATATAAGAGACATGAATGGAAACTACCCAGAATAATACTAAGCAGTTATTATGAATGCAAGTGACTAAATAGGATATAAAATATTAAGTTCAAAGTATCTGCAAGCGCACATATTAATTATACCATTGTAACATTTTACCCAGGAGTATTCTGGGTTGTCATTTATATTTTACCACTGGGAAGGGTTGGCAATAAATGGGATGTAAGTGGATAGATAGATGTCATATGCATATGCAAATATGGAGATAATCATGCAAGACCCATATTCTCAGAACAGGGGTTATGTCACAATAATAATGATATATATGATAAGCATAATGATCAATCCAATCAATCATTATATAATAATGATCACTTAGAGCACTTCCTATCTAGACACTAGCATGGATTAGGTTGAGGCATAAGGATATCCTAAGTTATTCTAATTATACTATCAAAGACATATTAGATTGGTGTTGACGGTGGATGACATCAACTTTTATTAGAACTTTAGACATGAAAGGACACATGAATACACACTAGTTTAGGGTTTTAACTGACAATTTCCACGAGTTTTGAATATTCTGTATTTTTCAGGGATTATTCCAGAAAAGCGTAAAAGAGGGATTAAAGTGCGTAAAAGACACGAAACTTAACCGCGAAGGCAAACATCGTCATCAGGACCCTAGAAGCATCTAGAAGACACCCGAGCAACCGGGCCCTGGACCCTTCCAAGGGGGCCGGCTGGCCCCGGTGCCCCCTGCTAGGGTTTGGCCCCGCCTTCCGGAGTCTTCCTCCACCGCCTATGAGGAATCATCTCGGTGCTTGGTTAAGTCGGTTTGATCCTACGGCGCACGTTCATCCCACCGGGCTATAAATAAAGGGGCAGACCCCCTCCCTGGAGGCATCCACTATTCCTGAGCTTCAGTTCAACATCTCCAGTTAGGGTTAGATGTAGCAATTAGGAGAGACTAGTTCTTCTAGATGTAGTCTTGTTTAGAGATTAGAGAGATAGAGTAGGAGAGTAGAGATTCTGAAGGAGTTCTGGCATGTCGGTGCTTCTTCATGGCTGTATTCTTCTGGATTCAGCTTCCTCGCCCGAAGCTGCGTTCTAAGGTACTTTTGTATTCAACATTCTAATTCAAGTAAGCAGTTGTTCTTATTTGTTCTTAAGTTTGCAACTCATATTGAGTGCTTTGATCTTTAGGACCCTATAGATTGAAGTAGTATTTCGTAGTGTGGGCGTGGTGCCTAGGCTAGGTTTACTTGTGAATGTGCCCTGATTGGCCGGATAGTGGTAGTTCGCGTAGGTGACAGCTACGTTGAGTCCTCTATAGTCCACTTTCCGTTGATAGGATCGATTGGTGTATAAGTGCTTGGTAGGAGAGAACTCTGATTTCTGCTCTTATTCAGGTCACTGCCCAGTTAGAATGGATTATACAAAGCTTACTGGTTGTTGGAACTAGATAGTCAATAGCTATTTCCTCTTTCTTAATATTATCTAGCCTAATTGTTGGGTTAAGTCCATAAACTTGGTCACTATCACCTACTGTTCCCTGTAGATACGATATTTAAAACCTCCGGGTAAAATGCTACATCGGTACTATATCTGTGCGCTTGCATATAATCTTATTTAATAGAGTGCAGTTAATTTATACCAACAATTGTTGCAATTATACTAGCAATTATGGCGAAGACACTTCATATTCATACTTAAGGGAATATTACTAAGGAAGATGAAGATCATAGCCAGCCTTCTAAAGTAATAATAACTTCCTACTCTCCCCACATTCGGAGTGTGGACTACAAAGGACTCAACGGTAGTGTCACATCCACGATCTACCACAGAACCCAGAATATAAGGCGCATTTGCAGACAAACCACATCTAAGCACCATGCCTACATGCTGTTCATCACCCACCCATGATATCAATGAATGAGCGCTATACAAACCTATGTATGAATATGAATGCATCCTAACTATGCAAAGTATACAATCTAGATAAGCAATGAATAGCATAATTGAGAACATAATCAATAGTAGAACAATGTCAATCAACTTTATCTCAAGCACTCAAAAGAGGTTTAAGATACAAGAGAGAGCTTACAATGGCTTCGGGAAGCCTTCTAGCTCTAGAGAGATCTGTAACTCGAGTAGAACTCGCCTCCTTCTACTTCTAACCTATGTAGCTATGCTCTAGATGGTGAAGCTCTAATGATTTTAGGGTTTCTGGCTCTCTACAACTGGGTTGAACTGATTGATGACTGAATTGATATGAAACCCTGGGGGTCTGGGGGTCCTTATATAGGCCGGTGGGATGAACCGTAGCCCTTGGATCAAACCGACTTCGACGGGTGGCTGAGATTGCGTGAAATTTCAGGATGTGGGTCCACATCGAAGTGCACGCGGATTGGAGCTTCTGACAGGTCGGTTGACCCTGGCAGTGGGTCGGCCGACGCTCTCCCACTGCCAAGTGGGCCCCACTTCATCAAGCGTGTCTCTGGTGTTCTCTGGAATATTCTTGATCTCCTTTCGCGGTGGAATTCGTTATTTTAATCTGACATGTGGACCTCCCTTGGTTCTTTTCTGGATAATCCCCTGCAAAATATTGATTCACCAAAACTATGGAATTCTGTCAGTTAAAGCCCTAATTTATGGTGGAGTTTGTCTTTATACCCTTATTTCATATTTACTTGATGGGTAAAATCATACAATAATTACCGTTAATAAGCTCCCCCAAGCTTAACTTTTGCTAGTCCCTTAGCAAAGCCAAACTTTAGCAGATATTATAGGTTATAGCTACCCCTCAAATATTCAGTTTTAAACCAAGAAGTACTCAAGGATTAGAGTCGACCAAGCTAACCTTTAGACTTACCTTTATTGCCTTCAACCATGGACCTTGTAGCTTTATCTTAGGTCTTGGGTAATTGAAGGACAGAATGTCTGAGTTAAGCACTATGTCTCAAGCTCTGTCGTTCAACACTTATCCTGGAGCTTTTGCAAGTTTTCAAAATAAAACTCAGAGTTTTCTGTGTATGACTTCCTCAAGTCTCTCAATATGTGGTATTTGTGGATCCTTACCAAGGCACTAGTAATGCATGCCTTCTGTGTCTCACCCTATAACTAATGGCTTATGTGGAGCTCATAGGTAAGGAGACAGCTCATACATACTTGCACTGAATATGCTGTAAAGTCAAACAATGGATCCAAAGGAAACAAGTCATACAATTGAATCAACATGTGCATATATGTGGATGTGAGGAGGTAGGTGGATACATTATTTTTTTGGGTGGCTAATCCTAATTCTACTCTGTTGCTCCTTGAAAACATCTCTCTCTTCTTTTTCAAATGCTAGGGAATTGTGCTGCAGGACAACATGGGCTATCTTTCTTTTTTCAGGCGGGCATCAGAGTACCCATTGTTTTGATAACTCAGACACTTGTCCATTTTTACCTCTCAGATGGGCATCTTTGTACCCATTGTTTTCTCTCATCTCACTCTTTTACATAGCCACATGCCTCTTCTCTGCAATAGTACTTCCCTTTTTCTTTTTCTTTTGAGAGATAGCAACAAGAACTTTGGAACATGGATCTGGGGTAACCAATTGGGTATATTTTTGGGTGGAGTAGATGGAATGTATGGAATGTGGATGCGCCTACTCAGGAATTGATTAGTGCATTATGGGTGGAGTCCACATGATCTTGATTGTAAAAGCATGACAAGTTCCTAAGGTACCAACAAAGCCTGACTAAACTCAAAACAAAGCAAGTAGCATATAATATGTATGTTTTCCTATTCTAGCATGTCTGGCTGTGGTAGGAATGTAAAGCTATTGTCATACAAGAACTCATCATGTGGTTTTAAGGATTTTCAAAATAAATCTCCAGAATTCAAGTATCACTAGAAACAAGATAAATAGCAGCTTAAACTTTGCATATCATATCCCTTAATTACTTAGACTTAGATCAAGCATTTGCTACCCACATGTTTCAGGTTCAAAGTAAATCTTCAAGTTAAAATGGTTGTGTCTAAAACTTGGGATGATTCAAGGTGGAAAGCTAAGTGTTATGAGGAATTATAGTGGGGTGCTACTTATCAAATTCGTGAGCATGGTTTCCATCTAGTCTCAGCAAAATTGTTGTAAGTACACTCTTTTTATTTTCTTCAAACACACTAACTAACCTAAACACTATTTATTTGGTTTTTAAATTTTTATCTTACTAGCTAACTCACGCGAAAAGCAATATGCTACAATAATAAGGTGAGAAACTTATACTTAGCTGGATCCAAGTGGAGGGTGCCCTCCCCCAAGCTGGATGTTTGACAGGGTCTTCGATGTTGCAAGTTGCGTGATCCTTTAAGGAGCGGGTGTACCGGCAGCGGAAGGGTGCCAGGTTGACTAGCTCTTTGATCTTGTATTTTCCTATGAAACTTTAATTGCCAACAAGAATACCCAATCTCATGGAGAGGGGTTAGGTTAATACCACTCCATGGTAAGTGATTGATTTTATTATTCCAGCAGGAAGTTCCCTAATTGGGTGGACCTTCATGTGCCCACATATTTTTGGTATTTTCAATTTTATGATTGCGGGAATTAAATATAATGCAATGTCTAATCTAGATGCAAAAATTATTTTTGAGCCACCACGGTGAATAGTCTTTATGAGCTATGCCACAAGATTAGTCACATGGGGCTTTTAGATTTTATTATGCTAAGCAATAAATATTTTATTATCTCTTTTTTAATGCAGGAGGGTAAATATGCAACTACTGAGATATTAATGCAATGCTGAAAGTAAATATCTATAAGTACCAGTTTTACCTTTTGGCGAATGCTCGGTGGTTTATAGTCCTCCGACAGGATTCCTTGTCTGTTCATTTCTTGCCAGGTGCATCGTCCGGTTGAGATGACCCTGGTTGCACTTTTGATGATGAGCTGGAAGGTGACTCCTTCCTCCATTCCTTTTCGGTTGGTGAAGTTGATGTTGCTGGTGAGGTTGAAGCTGGGAGCTCTTCCTTCTCATTCTCTTCTTTCTTCTCTTCTTTGGACTTATTCCTTTCAAGTTCTTCTTTATAATCTTCCCAACTATCCTTGAGTGGTTGGGTCTTTTGAGAGGAACGATGTCTCCTCCTTGACTTGTTCTTCTTTGGCTGCTCATAAGTTGTGTAACTGTTGAAATAACAGCGGACCTTCTGCTTGTGAAACTGGAAGTGGACCTCTCCTGATCTCATATGGATAATCGCTCTTGTAGTATTGAGGAACGGTCTTCCAAGTATGAGCATTGGGTCGTACTCTTCTTCTCCCATGTCCAGGACCAAGAAGTCAGTGGGGATATAATGATCTCAAATCTTTACCATAACGTCTTTAGCGGTCCCCTCTAGAATTCTGAATGTCTGGTCCGCCATCTGCAGCTGCGTGTAGGTAGAATATAAGGGTGTCTTGCCAAATAGAAAGTCATAAGTTACCTTGGCCATTATGTTGACACTTGATCCTGTGTCACAGAAGGTCCTGTAGAAGATCTTCTGGTTGATTGTGCAGTCGATCGTCGGTACTCCTGGATCGTCTAGCTTGGGCATGTGTGCTGAAACCAGAAGGTGATCATACTCAGCTCGGACTGAGTTGATCATCCTCACAGCTTCAGTGTGAGTCTGCCTAGCTTTGTTCTTCCTTCTGCTTGTCTTCTTTTGCACAGGCTTGTCTTCATAGATGTATGGCTTCTGTGGATGGTCTGGACTTTTCAGTATCTTGTTCTTGAAGCTGAATCTTTCTTTGCTTCCCCTGATAGTGAAACAGATCTTGGCACTGTCGGCGTAGATGATAGCCTTGGCAGTGCTAAGGAATGGTCATCCCAAAATGATTGGCAACTTCTCATCTCCCCCTGTCTCAACTACCACGAAATCGGCAGATACATACGAGTGTCCAACTCATACACACACATCTTCTAGGATCCCCTTCGGGTAGCAGAGTGACTGGTCTGCTAGCTGCAAGCACATGTTGGTGTACAGGAGTGCATCTCCATGGATCTTCTCGTAGATCACCTTGGGCATAATGTTGACGCTTGCGCCAAAGTCGCAGATTGCTTCTTCGAAGGCATGTTGACCAATGGCTATTTTTATGACGGGTCTTCCTGGGTCTCCTTTCTTCTCTGGCAGAGAATCATCGTTCCATCCCTTAGACCGATGCTCTGCATGGTACCATCTTGCATTGAAGATATCCACCAGATGTGCAGTTTCTAGTTCTTCTGGTTGGCCTGGGATCTTTCCTTCATTGGCTGGATGGATAGAGGACGCCAGCTGAGCTATTTGGGATTCTAGCATTTTATTGAAGCTGAGCTGGTTCTTGATAGCAGAGGCAAAACCATCCATCTTGTTGTTGATGGTTTCTAGTAACTTGTCATTGGAGACTAGCTTCTTAGAAATCTGATCTAGCAGTTTGGTCTGCCTAGAGACTAGATCTCTCAACGGTGTGATGAAGTTGTTACCTTGGTAATTACCAGAGTAATTACCTTGGTAATTGGGTCTCTGTTGCTGATTCCAACCTTAGTTCTGATTTCAGTTCTGATTCTGGGGACGGTAGTTATTGTTGTTGTTGACGTAGTTCACATCCTCCTGAATCTTCGAACAGCTATGACCTGAGTGGCCTGTGCCTCCACACTCTTCACACATCATGTAGGCATCATGAATGCACTTGACATCTCTCTTGTCACTGACTCGGTCATCAAGCTTCTTCATCTCGTCGGTGTGATGTCTACTTCTTCCAACGCACACGCCACAGTAATAGACGAGGCATCAGAAAGGAGCGACACCCAGAAGAAAACAAGTACGCAAACCACTCGTAGGGTACCATGACCTGGGTGCACTGGCACTAAGTCATCTCTCAGATTTGTAGCGGTGCGGTTGTCACCGCAAGAATCAAAGAAATGCAGCGATCGCATAGGGTACAAGCATACGAGGGCTTGGGCACGAAGGATCAAAGAACGGCAGACGGGGTATAGCTCCATGGTCATGGTGAGGCGTACTCGCGGCCACAAGCTACACCAACGAGAGTTGGCACCCAACATTCCACGGTTGTTTTCCCCTAAGTCATCTCCCATAGGACTAGATCATGATAGGCTCGATGTCAACGAGTAAGATCCGCATTGATACTGTAATGAATATCAAGTCCAACATGACCACGTCCTAGGGTCGAAGGTAGGGGCTAACACTTGTAGCTCTATGGGTAAACTAAAAAGCGAGAGGTTGAGTTACAACTGGCATTACGGTCATGGCGGGACGGATCCCACGATCGCAACGTCCGAACGAGGTACGATCCCCCAGCCGGCTCGAAGGCACAGCACACAGACAGACAACAAGAACAACCAACAATAAGATCTAATGATATGACCACAAGACAAAACAACTCGACAAGACAGTGGAGTAGCACAATTCCATAGCTCGAAGATGGATGGATCCTGTATTACAGAAAACATGTACAGACAGAGTATAAGGATATGGTACAACAGATACATGTACATGGATAGATAGATTGTAAGGATAGGGCTTCAATATGGTGGATAGGTGTACAAGAAGTAAGAAAAGGGGCTATCCAAAAGTCTAGCATCGTATATCATTTTGGCTTTCCAACCGTCCAACATCATCTATCGATTGGGCTTTCCAACAGTCCAGCATCATCTATGGGGCCTCAAGATCTAGCAAGGAGGCTATGGCACGAAGGTCGGACAGGATCGGTGTCAAAAGAAAGCGGCGAGGCTTCTTGTTGTATGTTCTGGCTCCTCTCAGCCAACTGTTGGTAGCTTCTGACCAGCTAAGACTTGCTGTTGGCTGGCTGTGGCTAGCTGGGCGGGGCTGTGGCTGGCCGGGGCTGGCTGGAGTGGCTAGAGGCTGGCCGGTAGCTGGCTATGGTTGGCCGGGAGTAACCGGGTTCCCAACAAGGTATGGAATCATAGCACAAAGGCTGATGTCAAATGGCAAGGTGCACGCAACGGCGATGCCCGTCATGGTTGAGCAGCTGCAACGTGTGGAAACGCCGTCGAGACGTCGGCGCCCCGGATGCACACGACTGGCGATGCCCATCATGGTTGTTCCAAGTGTTCATGGTCTGTTATCCGGTTGGCTGGGTTTAGTCCGATGTGCATGAGTGCGTCGTGTTCTTCCTGAGCCAGTGGTGGCTCTACCGGTGCGTTCCCTGTGGTGGGACGCGGTGGCGCATATGGTGGGTCCGAGAAGGGTGGCGGTGCTCATTGTGGTGCTGATGAAGAAAGGATGGTGGTGCAGCGAGGAGTTGATGCCGTGCAGGGTGGTCGTTGTGTCGTGCCGATCCGTGACGGTGGCACCAGCTCCACGTTTTGCGTAGGGACGGTCCGTGGAAGCAGGTCGGGATGCTAGCTTCTCGGCAAAAGGGAAGGAGCAACTCCTGGCGAGGTTGTGTCTTGGCGACGAGGCTGTGCGGGGTGATGAGGTCGTGAACGGAGCACCGTCTTCCCTGCAACAGTGGGAGAAGGAGGTGAGATGGCTGGTCTCAGTCGTGTGCAGCAACCTAAAGGAGGAAGAAGGGAAGAGCTCGGAGGTTTGGAGCTCACCGGTGGCTGCGGTACCGGGGTGGAGACGCTGGAGCGCGGCTTGCTGAGGCTGTGGCGTGGTCGGTGGTGAGGCGGCTTGCGCGCGGTCGCTGCGAGGTGGAGCCGGGGTGAGAGCCGTGGAGTGATAGCCGTGGCAAGGCACATCGAGGCTGAAGCGCGGCGTTGGGGTGATGAAGGTGTTCGTCGCGGTGCTCCTCGTCATGGCGGCGAGGTAGAGTTCGGCGTGGCGACCGATGGCACGTACGCAGTAGCGAAACTTGACGTGGACGCAGGCTTCAACGATGACGGCGACGAGGCCACGCTCGGCACGGGCAGTTCGACTAGCAAGCACCACGGCCACGCAACAGCACACTGTGGCTGGCAGGAGTGTGGTCGCGCAGGGCTCCGCGCGGTGGCAGCCCGGTGCAGAGGTGCGGCCGCGCCATGGAGAGAGAGCAAGGCGGAGCTCGTGCGAGTAGAGCGGAGGGCGGCGCTGCAGGGGGAAGAAGAAGAGGAATAGGAGCGAGACGGCGCTGCGGTCGTCTTATACTCGTGCGGCTAGGGTTCAGAGCTTCCAGGGACCGCGACGATCTCTGGGAGGAGTGCCATGGGCACGTGGCAGGCATCGTGTAGAGGGGCGCGACTTGCTGGTGGCGTGCAGGGCACGCAGGGTCACACGCACCCGTTTAGGTTTCCCAGGGGTGGGCGCGGGCGGTTGTGGGCTGTGTGGGCCGAATTGGCAAAGGGCGCGCGTGTGGGCCGAGCGGGGATGCTAGGGTGCACGAGAGCGGAGCAGGCCAGAGGGGGAAACGGGGTGTGAGCGGGCCACAGAGGGTTGGGTTGTGTGTGTTTTGGGGTAGAGGGGGCGGCTGGGCCGGCCTGGGAAGGGTAGGAGCGATGGTGGGTGATAGGTCCAAAGAGGCGAGAGGGGGGTGAATAGCCTAATTAAAACTTCTACAAATAACACTTGATCAAGTAGTTAGTAACACAAATGGTGAAGCTAGTTTTGCACTAGCCTACTAAAAATGCAAGCCTTCCTAACCATTCTAGCTATGTCTCTAGTAGCACACACAAGCTAGCCTAGGTTGCAACTACTTTACTTCTAGGTGGACAAGCTACAAAAGTCTATTACTACTATTGCTACTACACAAGAAAGGTACTCAATGTAAGGAGATAGGTGTAGAGTGGTTATACCGCCGAGTAGAGTAGTTCACCAATCACCGGGAAGATTACCAATACACACGAAGGTGATGGTCACAATAAAATCCAAATCAACACAATGGAGACAAAGAATTTATCCCGAGGTTCACGTGCTTAACGGCACGCTAGTCCCTGTTGTGTCAACCACTACTCGGTGGTTCGGTGGCTAATTGACAACCATTGTCAAGCTCAACAAATGAGAGCCACTAGAACCTACCATGAGCAAGGTAACTCAATGACACGAGCAATCCAATAAGCTACCTTGCGGCTCTCCACCGGGAAAGGTGTAAACCCCTCACAAAGACCTCCCGGAGTGGCCGAAGATAATCACTAACTCCGCCAACTCCTCCGCTGCTCCAAGACCGTCGGCAATCACCAAGAGAATAGAAGAAATCCGCAGCAACAACGATCAACAAGTGCCCAAAGATGATCTAGATGAACACAATGCACTTGGATCACTCCCTAGCTCACTATGGATGAGAATCAAGCTCTAGAGTAAGTGGGAGAGGCTTGGGAGGCTCAAGAGAAGCTTAACAATGAGTGAAATGTGCAAGAGAGACTCCCAAAGCCGCTTGATCGGCTATATATAAGTGAGGGTGAAAAATTAGCTGTTTTACAGTTTCTGCGTGCACACCGGATGCTAATTAAGTTTGCACTGGACGCGTCTGGTGGTTATCCGGTGTACCACCCGTTGACATGTGTACTAGCCGTTTCAAACTTCCCGCAGCGCACCAACTCACCAGACCCGGAGACGTCACACCGGACGCTCCGACGCCCGTGTCCGGTGTGCCACCAGAGAGCATCCAGAGACCTCAAAGTGGCACCGGACGCGTCCGCTGTTAGGTCACCGGACGCTGCCAGTGTTCGGTGCTTTCACTTAGTTAGAAAGCACCTTTACTCACCGGACGTTCAAAAAACATCACCGGATGGGCTGGAGTTACTGTTTTGGCGTCCGGTGCTTACTCAGAGAGGTTCCAGAGAGGCTCTGACTGCACCGGACGTGTCCGGTGCGCACCCACCGGACACGTCCAGCGTTCGGTGCACCTCGGAGAGCTGTTTTTGCCCTCTCTTCAACTACCTTGATTCTAGGTGCTAACAACCAAGTGTATAAGCACTTAGGCACGAGTGTTAGCTTAATTTTAAGTCACTTTGCAAGGTTTTAAGTTAGTGCTCTAGATCTAAATGCATATGCTCAACTATGTCAACTAGAGGCACTTGATGACCGAGGTTGTAAACGAAGTTTCTTCCCCCCTTAATAGTACGGTCATCTAACCTAAATATGATCACACACTCTATAGTGTCTTGATCACCAAAATGGAAAGAGCCCTAATGATTTCACCTTTGCCTTGAGCTCCATCTATTTCACCAAGTGTTGAAGCATTTCATCTTCATGTTGATGGACTTACTCCAATGACTTGGATGCCGTCATTGCTCCACACTTGATCTTCCAACTATACTTGTAATCACAACACTTAAGCATGTGGTTAGATACTAGGTGTCATCATGATATGACCACGCTGACCACCAGGCCGACCACTCCGATCACTACGTCGACCACGCCTATCAGCAGGCCGACCACTCCGATCACTACGTCGACCTCGCCGACCAGCACGCCTACCTTGACACCTGCCCAAGTAATTGATGGACCAATTACACGTAGCCAAGCTAAGAAGTTACAACAAGAGGTGAACGCGCTACTTTGTGAGATTCAATTTAATATTAATGAGAACTTTATACTACCTAAGTCGTGCACATTGTTATTGCTCAGGTTCACTAAAGAGAGAGACAAGAACAATCAAGTAGGTGACTGCCGACCCAGGAACTACACTCGAACCACAGTCTTGCAGAATTGTCCGAAAGAAAAATTCATAACTCTTGATTCCCAATAGCTATGAAGGTGAATGAGCACTTATTGGAAAGATTGAGAAGTCTAGTTTTCAGTGGTACTACCCCCGATCAGTTAGGATCTGCCATTTGGGCTCCCAACCAGTATTTGTGTTGACTGGTCAGAACATTAACAGTCAGCCTGATGTCTAACTTGACGTGCAATACTGTACCATTCTACAATATTTCGTGGGGCATGTAATACATGGTGTGAAAGCCTATCAAGTCAACTTTCCAACGCAACAAACGGTGTATCATTTAGAGTTTCCTAGAAGGAGTTATTACCAAAACATTGAAGACTGTGCAGAGACCAACAGCCACGCGGGAACTCTCTAGGAGCTAATTTCGTGGAGGCCCTTTCACATAGTTGATCTTTTCACATTCATTTCGTGTTTCCACCTATCTAGCAGGGCTGTTGCTAGTATAAATACCCCCTAGACTTATTGTAAACTCACGATTTTTATAATGAAAATATAGAACCACTTTGTTCAGCTGTGTGCTAACAAAACCAGAGAGTTGTCTCTACCGCTTTGCTCTTGTGATTCTCTTCATGGGATTTACAGAAGCAGCGGCTTCATCCGCTCCCAATTGGTGCTCCTACTCCCTTCAAGGTTCTCCTTGATTGATTGTAAGTTGTGTTGGTTGGTTCCTTGAGAGTGTGGTTGGATGAATCCTCGATTCAGGTTGTCAATTAAAGACGATGGTTGGTTTCGAGTTTTATTCATCAGGTTGCACTAGTTATCGCTGCTTGCAGCAAGTTATCTTGGCTTCTTGAAGCTAGTTATCTGGAGATTGAGCCTACGTCGTGAAGATCAGGAATCTGTGGCGTATCACATCAATTAGCCAAAACCAAACATAGAGCTTTCAATCTCCCCCTTTTTGTAATTGATGACAACCTCTACAAAGATATGTAATGAATTCAATTTGGTAATATTAGCTCCCCCTACATATGTGCCAAGTGTTTGGATTCGAAAGGCTTTGCACATATGCATTGGATTAGAAGTGTGGGAGAGATACTACTACCAATTTGATGCTAAGGTTTATAGAATTGGACCTTTGAAGCGCGATACCATTACGTAATATAGTAACGTTTCATTACGTGTGAAAAGTGTAGAGACTTTTCACCTATAGGAGCACAGATGTGCCTCGATTCGACTCCCCATTGTGACAAGACATGCCCAAGCAATTATGTCATTGTGCTACGGAACACTATGTTGACTACTCCGGTATGACTCGGCGTCAGGTCAACTATAGGCCTTCCCTGTTGACTATGCGTCACGTATGAGCGGTATGGCACACCTTGACCGAATCGCCATGCATACACATGGCTACAGCGACTATAAACATGACCAGGGAGACTCGCAAGGAGAAGGAGAGGGACAACGCTAGTCCAGGAAGTTAGATGCCCCCACTCTATTTTTGTTCCTCTGTTTCTTCTTCTTCATCCCAGTTCTCCTCTCTATTGGGCTCGGGCCTTCCTATCCTGCCCTTCACTCGAGCTATAAAAGGGAAGACAGGACGCCTCATGCATGACACGCAACTCACGTCGAACAACAATCATACTCATCCACGCGCAGTCACTAGAAACTTGGGAGTCTTTCCTCTCTCGACTCAGTTTATAACCCCTATTACGAACTCAGTGCTAGTAACACAGATAGCTCTCGACTGGACGTAGGGTATTCCGCTCGAATCAGTATATATTTCGTGTTCTTTTTAGTATACCATCTTTTCCTTAAACGCGTAATCACAAGTTTACTCTTTCTTGTTGGCTCGAAACACGGACACAACTATATGCAAATGAGTGGTGTAGCTATTGGCTCTCATATGTGAGGAAAATAGTTGGGCAACCAAGAAACCAACTGGGTCGCAAAGGTGAGGGAAATGGTTGGACAACCCACATATATAGAGCCCGCATGAGGAAATAAAGGAAAGAAATAAATAGAGAAAAGAAAAATAAAATAAGAAAGTGTATAATTTTTACCAAACAGCTCACCAAAAATATATTGCGATCCACGATAATGCTGAGCTATGCAAACAGGCCCGCCATTTAGCTCTGTGCTGCCGTAAAAGAAAAGGAGTAAAAAGATCCACAAAACATTGCTTCATTAAAGATAAGTTTATTTCATAAGTTATGCCAAAGAGACTAAAAATTCGTCGTTAATTGGTCGACACAAGCAGATTAGTCCATTACTACTACATAAAGCAGCCATATTAGCAGTGGCCGGTTACATCTTTATACACGACAACAACGGTTCCGTGTTCACCGTCAAATCAGAGAGAGTGCCTCTAGAATTGCGCCTAGGAGGCCATTATACTATTCAGCAACTGCGTGCGGATTAATCAGGTAAGCAAACCACGCTAGAAACGAACTAATCAAACTTATGAGGCACCAGGTACTAGTACTTGTTTGCTTGGCTTGTTCCGACCCCCTAGCGCCTGCCGCCAGCGCCGGCGCCCATCATCTTCTTAAACTCGTCGAAGTTGACACTGCCGTCGCCGTCTGCGTCGACGGAGCGGATCATCCGGGAGCAGTCCGCGACGGAGCACTTGTCCCCGAGCTGGCGCAGGACGCGGTGGAGCTCCCTCGCGGAGATCAGCCCGTTGCGGTCGGCGTCGTACATGCGGAACGCCTCCCGCAGCTCGGCCTCGGTGGCGTCCTCGCCGCCCTCCTTCCCCTCCCCCTCCCCGTCCCCGTCGCCGCAGTGGAAGGCGACGAACTCGGCGAGGTCCACGAAGCCGTCGCGGTCGGAGTCCATCTCGTCCATCATGCGCCGCACCTCCCCGGGCCCCGGCGGCGCGCCCAGCGCACGCAGCACGGACGCCAGCTCCTCCGCCGATATCTTGCCGTCGCCGTTGGCGTCGTAGCGCCGGAACACCTGCTCCACCTCCGCCACCGGCATCCCTGGCCCGCCTCCCCCCGCCGCCGCCGCCTTCGCCTTGACCGACTTCCCGCCCTTGACGCTCGCCATTGTTGGTCGCTCCCTCCGAGTCTTCTCCTCCTTGCTCCTTCGTCTCCGGGCTTCAGCTTCCTTTTCTATCTGGGCAAGAGGCCACGTCGCGGCGAAGCTACGCCCACGTACACCTCCCGCATCCGTAACGCACCCTCATGGACCAGTGGGCCCGTGTAAACTTAGGAACGTGCCGGACCCGCGTGTCGGTGAAATGCGAGACGACTTTGCCGGACCGACTGGATTGAGATCTGCGGCACCCCGTGACAGAGTCGTTTGGAGGAAAGAAAAACCGGGAGCGGACAAAAGGCAGCCCACACCGCGGATGCCGACACGTGGGCGTGCAAATCCAACTGACCCAGAGACCAAGCGTGCCAAGGAGGAGGAAACGAAAGGTGTGCGCCGACCGCATCGCATCGTCTTTAGTCCTTTGCGTGGTTGCGTCGTCCATCGGGTGGGCGCTGCCATGACCGCGACTCATCTAGTACCGGCTTCACGCGGTCTCGTAACCGCGTCGGGATCCGCTGCGCCCACGCCAACAGCGAACGCCGGACTGTCACCACTCAACAACCGCCAGGCAGAGCCTGCAAATGCGTGCACAGGCACGAGGTTATCTCGGTAGACCCGTATGGACACCGGATGATGCGAGTATGTCCCAACAGCTGACAATTTGTTAGTACTAGTACACTGTCCTTGCTGACACGACTTCATTTCTGAAATGGACAAGAAAAAAACTAAGGCTGCGTTTAGTTTCAAAAATTTACTTCTCTCTTCCCATCACATCGATTGTACTTTCCGTCTGCATGGAGCACTAAATAAAGTAGCACCTGTTGCATGTTTGTACTTTTTGCCTGTCTATCTCGAGATGAATCTTTTAAGTCTACTTGGATCATGATTGGACAAAAGTTGTCAAATACAAATGAAAGTGCTACAGTTATAAAATTTTGTAAACTTTCTCAACTAAACGCAGCCTAAACAACGATATTTTTCATAGTATAAGGCCCTATTTAGATGTATTTTATTTTGGAATTTTAAACATGAAATCTTTTATAATAAGTGTCTAATTATAGTTTAACTAGGCTTAAAAGATTCATCTCATGTGATTTACATTTAAACTGTGTAAATATATAAAAACTTCATCTACATTTAATGCTTCATGCATATGCCGTAACATTCGATATGACGGGAATTAGAATTTTGAAGTGTATCTAAAGAGGAAGTAAGTCTCACGCAATTGTATATGACTATGTATATAATCTGAAGAACACTCACGCACGATAAGACATAATAAAGTCATCTTGCATACTACAAATAATTGAATTTATGAATTTTGTATGTAATGACATGGTCAACATCAATCAAAGCAAGTAAAAAGAAAATAGGGACCGAAAATGTTGTCACTACATACGAAATAGTTAGAAGAAGGGTGCTTACATACTTTTAAAGCCATAATCAATTATTCCATCTCCATTCATTTGAAATGTAAGAAGCTCCATTTCTTTCAGCAAGACATGGAAAAGTTAAAAATAAAACAATCTTCATAAAAACAATCTTTCATTTATGCAGTAGAGAAGCTTTTATGTTATACATAGTTTTTTTTTTTTTTTTGCAAATTACGCAGACGCTCGCATCGTACGTACACTCACCTCTGAGAACACACACATGCAAATCTTATCCTTACGAGCACCTTCAAAAGACTGCGCTGACAGATCTCGAAATTGATAAAGTCATCATAAGCGCCTCACTGTCGACGGGACGGAACCGGCTCCTCTAACTTTGCCACTTCTACGTCCAGGGACGTAGAAAGCCCGATGACGTCCATTACTGATCCAGCGGCAGGAGGCGAACAGCTAGCGCAGGGAACCACTGATCGACTCGCAGCGTGGCCAAGTAGCACCGAGAAACACAGCTGTTGAAGGAAAAAAAAACTTCACATGGTAAAATGTTAGGCAACACGTTTGGAAGCATCCATATATATGCATGTATCTAATGCATTGATATTCTTTTAATGCATTGTTTTCACTATTTTTATAACCAAAATTTTAGACTTCTTCTACTATAACTAGTGGTGATGTTTTACTGCTAAATTAAAATATTAGTAGAAGTCCACCACTTTCGTAGTGTTTAGGCCCTCTTTGGTTTCTAGTCCTGCCGCTCGAATGTTTGACACTAATTAGGAGTATTAAATATAGACTAATTATAAAACCAATTACGCAGATGAATTTACGACACAAATCTATTAAGCTTAAATAATCCATGATGTGACAACGGAGTGCGACATGGCAGCACGTCTTCGGATGGGGCGAAGCACGACGACAGTGGAGGCCGAAACGGTAGCAAGACGATGAGCACAAATTGTCAACCAAACTTTCTTGAAGAGTTCAAGCATCTCAAGTTTAACTGAAATTATGAAAAAAATTATAAATATTTATGACATCAAATAGATATACTACCGAAAAAATACAAATATAGTTTTAAACCTAGTCAATAATTACTCCTTCATCCCAAAATAGATGTCTCTATGGAATGCGTGCTGGTCAAACTTTCTCAACTTTGACTGAGTTTATAGAAAATACGTGTAATATTTATATCTCCAAATAAATATATTATAAAAGTATATTCAAAGATCTATCTAATGATACTAATTATATATTATAAATATTAATATTTTTATATATATATTTGGTAAAAAATGAAAGATCTTTGACTTCTCAGAAAGCGAGAATGACATCTATTTTGAGACGGAGGGAGTACAAAGTTTGATTCTTTTAAATGAAAAATACCAATATTAGGATTTTTAAATGAAAATACCAATATTAGGATTTTGCTTCGGTAATTTTGAATAATTGTGGACCGTTGATGTCTATAATCATATATTATCTAGGAGGCAACCTTGCAAAATAGGAAAAAACATATTAGAAAAAATATTAATAATTTTTTTAATCAAATATCAATCAATTAGATATATATCGCATGGATATATACGAATGCCTTCAAAGGTGTTTGTTTTTTTTTTTAACTTAAACGTGTTCTGGTTTTCCCTCGAACAGCAGTGCTTCTCTCACCTTTTAACATAACAGGTGTACTTCTCCATACTACTTGGCCAGTTTCCTGGCTTCCTGCGCTGTTTACCCCCTGCCGCTGGATCAACGATTGACGGCATCGGGCATTCTACGTCCCCGGACGTAGAAGAGCTAAAGTTAGAGGAGCCGGTTCCGACGGTAACGTCGCCTACCACTAAAAGCATATTGTTGTTAAATTTTAAAATAAATTCAGAAAAGGTGTGACAACCAGAATTTAAAATCTGGTGGATAGTATCTTACTAGACAGTTCTACTATTGGACCACAGACCCATTCGTATGTTATACATAGCTTTCTTTTATCATTTCACCTCCCTCTTAGTGAAAACATTTTTATCTATGCTACCATGATGAGTAAGCTATGCGGTAACCAAAGTGCTTACTCATCATGGTAGATCATGAATACCAAAGTACCATCATCTGCAAGCATGATGAGAAAGAATATAAATTTTGATCTATGCTACCATGATGAGAAATTGGAACATGAATACCAAAGTGCCACATCTGCCAGCATGTTGCACATTTTACTTGCAAGCTTTCCCCCCAACATCCCATAACAAATTTACAGTGGCCAAATCAAATTCAGTAATTGTCGGTGCTAAGATTAGGGTTGTTAACAGCGTTGAGTAAATTTGTGATTTGCGGTTGAGGCCACGGGTGGTGTGTAAGGAGGAACACAGGGGTTATACTGGTTCGGGCTAGAAATGCCCTACGTCCATTGTGAGTCGAGTCATGTTGCCTTGCACCGGAGTGCTTGTAACAGGGGTTACAAGCCTAGGCAAGAGAGGGAGGAGCTTCCAAGTCTCTTGTGCGTACGTGTATGTGTGTCGTGTGTTCTTATGGCGGTAGGGTGTTGTGGGTGACTCGAAGTCTCCCTGAGATGGGCCTCTGCCCTCCCTTTTATAGCCACAAGGGAGAGGCTAGAGTTACATGTATTGTACTGTGACTGTAGTGCTCGGTATGGCGGCAATCGTGGAGTTCGATTCCTGTCATCAAGCCACGACTCCGTCTTGGCGCCTCGAAGGCATGGCCTTGGTCATTCGATTGATCTACTACTATTCGATTGGTGAGTTCCAAGGTGGCGCACAGTGCGGGACGTGGTTTGCTGCGTGGCGCTACGTCATGGTGTCGCATCCGACCCTGCACAGTGTGATGAGAAGATGGGTTGACCTTTGAGTACTGACTTCCGAGGCTCGGGAGTTCCCGCCTCCATCGGGACTGAGACGGGACGAAGCGGTGGGAGTGTCCTTCCTCGGGCGCATTCCCCTCTCACGCGTGGTACTTTCCGAGGGGTAGGCGAGCCCGGTCGTAAGCTTTGCCCATTCCCCCGGGTTGGCCGAATGGTCGACGTTCCCCTTTCCTGGCGCCGTGCGTACGACAGGGGTATGGGCCGTCGCTGTCGTAGTTGGAGAATCTCTTTGTCAGCACAGGGCGTCGTACGGTTGACTATCTCTATAACGGCGTGGGAGGAGTGGGACCGTCAGATCGGTTGTCAGAGGAGATATGGCAGTTGGTACGGCGGACGTGCGCGTGCGGGGCGCAGTCACGTCGAGGGGCCCACTCAATTGGACCGTGCTCATAAAGTGGTCAAGGAGGTCCCCTGGGCGGCAAGATTGCTCTGCTAACGTTGGCAGGGCTCGGGCGAACCGGAGAGCTGCGCCCGAGGGAAATTGCATATAGCAGGGGGCTCGGGCGAATCGGAAGTTGGTCGCCCGAGGCTGCAGTATTTGATGGCAGGCTCGGGCGAATCGGATGGTATCGCCCGAGGGTCTTGCTTTCCCGAGCCCTGTCGTGGAGGCTCGGGCAAATCGGAGGATTTCTCCCGAGGGGTCCACGCGCCTGGGGGAGGCAGTGTGTTTCCGCGTGGCTCCATCTTAGGCCGCGTGAGCCGTTCCCGCATGGGCCTTGGTTGGCGCCTTCTTGGGCCAGGCTTCATTTGGGAAGTGTGTTTTTTTGCATCGAAGTTGGGTACCCCATACCTTGGTACCCGATAGTAGCCCCCGAGCCTGTGGTGGAGTGAAGGCACTCCTCCTGAGGCTCAAGCTAGTCTTTCCTCTCGGGATGATAAAGTTTGGTTGTTTTATCCAGTGGGTGCGCACAAGCGCACCCGCCAGGTGTAGCCCCCGAGGCCTTGAAGGGATGGTGTATCCCTTCAAGGGCTTGAAATCGTGTTGGCAGGACCTCGGTTGTTTGCTTGCTGGTGACTCGTCCCCTGGTAGGAGTTTTCTGGTGCTGAAGGCCCCGAGCCTCTGCCGTGGGTTGGTGGCCGATTCAGAAGCATCCTTCATCCTACCAAGGTGCAAGGAGAGCCCTCGAGCGTCCTTTTCGTGTTGGGGGTCGATCGGGTTCTTCCTTGTCTTTTTCGTTAGTTCGACCTTCACGCTCTTTTTCCGAAAGAGGAACGTTTGGTCATGCTCGACTTCCCATGGTGGGCGCGAGTCGGCATTCCTGGTGAGCTGCAAGCGGGTTGGTCCAAGTGGAGGTCCGTGCCCCGTTCATTGGGGGTCGGCTAGTGGCCTGAGCACACTCCAAATGTTTCCCGAGGGTCGATTCGTGGTTTTCGGGTCCCTTCGACGGGTCCCGAGGGCCTGATGCCTCCCCCGAGGGGTTCCCACATCATCGACTCGCTGCTGGGACTTGGACACAGCATGGGGTGTCCCTTCTAACGCTCAGGCGTCGGGATACTGACCGTTTGGTGGTCCACCCACTAGCTGTCCCTAACTCGATATCCCTGGGGCGATTGTTCGAGCCACCGTGAGCCAGTCTCCGATCTCCTGGGAATGTAACGGGCGCCCGAGCTTAGGGTTCCTTCGTTGAGAAGGAGAGTATCAGCGGAATAGAGGAGGTTAGCGTAATGATTCGACGCACCTTTTGAGGAGAGAAGGCTAACGGACGTGACGGTTCGGAGTAGATAGGACGGTTGCGTGCACGAGGGCGGGGCGATGCAGAGAGTCGTGGCGGGGCCCGCGCAGTTAATGCGGTGGATTCACCGCATCTGTTTCGGTTCGTGGCTCAGGTATATAAGGGAAAATCACTCTTTTTTCTTTTTACCTTAGCCATTCGCCGCAGTCACTCACCTTTTGCCTCCTCGTCTCCGTCGTCCTAAGCTTTTCGCTAGTTCCTCGCCCTCGCCGTCGCCGCCTTTTCCTTCTCTCGCCATGGCCGCTCTAGCACCTTCTGATGCCGCCGCCGCTGCCGCAGCCTATTGACACTTCTTAGTGCAACCACCAGAGACAGGGTGTTAGGCTATCTCTGGTAACGGCGCCAGAAGTGCCATGAGGGGTATTTCTTATGTCTATTGGATAATTCTACAAGCGCACAGAATATACCGCTATAGCACTTCACTCGGGAGTATTCCAAGGTATCGTTATTTATTTTATCCCAAGGGGAAGCGGTTGCTAGGAATAATTAATAAAAGATAGAGATCCTTAAGTCTATAGCAACTTAGTATCAACTAGGGATCGGGGGTAAATTAATAAATAGAGGAAAGAGTAATGACACAAAGACACGACAAGGTTTAGGATAACTAAGGATAACTAGTAGAGTATAGCTAGATGGGAGGACAACGAGTGAGTATAAGACTCCTATGACTCTTACTTTACTCTTGTAAACTATCTTATCAAATGGATGAATTACATTAAGACAGCTACCTTACTTCCGGTGTGTAGGGGGTATGTGGGGGTATAAGCCCGTATACCCGCATAGTCATACTTGGCCCAAGTCTATCGAACAGGCCTAAACTACCAAGGACGCGTCGCCCATACGATCTCCAGGAGATCGCGTATATCCGCCGAGTCCTTGGCGGGCAAGGAAATAGCTTTCCTAGGATCTAGCCGATTGGTTTCCCAGATCGGCTAGGATTGTAATCTGTTATGTATGGCAAGATCAACTTGTAACCCTGCCCCCCGGACTATGTAAGGCGTGCAGGGGGTCTACTCGATTCATCTAATCTACTAGCAATACAACACAGCAATATACAGGACGTAGGGTATTACGCCTCATGGCGGCCTGAACCTGTCTAAATCTCCGTCCCGCACGAATTGTGCTCCCTCGTTCGTCTCAGGCGCACCCTCACCGTCTCATCTACTACCACGGGCATACCCCTCGGTAGACTATTGCCGGTATTCCGTCGACAGTTGGCGCGCCAGGTAGGGGGTGTGCCACCTGATTCCATGGCGAACAAGGTGATTTTTTCAAGCTCCATCAAGCTCCCGACGCCGGGCCAGATCTTCACGGTGGGATCCATCACCTGGGTCATCGGCGTGAACGGCGAAGGGGTGATTCTGGACGCAGCCCAGATCCCCTCCGTGTCTCCTCCGACGAAAAGGCTGCCATGCTACGTTCGGAAAAACATCGACAACGACGACCTGATCGGATCTATAGATCGGGTCACCAAGAAGCGGTCAGAGGGACTCCAAATCCTGGAGTCCGTGTCATCCACGACGCACCGCCCCTCATCGCTGTCCCACGACACAACACTGGTCGTCACCGTCAGTTCAGGCACCCACAGTGTTTCCGCATCGAGCACATCGACTTCTTGGTGGCCGACTTCGACGCCGCATATCATGCTATCCTCGGCCGACCAGCTCTGGCGAAATTCGGGGCCATCCCCAACTACACCTACCTCGTCATGAAGATGCCAGCGGAGAACGGCGTCCTTTCCATTCGCGCCGATCTCCAAGTTGCATATGCTTGCGAGCGGGAGGCTACTGCCATGGCGGAAGCTGTCGAAGAATCCATACTCATGAACATCTGTGCCGCGGACGCAAAGCAAGTAGCTCCAGAAGACCAAGTCATCCCAGAGAAGACCCCACCAAGATCAGCCACCAAGAACAAGGAAACGAAGGAGGTTATCTTGGTCCCCGGCGAGCCAAACAAGACTACTCGTATCGGGGTCGACCTCGATCCCAAATAGGAAGACGCGCTCGTCAGCTTCCTAAGGGAGCACGTAAGCACTTTCGCATGGAAACCAGCGGATATGCCCGGCGTTCCCAGGAAGTTGATCGAGCATTCCTTGAATGTCTCGAAGACCACCAAGCCAACCAAGCAGAAGCTCCGGCGATTCTCTCCAGACAAGAAGGAGGCCATTAGGGTAGAGATAGCTTGGCTCTTAGCTGCCGGCTTCATCAGAGAGGTGTATCACCCTGATTGGGTAGCTAATCCGGTGCTTGTAAGAAAAAAGAATAATGAATGGAGAATGTGCGTTGATTACACCGATCTCAACAAACACTGCTCTAAAGACTCCTTCGGTCTTCCACGAATCGACGAAGTCGTCGACTCAACAGCAGGTTGCGAGCTACTCAGCTTCCTCGACTGCTATTCCGGATACCATCAAATCGCTTTGAAGGAAGAAGACCAAGAGAAGACATCTTTCATCACCCCTTTCGGGGCTTATTGCTACAAGACCATGTCTTTCGGATTGAAGAATGCTAGAGCAACCTACCAACGGGCGATTCAAGCTCGTCTCGACGACCTTATCCCCGACGTCGCTGCAGCATACGTTGATGACGTCGTCATCAAGACTCGGACGGCTGAAGACCTCATCTCCAACCTCGAAGCAGTTTTCGAGAAACTGGACAAATTCCAATGGAAGCTTAATCCAGGCAAGTGTATATTCGGCGTCCAATCTGGCAACTTGCTCGGTAACATCGTCAGCAAGCAAGGCATCCTCCCCAACCCGGAAAAAATCAACGCGGTTATGAGGATGAAGCCTCCAACCAATGTCAAAGATGTGCAAAAGCTCACCGGATGCATGGCGGCCCTTAGCCGCTTCATCTCCAGACTGGGCGAGAAAGGCCTCCCATTCTTCAAGTTACTAAAAGCTGGCGAGAAGTTCACCTGGTTGGAAGAGGCAGATACGGCCTTCAGAGAACTCAAATACTTCTTGACGAGTCCTCCGCTTCTCACAGCTCCTAAAAAGGACGAAACATTGCTGATCTACATCGCCGCAACTAATAACGTCGTTAGTACTGCCGTCGTCGTTGAACGAGAAGAAGACGGTCACGCCTATCCGGTCCAGCGACCAGTTTACTTCATTAGTGAAGTCCTCAACGAGTCCAAGACCCGTTACCCAACGGTACAGAAATTGATATACGCTGTTCTCGTCACCTCAAGAAAGCTCCGTCACTATTTTGAAGGATATTCCATAGCAGTAATCTCTGAATACCCCCTGGGTAGCATCCTCCGAAACAAAGACAGCCAACGGCCGGATCCTAAAATGGGCAGTAGAGCTGGGAACATACTCCATTGATTTCCGCAACCGAATAACAGTCAAGTCGCAGGTACTCGCCGACTTCATAGCTGAATGGACAGAGATACAAGAGTCTTCGCGTCCAGGCACAGGAAGAGTATTGGACAATGTTCTTCGACGGGTCCCTTAGCATCAGCGGCGCCGGAGCCGGAGTACTCCTTATATCGCCCTCCGGTGAGTGCCTCCGTTACGTCTTGAGAATTCACTTCATGGCGTCCAACAACGCGGCCGAATACGAGGCCGCCTTGCACGGTCTCCAGATAGCCTCCGAGCTCGGCATCTGTCGCATCATGGTCTACGGGGACTCGGCCCTGGTCATTAACCAGGTTAACAAAGACTGGGACTGCAACAATGAGAAAATGGACTCCTACGTCGCCGCAATCAGAAAAATCGAAGGGAAATTTCTCGGAATAGAATTCCATCATATCATTCGAAGCAAAAATCAGGCGGCCGACGAATTGTCAAAGCTCGGATCATCCCGGTCCGACGTCCCTGCCGGCGTTTTTATCCATGATCTGTTCAACCCCTCCATACAGACTGATGGCGATACCAGCAGCTCCGCGACCGACCAGATATTGGCATATATTCCAACCCCTGAGGAGGACTGGAGAACCCAGTTCATTGATTACCTACTGGAAGCAAGGGTCCCCGAAGATAGGACAGAAGCTGAGCGCTGGCAAGAGGATCCAAAAGCTATGTCCTGGTCGACAGCAAACTCATGTGCAAGAATACCAGGAGCGACGTCCTACAAAAATGCGTCCCACGGGAAGAGGGTCTCAGGATTCTTCATGAAGCTCATAGTGGCATGTGCGGCAATCACGCGGCTTCACGTACTCTGGTCGGCAAGATTTTCTGAGCAGGTTTCTATTGGCCAACAGCAGTCCAGGACGCCGAGAAGATAGTCAGAGAATGCGAGGCATGCCAATTCTTTGCCAAGCAGACACATGTACCAGCCCAAGAGTTGCAGACCATCCCTGCGTCGTGGCCTTTCGCCACATGGGGACTGGACATGGTTGGTCCATTTAAAACGGCAAGAGGGAGATTTCGCTCCATATATGTCGCTATCGATAAGTTTTTCAAGTGGATCGAATACAAGCCGTTAGTCAAGGCTACGGCAACCAAAGCAGCAGAGTTCTTCAAGGACATCTCCTATCGCTTCGGGCTTCCGAACAGCATCATCACCGACCTTGGATCAACATTTACTGGAAGTGATTTCTGGGATTTCTGCGAAGAAAGATGCATATCCGTCAAATATGTGTTCGTGGCTCATCCTAGAGCCAACGGCCAGGTGGAGAGGGCAAACGGTATGCTGCTCGACGCCCTCAAGAAACGTCTCCATGCAGTCGTGGATAGAAGCCCAGGCAACCGGATTGACGAATTACCGGCGGTGATCTGGGGACTTCGGACTCAATCCAGCTGGAACACAGGCGTATCGCCATATTTTATGGTGTATGGCTCGGAGGCAGTACTACCTGCAGATGTAATCTATCGATCTCCAAGGGTTGAGGCGTATGAAGAAGCCTACTCCAACGAGGCCAGAGCAGACGAAGTCGACAAGCTAGAGGAAGAACGCCTGATCTCCTGTGTACGAACAGCTAAATATCTAGAAGGGATCAGGTGATATTACAATCGCAATGTCAACGGCAGAGCCTTTGCAGTCGGTACTCCGCCGGAAGCAGAGCAAGGAGGGGATGCATAAACTATCATCTCCCTGGGAGGGGCCATACATGGTCAAGGCAGTTACTCGACCAGGTGCATATAGGCTCTCCAACCTAGACGGCGTCGACATACCCAATTCCTGGAACATCGAGCACCTGCGACATTTCTACCCCTGATCTAGGGGTCAAACCAGATATATGTATTTTCATTTTATTATAAACAAGGGAAATATATTGTTATTCTCGATATTTTTGCCTCCATTACATTTTGTATAGCTAAACATCTTCGACAATGTGTAAGCCCCGCCACTGCTCGGGCAGCACGTCTTCGCCTATGCGTAAGCCCCGCCACTGCTCGGGCAGCACGTCTTCGCCTATGCGTAAGCCCCGCCACTGCTCGGGCCGCACGTCTTCGCCTATGCATAAGCCCCGCCACTGCTCGGGCCGCACATCTTTGCCTATGCGTAACCCCCGCACCCGTCGGGCAGCATCTGGTTCGACGCCGCGTAAGCCCTAAAAATGATAGGCCGCCTAACTACGACACTTCATCGACCGCCCCGATATATCGGGTAGCCTTCGCCCACGATAAGCGTAACCCCCGCCTAGCACGGGCAGCTTCGCCACCACGTAAGCCCCGGGGACGCCTGGGCCATTAAGTCTTCGCTAACACGTAAGCCCCGAGGACGCTTGGGCAGTTTAGCAGCGTCTCCAAAAGCCCTGGCAAAAGCACGGGCGACACGCAGGGCGTGTAGGATTATTCGTCGACCATACAAGATCTTGACCATGCTCGGGCGTCTCAATTCAAATCCCCTTGGTGGGAAAAAGCTGAACATCAGCAGTCAACATCTTAGCGGCTTCCCTAGCCTCTTCTTCAAGCTGGTCTTCCTGCTCTTCGGTGGTTCCCCGCGCATACCCGGTCTGTACTCGGTCGTTCTTCACTCCCGGGTAGTGCGATCGGACGACTCCAAGCACATGGGTGGCCACATTTTCAGCAGCATCCACGCAGAAGTCTTTAAAGAATCGAAGAGCCTCCCGTCCACGTTGCACGATGTTGAGGGCACCGGGACCTTCAGCAGGCGGTACGACGGGCGCATACTCAATGATATCAAGCACAGGCTTAACACCACCAACCAAGGCGTTAAGCCTTCCGTTGGTAGCCTCAAGGCGACCCGCAAGGTCATCGACCTGCGCGCGATGCCGACGTCCCATCTCTGACAAACAAAGCACGTCAGTCGCACTAAAGAAAAAGGAAGAGGAAAGCCGAACACAGACAGGCAACCTGTCATCGTTTCCAGGTTCTTTCGGGCGGACTCTCACATCAGCGCCACCTCAGCCTCCAGCTCAGTGGCTGCACATCACAAAGAATACAATCAGATCATCAAAGCAAGACATCTTACAAATGACGAGACGTCGCACGTACTCCGCTTCGTGGATCCATCCAGTAGCTCTTGAAGACCTACATGCCACACAACTGGTGTTCAAAGAGCAAAAGCGGGACGAATAGTTATCAAGAAGCACAAGAGTCCAACATACCTTTGTTCTCTCGCAATAGACGCTTCTTGGATTCCATAAGGTCCGAGCAGTGCAGCTCCAGGGTTTCACGCTACTCGCGCATGCCAGCCATCACCCCCTCTAGGCGAGTCACCTCGGTCTGCAGCTGTTTGTTTTTCTCTGCTACATCCCAAAGGCGGTGTAGGGTTTTCCGGCGATCTTCGGCGGTCTCATACACTGCCTGGAAGACCAAAGGAGCGACAGATTATCAAGTCATTATATTGTCAGGATAAAATATGACAGGCGTCACCTACACACGCGATGAAAGGTTTCCCAGACGACCGAGAAGCTTTCTCAAATCCGCGCGAGTATAGCGGATGTCATTCTTCAGTCCATCTATCTCGGCGTTAGCAAGATCTTCCTCCATGGCGACAGCATAGGTGCTCCCCACTATCCGATAGGTGCGAATCAATGGCACGGGCCCCCTTCGGGTGACTTCTTTGATATCCGCACCCTCCGGGGAAGCGCTTGTGGAAGGCCGAGGATATGGCCCTGTTCGTGCCTCCGAGCTGGTCTCCGCTCCATGATCAGCACCCCCAGGAGGAATGGTGCTACTGTCCCTCGGCGGCGATGTCCGAGTTTCATCTTCACGGCTCGGCTCCTTGGCATTCGGCCCTGGAGGAGAAGCCGGAGGCGGCGGGGTAGGCATGCGCGGCTGCTTGGGAGGAGATGGTGAGCCTTGCCCATCAGCTGTTGAGGGCCTCTCGGGCGACCTCTGGGGTGATTCATGTTCTGAAGTCCAGCCAGCGCGGAAGTCCTCGGCTACACTAGCTTCCGAAGTTGTCATCTTTTCAGCGCCGGGATTCTTAGCGTCTTCATTAGAAGGGTCCCTACATTTACAAGACAAAATCTCAACACTGTTCGGATCAAAAAGGGAGAAATATGGAGAAAATCCTACTTACATTTCTGAGCGACGACGCTTTCAGCCGAATTTCTTTCTTTGACCGGAAGCTCCAGCGGCAGCGGCAGGCACATCACCCTTATGGCGTTTTGTGCTCGGTTCATCCTGATCCGTGCAAGGGGCATCGGCGGCGGCTTGGGCACGGTCCTCGGAAATCTTTACCGGACCTTCCGCAGCTCGGACGCCATTGGAAGATCCAGCCTTTTCTGACACCGGCTGTTTCTCCCGAGCAGTTCTTTGGGCCAGTGTCTCCTCATCTTCTTCGTCAATAGACTCTCTTTCTTCTTTGGATAGTTCAATAGAGTCGTCCTCGGCACGTCTCTGATGATAACTGTGCATCGCGTCAACTCGGCCCGGCCAGTCAGTGGTTGGTACATCGGAGAAGTACACCTTTCGGTCCTGTCCATTTATCTTCAAGAGATCAAGCAGAAGTTATGGTATAAGTACAATATGAGCGATGGAAGAGCCAGGGCAGTTCAGAACTTACCTCTGGCGGGGGATTTTTCAGATTAAAAGCCGCACTTTGGCCACAGTTGCCTATATGAGAGCCTTTCCCAAAATATTCTTCCAAGACTTCTCTGACTTCGGATTCGGATAGATCTCCGGATGAGCACCTGGTCGGATCATTCCGACCGGTAAATTCAAAGGCAGGATGGACTCTATCCTTGCAAGGTTGGATGCGACGAAACACAAAATTGGTAGCAACCCCAACTCCATTCAGGGTCAAACCCTTGATGATTTCTAGCAATTCGTTTACTTGTCCCAGCTCCTCTACATGCGGTTTCTCCGTTCAGCTATTCTGTTTTTCTGGAATCTAATCCACGGTGCACCGGACGCTCGGTTCTTGGTTGGGGATATAGAACCATCTCTTGCTCCAATCACGCACACTGGTATTCAGAGGAATTTGGAGGTAATGTGTGGACATTCCGTCACGCATTTTCAGATACACTCCACCAGCAACTCGAGAACCTGTGCCGCTCGATTTCACAAGAACAAAGAAATGGCAGAACAGATTGAAGTGCGGGAGAATGCCAAGGTACGCTTCACAGAAGTGGATGAAGATGGAAATCAAGAGGATAGAATTGGGATTCAAATGGCATAGGGAAATTTGGTAATAATCAAGTAACTTGCGAACAAACAGATGGCATGGCAAACCAAATTTGCGGGAAAAATAGTCAGAAAAGACAACTATTTCTCCAGAATCAGGCATTGGATATGGTTCACCTTGTGATATTCTCCAGCCACCGGTTGCCTGGTTAGGAAGGAATCCCCAGGCCACGAGCGCATCGAGCTGCGATTTTCCGAATACCGACGGCTGCCATTCATTCGACAAGCGGAACTCCCCCGGTTGTGCCTCCTTTGACTTTTTTGATTCGCGGGTGCTCTTCCTGGTGCCTGCCATGGCAGATCTGGGCGGGGGAGAGGTGGATTCGATGATTTTTCTGTGGCGGCGGTAGAAAAAAAATGGAACCCTAGACGGCGGTGGAGGAATAGGCGGAGACGGATGTGGGTTTTGGGATTTGAATGCGCAAGAAGACAAACCAACTGTTCGCCTTTTCTACTTATTCCCCTGTTAAACAGCACTGGGGTATTTTCGGTTCACAAATCGTTTGTTGCAGAGAAAAGCTATCCCAGGGACTCCGTCGTCTTCGTCAAGCGTCTCCGAGCAAACTGATCGGGGATTCTGTCGTCTTCGTCAAGCGTCTTCAAGCAACACTGCTCGGGGACTTCTTCGTCTTCGTCAAGTGTCTTCGAGCAACACTGCTCGGGGACTTCGTCGTCTTCGTCAAGTGTCTTCGAGCAACACTGCTCGGGGACTCCGTCGTCGTCGTCAAGTGTCTTCGAGCAATAAGCACTGCTCGGGGACGCCGTCGTCTTCGTCAAGCGTCTCGGAGCAAAATGCTCGGGGACTCTATCGTCTTAACCAAGCGTCTCCGAGCAATAAGCGCTGCTCGGGGACTTTGTCGTCTTCGTCAAGTGTCTTCGAGCAACACTGCTCGGGGACTCCGTCGTCTTCGTCAAGTGTCTTCGAGCAATAAGCACTGCTCGGGGACTCCGTCGTCTTCGTCAAGTGTCTTCGAGCAATAAGCACTGCTCGGGGACGCCATCGTCTTCGTCAAGCGTCTTCGAGCAACACTGCTTGGGGACTCCGTCGTCTTCGTCAAGCGTCTCCGAGCAAACTGATCGGGGATTCCGTTGTCTTCGTCAAGCGTCTCCGAGCAATAAGCACTGCTCGGGGACTTCGTCGTCTTCGTCAGTCGTCTCCGAGCAATAAGCACTGCTCGGGGATGCCGTCGTCTTCGTCAAGCATCTTCGAGCAACACTGCTTGGGGACTCCATCGTCTTCGTCAAGCGTCTCCGAGCAAACTGCTCGTGGACTCCGTCGTCTTAACCAAGCGTCTCCGAGCAATAAGCACTGCTCGGGGATTTCGTCGTCTTCGTCAAGTGTCTTCGAGCAACACTGCTCGGGGACTCCGTCGTCTTTGTCACGTGTCTCCGAGCGACAAGCTGCTCGGGGACTTCGTCGTTTTCGCCAAGCGTCTCCGAGCAGTAAAGTGCTCGGGGACTTTGTCATTCAACCAAAAATGATCAGCGATATCATCAAAATTTATGACCCTGATACCACTTGACTATGTCACATGTTATCAGGCTCGGGGACTAAGTGGATACACTTCACCTGCCGGTGAAGGTATTGACTCTGCCGTGGCAAAAGTGGATACACTTCGCTAAAGAGAAACTTCTTTCAATTTTTTCTAAGCCCCTTACATCCGTCTGGTCAAGCAACGCTGAAGGTCTGCATCTCTCGACAAATGCAAGGCGCTCGGGGACTAGCTGTGGGGGTATAAGCCCGTATACTAGCATAGTCATACTTGGCCCAAGTCTGTCGAACAGGCCTGAACTACCAAGGATGCGTCGCCCATACGATCTCCAGGAGATCGCGTATATCCGCCGAGTCCTTGGCAGGCAAGAAAATAGCTTTCCTAGGATCTAGCCGATTGGTTTCCCAGATCGGCTAGGATTGTAATCTGTTATGTATGGCAAGATCAACTTGTAACCCTGCCCCCCGGACTATATAAGGCGGGCAGGGGGTCTACTCGATTCATCTAATCCACTAGCAATACAACACAGCAACATACAGGACGTAGGGTATTACTCCTCGTGGCGGTCTGAACCTGTCTAAATCTCCGTCCCGCACGAATTGTGCTCCCTCGTTTGTCTCAGGCGCACCCTCACCGTCTCATCTACTACCACGAGCATACCCCTCGGTAGACTATCACCGGTATTCCGTCGACAGGGTAGTTCGAAACAATAGAGGTTCTAACCTCTACCCAAAGGGCCTACGCTCTTATGGGAGCCTACCTTTTAATAACTTGCCTAAAACACGTGGAGGGATACTAAGACTAGACAGGGCTGTCACCACCTACTAGCAACCACTAACAATCCGTGCGACAAGCGGCATTCAAGGGTAAGATCTAGCCTAAGCACCACGCTTACACTAATTCTCACTATTCTAGCTGGGTACCAAATAGCTAAAGCACCCTATGACAGGCAATGAAATACACATGTGAGCTGGTTACAGGATCACAATCTAGTGTAAATCAACTATAAGGCAAGACAAGACACAACAATACTATAATAAATAGTAAAGCACTAAGTAAAGACTTAGTAAAGTAAAGTAAAGATAATATATTGATAAAATTAAAATCTTACAGAAGGAAAGGTACAAGAGCTATACCAGACTCACCAGCAGACGACTTCGGAGACCCCGAGCGTAGCTCGAATCGACCCTAACTCCCACACTAGACTAATACTACTACTAAGGAATGGAGCTTCTCTTGTCTCTTGTGTATCTTGTGTGTCTTGTGTAGGGTGATGGCAGCCTCTATTTATAGGGGAGAGTGGGAGGTGCCATGTCAGCGATCCGCATGCTCCATGCCTCTCCACCCTTGGATAAACCGCCCTTGAACTGCCTCAAGATGGACGGCCGTAGACAAACCAGCACGTGGAAAGTGTGCTCAAGTCGGTGGGGAGGTAACCGACCTGGCTGGGCACCAGGGGGTTCGGTCGACCCCCTATGCTGGTGGGCCTAGCCAGGGGCTTCTAGAAGGTGTCCCCACTTGTCACAGGTAGTGGCTTCCCGTCTACTGAGTGTTTGTCACGTTGATTCATCCCTTGATCCTTGTGCTTTGATTCTCCACCCTTGAATGGAAACACATGTTGATCTGATGATTGAAATGAGCTGGGTGGAGTGTCACACGGATCATGCCACGTCACCAGAGCCAGGTGGGCCCCATGGTGGGGTCGACCGACCCACATATGGGCCCACCCTGAGCTCTCCTCTCTTCTACGTGATGTTGTGCACCATATCTTGAAGTTCCATGCCCTGTTTGATCTTTCCTGCATTCACAAGCTAAGAGTACACATGGAACTTGTTATTGATAAAATATGTTTATGTCATGCTTATTCTTCCTTGAATCCGAGGCCTGTTGACGGTGTCTAAGTGTGGAATTTTATGGCATATTCATCGTCAACAAGATCCCCAAGCTTAACCTTTGCTCGTCCTGAGCAAATAATTAAACTTAGTCTCGGTGGATCAGGAGTTGCTACAATGTTCATATTTCCTTAGTACCAAGTGCATGTTGACACTTCTCAGCGCAACCACCAGAGACAGGGTACTAGGCTATCTCTGATAATGGCGCTAGAAGTGCTTGAGGGATTTCTTATGTCTATTGGATTATTCCGCAAGCTCACAGAATATACCGCTGTAGCACTTCACCCGGGAGTATTCCAAGGTATCATTATTTATTTTATCCTAAGGGAAAGCGATTGCTAGAAATGTTAACAGAAGGAGATCCTTAATTCTATCTCAACTTAGCACAATTAGTGCAGAGAGGGTAATCGAAGTATGATAGGAAGGTGATGAATTAAAGATAACAAATGAAATGCTAAAAGATAACTAGTGTAGTATAGCTAGGTGGGAGGACAACGAGTAAGAAAGGTTCCTGTGATTCAAACTCTACTCCTGTGATCTATCCTATCAAATGAATGAAGTACACTAAGACTGCTACCTTACTTCCGGTGTGTAGGGGATAGTGCGAGACAATAGAGGACATAACTTCTACCCGAAGCGTCTATGCTCCTATGGGAGCCTACCTTTTAAGAACTTGCCTAAAACACGTGGAGGGATACTAAGACTAGATAGGGCTATCACCACCTGCTAGCACCCAAAAACAATCCGTGCGACAAGCAGCATTCAAAGGTAAGATCTAGTCTAAGCACCACGCTTACACTAAGCCTTACTACTCTAGCTGTGATCAAGGCAACTAGAGCACCCTATGACAGGCGATGAACTACACACGTGAGCTAGTTACAGGATCACAAGCTAATGCAAACCGACCAAGTAATATGATAACTCACAACAATACTATTAAAGTAATGCACTACGTAAAGACTCAATAAAGTAAAGCAGTAATAATATATTAAAGTAGATAAGTCTTACAGAAAGAGAAAGATACAAGAGCTATACCAGACTCTCCAGCAGACGACTCCGGAGACCCCGAGCGCATCTCGACTCAACTCTAACTCTCACACTAGACTATAACTACTATTAAAGGTGGAACTACACTACTCTTCACTTGTATCTAGAATGAACCATGTCTTGAGAGGGTGGAGGCAGCCTCTATATATAGGGGAGGTAAAGAGCCACGTCAGCGATCCGCGTGCTCCTTCATTCCCCTCCCTTGGATAAACCGTCATTGAATCCACCTTAAATGGACGGCAGTGGCGAATCCATCACGTGGGGTGCATGTAGGAAGGCGGTGGAGGCCAACCGACCTGGCTGGACACCGGGAGGGTCGGTCGACCCCCTATTACAGGTGGGCCCGGCCAGTTGTGGTCCCCACTAGTCATAGAGTGTCCCCTTGTTCTGGTTCTGTGTTGATTATGTTATTTCACGCCTTGATCCTTGTGCTTTGATTCTCCACCGTTGAATGGAAACACATGTTGATCTGATGGTGGAATTGAGCTGAGTGGAGTGTCACACGGATCATGCCATGTCAGTAGAGCCCTGGTGGGCCCCGGGTCGGCCGACCTGCATGTGGGCCCTCCAGGAGCTCCACTCTCTTCCATGTGTTTCCTTGAGTCATTTGTTAAAGTGTGATGACCTGGTTCCAAATATGTGGTTTGGCCGACCCAACATATTGGGCTCCAAGTGCTCCAATTTATTCTGTTTTGATCTTCCCTGCATTCACAAACTAAGAGTATAAGTGGAACTAGTTATTAATAAAAATATGTTCATGTTATGTTGATCTTCCACAAAACCGAGCCTATTGACGATGTTTGAATGTAGATTTTTTATGGTATATCCAGCGTCAACAAGATCCCCCAAGCTTATTGCTCATCCCGAGCAAATAATTAAACTTGGCCTCGGTGGATCAGGAGTTGCCACAATGTTCATATTTTCTTAGTACCAAGTGCACAACAAAATACTTCTCTTTTGAATGGAAAAATTAGCTATAAAAATTCACCCATTTTGCCTTAGTCTTTTATGGGGCTAATGACCTTTCCTTTGCCTTAGGTGGTTGAGAGACAGAACAGTTTAACTTAAGTACTACTTTTCTCATTCTTTGCAAGTTTCATACTAGAGGTTTTACTAATGTTTTGCAAAAGAAAACTTAATGTTCCTCATATGGTTCTCTCATGTCGCTCAAATGGTGTATGATTCCTTACCAAGGCGCAAAATAAATGTTGCCTTCTCTTTATCATCCTATTTCTAAGAATGGCTTATGTGGAGCTTAAGGTAGGAATGAAAGGGTATAGCATACTTACTTTGCATGTATTGTAGAGTCAAAGGTTGGATCCAAAGAGAGAAGTGTCATGCCCTTAAATCAAGATGTGCAAGTGTGTGGAAAATATTGAACTATAATGCTCCTCTATTTGAAATTGTATCTCTCTCTGATAAATTTTTGAGACATGGCTATCATTTTTGCTTTCTTTATTCATGAGCCTAAACTTGCTCAAATTTTTCTCTTCTTTTCTATGAACTTTCTTGTGTCCATTTTTCTTTCTTTTTCTTTTCATTTTGCAAGGCCTTTTGTCTCTTCTACCAAATTAACTAATGAGAGATACTCTATGATTTTAACACATGGAGCATTTATTTAGTGGAAATGAAAGGCATGTTGTTGCGTACTTCCAGTGTAGAAGCAACATATTTATGTGGTGTGTACATGATCTTGATCTTGGGGGCATGATAGGACTCTCAATAAGGGTCAACAATACTTGACAAAACTCAATACAAAGCAAATAGCTTATTTGGAAGGTTTTAAACATGTATATCATATAAGGCTGTGGTAGGAATTTATCACCATTGAGGAACAATAAGATTTTGATTTTTCTAAGAAATAAATCTCCAGTAATCATGCATGCTTAGAATAATATTGTAGCAGCTCTTGTCTTACCATATCATATCTCACAACAACTTAGACTTAGTTCTAACACTTGCAACCGACAAAGTTTTCAGGTTCATGAAGATTTTAAATGAGCCAAGTAATCCATACTCAAAGAAATACTAAGTGGTAGACCAGGCATTAAAGAAATATTAACAGAGCAACTATTCATCATTTCCAATGAGAAAGATTAACATACATGAGACATATGAACAGAAAATATTTTCTTGGTGTTTTTATTTTATTTTATTTAAATGCATTAAATTAAAAATAATATAAAAATACTAAGATAGAATACTTACCTTGGTGGGGGAGAGAATCTCCCCCAAGCTTGCACTTTGCAGATATCTCACTGAGGTGGACATGGTGGGTATGGTGGATAGTGAGGAGGATATTGTGGTGGATAAGGTGGATATGGCCGAGGGAATTGCTGTGGATGTTGTGGAATATATGGTGGCAGTGGTATGTTACGATATGCATAGAGGGCAGCCCACTGTCTGCCAGTCTGTTCCTGAAAATTTTGGAGCTACTACTGGGTTTGTGCAGTGATGTTGTGAATGGCCTCATGGCCAGCCTGCAGCACACCAAACTAGTGCGTGAGCAACTCCATGTCATGTCGATGGCTTCGCGTCCTTGCATCTTGCATAGATGAGTGAGAGAATCTGGCACTTTGTGCCCCTGACCGGCGCCCTCCTCCAGAGCTGGAGGCCTGCATGGCATTTGAGCTGCCTGCATAGGTGCTGTCATCTTCTTCGGACGAGTCACTACGCTGTGCAGCGCGTGGTAGCAGGTCCTGAAAAACTCCAATGGCCGCCTACTCCTGCAATGTTAGGCACTAAAGGGTGGCCCCCATATAGTTTTAATTCTGAGCATGGCAAAGTGAGTCTTGCATCGCTATTATGGAATTTAAATTCTATTGTTCCTTTGGTACCACCGGCAATAATATGAGCCTTAATGAAATATTCCTCGCCCAGGATGGTTCTATGTGTAGGTATGTAATCATTAAATTCATCTAGCAGTTCAAGGTAGCTATTTTGTGATGATAGATGTGAAATCAAATGATCCAATTCTTGAAGGTACAGAAATCCAATGTTTACCATGGCTTTTACAGGCGATACTCAGATTTTATATACCGTGGCACACATTATTCTTAAATCAATTTCTCTCACAATTCTAACATCATCCCGGGGAAACAAAGTGATTCCTAGCCATCTATGCAAAAAGCGCAGTGTGGGGTTGCAAATGTGACTAGTGCGTGGTTTTCCCATTTTATTGTCCCCTGTTATGTCATGCCAAAATTCAAGTTTATTGAACCTACGGGTAACAGATTCTAAATTTGAGGTGCAATTCATGAAGCCTAGGCATGCACTAAACTGGTCCCAAGTAAGATCATAAACTTGATTAAACAGGAAAAAATAGATGTTATCTCTAGTTGCTTTTACTGTGCAGATAAATTCTAAGGTGAGACTCCTGCTACTTTGGTACCCAAAAAAATCCCAGAATTCACCCCATCTTATTGCACCAAAAACATCAAAGAACTCCTCGTACATACCTATGCGTTGGAGGAGTCCTAAATCAATTACCTTGGTGTGTTCAAAGTTGCAGTTGTGGATAGAGTTGAGGACGAGAAGCTCTTGTGGAGTGACCCAAATGCCTATTTCTTGGTCTTGTGTTCTAACAGGTTCTTCTTTTTCTTCGGATTCTTCATTGACTTCTTCATGATCATGAGGAGGTTGTTCAACATTTTCCGTGCTGTTGCTTGGCTCAGTGTCATGGGAGGATGATCGTTGCGATGAACTCTCGCTCAATGCGGAGCGCACTTTCTTTGTTGCGGCCTTGAATGGGTTCTTCATTCTTCCACAAGAACAAAGACATGAACCAAACTTCGGATGATAGGGGTTAGCTTAGTTTAATGAGCCTCTTACCGGATGATTACCTTACTTAGCTCCCTCGGGTGATGAATGCTTGAATGGAAGGAAGAGAGTTTATAGAGTCTGGAAGTGCTCTGCTAGTGGTTTCGTCGAAGCAAGGTGCTCACAAGCATGGGAATAAAATGGATAAGGAAGTGAGGGTGCAGGGGGCACTTGGCCTGGTTCGGCCGACCCCTGCCCTCTCTCTATTTTGTGCCAATAATTGGGGGAATCTCTGGTGCATTGAATGGAACAAAAGCTGGAGAGATGGAGCTCAGTTGATGGGTCAGCCGAACCCATCCTCCTCTCCATTTGCTATGTGCCAAGCATGGGTGTCAATGGTGGTCACTTCTTGCCTGGTGGATCACTCATCTTTCTCTCCTTTGGATGCTTGCTCATGGAATCCTTTGTTGGAGTGAGTGGTGAATGGAATAAAGGCCCAAAGGAGGAGCAAGACTTGACCATGGCTGGTGGATGTTTGCTCATGAGATGCTTCATGGGAGGAATTCTTTAGAGAGGTGATTTGCTTAAGGGTTTAATCAAGAATCTTTCCATGGTTAGCAAAATGTGTTTTGATCATCGCTTGCATGAGTTGAATTAGGGAGAGTGAATGGACTTGTCATGACAAAATTTGCTCTTGGCCCACTCATGGTTCTTGTGTGCACTTTTCTTGTCAGCATTTTATTAAAGCAGAAGATGAGAGGGAGAGAAATTCTAGCTCCTAGAGTGCAAGTTGACAGATAAATGTCTTGCAGCACTTTATAGGAAAGCTCTCATGAGGTTTGGACAGAGCAAGTTAGTACTAAAACATGTGAGTGCACGGAATAGTGATTGAGAAAAATCCAAGGTTGCCATGTTAGATTTATTCAGATGATCAAGGTTGACATACTATATTTTAAGGTGTTGTCGTGCATGGGGCATATCAATTCATGGCAAACATTGAAATAGACAAAAGGTGGCAGGTGGGAGACACCAGGGTGGGGTTGGCCGACCCCACCATGGGCCCCACCTAGTGTCGACTTTACTCAGGAGATTAATTATTTGATTATTTAATGCTGAGCTTAATTATTGGTCGACAGAAAAAGGGGTTGGAGGTAAATGCTAAAATAAAACAAGCAATTAAATGAAGTAAACTTTAATTAAGTGTTAGTATACTTACCTTGATGGAAGAGTTATTCCCTCAGGTCCTTGTAGCAGGATCTCCCTCTTGGGCTGGTGTGGGAATTTTCTTCGGAGGCATCACCATCAAAGGGTTATTCCCTCAGGTCCTTGCAGTAGGATCTCCCTCTTGGACTGGTGTAGGAATTTTCTTCGGAGGCATCACCGGTTGTATTACCTTTCTCTTCCATATTTGCTTGCTCTTTGCTCGTGGTTGTGATTTGGGTTTCTTCAGATCTCTTATGAGAGCGAAAGCATGTATCTCCCTTAGCATGATCAATGAGCATTGCTCGACCTTCGGTCGGAATTTGAATGTCTCCAGGGTCCCATTGATAGTGAATTGAATTTCTCCAGCTCCAACATCAATATGTGCATTGGCGGTGCTAACGAACGGTCTCCCCAAGATGAGTAGAGTCTTTTCATCCACTTCCATGTCCAGGACCACGAAGTCCACGGGGACAAAGAATCCGCGTATCTTGACGGGGATGTTTTCCGCTATCCCCGCCGGGTAACGGACTGATTGATCCGCCAGCTGCAAACGTATTGATGTAGGAGACAAAATAGTGTGATTGAGTTTGTCGAACATTACCTTTGGTATGACGCTGACGCTTGCTCCCAAGTCGCACAGTGCATGCTCAAAGTGTTGTGTCCCGATGGAGCAATCTATGGTGAGAAACCCAGGGTCCTTCTTCTTGGTTGGCAGTTGGTTCAGTATAGCCGCGCTGCATTCCTCTGTTAATTTAATAATTTTCGTCGTGGGCAGCTGGCACTTATTGTTGAGGATGTCTCGTAAATACTTGGCGTAGGTTGGGACCTGCATCGTATCAAGTAATGGAATATGCACATAAAGATGACGAATTACCTCGACGAATTTCCTGAATTGTTCGTTGGTGGTTTGCTTCCTTGTTCTTGGGAAAGGTAGCAGCACATTGGTGTCATAATATTTGTGTGGGGCTGTCTTTCCCTGGAATTTGGTGTTGTCATCAGGCAGTGGCCATTCTTCTTCTTCTTCATCATCTTCCTTGTGTTTTCTTGCAGCCTTCCCTGCCATGTTAGGATGTGGTGGATCGCGAGTGGACTTACCTCCCCTCGTGGTCACCGCATTGACATTTGAAGTATTGCTAGTATTTTTAGGAGATGAACTAGTAGCAACAAGATGAGCTAATTGAGATTCTAGCATTTTATTAAAACTCATTTGTTCTTTAACAGAAGAAGCGAGAGCATCCATTTTAGTATTTAATGTTTCAAGGGTCTTATCATTTGCTATCAATCTTTTATTCATGCTTTCATTTATTTTAGCTTGATTCATAACAAGATCTTTTAATGATAATTGATTACCAAAATTTGCCTTACTTGAAACTTGGAGTTCAACGCTCATCTTCTTTGTTGAGGATATTTCAAATTGTTGTTGATGGCGTCTATCTTCTCAGGATTTAATTTGGAATAAGATACACTACATACCTGATTCCATTGATGCTTGGAAGCATAGTGTTGAATGGCCTCTCGGTCTTTCTTGAAATTAGCACGTTCTTCCAACCTCTCAAGGGGAGATCCATCTTCTCAGAGATTGCATCTACTTCATGGATGGTATGTGTGTTCTTCTTCTTGGATTGGAGTCGATCTTCATTCCACCCTTGATTTGTCACCATCTTTTCTATTAGATTCTTGGCTTGTGTGACATTGAGTGAAGTGAATGCTCCTCTAGTAGCGGCATCAAGGTGACTACAGGCTATTGGGGTTAGCCCATGGTAGAAACCTTGAATCAGGAGCCATTCTTGGATTCCATGGTGAGGACATTTCTGAATGTATTCCTGGAGACGTTCCCATGCTTCGGGAATCGTCTCATCCAATTGCTATGTAAAGCCTGAGATCTTTCCTCGAAGAGCAGTGGTTTTGCCCATCGGGAAGAACTTCTTGAGGAATGCATTGGCGCAGTCTGTCCAATTGCTAATGTCTTCAGGATAAGCATAGAACCATTGTTTTGCCTTTCTAATCAAGGAGAACGGGAAAAGGCAAAGACAGATGGCAGTCCACTTTGACTCCTTTTATGGCAATAGTGCCACACAATTCCAGGAAATTCTGGAGATTTGCATTTGCATTCTCATGGGGCTTTCCGCTAAATGGGTTGGCTTGCACCATATTGATAAGAGATGGCTTGAGCTCAAAAGTGGCATCCCCAAGCTAAGCTGTGGACCAGTGGCAACATTGCCGGCCGACGGTGCAAAATGCTCGAAGATGATCTTTTGGGCCATAGCTTCCTTAGGTGACAGTGCTGAGCCTCCTTCCTTGAGTGGTTATAATACCAAATCGGACCTCCGATCGGAGTCCGAACGGTGTCGAGAACTCCTGGTGGATGTCTCTGGATTTTCTATTGCTGTGGCTTGAAACTAAAATCCACTCATGTATGCCTTGCTTCAAGATAAAGAGAAGCAGAGGCAAGGGTAAGCCCTACTACAACTAATTCATACTAAATTGATGATAGGTTCCAGATTCGATCTTATTAAAATTTCTAGACTATGCTTTCCCTGGCAACGGCACCAGAAATGCTTGTTGACACTTCTTAGCACAACCACCAGAGACAGGGTATTAGGCTATCTCTGATAATGGCGCCAGAAGTGCCTAAGGTATTTCTTATGTCTATTGAATTATTCCGCAAGCGCACAGAATATACCGATGTAGCACTTCACCCGGGAGTATTTCAAGGTATTGTTATTTATTTTATCCCAAGGGAAAGCGATTGCTAGAAATGTTAATAGAAGGAGATCCTTAATTTTATCTCAACTTAGCACAACTAGTGCAGAGGGGGTAATCAAAGTATGATAGGAAGGTGATGATTTAAAGATAACAAATGAAATGCTAAAAGATAACTAGTGTAGTATAGCTAGGTGGGAGGACGAGTGAGAAAGGTTCCTGTGATTCAAACTCTACTCCTGTGATCTATCCTATCAAATGGACGAAGTACACTAAGATTGTTACCTTACTTCCGGTGTGTAGGGCATAGTGCGAGACAATACAGGATATAACCTCTGCCCGAAGCGCCTATGCTCTTATGGGAGCCTACCTTTTAAAAACTTACCTAAAACACATGGAGGGATACTAAGACTAGACAGAGCTGTCACCACCTGCTAGCACCCACTAACAATCCGTGCGACAAGCGGCATTCAAAGGTAAGATCTAGTCTAAGCACCACGCTTACACTAAGCCTTACTACTCTAGCTGTGATCAAGGCAACTGGAGCATCCTATGACAGGCGATGAACTACACACGTGAGCTGTTTACAGGATCACAATCTAATGCAAACCGACTAAGTAATATGATAACTCACAACAATACTATTAAAGTAATACACTAAGTAAAGACTCAGTAAAGTAAAGCAGGAATAATATATTAAAGTAGATAAGTCTTACAGAAAGAGAAAGATACAAGAGCTATACTAAAATCTCCAGTAGACGACTTTGGAGACCCCGAGCGTAGCTCGACTCAACTCTAACTTCCACACTAGACTACAACTACTACTAAAGGTGGAACTATACTACTCTTCACTTGTATCTTGAATGAATCATGTCTTGAGAGGGTGTAGGCAGCCTTTACATATAGGGGGAGGTGAAGAGGTGCCACATCAGCGATCTGCGTGCTCCTTCATTCTCCTCCCTTGGATAAACCGTCATTGAAACCGCCTTAAATGGATGGCAGTGGTGAATCCATCACGTGGGGTGCATGCAGGAAGGCGGTGGAGGCCAACCGACTTGGCTGGGCACTAGGGGGTCGGCCGACCCCCTATGACATGTGGGCCCTGCTAGGTGTGGTCCCCACAAGTCATAGAGTGTCCCCTTATGCCGATTCTGTCTTGATTGTGTTGTTTTACGCCTTGATCCTTGTGCTTTGATTCTCCACCGTTGAATGGAAACACATGTTGATCTGATGGTGGAATTGAGCTGAGTGGAGTGTCACACGGATCATGCCATGTCAGCAAAGCCCTAGTAGGCCCCACATGTGGGTCGGCCGACCTGCATGTGGGCCCTCCAAGAGCTCCACTCTCTTCCATGTGTTTCCTTGAGTCATTTGTTGAAGTGTGATGACCTGGTTCCAAATATGTGGTTCGGCCAATCCAACATATTGGGCTCCAAGTGCTCCAATTTGTTCTGTTTTGATCTTTCCTGTATTCACAAACTAAGAGTACAAGTGGAACTAGTTATTAATAAAAATATGTTCATGTTATGTTGATCTTCCATCAAAACCGAGGCTGTTGACAGTGTTTGAATGTGGATTTTTATGGCATATCCACCGTCAACAGTGCACAACAAAATACTTCTCTTTTGAATGCAAAAATTGGCTATAAAAATTCACCCATTTTACCTTAGTCCTTTATGGGGCTAATGACCTTTCCTTTGTCTTAGGTGGTTGAGAGACAGAACAGTTTAACTTGAGCACTACTTTTCTCATTCTTTGCAAGTTTCATACTGGAGGTTTTAGCAATGTTTTGCAAAAGAAAACTTTAATGTTTCTCATATGGTTCTCTCATGTCGCTCAAATGGTGTATGATTCCTTACCAAGGCATAAATTAAATGTTGCCTTCTCTTTGTTATCCTACTTCTAAAAAATGGCTTATGTGGAGTTTAAGGTAGGAATGAAAGAATGTAGCGTACTTACCTTGCATATGTTGTAGAGTCAAAGCTTGGATCCAAAGAGAGAAGTGTCATGCCCTTAGATCAAGATGTGCAAGTGTGTGGAAAAAGCGGACTATAATGCTCCTCTATTTGAAATTGTATCGCTCCCTAATAAATTTTAGAGACATGGCTATCATTTTTCCTTTCTTTTATTCATGAGCCTAGACTTTTGCTCATATATTTTCTTTTCTTTTCTATGGACTTTTTTGTGTCCATATTTCTTTATTTTTCTTTTTCTTTCAATTTGCATAGGCTTTTGTCTCTTATATCATATCAACTAAGAGAGATAGATAGACTTTAACACATGGAGCATTTATTTTGGTGGAAATGAAAGGCTTGTGGTTGCGTACTTCCAGTATAGAAGTAGCAAATATATGTGGTGCGTACGTGATCTTGATCTTAGGAGCATGATAAATCTCTCAATAAGGGTCAAGAAGACTTGACAACACTCAATGCAAAGCAAATAGCTTAAGTGGAAGAGCTAAGACATGTGTAGCATATATGGCTGTGGTAGGAATTTATAACCATTGAGGAACAATAAGGCTTTAATTGTTTTTAAGAAATCAATCTCCAGTAATCATGCATGCTTAGAACAATATTATAGCAGCTCTTGTTTCACTATATCATATCTTACAACAACTTAGACTTAGTTCTAGCACTTGCAACCCACAAAGTTTTCAGGTTCATGATGATTTTAAATGAGCCAAGTGATCCATACTCAAAGAAATACTAACTGTAGACTAGGCATTAAAGAAACATTAACAGAGCAACTATTCATCATTTCATGAGGAAGATAAACATTCATGAGACATATGGGATTTTTTTTAAGTGAAGATAATAAAACTGAAGAATAATGCAATAAGAATGGGATAGAGGACTTACCTTGGTGGGGGACAGGATCTCCCCCAAGCTTGTGTTTTTGCTCATTGTGGCGGCGGATAGTATTGGAACCATCCCGCCCAGCGTCGTGTTTCTTCATCTTGTATGGCTTGCAATAATTAGGCATTTTGTTTTGCAATACTTAGAGTTGCATCTTGTTCAACATGCATCGCACCCATGTCGTCGATGAGTTGATCTATTTCTATTCTTTGGTTCCGATGACCCCTCGCACGTGTGGACGGACGGGGAGTGCGCACTCTTGGAGTGTGCTGTTGGGACCTTTCCATTGACCCTGAAATGTCTGTTGACACTTCTTAGCGCAACCACCAGAGATAGGGTGTTAGGCTATCTCTGATAACGGCACCAGAAGTGCCCTGAGGGGTATTTCTTATGTCTATTGGATAATTCCGCAAGCGCACAGAATATACCGCTGTAGCACTTCACCCGGGAGTATTCCAAGGTATCGTTATTTATTTTATCCCAAGGAAAAGCGGTTGCTAGGAATAATTAATAAAAGAGAGAGATCCTTAAGTCTACAGCAACTTAGTATCAACTAGTGATAGGGGGTAAATCGATAAATCGAGGAAAGGGTAATGACACAAACACACGACAAGGTTTTAGGATAACGAATTAAGGATAACTAGTATAGTATAGCTAGGTGGGAGGACAACGAGTGAGTATAGGACTCCTATGGCACTTACATTACTCTTGTAAACTATCTTATCAAATGGATGAATTACACAAAGACAGCTACCTTACTTCTGGTGTGTAGGGGGTAGTGCAAAACAATAGAGGATATAACCTCTACCCGAAGCGCCTACGCTCTTATGGAAGCCTACCTTTTAAGACCTTGCCTAAAACACGTGGAGGGATACTAAGACTAGACAGGGCTGTCACCACCTGCTAGCACCCACTAACAATCCGTGCGACAAGCGGCATTCAAGGGTAAGATCTAGGCTAAGCACCATGCTTACACTAATTCTCACTACTCTAGCTGGGTACCAAATAGCTAAAGCACCCTATGACAGGCAATGAACTACACACGTGAGCTGGTTACATGATCACAATCTAGTGTAAATCAACTATAAGGCAAGACAATACACAACAATACTATAATGAATAGTAAAGCACTAAGTAAAGACTTAGTAAAGTAAAGATAATATATTGATAAAGGTAAAGTCTTACAGAAGGAAAGGTACAAGAGCTATACCAGACTCTCCAGCAGATGACTCCGGAGACCCCGAACGTAGCTTGACTCAACTCTAACTCCCACACTACACTAATACTACTACTAAAGAGTAGAACTCTAGCTTCTCTTGTCTCTTGTGTATCTTCTGTGTCTTGTAGAGGGTGATGGCAGCCTCTATTTATAGGGGAGAATGGAGGCATGCCATGTCAGCGGTCCGTGTGCTCCTTGCCTCTCCTCCCTTGGATGAACCGATCTTGAACCGTCTCAAGATGGACGACATTGGTGAATCCAGCACGTGGGAAGCATGCAGGAAGGCGGTGGAGGCCAACCGACCTGGCTGGGCACCAAGGTGGGGTTGGCCGACCCCCCTATGACAGGTGGGCCTAGCTAGGTCCTTCTAGAAGCTGTCCCCATCTGTCACAGGGTGTGGTTCCACCTTTGCTGCATGTTTGTCATGTTGATTTATCCCTTGATCCTTGTGCTTTGCTTCTCCCCCATTGAATGGAAACACATGTTGATCCAAAGGTGGAAATGAGCTGAGATGAGTGTCACGAGGATCGTGCCATGTTACCAGAGCCAGGTGGGCCCCATACATGGGTCGGTCGACCCATGCATGGGCCCACCTTGAGCTCTCCTCTCTTCTACGTGATGTTGTGCACCATATCTTGATGTTTTATGGCCTGTTTGATGTTTCCTGCATTCACAAGTTAGAGTACAAGTGGAACTAGTTATTGATAAACTATGTTCATGTCATGCTTATTCTCCCTTGAATTCGAGGCCTGTTGACGGTGTTTGAATGCGGATTTTCATGGTATATCCACCGTCAACAAGATCCTCCCCCGAGCTTAACCTTTGCTCGTCCCGAGCAAATAATTAAACTTAGCCTCGGTGGATCAGGAGTTGCTACAATGTTCATATTTCCTTAGTACCAAGTGCACAACAAAATACTTCTCTTTTGAATGGAAAAATTGCCTATAAAAATTCACTCATTTTACCTTAATTCTTTATGGGGCTTATGTCTTTTCCTTTGCCTTAGGCAGTTGAAAGACAGAACAGTTAACTAATTTTCTCATTCTTTGCAAGTTTCATACTGGAGGTTTTAATAATGTTTTGCAAAAGAAAATTTAATGTTCCTCATAAGGTTCTCTCATGTCACTCAAATGGTGCATGATTCCTTACCAAGGCACAAAATAAAGGTTGCCTTCTCTTTGCTATCCTACTTCTAAAAATGGCTTATGTGGTGCTTAAGGTAGGAATGAAAGAGTATAGCATACTTACTTTGCATATATTGTAGAGTCAAAGCTTGGATCCAAAGAGAGAAGTGTCATGCCCTTTGATCAAGATGTGCAAGTGTGCGGAAAATATTGGACTATAATGCTCCTCTATTTGAAATTGTATCTCTCTCTAATAAATTTTAGAGACATAGCTATCATTTTTCCTTTCTTTATTCATGAGCCTAGACATGCTCAAATTTTTCTCTTCTTTTCTATGGACTTTATTGTGTCCATTTTTCATTTTGCATAGCCTTTTGTCTCTTCTATCATATCAGCTAAGAGAGATACTTTATGAACACGTGGAGGATTTATTTGGTGGAGATGAAAGGCATGTTGTTGCGTACTTCCAGTGTAGAAGCATTATATATATGTGGCGTGTACGTGATCTTGATCTTGGGGTCATGATAAGTCTCTCAATAAGGATCAACAAGATTTGACAAAACTCAATACAAAGCAAATAGCTTATGTGGAAGGTTTTAGACATGTGTAGCATATTTGGCTGTGGTAGGAATTTATCACCACTGAGGAACAATAAGGTTTTGATTGTTTAGGAAACTAATCTCCAGTAATCATGCCTACTTAGAACAATATTATAGCAGCTCTTATTTCACTATATCATATCTCACAACAACTTAGACTTAGTTCTAGCACTTGCAACCCACAAAGTTTTTAGGTTCATGATGATTTTAAATGAGCCAAGTGATCCGTGCTCAAAGAAATACTAAGTTGTAAACTAGGCATTAAAGAAACATAAACAGAGCAACTATTCATCATTTCCATGAGGAAGATAAACATTCATGAGACATATGGGATTTTTTTAAGTGAAGATAATAAAACTGAAGAATAATGCAATAAGAATGGGATAGAGGACTTACCTTGGTGGGGGAGAGGATCTCCCCTAAGCTTGTGTTTTTGCTCATTGTGGCGGCGGATAGTATTGGAACCATCCCGCCCAGCGTCGTGCTTCTTCATCTTGTATGGCTTGCAATAATTAGGCATTTTGTTGTGCCATATTCAGAGTTGCATCTTGTTGAACTTGCATATCGCCCATGTCGTTGATGAGTTGATCAATTTCTGACCCTTGGTTCCGACGACCCCTCGCTCGTGTGGACGGACGGGGAGTGTGCTATTGAGGCCGTTCCGTGGACCCTGAAATGTCCATGGAACTTGCCTCATTGCCTTCTTTGTCGTCTTCTCCTGCTGCTCGTGAGGTGCCGCCTTGCTCAAATTGAGCGGCCTGTGACATGCTCCTTGTCACCCTTCTTGTTCCTGCAACATTTTGGCTTCTTGCCTCTCGGTCCCAATTTATGGTTAGTGTACGCAGCGCATACAACTGACGCCTCTCACATGGGAGAGATATTTCAGCTGTATGGCCTGGATAAATCATTTCAAGATCACCATTTTCATCTCTTTTTAGGACTTGAGCACTTATGAAGAAATCTTCAGTTATAATGTCTCTAGGAGAAGCAATATTTTCAAAGTAGTGTTTTCCATTTAGCAAGTCCATTGTTTCAGCAATGCAAGTGATAAAAGAGGTAAAGAATATAGGTTCGCTTCTATGGAAAATACCAAGCCAAAAGTGGACTAAAATTTTAGCAGGTAAAACTTCTATTTTCTTGGTCATGGCATAAAGTAGTCTTAGTTCATTATTAAGAAGGATTTGCACATCGGAGCCAGGAAGAAGAGTTATGGCCATCCAATAGCGGAGCAAGCGCAAAGTGGGATTATGAATTTCATCAGTTTTTGGATCAGAACAATCATTGGACCCAGTTTTGGCTTTCCAGAAATCAGCTTTATCAAATTTTCTCGTGGCATTAACTAGATCTAGATGACAGTTGTTATCAAAGCCAAGTGCCATACTAAAAACTCCCCAAGTTAAATTATACTCTTGATTGAACATACGAAAGTAGACATTATCATCAGTGACTTGTATAGAGCATAGAAATTTCATGGTGAGTTTTTCAATTCCAAGTTCTTGCACTTCCCGAAAGCTTCCCCACCCAATTGTATTGAAAACAATATTAAACTATGCGGTCATACCTGTGTTGTCCAAAAGGATAGAGTCGATGGTGCTGGTATGTTCATAACCGCGGTGTCGGATGGAGAGGTACCTTTGGTACTCTTCTTGGTCCTGCATGAGGCCGCTCTCGGGGTCGAGCGTCCTCTCGGGAGGCAATCTAAAGCTTTGTCTCGGTGGAGCTTCTCTTCCTTCATCTTCGTCATGGCGGGTTCATCGGGAGGAACTCCCTACGACATTCTTGGCCTTCTTGAATGCGGAGGAGAACTTCTTCATCTTCCTGCAGCAATGAGACAACACAAGAACACACTAGGACAACAAGGATTAGCGTTAGCTGTCCCAATGTTAGTAGTCCTTGCGGGGTATGGTTACCTCCACAAACCGTTCTTGTGGGTAGGAGTACTCCACAAACAAGTTGTTGAGAGCAAAGATGAGAGTAAGACAAGCTTCTACTACTACAATATTTTTGGATTTTTGTTTTGAGTGGCTAACTACAACTAAACTTGAGAAAAGAACTTGCTCAACTAGAGAGAAGAAGAGAGATTGTGCGCTCGAGATGATTCAGCTAGTTTGGGTGTGGGATTGAGCACACAATGCAAGGGTATTTATAGGAGGTGAAGGGCTGGTGGTGGACCCACCAGGGCCAGGTAGGCTGACCCCACATTGGCAGTGTCAGAGCTGCTTTCACCTTTGGATAGGGAATCTATTTGAATTCAAACACAATTTTGCAGACAGGGCTTTAAACATGATTCGGCCGACCCATGTTTGGTCCCTTTTTCAGTTTTAAACAGTGTGTTTCACTTTGTTCAGTAAAGTAAAGATTAGTGGTGGACCAAAAGTGGTGATGTTTTTAGAGATTCCCTTACCTAGTGCTTTGTGAAAGAGAAAGGTGTATGACAAAAGTGGGGGACATGCTTTAAAGTGATTCCCATGGACCATGGGAGCACTAAAGCATGCCAAAGAGACCACTTTTCATAATTTATATGATAGTGGATGTTGGATTCTCATTGGAGCATGTGAAAGTGGTCATGACCAAAAGTTGTCGACCAAATTCAAAATGAGCCTGTGCTTAAAGTTGAGACAATGTTCAGGACACCAGACCAACACCACTAGAGGTGAGTGGGCCCCATGGTGGGGTCGACCGACCCTACCTTGGGTGGTCCCACCACCTCAGGCGTGAGCACTACAGTTCTTTTCAAGTTTTATTTATTTAAGTATTTTATTCTGTCAAAATAAATTATTGCCAAATTTAAATATGAAAAATGCAATGCAAAAATGCAAGAATTGAAATGCGAAAAGTAAATATGAGATAAATACTGATTTACCTTACCAGCAAGGGCTCCATGTTTTAGGTCCGTAGAGTAGGACCTCTTCTTTTCGGGTTCATTCTTCGGGTGCATCAATTGGTCCCAGAGATGGGGATCGTGATGATTGCACCTCTTTCTTCTGCCATTCCTTCTTGGTTGATGCTTGTGACTCAGCAGAGTCAGCCTTGTTCACCGCCTCAGCTTTACTTACCAGTTCGGCCTTTTTGGCCTTCGGCGGTTGATTCTTCCGGCGGGGTGCATATTGAGGCTTCTTCTCCAAAAGGTTCTTTCTTGCCTGTTGCATAGATTTATAACCATTGAAAGGATATTCAATTCTCTTACCTGGGAGTTGGTAGTGGACTTGGCCGGATCCCACGTAGATGATGGCGTTCATGGTGTTGAGGAACGGCCTTGCCAGGATGACGAGGACTTCGTCATCGGCCCCCATATCGAGAATGATGAAGTTGGCGGGGATGTATTCGTCTTGAACTTTGACAAGGATGTCCCTTGCTAATCCCTCGGGGAACCAATGGATTAATCCGCCATCTGCAATTTGACAAAAGTGGGGTACAAAGGTCCCCCTATCAAATTTTCATACATTACCTTGGACATGATGTTGACTCTAGATCCAAGGTCGCAGAAGACCTTGTTGAAGGTGTGCGGCCCGATCTCGCATGTGATGGTAGGATGGCCAGGGTCGCTCTTCTTGGCCATGAATGGCGGATCAAGAAGGCAACCCGGGTTTGGCCTGACCGGAGGCTTACCAAACCTCGTGGAAATTAACTTGACACCTTCAATTGTTTCCTCAGGTTTCCCTGGGATCTTACCTTGTTCGAAGGATGGGACAACTGCTGCTATTTGAGCTAATTGTGTTTCTAGCATTTTATTAAAGCTCAATTGATTTTTCATAGCAGTGTTAAAGCTATCCAATTTCTCACTAAGATTTTCAAGAATCATATCATTAGCCATTATTTTCTTAATTATGCTATCATTGACTTTAGATTGTCCTAAGACAAGATCTTTAAGAGAAGATTGGTTACCATAAGAATTATTAAAATTATTGCTGTAACCATTACCTTGATTACCTTGGTAGAAGGGGCGCGAGTTCCATCCTCCTTGTTGCTGGGGTCGATACCCATTGTTGTTGTTGTTGTTCATGAAGCTCACTTCTTCCTTCATCTCGGGATAGTTGTTGCCTGAGTGATCTTCTCCACCACATACCTCGCACCATGGATCAGCTTCAATTGCTCGTGCGGTGGCAGTAGTTCGAATGACCTCTTGTTCCTTTTTGAAACCTTCCTCAATATTTTTCATCAAGAGGTCCATTTTTGTTGAGAGCATGTCCACCTCATGAACGGTGTGCATACCCCTCTTTCTGGGCTGGAGACGCTCCGACGCTCCTCATTCCATTCTTGGTTGATAACCATCTTTTCAATGAGGTCTTTAGCATCCTTGACATTGTGTTGCAGGAATGCTCCTCCAGCGGCAGCATCAAGGTGACTACGGGATAATCCAGTCAGTCCCATGGTAGAAACCTTGGATTAGGAGCCATTCTTCAATCCCATGATGAGGACAAGCACGGAAGTACTCCTGGAGATGTTCCCATGCTTCGGAAATCGTCTCATCAGCTTGTTGTTGGAAGCTTGAGATCTTCCCACGAAGAGCGCTGGTTTTGCCCATTGGGAAGACTTTCTTGAGAAATGCGTTGGCGCACTTCTCCCAAGTGGTAGGTTCATTCTTGTTGGCATAGAACCATTGCTTCGCCTTCCGAAGCAATGAGAATGGGAATAGGCGAAGGCGGATGGCAGCTGCTGAGACATTCTTGATAGTGAAGGTACCACACACCTCCAAGAAATGCTGGAGATGGGCATTAGCATCTTCATGTGGCTTCCCACAGAATGGGTTGGCTTGCACCATATTGATAAGCACTGGCTTGAGTTCAAAGGTTGCGTCCCCCAAGTTGAGCTGCGGACCGGTGGCAATGTTGTCAGCCGACGGTGCAGAGAACTCAGAGACGGTCTTTTGGGCCATGGCTTCCTTGAGTGATAGTGCGGAGCCTCTTTCCTCGAACGGATTCAGGTTTGAGATGAACCCTTGAGGGGGAACTTGACGGCATCTAGTTCTCCTCAGCAATTGCTTAGGATTTTCAATGAAATTTGATGGCAATTGGAAACCGCTCATGCACTGTCTAGCTTCACGATAATGAGAAACACAGACAGGGGTAAGCCCCTAACACTAATCGATAACTAAGTTGATAGTAGACTCCGGATTCAATTTTATTAATATTACTAGGCTGATGCTTTCCCCGGCAACGGCGCCAGAAATGCTTGTTGATACTTCTTAGAGCAACCACCAGAGATAGGGTGTTAGGCTATCTCTGATAACGGTGCCAGAAGTGCCCTGTGGGGTATTTCTAATGTTTATTGGATAATTCCGCAAGCGCACAGAATATACCGCTATAGCACTTCACCCGAGAGTATTCCAAGATATCGTTATTATTTTATCCCAAGGGAAAGCGGTTGTTAGAATAATTAATAAAAGAGAGAGATCCTTAAGTCTATAGCAACTTAGTATCAACTAGTGATAGTGGGTAAATTGATAAATAGAGGAAAGGGTAATGACACAAAGACACGACACGGTTTAGGATAACTAAGGATAACTAGTAAAGTATAGCTAGGTGGGAGGACAACGAGTGAGTATAAGACTCCTATGACTTTTACTTTACTCTTGTGAACTATCTTATATAATGGATGAATTACACTAAGATAGCTACCTTACTTTCGGTGTGTAGGGGGTAGTGCGAAACAATTGAGGATATAACCTCTACCCGAAGCGCCTACGCTCTTATGGGAGCCTACCTTTTAAGAACTTGCCTAAAACACGTGGAGGGATACTAAGACTAGATAGGGCTGTCACCACCTGCTAGCACCCACTAACAATCCGTGCGACAAGCGGCATTCAAGGGTAAGATCTAGCCTAAGCACCACGCTTACACTAATTCTCACTACTCTAGCTGGGTAACAAACAGCCAAAGAACCCTATGACAGGTAATGAACTTCACACGTGAGCTGGTTACAGGCTCACAATCTAGTGTAAATCAACTATAAGGCAAGACAAGACACAACAGTACTATAATGAATAGTAAAGCACTAAGTAAAGACTTAGTAAAGTAAAGTAAAGATAATATATTCATAAAAGTAAAGTCTTACAGAAGAAAGGGTACAAGTGCTATACCAGACTCTCCAGCAGATGACTCTGGATACCCCGAGCGTAGCTCGACTCAACTCTAACTCCCACACTAGACTAATACTACTACTAAGGAATGGAGCTTCTCTTGTGTCTTGTGTATCTTGTGTGTCTTGTGTAGGGTGATGGCAACCTCTATTTATAGGGGAGAGTGGGGAGGTGCCACGTCAGCAAGCCGCGTGCTCCATGCCTCTCCACCCTTGGATAAACCGCCGTTGAACCGCCTCAAGATGGATGGCCGTAGACAAACCAGCACGTGGAAAGTGTGCTCAAGTCGGTGGGGAGGTAACCGACCTGGCTGGGCACCAGGGGGGTTCGGCTGACCCCCTATGGCAGGTGGGCCTAGCCAGGGGCTTCTAGAAGGTGTCCCCACTTGTCACAGGTAGTGGCTTCCCGTCTACAGAGTGTTTGTCACGTTGGTTCATCCCTTGATCCTTGTGCTTTGATTCTCCACCCTTGAATGGAAACACATGTTGATTTGATGGTTGAAATGAGCTGGGTGGAGTGTCACATGGATCATGCCACGTCACCAGAGCCAGGTAGGCCCCATGGTGGGGTCGGCCGACCCACACATGGGCCCACCCTGAGCTCTCCTCTCTTCTACGTGATGTTGTGCACCATATCTTGAAGTTTCATGGCCTGTTTGATCTTTTCTACATTCACAAGCTAAGAGTACACGTGGAACTAGTTATTGATAAAATATTTTCATGTCATGCTTATTCTTCCTTGAATCCGAGGCCTATTGACGGTGTCTGAGTGTGGAATTTTATGGTATATTCACCGTCAACACCGCCCCACTCGAGGTGGAGCCTTGGCTCCCATCCTCGGTGACGGAGGAGGAGCTCGAGGATCTCGTGACGCTGGGACTCCTGCGCCCCCGCACCAACCCGCAGCACCCGAAGTGGATCGCGTCGTCGCGCGATCACCAGGAACCGCGGCCCCTTCGCGGGGTACGTGGTCAGCTTCGTCGCCTTCCACGAGCGAGGGCTCGGGTCACCGCCGAGCCGGTTCTGCCGGGCGCTCCTCTTCTCCAACGAGCTGGAGCTGCACAACCTGACCCCCAACTCCATCTACGAGGGCTACCTCGGGTTGGCGCCGCACTGGGACCTCTGGCAGTACCTCTTCCGCGTCGATTCGTACACCAAGTTATTCGGCGCGAAGAATCCGCTGAAGCTTGTGAGCGCCGGGGGCTGCAACTTCCTGCTGCGCTCTGCTGACTATATCCCTTCCAAGGCCCATTCCTCCAACAAGGGGTGGCACGATGGCTAGTTCTACCTGCGCAATGACGGGGGTGCCTTTCCCGAGTACACGGGAAAGGTGATCTCCCCCCCATCCTGCGGTAGAAGTGGGAGAGTCTGTCACGGGACGCCAAGCACCTGGATCCCTACCTCATTGCGTTGCAAATGCTGCGAGACCGGGGCCTGATAGCGGCCGGAGTGGTGGCGCACTTCCACGCACGGACTGTGCTGCCCCTGATGGAGTGTCGGCTGGCCTTGCACGAGATGGTGGAGGGGATGCCGAGGGAGGGCACAGCGATGTTGTCCCAGGGGATCAGCCCCGATGAGATCATGCGCCGTGTCAAGTACACAGTAGGCGGTCACCCCACCTGGGACGAGCTGAAGAGGGTGGCCATGCGCCCGTGTTCGGGCTACATCTCGCTAGTGAGTATCCAACCTTCCGCCGATAGCCCGCTCTTTTGCCCTTTTTCGACCCTTCTTCTCCTCTTGGCTTAGGGCCTTTCGAGGGAGGGGAGGCCCTCCCTACCCTCCGTCCCGAAGGATGCCGTCCAGCGGGCCCAGAACCGCCTCTGGGGCGAGTAGCAGAAGGCGGAGAAGGACAAGAAAACCACAGAAAGGAGGAGGAAGGCTCGGGAAACTTAGAGGCTCGCCCAGCTTCGGCGCAGCTAGCGGGAGGCTAGGGAGCCAGTGGAGGAATCCCCCTTCGAGGAAGATGATGAAGAAGAAGATGATGATGACAGTGATGACACCCGGCCCGCAGTGGCCACAAAGCCTGCCATGGGCGCCGACGAGCCAGGGAAGGCTCCTACATCGGTGGCCATCGGCGGAAGTGCCGGGGGCCGTAGCCCGAGCCCCCGAGCAAAGTCTTCGGGGGCCACGCTCGGAGGTGTGGTCTCAGGCAGTCGGGTCGTCGGGGTTGGCACTTCGCCAACCGGTGGCTGTGAGGGGCCATTGGAGGGGCTGGGAACGGGCTCAGGCCTGGCGCCCGAGGCGGTGAAGGACGCTCCTTCGACTGCAACTGGTGGTATGCGTCGTTGGTCATTGGGATGGCCGAGGGCAGAGGGAGTAGGGAGAAGACGCCGCCCGCTTAGGAGTTGGGCGAGGCCAGCAACCCAGACCTCGAACTGGGGTCCTCTCGAATGAGGGCGTCTCCGCCGAGGGACGGCGACGCAGGGATGGCGACTGGTGGCGAGAAAGGGCCCCCGCCGTTAGGGGTATCTCAGGGCGCAATCGGCCGCGACGCGAAGGTGCAGCCCACTCCTCCACCGGCAACGCAGCCCACGTTGCCCGCCAGGCCTGTCGCTCCGTCGAGCGCCGGGGCGGCGAGGAAGACGGCGCTCCCCAAAACCAGGTAAGCCGTATTTCTAACCACTCCATTTTTTATTTTTGTTTTTTGTTTCATGGATACCCACTTCATCTTATTTTATTTCAGAAAGCGCCCGGGATCGGTGCTCTAGGTCTTGCACCAGAAAATCTTAAAGGTGCAAGCCTGGAGTACCGTTGGAGGGAAGGGCCGCAGGTGACTCAGGAGATTCCCATGGCGGAGACCCGTCCGTCCGAGGGCTAGGTGGCACCGAAGGCGGTCCCTCCTTCTACAGTCGTTGTGGCTGCTGCCACCGCTGAGGAGACGGCCTTGACTCCAGCTCCTGAGGCTCCCGCCGTCACTCCCGAGGATACCTCGGGGGTGGCGACCACTGCTTCTGCACCGGAGCCGACCGACGCCGGCGCCACGACTATGGACGTCGACGTCCCGCCGGTGTCCGAAGCCGTGACTCCTTCCCCCGTGGACTCCATGGCGTTGGTCGTTCGGGGGGCGCCTCCCCAGGTATTGACGGTTTCCCGCATCGAATGGACCGATCGGGCTAACCACGAAGCCCCGCCGGTCTTCACGTTGCGGGACGACGTTGAGGCCGCTCGCTGGGATGGGCTCCAGGACCTCAAGTCGTCATGGTCAGAGAGCCTGCGTCTTCGTGCGGACTCCATCGACTCGGAGTTCTAGGAGCGACTCCAGGTGAGCGCGCGTGCTTCGTTTTTTCCATTGCTTCGGTGCTTCGGGCTGGTTGTGGACGGTCATTAAGTACCAATTTTATACCGTCAACTAATGCCTAGGGAAGGACAATAATAGAACCATAGGGGTTATTACTGACAAATTCCACGAGTTTTGGTGAATTGTGTATTTTCCAAGGATTATTGAAGAATGACTTAAATGAAGGATTAAAGTGCTTAATTACCACGAAACTTAACTGCCAAGGAAACATCATCATCGGAACACTAGAAACCTCTGGAACACACCTGAAGCGACCGGGGCCCGAAACCTACCAGGGTGCGGCCGGCCGGCGCCCCTCTTAGGGTTTTGGCCCCTCCTTCTGGAGTCTTCTTCCGCCGCCTCTTTGGAGTCATCTCGGCCCTTTATTTAAGTCGGTTTGCACGTTCATCCCACCGGGCTATAAATAAAGGGGCAGACCCCCTCCTTGAACACCAATTCATTCCTCCTGCTTCATTCGTCAAGAGTAGACAGAAGTTAGGGTTTCCAGAGATTAGAAATAGGGCTCTAGTTCTTCAAGTTCATAGTTTAGGCGTCTAGCAAGGTTCAAGTAGAGTTGGGCGCTACGTTCGGGATTCCAGATCTAGTTCGTCTGGAGATCGGTAATCTTATCTTGTATCTCATTATGACTTTGCCCTATTTTAATATATTGCTACTTATTCAGTTCTTAGTTTATTCTAGTTGCATATTCGATATAGTTGTGATTGGTGATGATTATTGTCATTTGATCGTAAAGCGCCTAATTCAGTACTCGAGTGAGTTAGGTGGTATACATTATGTAGACATGGTGTCTAGATATATTGTGTACCTATGGAGGCACCCTGACGTGCCGGGTCGTGTGGTAGTCCGCGTAGGTGACAGCTGCGTTGGTTCCTCTGTAGTCCACCCCCCGTACATAGCACGAGCACAGCGCGATTGCGAAGGAGGTGACCCTTGTGTCTTACTATCCTCATTAGATGATGCTCCTTATGATGTTTTCTGAGTTGATTATGCTATAGATAAAAATGTGTAATGTGACGTAGGCTGTAGACTTTGTATTTAGTAATTACATAGGTTTCCTTTATTTTATCCGAATCTCGAGATTGTCTTACTACATTAGTGAGTCCCTATATTCTATCTCTGGAATACCATTTACCTCATTTACTCAGTTATCATTTACCATTTATCATTGACTTATTTATCGCTAAAGCACTAGAGTTATGGGTTATCATAGGTCTGCACATTTATCTTTCCAATCATTATAGTAGATTATCGTAATAAGTAGAATGGCCCTTTATCCTTTTGGCATAAAACAAATCAACGATACTCGGAATACTTACCGGGTGAAATGCTACAATAGGAGAATTATTTGTGCGCTTGCGGGTATATTCTATAGTATTATTTTTAGGAGGCAAGTGAAGCTTATTTTACCTTTGGTTTTTGGCATCATGTTAGGGATGACAACTTAACGTGAAGTGATACCAACACTGGTGCTTCCACTTAACCCGCTTGTTTCTACTTCTTCCTCAGGAGCTCATGACGACTTTCCGCGAGAAGTCCTGCTTCCTTCTGTCCTCTGGAAGCAGCTGGAGCTCAAGTGTTGAGCCCTCGCCCATTCCTAGGAGGAGCTTGCGCGCACGATAGCTCAGCTGGCCGACCTCACCCTTGATCGTGACTCCTGGAGGGACGCGGTCGTGGAGGCCCGGGGCCAAGTCGCTCCCTTGGAGGAGCGTGTCCAGCGGCTGGAGGCCACCCTGGCTGAGGCCGTTTGGGAGCGGGACGCCGCGCGGACGCTTGCTACCAAGAAGGAGGCTGCCATCGACGTCCTGTCGTCAGAATTGGACCGCTCCCAGCCAGCTCTAAACCAGGCAGTGGGCGAGGTCGATGCCATCTGCGGGGAAGCGAGGAAAGCGCGAGAGGAAGTCGAAGGTTAGTCTTACCTTTTTGCCTTTTCGCCCGCTTTGGTTATCTGTCGTTCTCCGTCTTCTCTGTCTGACTGGTCTTCCGCCACAGCTCTAAAGGTGGAGGCCGTCAGTGCCCAGGGGACCATTGCCGCCCTCAACGCCGCTCGTGACGCCGAGGTTGCCGACCATCAGGACCTGCAGAGGGCGGCGTGCGTGTTGTGCGACGCCCTCAGCACCGATGGGGAGCCCTCGAGGAGCTCACTCCGAAGCCGCCTCGAGGCTCTTCATCAGCGTATGGGTGACCAGCTCAAGGAGGCTCTACTGTTGGGAGTCCAGAAGATGCGGGCGGTGGCAAAGTCTCACTATGAGAGTTTTGACGCCGAGGCTATCAGTGAAGGCTTCCTCGAGGCTTCTGACGATGAGCTCCTTGCACTGATCAGGTCGATGGAGGTCCCTGGCAAAGCGCTGGCAGCCCTCCTTCAAGATGATGTGGAGCTCCCCCCTCTGAACCTGGACTGAAGACTAGGCCATCGTGCCCTTTTTGAAAAGACAATGTATCAGAAAACATGCGGCCTTTCGTGGCCTTAATATTTTGTGTAAATATTCGTTGCACATTTGTTTTTCAGTTCGTTTTTTGCTTGGCTTCTTTCTAAGTGTTCTCTCCGACGGTGCTGAGCCCGGGTCATCGAACCTCCAGAACTTTCTGGGTGTCGTAACTTTAGCAGCGTAGACGCGACCACGGCCCGTGGGGTTTTGATGGAGCGGAGATTTAGAAGAAAGGATCAATCAATTCTGTCCGAGCCTCTTGCCTTTACCAACGCTATTCTTGTAAGTACCTTTCTGAGCGCAAGTTACCTTTAGGCGTAGAGTGGCGAGTGGAGGTGCCGTATCCAGAGGCAGAGGCGGTCTCGCGGCTCGGCCGGCTCTGCCCTCTGGGATTTCTTTTGCTTGTCTAAGACTTATAAGCTTGTGTTTGGTTCAGATAAGAAGTGAACTCGGGAGGCAAAAAATTTCAACAGATTTTGAAATTTCGGGTTTCAATTTCATTGAGACTAGGAGGAGTCTGGGGGTGCCCCCTGTCCTAGCCCCCGAGGGAGGGTTGGCCCTATCGGTGATAGGGCCGAGCCTCACTTTTTAGTCGCACGGTGGTACGCGAGTTCGCCCGCTCCCGCAGATGGGTTCGGGCGGAAATCTTAAAATCATACAAAAAAAGTCGAGTCTTTTATTGATTTTGTGATTTACAAAATGTACAAAGCTTGGAATCTTGAGGATAGAAGCGATGTAGCTGTTCAATGTTCCAAGCGTTGTCGTAAACCTCGCCTTTCTCGTTTGCTAGCTTGTATGTTCCAGGGCGCAGCACCTCGGCAATGACGAATGGCCCTTCCCATGGTGGCGTTAGTTTGTGGCGCCCCTTGTTGTCCTGTCTGGCCGCAGCACCAAGTCGCCTATGTTGAAGGCTCGACCACGGATGCGTCGAGCGTGATACCTGCGTAGGGACTGTTGGTACTTTGTAGAGTGCAGTAAGGTGCTTTCCTCCTCGTGCTCCAGTGTGGCGCGAAGCTGGGTGAGACGCAGGCGGTCCTCATCCATTCGGGCTTCGAGCTCCCATAATTGCCCCAACTCAGGAGAGCGGTGGAGAGGGCAGGACGTCCCAGCCCCTGGGTCCTTCGAGGGCATGAGGCCAGGAACCTGTGGAGGCGGCGTAAGCAGCTGTTGCTGCGATGGTTGCCGCTATCCCACGGGAGCGTGCTCCTCCTCCAAGTGGACGTCCTCCAACAAGTGTTCCTCCGGGTGCACTAGGTGGTAGCACTCCTAGGAAGGGTCGATGAGGCTCTCATCGGAGTCGTAGACACTGAGGGTGTTATCCCATGCGTCGATGAGGGAGAGGAAAGCCTGGGGGTTGTGGAAACCGGTGAAGTCCATGATCTCCCAGAAATCGTAGTTGTCGTCGCTGCCGAGATCTCACCGCGATGGTGAGACGCGGCCGTAACAATCCCATTCTTTCGGGTATTTCGGAAGAGCGTAGCTGGCGCTGGAGTCCGTCTCCCCACTGCTGTATGCCTTGGGAGTGCTCCCTGGAGAGGACGGCGGAGAGTCAAAGAGGTCGTCCAGGCGCCCCAAATGATGGACGGACGCCATCGCCTGGTCGTGCTGGTAGGCGCGAACGGGACGGACGTGGGCGTCCGCAGCGTTGCGAAGCCCAAAAAGGAATGGTGATGGCATCGCCGGCCTTCCCCAATGAGGTCGAAGGGAAATGGCAGGCGATGCCGTGGTCCCTCCCACGTCTCTCCGTGGAGCAGTGGGGGGTGCGGAGCTACCACCGCCCGTGGCGTCGGGCTGGCGGCGAGCGTAGAGGCGGTGTCCTGCGTGGGGGGGCACCGGGTTGGCCACGTCTTCCATAGCATGGCGCGGGTTGACGCGGTTGTGCCTCCCCCTCCTAGATTGGCGGGAGCGATGCGTGGCGTTCCCTCCGTCCCCCGGAACGGGTGGAGGTGTCGCCGGGGTCCTTTCCATAGCCACCTACTAGGCCGGGGTCAGGATGACGACGACACGGGGCTCGGTCGGGCGGAGGTTAACCTCAATGCCATGGCCAGTGGCCACGAATTCGAGGCTCCCGAACCGGAGCGCCGTGCCAGCAGGAAGTGCAGGGAAGCTGGTTGCCATCCGTGACCTGAATCAACACACAAAAGGCCCCTACCTGGCGCGCCAACTGTCGGTGCTAGGATTAGCGGTTGCAAACACTGGCGAGTAAATTTGTGATTTGCGGTTGAGGCCACGGGTGGCATGCAAGGGGGAACACAGGGGTTATACTGGTTCGGGCTAGAAATGCCCTACGTCCAGTGTGAGTCGAGTCGTGTTGCCTTGCACTGGGGTGCTTGTAGTAGGGGTTACAAGCCTATGCGAGAGAGGAAGGAGCTCCCAAGTCTCTTGTACGTATGTGCATGTGTGTTCTTATGGCGGTATGGTGTTGTGGGTGACTCAGTCTCCCTGAGATTGGCCTCTGCCTTCCCTTTTATAGCCGCAAGGGGGAGGCTAGAGTTACATGTATTGTACTGTGACTGCAGTGCTCGGTATGGCAGCAATCGTGGAGTTCGATTCCTGTCGTCAGCCATGACTCCGTCTTGGCGCCTCGAAGGCATGGCCTTGGTCATACGGTTGATCTTCCACTATTCGATTGGTGAGTTCCAAAGTGGCGCACAGTGCGGGACGTGGTTTGCTGTGTGGCGCTGCGTCATGGCGTCGCATCTGACCCTGCACAGTGTGATGAGAAGACAGGTTGACCTTTGAGTACTGACTTCCGTGGCTCGGGAGTTCCCGCCTCCATTGGGAGTGAGACGGGACGAAGCGGTAGGAGTGTCCTTCCTCGGGCGCATTCCCTTCCCACGCATGGTACTTTCCGAGGGGTAGGCGAGCCCGGTCGTAAGCTTTGCCCATTCCCCCGGGTTGGCCGAACGGTCGACGTTCCCGCTTTCCTGGCGCCGTGCATACGACATGGGTATGGGCCGTCGCTGTCGTAGTTGGAGAATCTCTTCATCAGCACAGGGCATCGTACGGTTGACTGTCCCTGTAGCAGCGTGGGAGGAGTGGGACCATCAGATCAGTTGTCAGAGGAGATATGGAAGTTGGTACGGCGGACGTGCGCGTGCGGGGCACAGTCGCGTCGAGGGGCCCACTCGATGGGACCGTTCTCGTAAAGTGGTCAAGGAGGTCCCCTAGGCGGCAAGATTGCTCTGCTGACGTTGGCAGGGCTCGGGCGAACCGGAGAGCTGCGCCCGAGGCAAATTGCGTATAGCAGGGGGCTCGTGCGAATCGGAAGTTGGTCGCCCGAGGCTGAGGTATTTGATGGCAGGCTCGGGCGAATCAGATGGTATCGCCCGAGGGTCCTGCTTTCCCGAGCCCTGTCGTGGAGGCTCGGGCGAATCGGAGGATTTCTTCCGAGGGGTCCACGCGCCTGGGGGAGGCAGTGTGTTTCCGAGCGGCTCCATCTTAGGCCGCGTGAGCCGTTCCCGCATGGGCCTTGGTCGGCGCCTTCTTGGGCCAGGGCTTCATTTGGGAAGTGTGTTTTTTGCATTGAAGTTGGGTACTCCATACCTTGGTACCCGACAGTAATCGGCAGATACAAACATACATAGTCCTGAAAGTATGGCTCTCAAAAACAGCTTGCAGAGAAGTATGAAGGGCTATGAGTGCAAAAGAATTGTAGGACAACACTAATCTATCCTGTCCACATGCCATGAAACCATTTTAATTTCTTTAGAATTAAAAGAGTTTAAAAAGAAGAAAGAAAGAATAAACATTTTATTGCTCATAACTTCCATTTATATCTTTGATATAGATGAGAATGGCTTCAAAATCCTTGAATTCAGTTCTTAACTCTGAGACTAATCAATCCAGAATTTAATGTATGTAGAGAAGGATGCTTCAACAAAATACGGTTTCAGGATTACAAAAATTAAGGTCCATATTCAACTATATTGTGAAAGTTATATTTTAGACTACTTACTGCAAGGAAATGACAGTTTAGCTACTAACCTTTGAGCTTTAGCCACGTGAATTCTCGATATTCCTTTTTATTTCTCATCAAATGAATGGCATCTTCTTCTGGAAATCCTAGCTATTCTTAGCATGATATTGGGGAAACTCCTTGCTATTACTCAAACAAGCATGAAACGTGCTTGCATATTTGTCCATAGGGCAAATCGGATATGTAATTATTAGAATAATTGTTGGAGACTCAAATGATGGATATGCAAGCATGATAACTTATATGTTGTTCTATATCTCCATGAATTTAGGTACTTTTGCTTGCATTGTATTATTTGGTTTATGTACCAGAACTGATAACATTTGAGATTATGCAGGATTATACACTGAAAGATCCTTTTTTTGGCTCTCTCTTTAGCCCTATGTCTCTTATCCTAGGAGGCCTTCCCCTACTAGCAGGTTGTTTCGAAAAACTCTATCTATTCTGGTGTGGATGGCAAGCAGACCTATATTTCTTGGTTTCAATAGGACTCCATGATATCAGCCAATTTCATTTTTTTAACTAGCTGAGGAAGAATTTGCAAATTAATAAAACCCGGTGGACGAATTTTCCATCTCCAAGGGAAAAGACTATCATCTCCTACCAGATAAATTCCTAATTCGCCTTTTGGAGCTTCTACTCTTACATAAAGCTCTTGCTTTGATAATTCAAAATTGGGCGAAGGTTTTTTACCAAGAAATCGATATTCAAAATCATTCCATTCGGGATTCTTTGCTTTCTTAAAGCGTCGGGCCTCTAAATTCTCGTAAGGTCCTCCAGGAATTTTCTCTATAGCCTGTTGAATAATTTTTATGGATTCCCTCATTTCACCGACTCGTACTAAATAGCGAGCTAACAAACCTCCTGCTTTTTTCCATTGGACTGTCCAATCGAATTGATTGTAAGACTCATAGATTCGAAAAAACAATGACACCAGCATTTCAATACCAACAACCAACTGAATCCTATCAGATAATAAAGACTGTTAATTACTAACCTGCTTGCAGTGTCCATGCCATGCATAGGCATCCAACATGGCTGTGCACAGCAAGTCACCTATGCCACCAGTCTCCTGTTGTGCAAGACCGAACCTCTGTACCTCCCAACCTCCTGATGGTATGCTCGTGCGCAATGGACACCAAGATCACTGTCTGCCACCTTGCCACATTGCCACACCATAGTTACCATCATGTACCCATCGATCGCAAGCGGTAGCTTTGAAAACCTCCTCGTGGACCCTAGCACAGACGCCCACTTGGCCATGCCCACAGAATCAGCTAGGACGACGCTCCCGAAGATGTCGTTCTTGGCGTCACTTTCATCAAAAAGCCTCCATTTATAGTAGAGATGAAAATGTAAATGCTACAATTCAAGAAAACCAGTTCTAAAACTTCCAACTTGTCTAGAACTCATCTTTCTAGGAGTGAAAGTACAGGTTTAGTAGGAGGTTTTAGTTTGTTTCTTCTTCTATTGGCTTTTTATTCTGAAAATATGAGCCACTCCTGAGTCAAAGAACTCATCGGTAAGTATACTTGAATCAGATAACTCACCAATAGATTCCATTTTCCTTAGACGAACCATCATATATATGAGCATCCATCCTCTGATTAGGAAATCTAGTCAATAGAAACTCTACTCCTTGAAATGTGGCTTCTTTATTGCCAGTGTAATATCTGGTCTCAAGCATCTCTCTTGTTTTGCTATCTGTTCCTGCAAGGATTCAAAAGTGGGGATTACCAAAACATTTTAATATGCATTCCTTGGTCTCAAGGGTCTCTCCAATCTGTAACTGATCAGGCAAGAATTCACAAGTGAGGATTACTAGTTATACCATAGCATATCTCAAAGGTCCAAAGAGGCTAGAGGGGGTGAATAGCCTAATTAAAATTCTAAAATAACACTTGACCAGAGGATTAGTAAAATAAAAGGCGAAGCGAATATTGCGGTAGCCTACTCGAAAATGCAAGCCGCCTAACCGTTCTAGCCAAGTATCTAGTTTCACACAACAAATCTAGGTCACTAAACAACCAAAGTCTAGGTTGAAACAAGCTAGAAGAGCTACCACTACAAAAGTAAGTGCACAAATGTAAAGGAAGTGGTGAAGAAGGTTATACTATTGAGTAGTGCAGGTTTAGCCAATCACCAAAAGAATATATCAATCACTCGACGGTGATGACCAAAATGAAATCCAAAAGTCCAACACATTGGAGACCAAGAATTTATCCCCGAGTTTGACGTGCTTGCTAGCATGCTATGTCCTCATTGTGTCGACCACTACTCGGTGGTTCAGTGGCTAGTCGATCACCAAGATTGAGCTCAACAAATGATCGCCACAAGAACCTACCACGAGTAAGGTAACTCAATGACACAAGCAGTTTACTAGTGCTACCTTGTGGCTCTCCGCAGGGGAAGGTGCCAAACCCTCACAAAGATCACCGACAGGGCCAGAGAACAATCACCAACTCCACCAATTCCTTTGCTGCTCCAAGACCGTCTAGGTGACAACAATCACCAAGAGTAAAGAAATAAAATCACAGCAACAACGATCAACAAGTGCCAATGGATGAACTCTGGTGAACAATGCACTTGGATCGATCTCTAGCTCACAATGAATGAGAATGATGTGAACTATGTGAGTTAGAGTGCTTGGGGGGTGCTGTTGACGGTAATTATTGTATGATTTTACCCATCAACTAAATATGAAATAAGGATATAAATGCAAACACCACCATAGAATAGGGCTTTAACTAATAGAATTCCATAGTTTTGGTGAATCAGTGTTCTGTAGGGGGTTATCCAGAAAAGAACCAAGGAAGGCCCACATGTCAGATTAAAATAACAAATTCCGCCGCGAAAGAAGATCAAGAATATTCTAGAGAACACTAGAGACACGCCTGACGAAGCGGGGCCTAGTTGGCAGTGAGAGAGGGTCGGCCGACCCACTGCCTGGGTCGGCCGACCTGTTCGAGCACCATCTTCGCGTGCACTTCGACGTGGACCCACATCCCAAAATTTCACGCAATCTCAACCGTCCGTCAAAGTCAGTTTGATCCAAGGGCTACGGTTCATCCCACCGGCCTATATAAGGACCCCAAGACCCTAGGGTTTCATATCAATTGAGTCATCAATCAGTTCAACCGAGCTGTAGAGAGCCAGAAACCTTAGAATCATTAGAGCTTCACCATCTAGAGCATAGCTACATAGGTTAGAAGTAGAAGGAGGTGAGTTCTACTTCCGGATTTGTCTGGAGCTAGAAGGCTTCCTGGAGCCATTGTGAGCTCTCTCTTGTATCTTAAACTTCTTTTGAGTGCTTGAGATAAAGTTGATTGACATTGTTCTACTATTGATTATGTTCTCAATTATGCTATTCATTACTTATCTAGATTGTATACTTTACATAGTTAGGATGCATTCATATTCATACATAGGTTTGTATAGCGCTCATTCATTGATATCATGGGTGGGTGATGAACAGCATGTAAGCATGGTGCTTAGATGTGGTTTGTCTGCAAATGCGCCTTATATTCTGGGTTCTGTGGTAGATCGCGGATGTGACACTCCCGTTGAGTCCTTTGTAGTCCACACTCCGAATGTAAGGAGAGTAGGAAGTTATTATTACTTTAGAAGGCTGGCTATGATCTTGATCTTCCCTAGTAATATTCCCTTAAGTATGAATATGAAGTGTCTTCGCCATGATTGCTAGTATAATTGCACCAGTCTAATATGTCTTTGATAGTGTATTTATAATGACTTCGGATATCCTTATGCTTCAACCTAATCCATGCTAGTGCCTAGATACGAAGTGATCTAAGTGATCATTATTATATGTTGATTGATTGGATTGATCAGTATGCTTATCATATATATCATTATTATTGTGACATAACCCCTGTTCTGAGAATATGGGTCATGCATGGTTATCTCCATATTTGCATATGCATATGACATCTATCTTTCTACTTACATCCCATTTATTGCCAACCCTTCCTAGTGGTAAAATATGAATGACAACCCAGAATACTCTTGGGTAAAATGCTACAATGGTATAATTAATCTGTGCGCTTGCAGATACTTTGAACTTAATATTTTATATCCTCTTTAGTCACTTGCATTCATAATAAATGCTTAGTATTACTCTGGGTAGTTTCCATTCATGTCTGTTATATTCATGCTAGGGATGACAACTTAGTTATTGTAAGAGATATATGTTTAAAAGAGGTGGCTAAGTAATTTACCAAGTGACACTTAATTAATACCAACAAGCATTTTTGGTGCCGTTGCCGGGGAAGGCGTTTGGCATACATAAGATGTAGATAGATCATATGCATAACACCAAATATGTTGATAAACCATATAAACCTTACTCAAACAGGCTCACCATGTCCTTGTTTATTCTTTGTGTAAGCTTATGCAGGGTGATGTATGAACGGATTTGACCTTCCGTAGAATTTTGTTGAAAACCTAGAAGCTTTGATCAGGAAGACCTGAGCCAAGCTCAGGAAGACCCCAGATCCTCAGCCAGAAGACATCCGTACAAGAAGAAGTTTGACACCAGAGTTTGAGACCATGGCAAACAAGAGCCTTTGCGTGTACTCTACTACAACCACCGCTAACATACATACCGGACCACCTACCGATGTTGGAGACAAAGGATTTGAGCTCAAGCTTGCGCTCATCAACATGGTGCAAGCTAGTCAGTTTTGTGAAAAGGCGCATGAAGATGCGAGTGCCCATCTCCAACACTTTTTGGAGATATGCAGCACTTACACCATCAATGGAGTAACCAGAGATGCAATCCTACTCTACCTGTTTCCATTCTCACTGTTAGGAAGAGCAAAACAGTGGTTCTACGTAAATAAAGACAAAAACACTACATGGGATCTCTGCTCCACTGCCTTCCTAGCAAAATTCTTTTGTGTGGGCAAGACTAATGCTCTCAGAGGGAAGATCACCAGCTTTCAGTAACAACATGATGAATCAGTCCCGGAAGCATGGGAATGCATTCAAGACTACATCTCAGAATGTCCTCACCATGGGATGGAGAATTGGTTGCTTATGCAAACATTCTACCATGGGTTGACTAACAGCACCCGTGAGGCGATGGATGCTTGTTGCCGTTTCTTAGCATCACTACTAAAGATAGACTAAAGGTCCGTCCTTAATAATAATACTAGAAACATAAGTTGACATCCCCAACCACCATTACTTCAGAAAGGTAACACTTGGCCCTTAGTGGCGCCGGCCTAGGTAATGCAGTCTGGTAATAGCAGTTAGAAGTGCCGGATTGGCCTTTCTAACCGTCATTACTTACGATATGCAAAACTGTGGCACGGCGCCGTGGGGTGCAACAAGAATTACAATCCTTAAGTAACGGTACTTAGGTACGCCAATCGATAGCTCAGTAAGAAATAAGATTACTCTGTAAGCGCATAGAACTATCATTGTAGCATTTCAACCCGTGAGTATTCAAGGGTGTCGTATTTATAATTTCCCGTAGGAGGGCATGATGAATTTCATCTAGCTTTGGCATAAACATGATTACTTATTTGGATGCATAGGTAGGCATAGCATAAACAAGGGTTAAATCAAGTTTATAAGATAGTGGACACACGCATCGGAGCAACCTCAAGGATAAGAAGGGAAAAATAAAGAATAAAAGAATACAACTAACTGAGCAGGCATTGGTCCTATACAGCTATGCAAAGAATAGCAATTACATCTAACTAGCAAGACTAGAATCAGGACTAAGTCTGGGATGATAGGGAGATCCTCGCAGCTGGTCTGCCAGCTGATAGAGACTTTCCGAACTCCTACTCAATACCCGAAAGAGGGGGAATGCTAGGGATGGACAGGGCTGTCACCACCTGCCCACCTACCCCTCTGCCCATGGGGTATTGACATATTCGCTAATCTCCGCATACCCGAACACCATGCTCGCGTAATTGGAAACAACTCTAACCTCCCGGGAACCCAACCCTTCAGATTGACAGGCTCGGCTAGGAGCAACCATGATAGCACAATGAACTATTATCCCATCCATAGTTCTTCCTCTATTCCTACTAATTTAATGAATGATGAAGAACTTTGATGAACATATCAACAACATAACACATAGACTATGAACTAGTTCATATGTCATGATCATAATATGACCAAGATTATACTCTAATTCAGATGCATTGCTATAAACATAAGATGAGAACTTGCTCATAGAGGAGAACTGAATTATATTCATACCAAGATGTTCTTGATTCCTCCAAGGAGACAAGCTCTCCTTGATAGCTTTGCCTTGCTCTACTACTACTAAACTAGAGAGAACAAGTATGAAATGTGAGGTGTAGTGCTCCAAATGTTGGTGTGTCTTGAATGATGAAGGAGTACCATCTATTTATAGCTAGAGTAGGGTGGTTTAGCGTCTCTAAGTTTGGAAGGAGGTGAAACTTCCCTTGGGAAACCGCCTAGAGCACCGCCTCCGAAGACTGGTCCTGGAAGGCCCCCGTGGGGGGCGGCTGCACCAGGGGGTGGTCGGTCCCCTGGCTGGGCCCGCTGGCCACCGCCTTCAGGTGGTCAGTTGCTCCCTGGGCCTGGACCTCCCCCGTGGTCACGGATGGATCTAGTTCAGTTCTTAGGTGGGCTTTCTCGTTTGGTTTGCGCCTTTTCTAAATACGTTTTTCGGTCGTGTGCTTTCTTGTGAATTTTATGTATTTCCACGTGTCATACCTGCAAGTTACATATACAACAAAACTCGTGGAAAGGTTAGATAAAAGCCCTACGTTCTATTTGTTTTTAGTATTAAAATGATGTTGTATTTTAGTTGCTAACGACCGCCAACAATTCCCCCACACTTGGTCCTTTGCTCGTCCTTGAGTAAAGTTCTAAAGACCAAATGGGTTCCTCTTCCCTGTCAAAAGAATCTGCATACAGGATATTCCATGCTTCACCTGGATTTATGAACTTCAAAGTGTCTGCCGAATCACCTTGAGTAATTGAAAAATGGAATAGCTTGGAATCAAATCCTCTTACTCTTGTCCTTGCATAGAGACTTGAGTTTTTTTACAAGATTTTGAAATCATAAAGATAGCTTGTGTTCCTTGAATGATTTTCTCAAGTCTCATTTTTTTGTAAGTGGTTCCTCACCAAGGCATGAAAAGGTGATGCCTTCACTTTCATCATCCTACCTCTAAGAAGGCTTATCTGGAGTTTTAGGTAGGAATGAGAAATGATAAGGCACACTTACTCGGTATTTGTTGTCAAGTCAAACCCCAGACCATACCGGAGGGAGTGCGCCATACTCCTAGATCAGAATGTGCATGTGTGTGGAAAGTATGAAGATGGAAACCTAATTCTAAATCTTTTTGGTCCTCCATGCATCATGATTCTCTTTGGATAAAACTTAGGAAGATATGGGCTATAAGATCTTCATTCTTCTTTTTTTTTGAACGGGTATTTGAACTTTCTTTTCCTGTTTATTTTCTTATGCCCTTTGGCATGATCTCTTTTTTTTAACATAGCCCCATATCTTTTATTGGCATATGAAAAACTTTTAAATAAGGAGATATCATGATGGTAGATGAATAGAGTAAAATTTTGTAGAAGGAATGGACGGTTCTTAGGATGAAAACCGACACTTTTTTATTTGGGCGAGAAAGCTGCGCAACTCTCAGTGTAAGAGTTGGCATATTTTTGGTGGATGGATGAGGTGCATGTTTTGTGCAACTCTCAGGGTGAGAACTGGCTTTATTTGGTGGGTGCAAGTGAATTCTGATCTTGGGAGCATGAAACATTTCTCAACAGCGGTCAGAAATTTGACCAAACTCAACACAAAATAAGTGGCATATGTGGAAGGTTTCATCAACTAGAATTATATATGGCCTTGGTAGGTATTTATCAATCATTCAAGGAGCATGCTATTGAGTTTTTGTTTTTGTAAGATAAATCCCAAGTATTTTGCAAGATTGAGCAAGCATCATGTCATCCTACTATATCTCATCCGTCAATTACTTAGATAGAAACGGGGTCCCTAAACAGTGTTTATAAATCTGTAGGAATTTTAGCAGGGAATAAAAAGTATGCAAATATTTCGAATGTAGGAAGACAAGTTTTGATGGAGTATGAAGGGGACATCATTTTAAATTTTTATCTTAAAACTTTTCAGAATGAGAGAGGGGAAAAGTTGCAGAAACTGAATTTTGATTTTTGTTATTGTGCAATTGTCTTGGAGAGTCCTCCCCCACACTTGTTTTATTTCCTGTCTTGGTAAGTCACAGTATATATATGGCGAAAACAAGTGCTCAACATAAAAGCTTTATTTCATTGATAAATTCAAATAGGCACATTTACATTGATGGTAAAGGATCGTGAAAGGGAGAAGTGTGCCTAATTATTCGTGCAGCAGGTGCATTCTAAAGATACTAAAGATGATGTTCAACACCTAGGGCTTCAGCGACCTTCCTTAGCTTAAGATTGAACTTGAAGCGGAAACTATTAACGTCATCGCTAAGGTCCCTAATCTCTGTGTTCTTGGTCTCTATGTCGTTTTCTAAAGTCCTTAGAAAAGCACGTAAGCTAGCATGTTTAGCTATGAGGTCATTGATGATACTAGAGTCGTCTTCATCGTCACTGCTTTCGTACTGTCCTGCACGACGTTTGATGGATGGCTGTGGTAAATGCCTCCTAATTCTAGGAAAGGTGCTAGCGGATGCTGCCTTTTTGTTCGAAAGTGCAGGCTTGCTAGCCGACTTTTCACCAGTACGCTTGCTAGGCCCACTACCGCTAGGGGTCTTCCTCTTGAGGCCTAGAAAACTGGTAGTATGGGTAGCGGTTTTCTTCTTGGCGCCACCTTCAGGTGCATGAGAGCGTGCTGACAAGATTGCTAAAGGCTTCTCCTTCACAACACGGGCTTCTTTCCTTACTAATGGACTCTCTTGGCAAGGTGCTATGTCTAGGTTTGCTATGGCCTTTGGAGCGTTGATCAGTGAAAGGGCATAGCTAGACATGGGCGGCACTTCAAGATGGGAGAGCTTAGCAAGCTTTGCAAGAGAGGAGAAGAAAAAGGTTGGTGTGAGGAAAAGAGAGGCCTATGGGGGTTTAAATAGGTGCTACTGAGGTCTCTAGCAAGGAAATAACTTGATCGTAATCAAGGTCGTGATTCTGGAGTGATCAGAGGGAGGTACGAAAAAGATTGGCGCTGATTGGCCTAGCCGGGGGGCGGCCGGTCCCGGGGGCGGTCGGTCCCCTGGGTCCACCAGCCGGCCTCTGCTTTTTGGCCAGGTGCCATGCTGACTGTGTAGATCCCTATCCTGGTTACGATCAGGCTTGATGCGCAGTGGAAAAGTGTGATATAGAATGTAAGATATAATTGATACTTATGAAAATATGTTTAAGATCACACTATCATGCATTTATGAAGGAATATTCCTATGATCTCAAGGATTCATGTTTATGAAAGGAAAGAATCATTGGGTCATTTTTGTCAAAACATAAATGCAACACTAGCATCAAGCATGCATATATTATAAAATTATATATATGTATATTTTTACTTTTTATTTTATTTCATTATTAGTATTATTTTTTTTGTAAATATTTTTTTTCTTCTTAGAGAACAAAGAGATTACTCAGGCATTTATTGAAAAACTTCCTCAATATTTATTTAAAGTAAAAATTAAGGATAACTTACCGATTTACCTTCGGCAAGGGCTCAGCTTTTTAAGTCCGTTTGAGCAGGACTTTTTCTCTCTCCATTGATTGCTAGATGATGGTACATCCATCTTGGGAGAAGTAGACGGTTGTACCTGCTTGGGCCTCCATACCTTCTGGGTAGTTTTAGGTGGTGTGGTAGTATGTTCAACTTTTTCTTTAGGTTTCCACACCAACTTCTTTTGCAAAGGTTTGGGGATTTCTTCCCTCTTTTTATGAGCCATTTTGTTTTTCTGCTCCTTATTTCTTTTGGGAGCCGCCTTTTCTTTTGGCTCCTGTTTTTTCCTTGATTCTTTTGAGATTTTTGATATGTTTTTCAAAAGCTGAGGCTGAATCTCTACCTCCTTGATGCTTTGGGGGTTTGGCCCATATCGGATGCGTATCATGTTGCATTCTTCCTGACGGCGAGGCCTGAATTCGAATTTTTCTTCTTGTCCATTGATATTGAAGTGGATTTCTCCATCTCCAACATCAATTTGAGCTCCGGCCGTACTCAAGAATGGTCTTCCTAGAATAAGTGGTGTTTCTTTGGTAAACTCCATGTTGAGCACCACAAAATCCACTAGGACATAATACCCTCTGATTTTGACAGGGATATCTTGTGCAATCCCCACTGGATACCGAATTGAGGAGTCAGCCAACTGGAGTGTCATGTTGGTGGGCTCCAAGTTGGTGAAATTCAGTCTATCAAAGACTGATTTCGGCATGACGCTTACACTTGCCCCAAGATCGCATAAGGCGTGGTTAAATTGTTGGGTGCCAATGGAGCATGTGATCATGGGGCACCCAGGGTCTTGTTTCTTCTTGGGTAGATGATTGAGTATAGCTGCGCTACACTCTTCCGTCAGCTTGATAACTTCTGTAGATGGCAATGGTCGTTTGTTATTGATGATGTCTTTGATGAATTTAGCATAGGATGGTATGTGCAAGACATCCATCAGCAGAACGCTGACGTGTGTCTTCTCGACCATTTCCACAAATCGGAGGAACTGGTCATCACCGGCCTTCTTCTTCCTCCTTATTCTTGTGGGGAAAGGCAGCATCGTGGTGTCCACATAGTTTTCCAGTGTCGGCTCATTTTCCGCTGATTCTTCCTGTGGTTGTGCCGACTCGACCGGTGTCTCCTCTTGCTGCCTTGATGCTTTACCTGTCTTATGGTTAGGGTGTGGTGGATCACGAGTGGTCTTACCCCCTCTCGTGGTCACCGAATTTATATTCTGAATAGAACTAGTAGGCTGCATGGCAGATTTAGCAGCAGAGGCAAGCTGAGTGATCTGAGTTTCTACTCTTTTATTAAAATTTACTTGGTTTTAACAGATAAGGATAGGCTATCAAGCTTAGCATTTATGGTTTCAAAAATTTTATCATTGAGAGAAAGCTTGTTTGTAAGGTTTTCATTTATTTTAGCCTGTCCTATAATAAGATCTTTTAATGAAGGTTGGGAGGAATTGAAATTTGAATTAAAATTAGAAGAATTACCTTGGGGGCGATTCTGGTTGTTCCACCCATTACCTGTTTGTTGATGTTGGCGAAACCCGTTGTTAATATATGAAGCTTCTTCTTGGGTTTTGGGACAGTTGTTCCCTGAATGGCCAACATCTCCACAGACCTCACACGTCATGTGTGAGTCAATGGCCTGGACGGTGCCGGTGGTAGGATCGGTGGCACGTCCCTTAAGTCTCTTCATTAGTAACTCTATTTTTGCGGCAAGCAGATCCGTCTCCTTCACGGTGTGCATGCCTTTTTGTGTTTTGCGTCCTTCTCCCCAGCTTTGGTTGGCCACCACCTTCTCAATTAATGCCGTGGCATTTTCGATGGTGAGGGAAAGGAACGCGCCTCTAGCAGCGGCATCTACGTGCCCTTTAGACATGGCCGTGAGGCCTTCATAGAAATTCTGGAGCACGAGCCATTCTTCCATCTCGTGGTGGGGACAGGCCCGGATGTACTCCTGGAGCCTTTCCCAAGCCTCAGGAATGGACTCGAGTGACGTTTGCTGGAAGTTAGATATCTTTCCCCGTAGAGCATTCGTTTTGCTCATGGGGAAAAACTTTGCGAGGAACGCCGTGGAACATTTGTCCCACGTGTTGACTACTTTCTTGGCTTGGTAGAACCATTGCTTCGCCATCCCTGAGAGGGAGAAGGGAAACAAGCGGAGCCTAATGCTGTCTTGTGTGACATCTTTAGTGATGATGGTCTCGCACAGCTGAAGGAAGTTTTGCAGGTGTGCGTTTGCATCCTCACTTGGCAAACCACAGAACTGGTTCGCCTGCACCATCGTGAGTAGGCCAGTGCGGAGCTCAAAGTTTCCATTCCCGACATTGACAGCGGGCCCAACGGGCACGTTGGCAACAGCGGGGGTGGAATACTCACGGAGTAACTTGGCCATGGTGGTAGTAGCGGATGGTGCGGAAGTGACCGGTTCGTTTGCCGGCTGAGTAGCAGAAGAAGAGACGGTACGAGGCCTTCTCTTCCTTAGGAGTGCCTCTGGATTTTTAACGAAGTTTTCTGGAAGATTGAAACCGCTCATACACTATCCTGTTTTCATTCCAATAAAAAGAGGAAGAAAACAGCAAAGTTAGCCTGCTTAAGCTGTGGCTACCAATGCTTATTTTGTAATCAAAGTTTATGCCAAAGCTAGATGTTTATATTTTCTTTTTGCCCTCCCCGGCAACGGCGCCAGAAATGCTTATTGGCGTTTCTTAGCATCACTACTAAAGATACACTAAAGGTCCGTCCTTAATAATAATACTAGAAACATAAGTTGACATCCCCAACCACCATTACTTCAGAAAGGTAACCCTTGGCCCTTAGTGGCGCCGGCCTAGGTAATGCAGTCTGGTAATAGCAGTTAGAAGTGCCGGATTGGCCCTCCTAACCGTCATTACTTACGATATGCAAAACTGTGGCATGGCGCCGTGGGGTGCAACAAGAATTATAATCCTTAAGTAACGGTACTTAGGTACGCCAATCGATAGCTCAGTAAGAAATAAGATTACTCTGCAGGGCACAGAACTATCATTGTAGCATTTCAACCCGTGAGTATTCAAGGGTTTCGTATTTATAATTTCCCGTAGGAGGGCATGATGAATTTCATCTAGCTTTGGTATAAACATGATTACTTATTTGGATGCATAGGTAGGCATAGCATAAATAGGGGTTAAATCAAGTTTATAAGATAGTGGACACACGCATCGGAGCAACTTCAAGGATAAAAAGGGAAAATAAAGAATAAAAGAATACAACTAACTGAGCAGGCATTGGTCATATACAGCTATGCAAAGAATAGCAATTACATCTAACTAGCAAGACTAGAATCAGGACTAAGTCTGGGATGATAGGGTGATCCCCGCAGCTGGTCTGCCAGCCGATAGAGACTTTTCGAACTCCTACTCAATACCCGAACGTGGGGGAATGCCAGGGATGGACAGGGCTATCACCACCTGCCCACCTACCACTCTACCCGTGGGGTACTGACATATTCGCTGATCTCCGCATACCCGAACACCATGCTCGCGTAATTGGAAACAACTCCTAACCTCCCGGGAACCCTAACCCTTCGGATTGACAGGCTCGGCTAGGAGCAACCATGATAGCACAACGAACTATTATCCCATCCATAATTCTTCCTCTATTCCTACTAATTTGATGAACGATGAAGTACTTTGATGAACATATCAACAACATAACACATAGACTATGAACTAGTTCGTATGTCATGATCATAATATGAACAAGATTATACTCTAATTCAGATGCATTGCTATAAACAAAAGATGAGAACTTGCTCATAGAGGAGAACTGAATTATATTCATACCAAGATGTTCTTGATTCCTCCAGGGAGACAAGCTCTTCTTGATAGCTTTGCCTTGCTCTACTACTACTAAACTAGAGAGAACAAGTATGAAATGTGAGGTGTAGTGCTCCAAATGTTGGTGTGTCTTGAATGATGAAGGAGGACCATCTATTTATAGCTAGAGTAGGGGCAGTTTGGCGTCTCTAAGTTTGGAAGGAGGTGAACCGCCCTTGGGAAACCGCCTAGGGCACCGCCTCCGAAGACTGGGCCCGGAGGCCCCACCAGGGGGGCGGCCGCACCCGGGGGCGGTCGGTCCCCTCGCTGGGCCCGTTGGCCACCGCCTTCTGGTGGTCGGTTGCTCCCTGGGCCTGGACCTCCCCCGTGGTCACGGATGGATCCAGTTCAGTTCTTAGGTGGGCTTTTTTGTTTGGTTTGCGCCTTTTCTGAATACGCTTTCCGGTCGTGCGCTTTCTTGTGAATTTTATGTATTTCCACGTGTCAGACCTGCAAGTTATGTATACAACAAAACTCGTGGAAATGTTAGATAAAAGCCCTACTTTCTATTTGTTTTTAGTATTAAAATGATGTTGTATTTTAGTTGCTAACTGACCGCCAACAACGCTACTGCTGGAGGAGCTTTTCTGTCACTCACCATTGAGCAAGCTACCACCCTTGTGGAGAAGATGGCATCCAACCAGAGTTGGAATGAAGAACGAGCCCCGACCCGCAAGAGAGTAGGAATGTACTAGCTCAAGGAGACCGACATGATTTCTGCCAAGATAGACCTGCTGATGAAGAAGCTAGATGACTGAGCCAATGACAAGAGAGAGGTCAAGCATATTCATGATGCCTATATGACATGTGAAGAGTGTGGAGGCACTGGCCACTCAGGTCACAGCTGTCCGGAGATTCAGGAGGATGTGAACTACGTCAACAACAACAACAACTATCGTCCACAGAATCAGAACTGGAATCAGAACCAAGGTTGGAATCAGCAACAGAGACTTAACTACCAAGGTAATTACTTCGGTAATTACCAAGGCAACAACTTCAACACACCGTTGAGAGATCTAGTCTCTGGGCAGACCAAACTACTAGATCAAATTTCCAAGAAGCTTGTCTCCAATGACAAGTTGCTAGAAACCATCAACAACAGGATGGATGGTTTTGCCTCTGCTATCAAGAACCAGCTCAGCTTCAATAAAATGCTAGAATCCCAAATAGCTCAGCTGGCGTCCTCTATCCATCCAGCCAATAAAGGAAAGATTTCAGGCCAACCAGAAGAATTAGAAACTGCAAATCTAGTGGATATCTTCAATACAAGATGGTACCATGCAGAGCATCGGTCCAAGGGATGTAATGATGATTCTCTGCCAGAGAAGAAAGGAGACCCAGGAAGACCCGTCATACCAATAGCCATTGGTCAACACGCCTTCGAGGAAGCAATCTGCGACTTTGGCGCAAGCGTCAACATTATACCCAAGGTGATCTATGAGAAGATCCATGGAGATGCACTCCTATACACCAACATGTGGTTGCAGCTAGCAGACCAGTCACTCTTCTATGCAAAGGGGATCCTCGAAGATGTGTGTGTACGAGTTGGACACTCGTATGTACCTGCTGACTTTGTGGTAGTTGAGACAGGAGGAGATGAGAAGTCACCAATCATTTTGGGATGACCATTCCTTAGCACCGCCAAGGCTATCATTTATGTCGATAGCACCAAGATCTGTTTCACTATCAGGGGAAGCAAAGAAAGATTTAGCTTCAAGAACAAGACACTGGAAAGTCCAGCCCATCCACAGAAGCCGTACATCTATGAAGACAAGCCTGTGCAAAAGAAGACAAGCAGAAGGAAGAACAAGGCTAGGCGGACTCACACTAAAGCTGTGAGGATGATCAACTTAGTTCGAGCTGAGTATGATCACCTTCTGGTTGCACCAAGCCCAAGCTAGACGATCTAGGAGTACCGACGATCGACTGCACAATCAACCAGAAGATCTTCTACAAGACCTTCTGTGACACAGGATCAAGTGTCAACATAATGGCCAAGGTAACTTATGAATTTCTATTTGGCAAGACACCCTTGTACTCTACCTACATGCAGCTGCAGATGGTGGTCCAGACGTTCAAATTTCCTAAGGGGATCGCTAAAGACGTTATGCTAAAGATTCGAGATCATTATGTCCCCACTGACTTCTTGGTCTTGGACATGGGAGAAGAAGAGTATGATCCACCGCTCGTACTTGGAAGACCGTTCCTCAATACTACAAGAGCAATTATCTATATGAGATCAGGAGAGGTCCACTTCCAGTTCCACAAGGACAAGGTCCGCTACTATTTCAACAGTTACACAACTTATGAGTAGCCAAAGAAGAACAGGTCAAGGAGGAAACACCGTTCCTCTCAAAAGACCCAAGCACTCAAGGATAGTTGGGAAGATTATAAAGAAGAACTTGAAAGGAATAAGTCCAAAGAAGAGAAGGAAGAAGAGACTATGAAGGATGAGCTCCTAGCTTCAACCTCACCAGCAACATCAACTTCACCAACCAGAAAGGAATGGAGGAAGAAGGAGTCACCTTCCAGCTTATCATCAGAAGTGCAACCAGGGTCAGCTCAACCCGACGATGCACCCCGCAAGGAATGAAGAGACAAGGAGTCCTGTCGGAGGACTATAAACCACCGAACCTTCGCCAAAAGGTAAAAATTGGTACTTATCCATGTTTACTTTCAGCATTGCATTAATATCTCGGTAGTTGCATATTTACTTTCCTGTATTTAAAAGAAAATAAAAATATTTATTGCTTAGCATAATAAAATCTAATAGCCCCATGTGACTAATTTTGTGGCATAGCCCATAAAGACTATTCACCGTGGTGGCACAAAAATAATTTTGCATCTAGGATAGATTTCTGCATCATATTTGATTCCTGCATTTATAAAATTAAAATACCAAAAATATATGGGCACATGAATGTCCACACTTTTTAGAAAAATACCAAAAATATGTGGGCACCTGAAGGTCCACCCATTTAGGGAACTTCCTGTTGGAACTATAAAATCAATCACTTACCATGGAGTGATATTAACCTAACCCCTCTCCATGAGATTTGGTATTCTTGTTGGCAATTAAAGTTTCACAAGAAAATACCGGATCAAAGAGCCAGTCAACCCGACACTCTTACGCTACCGATACACCAGCTCTCAGAAGGATCACTCAACTTGCAACATCAAAGACCCTGTCAAACATCCAGCTTGGGGGAGGGTGTTGGCAATTCTAATGTTTTGACATCTACTAACGTCGCCCAATATAACTTTATAACCTTTAACACTAGGGACGAGATTAGAAAACGTACGGTATTTAATTAACTGATCATTAGCAACTAGCCACTTATCTATTACCAACATTTTTTTAGCATGAACTAGGTTGTCAATCCTAATTATATATGCTAAGAATAAATAAAGGTTTTATATATTATTCCATGTGACTAGGCAGAAATATAAATAAATATAAACTAAGAATAATTCTGCAAGCGGACAGATAATTATACCATTGTAGCATTTTAGCTAGCAGTTCTACCAGGTGTTCGATTTATATTTATACCACTAGGAAGGACTTGGTTAAACTACAATCTATTATATTGATAACCACTATATACAATGAATAAGTGAAATTACCGATGTCATATACTCTACTCATGACAGGTAGTGGTCACAAGATAATAAAGATAAAAAGGGTGATAAGTATGATCAAGCATCATTAATAAAGATAAACATCAGAGTACTTTCGAGTCATAGTAATAGCTAGCCAATGGATAAACTAAGGAATTAATATCTAAGGTAATTCTAATAACTACGTCAATGAATAACTCTAACTAGTGCAATAACATCTAGCAATCATTGTTAGGTTAGTCCTATATCATGATCATATGCAAAGGGCATCATCTCGGAAAGGTATGAAACAGAGTCATCACCCAACTTCGCGACCGTGCCTGCTTGCCTACATATGGGGGGTGGACTACAGAGGAATCAACGTAGCTGTCACCTACGCGAACTACCACACGATCCGGCACATCAGGGTGCACTCGCAGATAAACAAAATATCTAGACACCACGTCTACACATTGTTCATCATCTACCCAACGATCGTTTGGATAAACGCTATACGAGCAACTACATGAATTCAATAAGATCAAACCAACTATACTAGACATATAATTAAAGTAGACAAAGAGTAATGTAATCAAGAACATATGAACTATTAAGAACAATATTTCCCTAATCATAATGAAGAATACAATAATAGAGAAAGAACCAGACTATACCGAACTCTGCGCTCCAGACGATCACCGGGGCTCCAGATCCCGCCGAAGAACTAGATCTTCTCTACTCTCTAATCTAACTAGGCTAGAACTATAAACTAGAAGGCTCTTGATGAACTAGTAGGCTCTTGATGGGTTGAAGTCTTGTTGCCTTTGATGAATGATTGGTTGATGCCTCCAGAGGGGTCTGCCTCTCTATTTATAGCCCGGTGGGATGAACGTGTGCCGTAGGATCAAACCGACTTAAACATAGGGCTGTGATGACTCCTAAGAGGTAGCGGAAGAAGACTCCAGAAGGCGGGGCCAAATCCTAGCCGGGGGCGCCAAGGTGGGGCTGGGGCGCCAGCCGGCCCCACCTTGGCGCCGGCTGGCCCTACCCTGGTAGGGTGTGGGCCCCGGTCGCTTTGGGTGTGTTTCAGAGGCTTCTAGTGTTCCGATGATGATGTTTCCTTCGTGGTTACGTTTCGTGATAATTATGCACTTTAATCCCTCTTTTATGCTTTTCTGGAATAACCCCTAGAAAATACAGAACATGCAAAACTCGTGAAAATTGTCAGTTAAAACCCTATATTAGTATGTTTTCATGTATCCTTTTATGTCTAAAGTTCTAATAAAAGTTAACGTTATCGACCGTCAACAACTCCCCCATGCTTACCTTTTACCAGTCCCTTGGCAAACAAACTAAGCCTAATTACTAATGTATTTGGTTCAGGAGTTGCTACAATGCTTTCATTCTTTTCAAGTAGACATGCTTTCAAACAGAAATTCTCCTTAAGATTAGACAATAACTACTCTAACCTTCAGACTTACTCGTTTTACCTTTAACTATGGAGCTTTACAACCCTCGCATAAATCTTGAGCAATTGAAAGATAGAAAAATTAAGTCAAGCACTATGTCTCAAATTCTTCACAGTACCAGTATTCCGGAGTTTTGCAAGTTTTTGAAATAAAACTCAGAGCTTAATTGTATGACACCCTCAAGTCTCTCAGTATATATGGTATTTGTGGATCTCACTTAAGGCATTTATGTTATGCCTTCCTATAACTAAGATTATAGTGGAGCTCATAGGAGTGGCAATAACAAGGTTTAAGTATACTTACAATTCATATGTTGTAAAGTCAAACAATGGATTCACAGAGAATCGAGGCACACAATCAAACCAAGATGTGCATGTGTATGGAATATGGTGGATAGGTGTATATGTGAGTGGCTAATTCTAATTCTACTTATGCTCTCTGGAAATGATTCACTCTCCTTTGGAACTTGGAGGAAAACATGGGCTATCTTTATTCTTTCTGTTTCTCTTTTTTCTTCTTTTTTTCATTCGGGAGGCGGGCATCTAGTACCCATTGTTTTAATGCTGGGACACTTGTCCATCTTTTACTCCCTTTTTTTATACTTTTGCATAGCCACATGCATCCAATACATGATTTGGAGAGATAACAATAGTGAATACTTAGAGCATTTATAACAGGGCTGTCCTATGGGGTTTACATATTTTTGGTGTTCACTCCCAGTGCAGGAGAAAACATTTTTACGATGAACATCGATGGAACTGGAAATGGTTGCGATTACTCCCAGGGTAGGAATAATGCATGTGTGATGAAGTGTGTACGTGATCTTAGTTTTAAAAGCATGACAAGACTCTCATATGATATTCAACAAAGGTTGAATAAACTCAATGCAAAGCAAGCAACATGAATGTGCAAAAGTTTCCTCTAAATGTATAATATATGACTTTGGTAGGAATTCACATTTTGTCATACAAGAGCTCATCATGTAGATTTTAAGTTTTCAAAAATAAATCTCCAGAACTTAATAATGTTAGGAATAAGATAAATAGTAGCTCAACCTTCATAAATCATATCAATCAATTACCTAGACTTAGCTCAAGCATATGCCTCCACAAGTTTCAGGTTCAGAGTAAATTCTCAGATTAAAACAGTAGTATCCAAAACTCAGGAGAATCTAAGTTTGACAACTAGGCACTTAAAATGAATTATGCAAGAGCAACTATTCATCATCTCCAAAACAAAATTTTAGTGTTCATCAATTTTTAATTTAGTTCTAGCCTAGGCTGACTCTAAACAAACTCTAATATATAGCTAAATATTTATTTGGTTTTCAAATTTTATCTTACTAGCTAACTTACGTGAAAAACCGGTATAGTAATAATGATAAGAATAATAGTGTGGGAAACTGATACTTAGCTGGACTTAAAATGGAGGGCGCCCTCCCCCAAGCTTGATGTTTGATAGGGTCTTTGATGTTGTAAATTGAGTGATCCTTCTGGGAGCAGGTGTATCGATAGCGTAGAGGTGTCGGGTTGACTAGCTCTTTGATCTTGTATTTTCCTATGAAACTCAATTGCCAATAAAAATACCAAATCTCATAGAAAGGGGTTAGGTTTAATACTACTCCATGGTAAGTGATTGATTTTATATTTCCAGCAGAAGCTTCCTAACTGAGTGGACCTTCATGTGTCCACATATTTTTGGTATTTTTAGATTTTCTTATGATACTATGGTGTATTTTGTGATTATATAAAACAGACTCAATAAGCGCATAGGTATAATTACCTGATAACTAGGGGATGCTCCTCCCCCAAGCTTGATGTTTGCAATACTTGGTGCTTGAATGTTTCTCAGAGGGAGCTAGTAGTAGTCCTGGTGGGGGCCACTAATAGACTCTCTCCTTAGTCATAATATTATTCCTGCATAGTTATACTTCAACAAGAAACCAAAACTCGATGCTCGAATTATCAAGGGGTTAGCGGTCAGCCAACGAGCACTTTGATTATTCTTTGAGTTGATTTTAATTAATAGATTTTAGCAGAATTCTAATAGGATTCTCTTTTTGGGGTTTTTCTAAGTTTCTTATGTAGCAATAAAAAAAATGTATGCATGCCATATATGTTTTTTATGCCTCCACAGAGAATATTCATTCCCCTGGGGCTTAGGATTTTCATAATGCAATAAGGTAAATACAAATACCACTACCATTTTGTTTTTATTTTTATGCCACCACACTAAATGTGCCTACAGGGTTACCATAAGTTTATTCACATGGGACTTTAATATTTATGATGCAGTAAATAAAGCAGTAAATATTTTTATTGTTTTATTTTTAATATGCAAAAATGATTGTACTAATAAATGTGCTAAGCAAAACTACTAATGAATGCTAACTTAATTAGATAATTACCATTCTAACCTTATGGCTAGGGTACGAAATTTAAAGTCTACCGATAGGACTTAGATAGAGGAGAGTACTTAGTCAGTAGGTTCATCGTCTGAGGTTACCTCAGTCAATTCCCTATTTTGCGGTGGCGTAGCAGGTGCTTCTTCTTTCTCCTTCCATCTCTTTTCTGTCTCTTCTGCTTCTCTCTTTTCTAGCTCTAGCTCTTCCTTGTATGCTTCTCTTGATTCTTCGTCTCTCTTCATCCACTCTTCTACTTGTGCCTGGATCTCTTCTTTCTCTGCCTTAGCAATCTGGTCCATCCTCTCAGCTTCTGCTGACCACTCACTCCAGCGTGGTGCTTGTACGGCTTCTTCTTGCTTCTTGTAGCAGTCTTCATACTTCACAATCTTACCAGGGAACTCCTCCCATCCACAGTGAGGCTGGGCAGCCTGACGGCGGGCTTGGTGTCTTCTCCTGTTGCATTGCTTCCTGTTCTGCTCATGGTTAAGATGTGTTCTAAATTGACAGCGTACCTTTCCAGTGGGTAGGTTAAAGTGGATCTGTCCAGACCCGATGTAAATGATAGCATTGGCGGTGTAGAGGAATGGTCTTCCCAAAAGAATAGGCGATTCATTGTCTTCCTGCATGTCAAGAACTAGAAAATCTGTGGGTACATATTTATCTTGAATTCTTACCATTATGTCCTTAACTATGCCTTCAGTGAATCTCAGTGATTGGTCTGCCATCTGCAACTGAATATATGTTGGGTATAATGGTAAGTCATCAAATAATTCATCATATACCTTTTTGATCATTACGTTGACGCCTGATCCAGTGTTGTAGACGGTGTCGGGAAAAGTGATGTCTCTGATTGTGCATTCAATGATTGGTACACTTGGGTCACCTTTCTTTATTGGGAATGGTTTCGGGAGGATATGATCATTTTCTGTGTTGATAGCATTGATTAGTTGAGTGGTTTCTTCAGGTACATGTTGGGGCTTGTTCTTCCTCCATCTTCTATTGTTCTTCTTCTTGGGCACTTGTTGTTGTTGCTCTTCTTGTTGATGGAATTGCTTCGGGACTGCTGGATCCTTTAGGATGCGGTTCTTAAACGAGAATCTCTCCTTCTTGTCCTTGATGGAGAAGACAATCTTGGCATGTTCCGCATAGATGATGGCTTTGGTTGTGCATAAGAATGGTCGTCCCAAGATAATGGGTGCCTTCTCATCTCCTTCGGTATCCAATGTAACAGTCAATTGGGACATATGATTGCCCCACTCCGATAATAGCTTCTTCTAGTACTCTCTCGGGGTAGCAAATAGACTGATCTGCAAGCTTCAAACGCATTTCTGTGTACAACAAAGGATCACCTAATATTCTCTCATAGATTACCTTAGGCATTATGTTGACACTTGCGGCGAAATCACAGATAGCTTCTGGAAATCTGTGATATCCTATGGAGATAGGAATGACAAGTCTTCCAGGGTCTCCCATCTTCTCTGGTAATGAGTGATCTATCCACTATATATCTGCAGGCTCAGTTTGGTATTGTGTTATATTGTGAATATCAACAACGTTAGCAGTTTCCAAATCTTCCGGCTGGCCTGGAATCTTACCTTTCTCAAATGGAGGGACAGCAGCAGCAAGCTGAGCTAATTGTGATTCTAATATTTTATTAAAGCTGTGTGTTGGCGGTCCTTAACAACCAAAATATAACATCATTCTAATACTAAAATTAATATAAGGTAGGGCTTTTATCTAACCCTTCCACGAGTTTTGTTGCACATGTGACTTGCAGGTCAATCACGTGGAAATGCATAAAAATCACCGGAAAGCGCACTTTCAGAAAACATATTTAGAAAAGGCACAAATCAAGAATAAAAGAGAAAAGCCCATCAAAACATCAAACGGGATCCATCCGTAACCGCGAGGGAGGCCCAGGCCCAAGGAGCAACCGACCACCCGAAGGCGGTGGCCAGTTGCCGCCTCCCAGGGATCGACCGCCCACGGGGGCGGCCGGCCCCCAGATGGCACTTTCCGGGCCTAGTTTCAGTGACAATGCTCACGGCGGTTCCCTGAAGGCGGTTTCACCTCCTTCCATATTTATCAATGCCGAAACTGACCTGTAGAGCTATAAAATGAGGCCCTCACCCCCTCCATGAGAAAGAACATGAAACAATAGAGAAGAAGAAGGGAGTACCACCATTTTCCATTAGTGTAGCTTCTAGCTAGGCTAGTATAGGGTTAGAGAGAGAGATAGAAGCTTGAGAAGTGATAGCGGGATCAAAGCAGTTCTATCCTCGGGTGGACGAAGTGCCGGACCTGTCGGCTCTCACATCCAACTTGTACCTCTACAACCATCTTGCTGCTTGAAGTAAGAGGTTTGTGATACATTCTAGTTTTGATTCATTAAGTAAGTTACTTTTTAAAGCTACTTGTTTGGGGGATCGTCTCTCGTCCTTTGGACGGGTGCTCTAGTTAGAGGACTCCTGATAGAGACGGAAGTTCCTGGCCATCGCTAGAGTAGTAGTCGCCTTCGTAGATGTGGTGTCTAAGTTGGGGTCTACCTTCGTATGTTGTGCGCGCCCACGGGCAGAGGGGTAGGTGGCAGGTGGTGACAGCCCTGTCCACTCGTATCTGAACTCCCCCACGTTCGGCCACGGAATAGCGCTGATACTGGTATCGGCTGGCAGACTAGCTGCATCAGTGGGCCTGAAGCAAACAAGTAGTGGGAAAGTAATCTTCACTTAGTGTTTCCAGCCTTAGTGTATCCTCTCCACCCAAGTTAACCCTCCTATCTTTTCTAGGGTCAGCTAGCTAAGAGACCTTTAACTTAAGCCGTTCCTTTGGGAAAATACGATACCCTGAATACTTCCGGGTGAAGTGCTACAACGGTACTTCTGTGCGCTTGCGGATTTTCCTGCTGTCGCTAAGAAGAGCCAACACTGTGCTGGTTCTTTATAGCAGAAGCAAAGGTATTGTTGGCGCAAAAAGTGGTTCCCTAAGCCCAACACACCAGCGAAGCTAGAAATGACCCTTGAGGCAGTAAAGCTCTCGCAGATCCAGCTAGCTTCGAACCCGGTCTGAAAGTGTCAGTAACACCCAAGCGTGCCAGTCAATTTGACCTGCAATTGACAAGGAAAAAGATAGTAATCAGTAATCACAGGGCGGAACTAACCGGTGTGTCCAGGTAGTTCCAACTGTATGGCACGAAGAGCCGATGTAATGAGAGATCGACTAGAAAGCCGATTCCATTATGATATGAACCGATTGTAGCGAAACATGCATTATAACTCAAGTTAACCGATTCAGACATGAATTCAATGACATATACTTGCATTAGATGGGAATATGCTATAAAGATGTAGTCACAACAAGCTGACATGATCATAAGATGTCTCAATGTAAAACAAGAAGAAATCGGCTATTTCAGCTGATTTAGTGTATACGAGTAACATACAAGCCTATAAAGCAAACAATGTTTCAACTCTCCGGCTAGTAGATCTAAATCACAATCTTGCAACAGTGGAGATCGAGCGGATCGAGGCAGTCATGATGAAGTTGCAACTTAGATCCGTTAACCTTTGAATCTAGACAAAGTTTATTTTATTACTTGAGTGCGACCCGTATCTAATCTAGATCCAAAATACAACCGGCTGGTGCAAAGCATTCTATCTTGTCAATATAAAACGAATGGCAAACATAATTCGTTGAACATATAGATCTATTAGATATAAGCCGACGCATATGGATCAAGACGGGCAAATTGATGATTGCTTTAAATAATAAACAATAAACATAAGCAACATCGGTAACTTAATGAATCCAGCTAAACTGCCAAATTTAACTAGAGCCGATAACTAATCCATGCATGCAAACCATCTCAATCTATAGCCTGTCTACCAGATGACATTAACTAATAGATTAATCAAGCAAACAAACACGAATCGATAACTAATCCGCGCGTGAAAACCGTCCTAATCTGTATCTCGTCCACCGGATGACGGTTAACACAGATTGATCGGGTAAACCAGCGTGAATCATCCTTGACTCACTATGCTTCCCGCGTCCACCGGATGACGCCAAAGAAACAGAGCTTAGTAAGGACCCTGGTCCGCCATGCTTCCACGTCCACCGGATGACGCTAAAAAGACATAGTTTAACAGGGGGTTGACGATACTTACAAGCAAGCCTGCGTCCACCGGATGACACCCAGCCTGGATGAAGTAACTCGTCGGACTCGACTGACTCAAGGGTTTGTTGGCCGGAGCCGAAAATTGTGTTGTATTGATGTTGTTGATTCTTTTACAATGGCTGAGGGCTTATATTTATACCCTGAGCGTAGCTAGAGTCCTAATCGAATTACAACTCATTAATAGATAAGGAAACCAACAAACTATCCTATATCTAAGGTAACTTGGAGTCCCAACTTCCCTTTCATAACGGACTCCGATCGTGATCGCATCTTGGTAGTGCGGACTCTGGACGACGTCATCAATACCGACGCTGCGCGCCTCCTGTCACCTTCGCCCGATAACCGATTCACCGTTCAATCGGCTATTTTCCTTCCTTCCGCTGGACGGAATCTGCTTCCGAGATCGGTTATCCTCCTCCGGTATCGGCTATCGGCTTCCAGCCCAAAATTTGGTGTTAACACATGCCCCCCAATTTTGGAATAAACTGGTTTATTCCGAAATTAGCGCTTGAGCCTTCAAATAGCCAAAACGCAGCTTCCCTCTCGGCACTTCAAACTTTCGCACCAAAATGAAACCCTAAACCGTCGCAACTTCCACCACGGGCTCCAATCCGCCGCTGTTAATTTTGATTCCCCGCCGCCAGCTTCGATTCGTCACCGTCAAATCACTCCCGAGCTAATGGTGACTCCTTTCGAGATCCCTGAGGTATCAATTTCATCGATCCGCCCCCTGATTTGTGAATCCCTCTTCAACCTCACTGAGTACGAGTTTCAAATCCAGGTGCTGAGGAATGATATTCTGATTCCACTGAAGGACATCCCCAATACCTACTATCTGGGCCCGATGGGCGATCCAATCCCCAAAGACTTCATCATTCAAGAAACCAACCAGCTCCCATTCCGAAGCTCCATGATGGGCGCCTCCTCTTGGCCAAATCTTTCAGAAACAGGCCAAGCGCACCTGTTGGGTGGAGGAACTGGTTCCGTCGCGTCACAGCGAAGAAGCGCGCTGACTGGGAGATGCACCACCTGAGCCAATGTCTTGACCTATCATTATCAGAGATGACAAGGAATGAGCCGCTCCTGATCGCTGCCAGTCATTTTTGGTCCAACTCCTTGAATGCTTTCGTGTTCGGAGACGGTCCAAAAACCATTACCCTGGGCGATATCCATATGCTCACCGAGCTTCAGATTACTGGATCATATGATTTCTGGGATCTTTGTTCCAGTGGCAAGAAGAACCCGTATTTCCCGAAGCTGGACACATACAAAGGATGGAGTGGTTATATTCAACACCACCAGAAAAGCTCTTCTTCTGTCAGCGAGAAAGAACATGTCGCATTCTTGACCATGTGGCTTGAAAGATTCGTGTTCTGTGGCGCCACTACCGGGCCAGCATATCCTTATCGGGTCTTAGCAGAGAAACTAGCTCAAGGGCACTCCATCCCCCTGGGTAAACTCTTGTTGGGTGCAGCATACAGGCTTATGAGCCGGGTATTCAGTTCCTTGATCATAGGTGAAGAAGTGCAATGCATAACAGGCCCTTGGTGGCTAGTACAGCTATGGCTCAACCTGTACCTGCATAAGCTGGTAAGGACACAACTCCAAGGCCTCAACTTTCCATCCACCGAGTATTCAGAGGAGGAAGACCCAAAAACCAGAGGCTGTCAAAGTTTTGATGAAGCTGCCTCTGCCATAACCATCTCAACCTCAAAGGGCAATATGCTGGAAACATTATACAGGGGCTTGGGACCAAATGTTACTACCTGGTTCCCTTATGAAGATGAAGATGAATTTCCAGCGCCCTCCAGCTTCAAATTCAACAATGGGTGCTCTGATGACGAGGCTATCAGTATCTTGAACGCAATCATCAAACCCTGTGCCTTGCCAGCAGACTTCAAGCACCTTCAGAGCGCAAGCGGCAAGGCAACTAGCTATCCTTCTTATGAATTCTATCATCCAAACATAGCAGCAAGACAGCTAGGTTTCGGCCAATTGCCCCCTCGGCTCCCTTTTTTGAATACACTGAAACCCAGGGAGAACATTACAGAGCACCTTCAGGCTGTCAGAATCTTTCAACTTGGGGCAAACCTGCCCATATTCTCGCCAAAGCCGTGGAATCAAATCTGCATCGCTCATCAGAGTTTTGACGATTGGTGGCAACAATGGCACGCTCACTTGTTCTGCCAAACCGTCCACGACAAATGCAGTCCTGGATTCAAACTTCCAATCTCCCCGAGCAATAAGTGTTCTCAGCCGATTCCAATAAAAAACGGCTTTATTCAAACATGTTACTTAACAGATATTTCTCGCAGGACCCATCATCCAATCCACCAAAGCGAGTGGAATACTATCTACCTTGTCCAACAGCAAGACTAGGCTCCCGAGCGCCAACGCTGAGACAATTAATGGCAGGCCCTGCTGTACTGACCTCCCCTTCTGCTTCAAAACGACCAGCTGCATCCCAGCTCCAAAAGCAAACTCCCAAGAAACGCCGATCGATAAGAAAAATTCAGGTACCCAGTAGCATTTTTCCTTTACTTCAGTACGCCCCGACTCTTAAATCGGCTTTCTACCAGGTGAATCCCCAACCAACTCAAGGTACCTTGGGAGAGAAATAGGCCGAAGAACCACCAGAATCTACCGGCCATGAGGAATCAGCTACTCAAGAAGAAGGGATCCGGGAAGAAGGAGCAAAAACTCAGGTACTACTCACTGGGTTCTTCTTTCTTAAATGTCCTAATTGACCAAATTTTCTTTTCAAAAATACAGCCGAACAGCCCTTTCGAAGAAATCTGGGCGAATCTTGAAGAAGAGGAGTTGCCCCCTGAGAGGAATCCAGGTAACTCCTAATCGGCTGTTAGCAATTATCCTTGCTTCCATACTGTTCTTACTTCTGGTTTGCAGAAACCCAACTACCTGAGGCAGTGACAACCGAGGATCCGCATGCCGCAAAAGATACAACCGCTTTAGTCGAACAAACAGCATCGGCATCAACTCTACAACCTTCAAGCCCCATTCAGGTATCCCATCTCTGCCAGAAAACAATTAATCTATATTGTACCTTTTTTGATGAGAGAATGTATGCACTGTAGGCACCGAAGCCTTTGTCTCCTAGCTTTCCATTCGACATAGAAGAGTTCTGTGATAAAGATGAACTGGCCTCCTCCTCCGAGAGACTTTCAGAGCCAGATTTCAAGAATCGGCTAAGTGCACTGTTACCCCATCTAGAGGGTGATCTAGTCGCTCTGGCCTCGAATCCCGATCTGGTTGATCAAATAATGGACCTCATCCAGCAGCAACCCAATCTGTCAGTCTTGAAGTCCCTACAAAGACTTGATGATCTTAAAGTCACAGCATCAGGGATTATCACTGCTCACAAGAACCTGGCAGAGCTTGAACAACTAAGGAGCAACAAATCGACCAACAGACAAGAAGCCACCGGATTAGCCGATCGAGCCAGGTTGCTGAAGTGCTCCATCAGTACGGCCAAAACAGAACTGGAGACATTGAAAACAAGGTGAGACTAGCTGAGAAAAGAATTGGAAGCAGTTGAATCGGCTATCAGTGAGCGCGAAATCACTATCTCCACCAGCACGATCGAGCTCTCCCAGAAAAAGAAGGAAATCAGCAGCTTGATCGTTGCGGACAGAAAGTCATGCCAACGCCTAAACTTGTTGCAGTTCACTGAAAACCGAGATCAACAACTGCTGCAGGCTGGCCACGCGCTCCGTGCTAAATTAGTAGATTTGATTCAATCCTTATTATCTTTGTAATATGATGGGTATACTGCTTGGCATGTGCTGTTCACCCTGAATTTGACAACTCAGCCTGATCTGCATTTAGATTTTACACCTTAATACCGACTTTGTCTTGCTTCGCACTGACTCTGTTCAGCCTGATATACTTCTGTATGCGAATCGGCTTTCGAATTGCTTTGTACCTTAGAATCAATCACATAGCCTGACCTGTTCTGCATATGAATCGGCTTCCAGGCGTACTTCTTAGTATCGGCTTTGTTCGGCTTTCCTTTGGAACTAACCCCTCAGCCAGATCCATCACGAATCGGCTTGTGGGTACTCACAATAGGATCGGCTAAAACAGCCTAACCCAAAAAACCGATCGGTGTGCAACCATTAATGGCGGCGTTTTGTCTCCCTGATTCGGCAACTGTTCCGGATTCAAGAAACGTGGATTAACTGCAACCTAAAATCCGCCGTGCCGTCTCACTTCCCAAAGAAACTGCCTCGGTGCCCGTGTTGTCTTATAAATAGTTGGCAGACTTGAGGCAATTATCACACTCCATCGTATCCGTCTCGCCGACCAACTCTCCCGGCCGCCTCCTTGTATCCACTTCGCTTCCACTCTCAATCCTTGTTTACGACCATGGCCGGCGATGGAAACCATAGGAAGCGCCCGGCGTCTGAGCCCGTCGACGGCGATGAGATGGAACGGAGTATCCGCCGCATCTGGGCCAGCGTCGCCCGAATCGAGCAGACTTTGGGGTAAGTTCAACCGTCAGCCTACCATCTCCTCGCTGTTTCTATCTGATTTGATCTGTTTCTGCAGTCACCAACCATCTCTTGTTAGCGGCATTGCTGGCTCCTTAGCCGGCCTGAACAACCCTGCCCCCGGTGCTGATCCTCCTCGGGCAGCCCCGGCGGATGGTGACGCCGTTCCTGCAACTGGGACGGCGACCCCGAAAACCCCCGCTGCTGGTTACGCCGCCGGGCCCTCTGCTCCTGTAAGGGCTCCAATCAGGCGTATGATGCAAGTCAGCGGACGGGGAGTCCATAGCAGGTATCTTATTCTCCCTTTTCGTCGATCTTTAAATCTGGTTAAGTCTGGGTGCCTGATCTGATGGTCCCTTTCAGCCAACGTCTCCCGCTCCATCTTCCTTCCGGTGCACCGATCGGCGCCAGTTCCTCGGTGCGTCGCACGGCGCCACAACCGAACCTCCCTCACGCTCCGGCTCGCAGCACCACCTCCGGAGCGGAATCGAACTCGGAGTCATCTTCGAGTTCCCGCGACTCCTACACCGCCGCCGACGGCCGCCACTTCCACCATGAGATGGTGCGGTATCGCAACCTCTACTCCGAGGCTACCAAAGAGGCCGGCCGGCTGGATAAGGAGAACGAGGACCGGGCCGTCGCGCTCGTTGCCGCCAACATTGATTTGGTGGAGGCGCGGGCCAACCTCACGGAGTCGCAGGCCGTCGTGGCAGGTAATCTCTCGTTTTGTCTGACAGTATGCACGGCTTGTTTCCAACACTGACCTTCCTTGTTTGTGCAGCTCTGATAGCACAGCTGCATGAACTGCGCGCGGCTGCGTCGAGCGTCACCGACGTCCTGCACGCGCGGGGGCAAACGCAGTTAGAGCAGCTTGCGGACGTGCACCACCGCGTCCGCCAGGTGGCAATGAGTGGCGTCCGTCACGGTGCCGCGGGAGCTCTGGCCGCCGCCCAGATCAACTCCAGCATCGTGCTGGAAAACATAGAACCGGGGATTCAGGCAGGCCAAGACATGGAGGAGTTCGGCACGCTGATGGCCACTTTCGCCTCTCATGCCGACGGTCTCTCCGTGTCCATCGACGCCGAGGACGTAATCCGGGATGGCGTCAATAATCCAAACTAGATTGTATTAGGCATTTTGATGTATATGATACTTCTGAACTCGTTATGCCCGAAACAATCCAATTTGCAAGACTATATATATTTTTATTTTTGCTCTAAAGGCGACGCTTATCGCATCGGCTGTTACGCCCCATCGAGGGTATTTCATTTTTGTGCTAAGGACGACTCGTTACTACGACGTCGGCCATTTTTGTCCTGAAGGCGACCCGCTTGCACGGCATCGGCTATTAGAGCCGGATTCACATGAATCGGCTATTATCCCCCAACTGGGATGCTAGGGTAGTATTTCTTCAGATGCTTCCCGTTGATGGCTCTGGCGAGTCTCCGCCCTTCCAAGTCTTCAAGGATATAAGCATTACCCGGAGCGCATTCCACCACACGATACGGGCCTTCCCAGTTTGGTGACCATTTACCGAATCGGCTATCTTTGGTACCAATAGGTAGAATGACTTTCCATACTAGCTCTGATTCGGTGAAGCTCTTGCTTTTTACCTTGGTGTTGTAATACTTGGCCACCCGTACCTTATTCTTTTCAATGTATTCCAAAGCCCTAAGCCGATGACAGTGCAAATCCTCTAAACTATCCATCATAATGTCTTTGTATTCACCGGCTGTAAGCTTGTTTTGCAACGTGACACGCCGTGTCTCAGACTGAATCTCCCATGGCAAAACAGCAGTGTGTCCATAGACTAGCTCATAAGGTGAAGCCTTGATTGACCCATGCTGTGCCATGCGATATGCCCACAGTGCCTCGCTCAAATGCAAATACCATTTTCTGGGGTTTTGCTCAATCTTTTTCTTGATGACCTTGATCAAAATTTTATTAGAGGCTTCTGCTTGTCCATTGGCTTGGGCGTAATATGGCAATGAATTATAAATCTTGATGCCCATGTCGTCAGCAAAGGTCATAAACTCCTCTGAAGTGAACATTGTCCCCTGATCGGTTGTGATCGTCTGAGGTATGCCGAACCTGTAAATAATATGCTCCTTCACAAATTCGATCACGTCAGCTGAAGTGGCGTTCCTCAAAGGAATGGCTTCTACCCACTTGGTGAAGTAATCAGTCGCCACCAAGATCCACTTGTGACCCTTGCTCGATGGTGGGTAGATTTGGCCGATTAGATCAATACCCCATCCCCTAAACGGCCACGGTTTAATTATAGGATTCATAGCAGAGGCTGGAGACTTTTGTATATTTCCAAACTTCTGGCATTCTTGACACCCTTTGTAATATTTGAAACAATCTTCCAGCATCATAGGTCAATAGTAACCAGTCCTCCTGATGATCCACTTCATCTTGTGAGCTGATTGATGTGCACCGCAGACTCCATCATGTACTTCGCTCATCAGCTTTACTGATTCCTCTACCCCCAGGCATTTGAGCAGCACTCCTTCAACAGTCTTATAATACAACTGACCATCCAACAACACGTACTTGGTGGCTTTGTACCTTAGCTTTCTGCTGACCCGTTGTGAAGGATTTGCCAGGTAACCTGCTATCTCGCCCCTCCAGTCGTCAGCTGATTGCTCGCTGTTACAAATCTCCTGCATCGGTCGATAACCCGACGCGTTCTGCGCCAGCCGATTAGCTTCCTGGTTCTGGGCCCTGGGAATGTGACAGAGAGATACCGTCATGAACTTCTTGATGAGAGCCTGGCACTGATCATAGTAGCCTCTGAGTATCTCGTCTTTACATTCATACAAGCCCAGCAATTGGTTGATGACTAGTTGTGAATCGCCAAATACTTCAACTGCATCGGCTTTTGCTTCATGCAGAAGCTGAAAACCTTTCCACGCGGCTTCATATTCAGCCTGATTGTTTGTGACAATCGGCCCTATCTGGAAAGCATACTCAAAACGCATACCCCGTGGTGAGATGAGCACTACTGCGGCGCTACCACCTTGCTTGCACGAAGAACTGTCGAAAAACATAGTCCATGGCGCTATATCCGCTACATTAACCGTTCCTCCGTGATGCTGTGTAATGAAATCGGCTATCGCCTGACCTTTGACCGCCTTAGCCGATTCGAACCTCAAGTCAAACTTTGAAATCGCCAGGATCCATTTGCCGATCCAACCATTTAAAATGGGCATCGAAAGCATGTGCTTGATGACATCCTCCTTGGACACCACCACACATTCTGAGGCAAGCAGGTAGTGCCTCAACTTGGTGCATGAATAGAATAGGCACAAGCACAACTTCTCGGTCGGTGTGTATCTTGTCTCAGGGTCAAGGAGTCGCCTGCTCAGGTAGAAGACTGCTCTCTCTTTCCCTTCAAACTCTTGAAAAAGGGCCGATCCAATGGTATGGCTTTCGGCCATCACGTACAACTTAAAAGGCTTCCCTGTCCGTGGCGGTACTAAGACAGGGGGAATCTTCATGTATTCTCTGATTTCGTCAAAAGCCTTCTGTTGCACGTCACCCCATTTGAACCCTTGATCATTCTTGAGCTTCAACAATGGTGAGAACGGCAGCACCTTCTCTGATAAGTTGGCAATGAACCTTCTGATAAAGTTAACTTTACCAAGTAAAGATTGTAATTCTTTCTTGTTGGTTGGAGGTACGAGTTCATCGATTGCCTTCCTACTCTTGCTGCCGATCTCTATCCCTTTGCGGTGGACCATGAATCCCAGAAATTCGCCAGCTGACACGCCAAACGCACACTTGTTAGGATTCATCTTCAGACCATGTCGCCTTGTGCACTCCAAAGTGGTCCCACCAGGCGTGCCAAAAAGTGTGTTGGCGCAGAAAGTGGTTCCCTAAATCGGCCAGGTGATCTTTATTGCTCTTGGATTTCACCACCACATCATCTATATAAATTTCAACGACTTTGCCGATCAACTTGTGAAATATATAATTCATAGCTCTCTGATAAGTTGCACCGTCATTCTTCAAACCAAACGTCATGACCACCCATTCAAACAAACCAAGCGCACCAGGGCACCTGAAGGCGGTCTTCGGGATGTCTTCATCAGCCATAAAAATTTGATTATAACCAGCATTGCCATCCATGAAGCTAATAACTTGGTGCCCAGCAGCCGAGTCTACCAACATATCGGCTACTGGCATAGGGTAGCCATCCATCGGTGTAGCTCTATTTAAATCCCTGAAGTCAATACAGACTCGCAATTTACCATTTTTCTTATACACGGGGATGATGTTCGATATCCACTCGGCATATCGGCAAGCTCCAATGAACTTGGCTTCTAACAGCCTCGTGATTTCGGCCTTAATGTCGGGTAGAGCATCTTCTCTAAAACGACGTGGAGGCTGCTTGTGTGGCCGAAACCCTGGCTTGATAGGTAGCCTGTGCTCAACAATAGATTTGTCCAATCCAGGCATCTCATAATATTCCCAGGCGAAACAATCTTTGTACTCCTTCAACAGTTGAATTAGCTCCTGCCTGAATTCCGGGTCTAAATTGGCGGCAATAAACGTCGGCCTTGGTCTATCGCCGGGTCCAACATCCACTTCTTCGAGCTTGTCGGCCGACGTGAATCCTTGCCCCAACTTACCCTCTGTGCTGTCGATCAGATTCTCCATTTAATAAAAAGACTCAGAGCCGATTGCCCTGATTGGCTGTTGACTCTCATCGCTGACCTTGATGGAGCCTCCTTCCCAAGCCTTGCCAGAGAAACAGTCATGATTCCCAGCTTCCTAGTATGTGGCATCCGCCGTCGCCACGCTGACCGAGTCATCGGCCGGGACCACTTCGACCTCATCGCCATGCCACTGAATGAGGCACTGATGCATGGTCGATGGTACGCAGCAGTTAACATGAATCCAGTCGCGTCCGAGTAGCAAGCTGTAGGCACCTTTACTGTCGATCACAAAAAAGGTGGTAAGCAGTGTCTTCTTCCGCACTGTTAGCTCGACGTTGATTGCCCCCCGAGTGTTGGAAGAATTGCCCCCGAAATCTTTGAGCATCAGATCAGTTTCTATTAGATCATCGAGACCCTTGCCTAGCTTGCGGAATGTAGTGTAGGGCATGAGATTGACAGTGGCACCACTGTCCACCAACATCTTCGTCATGGGTATGCCGTCGACATAACCTTTGAGATAGAGGGCCTTCAGATGTCGATTCTTGGCTGGCTTATCAAAAGTAGCTTGCTGTGCGAGCACTAACTTGGCCACTCCGTCTTCTGATCCCGAATCGTCTGAGTCAGACTTGGTATCATACTTCTTGGCTCTGAACTCTGCAGGCAGCACGAACACCATCTGTGCATCGGCTACAGCCTTTCCATTATTTTGTGGAGGCTTCTCGCGCCACACCTGTTTGGCACGCCCCTCAGCTTGGAGCTCTATGTTTCTGAGCCGCTGCACCCGGCGCCTTTGGCTCTTAGTTAGATCCCCCGGGCACCACTGATTCTCTTGCCAAACCGGCTGTCGGCGTTCAACTACCGCTTCATCAAGCCGATCGCGCGAGTTCCTTTTTTCACGCCGATCCCACGGGCTGTGGGGGCTCCCCAGCCTCTGATGCACAGACCGGCGGTTGACCTGGGACTGCCTGTACTCTCTGTACTAATCGCTGCATTCTGGGCAGTTGCACAGCGTTGGCAGTCTCAAGCCTTCATTCCAGCAGTGTCGGAAGAATGAGCAATGCCAATGATCCTCCTCACATCCCCGGTGGCGGGCCATTTCTTCGTGATGGCGCGCCTCTTCTTCTTCATGGAGCCACCTGCGGTACTCCTCTTCTTCGCGCTGCAGCCGCCTCTGATGATCTTTCTCTTTCTGTCGCCGCCACTTGTTCAGAAGGTGCTGGTGCGTGGGCCTCCTGCTCTTGGTGCCGCTGGATTCTCCTTGCTCCGGCTGCCTCTGATTCTGCTCCCTCCTTCCTTTGATTAGCGCCAGCTCCTCAGCTGTGATTTGTGCATCAGTATCAACTGAGGAGTTCTTCTTGGCCCGTTCGGAAGTTAATACCTTTACTTTAGTCAGAGGATTCACGATCTGGATCATGTTCTGCCCTTTCGGGAATGGGAATTTATCGATCTTCATCTTCCCCTTGGGAGGAGCCTCAAATTTCAACAAACCGCGCCTAATAGCATTCTGGATTGCTGCTTTGAAATTGCGGCAGTTGTTTGTAGAGTGTGAGGTGAGGCCGTGGTACTGGCAGAATGGTTTTCCCTGCAAATCTTCAGGAGATGGCTTGACGTAATCAGCTAGGAAGGTGAGGTGGCCTGCACTGACTAACAGGTCGAAGAGCTTGTCTAGCTTGCGCATGTCAAAGTCGTATTGATCTTCCGCGCTCCAACCCTTCGGTACGGCCATGGGCTTTGTCCCCCATTTGAGCTCAACAGCAGCCACTTCTTCATTCTCTCCATCCTCTGAGTCGGAATTACAGACGTAGGCCTGCTTGTATTTTGATTCCTTCTTGAAACTCTGGGCCTGCTGTTCTAATGCGGCCACCCTCTGCATCACTTCGCTGATGCTATTGAAGTTGGTGCCCACAAGCTTCTCTTGGACGTGTGGGAACAACCCACTGACCACTATCTTGGCGAGCTGCTTGTTGTTCAGGTTCAAAGAGTAACACATGTTCCTGGTCTCCCTGAACCGCTTGATGAAAGCCGATCCAAGTTCATTCGGCTTTTGGCGCATGTTGGTGAGATCTGTGATGTCTTTCTCTCCAGTGCCAGAGAAGAAGTAATTATGGAATTTAGTCTCCAGATCTTCCCAGCCTTGAATCGAGCCAGGCTCCATAGATGCAAACCAGCTAAATGCCGGCCCTGTCAGTGATAGCGGAAAGAGCTGGACCCTGTGAGCTACCTCATACGAAGCTTCGCCGAGCTGGGTCAGGTAACGGCTGATGTGTTCCATGGTGGTGATGTCGTCCTGCCCACTGAACTTGGAGAAGTCGGGTAAGTGATACCTGGGCGGCAATGTCACTCGGTCGTACCACTCGGGGTAAGGGCACCTGTACTTGATTCCAGTCCCGGTCTTCGGCTGTAAACCGAACGTATCCCGGAGCATGGCACTCATCTGCTCCAGCAGCTGATTGTTGGGTGTCTAGGCGTACCCCGGATGCGGCGCTGCCTGAAGGTCTTGATATGTGATCCCCTCATGGTATCCAGGAGTTGGGCTGGCCACGTCTGCCACCGGCGTATTTCCAGCTATCAGGTTCACCGCTGATGAGTTCATCGAGTTCACCGACTGTCCAGTGGCCTGCATGAAAGCGGCGAGCTCCTCCGAAGTATGATCTTTGTATAATCTGGGAGAAGCTGCTATTTTTTGAGCCGAACCGGCCGCAGTGGCACCCTGCACTGGCGTTTTCGGCTGGCTCAGCTGTTGCGGTGAGGAATTGGAGGTCCTTGCCGCTGCTTTTGGATCTGTATCCTCTGCGGGTATGTTGAAGTAAACCGAACCCAGAGACTCCCAATCCTGCCGTTTGAGAACAGTCTTCATGATGTTATAGAATGTCTGTAGGAAGGATTTATGGTGATGGCCGACTGCTGAATAGGCGGCCTCCCAGGTCGCTTCTTCCAACATCTGCTTGAGGTCGGCCTTGCACTCCTCTTCAGATTTATCAGAATGGCCGTCCATGATCCATCTCGAGAATGCATTCTTCTTCACTATAGAGCCATCACGCTGCTTGCTGAATGAAAGCAGGCAGGCATCAGCGAATTCCTCAACAATCTTGTTCAGCACTGCCACGTCCTCCTCACTGAGATCTTCGACCCTGACCATGAGGACACCGTCATCCCTGGAGGGGCCGTCCGCCGCAGCCTTCCCTTTTGCCATGGTCTTCAGTGAATGGTCCCACCGAGCGTGCCAAAAAGTGTGTCGGCGCAAAAAGTGGTTCCCTAAGCCCAACACACCAGCGAAGCTAGAAACGACCCTTGAGGCAGTAAAGCTCTCGCAGATCCAGCTAGCTTCGAACCCGGTCTGAAAGTGTCAGTAACACCCAAGCGTGCCAGTCAATTTGACCTGCAATTGACAAGGAAAAAGATAGTAATCAGTAATCACAGGGCAGAACTAACCGGTGTGTCCAGGTAGTTCCAACTGTATGGCACGAAGAGCCGATGTAATGAGAGATCGACTAGAAAGCCGATTCCGTTATGATATGAACCGATTGTAGGGAAACATGCATTATAACTCAAGTTAACCGATTCAGACATGAATTCAATGACATATACTTGCATTAGATGGGAATATGCTATAAAGATGTAGTCACAGCAAGCTGACATGATCATAAGATGTCTCAATGTAAAACAAGAAGAAATCGGCTATTTCAGCTAATTTAGTGTATACGAGTAACATACAAGCCTATAAAGCAAACAATGTTTCAACTCTCCGGCTAGTAGATCTAAATCACAATCTTGCAACAGTGGAGATCGAGCGGATCGAGGCAGTCATGATGAAGTTGCAACTTAGATCCGTTAACCTTTGAATCTAGACAAAGTTTATTTTATTACTTGAGTGCGACCCGTATCTAATCTAGATCCAAAATACAACCGGCTGGTGCAAAGCATTCTATCTTGTCAATATAAAACGAATGGCAAACATAATTCGTTGAACATATAGATCTATTAGATATAAGCCGACGCATATGGATCAAGACGGGCAAATTGATGATTGCTTTAAATAATAAACAATAAACATAAGCAACATCGGTAACTTAATGAATCCAGCTAAACTGCCAAATTTAACTAGAGCCGATAACTAATCCATGCATGCAAACCATCTCAATCTATAGCCTGTCTACCGGGTGACATTAACTAATAGATTAATCAAGCAAACAAACACGAATCGATAACTAATCCGCGCGTGAAAACCGTCCTAATCTGTATCTCGTCCACCGGATGACGGTTAACACAGATTGATCGGGTAAACCAGCGTGAATCATCCTTGACTCACTATGCTTCCCGTGTCCACCGGATGACGCCAAAGAAACAGAGCTTAGCAAGGACCCTGGTCCGCCATGCTTCCACGTCCACCAGATGACGCTAAAAAGACATAGTTTAACAGGGGGTTGACGATGCTTACAAGCAAGCCTGCGTCCACCGGATGACACCTGGATGAAGTAACTCGTCGGACTCGACTGACTCTAGGGTTTGTTGGCCGGAGCCGAAAGTTGTGTTGTATTGATGTTGTTGATTCTTTTACAATGGCTGAGGGCTTATATTTATACCCTGAGCGTAGCTAGAGTCCTAATCGAATTACAACTCATTAATAGATAAGGAAACCAACAAACTATCCTATATCTAAGGTAACTTGGAGTCCCAACTTCCCTTTCATAACGGACTCCGATCGTGATCGCATCTTGGCAGTGCGGATTCTGGACGACGTCATCAATACCGATGCTGCACACCTCCTGTCACCTTCGCCCGATAACCGATTCACTATTCAATCGGCTATTTTCCTTCCTTCCGCTGGACGGAATCTGCTTCCGAGATCAGTTATCCTCCTCCGGTATCGGCTATCGGCTTCCAGCCCAAAATTTGGTGTTAACAGGTATCCATTTTGGTATTTATGTTTTCTAAAGCTTTATCATTAGAGGATACCTTTCTAGACATTTGATCTATCAATTTAGATTGACCAGCAACTAAATCTCTTAAAGGTGAAAGATTATAATTATTATAATTATTACCTTGGTTGTTACCTTGGTAATTACCTTGTCGAGGTTGCTGGTTCCATCCTTGACCTTGCTGAGGACGATAGTAGGTGTTGTTGTTGATGAAGTTCACATCCTCTTGTAACGTAGGGCAGTTGACAGCTGAATGCCCGTAATCTCCACATTCTTCACAGGTCATGCGGGAATCATCAATACGCATGACTTCTTTCTTCTCTATGTCAAGTTTCTTCATGATGAGGTCTAGCTTAGTAGTGACCATGTCGGTCTCCTTAAGATGATGGATGCCTCCTCCTCTCTTGCGAGGTTGAGTACGTTCTTCATTACAGCTTGGATTTGAGGCCATCTTCTCCACAAGTGCTTGAGCTTCTGGAAGCTTCAGTGACAGTAAAGCTCCTCCAGCTACAGTATCTATGGACTCACGGGTGCTTGAGATAAGCCTGTGGTAGAAGGTTTGCATCAGTAGCCAATCCTCTATCCCATGATGAGGACAGTCTTCTATGTAATCTTAGAATCTCTCACATACTTCAGTGAATGATTCGTCATGTTGCTGTTGAAAGCTTCAGATTTTCTCACGCAAAGCATTTGTTTTGCCTGCAGGAAAGAACTTTGCTAGGAAAGCTATTGAGCATCGGTCCCATGTAGTGTTCTTGTCTTTGTTGGTGTAGAACCATTGTTTAGCTTTCCCCAAAAGTGAAAATGCGAAAAGACGGAGTAAAATAGCATCTCTTGGTACTCCTCTGACCGTGAAGGTGCTGCAGATCTCTAAAAGTGTTGTAAGTGTGCACTTGGATCTTCATGAGCTTTTCCACAAAACTGGCTGTCTTGAACCATGGTGATAAGAGCAAGCTTGAGCTCGAATCCATTCTCTCCCGTGTTGACTGCTGGTCCAGTCCGGATGTTTTCTGTTGTTGGGGTAGAGAACTCACGCAGTGTCTTTTCAGCCATGTCTTCAATCACAGGAGATAAATCTTCTCCTAAGTGTACTTCTTCCAATGTTGAAGCTGGCTCCTTTGATGAACTAACTTGAGCAGCGATGGGTGTTCTTGATGGTAGCTTGAAATTGTCCCTCGCCTCTACAAACTTCTTTCTTCTCCCTGCATAAGATAAGTAAATGATGAAAAACAGGGGTGTGCCTGTTTGAGTTAGAGATCAATCGGTAATACAATCTTATCCATGATGCATATGTGTTATCAATATTTCCTAAGTTTAATGTGCCTTCCCCGGCAACGGCGCCAAAAATGCTCGTTGACATCTACTAACGTCGCCCAATATAACTTTATAACCTTTAACACTAGGGACGAGATTAGAAAATGTATGGTATTTAATTAACTGATCATTAACAACTAGCCACTTATCTATTACCAACATTCTTTAGCATGAACTGGGTTGTCAATCCTAATTATATATGCTAAGATAAATAAAGGTTTTATATATTATTCGATGTGACTAGGTAGAAATATAAATAAATATAAACTAAGAACAATTCTGCAAGCGGACAGATAATTATACCATTGTAGCATTTTACCTAGGAGTTATACCAGGTTGTCGATTTATATTTATACCACTGGGAAGGACTTGGTTAAACTTCAATCTATTATATTGATAACCAGTATATACAATGAATAATTGAAATTACCGAGGTCATATACTTTACTCATAACAGGTAGAGGTCACAAGATAATAAAGATAAATAGGGTGATAAGTATGATCAAGCATCATTAATAAAGATAAACATTAGAGCACTTTCTAGTCATAGTAATAGCTAGTCAATGGATAAACTAAGGAATTAATATCTAAGGTAATTTTATAACTACGTCAATGAATAACTTTAACTAGTGCAATTACATCTAGCAATCATTGTCAGATTAGTCCTATATCATGATCACATGCAAAGGGCATCATCTAGGAAAGCTGTGAAACAGAGTCATCACCCAACTTCGCGACCATGCCTGCTTGCCTACATACGAGGGGTGGACTATAGAGGAATCAACGTAACTGTCACCCACGCGAACTACCACACGACCCGGCACATCAGGGTGCACTCACAGATAAACGAAATATCTAGACACCACGTCTACACATTGTTCATCATCTACCCAACGATCGTTTGGATAAACGCTATACGAGCAATTACACGAATTCAATAAGACCAAACCAACTATACTACACATATAATTAAAGGAGACAAAGACTAATGTAATCAAAAACATATGAACTATTAAGAACAATGTTTATCTAATCATAATGAAGAATACAATAATAGAGAAAGAACCAGACTATACCGAACTCTGCGCTCCAAACGATCGCCGGGGCTCCAGATCCCGCCAAAGAACTAGATCTCCTCTACTCTCTAATCTAACTAGGCTAGAACTATGAACTAGAAGGCTCTTGATGAACTAGTAGGCTCTTGATGGCTTGAAGACCTGTTGCCTTCGATGAATGATTGATTGATGCCTCCAGGGGGGTCTGCTTCTCTATTTATAGCCCGGTGGGATGAACGTGCGCGGTAGGATCAAACCGACTTAAACATAGGGCCGAGATGACTCTTAAGAGGCGGCGGAAGAAGGCTCCAGAAGGCGGGGCCAAACCCTAGCCAGGGGCGCCGGCAGCCCCACCTTGGCGCCGGCCGGCCCCACCCTGGTAGGGTACGGGCCCCGGTCGTTCGAGTGTGTTCCAGAGGCTTCTAGTGTTCCGACGATGATGTTTCCTTTGCGGTTACGTTTCGTGATAATTATGCACATTAATCCCTCTTTTATGCTTTTCTGGAATAACCCCTGGAAAATACAGAACATGCAAAACTCGTGGAAATTGTCAATTAAAACCCTAGACTAGTATGTTTTCATGTATCCTTTTGTGTCTAAAGTTCTAATAAAAGTTGACATTATCGACCGTCAACATAATGCCACTACCAAGAACAGAGTTATTCCTGTAACGGCATCAGAAAAACTTTTTGATAATTCCTATGACTATTGTAGAATTCCGCAAGCGCACAGAATCTATCGATGCTGCACTGCACTTGGGAGTAACCAAGTATAGTATTTATTTCCACAGGGAAGCGTCTTATGGCTAGAGATATCCAATGGTAGGCTAAGTACAATTTATGATAAAAGGTGAACTAGTATAATGATAACTAATCCAGATAATCTAGTTTTGAGATGGAGCCAAGTGACGGCGTAGATAGTCATGAATTCAAGAGTGGAATGCAGGGTAACACAGAAGGTTTACTCCAATTAGCATTTCGGGACAATGCGCGATCCCAAATTATTTGGGTTACTCACATCAATAGCTCTACGCTTTTAACCTAGACCGAACGTGGTTGAATCCAGAGTATCTTAGAGCTGTCACCACCTAAGACCTACCATTACTATCCATGGGTCTAGCCACAATACAAGGTAACCTCTAGTTTAAGCACCACGCTTACACTATAGGCCACTGCACTAACCTCGCGCTAAGATTAGAGCACCGTCAAGCGGCGAAGATCCCGCACTAATTGTATGAAAACCGATAATTAATCCCTTAGTACTACCGCAACTTGAGTACTCAAAGTAATACTTGAAGTAAATACTAAAAGTAAATACTAAAAGTAATGTGGGAAGTGTAAGTACTAGAAAGGAAATTATATTGCCGAATGAAAGTGTACCATACAAAGGAAGCACCTGAGAGAGAGACCTCTGTAGAGCTCTCCTACTCTTCTGCTTCTCTTCTCACTCACGCTCTCACTACTAGCCTTGCTAAGAGGCTTCTCACTAGATGAGTTAGGATGGACTAAACTCCATATCTCTCTATTCTTCCCAAGCTAATTACAACCGAAGCATACGGGGGTATCGATAGCACTTGGAGACCCCTGGGGTACTTGTAGAGGTGGCCGGAGGTCGGTGGCCCGGACTTGTAGGGTGGGCACCCTACTAGGGGGGTGGGCGCCTGGTTGGATCCGCCGCCTCACCATCCAACGCTCCAGGATCCTCCCTAATGACGGTTAGAAGGTCGGTTGAGCACGTTTTGGCAATTGTAGAGGCGGTTTGTGGCCCTCGGAGGATGACGTGTGGGTCCATGAATCCTTGGCACTTCATTTGATCTCCCTTGGATGAAAACCAACTTCAAATGGACGGCCACAAGTGCTTGGGTGTCTCTCCTCTGGATTGTGGTCGTGGCAGGCCATATTGATAGGGCGGGCGCCCTATCCAATAGGGCTACTGGATCCAAGTGAAGTGATTCTGAGTCATTGATGTTGAATCAACATGCCACACTCTGTTTGGGAGGATGTGACACGGATCTGAGTCGTGGTAGAGCACAAATGGTTCCAAGTGGGGGCGGGCGCCCTGTGACTTGGCCCTAACATTGCTCTTGTCACTTGTATTGCTCAAATGTGCCTTGGTTTGCTCCATTTTCACCTGTTTTGCACCTGCAACCACAATTCTTCAAGTACAAGTGGAACTCCGTTAAATTAAACCAAATTCCTATCCTCTATGTGCCATTTTCTTTCTAAATTTTATCATTGTTGATGGTTAAAATGTGCATTTAGTGAGCATCAACAAACTCCCCCAAACTTACCGTTTGCTTGTCCTAGAGGAAAGACTCGAAATGTTTATGCTTGTAATCAACTTCTTATTAGTGACTCCCTTTTGATTTTAACATGTTAATGTAACTACCCATATCCAATCACCATTATCCATGGGACTTTTATCTATCCCTTAACTGAAAAATAGAGCACAGACTTGCTAGAAAGAGGGTTTGTTCTCCATGCCCTTTTTGCTTGGTTAAGTCTTATGGAGGTTTTTGGAATATTTTGCAATAATCATGCTCTAGACTCTTCTGTGGCACACTTAGTCTCTCTAATATGTGTATGGAATTTTTGACCTTGATCAAAAAGCTTTCAATGCCCTCACATCCTATCTCTAAAAGCTTATGTCGAGTTTCAGGGTCACAGGAAATTAGGGCATACCGTATATAATCTGATATTGCTAAGTCAAACAATTGGATCAAAGGAGCATCAAGTCATAGACTTAGACCGAGAATATGCAGTGTATGGTGGTGGCACTAATTACTCCTTTCATGGCTTTTCCTTTTTTTAGAAACATGGGTAGCTCTTTTTACTCTTTTTTTTTTCTTCAGAGCACTTGCTTTTTTTATAGAAACTAGCCATGCCTCTTTTTGAGGAATATTTTAGAGGGGTAAATGGTAATGCCATGGAGTAGATCCTAACAACAAAAAGGCATGTTGATGCTTATTCTTAGTGTAAGAATTGCAATATGATGGTGGGTGTTCGTGTTCTCGGTCATGTGAATATGACAAGTTTCTCTACTATGATTCACAAAAGTTTGACAAGGGTCAACATAAATATAGGTAGCAATAGTGGAGTTTTCTTATCTAATAGGTATGGCTCTGGTAGGTGTTCTCTTTTGCCACAAAAGATCTCAAGCAAGTTTTATCATTATTTTTAAAGAAATTCTTCACAGATTAACCTTGCTCATGACAGGATAGAAACTTACTCATTTCTTTACTAAATCATGTTACTCAAATTTTTCAAGCTTTGTTCTAGCATTTGCATCCCACAGAGTTCGGGTTCATGGTATAAGTAAAATCACATTAACAGTTAAATCATCAACGAATGACTAACTTGAAGTAATTATAAACATTTTCATTCTCTCTTTTATTAGTAGTATGAGAGTGTGGGTGTTTATTTATTTTTTTCAAACTTATCAATACTAACATAAACATGACCCTTATATTATTACTACTATATTATTATTATCATTATATATATTTATATATATGCTGAGAACAATATAAATGCGTAAATAAATGGATGGGCCGATGTATACTTACCTTCACGAGGGACCTCCCCCAAATTGGTTCTGAAAGCATCACTGGAAATCCCACCCTGGCGACGATAGAAATCGTCCCAGCAGCGGTCATTGCGACGAGCCAGATAGTGCATATCCCTTGTCTCCTCCTGATTCTCTTGCCTGTATTGCCAGAACTCATATGAAAAATCTTGTAACCATTGATAAAGCTAGTCTTGGCCAATCTGAAGGCCCTCAATCTGATGCTGAACATAGCCAAGGTCTCGCTCCCATCCATGCACTAAAACTGAGTGTCATGGTGGAGGGTATCCCTCTGTGTTGGTTGAGTGTGAGCCTCGCGCACCAGTATATCTGTAAGAGCCCCCAAGTGTTGGGGTACTCCCAGAACTGCTAATGTGTGCGGATGCTTGTCCATAGGGGTCCCAAGGGTCAGGTTGCTGGTGCTGCTGCTGTTGGGGTGGCTGGTATCAGGTGGAGCCTCCTGCTTGCTGAGAGCCAGGAGCAGGCCATGCACCCCACTGACTAGTGTGTGGCATGGCTCCTTGGTGAAATGCTTCTTGTGCTGCCTGCTCTGCTTGCTCTTGTGCTACGGCCTGAGCAGCTCTCGTCTGGGCCCTAGGTTCTTCTTCCCGTAACCTGCACAGCATGTTCTTGTGCCAAATAATATTTCATCATTTGTGCTTGCCTAAAATGCTCGATGTCTAAAAGTGACCTCTCAGTATTGATGAAATTAATTTGTGCATTGCCCAGCAAACCCATATTACTAACTATCCTAGTCACAAGCGAAGTCATTTCAATGGTTGTATCCATCACACGCGTAAACACCTTAGACCAATAATCCATCATAGTTTTAACTGGTGAAACACAAATTCCTTTTATTGCAACAAACAAAATTTGCATTTCGTCGGTTCTAACCTTACGGGGGTCATGTCTAGAATAGAAAGTTATAGCAATAAATCTCTGTAACATCCTAAGTGTCGGGTTATGAATCTGAGAAGTTCTAGGATATGTTGCATCTCGGCGGCCTGAAATTTCATACCAAAAGTTTTTCTTATTAAAATCTTTACAGGCCTTATCTAACTCTAGTGCACAATTCTTGTCAAATCCTAGCAACACACTAAGTTGATTCCATGTATAAGAATAATTTTCATTAAACACACGAAAGTTGCAGTGGCTACTTGTGACTTCTAGGGTGCATAAAAATTCTAAAGTAACCTCTCTACACCCTAGTTCATTAACTAACCAAGCATCTCCCCATCCCAAGGTATGAAATATGGTTTGAAATTCGGTAAACATACCTGTAGCGTTGAGTAAGTTGCGGTCGACCTCGGGGGTGTGGATGAATGTGTGCTCGCATAGTATGCGGAAGGCTTCTCTTTCCCGACTACTTAGCCAAATAATCTGGGTCTCTCTCACGAGAGTATGAATGGGTGGTTGTTGAGTGCCTTGTTCTTCTGGAGGTTCATCACGGCTTGATCTATCAACAGACATGTTGCTCCTTCGGGAATGCCAGCTTCCTGTACTCGACTGGCTCTCGGACGGGAAGCGTAGGTGCTTGTTTGGTCTTCCACTACCTCTTCCATCACTGCTTTCTCCTGTCTTCTTCTTCTTCTTCCTGAACAAGTTCTTCAACATGATAAAACACAACAACACTAACAAGGCAAGGATTAAGGTTAGAAAAACAAACAACTCCTCTCGGGGGTGAGCGTGCTACCTTGCCGTGCCTCTGCTTGCTTTGTTTTGCTTAGTGGTTAATGGCTAGCGCTTACGAAGTTGCTCAGAGGAAAGAAAATGAGTGTGAAGTAGGAATTTGAGCTTGGAGGCCTGGTGAAGCACTCGCTCGGAATTTGAGCAAGTGGGCAGCAGAGGGGGCAGGAAGTGGCAGGGGACAGGGCGCCTGCCCTACTACTTTGCCAAAAACTCAGATTTGCTCTCTCACATGCATGTGTCTCCACTCTAGAGCATCTTGCATTATTCAAAAGTGCATCTATCAGCCAGAGAGATCAGACGAAAGTTTGGAAGGTCTTGGGACAAGATAAGAAAGAAAGCAAAGAGAAGGATGGATGGGTTTGTCCGCCACTACCTGGTGCTCTGCTCTCCATTTGCATGTGACCAGAGAGTGGGGTAGCTAGTGGAGCTAGGAGCCAAAGGGGGCAGGGCGGCCGCCCTATGGAAGTGGGCCACCAACCTTCTAATCCCTCCTATTAGCTAACTTTATTATCCTAAGTGAGATACTAAGCCATTTCATGAAAGGAAAGTGAGATTACTTAAGAAAATAAGTGATATTTGCTCTTACCTTAGCTTAACTTACCTTGGTTAGGTGCATCGGATGCTCATATGATGATTAGTACTTTGCATTGTCTTCATGCTCCAGAGAATCTTCATCATGCAAGGTAGTGTCAGCAGGTGCATCTTCCACTGATGAGCACTGCTCCGGACGTGGCCTGAAATGAAAGATTTCTTCTTTCCCATTGATGTTGAGTCGGATTTCTCTGGCTCCGACGTCAATGGTTGCATTTGCAGTACTTAAAATTGGTCTTCCTAGGATTAGTGGTGTTCTAAAATCAGGATTTCTGTCTAACACCACGAAATTCACGGGAACGAAATAATTTTTAATTTGAACAAGGATATTCTCCGCTATTCCCGCCGGATATCGTATCGATTGATCGGCAAGCTGCAAACACATAGTAGTTGGAGATAAAGATGTATGATTAAGTTTGTCATATATTACCTCGGGCATGACACTGACGCTTGCTCCAAGATCGCACAGAGCTTGATCAAATTGTTGAGTTCCGATAGAGCATGAGATGGTGGGATTTCCGGGGTCCTTCTTCTTCTCGGGAAATTATTGAGGATAGCAACACTATACTACTCCGTCAGTTTCACCATTTCTGTACTCAGGATTGGTTTCTTTCTGTTGAGAATGCCCTTAAAATATTTTGCGTAGGTAGGTACTAGCATGGCATCAACTAGAGGTATATGTATATATAATTTTTGTATTAGCTCCACGAATTTTTAGAATTGTTCATCCTCCTTTGGTTTCCTGTTATGATCAGGGAAAGGCAATACCTCAGTGTCATAGAATTCATGAGAAGTTCTTACCTTTTCTTGAGGTGTAGTGGAATCTTCTTTTTCAGTTTCTTCTTCTTCTACTACCTTCTTCTTGGACATAGAATCAGGATAAGGGGGATCACGAGTGGTCTCACCACCTCTCGTGGTCACAGCATTAACTTTTTCATTATGGCATAATAGTTTTGCACGAATATCAGCTAATTGCTTTTCTACCATTTTATTAAAGTCAAGTTGTTTCCTTAACAGCTCATGAAATTTATCTATTCTAGCATTTATGTCTCCTAGGATTTTGTCTTGATCAATTAATACTAAACTTAAACCAGAGTTTATTTTAGCTTGATTTAAAACAAGTTCCTTAAGAGAATGATTGCTAGAATGCAAAGAATCTTTATCCTCCCTACGTGGAGTCCATCTTTGGTAAGGTGAAACCGGTGGGGCACCATATCCGCCATCATTTAAAAGCGATTTAGCATCTTTCAATGGACAGATATTTATGTTATGATTTTTAGCTCCACATAATGCACATAGTGTTTTAGCATTTGCATAATATTCTATAGCAGCATGATCTCTTTTCCAATTAGCTCTATCTTCTAACTTTATAAAGAGACATTCGAAAGATAACGAATTAACTTCGAAAGTATTAGAATTACCTTTGAGATGATCATCGGTCCATCCTTGATTGTCCACCATCTTCTCGATCAACCTCTTAGCTTAACACACCTTGAGAGACAAGAATGCACCTCTAGCGGCAGCATCGAGATGTTGTCGAGAATCCATCATAAGTCCATGGTAGAAGCTTTAGATTAATAGCCAATCTTCAATGCCATGGTGAGGGTAGGCTTGAATGTTCTCTTGCATGCGCTCCCATGCTTCGGGGACAGATTCGCGAATCTCTTGTTGAAAGTTAGAAATCTTGCTACGCAAAAGATTTGTCTTACCAACAGGCAAGAACTTCGTCAAGAAGTGGTTGGAGCACTTCTCCCAAGTGTTCATTGATCCCATGTTGATGTAGAACCACTATTTGGCTTTCTCAAGTAATGAGAAAGGAAAAAGGGGCAGACGGATTGTATCCTGTGAAATTCCTAGAATAGAGATTGTATTGCATATCTCCAGAAAATTCTAGAGGTGTGCATTGGCATCCTCTGAAGGGTTGCCATGAAATGCAATTGCTTGCACCATCATGATCAATGCGGGTTTAAGTTCGAATTCTCTACTTCCGCTATCAACACTAGTCATAGTAGCGATGTTGGAAATAGATGGAGTAGAATACTCAGAGATAGTTCTTGATGTAGATGAATTGGTCGGCTCCGAAGTACTACGATGATCGGACTCATCTGATGGATGATCTTGCAATGTGGGTTCCCTCAATGGAGATGAACGAGATCCAGAAGTCATTCTTGGAGGAGTGAGATTAGCTCTCGCTCTTCTGAGGATTGACTCAGGGTCTTCATGAAAATCTTCAGGTAGATTGAATCCAGCCATTCTAGCTATCTAGCTCAACAGTCACCACAAAAAGACAAATAGGCATGATCCCGCTAAAGAACGGGGTTAGTTCTATAGCAAACACAAAAGAAAATCTAGGCCAATTGCTTCCCCGGCAATGGCACCAGAAATGCTTGTTGGCAATTCTAATGTCACTACCAAGAACAGAGTTATTCCTGATAACGACGTTAGAAAAGCTTATTGATAATTTCTATGACTATTGCAGAATTCCGCAAGTGCATAGAATCTATCGATGCAACACTTCACTTGGGAGTAACCAAGTATCGTATTTATTTCCACAGGGAAGCGTCTTATGGCTAGAGATATCCAATGGTAGGCTAAGTACAATTTATGATAAAAGGTGAACTAGTATAATGATAACTAATCCAGATAATCTAGTTTTGAGATGGAGCCAAGCGACGATGTTGATAGTGACGAATTCAAGAGTGGAATGCAGGGTAACACCGTAGGTTAACTCCAATTAGCACTTCGGGACAATGCGCGATCCCAAATTATTGGGGTTACTCACATCAATAGCCCTACGCTTTTAAGCTAGACCGAACGTGATGGAATCTAGAGGATCTTAGGGCTCTCACCACCTAAGACCTAATACTACTATCTGTGGGTCTAGCTGCAATCCAAGACAACTTCTAGTCTAAGCACCACGCTTACACTATAGGCCGCTACTCTAACCTCGTGCTAAGATTAGAGCACCGTCTAGCGGCAAAGATCCCGCACTAATTGTATGAAAACCGATAATTAATCCCCTAGTACTACCGCAACTTGAGTACTCAAAGCAATACTTGAGGTAAATACTTGGAAGTAAATATTAAAAGTAAATACTGAAAGTAATGTGGGAAGTGTAAGTACTAGAAAGGAAATTATATTGCCGAATGAAAGAGTGCCTTACAAAGGAAGCACCTGAGAGAGACCTCCGTAGAGCTCTTCTACTCTTCTGCTTCTCTTCTCACTCACACTCTCACTACTAGCCTTGCTAGGAGGCTTCCCACTAGATGAGCTAGGATGGACTAAACTCCAAATCTCTCTATTCTTCGTAAGCTGATTACAACTGAAGCATACGGGGGGTATTTATAGCACTTGGAGACCCCTGGGGTACTTGTAGAGGTCGCCAGAGGTCGATGGCCCGGACTTGTAGGGCGGGCGCCCTACTAGGGGGCGGGCGCCCGGTTGGATCCACCAGCTCGCCATCCAACGCTCCAGGATCCTCCCTAATGACGGTTAAAAGGTCGGTTGAGCACGTTTCGGCAGTTCGAGAGGCAGTTTGTGGCCCTCGGAGGATGACATGTGGGTCCATGAATCCTTGGCACTTCATTTGATCTCTCTTGGATGAAAACCGACTTCAAATGGACGACCACAAGTGCTTGGGTGTCTCTCCTCCGGATTGTGGTCGTGGCAGGCTATATTGACAGGGCGGGCGCCCTGTCCAACAGGGCTGCTGGATCCAAGTGAAGCGATTTTGAGCCATTGATGTTGATTCAACATGCCACACTCTGTTTGGGAGGATGTGACACGGATCCATGACGTGGCAGAGCACAAATGGTGCCAAGTGGGGGGCGGGCGCCCTGTCCAACAGGGCGGGCGCCCTATGACTTGGCCCCAACGTGTCTCTTGTCACTTGTATTGCTCAAATGTGCCTTGGTTTGCTCCATTTTCACCTGTTTTGCACCTGCAACCACAATTCTTCAAGTACAAGTGGAACTCCGTTAAATCAAACCAAATTCCTATCCTCTATGTGCCATTTTCTTTCTAAATTTTATCATTGTTGATGGTTAAAATATGCATTTCGTGAGCATCAAAAGAGGGCACCCTCCACTTAAATCCAGCTAAGTATAAGTTTTCCACCTTATTATTGTACCATATTGCTTTTCACATGAGTTAGCTAGTGAGATAAAAATTTGAAAACTAAATAAATAGTGTTTAGCTTAGTTAGTGTGTTTGAATAAAACAAAAAGAGAGTGCTTACAATAATTTTGCTCAGACTAGATGGAAACCATAGTTAGGAATTTGATAAGTAGCACCCCACTATGATTTCTCATAACACTTAGTTTTCAACCTTGAATCATCCCAAGTTTAAGACACAACCATTTTAACTTGAAGATTTACTTTGAACCTGAAACTTGTGGGTACCAAATGCTTGATCTAAGTCTAAGTAATTGAGAGATATGATATGCAATGTATGAGCTGCTATTTATCTTGTTCCTAGTGATACTTGAATTCTGGAGAATTTTGAAAACCCTTAAAACCACATGCTGAGTTCCTGTATGACAAGAGCTTTACATTCCTACCACAGCCATACATGCTAAAATAGGAAAACACATATTATACGCTACTTGCTTTGTTTTGAGTTTAGTCAAGCTTTGTTGATACCTTAGGAACTTGTCATGCTTTTACAATCAAGACCATGTGCACTCACCCATAATGCACTACTCAATTCCCGAGTAGGTGCATCCACATATTCCATCTATTCCACTCAAAAAGTTTACTCCTACACTAGGAGGAAACAGCCAAAAACATGCCCCATTGGTTACCCCAGATCAATGCTCCAAAATTCTTGTTGCTATCTCTCAAAAGAAAAAAAGGGAAGTACTGTTGCAGAGAAGAGGCATGTGGCTATGCAAAAGAGTGAGATGAGAGGAAACAATAGGTACAAAGATGACGGCCTGAGAGGTAAAAATGGACAAGTGTCCGAGTTATCAAAACAATGGGTACTCTGATGCCCGCCTGAAAAAAAAAGAGAAGAAAGATAGCCCATGTTGTCCTGCAGCACAATTCCCTAGTGCTGAAAAAAGGAGAGAGATGTTTTCAAGGAGCAACAGAGTAGAATTAGGATTAGCCACCAAAAATATCCACCTACCACCTCACATCCACATATATGCACATCTTGATTCAATTGTATGACTTGTTTCCTTTGGATCCATTGTTTGACTTTACAACATATTCATTGCGAGTATGTATGAGTTGTCTCCTTACCCATGAGCTCCACATAAGCCATTAGTTATAGGGTGAGAGAGAGAGAAGGCATGCATCACTATTGCCTTGGTAAGGATCCACAAATACCATATATTGAGAGACTTGAGGAAGTCATGCAAAGGAAACTCTGAGTTTTATTTTGAAAACTTGCAAAAGCTCCAGGATAAGAGTTGAACGATAGAGCTTGAGACATAGTTCTTAACTTAGACATTTTGTCCTTCAATTGCCCAAGATTCAAGAGAAAGTTACAGGCTCCATGGTTAAAGGTAATAAAGGTAAGTCTAAAGGTTAGCTTGGTCTACTCTAATCCTTGAGTACTTCTTGGTTCAAAACTAAATATTTGTGGGGTACTGATCACCGACCTGCCTAAAAGTCCTAAGCACCACCGGCGGAGCCTCATCTGTAGCCTGACGAGTGATCTCCTCGACGTCGTGCTCCGGAGAAGCAGTGCCTGCAGGTGGTTGCTCGGGGATCTTCTGGCCTGACCACGGTACTCCGGCAAAAGTGGGGCCGCTGGTCTGCGCGTCCGCTCCTTGGTCGGAACCAGTGGGCGGCACTGTCCCACGGGAGTCATGTCTCGAAGAATGGCCTCCTCTGGTGTCCTCAGGCTGCCGTTCTGCGTCTTGGTTTGAGGGCGGGGACGGTGGCAGCGGGGTCACTTCACGCGGCTGGTCAGGTGGTGGTAGCTGCTACTGCGAGCCCGAAACCAGACCCTTCTTTGGTGACTCATGATCAGAAGGCCAATTGGCGGCAACATCCCCTTCATCTCCATCCCTCGCCGACACACCACCACCAGCTTCTCCACTCGCCATCCTCTCGATGTCTTCGGCTGAAGGGTCCCTGGATAATAATACGGACTTCATGACTAAATACAACAGAACATACCGTTCAGCAAGAGGCAGCAGCAAAAAGACATGGATACTCACAGCTCTGAGCGGCAACGTTTCCGTGCGAAGCATTTTTTCCAACCAGAAGTCCCCTCATCTTCACCAGGGTTCTTGGTCGGAGGGACCTCCCCTTTCTGACATTTCGGCGGCGGTCTTTTGTTGTCACACGAGCTCGGGAACACCATCTGGCGGCGGGTTCGCTCCTCAGATAGCTTCACTGGCTTTTCAGGTTTTCGGACTCCACTCGACGAGCCAGCAATAGCAGGCATGGGCTGGTTACCGCGAGCCTCCCTTTGGGAGAGGGTCTCATGATCTTCTTCCTCTTCATCGGCTTTGGCTTCTGTTGACGGTGGATATACCATAAAATTCTACACTCAAACACCGTCAACAGGCCACGGATTCAAGGAAGAATAAACATAACATGAACATATTTTATCAATAACTAGTTCCACTTGTACTCTTAGCTTGTGAATGCAAGGAAGATCAAAACAAGACAAAATGCAGCAGCTAGAGCTTATATATGTGGTTCGGCCGACACACATGTGGAGGCACCAGATCATCACTTCAAGAAATTACATAAGTAAGAAGATAGAAGAGAGTGGAGCACCTAGAGGGCCCACATTGGGTTCGGCCGACCCACATGTGGGGCCTACCAAGGCTCTGCTGACATGGCATAATCCATGTGACACTCCACCCAGCTCAGTTCCACCTTTGGATCAAAGGTGTGTTTCCACTCAACGGTGGAAGATCAAGGCACGTGGATCAAGGCGTGAACCAATGAGTACCAAAAAATCAACTACACAGCCATGCTCTATGACTGGTGGGGGCAACACCTGGCTGGGCCCACCTATCATTGGGGGTCAGCCGACCCTCCCGTGGTGCCTAGCCAGGTCGGTTGGCCTCCACCGCCTTCCTGCATGCTTCCCACATGCTGGATTCACCAATGCCGTCCATCTTGAGGCGGTTCAAGGTCGGTTCATCCAAGGCAGGAGAGGCAAGGAGCACAAGGATCGCTGACGTGGTGCCTCTCCATTCTCCCCTATAAATAGAGGCTGCCATCACCCTCTACAAGATACACAAGAGACAAGAGAAGCTCCATTCCTTAGTAGTAGTGTTAGTCTACTGTGGGAGTTAGAGTTGAGTCGAGCTACGCTCGGGGTCTCCGGAGTCGTCTGCTGGAGAGTGTGGTATAGGTCTTATACCTTTCCTTCTGTAAGACTTTACCTATATCAATATATTATCTTTACTCTACTTTACTAAGTCTTTACTTAGTGCTTTACTATTCATTATAGTATTGTTGAGTATTGTCTTGCCTTCTAGTTGATTTACACTAGATTGTGATCCTGTAACCAGCTCACGTGTATAGTTCATTGCCTGTCATAGGGTGCTTTAGCTATTTGGTACCCAGGTAGAGTAGTGGGAATTAGTGTAAACGTGGTGCTTAGGCTAGATCTTACCCTTAAATGCCACTTGTCGCACGGATTGTTAGTGGGTGCTAGCAGGTGGTGACAACCCTGTCTAGTCTTAGTATCCCTCCACGTGTTTTAGGCAAGTTCTTAAAAGGTAGGCTCCCATAAGAGAGTAGGCGCTTCGGGTAGAGGTTATATCCTCTATTGTTTCGCACTACCCCCTACACACCGGAAGTAGCTGTCTTAGTGTAATTCATCCATTTGATAAGATAGTTCACAAAAGTAAAGTAAGTGTCATAGGAGTCTTATACTCACTCGTTGTCCTCCCACCTAGCTATACTCTACTAGTTATCCTTAGTTATCCTAAAACCTTGTCGTGTCTTTGTGTCATTACCCTTTCCTCTATTTATCGATTTACCCCCATATCACTAGTTGATACTAAGTTGCTATAGACTTAAGGATCTCTCTCTTTTATTAATTATTCCTAACAACCGCCTTAAATAACGATACCTTGGAATACTCCCGGGTGAAGTGCTACAGCGGTATATTCTGTGCGCTTGCGGAATTATCCAATAGACATAAGAAATACTCTCAGGGCACTTCTGGCACCGTTATCGGAGATAGCCTAACACCCTGTCTCTGGTGGTTGCGCTAAGAAGTGTCAACAAGCATTTCTGGCGCCATTGTCAGGGAAAGCATCAGTCTAGAAATATTAATAAAAATTGAATCCAGAGTCTACTATCAATTTAATTATCAATAAGTGTTAGGGGCTTACCCCTATCTGTGTTTCTCGTTATTGTGAAGCTAGATAGTGCATGAGCGGTTTCCAATTGCCATCAAATTTTGTTGAAGATCCTGAGCAATTGTTGAGGAGAACTAGATGCCGTCATGTTCCACCTCAAAGGTTCATCTCAAACCTGAATCCGTTCGAGGAAAGAGGCTCCGAACTATTAATCAAGGAAGCTATGGCCCAAAAGACCATCTCTGAGTTGTCTGCACCGTCGGCTGACAATATTGCCACCGGTGCGCAGCTCAACTTGGGGGATGCTACCTTTGAGCTTAAGCCAGCACTCATCAATATGGTGCAAGCCAACCCGTTCTGTGGGAAGCCACATGAAGACGCTAATGCCCATCTCCAACACTTCTTGGAGGTGTGTGGTACCTTCACTATCAAGAATGTCTCGACAGACGCCATCCGCCTTTGCCTATTCCCATTCTCACTGCTTGGGAAGGCGAAGCAATGGTTCTATGCCAACAAGAATGAAGCTACCACTTGGGAGAAGTGCGCCAACGCATTTCTCAAGAAATTCATCCCAATGGGCAAAACTAGTGCTCTTCGTTAAAAGATCTCAAGCTTCCAACAGCATGCTGACGAGACGATTCCCGAAGCATGGAAACGTCTCTAGGAGTACATTCGAGCTTGTCCTCATCATGGGATTGAAGAATGGCTCCTAATCCAATGTTTCTACCATGGGCTGACTAGATTAGCCCGTAGTCACCTTGATGCGGCCGCTGGAGGAGCATTCCTGCAACACAATGTCAAGGATGCTAAAGATCTCATCGAAAAGATGGTTATCAACCAAGGAATAAGGAGCGTCTCCAGCCCAAGAAAAGGGGTATGCACACCATTCATGAGGTGGACATGCTCTCAGCAAAAATGGATCTCTTGACGAAAAAGATTGAGGAAGGTTCCAAAAAGGAATAAGAGGCCATTTGAACAACTGCCACCGCAGGAGCAATTGAAGCTGATCCATGGTGCGAGGTATGTGGAGGGGAAGATCACTCGGGCAACAACTGTCCCGAGACAAAGGAGGAAGTGAGCTTCATCAACAACAACAAAAACAATGGGTATTGACCCCAGCAACAAGGAGGATGGAACTCGCGCCACTTCTACCAAGGAAATCAAGGTAATGGTTACAGCAATAATTTTAATAATTCTTATGGTAACCAACCTTCTCTTAAAGATCTTGTCTTAGGCTAATCTAAAATCAATGATAGCATAAATAAGAAAATAATGGCTAACGATAAGATTCTTAAAAATCTTAGTGAGAAAATGGACAGCTTTAATACTGTTATGAAAAATCAATTGAGCTTTAATAAAATGCTTGAAACACAATTAGCTCAAATAGCAGCAGCTGTCCCATCCTTCGAACAAGGTAAGATCCCAGGGATTTTCCTGAGGAACCGGTTGAGGGTGTCCGATTAATTTCTATGAGGTTTGGTAAGCCTCCGGTCAGGCCAAATCCGGGTTGCTTTCTTGACCCGCCATTCATGGCCAAGAAGAGTGACCCTGGCCATCCTACCATCACCTGCGAGATCGACCTTCAACAACACCTTCTGCGACCTTGGATCTGAAGTCAACATCACATCCAAGGTAATGTATGAAAATCTGCTAGGGGGACCCTTGTACCCCACTTTTGTCAAATTGCAGATGGCCGATCAATCCATTTGGTTCCCCAAGGGATTGGCAAGAGACATCCTTGTCAAAGTTCAAGACGAATACATCCCCGCCGACTTCATTATTCTCAATATAGGGGCCGATGACGAAGTCCCCGTCATCCTGGGAAGGCCATTCCTCAACACCGTTAATGCCATCATCTACGTGGGATCCGGCCAAGTCCACTTCTAACTTCCAGGTAAGAGAATTAAATTTTCTTTCAATGGTTATAAATCTATGCAATAGGCAAGGAAGAACCTATGGAGAAACAAGCCACAATATGCAGCCTGTCGGGAGAATCAACCGCCGAAGGCCAAAAAGGCCGAACTGGTAAGTAAAGCTGAGGCGGTGAACAAGGCTAACTCTGCTGAGTCGCAAGCATCAACCAAGAAAGAATGGCGGAAGAAAGAGGTGCGATCATCACGATCCCCATCTCCGGGACCAATCGATGCACCCGAAGAATGAACCCAAAAAGGAGAGGTCCTGCTCTATGGACCTAAAACATGGAGCCCTTGCTGGTAAGGTAAATCAGTATTTATCTCATATTTACTTTTCGCATTTCAATTCTTGCATTTTTGCATTGCATTGTTCATATTTAAATTTTACAATATTTTATTTCAACAAAATAAAGAACTTAGATAAATAAAACTTGAGAAAAACTGTAGTGCTCACGGCTGAGGTGGTGGGACCACCCAAGGTGGGGTCAGCCGACCCCGCCATGGGGCCCACTCAGCTCTGGTGATGTTGGTCTGGTGTCCTGATCATTGTCTCAACTTTAATCACCAGTTCATTTTGAATTTGGTCGACATTGGTCATGACCACTTTCACAAGCTCCAAGGAGAATCCAACACTCACTACCTTCCAAATTCTGAAAAGTGGACACTTTGGCATGCATTAGTGCTCCCATGGTCTATGGGAATCACTTTAAAGCATGTCCCCACTTTTGTCATACACCTTTCTCTTTCACAAAACACTAGACAAGGGAATCTCTGAAAACTTCTCCACTTTTGGTCCATCACTAATCTTTACTTTACTGGACAAAGTGAAACACACTGTTTAAAGCTAAAAAGGGGACCAAACATGGGTCAGCCGACCCATGTTTAAAGTCCTATCGGCAAAATTGTGTTTGAATTCAAATAGATTCCCTGTCCAAAGGTGAAAGCAGCTCTGAACCTGTGCAGGTGGGGTCAGGCGACCTGGCCCTAGTGGCCTGGTCACCAGCCCTTCTCCCCCTATATATATCCTTGCATTGTGTGCTCATTTCCACACCCAAACCAGCTGAACCATCTCGAGCACACAATCTCTCTTCTCTTCTCTAGTTGAGCAAGTTCTTTCTCAAGTTTAGTTGTAGTTAGCCACTCAAAACAAAAACCCAAAAATATTGTAGTAGCAGAAGTATGTCTTACTCTCATCTTTGCTCTCAACAACTTGTTTGTGGAGTACCCCAACCCACAAGAACGGTTTGTGGAGGTAACCATACCCCGCAAGGACTACTAACATTGGGACAGCTAATGCTAACGCTAACGCTAATCCTTGTTGTCCTAGTGTGTTCTTGTGTTGTCTCATTGCTGCAGGAAGATGAAGATGTTCTCCTCCGCATTCAAGAAGGCCAAGAGTGTCGTAGGGAGTTCCTCTCAACGACCCCGCCATGACGAAGACGAAGGAAGATAAGCTCCACCGAGACAAAGCTTTGGTGTGCCTCCCAAGAGGACGCTCGACCCCGAGAGCGGCCTTATGCTGGACCAAGAAGAGTACCAAAGGTACCTCTCCATTCGACACCGTGGTTATGAACATACCGGCATCATCGACTCTGTCCTTTTGGACAACACAGGTATGACCGCAGAGTTTAATACTGTTTTCAATACAATTGGGTGGGAAAGCTTCTAGGAAGTGCAAGAACTTGGAATTGAAAAACTCACCATGGAATTTCTATGCTCTTTACAAGTCACTGATGATAATGTCTAATTTCGCATGTTCAATCAAGAGTATAATTTAACTTGGAGAGTTTTTAGTGTGGCACTTGGCTTTGATAACAACTGTCATCTAGATCTAGTTAATGCCACAAGAAAATTTGATAAAGCTGATTTCTGGAAAGCCATAACTGGATCCAATGATTGCTCTGATCCTAAAACTGATGAAATTCATAATCCCACCTTGCGCTTGCTCCGCTATTGGATGGCCATAACTCTTCTTTCTGGCTCAAATGTGCAAATTCTTCTTAATGATGAACTAAGACTGCTTTATGCCATGACCAAGAAAATAAAAGTTCCACCTGCTAAAATTTTAGTCCGCTTTTGGCTTGGTATTTTCCATAGAAGCGAGCCTATATTCTTTACCTCTTTTATCACTCGCATTGCTGAAACAATGGACTTGCTAAATGGAAAACACTACTTTGAATATATTGCTTCTCCTAGAGACATTATAACTGAAGATTTCTTCATAAGTGCTCAAGTCCTAAAAAGAGATGAAAATGGTGATCTTAAAATGATTTATCCAGGCCATACAGCCGAAATCTCTCTCCCATGTGAGAGGCGTCGGTTGTATGCGCTGCGTACACTAACCATAAATTGGGACCGAGAGGCAAGAAGCCAAAATGTTGCAGGACCAAGAAGGGTGACAAGGAGCATTTCACAGGCCGCTCAATTTGAGCAAGGCGGCACCTCACGAGCAGTAGGGGGATATGAAGAAGAAGGCGATGAGGCAAGTTTCATGGACATTTTAGGGTCCATGGAATGGCCTCAACAGCACACTCCAAGAGTGCGCACTCCCCGTCCGTCCACACGGGCGAGGGGTCGCCGGAACCAAGGGTCAGAAATGGATCAACTCATCAATGACATGGGCGATATGCAAGTTGAGCAAGATGCAACACTAAATATGGCACAACAAAATACCCAATTATTGCAAGCCATACAAGATGAAGAAGCACAACGCTGGGCAGGATGGTTTCAATACTATCCGCCACCACAATGAGCAAAAAGGCAAGCTTGGGGGAGATCCTCTCCCCCACCAAGGTAAGTCCTCTATCTCATCTTATTTGCATTATTTTCAGTTTATTATCTTTGACTTTAAAAGCAAAAAATCCCATATGTCCCATGAATGTTTATCTTCCTCATAGAAATGATGAATAGTTGCTCTGTTAATGTTTCTTTAATGCCTAGTCTACAACTTAGTATTTCTTTGAGTATGGATCACTTGGCTTATTTTAAAATCATCATGAACCTTAAAACTTTATGGATGCTAAGTGCTAGAACTAAGTCTAAGTTGTTGTGAGATATGATATAGAGAAACAAGAGCTACTATAATATTATTCTAAGCATGCATGATTACTGGAGATTGATTTCTTAAAAACAATCAAAACTTTATTGTTCCTCAATGGTAATAAATTCCTACCACAGCCATATATGCTACACATGTCTTAGCCCTTCCACATAAGCGATTTGCTTTGTATTGAGTTTTGTCAAGTCTTGTTGACCCTTATTGAGAGTCTTATCATGCTCCCAAGATCAAGATCACGTACACACCACATATATATGCTGCTTCTACACTGGAAGTACACAACAACATGCCTTTCATTTCCACCAAATAAATGCTCCATGTGATAAAGTTTTAAAATATCTCTCTTAGTTAATTTGGTAGAAGAGACAAAAGGCTATGCAAAATGAAAAGAAAAAATGGATAGAAGAAAGTCCATAGAAAAGAAAAGAAAAATATATGAGCTAGTCTAGCTCATAAATAAAAGAAGAAAAATGATAGCCATCTCTCAAAAATTTGTTAGAGAGAGATACAAATTTCAAATAGAGGAGCATTATAGTCCACTTTTTCCACACACTTGCACATCTTGATCTAAGGGCATGATACTTCTCTCTTTGGATCCAAGCTTTGACTCTACAACACATGCAAAGTAAGTATGCTATATTCTTTCATTCCTGCCTTAAGCTCCATATAAGCCATTTTTTAGAGTAGGATAACAAAGAGAAGACAACATTTACTTTGTGCCTTGGTAAGGAATCATACACCATTTGAGCGACATGAGAGAACCATATGAGGAAAATTAAGTTTCCTTTTGCAAAAATATTGCTAAAACCTCCAGTATGAAACTTGCAAAGAATGAGAAAATTAGTGCTCAAGTTAAACTGTTCTGTCTCTCAACCACCGAAGACAAAGGAAAGCTCATTAGCCCTATAAAGAACTAAGGTAAAATGGGTGAATTTTTATAGCCAATTTTTCCATTCAAAAGAGAAGTATTTTTGTTGTACACATGGTACTATTGAAACATGAACATTGTAGCAACTCGTGATCCACCGAGGCTAAGTTTAATTATTTGGTCAGGACGAGCAAAGGCTAAGCTTGGGGGATCTTGTTGACGGTGGATATACCATAAAATTCCACACTCAAACACCGTCAACAGGCCTCGGATTCAAGGAAGAATAAACATAATATGAACATATTTTATCAATAACTAATTCCACTTGTACTCTTAGCTTGTGAATGCAGGGAAGATCAAAACAAGACAAAATGCAGCAGCTGGAGCTTACATATGTGGTTCGGCCGACCCACATATGGAGGCACCAGATCATCACACTTCAAGAAATGACACAAGGAAGCAGATAGAAGAGAGTGGAGCACCTGGAGGGCCGACATTGGGTTCGGCCGACCCACATGTGGGGCCCACCAGGGCTCTGCTGACATGGCACAATCCGTGTGACACTCCACTTAGCTCAGTTCCACCTTTGGATCAAAGATGTGTTTCCATTCAACGGTGGAAGATCAAGGCACATGGATCAAGGCGTGAACCGACGTGTACCAACAAATCAAGTACACAGCCAAGCTCTAGGACTGGTGGGGACAACACCTGGCTGAGCCCACCTGTCATAGGGGGTCAGGTGACCCCCCTGGTGCCCAGCCAGGACGGCTGGCCTCCACAACCTTCCTGCATGCTTCCCACGTGCTGGATTCACCAATGCCGTCCATCTTGAGGCAGTTCAAGGTCGGTTCATCCAAGGGAGGAGAGGCAAGGAGCACACGGATCACTGATGTGGCACCTCTCCATCCTTCCCTATAAATAGAGGCTGCCATCACCCTCTACAAGATACACAAGAGACAAGAGAAGCTCCATTCCTTAGTAGTAGTATTAGTCTAGTGTGGGAGTTAGAGTCGAATCGAGCTACCCTCGGGGTCTTCGGAGTCGTCTGCTGGAGAGTCTGGTATCGCTCTTGTACCTTTCCTTCTGTAAGACTTTACCTTTATCAATACATTATCTTTACTTTACTTTACTAAGTCTTTACTTATTGCTTTACTATTCATTATAGTATTAATGTGTCTTGTCTTGCCTTATAGTTGATTTACACTAGATTGTGATCCTATAAGTAGCTCACGTGTGTAGTTCATTGCCTGTCATAGGGTGCTTTTGCTGTTTGGTACCCAGCTAGAGTAGTGAGAATTAGTGTAAGCGTGGTGCTTAGGCTCGATCTTACCCTTGAATGCCGCTTGTCGCACGGATTGTTAGTGGGTGCTATCAGGTGGTGACACCCCTGTCTAGTCTTAGTATTTCTCCATGTGTTTTAGGCAAGTTCTTAAAAGGTAGGCTCCCATAAGAGAGTAGGCGCTTCGGGTAGAGGTTATATCCTCTATTGTTTCGCACTACCCCCTACACACTGAAAGTAAGGTAGCTGTCTTAGTGTAATTCATCCATTTGATAAGATAGTTCACAAGAGTAAAGTAAGTGTCATAGGAGTCTTATACTCACTCGTTGTCCTCCCACCTAGCTATACTCTACTAGTTATCCTTAGTTATCCTAAAACCTTGTCGTGTCTTTGTGTCATTACCCTTTCCTCTATTTATCGATTTACCCCCCTATCACTAGTTGATACAAAGTTGCTATAGACTTAAGGATCTCTCTCTTTTATTAATTATTCCTAGCAACCGCTTTCCCTTGGGATAAAACAAATAATGATACCTTGGAATACTCCCTGGTGAAGTGCTACAGCGGTATATTCTGTGCGCTTGCGGAATTATCCAATAGACATAAGAAATACCCTCAGGGCACTTCTGGCACCGTTATCAGAGATAGCCTAACACCCTGTCTCTAGTGGTTGCGCTAAGAAGTGTCAACAACTTCGTCGTTGGAGGGCTCTGCGAAGTCTTCGTCTTCGCTACCGGGCTGGTAGCGGTGTCGAGGGTCATCCTTCGGGCCGCTCCATACTGGGCACCTCTGAGAAGTATACCTTCCGGTCCTAGCCATGTATCTTCAACAAATCAAATGAGATGTAATGGATCAACATTCCAATCGAAGACACGAAGAAGAAATCTACAAAAGGTATACCACGGGTGGTGGATTCCCAATGTGCAGCGCCTTTTGCTATCCTCGATTGTTGATATGCGTCTTGTTATCAAACAGCTCCTTCAGCCTTATCATAGCTTCGGAGGATGACATTTGATCAGGGGCCTCTCTGGTCGGATCAGTTTCATCAACCCATTCATACGCAGGATGAACTCTCTCTTTGCAGGGCTGAACTCAGTGCTTCGCGAAGTTGACAGCAACTCCAACTCCATTTAGATTATGCCCTTTAGAATTTCCAATAGCTCATTTACCTGCTCCATCTCATCAGATGTGGGCCTCTCTGACCAGCTCAGTTTCCTCTCTGGTATCTGCTCGATGGCTTTCCGAACAGGAGGATCTTGATTCGGCAGATAGAACCACCTATTATTCCAATCACGAAGACTAGTATTGTGGGGGATAGAAAGATAATGGGTGGACATGCCATCCCGGAGTTTGAGGTACACTCCCCCGGCAATTCGAGAGCCTTTGTCGCTCGATTTCACGAGCATATACAGATGACGAAATAAATTGAAATCAGGAAGAATTCCGGCGAAGGCTTCACGAAAGTGGATGAAAATAGAGACTTGGAAGATGGAGTTGGGGTACAAATGACACAGCGAAATCTCGTAATAATCAAGAAGCTTGCGATGGAAGGGATGGCAAGGAACATCGAACCCGCGGAGGAAGTAGTCGGCGAAGACGATCATCTCGCTGGTATTGGGCATGGGGTACAGCTCACCTCCTGACGGCCTCCATCCGGTGGTAGCACGATTTGGCAAGAGCCCTTTCGCCACCAACTTCAAAATGGCTTTTCCGTCATTGTGTAAGGCTGCCACTCGTTGTCCAGACAGAGTTCTCAAGGTTGTGGCGCCTTTCCCTTCGAGGGCATGTGCGTACTCTTCCTAGGGCGCCATTTCTTCAATTGATTGTGGGTCTGGGTGGCTGGAAGGCTGAATCGAAGAGATTTTGGTGGAATCGAGTTTTGAATTAAGGATCTTTGAAACCCTAGATGGTGGCCGTTAGGGCTGGATGCAATGGTTGTTCGCTTGAATGGCTACTGAGCGTTGGCGCGACAGAGAAGACGAATCATTTCATCTGAGGCCAAGTCTTTTAAAAGGAGGTGCGTCGGTTCGGCTACTTGCATAAGTGTTGACGGTGGATAACGTCAACTTTTATTAGAACTTTAGACATGAAAGGACACCTGAATACACACTAGTCTAGGGTTTTAATTGACAATTTTCATGAGTTTTGCATGTTCTGTATTTTCCAGGGGCTATTCTAGAAAAGCGTAAAAGAGGGGTTAAAGAGCATAAAAGACACGAAACTTAACCGCCAAGGAAACATCATCACGAAGATCCTGGAAGGATCTAGAACACAACCGAGCAACCGGGGCCCTGGATCCCACAAAGTGGGGCCGGCCGGCCCTAGGGTGGGGCCGACCGGCGACCCCCTACTGGATTGCGGCGCCTTCTGGAATCTTCCTTCCCACGCTTCCTTGGCACCAAAGTAACGCATCCCTACGTTGATCCGATGGTGCATATAACATGAGACACGGATCGATGACGTGGCAGTTCCTAGCCCCCCTACTCCACCTTGGCCTGTATAAGGACGCCCCATGTAACAGAACCGACCAATTTATACGAGCACAAGTATAACGACAGCTATTTTACTAGCAATCGAGTCACACTTGAGCCAATATAAACCCGGTAGTCCGGAAATCTCGAAGGATTTCAAACTTTTACACAGTACATACCCCAAGGATCGCAGAAACTCAGCAGTACACATACACATGATACATAGATTCGCACATATTTCAAATACATCAGAGTACAAGATAAACTTTTACATAAAAGTTCAATAGCGGAAATGAAATCATTTTACATAAGCATAATTTCATATTACAGTGCCAAGTACCGACCAGTCACAGCAACATAGATGAGACAGATAACATGACCTTGCCCAAGGTCTAGTCTTCCTCTCCCGAAGGATAGAAGTAACTCTTTAGTCAACCAAGCATTCCTCCTGCAACATTGGGAATAAAACCCTGAGTACTCAATTGTACTCAGCTAGACTTACCCGACAGGAAGTAAATAAAAAGACTCTCAAGGATATGCAAGGCTTATTTGGTGGAGCTCAGAGGATAGCAACATTTTTGCATAAAAAGCATTACTACAATAGTTCCTCAACTTATAAGTTTTAGATGTGATTCAGCTTCGATTTCAGTTAAGCTATTAAGCTAAGGTTTGCAGCTCTACTAAACAATCACTTGATATTATAGCAATCAATAAAACCATATGATTTCCAATATCCACATATATCAACCTCATCTCACCATAATCATTATGTTCAAGTTGTTAACCTCTACCTCACCAGAAGATCAGTTCAGTTTCTTACTAACCAGGAGAGATGGCGATTCGAATCGATTGTACCAGCTGGCAAATATGCCAATCACAAACCCTGTCAGCCGAGCCACTGGCTTCTTGGGTCATCGTTAAATCTTTCTGAGACATAATATGTATCGCGGGCTTGGAGGGGTCCATATTCTCAGAGACAAACCCACTTCCAGGATGCATCAGGTCCCTGACCTGCCCTTGGTAAGATGGTGTCTCCGCACATCCTTCCTACCTCCAGAATATGTCTACCTTATCACGCCCAATTCCCGGCTCAGAAAGAAATACTCGGCTTCGCGGTCAGAATGACTTATCTGGCCAGCTATGTGATGACGTCTTTCAATCTCAACTGATGTCTGGTGGCCTCAGTCCTAGTCGGCCGCAAGCAGCACCGAAGTCAACATGACCCATGTCATGCAGCTCCCCGCTACCTAGCCTTGATTCTCTCATTATTTCATTGTGGCATGGTGACACATATAGCCAACCATGTGGATCTTGTCAGTCACCACCTACACTCGCGGATGACAGGAAATCACCCGACTTTCTCGCGGATGACAGGAAATCACCCGACTTCTACCGGTCTAAGCAGGGCTAAGCATAAGATCGATCACCTGTCTAGTAATAGTATCAGGTTCACATATATAGTAGACAAGGTAGATATGCAGCAACGGTTTCAAACCAACTCCTATACTTAAATGCACAAACATACGATTTAATAAAGACCGGTGCATTTATAAAAAGAGATAGGTGGAGGCTTAGGGATGCTCCGGGGCTTGCCTGGGGTTCAACACTAAGTCAGTGTTTGTTAGATGACACATGTTCGACGAGCATTTTCCATCCAACCACTCGATTAGTCCTTCCACCTTCGTGATTAGTCCACCACACCGTCTTGTGGTTAGTTCCATCATCATGTCCTTCACTCCACGTGTTCATCTATCGTACCTAAATGAGATGCACAATGCACATGTATGAATAAAAGGAAGTAATACAAGGCATGTTAATCTACCATCACTGAACCATAAACTAACAATCACACCAAGCAAAGCAAAATCAAAGCAATCATAATCCCACACATGCAGTTTATGGGCAGCAGGACAGCAAGCATAAGATTTAATCATAACCCAAGCTATACACATCCAACCAGGGTGATCTAAGCCTTTCTGAAAAGCTATTGAAATTGTCTACAACTTTGGTATTATCCTCTTCAGATGATTTAATTCATATAAAGATCAAACAACACAAAGAATACAGCTCTGCCCAGACTTGGACAGATTCTGTCCTCCCCACTCAAACAATCATAACTAGAGATTTAGACCACCAAAAGGGATGATCATAGACAATTTGGAAAGACATAGAAATATACTACAACTGATCTATTATCACTAAGAAGTGATTCAAAGCATAACTCAGTCAAATAATGAAATCAATCAGATCTACACAGAAAATTGGCAAAACCTGACAGCAGTCATCCAAAAGCCATAACTCCTAAACTATTAGGCCTATGAACATGAAATTTTAGAACAAGCTAGACATACAAGTTGGCTACAACTTTTGTATAGAAGACATTCTCATGCAACATCATTTTCCTAGGTAAATCATCACAACAACAGGTACTATGCCTGCAGCCATTTTCAGCATATAAGCAAAACATGCTTTTCCTTTATTTATCACCTAAGCACACATAGGAATGAGCTATTTAGATAGCTCCAAACATGATTACATGGTCATACAAGACTCATCTCAGACCAAAACATATTAAGGAATCACAAGAAACATATATGGATTCATTGGCCTATAATTATTCACAAACCATTACATAAAATCCTATTATTTAATTATTTAAGTTATATGGTACACATCTCAAATGAGTCCCAAACTTTTATGAGAGCTAGGTGATTACAAATCATGACCAAGGTTCAAATCTTACATGCTCAGGTTCCATAATTTAATTATTACAAAATAAACAAATCTATAATGCAATAAAGCATTGGAGAGCAAATTAAATATGAAACTCAACATTTTCTGAAACAACATGACCATATTATTGATTCTCAAGCTAACACAATATCATACAAAGGTAGTGGAACACCATTTTCCATTTTTACCATAATATATTATTTATAATGTATTTAAATCTACTTAATATGCACCAAAGAAGATAAATCAACAATTCAGTCATACATGCACTATAAACCATGAAATTTTAACCATACATTACACATCATACAGAGAGTCTACAATTAAATTTTCATGCCATTTGAAGCAATATAACTTCAGATACAAAAATAGCAAGCAATTCAACCATTTATTTCCTATTTAAAAAGATTAATGTGAAACACCAATAAAACAGTAAACAACATATATGTTTTATATTTTTATGAGCTTAGTGCATGTCATTAGAAGCCTAACAAAATTGGAATCACAATTGTTGGACTTATATTTCTCAAAATATGACCAAAAGCAAGTTAATATATTTCTTAAACCACTTTTCCTAATCAATTTCTACAAAATAAAAACATGCATGAATGGCATAACTATTTATATTAACATGCAGAGCACTTTACTAGGAACACATCAAAACTTGTCTCACTAATTTTGGAGATCCCAAACTCTAGATATAGATTTTCAAAGAAATAGCGAAATCTATAAATTTGTTGCATATTGAAACCTGCGGGCCCCACATGTCATAGAGAGGAGAGGCTGTCTTCTTCTTCCTCCAGCTCGCTGGACCAACAGAGCCGAGGCGGGCACGCGGGGAGGAGGGAGATGGCCGTCGGCAGGGGAAGGGAAAAGCAGCAGCCCGGTCTGGCCGGCTCCTGCCGGTTGGCCTCGGCGGCGGCCATCTACGGCCAAGCAGCAGCGGGCGGGCTGGTGGCGGCCGGGAGCAGCAGCAGCGCGGCGGCCGCACCGCCACAGCAGCAGCTACGGCAGCAGGCCGCGAGTAAGGCACCGGCGGCGACGGTGCTGCGAGATGAGGAGCAACGAGGAGTTGGCAGATACAGAGACGCAGGGCTGCGCGCTCGCGGAGGAGGAACAACGGCGGCGACGGAGCTCGAGAGGGCAGCCATGGCGGCCGCGCTCTCGTGCTTTGCATGCGCTCGCGAGGACGAGAGGAACGCGAGGGAGAGCGCTGGGAGGGGCGAGGAGAGTGAATGGGAGAGCGAGGAGGGGCTCTGGTGTTTCACTTTTGGAGCTGGAGCGCGGGCAGTGGCCGACAATGGAGCTGGAAGCTCAGAGCAGCGCTGCCACGTCGCGCCATTGAGGCCCCACATCGAACAGCTGGCGGGCGACGGGTTGGCGCGCTTTGGATCCAATTTTCGGCATATTCCCAATAGATTCGGACATTGATGCTTGCAGCAAAGTTTTTGTTCTCACAGAGGTCTACGAACTTGATTAAGGGTGCTCGGCCAAAAGATAAACGGATTAGCGGGTAATTAGCTCTAAAGTTGATGCTGTCAACAAGCTAATTACGATCAAAGATCGAGTGGCAACTCTTGTCAAATGAAGTCGGATTGACCTCAAATTTGAATATGTTGTGCCTCAAAGGGTTTGTAACAACTTCTATTTTTGGTCCAACTCAAGTTGCTTAACAAAATTTGGAGAACACGGGAAGGCCATGAAATCAACACCATTTTCAGACTTTGAATTTAATCAAGTCCTGTAATCAGATTTTTCTTCTGTCTTGTGTCCACTTTTTGGGGCACTTAGAGATGGAATCATGACTTGGTCCAAAAATAACATTTGTTCTACTCCAAGAGTTCTATAACTTTTATTAAAGGTCAAACTTCATACCTTGCTCACAAATAGTATTTCTACTTTGGTCAAAGTAAGATCATTAGAGAGCTGAATTTGGATATTTAGGCCAATTGAGGTACTTTCTTGACATTTTCTCAACATGAAACCTTCATGACTTTTGTTGTAGAGTTAAAGTAGAGTTGTTTGGTCAAGGTTGCAAGGTTTGGTTGACTTTGCATGCTCATCTTCACTTAATCCATAAATCCAATTAAGTGAATAACTTGTCATTCCATGTGAATTCTCAATTTAAATCTTCATGCAACTTTTCCAATGATCAAGGTAGATGGAGATGAATATGAAATAGTGATTAGGATCATTGATTGAAATAACTTGATTAGGTCCACACTCGCTGGTTAGCTCGTGACTAACACCTGGGGTGTTACACCCCAGGCCCCCTCCAGATGGCATTCTACACCCCGGTGCATCATATTCTCTACATAAATTAGGGTTAGGGTCCCTATATCTGATCTAGTTCTAGTTCATCTAGTTGTAGCAGTTAGGAGAGACTAGTTTATCTAGATCTAGTCTTGTTTAGAGATTAGAGAGATAGAGTAGGAGAGTAGAGATTCTGGAGGAGTTCCGGCCTGTCGGTGCTTCTTCGTGGCTGTATTCTTCTAGATTCAGCTTTCTCGCCTGGAGCTGCGTTCTGAGGTACTTTTGTATTCGACTTCTAATTCAAGTAAGCATTTGTTCTTATTCGTTCTTAAGTTTGCAACTCATATTGAGTGCTTTGATCTTGGTCATTACTTGATTGAAGTAGTATTTCATAGTGTAGGCGTGGTGCCTAGGCTAGGTTTACTTGTGAATGTCCCCTGATTGGCCGGATAGTGGTAGATCATGTAGGTGATAGCTGCGTTGAGTCCCCTGTAGTCCACTTCCCGTTGAAAGGATCGATAGGTGTATAAGTGTCTGGTAGGAGGGAACTCTGATTTCGCCTCTTATTCATGTCACTGCCCAGTTAGAACGATATTATTCAAAGTTTACCGGTTGTTGGAACTAGATAATCATTAGCTATTTCCTCTTTCTTGATATTATCTAGCCTAATTTTAGGGTTAAGTTCATGGGCTTAGTCATTATCACATACCGTTCCTTGTGGATTCGATATTTAAAACCTCTGGATGAAATGTGACAGCGGTATTATATCTATGCGCTTGTGGATAATCTGAATACAATCTTATTTAAGTAGAGTGCAGTTAATTTATACCAACAAGTATTTCTGGCGCCGTTGCCGGGGAACGGTTTGCTGATTTTGACTTAGTTTAGCTTTATCTTGTATTATACTTTTATCTTTTCTATTTTATCCATACCTTTTCATCATTTTATGTTCATCCTTATGGATGCTTTAAATTCCACGCCTATCTATCTATTTGGCATGCGCAAAAGCTTTGGGCCACCAAAATCTGTAGAGCCTATCATAACACCTGGCTATGAGCTGCGACCATGTCTAATTAATATGATTCGGGAAAAACCCTTCTCGGGAGAAGGTAACGAAAATTCATACTTACACCTACGAGAATTCGAGCAGACCTGTGCATGCTTGCACATTACTGGCATGTCTGATAAGACTTTAAGGTGGAAACTTTTTCCGTTCTCTTTGATTGGAAGAGCTAAACGTTGGTATAATCGAGCCGTAGGAAGTATGCAAGGGGATTGGGAAACTTTATGCTCTGAATTTTGTTTTTATTTTCTATCCATAGAGTAGTTAACCTTCGAAAAGATGTTATAACCTTTAGGCAACTAGAACAAGAATCTCTTAGTACATCATGGGATCATTTTAATGAACTTGTTACATCTGGCCCTAACCTTGGTTTTCCGGACACCGTACTTATTCAACATTTCTATTTGGGTCTTACCAAGAATTCTAGGGAATCCCTTGATTTATCCTCTGGAGGAGCCTTTCCTTATTTGCCTATAAGTAAAGCAAGAGCAATGGTTAACAAGGTTGCTCTAGCTAATTCCGAGCTCCCCGAGGAAGAGAAGGAATCACACCCCGAACAAGCAGAGAAAGCTTTGGTAGCTAAAACACAACCACTCCAATCCCAAGATTTAGCTGTCAATCCTAAACCATCGAAACCCCGCTTTGATGATTTAGACTTCCAATTAGCTAAGATGCTTATCAATCATTGTAAATCAGATCTTCTCAGAACAGCATCTTGAAAAAAGTGTCGTCAACTTCCTTTCCCTCCTAAAAGACATTGGGAAGAATGCAAGGATGACATGTCTAGTGATGCCATAGAAGGAGAGCCAAGCCACTTAGGAATCAATTCAACCTTCCCCCCTTCTATGCTCACATTAAATGTCTCATCTGAACCCAAATCTAAACCCATCCTTGACCCTGATGATCCTTCTTATGCTGTCTCTCCTAAGTCTTATAATGACACTAAGATTCCATTAAGACATCCCAAGAATAGGAGTCATGAAGATTATTGGAATGACCAAGAAGAGCTACGACAATGACAGGAATGCATAGAACATACTAGAAACACATACGCTATTGTCAAAGAATGGATGAAAGAGGATGAAGCCTTAGTACTAGCATCTAAACTTGGTCTAGAATCAAATTGTGAGCTTAAATCAACTTCTGTAGTAAACATAACTCATCCAAGTTTAGAGAAAGTCTTAAACGAGACCAAACATAGAGACACCAATCCATGGCAAATCCTAGAAAATAAAATATCCAATGAATGTTGTAGACATAAAATAATAAAAACAAACTTGTTGCCTATAGACATCCATGAAGAAACACCCTGGGAGTTTAAAAAGAGAGATCATATCGATGAGCACGGGAATTACTTCATTAACACCTCATCGAATCCATGCTCATATGAGAAATCTCCTGGATCAATTGGTCTCTCTAACATTATCACACGCGAGATCTTCAACCCCCTCATTCTACCTGTTCATAAGTTTTTTGAAAGGGTGGTTGTAGATGCGTATGTTTATCATAAATATTGTAGATCTCGTTGTAATCTTGATATAGGTGCACAAAGACTGGTGTTCTAGAGGAAACCACCGCATAAACGAAGGTTTCCCAAGAACGACTTTGTGTCCTAAAATAACCACTCTTGAAAAATGAATTGAGCTTGCATCTTTAATTTTACTATAATGCCCTTTTGAATTGAGCATAGAATTATAATTATGAAAATAGTCCTTTGGGTATTTTTGTCGCTAACCATTTCAGATTTGAAGTAGAAGAGTAACAATGCAAGGTATATCCAACCAATCATTATGTAATATTGAATTATATCCATCCAAGCTTAACTTTGCTTTGCAAAATTCCAGCTTGGGGGAATGGGCTTAATTAGAAAATCTTATGTTGCTAATATTGGTTGTCTCTACCTTTCTAATCCATGTTCGATTGTTCACCTTTTCGTCTCTAAATGAATAAATCTCCATAAGTGCTTTCATGTCACCTTTGTTTGCCATAGTAAGATTTGGTTTAGAAGTACTGCAAATACTTCCATTGGCATTTAAATTGAGCGTGGTGCTCAGGTTAAAAATGCCTTCCTTAATTAAAACTAGACATGGAGTTTGGTTTGGTTATTGAACCAGAAATTGCTGTAGTAGACATTGGATTTTTTGTTGGACTAACCCCTACAGGAAACTTTCACAATTAATCTGGGTAAGTCATGAGGTGAATTCGAATCAGAGATGAGACAGGGCACATGCTGAACTTCAATAACTTTGCAGAGGAAGACACAATTCATTCATCATGAATGAAAGAACTATGACTATTAATGATTCATTCACTTTATCTTCTGCTGCAAGTTACTTGAACTCAAGCCATGCCGGTATAGAATATGATCTGTGCTAACATAATATCAACCATATCTTCTTAGTAGCATAGATGGAACATGATTCTGGACAAACAACCTATGTTCCAAAATTGTACATTCCTTCGGGTATGTGTTGTCCACTAATCTGTTGCTGGCATAATAATGAATGGACTGACAAGGTGTCATAAGATCAAAGAAGCAAAAGATGGCAAAGAGGATGAAGCAACAAAGGAGACAAGATGCTCATGAACAACTCAATATGCAAGAGAAGGAAAAGACCACCAGTCATCTACTCTTCATTACTTAGTGCCATCACGCTCCAATAATGAAGGTAATATCTTAAGGTAAGCGGTCACTATCTTCCTCTTGATCTTGGTATGCACATAAATGAAGATGCAACCATGTTAGAGTTACAGCTTTAATTGATTAACCTAATTAACTCAACATGCTTTATCCTTTAAGATTGTTCATGGCACCATTGTTTTGATCTCAGTCTTAACTAAATGTGCTAAAACATTGTATTCTATATTTGGAAGATGATAGTCATACTCATGTGAAAATTTACATAGAGATAGACAACTCTTCCATTGGTTAAGCAATTTAAATCTTTTCCGCCATATGAACTTAAATGCAACATAAATTCTTAATCGTCTGATCTTACCACTCATGTCACGAGTAAAACAAATTATGCAACATCAACTTTATCTTGTTCAATGTGCCTAAGGCTAGAGAAGAATAAATAAAGAAATAGATTTGGATCTGTTGGCGCTTTTCCACTAGCAGAACCCATGCACTTGATCTCTATCTTGGTTTTGCAAGTAGGACAACACTTCGAGCAAAGATTGTTAATTTCCAAAATTCCACAAGTGGAAGTTCTGCAAACATGCACACTGAGCAAGATGCTGCCAGATCCAACTATTAATGCTCTACTCTATCCTGCTGGCCAAACAAAGGACAAAAGTGACATCACCATCACCACAGGTGCAACCATCAGGACTTCCATCTCTAGGATGGAGAGATACACAAGAGTGGAAGAAGAAGTCCTAACGGTAGACTTTAAAATTCTGCACCCTTGCCACAAGGTAACATGGTAGTTATCTAATTAATTAGTCTTCATAATTTACATTAGTAATTTTACTTTAGCATATTCATCTTTATGCATATCAAAAGAAAAAGAAAAATCTTTATTGTCTTATTTACTGCATCACAAAATACTAAAGCCCCACGTGAATAAACTTATCGTAACCCTGTAGGAGTATTTACTGTGGTGGCATAAAAAATGATAATAGTATCTGTATGTACTTTCTTGCATTATAAAAATCCTAAGCCCCATGAGAATAAATATTCTCCATGGTGACATAAAAATAAAATATATATCATGCATACATATTTACTTTTCTGCATAAGAAAATCAAAAAATCCTAAAAAGAATCCTGCTAGAATCTGTCAATTGAAATCAACTCAAAAGAATAATCAATTACTTATTGGCTGACCGCTAACCCCTTATCACATTCGAGGCTCGAGTTTTGGTTTTCTTGTTGGAGTATAATTATGCAGGATAACACTATGTGTGAGGAGTGAGTTCATCAGTGGAGCCCACTAGGACTACTGCTGACAAGCTTGCTCTAAAGACCATCAACACCAAGTATTGCAAACATCTAGCTTGGGGGAGGAGCATCCCCTAGTTATCAGGTAACTATACCTATGCGATTATCGAGTCCGTTTTATAAAGTCATAAAATACCAAAAATATGTGGGCACATGAAGGTCCACACTCTTAGAGAAGTTTCCTAATTGGGTAAAGAAGCTTGAACTTCTGCTGGAAATATAAAATTAATCACTTACCATGGAGTGGTACTAAACCTAACCCCTCTCCATGAGATTTGGTATTTTTGTTGGCAATTGAGTTTCACAGGAAAATACAAGATCAAAGAGCTAGTCAACTTGACGCCCTTACACTGCCGATACACCTGCTCTCAGAAGGGTCACTCAATTTGCAACATCAAAGACCCTATCAAACGTCAAGCTTGGGGGAGGGCACTCTCCATTTAAAATCCAGCTAAGTATAAGTTTCCCACCTTATTATTATTGTACCATATCGCTTTTTCGCGTGAGTTAGCTCGTAAGATAAAATTGAAAGCCAAATAAAAACTTAACTATATATTAGAGTGGTCTTAGATGTGTCTATAGTCAGTCTAGATTAGAGTCAAATAAAAACTGGAGAACCTTAAAATTTTATCTTGGAGATGATGAATAGTTGCTCTACCGTAATTCCTTTCAAGTGTCTAGTTTTCAACCTTAAATTCTCCTGAGTTTTGGATACTACTTTTTTTTTGCTTAAGAATTTACTCTAAACCTAAAACTTGTGGAGGCATATGATTGAGCTAAGTCTAGGTAATTGATTGATATGATACATGAAGGTTGAGCTGCTATTTATCTTATTCCTAGCAATAATAAGTTCTGGAGATTTATTTTAAATATAAACTCTTACATGATGAGCTCTTGTATGACAAAGTGTAAATTCCTACCAATGCCATATATGATACATTTAGAGATAGGAAAACCTTTGCACATTTATGCTGCTTGCTTTGCATTGAGTTTGGTCAACCTTTGTTGTATACCTTATGAAAGTCTTGTCATGCTTTTAAAATCAAGATCACTTACACACTCCACCCACATATGCATTACTCCTACTCTAGGAGTAAGCGCAATCATTTTCCACTTCCAACCAGATCCACCTTAAAAATGTTTTTCTCCTACACTAGGAGTAAACACCCAAAAATATACCCTATAGGACTGTTGGTGGTCCTTATGGATAGATTTTATACCACCAACTTAGACTAAAAAGAGGATTAATAATCATATTCTAGCACATATACCTTTACTACTAACAAGTTCCACTTGTAACCCTAGCATTCATGTTTTACAGGTTTTATGGCGTAACAAGCGGAAACTATGCATCAACATGAAGAAAGCACAATATCAAAAGACAAATCCAACAAATGCGCAACCAAAAGAATACTAAAGAAGCCCACCTTCAAAGAGTGACTGGATCCATCCGCAACCAAGGGAGAGGCCCAGGCCCAGGGAGCAACAGACCACCCGAAGGCGGTGGCCAGTTGCCGCCTCCCAGGGACCGACCGCCCCCGGGGGCGGCCGCCCCCCAGATAGCACTTCCTGCGCCCATCTTCAGCCACAGTACTCAAGGCGGTTTGCTGATGGCGGTTTCACCTGCTTCCATGTTTAGAACGCCCAAACTGTCATAGTTTCAATATAAATAGTGAGTGCTCCATCCCCTTCAGACACACATCATTTGGAGTCATCTACCTCACACCTCTCACTTGTATCTTTAGAATAGTTGTAGTAGTGAGCAAGGCAAAAGCTATCAAGGAGAGCTTGTCTCCTTGGAAGAAAAGGATCATCTTGGTATGAATACAATTCGGTCTTCTTCCATGAGCAAGTTCTTATCATACTTATATGATCATGCATTTGAACTAGAGTCTAGTTATGATCTTGTTATGAGCATAATATATAGACTAGAATATAGTTTATGTATCATGTTCTTGACTTGTTCATCATCGTTCTTCATTGTTCATCAAATTAGTATGAATAGAGGAAGAACTAGGAATGAGGTGATGGTTCGTCGTGCTGTCATGGTTGCTCTTAACCTAGCCTGTCAATCCGAAGGGTTGGGGTCCGTGGGGGTTAGGAGTTGTTTCCAAGTACGTGAGCATGGTGCTCAGGTATGCGAAGACCGGCGAATATATCGGTATCCCACGGGCAGAGGGGTAGGTGGGCAAGTGGTGACAGCCCTATCCATCCCTAGCATTCTCCCACGTTCGGATACTAAAGTAGGAGTTCATAAAGTCTCTATCGGCTAGCAGACCAGCTACGGGGATCTCTCTATCACCCCAGACTTAGTCCTGATACTAGAATTACTAATTAGATGATTTGCTAACACTTCTTTGCATAATTGTATATGACCAATGCCTGCTCAGTTAGATATATTCTTTTATTCTTTATTTTCCCTTTTATCCTTGAGGTTGAGCCAGATGTGTGTCCACTGTTCTAAAATCATGTTTAATTCCTGTTTACTCTATGCCTACCATTGCACTCAATAAGTGATCATGTTTACACCACGTTTGATGCATATTGCCCTCCTACGGGAAATTATAAATACGACACCCTACTCACGGGTTGAAATGCTACAATGATAGTTCTGTGCGCTTGCAGAGTAATCTTATTTCTTACTGAGCTATCGATTGGCGTACCTAAGTACCATTACTTAAGGATTGTAATTCTTGTGCAGCCCACGGCGCCGTGTCACAGTTTTGCATATCGTAAGTAATGACGGTTAGGAAGGCCAATCCGGCACTTCTAACTGCTATTACCAGACTGCATTACCTAGGCCGGCGCCTTTAAGGGCCAAGAGTTACCTTTCTGAATTAATGGGGGTTGGGAATGTCAACTTACGTTTCTAGTATTATTATTAAGGACGGACTTATAGTCTATCTTTAGTAGTAATACTAAGAAACGGCAACAAGCATTTCTAGCGCCGTTGCCTGGGATGGACTCTTAGTCTATCTTTTGTAATGATGTTAAGAAATGCCAACAAGGACAGCCCCTGTTTAATTGCTCTAATTTTATCATTATCTCTCCAATTATTTATATTCAAAGGACGCATGTGGCTATGCAAAAATATTGAAAAAAAGAGAAAATGGAGTAAAATATGGACAAGTGTCCCAACAAATAAAACAATGGGTACTTAGATGCCCGCCTCCCTATGAAAAAAAGAGAGAGAGAAAGAAAAGAAGAAAAAGAAAATAAAGATAGCCCATGTTTTCCCGCGAAAGTTCTAAGTTCCAAGAGAGAGGTCTATTTTTTTAAAGAGCAAAAGTAGAATTAGGATTAGCCACCATATATACACCTATCCACCATATTCCATACACATGCATATCTTGGTTTGATTGTATGACTTGACTCTCTGTGGATCCATTGTTTGATTTTACAATATATGAATTGCAAGTATGCTCATCCTTGTTATTGCCACTCCTATAAGCTCCACTATAATCCTTAGTTGTAGGAAGGCTTAATAACATCATTAATGCCTCAGTAAGATCCATAAATACCACATATATTAAGATACTTGAGGGTGTCATACAATTAAGCTCTGAGTTTTCATTTTAAAAACTTGCAAAACTCCAGAATATTGGTACTGTGAAGAATTTGAGACATAGTGGTTGACTTGATTGTTCTATCTTTCGATTGCTCAAGACTTATGCAAAAGATAAGAAGCTCCATAGTTAAAGGTACAATGGGTAAGTTTGAAAGTTAGAGCAGTTTTGTCTAATCCGGAGGAGAATTTCTGTTTGAAGGCATGTGTACTTGGAAAGTATGAAAGCATTGTAGCAACTCCTGATCCAAATACTTTGGTAAATTAGGCTTACTTTGTTTGCCAAGGGACTGGCAAACAAGTAAGCTTAGGGGTGTGTTGACGGTGGATAACATCAACTTTTATTAGAACTTTAGACATGAAAGGACACCTGAATGCACACTAGTCTAGGGTTTTAACTGACAATTTCCACGAGTTTTGCATGTTCTGTATTTTTCAGGGGCTATTCCAAAAAAACGTAAAAGAGGGGTTAAAGAGCATAAAAGACACGAAACTTAATCGCCAAGGAAACATCATCACAAAGACCCTGGAAGGATCTAGAACACACCCGAGCAACCGGGCCCCGGATCCTGACAAGGTGGGGCCGGCCGGCCCTAGGGCGGGGCCGACCGGCGCCCCCTGTTGGATTGCGGGCCCCGTCTTCTGGAATCTTCCTTCCACGCTTCCTTGGCACCCAAGTAACGCATCCCTACATTGATCTAAGGTTGGTTTGATCCGATGGTGCATATAACATGAGATGCGGATCGATGACGTGGCGGTTCCTTGCCCCCTACTCTACCTCAGCCTATATAAGGACGCCCCAGGCCCCCTCCAGAAGGCATTCTACACCCCGGTGCTTCATATTCTCTACATAAATCAGGGTTAGGGTCCCTCTAGTTGATCCAGTTCTAGTTCATCTAGTTGTAGAGTAAGGAGAGACTAGTTCATCTAGATCTAGTCTTGTTTAGAGATTAGAGTGATAGAGTAGGAGAGTAGAGATTCTGGAGGAGTTCCGGCCTGTCGGTGCTTCTTCGTGGCTATATTCATCTGGATTCAGCTTCCTCGCCTGGAGCTGCGTTCTAAGGTACTTTTGTATTCGACTTCTAATTCAAGTAAGCATTTGTTCTTATTCGTTCTTAAGTTTGCAACTAATATTGAGTGCTTTGATCTTGGTCATTACATTGATTGAAGTAGTATTTCGTAGTGTAGGTGTGGTGCCTAGGCTAGGTTTACTTGTGAATGTCCCCTGATTGGCCGGATAGTGGTAGATCGCGTAGGTGACAGCTGCGTTGAGTCTTCTGTAGTCCACTTCCCGTTGATAGGATTGATAGGTGTATAAATGTCTGGTAGGAGGGAACTCTGATTTCGCCTCTTATTCATGTCACTGCCCAGTTAGAACGATATTATTCAAAGTTTACCGGTTGTTGGAACTAGATAGTCATTAGATATTTCCTCTTTCTTGATATTATCTAGCCTAATTGTAGGGTTAAGTCATCGGCTTGGTCATTATCACCTATTGTTCCTTGTGGATTCGATATTTAAAACCTTCGGGTGAAATATGACAGCAGGTATATTATTTGTGCGCTTGCAGATAATCTGAATACAATCTTATTTAAGTAGAGTGCAGTTAATTTATACCAACACCTGCTCCTGGCTCTCAGCAAGCAGGAGGCTCCAACTGGTACCAGCCACCCCAACAGCAGCAGCACCAGCAACCTGACCCTTGGGACCCCTATGGACAAGCATCCGCACACATCAGTAGTTCTGGGAGTACCCAAAACTTGGGGGGCTCTTATAGATATACTGGTGCGCGAGGCTCACACTCAACCAACATAGAGGGATACCCTTCACCATGACACTCAGTTTCAGTGCATGCATGGGAGCGAGACCTTGGCTATGTCCAGCATCAGATAAAGGGCCTTCAGATTGACCAAGACCAGCTTCATCAAGGGTTACAAGATTTGTCATATGAGTTCCGGCAATAAAGGCAAGAGAATCAGGAGGAGACAAGGGATATGCAGTACTTGCCTTGTCGCAATGACCGCCGCTGGGACGATTTCTATCGTCTCCAAGGGTGGGATTTCCAGTGATGCTTTCAGAACCAATTTGGGGGAGGTCCCCCGCGAAGGTAAGTATACATCGGCCCATCCATTTATTTATGCATTTATATTGTTCTCAGCATATATATATATAATGATAATAATAATATAGTAGTAATAATATAAGGGTCATGTTTATGTTAGTATTGATAAGTTTGAAAAAAATAAATAAACACCCACACTCTCATACTACTAAAAAAAAAGAGAGAATGAAAATGTTTATAATTACTTCAAGTTAGTCATTCGCTGATGATTTAACTATTAATATGATTTTACTTATACCATGAACCCGAACTCCGTGGGTTGTAAATGCTAGAACAAAGTTTGAAAAATTTGAGTGACATGATTTAGCAAAGAAATGAGTAAGTTTCTATCCTGTCATGAGCAAGGTTAATCTGTGGAGAATTTCTTTAAAAATAATGATAAAACTTGCTTGAGATCTTCTGTGGCAAAAGAGAACACCTACCAGACCATACCTGTTAGATAAGAAAACTCCACTATTGCTGCCCATATTTATGTTGAGCCTTGTCAAACTTTTGTGAATCATAGTAGAGAAACTTGTCATATTCTCATGACCGAGGACACGAACACCCACCATCATATTGCTATTCTTACACTGAGAATAAGCATCAACATGCCTTTTTTTTGTTAGGATCTACTCCATGGCATTACCATTTATCCCTCTGAGGCATGGCTAGTTCTAGTAAAAAAAAGCAAGTGCTCTGAAGAGAAAAGAGTAAAAAGAGCTTGCCATGTTTCTAAAAAAAGGAAAAGCCATGAAAGTAGTAATTAGTGCCACCACGATACACTGCACATTCTCGGTCTAAGTCTATGACTTGTTGCTCCTTTGATCCAATTGTTTGACTTAGCAATATCACATTATATACGGTATGCCCCATTTTTCTGTGACCCTGAAACTCCACATAAGCTTTTAGAGATAGGATGTGAGGGCATTGCAAGATTTTTGATCAAGGTCCAAAATTCCACACACATATTATAGAGACTAAGTGTGCCACAGAAGAGTCTAGAGCATGATTATTGCAAAATATTCCAAAAATCTCCATAAGATTTAACCAAGCAAAAAGGGCATGGAGAACAAACCCTTTCGACGAGATATCGTCGGCGGTCTACCGAGGGGTATACCAAAGGTAGTAGATTGATCGGTGAAGGTGCGCCTGAGACGAGCAAGTGTTGCGCAGTAAGCGCGAGACGAACAATTTAGACAGGTTCAGGCCACCGTGAGGCGTAATACCCTACATCCTGTGTGTTGCTGTATTGTATTGCTAGTAGATGAGTTGAGTTGAGGGGATCCCCTGCCTGCCTTATATAGTTTGGGAGGCAGGGTTACAAGTCGGTTTTACCGTGTATATTAGATTACAATCCTAACCGAACAAGGAAACTAATCGGCTAGATATTAGGAAAGCTATTTACTTAGCCACCAAGACTTCTAAGCTGGCGGATGAGCATGATCTTCTGGAGAACGTGTAGACAACGTGTCCTTGGTAGCCCGGGCCTGGTCGGATGACTCAGCCCATGTATAACCATGTGGGTATATGGGTTTACACCCCTACAGCTAGTCCCCGAGCATCTTGCATTCGTTGGGAGGTGCAAACCTTCAGAGTTACTTGACCAGATGGATGTAAGGAGCTCAGAAAAATTTAAAAAAGCCTTCTCTTTGGTGAAGTATATCCAGTTTTGGTTCTTCAAAAACAATACCTTCACCGTCAGGTGACGTGTATCCACTTAGTCCCCGAGCCTAATAGTAGGTGACGCAGGCACGTGGTGTCAGGGTCAAAGTCTTTATTCTTGGAGAACATGTGAAGTGTCAACAAAGTCCCTGAGCACTTCCTGCGCTCGGAAATATCGGTGAAGCGATGAAGCCTCCGAGCAGTCAGTGCTCAGAAGTGCTGACGTGACGATGACGAAGTCCCCGAGCACCTCCTGCGCTCGGAGGTGTTGACGAAGAGACGAAACCTCCGAGCAGATGCAGTGCTTGGAAGCGCTGACGTAGCAATGATGAAGTCCCCGAGCACCTCCTGTGCTCGGAAATATTGGCGAAGCGACGAAACCTTCGAGCAGACCCAGTGCTCGAAATCGCTGATGCAGCAATGATGAAGTCCCCAAGCACCTCCTGTGCTCGGAAATATTGGTGAAGCGACAAAACATCTGAGCAGACCCAGTGCTCGGATGTGCTGACGTAGCGATGATGAAGTCCCCGAGCACCTCCTGTGCTCGGAAATATTGGCGAAGCGACAAAACCTCCGAGCAGACCCAGTGCTTGGAAGCGCTGACGTGACGATGACAAAGTCCCCGAGCACCTCCTGTGCTTGGAGGTATTGAAGAAGTGACAAAACCTCCGAGCAGATGCACTGCTCGGAAGCGCTGACGCAGTGATGACGAAGTCCCTGAGCAGTTCCTGTGCTCGGAAATACCGGTGAAGCGATGAAGCCTCCGAGCAGTTCAGTGCTTCGAAGTGCTGACATGATGATGATGAAGTCCCCGAGCACCTCCTGTGCTCGGAGGTGTTGACGAAGCGATGAAACCTCCGAGCAGATGCAGTGCTCGGAAGCGCTGACGTGACGATGACGAAGTCCCCCGAGCACCTCTTGTGCTTGGAAATATTGGTGAAGCGACGAAACCTCCGAGCAAACCCAGTGCTCGGAAGCACTGACGCAGCGATGACGAAGACCCAGAGCACCTCCTATGTTCGGAAATGTTGGCGAAGCGTGCTCGGAAATATTGGCGAAGCGACGAAACCTCCGAGCAGACCCAATGCTCGGAAGTGCTGATGCAGCGATGACGAAGTCCCCGAGCACCTCCTGTGCTCAGAAATATTGGCAAAGCGACGAAACCTCCGAGCAGACCCAGTGCTCGGAAGTGCTGACGCAGCGATGACGAAGTCCCCGAGCACCTCCTGTGCTCGGAAATATTGGCGAAGCGACAAAACCTCTGAGCAGACCCAGTGCTCGGAAGCGCTGACGCAGTGATGACAAAGTCCCCGAACACCTCCTGTGCTCGGAAATGTTGATGAGACGACGAAGTCCCCGAGCACCTCCTGTGCTCGGAAATGTTGACGGAGCGACGAAATCCCCGAGCACATTTGGTGCTACTTAAGCTTTTAAGCATCCTGTGAGCCTTATTGTTGGTATAAATTTACCGCACTCTACTTAAATAAGATTGTATTCAGATTATCCACAAGCGCACAGATATAATACCGCTGTCACATTTCACCCGGAGGTTTTAAATATCGAATCCACAAGGAACAGTAGGTGATAATGACTAAGCCGATGAACTTAACCCAACAATTAGGCTAGATAATATCAAGAAAGAAGAAATAGCTAAAGATTATCTAGTTCCAACAACCGGTAAACTTTGAATAATATCGTTCTAACTGGGCAGTGACATGAATAAGAGGCGAAATCAGAGTTTCTTCCTACCAGACACTTATACACCTATCGATCCTATCAACGGGAAGTGGACTACAGAGGACTCAACGTAACTGTCACCTACGCGATCTACCACTATCCGGCCAATCAGGGGACATTCACAAGTAAACCTAACCTTGGCACCACGCCTACACTACAAAATACTACTTCAATCAAGTAATGACCAAGACCAAAGCACTCAATATGAGTTGCAAACCTAAGAACGAATAAGAACAAATGCTTACTTGAATTAGAAGTCGAATACAAAAGTACCTCAGAACGCAGCTCCGGGCGAGGAAGCTGAATACAGAAGAATATAGCCACGAAGAAGCACCGATAGGCCGGAACTCCTCCAGAATCTCTACTCTCCCACTCTATCTCTCTACTCTCTTAACAAGACTAGATCTAGATGAACTAGTCTCTCCTAACTGCTACAACTAGATGAACTAGAACTAGATCAACTAGAGGGACCCTAACCCTGATTTATGTAGAGAATATGAAGCACCAGGGTGTAGAATGCCTTCTGGAGGGGGCCTGGGGCGTCCTTATATAGGCCGTGGTGGAGTAGGGGGCAAGGAACTGCCACGTCATCGATCCACGTCTCATGTTATATGCACTGTCGGATTAAACCGACCTTAGATGAACGTAGGGATGCGTTACTTGGGTGCTAAGGAAGCGTGGGAGGAAGATTCCAGAAGGCGGGGCCCGCAATCCAGCAGGGGGGCACGGGCGGCCCCACCCAACGACCGGCTGGCCCTACTTTGTGGGATCCGGGGCCCCGGTTGCTCGGGTGCGTTCTAGATCCTTCCAGGGTCTTCGTGATGATGTTTCCTTGGCGGTTAAGTTTCGTGTCTTTTATGCTCTTTGACCCCTCTTTTATGCTTTTCTGGAATAGCCCCTGGAAAATACAGAACATGCAAAACTCATGGAAATTGTCAGTTAAAACCCTAGACTAGTGTGTATTCAGGTGTCCTTTCATGTCTAAAGTTCTAATAAAATTTGACGTTATCCACCGTCAACAACACCCCCAAGCTTACCTATTTGCTAGTCCCTTGGCAAACAAACTAAGCATAATTTACCAAAGTATTTGGATCAGGAGTAGCTACAATGCTTTCATACTTTCCAAGTACACATGCCTTCAAACAGAAATTCTCCTCCGGACTAGACAAAACTGCTCTAACTTTCAAACTTACCCATTGTACCTTTAACTATGGAGCTTCTTATCTTTTGCATAAGTCTTGAGCAATCGAAAGATAGAACAATCAAGTCAAGCACTATGTCTCAAATTCTTCACAGTACCAATATTCCGGAGTTTTGCAAGTTTTCTAAATAAAACTCAGAGCTTAATTGTATGACACCATCAAGTCTCTTAATATATGTGGTATTTATGGATCTCACTGAGGCATTAATGATGTTATGCCTTCCTACAACTAAGGATTATAGTGGAGCTTATAGGAGTGGCAATAACAAAGATGAGCATACTTGCAATTCATATATTGTAAAGTCAAATAATGGATCCACAGAGAGTCAAGTCATAAAATCAAACCAAGATGTCAATGTGTATGGAATATGGTGGATAGGTGTATATAAGGTGGCTAATCCTAATTCTACTTTTGCTCTTTAAAAATAGATCTCTCTCTTGGAACTTAGAACTTTTCGGAAAAACATGGGCTATCTTTATTTCCTTTTTCTTCTTTTCTTTCTCTCTCTTTTTTTCTTTTTTTCATAGGGAGGCGGGCATCTAAGTACCCATTGTTTTAATTGTTGGGACACTTGTCCATCTTTTACTCCTTTTTATCTTTTTTTAATACTTTTGCATAGCCACATGCGTCCTTTGAATATAAATAATTGGAGAGATAATGATAAGAACTTAGAGCAATTAAATAGGGGCTGTCCTATAGGGTATATTTTTGGGTGTTTACTCCCAGTGCAGGAGAAAAACATTTTTAAGGTGGATCTGGTTAGAAGTGGAAAATGATTGCGCTTACTCCCAGAGTAGGAGTAATGCATATGTGGGTAGAGTGTGTAAGTGATCTTGATTTTAAAAGCATGACAAGACTCTCATAAGGTATACAACAAAGGTTGACTAAACTCAATGCAAAGCAAGCAGCATAAATGTGCAAAGGTTTTCCTATCTCTAAATGTATCATATATGGCTTTGGTAGGAATTTACACTTTGTCATACAAGAGCTCATCATGTAAGATTTTAAATTTAAAATAAATCTCCAAAACTTAGTATTGCTAGGAATAAGATAAATAGCAGCTCAACCTTCATGTATCATATCAATCAATCACCTAGATTTAGCTCAAGCATATGCCTCCACAAGTTTCAGGTTCAGAGTAGCCAAATAAAGTAGTATCCAAAACTCGAGAGAATTTAAGGTTGAAAACTAAACACTTGAAAGGAATTACGGCAGAGCAACTATTCATCATCTCCAAGATAAAATTTTAAGGTTCTCCAGTTTTTATTTGACTCTAATCAAGACTGACAATAGACACACTCTAAGACCACTCTAATATATAGTTAAGTTTTTATTTGGCTTTCAAATTTTATCTTACTAGCTAACTCACACGAAAAAGCGATATGGTACAATAATAATAAGGTGGGAAACTTATACTTAGCTCGATTTTGAATGGAGGGTGCCCTCTCCAAAGCTTGACGTTTGATAGGGTCTTTGATGTTGCAAATTGAGTGATCCTTCCGGGAATAGGTATATCAGCAGTGTAATGGCGTCTGGTTGACTAGCTTTTTGATCTTGTATTTTCCTGTGAAACTTAATTGCCAACAAAAATACCAAATCTCATGGAGAGGGGTTTGGTTTAGTACCACTCCATGGTAAGTGATTGATTTTATATTTCTAGCAGAAGTTTAAGCTTCTTTACCCAATTAGGAAACTTCTCTAAGAGTGTGGACCTTCATGTGCCCACATATTTTTGGTATTTTATGACTTTTAAAGCAGACTCGATAATCGCATAGGTATAGTTACCTGATAACTAGGGGATGCTCCTCCCCCAAGCTAGATGTTTGCAATACTTGTTGTTGATGGTCTTTAGAGCAAGCTTGTCAGCAGTAGTCCAAGTGGGCTCCACTGATGAACTCACTCCTCACACATAGTGTTATCCTGCATAATTATACTGCAACAAGAAAACAAAAACTCGAGGCTCGAATGTGATAAGGGGTTAGCGGTCAGCCAATAAGTTATTGATTATTCTTTTGAGTTGATTTTGATTGATAGATTCTAGCAGGATTCTTTTTAGGATTTTCTGATTTTCTTATGCAGCAATCAAATATGTATGCATAATATATATTTTATTTTTATGCCACCACGGAGAATATTTATTTTCATGGGGCTTAGGATTTTCATAATGCAAGAAAGTAAATACAGATGCTATTATCATTTTTTTATGCCACCACAGTAAATACTCCTACAGGGTTAACTTAAGTTTATTCACGTAGGGCTTTAATATTTTCTGATGCAGTAAATAAGACAATAAAGATTTTTATTATTATTATTATTATTATTATTATTATTATTATTATTATTATTATTATTATTATTATTATTATTATTATTATTATTATTATTATTATTATTATTATTATTATTTTATTTTTGACCTGCATAAAGATGAATATACTAAAGTGAAATTACTAATGCAAACAGAAAGACTGATTAATTAGGTAACTACCATATTACTTTATGGCAAGGGTGCGGAATTTAAAGTCTACCGACAGGACTTTTTCTTCCACTCTTGTGTACCTCTCCATCTTAGAGATGGAAGTCTTGATGGTTGCACCTATGGTGATGGTGATGTTACTTTTGTCCTTTGTTTGGCCTGCAGGATGGAGTAGAGCATTAATAGTTGGATCTGGCAGCATCTTGCTCAGTGTGCATGTTCGCAGAATTTCCACTTGTGGAATTTTGGGAATTAACAATCTTTGCTCGAAGTGTTGTCCTACTTGCAAAACCAAGATAGAGATCAAGTGCATGGGTTCTGCTGGTGGAAAAATATCAACAGAACCAAATCTATTTCTTTATTTATTCTTCTCTAGCCTTAGGCACATTGAACAAGATAAAGTTGATGTTGCATAATTTGTTTTATTCGTGACATGAGTGGTAAGATCAGACGATTAAGCATTTATGTTGCATTTAAGTTCATATGGTGGAAAAGATTTAAATTGCTTAACCAATGGAAGGGTTGTCTATCTCTATATAAATTTTCACATGAGTATGACTATCATCTTCCAAATATAGAATACAATGTTTTAGCACATTTGGTTAAAACTGAGATCAAAAGAATGGTGCCATGAACAATCTTAAAGGACAAAGCATGTTGAGTTAATTAGGTTAATCAATTAAAGCTGTAACTCTAACATGTTTGCATCTTCATTTATGTGTATACCAAGATCAAGAGGAAAATAGTGACCGCTTACCTTAAAAAATTACCTTCATTACTGGAGCGTGATGGCACTAAGTAATGAAGGGTAGATGACTGGTGGTCCTTTCCTTCTCTTGCATCTTGATTTGTTCATGAGCATCTTGTCCCCTTTGTTGCTTATCCTCTTTGCCATCTTTTGCTTCTTTGATCTTATGACACCTTGTCAGTCCATTCATTATTATACCTGCAACAGATTAGTGGACAACTCATACCCGAAGGAATGTACAATTTTGGAACATAGGTTGGTTGTCCAGAATCATGTTCCATCTATGCTACTAAGAAGATAGGGTTGATATTATGTTAGCATAGATCATGTTCTATACCGGCATGGCTTAAGTTCAAGTAACTTGCAACAGAAGATAAAGTGAATGAATCATTAATACTCATAGTTGTTCCATTCATGATGAGTGAGCTGTGTCTTCCTCTGCAAAGTTATTGATGTTCAGCATGTGCCCTGTCTCATCTCTGATTCGAATTCACCTCATGACTTACCCAGATTAATTTTGAAAGTTTTCTGCAGGGGCTAGTCCAACAAAATATCCAATGTCTACTACAGTAATTTCTAGTTCAATAACCAAACTAAACTCCATGTCTAGTTTTAATTAAGGAAGGCGTTTTTAACCTGAGCACCACGCTCAATTTAAATGCCAATGAAAGTATTTGCAGTACTTCCAAACCAAATCTTACTATGGCAAACAAAGGTGACATGAAAGCACTTATAGAGATTTATTTATTTAGAGACGAAAAGGCGAAACAATTGAACATGGATTAGGAAGGTAGAGACAACCAATACTAGCAACATAAAATTTTCTAATTAAGCCCATTCCCCTAAACTGGAATTTTGCAAAGCAATGTTAAGCTTGGATGGATATAATTCAATATTACATAATGATTGGTTGAATATACCTTGCATTGTTACTCTTCTACTTCAAGCCTGAAATGGTTAGCAACAAAAATACCCAAAGGACTATTTTCATAATTATAATTCTATGCTCAATTCATAAGGGCATTATAGTAAAATTAAAGGTGCAAGCTCAATTCATTTTTTCAAGAGTGGTTATTTTAGGACACAAAGTCATTCTTGGGAAAGCTTCTAATTATTCTGCTTTAAGTTCATGGGGTGGTTTCCTCTAGAACACCAGTCTTTGTGCACCTATATCAAGATTACAACGAGTTCTACAATATTTATGATAAACATATGCATCTACAACCATCCTTTCAATAATTTTATGAATTGGTAGAATGAGGGGGTTGAAGATCTCGTGTGTGATAATGTTATAGAGACCAATTGATCCAGGAGATTTCTCATATGAGCATCACTGGAAATCCCACCCTTGGCGACGATAGAAATCGTCCCAGTGGCGGTCATTGCGACAAGGCAGGTACTGCATATCCCTTGTCTCCTCCTGATTCTCTTGCCTGTATTGCCGGAACTCATATGACAAATCTTGTAACCCTTGATGAAGCTGGTCTTGGCCAATCTGAAGGCCCTCTATCTGATGCTGGACATAGCCAAGGTCTCACTCCCATGCATGCACTGAAACTGAGTGTCGTGGTGAAGGGTATCCCACTATGTTGGTTGAGTGTGAGCCTCACGCACCAGTATATCTATAAGAGCCCCCCAAGTGTTGGGTACTCCCAGAACTGCTGATGTGTGCGGATGCTTGTCCATAGGGGTCCCAAGGGTTAGGTTGCTGGTGCTGTTGCTGTTGGGGGTGGCTGGTACCAGTTGCAGCCTCCTGCTTGCTGAGAGCTAGGAGCAGGTGTTGGTATAAATTAACTGCACTCTACTTAAATAAGATTGTATTCATATTATCCGCAAGCACACAGATAATATACCGCTGTCACATTTCAGTCGGAGGTTTCAAATATCGAATCCACAAGGAACAGTAGGTGATAATGACAAAGCCGATGACTTAACCCTACAATTAGGCTAGATAATATCAAGAAAGAGGAAATAGTTAATGACTATCTAGTTCCAACAACCGGTAAACTTTGAATAATATTGTTCAAACTGGGCAGTGACATGAATAAGAGGCGAAATCAGAGTTCCCTCCTACCAGACACTTATACACCTATCGATCCTATCAACGGGAAGTGGACTACAGAGGACTCAACGCAGCTGTCACCTATGCGATCTACCACTATCCGGCCAATCAGGGGACATTCACAAGTAAACCTAGCCTAGGCACCACGCCTACATTACGAAATACTACTTCAATCAAGTAATGACAAAGATCAAAGCACTCAATATGTGTTGCAAACTTAAGAACGAATAAGAACAAATGCTTACTTGAATTAGAAGTTGAATACAAAAGTACCTCAGAACGCAGCTCCGGGCGAGGAAGCTGAATCCAGAAGAATATAGCCACGAAGAAGCACCGACAGGCCGGAACTCCTCAAGAATCTCTACTCTCCTACTCTATCTCTCTAATCTCTAAACAAGACTAGATCTAGATGAACTAGTCTCTCCTAACTGTTACAACTAGATGAAATAGAACTAGATGAACTAGAACTAGATCAACTAGAGGGACCTTAACCCTAATTTATGTAGAGAATATGAAGCACCGGGGTGTAGAATGCCTTTTGGAGGGGGCCTAGGGCGTCCTTATATAGGCCGAGGTGGAGTAGGGGGCAAGGAACCGCCACGTCATCGATCCACGTCTCATGTTATATGCACCGTCGGATCAAAACGGACCTTAGATCAACGTAGGGATGCGTTACTTGGGTGCCAAGGAAGTGTGGGAGGAAGATTCCAGAAGGCGTGGCCCGTAATCTAGCAGGGGTCGCTGGTCGGCCCCACCCTAGGGCCGGCCGGCCCCACATTGTGGGATCCGGGGCCCTGGTTGTTCGGGTGTGTTCTAGATCCTTCTAGGGTCTTCGTGATGATGTTTTCTTGGCGGTTAAGTGTCGTGTCTTTTATGCTCTTTAACCCCTCTTTTACGCTTTTCTGGAATAGCCCCTGCAAAATACAGAACATGCAAAACTCGTGGAAATTTTCAGTTAAAGCCATAGACTAGTGTGTATTCAGGTGTCCTTTCATGTCTAAAGTTCTAATAAAAGTTAACGTTATCCACCGTCAACAGCGGGCCATGCACCCCACTGACTAGTGTGCAGCATGGCTCCTTGGTGAAATGCTTCTTGTGCCGCCCACTCTTCTTGCTCTTGTGCTGCGGTCTGTGCGGCTCTCGTCTGGGCCCTGGTTCTTCTTCCCGCAACCTGCACAGCATGTTCTTGTGCCAAATCATATTTCATCATGGGTGCTTGCCTAAAATCCTCGATGTCTAAAATTGCCCTCTCAGTGTTGATGAAATTAATTTGTGCATTGCCCAGCAAACCCATATTACTAACTACTAACTATCCTTGTCACAAGCAAAGTCATTTCAATGGTTGTATCTGTCACACGTGTAAACACCTTAGACCAATAATCCATCATAGTTTTAACTAGTGAAACACTAATTCCTTTTATTGCAACAAACAAAATTTGCATTTTGTCAGTTCTATCCTTACGGGGGTCATGTCTAGGATAGAAAGTTATAGCAATAAATCTCTGTAACATCCTAAGTGTCGGGTTATGAATTTGAGAAGTTCTAGGATATGTTGCATTTCGGCGGCCTGAAATTTCATACCAAAAGTTTTTCTTATTAAAATCTTTACAGGCCTTATCTAACTCTAGTGCACAATTCTTGTCAAATCCTAGTAGCACACTAAGTTGTTTCCATGTATAAGAATAATTTTCATTAAACACACGAAAGTTGCAGTGGCTACTTGTGACTTTTAGGGTGCATAAAAATTCTAAAGTAAGCTCTCTACACCCTAGTTCATTAACTAACCAAGCATCTCCCCACCCCAAGGTACGAAATGTGGTTTGAAATTCGGTAAACATACCTGTAGCATTGAGCAAGTCACGGTCGATCTCGGGGGGTGTGGATGAATGTGCGCTCACGTAGTATGCGGAAGGCTTCTCTTTCCCGATTATTTAACCAAATAATCTGGGTCTCACTCACGAGAATATGAGTGGGTGGTTGTTGAGTGCCTTGTTCTGGAGGTTCACCATGGCTTGATTGATCAACAGACATGTTGCTCCTTCGGGAATGCCGGCTTCCTGTACTCGACTGGCTCCCGAACGGGAAGCGTAGGTGCTTGTTCGGTCTTCCACTACCGCTTCCATCACTGCTTTCTCCTGTCTTCTTTTTCTTCTTCCCGAACAAGTTCTTCAACATGATAAAACACAACAACACTAACAAGGCAAGGATTAAGGTTAGAAAAACAAACCACTCCTCTCGGGGGTGAGCGTGCTACCTTCTCGTGCCTCTCCTTGCTTTGTTTCGCTTAGTAGTTAATGGCTAGCGCTTATGAAGTTGCTCGGGGGAAAGAAAATGAGTGTGAAGCAAGAGTTTGAGCTTGGAGGCCTGGTGAAGCACTCGCTCGGACTTGTACAAGTTTAAAATAAGCAAGTGGGCAGTAGAGGGGGTAGGAAATGGCAGGGGACAGGGCGCCTGCCCTACATGACAGGGCGCCCGCCCTACTACTTTGCCAAAAACTCAGCATTGCTCTCTCACATGCGTATGTCTCCACTCTAGAACATCTTGCATTATTCAAAAGTGCCTCTATCAGCCAGAGAGATCAGAGGAAAGTTTGGAAGGGCTTGGGACAAGATAAGAAAGAAAGCAACGAAAAGGATGGATGGGTTTGCCTGCCACTACCTGGTGCTCTACTCTCCATTTGCATGTGACCAGAGAGTGGGGTAGCTAGTGGAGCTAGGGACCAAAAGGGGCAGGGCGGCTGCCCTATGGAAGTGGGCCACTGGCCTTCTAATCCCTCCTATTAGCTAACTTTATTATCTTAAGTGAGATACTAAGCCATTTCATGAAAGGAAAGTGAGATTACTTAAGAAAATAAGTGAGATTAGCTCTTACCTTAGCTTAACTTACCTTGGTTAGGTGCATCAGATGCTCGCATGATGATCAGTACTTTGCATTGTCTTCATGCTCTAGAAAATCTTCATCATGCAAGGCAGTGTCGGCAGGTGCATCTTCCACTGATGAGCACTGCTCCGGACGTGGCCTGAAATGAAAGATTTCTTCTTTCCCATTGATGTTGAGTCGGATTTCTCTGGCTCCCACGTCAATGGTTGCATTTGCAGTACTTAAAAATGGTCTTCCTAGGATTAGTGGTGTTCTAAAATTAGGATTTATATCTAACACCACGAAATCCACGGGAATGAAACAATTTTTAATTTGAACAGGGATATTATCCGCTATTCCCGCCGGATATCGTATCGATTGATCGGCAAGCTGCAAACACATAGTAGTTGGAGATAAAGATGTATGATTAAGTTTGTCATATATTACCTTGGGCATGACGCTGACGCTTGCTCCAAGATCGTACAGAGCTTGATCAAATTGTTGAGTTCCGATAGAGCATGAGGTGGTGGGATTTCCGGGGTCCTTCTTCCTCTCGGGGAAATTATTGAGGATAGCAACACTACACTGCTCCGTCAATTTTACCATTTCTGTACTCGGGATTGGTTTCTTTCTGTTGAGGATGACCTTCAAATATTTTGCGTAGGCAGGTACCTGCATGGCATCAACTAAAGGTATATGTATATATAATTTTTGTATTAGCTCCACAAATTTCCAGAATTGTTCATCCTCTAGTTTCCTGTTACGGTCAGGGAAAGGCAATACCTCAGTGTCATAGAATTCATGAGGAGAAGTTCTTACCTTTCCTTGAGCTGTAGTGGAATCTTCTTTTTCAGCTTCTTCTTCTACTACCTTCTTCTTGGGCATAGAATCAGGATAAGGGGGATCATGAGTGGTCTTACCACCTCTCGTGGTCACAGCATTAACTTTTCATTATGGCTTGATAGTTTTGCATGAATATCGGCTAATTGCTTTTCTACCATTTTATTATAGTCAAGTTGTTCCCTTAACAGCTCATGAAATTTATCTATTCTAGCATTTATGTCTCCTAGGATTTTGTCTTGATCAATTAATACTAAACTTAAACCAGAGTTTATTTTAGCTTGATTTAAAACAAGTTTCTTAAGAGAATGATTGCTAGAACGCAAAGAATCTTTATCCTCCCTATGTGGATTCCATGTTTGGTAAGGTGAAACCGGTGGGGGACCATATCCGCCATCATTTAAAATCAATTTAGCATCTTTTATTGGACAAATATTTATGTTATAATTTTTATCTCCACATAATGCACATTGTGTTTTAGCATTTGCATAATATTCTATAGCAGCACGATCTCTTTTCCAATTAGCTCTATCTTCTAACTTTTTCAAGAGGCATTCGAAAGATAACGAATTAACTTCGAAAGTATTAGAATTACCTTTGAGATGATCGTCGGTCCATCCTTGATTGTCCACCATCTTCTCGATCAACCTCTTAGCTTGACCCACCTTGAGAGACAAGAATGCACCTCCAGTGGCATCATCGAGATGTTGTTGAGAATCCATCATAAGTCTATGATAGAAGCTTTGGATTAATAGCCAATCTTCAATGCCATGGTGAGGGCAGGCTTTAATGTTCTCTTGCATGCGCTCCCATGCTTCGGGGAAAGATTTGCGAATCTCTTGTTGAAAGTTAGAAATCTTGCTACGCAAAAGATTTGTCTTACCAACAGGGAAGAACTTTGTCAAGAAGTGGTTGGAGCACTTCTCCCAAGTGTTCATTGATCCCATGTTGATGTAGAACCACTGTTTGCCTTTCTCAAGTAATTAGAAAGGAAAAAGGCGCAGACAGATTGTATCCTGCGAATTTCCTGGAATGGAGATTGTATTGCATATCTCCAAAACATTCTAGAGGTGAGCATTGGCATCCTCTGAAGGGTTGCCATGAAATCTAATTGCTTGCACCATCATGATCAATGCAGGTTTAAGTTCGAATTCTCTACTTCTGCTATCAGCACTAGTCATAGTAGCGATGTTGGAAATAGATGGAGTAGAATACTCATAGATAGTTCTTGATGTAGATGAATTGGTCGGCTCTGAAGTACTAGGATGATCGGACTCATCTGATGGATGATCTTGCAATGTGGGTTCCCTCAATGAAGATGAACGAGATCCAGAATTAATTCTTGGAGGAGTGAGATTAGCTCTCGCCCTTCTGAGGATTGACTCAGGGTCTTCATGAAAATCTTCAGGTAGATTGAATCCAACCATTCTAGCTATCTAGCTCAACAGTCACCACAAAATGACAGATAGGCGTGATCCCGCTAAAGAATGGGGTTACTTCTATAGCAAACACAAAAGAAAATCTAGGCCAATTGCTTCTCTGGCAACGGCGCTAGAAATGCTTGTTGCCAATTCTAATGTCACTACCAAGAATAGAGTTATTCCTAATAACGGCGTCAGAAAAGCTTATTGATAATTCCTATGACTATTGCAGAATTCCACATGCGCATAGAATCTATCGATGCAGCATTTCACTTGGGAGTAACCAAGTATCGTATTTATTTCCACAGGGAAGCGTCTTATGGCTAGAGATATCCAATGGTAGGCTAAGTACAATTTATGATAAAAGGTGAACTAGTATAATGATAACTAATCTAGATAATCTAGTTTTGAGATGGAGCCAAGTGACGACGTAGATAGTGATGAATTCAAGAGTGGAATGCAGGGTAACACGGTAGGTTAACTCCAATTAGCACTTTGGGACAATGCGCGATCCCAAATTATTGGGGTTACTCACATCAATAGCCCTACGCTTTCACCTAGACCGAACATGGTGGAATCTAGAGGATCTTATGGCTGTCACCACCTAAGACCTAACACTACTGTCTGTGGGTCTAGCCGCAATCCAAGGCAACTTCTAGTCTAAGCACCACGCTTACACTATAGGCTACTACTCTAACCTCATGCTAAGATTAGAGCGCCGTCTAGCGGCGAAGATCCCGCACTAATTGTACGAAAACCGATAATTAATCCCCTAGTACCACCGCAACTTGAGTAATCAAAGCAATACTTGAAGTAAATACTTGGAAGTAAATACTAAAAGTAAATACTGAAAGTAATGTGGGAAGTGTAAGTACTAGAAAGGAAATTATGTTGCCGAATGAAAGAGTACCTTACAAAGGAAGCACCTGAGAGAGAGACCTCCGTAGAGCTCTCCTACTCTTCTGCTTCTCTTCTCACTCAGACTCTCACTACTAGCCTTGCTAGGAGGCTTCTCACTAGATGAGCTAGGATGGACTAAACTTCAAATCTCTCTATTCTTCGTAAGCTGATTACAACTGAAGCATACGGGGGGTATTTATAGCACTTGGAAACCCCTGGGGTACTTGTAGAGGTGGCCGGAGGGTGGCTCGGACTTGTAGGGCGGGCGCCCTACTAGGGGTGCGGGCGCCTGGTTGGATCCGCCGCCTCGCCATCCAACGCTCTAGGATCCTCCCCAATGACGGTTAGAAGGTCGGTTGAGCACGTTTTGGCAATTGTAGAGGCGGTTTGTGGCCCTCGGAGGATGACATGTGGGTCGATGAATCCTTGGCACTTCATTTGATCTCCCTTGGATGAAAACCGACTTCAAATGGATGACCACAAGTGCTTGGGTGTCCCTCCTCCGGATTGTGGTCATGGCAGGCCATATTAACAGGGCGGGCGCCCTGTCCAACAGGGCTACTGGATCCAAGTGAAGCGATTCTGAGCCATTGATGTTGAATCAACATGCCACACTCTGTTTGGGAGGATGTGACATGGATCCATGTTGTGGCAGAACACAAATGGTGCCAAGTGGGGGGCGGGCGCCCTGTGACTTGGCCCCAACGTGGCTCTTTTCACTTGTAATACTCAAATGTGCCTTGGTTTGCTCCATTTTCACCTGTTTTGCACCTGCAACCACAATTCTTCAAGTACAAGTGGAACTCCGTTAAATTAAACCAAATTCCTATCCTCTATATGCCATTTTCTTTCTAAATTTTATCATTGTTGATGGTTAAAATGTGCATTTAGTGAGCATCAACAGAGGGCACCCTCCACTTAAATCTAGCTAAGTATAAGTTTTCCACCTTATTATTGTACCATATTGCTTTTCGCATGAGTTAGCTAGTAAGATAAAAAAATTGGAAACTAAATAAATAGTGTTTAGGTTAGTTAGTGTGTTTGAATAAAACAAAAGGAGAGTGCTTATAATAATTTTGCTCAGACTAGATGGAAACCATATTCAGGAATTTGATAAGTAGCACCCCACTATGATTTCTCATAACACTTAGTTTTCAACCTTGAATCATCCCAAGTTTCAGACACAACCATTTTAACTTAAAGATTTACTTTGAACCTGAAACTTGTGGGTACCAAATGCTTGATCTAAGTCTAAGTAATTGAGGGATATGATATGCAAAGTACGAGCTGCTATTTATTTTGTTCCTAGTAATACTTGAATTCAAGAGATTTATTTTGAAAACCCTTAAAACCACATGATGAGTTCCTGTATGACAAGATCTTTACATTCCTACCACAGCCATACATGCTAAAATAGGAAAACACATATTATACGCTACTTGCTTTGTTTTGAGTTTAGTCAAGCTTTGTTGATACGTTAGGAACTTGTCATGCTTTTACAATCAAGACCATGTGCACTCACCCATAATGCACTACTCAATTCCCGAGTAGGTGCATCCACATATTCCATCTATTTCACTCAAAAAGTTTACTCCTACACTAGGAGGAAATAGCCAAAAACATGCCCCATTGGTTACCCCAGATCAATGCTCCAAAATTCTTGTTGCTATCTCTCAAAAGAAAAAAAAGGAAAGGGAAGTACTGTTGCAGCGAAGAGGCATGTGGCTATGCAAAAGAGTGATATGAGAGGAAACAATAGGTACAAAGATGCCCGCCTGAGAGGTAAAAATGGACAAGTGTCCGAATTATCAAAACAATGGGTACTCTGATGCCCGCTTGAAAAAAAGAGAGAAGAAAGATAGCTCATGTTGTCCTGCAGCACAATTCCTTAGTATTGAAAAAAAGAGAAAGATGTTTTCAAGGAGCACCAGAGTAGAATTAGGATTAGCCTCCAAAAATATCCACCTACCACCTCACATCCACATATATGCACATCTTGATTCAATTGTATGACTTGTTTTCTCTGGATACATTGTTTGACTTTACAACATATTCATTGCGAGTATGTATGAGTTGTCTTCTTACCCATGAGCTCCACATAAGCCATTAGTTATAGGGTGAGAGAGAGAAGGCATGCATCACTATTGCCTTGGTAAGGATCCACAAATACCACATATTGAGAGACTTGAGGAAGTCATGCAAAGGAAACCCTGAGTTTTATTTTAAAAACTTGCAAAAGCTCCAGGATAAGAGTTGAACGATAGAGCTTGAGACATAGTGCTTAACTTAGACATTTTGTCCTTCAATTGCCCAAGATTCAAGAGAAAGTTACAAGCTCCATGGTTAAAGGTAATAAAGGTAAGTCTGAAGGTTAGCTTGGTCTACTCTAATCCTTGAGTACTTCTTGGTTTAAAGCTAAATACTTGTGAGGGGTAGCTATAACTTATAATACATGCTAAAGTTTGGCTTTGCTAAGGGACAAGCAAAGGTTAAGCTTGGGGGAGCATGTTAACGGCCGACCTATCAGAGCACCATCTCCGCGTGCGCTCCAACATGGACCCACATCCCGAAATTTCACGCAATCTCAACCGCCCGTCGAAGTCGGTTTGATCCTAGGGCTATGGTTCATCCCACCGGCCTATATAAGGACCCCCAGACCCCCAGGGTTTCATATCAATTCAGTCATCAATTAGTTCAACCCAGTTGTAGAGAGCCAGAAACCCTAGAATCATTAGAGCTTCACCATCTAGAGCATAGCTACATAGGTTAGAAGTAGAAGGAGGCGAGTTCTACTCGAGTTCTGGATCTGTCTGGAGCTAGAAGGCTTTCCAAAGCCATTGTAAGCTCTCTCTTGTATCTTAAACCTCTTTTGAGTGCTTGAGATAAAGTTGATTGACATTGTTCTACTATTGATTATGTTCTCAATTATGCTATTCATTGCTTATCTAGGTTGTATATTTTGCATAGTTAGGATGCATTCATATTCATACATAGGTTTGTATAGCGCTCATTCATTGATATCATGGGTGGATGATGAACAGCATGTAAGCATGGTGCTTAGATGTGGTTTGTCTGCAATTGCGCCTTATATTCTGGGTTCTGTGGTAGATCACGGATGTGACACTCCCGTTGTGTCCTTTGTAGTCCACACTCCGAATGTAAGGAGAGTAGGAAGTCATTATTACTTTAGAAGGCTATCTATGATCTTGATCTTCCTTAGTAATATTCCCTTAAGTATGAATATGAAGTGTCTTCGCTGTAACACCCCAGGTGTTAGTTATGAGCTAACCAGCGAGTGTGGACCTAATCAAGTTATTTCAATCAATGATCCTAATCACTATTTCATATTCATCTCCATCTACCTTGATCATTGGAGAAGTTGCATGAAGACTTAAATTGGATAGTCACATGAGATGACAAGCCCTCCGCTTGATTGGATTGCAGGACTACGTGAACATGAGCATGCAAAGGCAACCAAACCTTGCAACCTTGCCCAAACAACTCTACTTGAACTCTACAACAAAAGTCATGAAGGTTTCATGTTGAGAAAATGTCAAGAAGATACCTCAATTGGCCTAAATATCCAAATTGAGCTCTCTAATGATGTTACTTTGACTAAAGTGGAAATATTATTTTGGAGCAAGAAATGAAGTTTGACCCAAAATAAAAGTTACAGATATTTTGGAGTAGAACAAATGTTATTTATGGACCAAGTCATGATTCAACTCCTAAGTGCCTCAAATAGTGGATAAAATATAGAGGAAAAGCTGATTTCAGGACTTCATTATTTTCTAAGTCTGAAATCTGCCCCTATTGCAATGACGTGTTGCTTTCTCCAAATTTTGTTAAGCAACTTGAGTTGGAACAAAAATAAAAGTTGTCACAAACTCTTTGGAGCACAACATATCAAAATTTGGCATCAACCCGAGACTGTTTGACAAGTTTGGCCACTCGATCTTTGATCGTAATTAAGATGTTGACAACATCAACTTCGGGCTTAATTACACACTAATCCAGTTATCAAACGGCCAAGCAACCTTAACCACTCTTGTAGATCAAGCCGAGGTGAAAAACTTTGCCTCTTGCTCCCAGGTCCGAATCTTGACCGAATATGCCGAAAACGGCTCCCGAAGTGCGCCTGAATCTCACCCGCCTTCTGTTCTGCGAAATGCCTCAATGGAGAACACATGTTTGCCGAGCTTTGGGCACCGCCCACCATGGCCAATCGCCTTGCTGCAACCCTGTCCTCGTCTCTGCCCGACAAAGGCAACGCCAGAGTGTTTCCTCCCGTCCCCAGCTCACTCCCTGCCTTTTCAATTCGCCCTCTACTCATTTGTCCTTCTTCCCTCGCTCTGCTCAGCGCCGGAGCGCGCGTCTGCCATGGACGTCGGCAGCTCGAGCTCCCGCTGCCACGTCTGGCATCTCCAAGCCACCCTCGTCCAAGTCAGCTACCTCACCCTCTTCGGCACCTCGCGTTACCTCCTCTGGTCCGTTCTTTCGGTCTTCTTCGGCGCCGTAGCATCGTCGCTGCCGGAGCCGTCGCTGGTGTGGCTGCAGCCGCAGCTGCGCATGGCCGGTCTGCCGAGAGGCAGAGCTGCGCCCTCCGAGAGCGCGCGAGTGTGGGTGGGACTCCCTTCGCCGCTCGCCGGCCAGAGCCGCCTGGTCGAGCCAGCCGAGCCCAGCGCCCCTCTCGCACTTGTCTCTGCTCTCTGCGTTTTGAACCAAGGAAGAAGAAGACTGTATCCCTCCCTCTCTGTGGATGACAAGTGGGCCCCATAGTTTCTAATGTGCAGCAAAAATTTATAGGATTTGTGTTGTGTTTAAAAATCCATATCTAGCTCTAGGAAGCTCCAAAAATTATGAAACTGAGTTTTGTTAGCTTTGTATTGAAGTCCTCTGCATGTTAGATCCATCATTTGTGCCATGCATGTTTATTGTTATGCTGTGTAAAATAGTTTTTGAAAAGTGGTTTATATAATATATTAACTTGCTTTTGGTCATATTTTGAGAAATAGAAGTCCAACATGTGTGATTCCAATTTTGTTAGGCTTCTAATGACATGCACTAGCTCATAAAAATATAAAATATATATGTTGTTTACTGTTTTCAAGGTGTTTCACATTAATCTTTTTAAATAGGAAATAAATGGTTGAATTGCTTGTTATTTTTGTAACTGGAGTTGTATTGCTCCAAATTGTAGACTCTATGTATGATGTGTAATGTATGGTTAAAATTTCATGATTTATGGCACAAGTATGACTGAGTTATTGATTTATCTTGTTTTATGCCTAATAACTAGTTTTAAATGTGTAATAATTATTATATAGGTGTAAAAATGGAAAATAGTGCTCCTCCACCTTTGTGTGATATTGTAGTAATCTGAGAAACAATAATATGGTCATCTGTTTGAATAAAATGTTGAGTTTCACATTTATCTTACTCTCCAATGAATTGTTGCATTATAAACTTGTTTATTGTAATAATTAAATTATGGAACCTGAGCATGTAAGATTTGAACCTTGGTCATGTTTTGTAATTATCTAGCTCTCATAAAAATATTGGCTCCATTTGAGATGTTTATCACATGACTTAAATAATTAAATAAATGACTTTTATGTAATATTTAGAAGGAGATTGGAGGTAAATAGACACATGCATGTTGTTTATGACTTCTTACCATGTCTTAATCTGATATGAGTGTTATTGATCATGCTATGATGGTTGGAGCTATGTCCATAGTTCATAAGTATAGGTATGCTTTGATAGAAATCAAATTAATGTTGTTTTGCTTATGTGCTGAAATGGCTGCAGGTGTAGTCTCTGTTGTTGGGATGTTTTCCCCCATCAAGATGATGTTGCATGTAAATGTGTTCTATATAAAAGTTGTAGCCAACTTCTATATCTAGCTTTTCCTAAAATTTCTTGGTCATAGGCCTAATAGTTTAGGAGTTATGGCTTTTGGATGACTGCTGTCAGGTTTTGCCAATTTTCTGTCTAGATCTGATTGATTGCATTATTTGACTGAGTTATGCTTTGAATCACTTCTTGGTGATAATATATCAGTTGTAGTATATTTCTATGTCTTTCCAAATTGTCTATGATCATCCCTTTTGGTGGTCTAAATCTCTAGTTATGATTGTTTGAGTTGGGAGAACAGAATCTGTCCAAGTCTGGACAGAGCTGTCTTCTTTGTGTTGTTTGACCTTTATATGAATTAAATCATCTGAAGAGGATAATACCAAAGTTGTATACAATTTCAATAGCTTTCCAGAAAGGCTTAGATCACCCTGGTTGGATGTATATAGCTTCAGTTATGGTTAAATCTTGTGCTTGCTGTCCTGCTGTGCTTAAAATGCATATGTAAGATTATGATTGCTTTCATGTTGCTTTGCTTGGTGTGTTTGTTATCTCATGGTTCAGTGACTGTAGATTAACATGCCTTGTATTACTTCCTCTTATTCATACATGTGCATTTTGCATCTCATTTAGGTACGCTAGATGATGAACACGTGAACATGAGGGACATGATGATGGAACTAACCACAAGACGGTGTGGTGGACTAATCACGAAGGTGGAAGGACTAATCGAGTGCTTGGATGGGAAATGCTTGTCGAACAAGTGTCATCTAACAAACACTAACTTAGTGTTGAACCCCAGGCAAGCCTCGGAGCATCCCTAAGCCTCCACCTATCTCTTTTTATAAATGCACCGGTCTTTATTAAATCGTATGTTTGTCCATTTAAGTATAGGAGTTGGTTTGAAACCATTGCTGCATATCTACCTTGTCTACTATATATGTGAGCCTGATACTATTACTAGACAGGTGACCGATCTTATGCTTAGCCCTACTTAGACCGGTAGAAGTCGGGTGATTTCCTGTCATCCGCGAGTGTAGGTGGTGACTGACGAGATCCACATGGTTGGCTATATGTGTCACCATGCCACAATGAAATAATGAGAGAATCAAGGCTAGGTAGCGGGGAGCTGCATGACATGGGTCATGTTGACTTCGGTGCTGCTTGCGGCCGACTAGGACTGAGGCCACCAGACATCAGTTGAGATTAAAAGGCATTGTCGCATAGCTGGCCGGATAAGTCGTTCCGACCGCGAAGCCGAGTATTTCTTTCTGAGCCGGGAATTGGGTGTGATAAGGCAGACATATTCTGGAGGTAGGAAGGATGTGCAGAGACACCATCTTACCAAGGGCAGGTCAGGGACCTGATGCATCCTAGAAGTGGGTTTGTCTCTGAGAATATGGGCCCCTCCAAGCCCGCGATACATTATGACTCAGAAAGATTTGACGGTAACCCAAGAAGCCAGTGGCTCGGCTGACAGGGTTTGTGATTGGCATATTTGCCAGCTGGTACAATCGATTCGAATCGCCATCTCTCCTGGTTAGTGAGAAACTGAACTGATCTTCTGGTGAGGTAGAGGTTAACAAGTTGAACGTGATTAATGGTGAGATGAGGTTGATATCTGTGGATATCGGAAATCATATGGTTTATTGATTGCTATAATATCAAGTGATTGCTTAGTATAGCTGCAAACCTTAGCTATAATAGCTGAACTGAAATCGAAGCTGAACAATATCTAAAATTGATAAGTTGAGGAATTATTATAGTAATACTTTTTATGCAAAATGTTGCTATCCTCTGAGCTCCACCAAATAAGCTTGCATATCCTTGAGAGTCTTTTTATTTACTTCCTGTCGGGTAAGTCTAGCTGAGTACAATTGAGTACTCAGGGTTTTATTCCCAATGTTGCAGGAGGAATGCTTGGTTGACTAAAGAGTTACTTCTATCCTTCGGGAGAGGAAGACTAGACCTTGGGCAAGGTCATGTTATCTGTCTCATCTATGTTGCTATGACTGGTCGGTACTTGGCACTGTATTATAAAATTAAGCTTATGTAAAACGATTTCATTTCCGCTATTGAACTTTTATGTAAAAGTTTATCTTGTACTCTGATGTATTTGAAATATGTGCGAATCTATGTATCATGTGTATGTGTACTGCTGAGTTTCTGCGATCCTTGGGGTATGTACTGTGTAAAAGTTTGAAATCCTTTGAGATTTCACGGACTACCGGGTTTATATTGGCTCGAGTGTGGCTTGATAGCTGGGAAAACAGCTGTCGCTGTACTTGTGCTCGTATAAATTAGTCGGTTCTGTTACATTCGCCATGATTGCTAGCATAATTGCACCAATCTAATATGTCTTTGATAGTATAGTTAGAATGACTTAGGATATCCTTATGCTTCAACCTAATCCATGCTAGTGCCTAGATAGGAAGGGCTCTAAGTGATCATTATTATATGTTGATTGATTGGATTGATCAGTATGCTTATCATATACATCATTATTATTGTGACATAACTCCTGTTCTGAGAATATGGGTCATGCATGGTTATCTCCATATTTTCATATGCATTTGACATCTATCTATCTACTTACATCCCATTTATTGCCAACCCTTCCCAGTGGTAAAATATAAATGACAACCTGGAATACTCTTGGGTAAAATGCTACAATGGTATAATTAATCTGTGCGCTTGCAGATACTTTGAACTTAATATTTTATATCCTCTTTAGTCACTTGCATTCATAATAACTGCTTAGTATTACTCTGGGTAGTTTCCATTCATGTCTCTTATATTCATGTTAGGGATGACAACTTAGTTATTGTAAGAGATATTGGTTTAAAAGAGGTGGCTAAGTAATTTACCAAGTGACACTTAATTAATACCAACAGGTGCTCACAAGGTGTATCAATGAGTTAGGAAACCAATTGAGTGAGCAAGAGCCGGCCATGAGCTATTTATAAGCCTGCTCGAACAAACATAGCTATTACTGTCCTTTGCGCACTGTCGGACCCTGGGTCGGGGGCGTCAGACTATTACTTCTAGTCTGGCGCTTTTCACTGTTGAATCATGCTGTGCCACATATACATTACCGTTTGAATTCGACTATTGGCATTGAACGGCTCTCTATTTGTGCGCTTGGCATCGAACGCAGATCAGCGCGGGAATCAGACCAAAGAAACGCACAATCCGACGTTTCTAGAGAGCTCCCCGAGAGCAATAACCATGTCGGACTGAGTCTGATGGTGGCCCTCTGTTGACACTTCGTAGTGCAACCACCAAAGACAGGCTGTTAGGCTATCTTTGATAACGGTGTCAGAAGTGCCTGAGGGTAATTCGTATGTCTATTGGATTATTCTGCAAGCGCACAGAATATTCCGTTGTAGCGCTTCACCCGGGAGTATTCCAAGGTATCCTTATTTATTTTATCCCAAGGGAAAGCGGTGGCTAGGAATGTTAATAAAAGAGAGATCCTTAAGTCTATTGCAACTTAGCACCAACTAGTGATAAGGGGGTAATCGATATAAAGGAAAGATAATGACGCAGAGGCAAGATAAGGCTTAGGATAACTAAAGATAACTCGCAGAGCATAGCTAGGTGGGAGGACAACGAGTGAGTATAGGACTCCTATGTTCTTACTTTACTCCTGTGAACTTAACCTTAACAAATAGATGAAATACTTTGACTGCTACCTTACATCTTGTGTAGCCAGGGAGAGACAGTAGAGGATAAAACCTCTACCTGAAGTGACTATACTCTTATGGGAGCCTACTGTTTAAGAACTTGCTTAAAACACGTGGTGGGATGCAATGACTAGACAAGGCTGTCACCACCTGCTAGTACCCACAAACAATCCATGCAGCAAGTGGTAATCAAAGGCAAGATTTAGTCTAAGCACCACGCTTACACTAATTCTCACTACTCTAGTTGTGTACAAGGCAACTAGAGCACCATATGACAGGCGATGAATAACACACAATAGTTGGTTACAGGATCACAATCTAGTATGAGACAACTATATTGCTAAGACAAGACACAACAATACTATAGTAAATATAGAATTGCACAAAGTAAAGACGTAGTAAAGTAGAGCAAGAATATTATATTGATATAAGTAAAGTCTTACATAAGGGAAAGGTACAAGAGCTATACCAGACTCTCTAGAAGACAACTCCGGAGACCCTGAGCTTAGGTCGACTCGACTCTAACTCTCACACTAGACTAATACTACTACTAAGGAGTGGAACTTCACTCTTGCTTGCTTTTCTTGCCTTCTTGTTGTGTTGAAGAGGGTGAAACCTGCCTCTATTTATAGAGGAAAGTGGAGGGGCGCCACGTCAGTGATCCGTGTGCTCCTTGCCTCCCCACCCTTGGATGAACCAACCTTGAAACTGCCTCAGATGGATGGCAGCGATGAAACCAGCACGTGGGAGGCATGCACAAATCGGTGGGGCGCCAACCGACCTGGCTGGCCACCAGGGGGGTCGGCCGACCCCTGTTGGCGCTTCTTAGCGTCAACAGAAAATTCCACAAGCGCACGGAAGTACTATTGTAGCCTTCACCCGGAAGTATTCAGGGTATCGTAAATTCCCAGAGGAACGGTCTTTGTACTTAGTCTCTTAAACTAGTTTACTCAGAAGAGACGGAAGGGATAGCTTGGGTAGAGAGGTTCTTCTAAGGTCAAATGCATCTAAGCGATGGTAACTTCCCCACTACTTGCTTGCTTCAGGCCCACTGACGCACCTAGTCTGCCAAGCGATACCAGTATCAGCGCTATTCCGCGGCCGAACGTGAGGGGATGCTGGTATGAGTGAACAGGGCTGTCACCACCTGCCACCTACCCCTCTGCCCGTGGGCGCGCGCAACATACGAAGGTAGACTCCGACCTAAACACCACGTCTACGAAGGCGACTACTACTCTAGTGGCGTACAGGAACATCCGTCTCTATCAGGAGTCCTCTTACTAGAGCATTCGTCCAAAGGACAAATGACGATCCCACAAACAAGTAGCTTTATGAAAGTAACATGCTTAATGAATCAAACCAAAGTTGAACATGAACTTCTTACTTCAAGTAGCAAGACGATCGTAGAGGTACAAGTTGGATCGAGAGCCAACAAGCCCGGTACTTCGTCCACCCGGAGGTAGAACTACTTCGACTCCGCTCTTTCTCCAGATCTTTCCCTCTCTCACTCCCTATACTAAATCAGCTAGAAGCTAATGAAATGGAGCTTGCTCTTCCTCTCTACATTGTGACCTCTTGTGTTGGTGAATGAATTGATGAATAGGTGTAGACAGGATGCCTCCTTTTATAGCTTGAGAGGAGGAGGTTCTATGCAAAAGGATCATCTTCACATGGAAATATCTAAACCGACCTCGAAGGGGCGGTTTCCACTTGCCATCTGTGTTGATCATAGGTGGGACCATCCTTGGGGAACTGCCCTACACCTATCAGAAGAAAACTGGGCCCGAGAGGCCCCACCAGGGGGCGGTTGCCCCCGGGACTGGTCGGTCCCCTGGTGGGCCCGTTCGGCCACCGCCTTCGCGTGGTTGGTTCTCCTCTGGGCCTAAACCTCTCCTATGGTTACAAATGGGCCCAGATTTGTAATAAAGGTGGGCTTCTTTGTTATTCTTGGTTGCGCATTCTCTGAATTCACATTTCTCCTTTACGCTTTTCAATTGGTGTTGTGTACTTCCACTTGTTTCACCATAAATCCTGCAAAAACATAAACACTAGGGGTACAAGTGGAACTCTGTTAATAGCATATTAGATGTGTTAAAGTATGATAGTTTCTCTCCCTTTAGGCATAAGTTGGCGGTTAAAAATGATCTATAAGGACCGCCAACAAGACCCCCAAGCTTAACCTTTGCTCGTCCCGAGCAAATAGCTAAGTATGGTTGTTCATCAGGAGTTGCTATAATGTTGATCATATTTCAAATGTACCAAGTTTATAACAAAGTTTTCCACCGCAATTTGAATAAATCAGTATGCTATCCACCCTGCTATTATCTTGAAACAAATGGGGCCTTTTAGCCATCTCAAGTCTTGGGTGATTGCAAGACTGAACAGATTCATAGACATTGCTTATCATTCATCCTAAGATGAACCATCTTTCCGGAGGTTTTGAAAGTTTTTGCAAAGAAATATAAGTTCCTCAAATGATTCTCTCGATCGCTAAAAGTGTATTAATACCTCACCAAAGGCATTGTAATGTTGCCTTTCATATCCTACCACTAAGGCTTGTGAGTGGAGTTTTGGGCAGGTATAAAGGTGGGCATACTTGCATCACATATATTGCTAAGTCAAAAACCAAACCACAAGGAGATACAAGTCATATACTTTGATTGAGATGTGCCAGTGTGTGGAGTATGAAGATAGTGGAATCCTAATTTCTAAATATTTTGGGCACTCCATGCATCATGAATTTCTCCTTTATTGGATGGAATGAAACTTTTTTGAGGGACATGGGCTATAAGATCATATATCCATATTATTATTTTTTTCTTTTTCTTCTTTTTTTTGAATGGGTACTTGGAACATTTTTTCTCCCGTTTGTTTATTGCATGCCCCTTGGCATGTTTTTTTTAAGCATAACCCATATCTCTTCTTAGTATTTGAAGAACTTTGGCTGGAGAGATGTCATGATGGAATACAAGGAGTAATTATATGGTGAAAAATGAATGCGCGGCTTCTCAGGGTAAGAGTCGGCATTTTTATTTGGTGGATAACAAATGCGCGGCTCACAACGTAAGAGTCAGCATTTTTATTTGGTTGAAGAGTGCGCAACTCTCAGGGTAAGAGTTGGCATATTTTTGGTGGATGGATGGGTGCATGTTGTGCGCAACTCTCGGGGTGAGAGTTGGCTTTATTTGGTGGGTGCATGTGAATCTCAATCATGGGTGCATGACCATAATCTCACTTAGGTCACAACAATTTGACCTAACTCAATGTTCCACAAGCAGCATATGACTAAAAGGTTTTCATAATTGAAACATGTCATATGACCTTGGTAGGTATTTCATAATCATTGAGAAACTTTTGTTTTTGAAAGTTTTCAAAAATAAAACTCCGGATGTCAAGTTTCACTCAGAACAAAGTCATAGCGTAGCCCATGTCACCATATCATATCAGGCAATAACTTAGACAACATTAAGCATGTGCAACCCATTAGTCCAAGTTTTTAGGATGAGACAGTTTTAGCTGATAAACCCAAACCTTAGAGAAAGCTCGATTATAAAATGGGTACAGGTGAAACATAAGACAGAGCAACTGTTCATCATTTCAACAAGGGTAGAAACTAACACATCTTAACACATATGAGAGAGGAGAACATATCTCATCATTTTTTTAAGTTGGAGAAATTTAAAAAGAAATGTGAGATATAAGTTACCTTTGTGGGAGCCCTCCCCCAAGCTTGCTTCTGACTTCACAATGTGGTTCACCTGGGGGTGCCACTAATTGGTGGTGCCTCAGCTTCATGTGCAGTTCATGGCCTCTCTTGAGCGTGCTAGGAAGCTCCCCCCAAGCTTGTTTTTATGGTGGTATTGAGATAACAAGACAACAAAACTTGGGGTTGAAAGATAAATTACTCTTTTTCTTCAAGATTTTATTTATCATTATATTTTTTGTTTTCAAGGTTCACCTAAGAAATACTTCTCTCTGCTGTCATCTCAAAGACTTACCCTCATGGAGTTGATAAATTTCTGCAAGGGGTTAGTCCATAAGATTAGCCAAAATCTATACTAGCAGCTTTGGTTCCAAGATCAAACTAGACACCACGTCTAATTTGTCAAGGTAGGCTTAAGAATCTAAGCACCATGCTTACATTAAAAATTCTATAGAGGCATGATCTCACATCCCAGCTTCAAACTAAACACCGTGCCTAGTTAAAAAGATGTAGGACCAACACTTCCAAACCAAAACTTACTAGCATAGAGAAAAGAAATATGACAAGATAACCAAGAATCATTCAACGGAGACAGATTTTTGAACAAAGGAACCTAGTTAGAAGTTTGCTCAGCCAATCTATTCAAACTCAAACAAGGCTAGGATAAGAAAGCAAAGAAATACATGCCTTGCTTCATCTCCAACATGAATTTCTTCCATTATTCATGATAACAACTCAAAGTTCATTAATCAAAATGCAACACCATGTCACAATTTTGATTAAAGAAGGCTAGTTTAACCTAAGCACATGCTTAAATTAAAAAGCCTATGGATGTACCACAAGTGTACTCATGTGAATACACCCAAACTCAGAGCATATGGCATGAACAGAGGAAGAGCATGATATTATATTTTCATGGAGACAAATATGAGTGAATGAGTTGGTCAACATTACCTTGACATACCTGAATGTGTGTACCCACAGCATGTATGGATGAAGCATCAGAGTTGTCGCTGCGGTGGCTCAGTTTCCATCTCAGGTGACTACCAAGGCGTGGGTTGGAGTCCATCACTTTTAGTAGCATGTCGTCGTGTAGCAAGTCGTTTATTGGTAACTCCTGCATATTAGTGACTCGCATACACGACAAATGTAGGAGGAACAACTCATGCAAGCTTCTAACTAAAAGGATATTGCGACCATGACTCCCCTTTGTTGTGTTTTTTTAGAATCTTTAAACAAAGTGTGATCCAAGATATGCATGGAGTCATGGTTGGTCAAAGGAGTGAGAGAGGTGTTGCACAAACCATCGGTGCAAAAGAAGGAGTTCATGGAAGTCATGTGTCTTGTCCCTCTATATGATGGCCTGCTTGATGTTTGTGCAACATCCAGGGGAGATCTTGAAGGGCGTGTTCGTTGTACTTAAGAGATCTCCCCCACAATTTTTTTACCTGTTTTTAATTTTAACAGTGAACAAGCAAGGGCTCTACTAGGTTGAACCCTAGAGAGCCTAAAGCTTATTATGATTTTTTTTACTTATTAACTATTTTTTTATTATATAAATTTTTATTTGTTCATCCAACTCGCATAACTCAAACAAGGCCAAACTTAAGATGCAATGTAAAAAAAAGACCTTGGCTTGTCTCCATATCAGATTATCTCCATTGTTTATGATGCCATAAAGAAGCGTGAATGATCAAGCTATGGAGACAAGTATGAGCAAAAGAGTTGGGGAACATTACCTTTGCATACCTGAGTGTAGTTACCGGCAGCATGGATGGATGAAACATCAGAGTTGTTACTGCGGTTCGCATGATGACTTTTCTTAGGTGAATCACCAGGCCAGGCCATTCTCATGGCTTAGTGTGTGTGGGCCATGGCCCTGATGATAGTAGCAAAGGCTTTGGGTGAGCCCTTCTTGCTTATGCAAAATAATGATGGGCAAAGTCAGGCAACCCATAAGTGTTCCTCTTTTAACATGTGGGGCCAGCCTTCTCCTTGCCTCTCCTTCAATATTATATATATTTTTTTACTATTCCCTTTTTTTTGTTTAACAATCTCTTCTCTTGTTTTTTTCTTTTCACTTCCCACTTTTTTTTAAGCAAGGTAGAGCCAACATCTCTTTTTCTTTTGAACCAAGGTGATCTTGAGGTGAGACTCACACCGTCCTCCCCCACACTTGGACTTTGTTGAAAGTCAAGTGTGAAGGTCAGGGTCTCCTTTTGAGTTTGTTCCATCACCAAAGATCATCAATGTGTGTTGTTGATGTTGCTCTCATGTTCTCAAGCTTCGTATGTCCTTTCTATGTTAACCTGAAATGGTTAGTGACAAGAATACCCGAAGGTGCATACTAACTTGACAACATGTGCTTACATTTATTAAAAAAGGATTTTTTTTATTATTATTTCATTTTTTTCATTTCTTTTTTTTTGCAAGGTAACAAAAAGGATATGAGAGGGATAGAGATACATGTTACCTTGTTACGGTCCTCCCCCAAGCTAACTCAAAGCCAAAGGATCAGGGTTGTAACCAGCATTTCTAGTTTTCCTGCATGGTTATGGTTTGGTAGATCACAAGGGCTCTTACCTTTCCCTTGTGATCACCGAATCGGAAAAGATATGCAGGAAGCAAATTGAGCCAGTTGGTTTTTTTCAAAAATTTATCGAAACTTTATTATGCAAGGGAGGACGTTATTAACAAATTTCTTTTAATGAAGATTCATTTTTATTCTGTAAGAACAAAAAAAGAACTTATTTTAAAGATAAGTTTTTAAATTTTAGATTTTCAAAATATCTCTTTATTTGTTTAACCATTTTATAGAATATTTTCATTGATAAATAAAATAACTCAAAAAAATTTTATTTAAAGCCTATACCCAGCAGTTTTGGAACAATGATTAGACATGTCGTTTAATCAAGGTAGGCAATTTTAACCTAAGCTCCATACTTAAATTAAAATGCTTATGAAGATATGATGATCAATCATACTTCAAGCCAAAACATGCTGTATGTAAAACTTTGAAAGCAAACTATCATTTATTAAAAACATTTTAGCAAAAATTTATTTATATTTTTATTTTGTAAGAGGACAACAACTTATATATAATTTTAATATATATATATTTTTAAAAATCCGGGGTATCTCCCGGTAGTGCTTTCTTTATGGTCATAAGCTTGACCGCCAAAGCTAGGGTGAAGATAGAAGCTAGAAGCTATGGTTGGCTTCGATGGTGGCTACAAGAACTCATCCTTAGGAGAAATATTTTGATTTTGAATATTGAAAGGGCATTACTGTAGAAAGAGAGAACAAGAATAATAAAAACTATTTATTTTTTAAAATTATTTTTGAAAATAAGAGAAGATGATACGAGAGTGAATAGAAATCTTTTTGTCCATGTGCAAAAATTTGAACATGCAATTTTAAAAATAATAATGCCCTTTTTCTTTTTGAAAGTGGCTTCATGAAGGAGGGTCATGAACATAGAAGAAATATTTTTTTTTGATAAGACACAAGGACACACGGGTGAGCTAGGTTTGGAGACACATACGACAACCGTTCCCCGGCAACGGTGCCAGAAAGCTTGTTGGCGCTTCTTAGCGTCAGCAGAAAAGTCCGCAAGCGCACGGAAGTACCATTGTAGCCTTCACCCGGAAGTATTCAGGGTATCGTAAATTCCCAACGGAACGGTCTTTGTACTTAGTCTCTTAAACTAGTTTACTCAGAAGAGACGGAAGGGATAGCTTGGGTAGAGAGGTTCTTCTAAGGTCAAACGCATATAAGAGATGGTAACTTCCCCACTACTTGCTTGCTTCAGGTCCACTGACGCACCTAGTCTGCCAAGCTATACCAGTATCAGCGCTATTCCGCGGCCGAACGTGGGGGGATGCTGGTACGAGTGGACAGGGCTGTCACCACCTGCCACCTACCCCTCTGCCCGTGGGCGCGCGCAACATATGAAGGTAGACTCCGACCTAGACACCACGTCTACGAAGGCGACTACTACTCTAGCGGCGTACAGGAACATCCGTCTCTTACTAGAGCATTCGTCCAAAGGACGTACGACGATCCCACAAACAAGTAGCTTTATGAAAGTAACATGCTTAATAAATCAAACCAAAGTTGAACACGAACTTCTTACTTCAAGTAGTAAGACGATCGTAGAGGTACAAGTTGGATCGAGAGCCGACAAGCCCGGCACTTCGTCCACCCGGAGGCAGAACTGCTTCGACTCCGCTCTTTCTCTAGATCTTGCCCTCTCTCACTCCCTATACTAAATCAGCTAGAAGCTAATGGAATGGAGCTTGCTCTTCCTCTCTACATTGTGACCTCTTGTGTTGGTGAATGAATTGATGAATAGGTGTAGAGAGGAGGCCTCCTTTTATAGCTTGAGAGGAGGGGGTTCTATGCAAAAGCATCATCCTCACATGGAAAGATCCAAACCGACCTCCAAAGGGAGGTTTCCACTTGCCATCTGTGTTGATCGTAGGTGCGACCATCCTTGGGGAACTGCCTCTACACCTGTCAGAAGAAAACTGGGCCCGAGAGGCCCCACCAGGGGGGACGGTCGCCCCCGGGACCGGCCGGTCCCCTGGTGGGCCCGCTTGGCCACCGCCTTCGCGTGGTTGGTTCTCCTCTACGCCTAGACCTCTCCTATGGTTACGAATGGGCCCAGATTTGTAATAAAGGTGGGCTTCTTTGTTATTCTTGGTTGTGCATTCTCTGAATTCACATTTCTCCTTTACGCTTTCTAATTGGTGTTGTGTACTTCCACTTGTTTCACCATAAATCCTGCAAAAACATAAACATTAGGGTACAAGTGAAACTCTGTTAACAGCATAAGTCTATGTGTTAAAGTATGATAGTTTCTCTCCCTTTAGGCATAAGTTGGCGGTTAAAAATGATCTATAAGGACTGCCAACAACCCCCCTATGGCAGGTAGGCCTAGCCAGGGTCTTCTAGAAGGTGTCCCCATCTATCACAGGTAGTGGTTCCATCTTTTGCTAAGTGTTTGTCAGGTTGCTTGCTTCCTTGTGGGCCCACGGATCTATGTGAAATGATCTTTTACCGTTGAATGAAAACACAAGTTGATCTGAGGGTTGAAATGGACTCCGGGGACCTTGGCACGGATCATGCTCGAAGCTCAGGCCAAGGTGGCCCCACAGGAGGGTCGGCCGACCCCCTATGTGGGTCTCCCAAGCTCTGTTTTGTGTTACCTGCGATCAGAAGCTAAGAGTACAAGTGGAACTGGTTATTGATAAAATATGTTCATGTTATGTTATTCTTCCATCGAAAACCGAGGCTGTTGACGGTGATAGAGTGTGAAATTTTATAGCTTATTCACCATCAACAAGGTCCTCCAAGCTTAACCTTTGCTGGTCCCAAGCAAATAATTAAACTCAGTCTCGGTGGATCAGGAGTTGCTACTATGTTCACATTTAAATAGTGCCATGTGTACAACAAAATACTTCTCTTTTGAATAGAAAAATTGGCTATAAAAACTCACCCATATTACCTTAGTCCTCTATGGGGCCAATGTCCTTTCCTTTTCCTTAGGTGGTTGAGGGACAAAACAGTTTGACTTGAGCACTAATTTTCCCATTCTTTGCAAGTTTCATACTGGAGGTTTTAGCAATGTTTTGTTTTCAAAAGAAAACTTAATGTTCCTCATATGGTTCTCTTATGTCGCTCAAATGGTGTATGATTCCTTACCAAGGCACAAAGTAAAAGTTGCCTTCTCTTTTGTCATCCTACTTCTAAAAGGGCTTACGTGGAGCTTAAGGTAGGAATGAAAACTTGTAGCATAATTACTTTGCATGTATTGTAGAGTCAAAGCTTGGATCTAAAGAGAAAAGTGTCATGCCCCTAGATCAGGATGTGCGAGTGCATGGAATATGGACTATAATACTCCTCTATTTGAAATTGTATCTCTCAACTTTTCGAGACATGGCTATCATTCTTCTTTTTATTCGTGAGCCTAGACTTGCTCATATCTTCTTTCTTTATCATTTCTATGGACTTCCACATGTCCATTTTTCTTTCCCTTTTCTTTTATTTCATTTTGCATAGCCTTTTGTCTCTTCTACCATATCAACTAAAAGAGATATTCTATGACCTTAAAGCATGGAGCATTTAGTGGGTTGAAGTGAATGGCATGTTCTTGCGTACTTCCAGTGTAGAAGCAGCATATATATGTGTGGCGTGTACGTGATCTTGATCTTAGGAGCATGATAAGTCTCTCAATAAGGGTCAACAAGACTTGACAAAACTCATTACAAAGCAAATAGCTTATGTAGAAGGTTTGAAACATGTGTAGCATACATGGCCATGGTAGGAATTCATTACCATTGAGGAACAATAAGGTTTTGATTGTTTAAAGAAATAAATATCTAGTAATCATGCATTCTTAGAACAATATTATATCAGCTCTTGTCTCACCATATCATGTCTCACAACAACTTTAACTTAGTTCTAGCACTTGCAACCCACAAAGTTTTCAGGATCATGATGATTTTAAATGAGCCAAGTAATCCATACTCTTAGAAATACTAAGTTGTAAACTAGCTACTAGAGAAACATCAACAGAGCAACTATTCATCATTTCCATGAAGAAGATAAACATTCATGAGACATATGGGATAAGGATTTGTTATGCATTAAAGTAAAACAATGTAATATGCTAAGATAGAATACTTACCTTAGTGGGGGAGAGGATCTCCCCCAAGCTTGGCTTTTGCTCATTGTGGTGGCGGATAGTATTGGAACCATCCCGCCCAATGCTGTGCTTCTTCATCTTGTATGGCTTGCATAAGTTGGGCATTTTGTTGTGCCACGTTTAGAGTTGCATCTTGCTCGATCTGCATTGCGCCTATGTCCTCGATGAGTTGATCTACTTCCGTCCTTTGGCTCCGACGTCCCCTCGCCCGTGTGGTCGGGCAGGGAGTGCGCACTCTTGGAGTGTGCAATGGATGTGGAAGCCTTTCCATGGACACTGAAATGTCCATGGAACTTGCCTCATCGCCATCTTCTTCATCCCCCTGTAGCTTGTGAAGTGCCACCTTGCTCAAATTGAGCGGCCTGCGACATACCTCTAGTCACCCTGCTTGTTCCTGCAACATGTTGGTTTCTTGCCTCTCGGTCCAGTTTAATGGTTAGTGTGCGAAGCGCATACAGCCGACGTCTCTCACATCGGAGAGGAACCTCAGCTTTATGGCCACGATAAATCATTTTAAGGCCACCTTTGGGACCTCTCTTTAAGACTTAAGCATTTATGAAGAAATCTTCAATTATAATATCTCGAGGAGAAGCAATGTATTCAAAGTCATGTGTTCCATTTAACAGATCCATTGTTTCAGCAATGCGAGTGACAAAAGAAGTAAAGAATATAAGCTCTTCTCTTCTTTGGAACACACCAAGCCAAAAGTAGACTAAAAGCTTAGCAGGTGAAACTTGTATTTTATTGGTCATGGTATAAAGCAACCTTAGCTCATCAATGTAAAGAATTTGCACAATGGAGCCAGGAAAAAGAGTTATAGCCATCCAATAGCAGAGAAAGCGCAAAGTGGGATTATGAATTTCATCAGGATTAGGATTAGAGCAATCATCAGACGCAGATATGGCTTTCCAAAAATCATCTTTTCTAAATCTACTAGTGGCACTAGTTAAATCTTGCTGACAGGTGTTATCAAACCCAAGTGCCACACTAAAAACTCCTCAAGTCAAATTATAGTCTTGATTAAACATGCAAAAATAAACTCCATCATTTTGTGACTTGTAAAGAGCATAGGAATTCTATGGTGAGCGTTTTAATCCCAAGTTCGGGAACTTCCCAAAAGCTTCACCATCCAATTGTGTTAAACACTGTGTTAAACTCTGTGGTCATATCTATGCTGTCTAAAAGGACAAGGTCGATTATGCCGGTATGCTCAAAGCCACGGTGCCGGATGAAGAAGTATCTTTGGTATTCTTGTTGATTCAACATGCGACCACTCTCGGGATCGAGTGCTCTTTTGGGTGGTACCTCTAATGCCTCTTGGCCTTCTCTTGGTGGAGCTTCTCTTCCTCCTTCTTCGGCATGGCAGGAGCAGTCGGGAGGAGCTCCCTATGGCACCTTTGGCCTTCTTGAATGCGGACAAGAACTTCTTCATCTTCCTGCAGCAATAAGACAACACAAACCTATTTTTGTGGGTAGAAATACTCCACAAACCTATTTTTGAGAACAAGGACTAGAGCAAGACAAGCTTCTACTACTACTACAATATTTTTGGGTTTTTCTTTTGAGTGGCTATCTACTACTAAACTTGAGAAGAGATTTGCACAATTAGAGAGAAGAAGAGAGATTGTGTTTTCGAGATGATTCTGCCGGTTTGGGTGTGGAGTCGAGCACACAATGCAAGGGTATTTATATAGGAAGAAGGGCTGGTGGTGGACCTACCAGGGCCAGGTCAGCCGACCCCGCCTAAGGAACTTTATACATTGCATTGAACTTTGGACAAGGAATCTTGCTGAATGCATGAAAACTTTTTCAGGCAAGGTCCAAAGTGGGGGTTGGCCGACCCCCTCCCTAGGCCTTCTAGCATTTTAAACATGGTGCCATGAAGTGTCTAGTAAAGTGAAGGCTAGGTGTGGACCAAAAAATGGTGAAATTTTCAGAGATTCCCTTGCCTAGTGCTTGGTGAAAGAGAAAAGATGAATGACTAAAGTAGAGACATGGCTAAAGAGATTCTCATGGACCAAGGGAGCACTAGAGCATGCCTAAGTGACCACTTTGTAGATTTTGAGCTGGTTGTTTGGTCCAAGAGCATCCAAGATTAAAAAGAGCATCTTATGCTTAAAGTGATGAACCACGGGACCATTTCTTTTCAGACTTTGGCTGAAGTGGCATGCGTAGGATTCTTATGTGAGGTGAATGGGAGACATCAGGCTGCAAAAGGGGTCAAGGTGGGAGTCACCCAACCCGCACTTGAGAGCCCCAAGGGCATCCAAGTGCCGACCAAGGACCAGAGCATCTAGCCAAAGTGAAAAGAGTGGACGTGGGCCCAATGGTGGGGACGGCTGACCCCACCTTGGGTGATCCAACAACTCAAACTCTTATTGCAAATTATTCTCAAGGTTTTATTTATTCTAGCTAAGTGTTTTGTTGAAATAAATTATGGAGAAATTCAAAACGTGAAAATTCTTGACAAATGTAAAGAAAACAAAATGCAAGAATTGAGAGTGCAAAAATTAAATATGGGATAGCTACTGGTTTACCTGATCAGCAAGGGCTCCGTGTTTTAGATCCATAGAGTAGGACCTCTCCTTTCCTCTCACTCCTTGGGTGCTTCAGTTGATCCCGGAGATGGGGACCATGATGATTGCACCTCTTTCTTCCGCCATTCCTTCTTGGTTGTTACTTGTGACTCGGTAGAGTCATCCTTCTTTACTACCTCGGCTTCACTTACCGGTTCAGCCTTTTTGGCCCTTGACGGTTGGTTCTTCCGGCGGGGTGCATGTTGAGGCTTGTTTCTCCATAGGTTCTTCCTTGCCTGCTTCATAGCTTTATAACCATTAAAAGGACATTTCACCCTCTTACCTGGGAGTTAGAAGTGAATTTGGCCGGATCCCACGTAGATGACGGCGTTAACGGTGTGGAGGAACGGCCTTCCCAGGATGACGGGGACTTCGTCATCGGCCCCCATGTCAAGGATGATGAAGTCGGCAGGGACGTAATCATCCTGGACCTTGACAAGGATGTCCCTTGCCAACCCCTCGGGGAACCGGATAGATTGATCGGCCATCTGCAATTTGACAAATGTGGGGTACAAAGGTCCCCCTAGCAAATTTTCATATATTACCTTGGACATGATGTTGACCCCTGATCCAAGGTAGCAGAAGGCGTTGTTGAAGGTGTGCTGCCCAATCTCGCAGGTGATGGCTGGATGGCCAGGGTCACTTTTTTTGGCCATGAATGGTGGGTCAAGAAGGCAACCCTGGTTTGCCCTGAGTGGAAGCTTACCAAACCTTGTAGATACTAACCTGACACCCTCAACCGGTTCCTCAGGCTTCCCTGGGATCTAACCTTGTGTTGACACTTCTTAGTGCAACCACCAGAGACAGGGTGTTAGACTATCTCTAATAACGACGCCAGACGTGCCCTGAGGGGTATTTCTTATGTCTATTTGATAATTCCGCAAGCGCACAGAATATACCGCTGTAGCACTTCATCCGGGAGTATTCTAAGGTATCGTTATTTATTTTATCCCAAGGGAAAGCGATTGCTAGGAATAATTAATAAAAGAGAGAGATCCTTAGTCTATAGCAACTTAGTATCAACTAGTGATAGGGGATAAATCAATAAATAGAGGAAACGATAATGACACAAAGACACGACAAGGTTTAGGATAACTAGTAGAGTATAGCTAGGTGGGAGGACAATGAGTGAGTATAAGACTTCTATGACTCTTACTTTACTCTTGTGAACTATCTTATCAAATGGGTGAATTACACTAAGATAGCTACCTTACTTCCGGTGTGTAGGGGATAGTGCGAAACAATAGAGGATATAACCTCTACCTGAAGCGCCTACGCTCTTATGGGAGCCTACCTTTTAAAAACATACCTAAAACACATGGAGGGATACTAAGACTAGACAGGGCTGTCACCACCGGCTAGCACCCACTAGCAATCCGTGCGACAAGCGGCATTCAAGGGTAAGATCTAGCCTAAGCACCACGCTTACACTAATTCTCAGTACTCTAGCTGGGTACCAAACAGCTAAAGCACCCTATGACAGGCAATGAACCACACACGTGAGCTGGTTACAGGATCACAATCTAGAATAACTCAACTATGAGGTAAGACAAGACACAACAATACTATAATGAATAGTAAAGCACTAAGTAAAGACTTAGTAAAGTAAAGTAAAGATATTATATTGATAAAGATACAGTCTTACAGAGGAAAAGGTACAAGAGCTATACCAGACTCTCCAGCAGACGACTCCGAAGACCCCGAGCGTAGCTCGACTCGACTCTAACTCCCACACTAGACTAATACTACTAAAGAGTGGAACTCTAGCTTCTCTTGTCTCTTGTGTATCTTGTGTGTCTTGAAGAGGGTGATGGCAGCTTCTATTTAAAGGGGAGAGTGGAGGGGTACCACGTCAGCGATCCGTGTGCATTTCCACCTTGGCCCTTGGATGAACCGACCTTAAACCTGCCTTAGAATGGACGGCGTTGGTGAATCCAGCATGTGGGGTGCATGCAGGAAGGCGGTGGAGGCCAACCGACCCCCCTATGATAGGTGGGCCTGGCCAGGTGTGGTCCCTACCAGTCATAGAGTGTCGCCTTGTGCTGGTTCTGTCTTGATTGTGTTGTTTCACGTCTTGATCCTTGTGCTTTGATTCTCCACCGTTGAATGGAAACACATGTTTATCTGATGGTTGAAATGAGCTGGGTGGAGTGTCACACGGATCATGCCACGTCACTAGAGCCAGGTGGGCCCCATGGTGGGGTCGACCGACCCACACATGGCCCACACTGAGCTCTCCTCTCTTCTACGTGATTCCTTGTGTCATTTCTTGAAGTGTGATTATCTGGTGCCTCCATATGTGGGTCGGCTAAACCACATATGTGAGCTCCAGCTGGTGCATTTTGTCCTGTTTTTCTCTTCCCTGCATTCACAAGCTAAGAGTACAAGTGGAACTACTTATTGATAAAATATGTTCATGTCATGCTTATTCTCCCTTGAATCCGTGGCCTGTTGACGGTGTTTGAATGTGGATTTTCATGGTATATCCACCATCAACAAGATCCCCCAAGCTTAACCTTTGCTCGTCCCGAGCAAATAATTAAACTTAGCCTCGGTGGATCAGGAGTTGCTACAATGTTCATATTTCCTTAGTATCAAGTGCACAACAAAATACTTCTCTTTTGAATGGAAAAATTGGCTATGAAAATTCACCCATATTACCTTAGTCCTTGATGGGGCTAATGACCTTTCCTTTGCCTTAGGTGGTTGAGAGACAGAACAGTTTAACTTGAGCACTACTTTTCTCATTCTTTGCAAGTTTCATACTAGCGGTTTTAGCAATGTTTTGCAAAAGAAAACTTAATGTTCCTCATATGGTTCTCTCATGTCGCTCAAATGATGTATGATACCTTACCAAGGCACAAAGTAAATGTTGCCTTCTCTTATCATCCTACTTCTAAAAATAGCTTATGTGGAGCTTAAGGTAGGAATGAAAGAATGTAGCGTACTTACCTTGCATATGTTGTAGAGTCAAAGCTTGGATCCAAAGAGAGAAGTGTCATGCCCTTAGATCAAGATGTGCAAGTGTGTGGAAAAAGCGGACTATAATGCTCCTCTATTTGAAATTGTATCTCTCTCTAATAAATTTTTGAGACATGGCTATCAATTTTCCTTTCTTTATTCATGAGCCTAGACTTGCTCAAATTTTTCTTTTCTTTTCTATGGACTTTCTTGTGTCCATTTTTTTCTTTTTCTTTTCATTTTGCATAGCCTTTTGTCTCTTCTACCATAATAACTAAGAGAGATTTTTTTGACTTTAACACATGGAGCATTTATTTAGTGGAAATGAAATGCATGTGGTTGCGTACTTCCAGTGTAGAAGCAGCATATATATGTGATGTGTACGTGATCCTGATCTTAGGAGCATGATAAGTTTCTCAATAAGGGTCAACAAACTTGACAACACTCAATACAAAGCAAATAGCTTATGTGTAAGGTTTTAGACATGTGTAGCATATATGGCTATGGTAGGAATTTATTACCATTGAGGAACAATAATATTTTGATTGTTTTTAAGAAATGAATCTCCAGTAATCATACATGCTTAGAACAATATTATAGCAGCTCTTGTTTCACTATATCAAATCTCACAACAACTTAGACTTAGTTCTAGCACTTAGCATCCATAAAGTTTTCAGGTTCATGATGATTTTAAATGAGCCAAGTGATCTATACTCAAAGAAATACTAAGTTGTAGACTAGGCATTAAAGAAACATTAACAGAGCAACTATTCATTATTTCCATGAGGAAGATAAACATTCATGAGACATATGGATATTATTTTTTTAAGTAAAGATAATAAACTGAAAATAATGCAAATAAGATGAGATAGAGGACTTACCTTGGTGGGGGAGAGAATCTCCCCCAAGCTTGCCTTTTTGCTCATTGTGGTGGCGGATAGTATTGGAACCATCCCGCCCAGCGTTGTGCTTCTTTATCTTGGATAGCTTGCATGAGTTGGGTATTTTGTTGTGCCAAACTTAGAGTTGCATCTTGCTCAACTTGCATTGCGCCCATGTCGTCGATAAGTTGATCCATTTCCGATCCTTGGTTCCGACGACCCCTCGCCCGTGTGGATGGACGAGAAGTACGCACTCTTGGAGTGTGCTGTTGAGGCCGTTCTGTGGACCCTGAAATGTCCATGGAACTTGCCTCATCGCCTTCTTTGTCGTCTCCTCCTGCTGCTCGTGAGGTGCTACCTTGCTCAAATTGAGCGGCCTGTGACATGCTCCTTGTCACCCTTCTTGTTCCTGCAATATTTTCGCTTCTTGCCTCTCGGTCCCAATTTATGGTTAGTGTACGCAGCGCATACAACCGACGCCTCTCGCATGGGAGAGAGATTTCGGCTGTATGGCCTAGATAAATCACTTTAAGATCACCATTTTCATCTCTTTTTAGGACTTGAGCACTTATGAAGAAATCTTCAGTTATAATGTCTCTAGGAGAAGCAATATATTCAAAGAGTGTTTTCCATTTAGCAAGTCTATTGTTTTAGCAATGCGAGTGATAAAAGAGGTGAAGAATATAGGCTCGCTTCTATGGAAAATACCAAGCCAAAAGCAGACTAAAACTTTAGCAGTGAAACTTTTATTTTGTTGGTCATGGCATAAAGCAGTCTTAGTTCATCATTAAGAAGGATTTGCACATTGGAGCCAGGAAGAAGAGTTATAGCCATCGAATAGCGGAGCAAGCACAAAGTAGGATTATGGATTTCATCAGTTTTAGGATCAGAGCAATCATTGGATCCAGTTATGGCTTTCCAGAAATTAGCTTTATCAAATTTTTTTGTGGCATTAACTAGATCTAGATGACAGTTGTTATCAAAGCCAAGTGCCATACTAAAAACTCCCCAAGTTAAATTATACTCTTGATTGAACATGCGAAAGTAGACATTATCATCGGTGGCTTGTAAAGAGCATAGAAATTCCATGGTGAGCATTTTAATTCCAAGTTCTTTGCACTTCCTAAAAGCTTCCCCACCCAATTGTATTGAAAACAGTATTAAACTCTGCGGTCACACCTGTGTTGTCCAAAAGGACAGAGTCGATGGTGCCGGTATGTTCATAATCGCGGTGTCAAATGGAGAGGTACCTTTGGTACTCTTCTTGGTTCAGCATGAGGCCGCTCTCGGGGTCAAGCCTCCTCTCGGGAGGAACTCCAAAGCTTTGTCTTGGTGGAGCTTCTCTTCCTTCATCTTCGTCATGGCAGGGTCATTGGGAGGAACTACCTACGACACTCTTGGCCTTCTTGAATGCGGAGAAGAACTTCTTCATCTTCCTGCAGAATGAGACAACACAAGAACACACTAGGACAACAAGGATTAGCGTTAGAATTAGCGTTAGCTGTCCCAATGTTAGTAGTCCTTGCGGGGTATGGTTACCTCCTCAAACCGTTCTTGTGGGTAGGAGTACTCCACAAAAAAAGTTGTTGAGAGCAAAGATGAGAGTAAGACAAGCTTCTACTACTACAATATTTTTGGGTTTTTGTTTTGAGTGGCTAACTACAAACTACAACTAAACTTGACAAAAGAACTTGCTCAACTAGAGAGAAGAAGAGAGATTGTGTGCTCAAGATGATTCAGTTGGTTTGGGTGTGGAAATGAGCACACAATGCAGGGATATATATAGGGGGAGAAGGGCTGGTGACCAGGCCACTAGGGCCAGGTCGGCCGACCCCACATTGGCAGTGTCAGAGCTACTTTCACCTTTTTACAGGGAATCTATTTGAATTTAAACACAATTTTGCAGACAGGACTTTAAACATGTGTCGGCCGACCCATGTTTGGTCCCCTTTTCAGCTTTAAACAGTGTGTTTCACTTTGTCCATTAAAGTAAGGACTAGTGGTGGACCAAAAGTGGAGAAGTTTTCAGAGATTCCCATGTCTAGTGTTTTGTGAAAGAGGAAGGTGTCTGACAAAAGTGGGGACATGCTTTAAAGTGATTCCGATGGACCATGGGTGCACTAATGCATGCGGAAGAGTTCACTTTTCAGAATTTGGAGGGTAGTGAGTGTTGGATTCTTCTTGGAGCATGTGAAAGTGGTCATGACCAAAAAGTGGTCGACCAAATTCAAAATGAGTTGGTGTTCAAAATTCAGGAGATGATTCAGCACACTAGGCCAACACCACCAGAGGTGGGTAGGCCCCATGATGGGGTCGGCTGACCCGACCTTGGGTGGTCCCACCACCTCGGGCGTGAGCACTACAGTTCTTTTCAAGTTTTATTTATCTAAATTCTTTATTTTATCAAAATAAATTATTCGAAAATTTAAATATGAAAAATGCAATGCAAAAATGCAAGAATTGAAAGGCGAAAAGTAAATATGAGACAAATACTGATTTACCTTACCAACAAGGGCTCCATGTTTTAGGTCCGTAGAGTAGGACCTCTCCTTTTCGGGTTCATTCTTCGGGTGCATCGATTGGTCCCGAAATGGGGATCGTGATGATCGCACCTCTTTCTTCCGCCATTCCTTCTTGGTTGATGCTTGTGACTCAACAGAGTCAGCCTTGTTCACTGCCTCAACTTTACTTACCAGTTCGGCCTTTTTGGCCTTCGGCGGTTGATTCTTTCGGCGGGGTGCATATTGTGGCTTGTTTCTCCACAAGTTCTTCCTTGCCTGTTGCATAGATTTATAACCATTGAAAGGAAATTTAATTCTCTTACCTAGAAGTTGGAAGTGGACTTGGCCGGATCCCACGTAGATGATGGCGTTTACGGTGTTGAGGAACGGCCCTCCCAGGATGACAGGGACTTCGTCATCGGCCCCCATATCAAGAATGATGAAGTCGGCGGGGATGTATTCGTCTTGAACTTTGACAAGGATGTCCCTTGCCAATCCCTCGGGGAACCAGATGGATTGATCGGCCATCTGCAATTTGACAAAAGTAGGGAACAGGGGTCCTCCTAGCAGATTTTCATACATTACCTTGGACATGATGTTCACTCTAGATCCAAGGTCGCAGAAGGCATTGTTGAAGGTGTGCGGCCCAATCTCGCAGGTGATGGTAGGATGACCAGGGTCACTCTTCTTGGCCATGAATGGTGGGTCAAGAAGGCAACCCGGGTTTGGCCTGACCGGAGGCTTACCAAACCTCATGGAAATTAACTTGACACCCTCAATTGGTTCCTCAGGTTTCCCTGGGATCTTACCTTGTTTGAAGGATGGGACAGCTACTGCTATTTGAGCTAATTGTGTTTCTAGCATTTTATTAAATCTTAATTGATTTTTCATAGCAGTGTTAAAGCTGTCCATTTTCTCACTAAGATTTTCAAGAATCTTATCATTAGCTATTATTTTCTTATTTATAATATCGTTGATTTTAGATTGGCCTAAGACAAGATCTTTAAGAGAAGGCTGGTTACCATAAGAATTATTAAAATTATTGCTGTAACCATTACCTTGATTTCCTTGGTAAAAGGGGCGCGAGTTCCATCCTCCTTCCTCCTTCATTTCGGGAAAGTTGTTGCCCGAGTGATCTTCTCCTCCACATACCTTGCACCATGCATCAGCTTCAATTGCTCGTGTGGTGGCAGTGGTTCGAATGGCCTCTTGTTCCTTTTTGGAACCTTCCTCAATCTTTTTCATCAAGAGGTCCATTTTTGCTGAGAGCATGTCCACGTCATGAACGGTGTGCATACCCCTTTTCTTGGGCTGGAGACACTTCTCATTCCATCCTTGGTTGATAACCATCTTTTCAATGAGGTCTTTAGCATCCTTGACATTGTGTTGCAGGAATGCTCCTCCAGCGGCAGCATCAAGGTGACTACGGGCTAATCCAGTTAGCCCATGGTAGAAACCTTGGATTAGGAGCCATTCTTCAATTCCATGATGAGGACAAGCACGAATGTACTCCTGGAGACGTTCCCATGCTTCGAGAATTGTCTCGTCAGTTTGCTGTTAGAAGCTTGAGATCTTTCCATGAAGAGCGCTGGTTTTGCCCATTGGGAAGAATTTCTTGAGAAATGCATTGGCGCACTTCTCCTAAGTGGTAGCTTCATTCTTGTTGGCATAGAACCATTGCTTCGCCTTCCCAAGTAGTGAGAATGGGAATAGGTGAAGGCGGATGGCGTCTGTCGAGACATTCTTGATAGTGAAGGTACCACACACCTCCAAGAAGTGCTGGAGATGGGCATTAGCGTCTTCATGTGGCTTCCCACAGAATGGGTTGGCTTGCACCATATTGATGAGTGCTGGCTTAAGCTCAAAGGTAGCATCCCCCAAGTTGAGCCACGGACCGGTAGTGATGTTGTCAGCCAATGGTGCAGAGAACTCAGAGATGATCTTTTGGGCCATAGCTTCCTTGATTGATAGTGCAGAGCCTCTTTCCTCGAACGAATTCAGGTTTGAGATAAACCTTTGAGGTGGAACGTGACGGCGTCTAGTTCTCCTCAATAATTGCTCAGGATTTTCAATAAAATTTGACGGCAATTGGAAACCGCACATGCACTGTCTAGCTTCACGATAACGAGAAACACAGATAGGGGTAAGCCCCTAACACTAATCGATAACTAAATTGATAGTAGACTCCGGATTCAATTTTTATTAATATTCCTAGACTGATGCTTTCCCCAGCAATGGCGCCAGAAATGCTTGTTGACACTTCTTAGCACAACCACCAGAGACAGGGTGTTAGGCTATCTCTGATAATGGCGCCAGAAGTGCCCTGAGGGATATTTCTTATGTCTATTAGATAATTCCGCAAGCACACAGAATGTACCGCTGTAGCACTTCACCCGGGAGTATTCCATGGTATCATTATTTATTTTATCCCAAGGAAAAGCGATTGCTAGGAATAATTAATAAAAGAAAAGAGATCCTTAGTCTATAGCAACTAAGTATCAACTAGTGATAGGGGGTAAATCAATAAATAGAGGAAAGGGTAATGACACAAAGACACGACAAGGTTTAGGATAACTAAGGATAACTAATAGAGTATAGCTAGGTGGGAGGACAACGAGTGAGTATAAGAGTCCTATGACTCTTACTTTACTCTTATGAACTATCTTATCAAATGGGTGAATTACACTAAGATAGCTACCTTACTTCTGGTGTTTAGGGGGTAGTGCGAAACAATAGAGGATATAACCTCTACTTGAAGCGCCTATGCTCTTATGGGAGCCTACCTTTTAAGAACTTGCCTAAAACACGTGGAGGGATACTAAGACTAGAAGGGGCTGTCACCACCTGCTAGCACCCACTAACAATTCGTGCGACAAGCGGCATTCATGGGTAAGATCTAGCCTAAGCACCATGCTTACACTAATTCTCACTCCTCTAGCTAGGTACCAAACAGCTAAAGCACCCTATGACAGGCAATGAACCACACACATGAGCTGGTTATAGGATCACAATCTAGAATAACTCAACTATGAAGTAAGACAAGACACAACAATACTATAATGAACAGTAAAGCACTAAGTAAAGACTTAGTAAAGTAAAGTAAAGATATTATATTGATAAAGATAAAGTCTTACAGAAGGAAAGGTACAAGAGCTATACCAGACTCTCCAGCAGACGACTCTGAAGACCCCGAGCGTAGTTCGACTTGACTCTAACTCCCACACTAGACTAATACTACTACTAAAGAGTGGAACTCTAGCTTCTTTTGTCTCTTGTGTATCTTGTGTGTCTTGAAGAGGGTGATGGCAGCCTCTATTTATGGGGGAGAGTGGAGGGGTGCCACGTCAGCGATCCGTGTGCCTTTCCACCTTGGCCCTTGGATGAACCAACCTTGAACCGCCTTAGAATGGACGGCGTTGGTGATTCCAGCACGTAGAGTGCATCCAGGAAGGCGGTGGAGGCCAACCGACCTAGCTGGGCACCAGGGGGTCGGCCGACCCCCTATGATAGGTGGGCCCGGCCAGGTGTGGTTCCCACCAGTTCGTAGAGTGTCGCCTTGTGCTGGTTCTGTCTTGATTGTGCTGTTTCACGCCTTGATCCTTGTGCTTTGATTCTCCACCGTTGAATGGAAACACATGTTGATCTGATGGTTGAAATGAGCTGGGTGGAGTGTCACATGGATCATGCCATGTCACCAGAGCCAGGTGGGCCCCATGGTGGGGTCGGTCGACCCACACATGGGCCCACACTGAGCTCTCCTCTCTTCTACGTGATTCCTTGTGTCATTTCTTGAAGTGTGATGATCTGGTGCCTCCATATGTGGGTCGGCCGAACCACATATGTGAGCTCCGGCTGGTGCATTTTGTCCTGTTTTGCTCTTCCCTGCATTCACAAGCTAAGAGTACAAGTGGAACTAGTTATTGATAAAATATGTTCATGTCATGCTTATTCTCCCTTGAATTCGAGGCCTGTTGACGGTGTTTGAATGTGGATTTTCATGGTATATCCACCGTCCACACCTTGTTCGAAGGATGAGACAGCTGCTGCTAGTTGAGCTAATTGTGTTTTTAGCATTTTATTAAAGCTCAATTGATTTTTCATGGCAGTGGCAAAGCTATCCATTTTCTCACTAAGATTTTCAAGAATCTTATCATTAGCCATCATTTTCATGTTTATACTATCATTGATTTTAGATTGGCCTAAGACAAGATCTTTCAGAGAAGGTTGGTTACCATAACAATTATTGTGATTATTGTTGTAACCATTACCTTGATTACCTTGGTAGAAGGGGCACGAGTTCCATCCTCCTTGTCACTGGGGCCGATACCCGTTGTTGTTGTTGTTGTTGTTGTTGTTGTTGTTGAAGCTCACTATAACAGAACCGCCTAAATCACATGGCCCACAGGCATCTGTCATTATCACTAATGACTCTGACAGCCGGGCCCGTGTCCCAGATGATCTAGAAGGTCCTGCTGGGCTACATTAGCGCCCGTTTTCCTCCGACAGGATCCCATTGCGAAGCCATTACAACATTACAACATTTCATAACAAAATACATCAGAGTAAAAGCGCGGAAAGATTATAAAGTAATTAGATTACAAACCATTTGTCGAGATAAGATTAAGGTGCAATTATTATAGACCATAGAAAAAAATAATAAGTAGCAGTGGACGACGATACGACATAATTAAACATTTAATAATAAGAACCCTGCCCATGGGTTCAACCTTACTCCTCCTCACTTCCTTCCTGGACCACTGTCACACAGCAGGGGACGAAACAGACCTCCGACTGCTGTATCCCTGCAACATGGGGTTAACAAACCCTGAGTACTAGGGTACTCCGCAAGACTTACCCGACTAAAGAAAAAGAGTGAGACTCAGGAATGCAGGCTGAGGGGAGTCAAGGTAAGGCTCGAGCAAGAGTCAAAGAGTTTTGCAGAAAAACATTACTATCCTATTTCAATATTTTAACTCAAAACTTAATTTTGGTCATAGTACATAATTGCAAATTCATTATCATATTTCATCACACTTTCCAATTCATAATTCATTGTCAAAACACCTAGTTCCGAACCACTTTTCAGTTGTAGGTCAAAGGATCAAGTCTCCATATCCGAGGAGCAATGACGATTCAAATCGATTAGTACCCAGCTGGGGATCCCTATCCACACTGCATATGTAGCACTCAAGCTTGTATATACCAACCCCGGCTACCACGGCTTTTCTACCCCTGAACTGGTCCTATGCCACCCGAGAACACAGCACTCCTCTCCTCTCCAGGCACGCCGGCCACGAGGGTACACGCTGCTCTCGCCATCTCTCCACTCCCAGTGCGTGGTTGTTGGTTCAAGTAGTAGAGCCACCGGAGTCAGAGCTTTCCGTAGTATGTGGCTAGTTGCAAGTCTCGATCACAGCAGGCCTACAATGAACGGTCCCTAATTCTTTTTCCGCTGGAGACATTGCATTGGGACTCTAACCCAAATACAAGTGTCCCAACGGTTTTCAAATCCCTTTCCCGCCGATGGTCAAGCATTGGGACTCTAACCCAAATTCACAACCAACAAAAGGAAAACCCCTTTCCGTCGGTAACGATGCATTGGGGCTGCTACCCAAGTACACAATTCCCGAACGGACTCATATCCCTTTTTCATTTCTCATGATTCATAAATATCACATTCTTATAAGTCAAAATAGCCTTTTTATGCAAATCTAAATTTATTACGCAGGGCTAAGCATTTTTGAACATTTTTAATTTTTAAACGGGTTTCATGGGGATTATATATCAAGGCAGGTAATGCAACAATATAGGTCACAAACAACTCCTAACTACCTAATGCAATAATAAACTCAAGTTATAAATATTTTATAAAACACAAGGCGGGGCTGAATGCATCGGGGCTTGCCTTGGGTTGCGTACAGCGTCGGGTCGGGCTCGGTTCCGCAGACGTCGAATCCCTAGATGACCTCCGGAGTGACCTCCTCAGCAGTGGCCTCGGCTTTTACTTCCTCGGCAACGGGAACTACACGTATGCAATGATGCATGCTTAGCATGGTGTGAATGATAACATATGCAATGCTCAAAAGTAAACCATTTAATCCTTGAGTACAACTTTCCTTCATGGTAAAGTTGTAAACGTTTTACAGAAAGCAAAACGGTGTTTTCATACTTTTGTTTTTATTGACCATTTTAACAGTCATAAAAAGCCGCTGCACAGCTTTACTACAACTAACAAGTGGCATCATTAGTTTTGTCAAGGATCGCTATAGTGAAAGATCCATGAACCCAATCAATCCAAAAACCACACCAAACTACAGGGATTAGTTGTTTAAATCAATTCTATTATCCAATTAACCCAACATTTATTTATCCAGTGACCAAATAGTTTCAAATTGTGCCCAAACTTAACCAATAGATAGGTTCTACACTAAAACAGTGCCACATAAATTTTCATGAATTTTGGATTAATCTGGAATTTATTAAAATTGCCCAAAGTTGCATTTATTAATTAATATGTTGTTTTTAGTCCTTACAGAAAGTGTCCAAACCTCATATCTAATATTTTTATAAAATACTACATACTTCAGAGAGCATACACAATTATTTTCATGATTTTTAGCTCAACAAAAATATTTCTATGAAAATAATAAATAGCAGTACAATTCATCAAAAATTAAAATGGAAAAGCCTTTTTAAATTCCCCGGGAAAATGGAAAAGGGATTTAACCCAGGGCAGGCCCACGAACGAAACAGGCCGGCCCACCCGGCCTGCTCGTGCGCGCGCATAGGCGCTTTGCAGAAAAGCTCTCGGGTTACCAGGGAATCAACCCGCAATCCTACGGTAACTATTCACATGAGTCTATACCTTTGCAAATAACCCCCTGGACTTACGTTTCTTTTAACCCGAGGCCCTTCGCCACTCACACAGCCGCTGACCGACGGCCACCTGGCGTTTGACCGGCCCTGGCTCACCGTCGGTGACCCGGCTGACCAAACCGAGAGCACCATCGTGCTCCAAAGGTTCCTACGAACACGACGACTTGTTTGGCTACGCGATTCTAGGGTTTGGAGCGCACCCGACCATGACCACGGCGGCTCGGTAACGACAGTGCAGTGGGTGCCGGCGTCGATGAGCCGGTAGAGTCTAAGGAAAGGGCTTAGGAAGAACCAGGAGCTCACCGCGACCCTAGATGGGTAGATGGTTAGGACGAAGGTGGTGCAGAGTGACGGGCTTGACGTCGAGCAGTCCCGCGGCGGCGCCACCCCATCGACACCCTTCCTGTTTCGGCAAACCTAGGGCACCAGATGAGGAACCGTCGCCCGCATGAGCATCACCATGAACCAGAGAGCCCAGAACGCTAGACCGAGGGAGAAGAGGCTCACTGCAGCAAGCTCGTCGAGAGGGGAATGGCTACGGCAGCACTCTGACCGGCCGCGAGGACGACAACACGTGTTCTGGGGCCTTCGGAGCACGAACATCTGCGCAAAATGAGGCAATCAGTTTGCGGGGAAGTGGGGAGGCTTGAGGTGGGAGCAATTCGGATATGGTGGATTGGGAACGGCTAATTTGGACGGGGACCCGAGGCAAGCACGGCGGCGGCCGGAATGGAGAGGGGGACAGAGGAGCGACCGGTTGCCATTATATGGCCGAGGAGAGGGGAGACAGGGGTGATCCAAGGCAGCGCGGGGTCCCCTACAGGCTCAGCTACGGCGGGGAGGGGCACATGGCCGGTCGGCACGGGCGGCGCCGCGCGCTCGGCGCGGGCGGCTGCCGGCCCTGTGCGTGAACAGAGGAGAGGGGCTGGGCACTGTAGCTCATTTATTTTCCCTTTTTTTGGTTTTTGATAAATCCCTCAAGATTTTGTGCACTAACTCGAAAAAGTGTAAATACAAAAGTAGTAGTGTTCCAAATTCTAAACAACTTTGATTTAGGGACCATGTTCAGATTTTGAATAATTTTGAAAATATTTAAAAGGGGGTAGAACCACTATTTGAAATCCATTTCTAATCCTATTAAATTCTCTGGATTATTCTCAATAACTTTAAAATCTTCAAAAACAAAAGTTGTCCTATTTGTAGAGCTTTACAACTTTCATTAAAGAAGTTTAGTCAGATTATCAATAGTTTTCAAATTAGCATTTCAAATTTGCATTTCAAAGTAGTAATTAGGGTTTAATTTGAATTTCTATTAAAGAACTTCAAAAGCACCCAAAATAAAAGTTGTTCCATTTAAAAAGATCTACAACTTTTATTAAGACACCATCACCAGATTCCAAGTAGATTTTGATTTAGGGTTTTGGGGTCCGGTTAGGGCTTAATTCGGATTTTTCTTTTGATTTATTTTCTAATTCCCCAACTTGGAATCCAATTGCAACATCAATAACATTCAGAATAAGTCACTCTAAAGTTCCTAAGCACAATCATATGTAGATGCTTAATAATAAACATGATGACATGACATAATTAATTAGCCGTAATACTCGAGGTATTACAGCCCTTCCCCCTTAAAGAAATCTCGTCCCGAGATTTGATAGACGACAAAACCTTAGGACTAAGTAATGGAAAAGAAAATGTCTCAAGTAAACCTACTCTAGTTTCTACCATAAAATAATAAGGGGAGTTTATACATGCTATAACCAGAAACTTTACATTCACAGTGTAGCGAAGAATTCAGGGAAATTTTCGGCGAGATAGTCTTCAGATTCCCAGGTGGCTTCATCCTCTGAATGTTCGCTCCATTGAATCTTGTACCATCTTGTGGTGGTTCTCCGAGTGACGCGATCTTTCCGATCCAGAACCCGGATGGGATACTCAGAGTATGTTAGGTCAGGTTGGAGTTCTATTCCCTCAACATCAATGACTTGATCTGGCACTCAAAGACACTTTTTGAGTTGCGATACATGGAATACATTGTGTACGGCTGAGAGATGATCTGGCAATCTCAACTTATAGGCTACTTTTCCATGGCGGGCTATGATCTGAAATGGTCCAATGTATCGAGGAGCTAACTTGCCTTTAACTCCAAATCAACTAACTCCCTTCATAGGTGAGACTTTGAGATAGACATAATCTCCTGTCCTGAACACCAAGGGCCGACGCCTTTGATTAGTGTAACTTTTTTGTCGCGACTGTGCAACCTCCAGATTATCCTGTATTTGTCGGACCTTTTCTTCCGTTTCTTCCACCAAGTCGACTCCAAAGAACCATCTTTCCCCGGGCTCAGACCAATTTAGGGGTGTCCGACACCTACGACCATACACAGCCTCGAACGGTGCCATCTTGATGCTCTCTTGATAACTGTTATTATACGAGAATTCTGCCAGAGCCAAAGACTCATCCAATGAATCCGTGTAATTGAGTGCGCATGCCCTCAACATGTCCTCCAACACTTGGTTGACTCTCTCCGTCTGTCCGTCGGTATGAGGATGGTATGCAGTACTATGCAGAAGTTTTGTTCCGAGGGATTTATGGAAAGCCCTCCAAAAATTGGAAATGAATTGAGAACCTTGATCTGAGATAATGGTCTTAGGCACACCGTGAAGCTTCATCAGATTTTGGATATACAGCTTCGCATAGTTCACTGCAGTGTAAATAGTCTTGACGGGGATGAAGTGAGTTTGCTTAGTGAGGCGATCAACCACAGCCCAGATTGAGTCAAAGCCTCTAGATGTCCTGGGTAAACCCACGATGAAATCCATACTAATATCTTCCCACTTCCACGCAGGAACAGATAATGGTTGCAGTTCTCCACCAGGCTTCATGTGTACAGCTTTTACTCTCTGACAGGTATCGCACCTTGCTACATATCGAGCGATCTCTATTTTCATCTTGGTCCACCAGAACTTTTGCCTCAAATCTTGGTACATCTTATTGCTCCCAGGGTGAATGGAGAATCTGGTCAAATGTGCTTTAACAAGGATCTTTTGGCGCAACTCGAGTACCTTTGGAACTACTAGCCGATCCTTGAACCATACGACGCCTTCGTCGTCAATCCTGAAACAATCTGCCATACCGGCTTGGACTTGTTCCTTGATATGTTGGATGCCTTTGCTTCCTTTTTGAGCTACGATGATCTCATCACGGATGGTGGTCTCAATACTATTGTGGTTCAAACTGCCCTGTTCAACTATTTCTACCCCTAACTTCTCTAGTTCACAGCATAAAGAAAGGTCTCGGGGCTTCACTGTCAAACAATTACAATGAACCTTCCAACTGAGTGCATCGGCAACCACATTTGCTTTACCAGGGTGGTAATGCACTTCAATGTCATAATCCTTGATCAACTCGAGCTATCTTTGTTGCCTCATGTTCAACTCCTCTTGGGTAAATATATACTTTAGGCTCTTGTGATTGGTGTAAATCTTGCAAGTACTGCCAAGCAAATAATGACGCCAAATCTTCAGTGCATGGACAATAGCGGCCAATTCTAGATCATGAGTGGGATAATTCTCTTCATGGCGCTTAAGTTGTCGCGACGCATAAGCAATGACTCGGCCCTCTTGCATCAAGACACAACCCAGACCGGTTCCAGAAGCGTCGCAGTACACGTCGAATGCCTTTTCAATGTCTGGCTGAGATAGGACTGGGGCAGTGGTTAACAATTTCTTCAAGGTCTGAAATGCTTGCTCACACTCAGGTGACCAGACGAACTTGACCTCATTCTTCAATAGGCTAGTAATAGGCTTGGATATTTTAGAGAAGTCTGGAATAAAACGACGGTAATATCCCGCCATTCCCATAAAACTACGGACTTGATGCACTGTGGTTGGTGGTTTCCAATTCAAGATCTCTTCCACCTTGCTTGGGTCAACCGATACACCTTCAGCCGATAGGATATGCCCCAAAAACGGAACTCTGTCCAGCCAAAACTCGCACTTGCTGAACTTGGCATATATTTGATGTTCTCTCAGGTGAGTTAGGACTACCCGAAGATGTTTGGCATGTTCTTCAGTGTTTTTGGAATAGACCAGGATGTCGTCGATGAACATGACCACAAACTTGTTGAGTTCGGGCATGAAGACGGAATTCATGAGATACATGAAGTAGGCAGGGGCATTGGTTAGGCTGAAAGACATAACCAGATATTCATATAGACCATATCTGGTGGTGAAGACTGTTTTGGGAATGTCCTCGGGATGGATCTTTATTTGGTGATATCCAGATCTGAGGTCAATTTTAGAAAATACCTTGGCCCCAGCAAGTTGGTCAAAGAGTAGGTCTATGCGAGGCAAAGGGTACTTGTTTTTTATGGTAACCTCATTGAGTGGATGGTAATCTACACAGAGCCTGAGGGAACTGTCCTTCTTTCTAACAAAAATAGCAGGGCAACCCTAGGGGGATGAACTAGGTCTGATGAAACCCTTATCCAACAGATCCTGTAACTGAACCTTCAACTCGGCCAATTCCTTGGGTGGCATCCTATAGGCTCTACGGGAAATAGGTGCCGTTCCTGGCTTTAGCTCAATGGCAAATTCTACATCACGGTCAGGAGGTAAACCAGGCAGTTCGTCGGGGAATACATCCGGAAATTCACAGACCACCGGAATGTTCTGCACCGCTTTAACTGTGGTTGCACATACCCTACCAACTGCTCTTTGAGGTATTGGAAGTTGGATAAGAAGTTGAGTTTGACTATTAGGCAAGTTTACCCTGATAGTTCTATTCAGCACATCTATGAGAGCTTTGTGCTGATACATCCAATTCATGCTTAATATCACATCTATATCCTGATCCTTCAGTACTATCATAGAGGTCGGGAATATGTGCCCGCCAAGTTCTATGGGCACCCGATGTACTACCTCTTTAGTACTAATGCGCCCTTCGGGTGACTGAATAAGAAAATTTTCCTCTATCAGCCCAATCGGAATCTCATGCTTGATAACAAATGTATGATTGATGAATGAATGCGATGCACCAGAATCGAAAAGCATGATAGCAGGATGACTTGCGACAGAGAACCTACCCAGCATGACGGGTTCATCCTCTGGAATGTCTCCAACTTGTGTGTAGTATACCTGTGCTGCTTTTCTCACAACCTTCCCCTTCTAGATCTGCTGCTGGTGACCACGGTGTTGAGTCTGCTGATGCTGCTGTCCACCAGGAGCCTTCTACGCATTCTGATTGTATTGCTCGAGGAATGGGCAGTTGCGGGACCAATGTCCCATATTTCCACAATTGTAGCAGGGTTGGTTGTAGGTTGTTTGAGGAGTGGTTACACGAACGCCAGGGGCATTTGGCTGGTTGGCGCTTTGTTGGTTGAAAGTGTGAGAGGTAGCAGCAGTTCGGACTATGACCTGCTGATGGGGATACTGGGGACGTGAGTGGTGAGTGGGATGGTAGATGATTTTCTTGCGCTTCTGATGGCCAGAGGACCCAGCTGATCCAGACTTCTTCTTTTTCTTCTCTTCCTGATGCTTGCGGTCGCTTTCTTCAAAAGCTATCGCGATGTTGACTGCTTCATGATAAGTGCAATGGAGATTGTTGGCCAAGCTTCTTTGAATCTTGTAGTTCAAACCTCTGACAAAGAAATCCTTCCTCTTTTGGTCGGTGTTAGTATGTTCAGGGGCATACTGCGACAGATGATTAAACTGGCTGACATACTGCATGACCGTGGATTCCTTCTGTTGCAGAGCTAGGAATTGATCTAACTTTATCTTCACCACCCCCACAGGGATGTAATGTGCACGAAAAGCCTCGTGAAACTCCGCCCAACTAAGTTGGTGTCCAACAGGCTGGGCTGACTGGAGGTTTGCAAACCAAGCACTCGCAGGGCCTCGGAGTTTCTATGCTGCAAACAACGGCTTCTGGGTTTCTGTGCAGCGAATCAATCCAAATTTCTACTCCATGGTACAGAGCCAGTCATCTGCTTTCAGCGGCTCATCCGCTTTGGTAAACACCGGGGGCGGGTGTCTGTAAAGTCCACATAAGTTGTTTCCGCATCATGGTGGCTGCCACGGCGCCCACCACGATCATCTCGGTTCTGCGCAAGCAGCGTTGTAGCATTGGCTAAGGCGGCGATGGCATCTGCCAAGGTGGGTGGAATCGGCGGTGCTTGCGGAATGGCCCCGTCCTCAGAAGTACCAGCACCAGTCGAGCGGGTGTGAACAGGCATCTGTGCATAATTAAGCCAAACCAAGTCTGAGGTTACTTAATCGAGTCTTAATACAGTACACACCATAATATTACAATAACTGAGGTACACAACCGACACTTGATATAGTTTCCAAACCATAGCTAAGGTTTTCATGGCAACACTGACATTACAATACCCAAAAGAGTACGACTAACTGACATCACTAGTCCTACTGTTAGTCTAGTCGTCGTCACCCACGGTCCCGTCAGAGACGACACCGTCCTCGTCAACCTCCGCGACGTGCTCCTCGACGTCCTCGTCGATGTCCTCCTCGACGACCACCTGGAGAGGCTCAATCTCCTCGTCAACGTCCTCCATGTCCTGATCCTCAGGACCAACAACCACCCCATCCTTGGGGTCCTCAACACATGGCTGCAGGATCGGGTTAAGCTCATTGTTGAGCCTATGCACCTCCTCGTGCAGTGCATCGTTGTAGTCCTCGATCTGCTCCACGCAGATCTCCAGCTCGTGCAGCCTCGCCCTGGTCGTGTCCTCACGCGCCCAGGTAGCGTCCCTCTGCTCGATCAGACGAGCCACGGATGTCTGCAGTCGGTCGATCGTCGCCACGTCCTGGTAGTGCTCCCGACGAGCGGCAGCAAAGTCCTCCATCATCCTCCTCATCTCCTCCCTCATCCTCTCTATCTCCTCCTGCGACTCAGTGCAACGACGGCGGGGGCGGTGACTGCCAGAGGCCTTCCCATCGCGCGGCGCTAGTTGGTGATGCGGCACACCCTTGGGTCCCGTCATCTTGCACGTGGTCTGCTTGCAGCGTGCCATGCTGGAGAAGATAAGTTGGGATTAGTGAGGATATAATATAGGCTAGCAAGAATAGGTTTGATAGATCCTAACCCATAAATCATTTTAAGGAGGAAGTTAATTAACAAGTAAATCAATCATGATGTATGAATCGTACTTACGAAATTTAAAATCAATGCAAGGGTAATAAATGCATAAATAATTTTCAATCATAGGGCTAATAATAGTGCTATTCGACTGACTACCATATCTATAATTCAGACTAAGGCAAGAATAAGCAATTTGGACCCAAAATAGCAATTTAAAGTTTATTATCCAAAACATTTTAAAGTTTTGCAAAGTAATACGGTAATGATTTAGCAATGCAACGGCTCTGATACCAGCTGTAACAGAACCGCCTAAATCACATGGCCCACATTGCATCTGTCATTGTCACTAATGACCTCTGACAGCAGGTCCCGTGTCCCAGATGATCTAGAAGGTCCTGCCGGGCTGCATTAGCGCCCGTTTTCCTCTGATAGGATCCTATTGCGAAACCATTATAGCATTACAACATTTCATAACAAAATATATCAGAGTAAAAGCGTGGAAAGATTATAAAGTAATTAGATTACAAACCATTTGTCCAGATAAGATTAAGGTGCAATTATTACAGACCATAGAAAAAAATAATAAGTAGCAGTGGAACGATGATACGACATAATTAAACATTTAATAATAAGAACCCTGCCCATGGGTTCAACCTTACTCCTCACTTCCCTCCTGGATCACTGTCACACAGCAGGGGGCGAAACAGACCTCCGACTACTGTATCCCTGCAACATGGGGTTAACAAACCCTGAGTACTAGGGTACTCCGCAAGACTTATCCAACTAAAGAAAAAGAGTGAGACTCAGGAATGCAGGCTGAGGGGAGTCAAGGTAAGACTCGAGCAAGAGTCAAAGAGTTTTGCAGAAAAACATTACTATCCTATTTCAATATTTTAACTCAAAACTTAATTTTGGTCATAGTACATAATTGCAAATTCATTATCATATTTCATCACACTTTCCAATTCATAATTCATTCTCAAAACACCTAGTTCCGAACCACTTTTCAGTTGTAGGTCAAAGGATCAAGTCTCCATATCCGAGGAGCAACGACGATTCAAATCGATTAGTACCCAGTTGGGATCCCTATCCACACTGCATATGTAGCACTTAAGCTTGCATATACCAACCCCGGCTACCACGGCTTTTCTACCCCTGAACCGGTCCTGCGCCACCCGAGAACACAGTACTCCACTCCTCTCCAGGCACGCCGGCCACGAGGGTACACGCTGCTCTTGCCATCTCTCCACTCCCAGTGCGTGGTTGTCGGTTCAAGTAGGAGAGCCACCGGAGTCAGAGCTTTCCGTAGTATGTGGCTGGTTGCAAGTCTCGATCATAGCAGGCCTACAATGAACGGTCCCTAATTCTTTTTCCGCTGGCGACATTGCATTGGGACTCTAACCCAATTACAAGTGTCCCAACGGTTTTCAAATCCCTTTCCCGCCGATGGTCAAGCATTGGGACTCTAACCCAAATTCACAACCAACAAACGAAAAACCTCTTTCCGTCGGTAACGATGCATTGGGGCTGGTACCCAAGTACACAATTCCTGAACGGACTCATATCCCTTTTTCATTTCTCATGATTCATAAATATCACATTCTTATATGTCAAAATAGCCTTTTTATGCAAATCTAAATTTATTACGCAGGGCTAAGCATTTTTGAACATTTTTAAGTTTTAAACGGGTTTCATGGGGATTATATATCAAGGCAGGTAATGCAACAATATAGGTGACAAACAACTTCTAACTACCTAATGCAATAATAAACTCAAGTTATAAATATTTTATAAAACACAAGGAGGGGCTGAATGCACCGGGGCTTGCCTTGGGTTGCGTACAGCATCGGGTCGGGCTTGGTTCCGCAGATGTCGAATCCCTGGACGACCTCCGGAGTGACCTCCTCAGCAGTGGCCTCGGCTTTGACTTCCTCGGCGACGGGAACTACACGTATGCAATGATGCATGCTTAGCATGGTGTGAATGATAACGTATGCAATGCTCAAAAGTAAACCATTTAATCCTTGAGTACAACTTTCCTTCATGGTAAAGTTGTAAACATTTTATAGAAAGCAAAACGGTGTTTTCATACTTTTGTTTTTATTGACCATTTTAACAGTCATAGAAAGCCGCTGCACAGCTTTACTACAACTAACAAGTGACATCATTACTTTTGTCAAGGATCACTAGAGTGAAAGATCCATGAACCCAATCAATCCAAAAACCACACCAAACTACAGGGATGAGTTGTTTAAATCAATTCTATTATCCAATTAACCCAACATTTATTTATCCAGTGACCAAACAGTTTCAAATTGAGCCCAAACCTAACCAACAGATAGGTTCTACCCTAAACATCTGCCACATAAATTTTCATGATTTTTGGATTAATCTGGAATTTATTAAAATTGCCCAAATTTGCATTTATTAATTAATATGCTGGTTTTTAGTCCTTACAGAAAGTGTCCAAATCTCATATCTAATATTTTTATAAAATACTACATACTTCAGAGAGCATACACAATTATTTTCATCATTTTTAGCTCAACAAAAATATTCCTATGAAAATAATAAATAGCAGTACTATTCATCAAAAATTAAAATGGAAAAGCCTTTTTAAATTCCCCGGGAAAATGGAAAAGGGATTTAACCCGGGGCGGCCCATGAACGAAACAGGCCGGCCCACCCGGCATGCTCGCGCGCGCGCAGGCGCTTTGCAGAAAAGCCCTCGGGTTACCAGGGAATCAACCTGCAGTCCTATGGTAACTATTCTCATGAGTCTATAGCTTTGCAAATAACCCCCTGGACTTACGTTTCTTTTAACCCGAGGCCCTCCGCCACTCACACAGCCACTGACTGACGGACGCCGGCGTTTGACCGGCCCTGGCTCACCGTCGGTGAGCTGGCTGACCAAACCTAGAGCACCATCGTGCTCCAGAGGTTCCTACGAACACGACGACTTATTTGGCTACGCGATTCTAGGGTTTGGAGCGCACCCGACCGCGACCACGGTGGCTCGGTAACGACGATGCAGCGGGTGCCGGCCTCGATGAGCCGGTAGAGTCTAAGGAAAAGGCTTAGGAAGAACCAAGAGCTCACCGCGACCCTAGATGGGTAGATGGTTGGGACGAAGGTGCTGTAGAGTGACGGGCTTGACGTCGAGCAAGTCCCGCGGCGGCGTCCCCCCCCCCCCCCCCCCGTCGACACCAGTTGAGGAACCGTCGCCCGCATAAGCATCACCATGAACCAGAGAGCCCATGACGCTAGACGGAGGGAGAAGAGGCTCACTGCAGCAAGCTCATCGAGAGGGGAATGGCTACGGCGGCACTCCGACCGGCCGCGAGGACGACAACACGTGTTCTGGGGCCTTCGGAGCACGAACATCTGTGCAAAATGAGGCAATCGGTTCGCGGGGAAGTGGGGAGGCTAGAGGTGGGAGCAATTCGGATATGGTGGATTGGGAACGGCTAATTTGGATAGGGACCCGAGGCAAGCACGGCGGCGGCTGGAATAGAGAGGGGGACAGAGGAGCGACCGGTTGCCATTACATGGCCGAGGAGAGGGGAGACAGGGGTGATCGAAGGCAGCGCGGGGTCCCCTACTGTGACAGAACCACCTTAATGATACGGCCCATGTGCATCGTCATCGTCCCTAAGGACCCACGATCAGTCTGCACGAGTTTCCCGTTGACCTAGGTGGCCTGCCGGGTTCCCAAGGAAAACCCTTATTTCCCCGAGGATCTCATTGTAAAGACCTTGCAAGTATTACAACCGTTTACACAAATAATATGCATCAGAGTGAAGAGTGCGGAAGTATTACATAAACATAGGTTTACAAGTATAAACTACATTATCCCGAACCAGAGTTTCGTAGTGGAGTAGCATCATACAACTAGATACCCTGCCCAAGAGTTATATCATATACATATCTTCACCCATGCGCGATCCGTCAACTGGCACGGTCCCAAGCATGACTGCACCCTCGGTTCACCTGCAACAGGGGTTAACAAACCCTGAGTACTGCGGTACTCCGCAAGACTTACCCGACTAAAGAAAAAGGAATGAGACTCAGGAATGCAGGCTGAAGGGAGTCAAGGTAATGCTTGAGCAAGAGTCAAAGAGTTTGCAGAAAAGCATTACTATCCTATTTCAATATTTTAACTCAATCTTATTTTAACCATAATCCATAATTCCAAATTCATTCTCATGTATCATCATACTTTCAAATCCTTAATTATTCTCAAAAACACCTAGTTCCGAACCACTTTTCAATTGTAGGTCAAAGGATCAAGTCTCCATATCCGAGGAGCAACGACGATTAGAATCGATTAGTACCCAGCTGGGGATCCCTATCCACACTGCATATGAAGCACTTAAGCTTGCATATACCGACCCCGCCTACCACGGCTTTTCTATCCCTGAACCGGTCCTACGCCACCTGAGAACACAGTACTCCTCTCCTCTCCAGGCACGCCGGCCACGAGGGTACACGCTGCACTCGCCATCTCTCCACTCCCAGTGCGTGGTTGTCGGTTCAAGTAGTAGAGCCACCGGAGTCAGAGGCTTTCCGTAGTATGTGGCTAGTTGCAAATTCTCGATCACAGCAGGCCTACAACGAACGGTCCCTAATTCATTTTTCCGTCGGAGACATTGCATTGGGACTCTAACCCAGGTACAAGTAACCACACGTTTTTCAAATCCCCTTTTCCGCCGGTGGTCAAGCATTGGGACTCTAACCCAAATTCACAACCACCGAGCAAGAAAATCCCTTCTCGTTTGTGACAATGTACTGATCAGGTACATAGCCACAGAACGAGAATATACCAATTCCCTTGTTCATGAATTAATCAATGGCATATATATCACAATAGCTCCAAAAATAGCATTTTATGCAAATCTAATTTATTCAAGCAGGGCTAAGCATTTTCAAACATTTTATTATAAAATGGGTTCCAAATATTTCAGTTGTCATGGTTGGTAATGCAACAATTGGGTTATCAATCAACTCCTATCAATGTAATGCCGTAGATTAACTCAAGTTATAAACGTTTTCAAATCACAAGGAAAGGGGGTGAATGCACCGGGGCTTGCCTGTGTTGCAGGTCTATCCCTTCCGTCAGAAAACCAGAGAAACCCTCTTTGCCTTCTCCTGACGAATAATTCTTCCGTCGGGGAGCAATCAAGAATTCCTTTCGAGCACTCGATCACTATAAGTAAAATAATGATGCATGCTTACATGGTGCGAAATGAAATGAATGGAAAATATAGAACAAACATTTAATTAACAACCTTGAGTACAACTTTCCTTCACGGTAAAGTTGCAAAACATTTCTCAAAAGGTAAAAGGGTGTTTTAACATTTCATTTCTATTGACCATTTTAACAGTCATAGAAAGCCACTGCACAACTTGTTCAAGATCTACCGCAATACACTAGTTAACATGCCAAGAATCACTATAGTGAATGACACAGGGTCAACATTCAATCCTTAAGTCGCACAAACCTAAATAATTAGGGTTTACTATTGGTTTTTACCACTTTAATGATTAAACATATATTAAAAAAAATTAAATTTGTCCAAATGAGCTAAAAATTTTTGTGGAGATAGTCCATAGTACAAAACAGTGACTACAAATTTTTCATGATTTTTGGATTAATATTTTGAGCTACATAATTCATAGAAGTACCATTTATTAATTAAATAACAGATTTTTAGTTTCTACAGAATGTGCTTAAATCCCTTATTTAATATTTTTATTAAATATAACACACTGTAAAGAGTCTATGTAATTATTTTCATCATTTTTGGGGCAGTGAATAATTCCCTACAAAAATAACAAAACCTAGCACTATTCACACTTCAAAAATTGGAAAACACAGCTAAATGTACTCGGGCCAGCTACATAGGCCGGCCTACTCGGCCCAGCCAGGCCCCACTCTCCCTCCCTCTCGGCGCAACTGGGCCTGCCCAAGTTGGCCCACGGTGGCCTTCCCCTCTCTCCAGCTCGGGCACCGAGCGCCCGCGCGCGTATGCGCTGCGTCGACGCGCTGCCCGCTCAGGCTAACCGGCGGTAACCACTCCGGCAAGGTCAAGCACCCAGACGAGCTCCCCACAAGTACCCGTACCTCTTTTATAGACTCAGCCCCGCACCTAGACCTCTAGGGCTTGACCACGGGTAGCCATGGCGGCTCACCGCGGCGGTCCAGTCGTTCCGGCCGACTCGGATTTGTAGAGTTAAAAAGGAGGACGCAAAATGGTTCAGGAGCTCACCATGAGTCCCATGCGCATGTTGGTTGGAGCATAGATGGCTCGGAGACACCTCATCGGCGTGGACAGTGACCTCGGCGGTGCGCACAGACGGCGAGGGGGATGTTCCGGTGGCTCCGGTGTGATAACAGAGAAACGAACAGGCCGATAAGCTTCCTAGAGTTGCGAGGAACAGGAAACGAGGGATGGAGAACGGACTACCTTACTGAGGCGGCCTGGCCGTGATGAACCGCGCGCGGCGGCGCCCTTGCCGGATTCCGAGACGATGATGAGCCGCCCGGGCGTTCCCGACAACCAACAAACTCAAAAGTTGGATCAAACCGAGCGCAACCAGCTGACGAACTCAGGACCAAGAGTAATTGCCCGATAATGGACCATGCACTGCAATTTTGCCGGCAACCGAAGCTCGACGGTGGCGGCAGAGCGGAGGAAAGAGGAAGAAAACACGGCCGCTGGTGGCTTATAAAGGACTGGGGCGACTTCAAGACGTGGCCGGGGCCCCCATGACACCAATCCGACCGTCGACCGGCAGCCAGGACGGCCGGCAACGCGCGTGTCGCGCGGCGACGCGGTCGGCTCTGTTCGCGAACAGGCGAAGGAGTCGCCGTCCAGCCCGTGCATTGTAGGAGGCCAATGCTCTCTCTACTGATTTGGTGCAATTACTCTCTATATTACACAGCAACCCTAGCAACCCCAAAAATAAAACTTGTGGGAAATTTCATGATGAACAATTTTGCTTTTTGGACCACATTCAAATTTTGAATAGATTTTGAGCAATTAAAAAGGGGGTAAAAGTTCAAATTAAAATTCATTTCAAATTCAACCAAATTCTCAATATTTTTCTCAATAAGGTGAAAATTTGTAAAAATAAAAGTTGTTCTACTTGCCAAGGCCCACAACTTTCAGTAATTGAGTTTTATCAGATTCTTCATAGTTTTTAAAATAGCATTTCAAATTTAAATTCTAAAACACTCCTTAGGGTTTAATTTAAAATTGCAATGTATAAGTTCAAAATCCCTAAATATAAAAGTTGTTTAACTTAAAAATCCTTACAACTTTCATTAAATGAGTTTGCCCAAATTCTTGATAGTTTGTGAAAGGGTATTTTAAATTTGAATAAACAAACACTAATTGGGTTTTAATTTAAATTTCCACTGGTAAACTTCAAAATTTTCAAAAATGAAAGTTGTCCCATTCAGTGAACCTTACAACTTTCATATAATAGGTTTTGTCTAATTCTTAATAATTTTTCGAGTGAGAATTTAAATTTAAACCTTGAAACTTATATTATAGTTTTATTTGAAATTCTTTTTAATAACTTCAAAATTGCTCCAACTAGGAGTTGCTCAACTTTTAAAGATTTATGACTTTTGTTTAAGGCCCAACCTCTAATTCTGTTTAGTTTTTAAATTAGGGTTTTGTGTCCTATATAGGGTTTCAATATAATTTTGTTTCTAATTTCTAATGAGATTTGAATAAATACACACAAACAAGCATTTATACAATCAAATCACTTTTGATCACCTCTGCACAATCATATGTAGAAATAGAACTTATTTTAGTGAATGCATAGTAAAAGGTTTTTATGCGGGATGATTTGCAGATGCACATGATGACATGGCAGGTGTTAGTTGTCGTAACACCAGGGGTGTTACACCTACAGGCTCAGCTACGGCGGGGCGGGGCACACGGCCGGCCAGCACGGGCGGCGCCACGCGCTCGGCGCGGGCGGTTGCCGACCCTGTGCACGAACAGAGGAGAGGGGCAGGGCACTGTAGCTCATTTATTTTCCCTATTTCGGTTTTTGATAAATCCCTCGAGATTTTGTGCACTAACTCGAAAAGGTGTAAATACAAAAGTTGTAGTGTTCCAAATTCTGAACAACTTTGATTTAGGGACCATGATTAGATTTTGAATAATTTTGAAAATATTTAAAAGGGGGTAGAACCACTATTTGAAATCCATTTCTAATCCTATTAAATTCTCTGGATTATTCTCAATAACTTTAAAATCTTTAAAAAGAAAAGTTGTCCTCTTTGTGGAGCTTTACAACTTTCATTAAAGAAGTTTAGTCAGATTATCAATAGTTTTTAAATTAGCATTTCAAATTTGCATTTCAAAGTAGTAATTAGGGTTTAATTTGAATTTCTATTAAAGAACTTCAAAAGCACCCAAAATAAAAGTTGTTCCATTTGAAAAGATCTACAACTTTTATTAAGACACCATCACCAGATTCCAAGTAGATTTTGATTTAGGGTTTTGGGGTTCGGTTAGGGCTTAATTCGGATTTTTCTTTTGATATATTTTCTAATTCCCCAACTTGGAATCCAATTGCAACATCAATAACATTCATAATAAGTCACTCTAAAGTTCCTAAGCACAATCATATGCAGATGCTTAATAATAAACATGATGACATGGCATAATTAATTCGCCGTAATACCCGAGGTATTACAACCCTTCCCCCTTAAAGAAATCTCGTCCCGAGATTTGATAGACGACAAAACCTTAGGGCTAAGTAATGGAAAAGAAAATGTCTCAAGTAAACCGACTCTAGTTTCTACCATAAAATAATAAGGGGAGTTTATACATGCTATAACCAGAAACTTTACATTCACAGTGTAGCGAAGAATTCGGGGAAGTTTTCGGCGAGATAGTGTTCAGATTCCCAGGTGGCTTCATCCTCTGAATGTTCGCTCTATTGAATCTTGTACCATCTTGTGGTGGTTCTCCGAGTGACGTGATCTTTCCGATCCAGAACCCGGATGGGATACTCAGAGTATGTTAGGTCAGGTTGGAGTTCTATTCCCTCAACATCAATGACTTGATCTGGCACTCGAAGACACTTTTTGAGTTGCGATACATGGAATACATTGTGTACAGCTGAGAGATGATCTGGCAATCTCAACTTATAGGCTACTTTTCCATGGCGGGCTATGGTCTGAAATGATCCAATGTATCGAGGAGCTGACTTGCCTTTAACTCCAAATTGAGTAACTCCCTTCATAGATGAGGCTTTGAGATGGACATAATCTCTTGTCTTGAACACCAAGGGGCGACGCTTTTGATCAACGTAACTTTTCTGTCGCGACTGTGCAACCTTCAGATTATCTTGTATTTGCCGGACCTTTTCTTCCGTTTCTTCCACCAAGTCGACTCCAAAGAACCATCTTTCCCCGGGCTCAGACCAATTTAGGGGTGTCCGACACCTACGACCATACACAGCCTCGAACGGTGCCATCTTGATGCTCTCTTGATAACTGTTATTACACGAGAATTCTGCCAGAGCCAAACACTCATTCCATGAATCCGTGTAATTGAGTGCACATGCCCTCAACATGTCCTCCAACACTTGGTTGACTCTCTCAGTCTATCAGTCGGTCTGAGGATGGTATGCAGTACTATGCAGAAGTTTTGTTCCGAGGGATATCTGGAAAGCCCTCGAAAAATTGGAAATGAATTGAGAACCACGATCTGAGACAATGGTCTTAGGCACACCGTGAAGCTTCATCAGATTTTGGATATACAGCTTCGCATAGTTCACTGCAGTGTAAATAGTCTTGACAGGGATGAAGTGAGCATGCTTAGTGAGGCGATCAACCACAGCCCAGATTGAGTCAAAGCCTCTAGATGTCCTGGGTAAGCCCACGATGAAATCCATACTAATATCTTCCCACTTCCACGCAGGAACAGGTAATGGTTGCAGTTCTTCACAAGGCTTCATGTGTACAGCTTTTACTCTCTGACAGGTATCGCACCTTGCTACATATCGAGCGATCTCTATTTTTATCTTGGTCCACCAGAACTTTTGCCTCAAATCTTGGTATATCTTATTGCTCCCAGGGTGAATGGAGAATCTGGTCAAATGTGCTTCATCGAGGATCTTTTGGCGCAACTCGGGTACCTTTGGAACTACTAGCCAATCCTTGAACCATACGACGCCTTCGTCGTCAATCCTGAAACAATCTGCCATACCGGCTTGGACTTTTTCCTTGATATGTTGGATGCCTTTGCTCCATTTTTGAGCTGCGATGATCTCATCACGGATGGTGGTCTCAATACTAATGTGGTTCAAACTGCCCTGTTCAACTATTTCTACCCCTAACTTCTCTAGTTCATAGCATAAAGAACGGTCTCGGGGCTTCACTATCAAACAATTACAATGAACCATCCGACTAAGTGCATCGGCAACCACATTTGCTTTACCAGGGTGGTAATGCACTTCAATGTCATAATCCTTGATCAACTCGAGCCATCTTCATTGTCTCATGTTCAACTCCTCTTGGGTAAATATATAATTTAGACTCTTATGATTGGTGTAAATCTTGCAAGTACTGCCAAGCAAATAATGACGCCAAATCTTCAGTGCATGGACAACAGCGGCCAATTCTAGATCATGAGTGGGATAATTCTCTACATGGCACTTAAGTTGTCACGACGCATAAGCAATGACTCGGCCCTCTTGCATCAAGACACAACCCAGACCGGTTCCAGAAGCATCGCAGTACACGTCGAATGGCTTTTCATTGTCTGGCTGAGCTAGGACTGGGGCAGTGGTTAACAATTTCTTCAAGGTCTGAAATGCTTGCTCACACTCAGGTAACCAGACGAACTTGACCTCGTTCTTCAATAGGCTGGTAATAGGCTTGGATATTTTAGAGAAGTCCAGAATAAAACGACGGTAATATCCCGCCATTCCCATAAAACTACGGACTTGATGCACTGTGGTTGGTGGTTTCCAATTCAAGATCTCTTCCACCTTGCTTGGGTCAACCGATACACCTTCAGCCAATAGGGTATGTCCTAGAAACAGAACTCTGTCCAGCCAAAACTCGCACTTGCTGAACTTGGCATATAGTTGATGTTCTCTCAGGCGAGTTAGGACTACCTGAAGATGTTTGGCATGTTCTTCAGGGTTTTTGGAATAGACCAGGATGTCGTCGATGAACACGACCACAAACTTGTCGAGTTCGGGCATGAAGACAGAATTCATGAGATACATGAAGTAGGCAGGGGCATTGGTTAGGCTGAAAGACATAACCAGATATTCATATAGACCATATCTGGTGGTGAAGGCTGTTTTGGGAATGTCCTCGGGACGGATCTTTATTTGGTGATATCCAGATCTGAGGTCAATTTTAGAAAATACCTTGGCCCTAGCAAGTTGGTCAAAGAGTAGGTCTATGCGAGGCAAAGGGTACTTGTTTTTTATGGTAACCTCATTGAGTGGACGGTAATCGACACAGAGCCTGATGGAACTGTCCTTCTTTTTAACAAAAATAGCAGGGCAACCCCAGGGGGATGAACTAGGTCTGATGAAACCCTTATCCAACAGATCCTGTAACTGAACCTTCAACTTGGCCAATTCCTTGGGTGGCATCCTATAGGCTCTACGGGAAATAGGTACTGTTCCTGGCTTCAGCTCAATGGCAAATTCTACATCACGGTCAGGAGGTAAACCGGGCAGTTCGTCAGGGAATACATCCGGAAATTCACAGACCACCGGAATGTTCTGCACCTCTTTAACTGTGGTTACACATACCCTACCAACTGCTCTTTGAGGTATTGGAAGTTGGATAAGAAGTTGAGTTTGACTATTAGGCAAGTTTACCCTGATAATTCTATTCAGCACATCTATGAGAGCTTTGTGCTGATACATCCAATTCATGCCTAATATCACATCTGTATCCTGATCCTTCAGTACTATCATGGAGGTCTGGAATATGTGCCCGCCAAGTTCTATGGGCACCCGATGTACTACCTCTTTAGTACTAATGCGCCCTCCGGGCGACTGAATAAGAAAACTTTCCTCTATCAGCCCAATCGGAATCTCATGCTTGGTAACAAATGTACGATTGATGAATGAATACGATGCACCAGAATCGAAAAGCATGATAGCAGGATGACTTGCGATAGAGAACCTACCCAGCATGACGGGTTCACCCTCTGGAATGTCTCCAACTTGTGTGTAGTATACCTGTCCTACTTTCTCACAACCTTCCCCTTCTGGACCTGCTGCTGGTGACCACGGTGTTGAGTCTGCTGCTGCTGCTGTCCACCAGGAGCCTTCTGCGCATTCTGATTGTATTGCTCGGGGAATGGGTAGTTGCGGGACCAATGTCCCATCTTTCCACAATTCTAGTAGGGTTGGTTGTAGGTTGTTTGATGAGTGGTTACACGAACGCCAGGGGCATTCGGCTGGTTGGCGCTTTGTTGGTTGGAAGTGTGAGAGGTAGCAGTAGTTCGGACTACAACCTGCTGATGGGGATACTGGGGACGTGAGTGGTGAGTGGGATGGTAGATGATTTTCTAGCGCTTCAAATGGCCAGTGGACCCAGCTGATCCAGACTTCTTCTTTTTCTTCTCTTCCTAATGCTTGCGGTCACTTTCTTCAAAAGCTAGCGCGATGTTGACTGCTTCATGATAAGTGCAATGGAGATTGTTGGCCAAGCTTCTTTGAATCTTGTAGTTCAACCCTCTGACAAAGCAATCCTTCCTCTTTTGGTCGGTGTTAGTATGTTCAGGGGCATACTACGACAGATGATTAAACTGGCTGACATACTGCATGACCATGGATTCCTTCTATTGCAGAGCCAGGAATTGATCTAACTTCATCTTCACCACCCCCGCAGGGATGTAATGTGCACGGAAAGCCTCACGAAACTCCGCCCAGGTAAGTTGGTGTCCAACAGGCTGGGCTGACTGGAGGTTTGCAAACCAAGCACTCGCAGGGCCTCGAAGTTGCTGTGCTACAAACAACGGCATCTGGGTTTTTGTGCAGCGAATCAATCCAAATTTCTGCTCCATGGTACGGAGCTAGTCATCTGCTTCCAGTGGCTCATCCGCTTTGGTAAACACCGGGGGACGGGTGTCTGTAAAGTACACATAAGTTGTTTGCACTGTAGCATTGGCTAAGGCGGCGATGGCATCTGCCAAGGTGGGTGGAATCGGCGGTGCTTGCGGAATGGCCCCGTCTTCAGAAGTACTAGCACCAGTCGAGCGGGTGTGAACAGGCATCTGTGCATAATTAAGCCAAACCAAGTCTAAGATTACTTAATCGAGTCTTAATACAGTACACACCATAATATTACAATAACTGAGGTACACAACTGACACTTGATATAGTTCCCAAACCATAGCTAAGGTTTTCATGGCAACACTGACATTACAATACCCAAAACAGTGCGACTAACTGACATCACTAGTCCTACTGCTAGTCTAGTTGTCGTCACCCACGGTCCCGTCAGAGACGACACCATCCTCGTCAACCTCTGCGACGTGCTCCTCGACGTCCTCGTCGACGTCCTCGTCGGCGTCCTCCTCGATGACCACCTGGAGAGGCTCAATCTCCTCGTCAACGTCCTCCATGTCCTGATCCTCAGGACCAACAACCACCCCATCCTCGGGGTCCTCAACACGTGGCTGTAGGATCAGGTTAAGCTCATTGTTGAGCCTATGCACCTCCTCGTGCAGTGCATCATTGTATTCCTCGATCTGCTCCACGTAGATCTCCAGCTTGTGCAGCCTCGCCCTGGTTGCGTCCTCACACGCCCAGGTAGCGTCCCTCTGCTCGATCTGACAAGCCACGGAAGTCCGCAGTCGATTGATCGTCGCCACATCCTGGTAGTGCTCCCGACGAGCGGCGGCAAAGTCCTCCGTCATCCTCCTCATCTCCTCCCTCATCCTCTCTATCTCCTCCTACAACTCAGCGCGGCGGCGGTGGGGGCGGCGACTGCCAGAGGCCTCCCCGTCGTGCGGTGCCAGCTGGTGACGCGGCACACCCCTGGGTCGCGTCATCTTGCGCGCGGTCTGCTTGCAGCGTGCCATGCTGGAGAAGATAAGTTGGGATTAGTGAGGATATAATATAGGCTAGCAAGAATAGGTTTGATAGATCCTAACCCATAAATCATTTTAAGAAGGAAGTTAATTAACAAGTAAATCAATCATGATGCATGAATCGTACTTACGAAATTTAAAATCAATGCAAGGGTAATAAATGCATAAATAATTTTCAATCATAGGGCTAATAATAGTGCTATTCCATTGACTACCATATCTATAATTCAGATTAAGGAAAGAATAAGCAATTTGGAGCCAAAATAGCAATTTAAAGTTTATGATCCAAAACATTTTAAAGTTTTGCAAAGTAATACGGTAATGATTTAGCAATGGAACGGCTCTGGTACTAGCTATAACAGAACCGGCTAAGTCACATGGCCCACAGGCATCTGTCATTGTCACTAATGACCTCTGACAGCCAGGCCCGTGTCCCAGATGATCTAGAAGGTCCTGCCGGGCTGCATTAGCGCCCGTTTTCCTCCGACAGGATCCCATTGCGAAGCCATTACAGCATTACAACATTTCATAACAAAATACATCAGAGTAAAAGCGCGGAAAGATTATAAAGTAATCAGATTACAAACCATTTGTCCAGATAAGATTAAAGTGCAATTATTACAGACCATAGAAAAAAATAATAAGTAGCAGTGGAACAACGATACGACATAATTAAACATTTAATAATAAGAACCCTGCCCATGGGTTTAACCTTACTCCTCCTCACTTCCCTCCTGGACCACTGTCACACAGTAGGGGGCGAAATAGACCTCCGACTGCTGTATCCCTGCAACATGGGGTTAACAAACCCTGAGTACTGGGGTACTCCGCAAGACTTACCCGACTAAAGAAAAAGAGTGAGACTTAGGAATGCAGGCTGAGGGGAGTCAAGGTAAGGCTCGAGCAAGAGTCAAAGAGTTTTGCAGAAAAACATTACTATCCTATTTCAATATTTTAACTCAAAACTTAATTTTGGTCATAGTACATAATTGCAAATTCATTATCATATTTCATCACACGTCCCAATTCATAATTCATTCTCAAAACACCTAGTTCCGAACCACTTTTCAGTTGTAGGTCAAAGGATCAAGTCTCCATATCTGAGGAGCAACGACGATTCAAATTGATTAGTACCCAGCTAGGGATCCCTATCCACACTGCATATGTAGCACTTATGCTTGCATATACCAACCCCGGCTACCACGGCTTTTCTACCCCTGAACCGGTCCAGCGCCACCCGAGAACACATTACTCCTCTCCTCTCCAGGCACGCCGGCCACGAGGGTACACGCTGCTCTCGCCATCTCTCCACTCCCAGTGCGTGGTTGTTGGTTCAAGTAGTAGAGCCACCGGAGTCAGAGCTTTCCGTAGTATGTGGCTAGTTGCAAGTCTTGATCACAGCAGGCCTACAATGAACGGTCCCTAATTCTTTTTCCGCTGGCGACATTGCATTGGGACTCTAACACAAATACAGGTGTCCCAACGGTTTTCAAATCCCTTTCCCGCCGATGGTCAAGCATTGGGACTCTAACCCAAATTAACAACCAACGAACGGAAAACCCCTTTCCATCGGTAACGATGCATTGGGGCTGCTACCCAAGTACACAATTCCCGAGCGGACTCATATCCCTTTTTCATTTCTCACGATTCATAAATATCACATTCTTATAAGTCAAAATAGCCTTTTTATGCAAATCTAAATTTATTACGCAGGGCTAAGCATTTTTGAACATTTTTAATTTTTAAACAGGTTTCATGGGGATTATATATCAAGGCAGGTAATGCAACAATATAGGTGACAAACAACTCCTAACAAACTAATGCAATAATAAACTCAAGTTATAAATATTTTATAAAACACAAGGCGAGGCTGAATGCACCGGGGCTTGCCTTGGGTTGCGTGCAGCGTCGGGTCGGGCTTGGTTCCGCAGATGTCCAAAAACCACACCAAACTACAGGGATTATTTGTTTAAATCAATTCTATTATTCAATTAACCCAACATTTATTTATCCAGCGATCAAACAGTTTCAAATTGAGCCAAACTTAACCAATAGATAGGTTCTACCCTAAAACAGTGCCACATAAATTTTCATGATTTTTCGATTAATCTGGAATTTATTAAAATTGCCCAAAGTTGCATTTATTAATTGATATGCTGGTTTTTAGTCCTTACAGAAAGTGTCCAAATCTCATATCTAATATTTTTATAAAATACTACATACTTCAAAGAGCATACACAATTATTTTCATGATTTTTAGCTCAACATAAATATTCCTATGAAAATAACAAATAGCAGTACTATTCATCAAAAATTAAAATGGAAAAGCCTTTTTAAATTCCCCAGAAAAGTGGAAAAGGGATTTAACCCGGGGCGGCCCACGAACGAAACAGGCCGGCCCACCCGGCCTGCTCGCGCGCGCGCAGGCGCTTTGCAGAAAAGCTTTCGGGTTACCAGGGAATCAACCCGCAGTCCTACTGTAACTATTCACATGAGTCTATACCTTTGCAAATAACCCCCTGGACTTACGTTTCTTTTAACCCGAGGCCCTTCGCCACTCACACAGCCGCTGACCGACGGCCACCGGCGTTTGACCGGCCCTGGCTCGCCGTCGGTGTGCCGGCTGACCAAACCGAGAGCACCATCGTGCTCCGGAGGTTCCTATGAACACGACGACTTATTTGACTACGCGATTCTAGGGTTTGGAGCGTACCCGACCGCGACCACGGCGGCTCGGTAACGACGGTGCAGCGGGTGCCGGCCTCGATGAGCTGGTAGAGTCTAAGGAAAGGGCTTAGGAAGAACCAGGAGCTCACCGCGACCCTAGATGGGTAGATGGTTGGGATGAAGGTGGTGCAGAGTGACGGGTTTGACGTCGAGCAGTCCCGCGGCGCCGCCCCCCCCCCCCCCCCCCCGTCGACACCCTTCCTGTTACGGCGAACCTAGGGCACCAGATGAGGAACCGTCGCCCGCATAAGCATCGCCATGAACCAGAGAGCCCAGAACGCTAGACCGAGGGAGAAGAGGCTCACTGCAGCAAGCTCGTCGAGAGGGGAATGGCTACGGCGGCACTCCGACCGGCCGCGAGGATGACAACACGTGTTCTGGGGCCTTCGGAGCACGAACGTTTGCGCAAAATGAGGCAATCGGTTCGCGGGGAAGTAGGGAGGCTAGAGGTGGGAGCAATTCGGATATGGTGGATTGGGAACGGCTAATTTGGACGGGGACCTGAGGCAAGCACGGCGGCGGCCGGAATGGAGAGGGGGACAGAGGAGCGTCCGGTTGCCATTATATGGCCAAGGAGAGGGGAGACAGGGGTGATCCAAGGTAGCGCGGGGTCCCCTACAGGCTCAGCTACGGCGGGGAGGGGCACACGGCCAGTCGGCACGGGCGGCGCCGCGCGCTCGGTGCGGGCGGCTGTCGGCCCTGTGCGCGAACAGAGGAGAGTGGGCACTGTAGCTCATTTATTTTCCCTATTTCGGTTTTTGATAAATCCCTCGAGATTTTGTGCACTAACTCGAAAAAGTGTAAATACAAAAGTTGTAGTGTTCTAAATTCTGAACAACTTTGATTTAGGGACCATGTTCAGATTTTGAATAATTTTGAAAATATTTAAAAGGGGGTAGAACCACTATTTGAAATCCATTTCTAATCCTATTAAATTCTCTGGATTATTCTCAATAACTTTAAAATCTTCAAAAATAAAAGTTGTCCTATTTGTGGAGTTTTACAACTTTCATTAAAGAAGTTTGGTCAGATTATCAATAGTTTTTAAATTAGCATTTCAAATTTGCATTTCAAAGTAGTAATTAGGGTTTAATTTGAATTTCTATTAAAGAACATCAAAAGCACCCAAAATAAAAGTTGTTCCATTTAAAAGATCTACAACTTTTGTTAAGACACCATCACTAGATTCCAAGTAGATTTTGATTTAGGGTTTTGGGGTCCGATTAGGGCTTAATTCGGATTTTTCTTTTGATTTATTTTCTAATTCCCCAACATGGAATCCAATTGCAACATCAATAACATTCATAATAAGTCACTCTAAAGTTCCTAAGCACAATCATATGCAGATGCTTAATAATAAACATGATGACATGGCATAATTAATTAGCCGTAATACCCGAGGTATTACACTCACCTCCTCCTTCATTTCAGGACAGTTGTTGCCCGAACGATCCTCCCCGCCGCACACCTTGCACCATGGATCAGCTTCAACGGCTCGTGCGGTGGTGTGGGGTTGAATGGCCTCTTGTTCGTTTTTGGAACCTGTTGACGGTAATTATTGTATGATTTTACCCGTCAACTAAATATGAAATAAGAGCATAAAGGCAAACACCACCATAGAATAGTGCTTTAACTAACAGAATTCCACAGTTTTGGTGAATCAGTGTTTTGCAGGGGGTTATCCAGAAAAGAACCAAGGAAGGTCAACATGTCGGATTAAAATAACGAATTCCACCACGAAAAGAGATCAAGAATATTCCAGAGAACACCAGAGACACGCCTGACGAAGCGGGGCCCAGTTGGCAGTGAGAGAGGGTCGGCCGACCCACTGCCAGGGTCGGCCGACCTGTCAGAGCACCATCTCCGCGTGCGCTTCGACGTGGACCCACAACCCAAAATTTTACGCAATCTCAACCGCTCGTCGAAGTAGGTTTGATCCAAGGGCTACGGTTCATCCCACCAGCCTATATAAGGACCTCAAACCCCCAGAATTTCATATCAATTCAGTCATCAATCAGTTCAACCCAGTTGTAGAGAGCCAGAAACCCTAGAATCATTAGAGCTTCACCATCTAGAGCATAGCTACATAGGTTAGAAGTAGAAGGAGGCGAGTTCTACTCGAGTTCCGGGTCTGTCTAGAACTAGAAGGCTTCCCGAAGCCATTGTAAGCCCTCTCTTGTATCTTAAACCTCTTTTGAGTGCTTGAGATAAAATTGATTGACATTGTTCTACTATTGATTATGTTCTCAATTATGCTATTCACTGCTTATCTAGATTGTATACTTTGCATAGTTAGGATGCATTCATATTCATACATAGGTTTGTATAGCGCTCATTTATTGATATCATGGGTGGGTGATGAACAACGTGTAAGCATGGTGTTTAGATGTGGTTTGTCTGCAAATGCGCCTTATATTCTAGGTTCTGTGGTAGATCACGGATGTGACACTCCCGTTGAGTCCTTTGTAGTCCACACTCCGAATGTAAGGAGAGTAGGAAGTTATTATTACTTTAGAAGGCTGGCTATGATCTTGATCTTCCTTAGTAATATTCCCTTAGGTATGAATACGAAGTGTCTTCACCATGATTGCTAGTATAATTGCACCAATCTAATATGTCTTTGATAATATAGTTAGAATGACTTAGGATATCCTTATGCTTCAACCTAATCCATGCTAGTGCCTAGATAGGAAGTGCTCTAAGTGATCATTATTATATACTGATTGATTGGATTGATCATTATGCTTATCATATATATCATTATTATTGTGACATAACCCCTGTTCTGAGAATATGGGTCATGCATGGTTATCTCCATATTTGCATATGCATATGACATCTATCTATCTACTTACATCCCATTTATTGCCAACCCTTCCCAGTGGTAAAATATAAATAACTAGCCGAAATACTCTTGGGTAAAATGCTACAATGGTATAATTAATCTGTGCGCTTGCAGATACTTTGAACTTAATATTTTTATCCTCTTTAGTCACTTGCATTCATAATAACTGCTTAGTATTACTCTGGGTAGTTTCCATTCATGTCTCTTATATTCATGCTAGGGATGAAAACTTAGTTATTTTAAGAAATATAGGTTTAAAAGAGGTGGCTAAGTAATTTACCAAGTGACACTTAATTAATACCAACAAGCATTTCTGGCACCGTTGCCGGGGATGGCTGTTTGGCATACAAGATGTAGATAGATCATATGCATAACACCAAATATGTTGGGAAACCATATAAACCTTACTCGAACAGGATTACCCTTGTGTTTGTCTACTTGTGTATCTTATGCAGGGTAATGTACGAACGGATTTGACCTTTTGCAGAATTTTGTTGAAAACCCAGAATCTTTGATCAGGAATACCAAGCCAAGCTCATGAAGACCCCAGATCCTCAGCCGGAAGACATCCGTACAAGAAGAAGTTTGACACCAGAGTTTGAGGCCATGGCAAACAAGAGCCTTCGCGAGTTCTCTGCTCCAACCACCGCTAACATCCGTACAAGACCACCCATTGATGTTGGAAACAATGGATTCGAGCTCAAGCCTGCACTCATCAATATGGTGCAAGCTAGTCAGTTTTGTGGAAAAGTGCATTAAGATGAGAGTGCCCATCTCCGACACTTTTTGGAGATATGCAGCACTTTCACCATCAAGGGAGTAACCAGAGATACAACCCTGCTCCGCCTGTTTCCATTCTCACTGTTAGGAAGAGCAAAACAGTGGTTCTACGCAAACAAAGATAAGAACACTACATGCGACCTCTGCTCCACTGCCTTCCTAGCAAAGTTCTTCCCTGTGGGCAAGACGAATGCTCTCAGAGGGAAGATCACCAGCTTTCAGCAACAGCATGATGAATCTGTCCCGGAAGCTTGGGAACACTTTCAAAACTACATCTCAGAATGTCCTCACCATGGGATGGAGAATTGGTTACTTATGCAAACATTCTACCATGGGTTGACTACCAGCACCCATGAGACGATGGACGCTACTGCTGGAGGAGCTTTTCTGTCACTCACCATTGAGCAAGCTACCACCCTTGTGGAGAAGATGGCATCCAACCAAAGTTGGAATGAAGAACGAGGCCCGACCCGCAAGAGAGGAGGAATGCACCAGCTCAAGGAGACTGACATGATTTCTGCCAAGATGGACCTGCTAATGAAGAAGCTTGATGACCGAGGAATGACAAGAGAGAGGTCAAGCACATTCATGATGCCTATATGACATGTGAAGAGTGTGGAGGCACTGGCCACTCAGGTCACAGCTGTCCAGAGATTCAGGTGGATCTGAACTATGTTAACAACAACAACAACTACCATCCCCAGAATCAGAACTGGAATCAGAACCACGGATGGAATCAGCAACAGAGACCCAACTGTTGATGGTAGTTATTGTTCAATTTTAAGCACCAACAAGACATGAAAAAGGGCATAAAAACATCCTCAAACATAGAATAGGGTTTTAACTGACAGAATTCCACGAGTTTTGGATGAATCTGTGTTTTACAGGGTGTTACTCAGAAAAGAACCAAGGAAGACCCACATGTCAGATCAAAATATCAAATTCTGACGCGAAAGTGGAACAAGAACATTCTAGAGAACACCAGAGACACGCTCAACGAAGCAGGGCCCACTTGGCAAAGACAAAGGGTCGGCCGACCTGTCAGGGTCTTCGTTCCGTGTGTGCTTCGACGTGGACCCACATCCTGAAATTTCACGCAATCTCCACTGCCCGTCGAAGTCAGTTTGATCCAAGGGTTACGGTTCATCCAACCGGCCTATATAAGGACCCCCAGACCCCCCAGGGTTTGATATCAGATAATTCAAATCTCATATCTCAGATCAAGAGAAGAGCTCTTCACCAGAGATTAGGGTTAGACACTCAAAGTTCCAGTTTAGACCTAGATTGTGGAATTGAAGTAGAGTTGAGCCTTCGGCTCAGGATTCTGGATCGCCTGTCTACTAGAGATTGGTAAATCTGCTGTATTACCTCTTATTATGACTTTATGCTATTTCATGAATATGTTTCGGTCTATTATGTTCCTAGCTTTTTCTAGTAGTATATTTGATATAGTTATGATTGGTAATGAGTTTATGCATGAGTTCGCAAAGCGCTTAATCCAATACTCGAGTGAGTTAAGTGGTAGATATTATAGAGGCATGGTGCTTAGATATTATTTGCCTGCGAATGTGCTTTATATGCTGGGTCATGTGGTAGATTGCAGATGTGACACTCCCGTTGAGTCGTTTGTAGTCCACTCCCCGTATGTAGAGAGAGTAGAACTAAATTAAGAAGGTAGACTTGCTCTGTTCTTGTTCTTCCTGAATAATGTTCCTGATGCCTAGATAAAAAATCAATTGTGCTATACGTGATTGTATATTTGCTAGAGTAGATGAATAACATAATTAATTAGGAATGATATAAGAATCTGATCTCTTAAGTAATCCTATGCTTTGGTTGACTTTAATTTTGAGTAGTCCATACCTCTCTGAAAAGTTATCTAAGCCTTTATTATTATCATATCATATCTTTATTATTGGCTTACCCTGTTTAAGTATGTACTATGTGATTGATTCTATTCATAAGTAATGTATCTCAAATCTATCCACTCATTCCTGGCTCCATACCTTCTCCCTGTGGTAAAAATATAAATCGACAACCCTGGAATACTCGGGTAAAATGCTACAATGGTATAATTAATCTATGCGCTTGCAGATACTATGAACTTAATTATTTATTTATACCCTCTTTAGTCACTTGCATTCATAATAACTGCTTAGTATTAATCTGTGTAGTTTCCATTCATGTCTCTTATATTCATGTTAGGGATGACAACTTAGTTAATGTAAGAGATATAGGTATAAAAGAGGTGGCTAAGTAATTTACCAAGTGACACTTAATTAATACCAACAAGTATTTTTGGTGCCATTGCCGGGGAGAAGTAACGGAAAGGCATTTGAGAAAAAGATCAAGTACATACTTAGTGATGGAATCATACCTAGTACCTCTTGTGTTTCTTGTCTACATTTTATGCAGGGTATCACTGGATTCAATCAACTTCAATCATCCGAATCAAATCAAGCGCAAGAAGAAGCTTACATCAAGTCCCTGAAGCCGTGGCTGAGAAAAAATTGCGAGAGTTCGCTACACCAAGCACCAAGAACAACCGCACCGGACCAGCACTGAAGACCGATAACTTAGAGTTTGAGCTCAAGCCAAGCCTCATCAACATGGTTCAAGCTATATCATTCAGTGGAAAGGCACATGAAGATGCAAGTGCTCATCTTCAGAATTTTCTAGAGATTAGTAGCACCATCACCATCAAGAACGTTGCTCAAGACATCATACTACTCCGCTTGTTCCCATTTTCACTCTTGGGAAGAGCGAAGCAGTGGTTCTATGCCAACAAAGATCATATCAACACATGGGCAAAGTGTTCTAAGGCCTTTCTAGAAAAGTTTTTTCCTATAGGCAAAACCAATGCCTTAAGAGGAAAGATTACCGACTTTCAGCAGCAAAAAGAAGAAACTATTTCAGAAGCATGGGAGCGCTATCAAGAATACATCTCAGAGTGTCCCCATCATGGAATAGAAGATTGGTTACTCCTACAAGGTTTCTACCATGGATTAACTCATAGGAGTCGTAACCAACTCGATGCAACTGCTGAAGGGTCACTCCTGTCACACACCCCAGGGAAAGCTGAAGTACTTATGGAGAAAATAGCAAGAAATCAAAGCTAGACCCATGACAATACCCAACATTGTCATCAGAGTGAGGAGACAACCGAAGAACTGTGTGCATTATCAACCAAGATGGACGTACTATTAGGTTGGCTCGCACAACGGGACGACTACAAGAAGGATCATCAAGCTATTCAAGATTCATTCAACACATAGAACAAATGGGGAAAGTACTTGGGAGTAAAGTTTGATCCACCACAAGAAGACATCAACGTTATTCTCAACAAATCTACTCCAAAGAAGCAAGGATGGAAACAACAACAATCCAACCAAGGTAAATACCTAGGTAATTATCCTAAACAACCATCCTTAAGAGATTTGGTATTAGAGCAAGCTAAAATTAATGATCACATTGCTAAAAAACTTGCCTCTAATGATAAAATCTTGGAAAGTATAAATGTCAAAATGGATAACTTTTCTTCTGCTATTAAAGATCAACTTGTCTAAAATAAGAAAATAGAATTACAAATAGCACAGTTGTCTGCAACATTGCCTTTTGCCACTAACCATGAGCAGGTCAAAGCCATAACCACAAGAGGTGGCACATCAACCCAAGATCCCCCATATCCAAAAGAAACACATCTGAGAGGGAACATTAAGGTTCCGGCAGCACCAGCAGAACCAGAAGAAAAGAGAGACGCTAAAGTGGAAGAAGTTGTACCACAAGAGCATGAAATGACACAAGATTTCCATGATGTCAACTTCTTACCATTCCCATGAAGAATCTGGAAGAATCAACAGGATCAGCAGTTCGGAAAATTTATTGAAGTCATCCAGAAGCTATATGTCAACATACCACTATTGGATGCCCTTCAAGTCCCCACTTATGCAGGATACATCAGAGACATCCTCAACAAGAAGAGACCTCTGCCGACCACCGAAGTCATCAAGCTGACAGAAGAATGTAGTGCGGCCATCCTCAATATAGCACCAGAAAAGAAGAAAGATCCAGGATGCTCCACTATCAATTGCTTGATCGGAGAACAATATTTCAACAATGCACTATGCGATCTTGGAGCAAGTGTCAGTGCGATGCCCAAGTCAATCTTTGAGAAGCTCAGATATTCCACCCTGGAGCCCACATCAATGTGCATTCAACTGACAGATCAATCAATTCGCTACCCTGAGGGAATCGCGAACAACATTCCAGTGAAGATAAGAGACTTCTTTCTGCCAGTAGATTTCGTGGTCCTAGACATGCAGCCAGACTCAAAAGTATCCCTCATCCTTGGGAGACCTTTCTTGAGCACAGCCAGTGCTCACATTGATGTCGGGGCAGGAGAAATCAGATTCAACATAAACGAGAAAGAAGAGCAGTTTGCTTTCCGACCAAGACCAGAACAATAACTCACTGCAAATATGATGGAAGGAAAGGACGAACCAGCTGGATCACCATCTCCCGAACTGGAGAATTCATCCGCTAACTAAGCAAGAAGATGCAGTCCGATTCGGCAAACGAGAAAATCCCGGGCCTTCGCCGAGAGGTAACATGGTATTTACCCGCACTTATTTTTCGCATTTATATTCCTCATATGCATTATAAACACAAAATAAAAATTTGCATAGTAATATTTTTAGAGTCTCATATAGGTTTTCCTGGAGCGTAAAAAACTCCCAGTAGAGTTATTTCACCATAGAGTCAGAAAATTATAAAAATTTCATATTTCAATTCCTTGCATTTTGTAGTTTCATAAATGTATCATTTTCATAGTTCGTATTTGCATGGTATTTGTCTACAATAGAATATGGGAGACACATGGGTCCCACACCCATCACCTCCACCACCATTATCACCCACTATCATCCACCATTATTCACTACCATCCATTCTTTTCCATCAACCTATCACATTCATACACCACTATGGGAACCAGCCATCAGACACCACGGTGCATTCACAAGCTTTGGATTGAGGCAGAGAGCACCCACGAGAAAGGAGAGAGCAAATGGGCAACAGGTAGGGTCAGCCGACCCTACCCCCAGGTCGCCCGACCTCCCTCTTCCCCTTCTATAAATTCCCAAGTGCTCGGCTCTCCATTTGCACCATCCCAAACCTGAGAGCTCACCTTTCGTCTGTAAATTCATTCAGAGAGTTTGAGAGTAGCTAGCTCTTCATTTAAGAGCCTGAAAGTGAAGCATGTTTGAATAGAAGTTCTGTTGTTTTCTCGAGTAGAAAAACATAGCACCTAGGGGAGATGCTGTCCAACTAAAACCAAAGTAGGAAGTCGCCTCAAGTTTGAGCTTAAAACATTGATCAACTTGAACGAATCATTGAACGACTAACCTTTGAACGATTGACTTTTGGACGGCTAACCTCTAACATTTTCTTGTGCTAACCCCCTGTGTAAGTTTTCTTTTGTGCTGTGCACTAACGTTTTCCAGGTATGAGTTGGTTCAAGAAGAAGCTCTCTCGTGCGGGATCATCGCGCTCTACCCATAGCCGTTCATTGAACGGTTCGGATATGAACGTTGACCCCCCGTCCCAGGAGCTGCCTACAGCACCCGTTGTCGTCCTCACCGATGAGAAGCATTTGAAGCTGCGACACCCCGAGAAGGCCAAGTTTAACGTCATCAAGAACCTCCCATTCACACTGACGAGTATCTTCAGCGATGACCCTCTCCATGATACAGGTATGGACACTGAATTCCCCCTTATCTTTCATAAGATTGGTTGGGAGAATTTTTGGCAAATGACCGAACTAGGTAGCAAGCTTCTCACTGCCGAATTTCTTTGCACACTTAAAGCTGAAAATAATGGAGTTTCTTTCTGACTTTTTAACAAGGAATTTTCTTTAACATGGAAAGAACTTAGCCAATACCTTGGTTTTAATTCGGAATGTGTGATAGACATGGATATTGCTTTGCCTGAATTTGATAGAAATAAATTTTGGAAGGAGATAACTGATGAGAATAGCTATAGACATACTGTTACCAATTCTATTCAGCTGCCTACTTTGCGCTTTATGCATCACTGGCTAGGAACTACTTTTTCCTAGGGATGATTTTCGCATTGTTAGGATCGAGGATTTGCAAATTTTGTTTGCCATGGCTAGACGTAGGAAAGTTTCACCTATTTATGCCTTGGTTGAACATTGGATAAAAACTTTTGAGAGGAAGTTTGGGCACATCGAGTATACTGTTGGTATAAGATAACTCAAACAAATAAACACTAGGATTATCTGCAAGCGGACAGATACGGATGTAGCACTTCACCTGGGAGTATTCCAGGTATCAGTTATTTATATTTTACCACAGGGAAAATGGGATGACTAGAATCTAGACTTAACCCCTGAGCTGCTATCAAGGACGGAGAAAATAGGTGATATAGGAGATTACTAAGGCTTCTATTTCTAATTCTCACAAGATATGATATGATTGTTCTGAAAGGGGTATTACTATAGGAATACACCAACAAACGGTAAATTCTTTAGTAATGGAAACCTACGGTCCTATTGATGGGAGGTGGACTGTGTAAGACTCAATAAGGTTAGGTCACCCTTGCGATCTACCACCAATCCGGACAGTATAGCGCATTTATGAGTAAATATAATCTAAGCACCACGCTTAAACTATAAATAACTACTTCAATAAAGGAGCTACCAAGACTAAAGCACTCAAAAGAATCATAAACCTCAAGAACAATAATAGCAACGTTACTCACTTGGATTAGAAGTTGAACTCTGAAGGAATCTTCAGAAACAAGTCCCAAAGAAAGACTTGAATCCATGGGTACAAGTCGAAGAGTAGTCACCGACAGGCCGGCAACTCCTCCAACTATCTCTAGCTCTACTGCCACACCACTTCTAGAACAAGAATAGCCCTAATCTAGAGAGACTACAAGGCTAATCTTCTACTTGATGCTTGGCTCTAGATCCTATCTTGGGTTTCTACTCTATTTGAGATATGTCGATGGAATTCTGAAACCTTGGATTGATTTCTCTCTGGAACATATGAAACCCTGGGGGGTTTGGGGGTCCTTATATAGGCCGGTGGGATGAACCGTAGCCCTTGGATCAAACCGACTTCGGCGGATGGTGTAGATTGCATGAAATTTCGGGATGTGGGTCCACGTCGAAGCGGAGGCGAAATGGGGCCTCTGACAAGTTGGCCGACCATGTCAAAGGGTTGGCCGACCCTCTCTTGCTGACATGTGGGCCCTGCTTTGGCAGGCGTGTCTCTGGTGTTCTCTAGAATATTCTTGATCTCCTACCGCGGTGTAATTCAGTATTTTTCTCTACGGTGTGTGTCCTCTTTGGTTCTTTTCGTGTATAGTCCCTGGAAAACACAGATTTACCAAAACTCATGGAATTCCGTCAGTTTGAACTCTATTCTAGGTGTTGGCTTTGATTTATATCCCTTTTCATGATTGGTTGACGGGTAAAATCATACAATAACTACCGTCAACATATACCTCTTTGGTAACTCGACATGCCGGCAGTTGGGTCTTCTAGAAAATGCCACGCTTGATTTCATAACTAAAGACTGGCCTAAGATTACCATTAAACATTTCAGACATGCCCAAATAATAAAAGGAGGGAAGAACAACATTCCCATTACTATGATTTATCGTGGCGATGCAACCGAGATCTCGCTGCCTAACCCGGGACTCGGATTGTACATTGCACCTTCTTTTATTGTTTTGCCACGCAGGGCCACTGTCGACAAGAGCGCATCAGCACGCCTGGATCGCATACCACAAAGATACTATGGCGCAGACCCGACTCCACAAGGGCCAGCATTCACTGGCTACTAGACGTTCGAAACACACGGGCACCTCACGTGGTTTCAATAACCCATGGGAGGCGACCCCGTCCACACACTCGGAGGAATCCTGGCAGCAAGCGAGCAGAACCCAGTGGTAGCACGGCTACTACGGTCATTACCAGCAATGTAGTGGTCAGTTTGACATACAGGAGGAGACCTCTGGAGGAGTGCACCACCAGCCCGGACGTGCTTCCTACTCCGGCCCCAGCTACCACGAGTACCAGCAGGACCGCCACGAGCTTCACACCAGTAGCGCCAGGCGGTGCACGACAACAACTGGGAAGCGCTCTTCACCCACTTTCATATTCGACCACCGTACTAGTAAGACTGCACCAACAGCTAGCTTGGGGGGAGGACCCCCGCAGGACTAGGTAAGTCATCTCGATCCTCTTTATTTTAAATTTGTGTGCTTAAATAATAATAGTTTGCTTGTTTAGTTTGCTTAGTTCGTTTGGTTTGTGTGTGAGAATAAAGGAACTTTGAGAATCTAAACCTAGATGATAGTTGCTCTAGTGCCATGCTTAATTAAAATTTCTCCCACTACTGAGTTATTAATTTGACTTGAGAATTTATTCTGAAACTTGAAATCTATGGGAGCATACTTGAGCTAAGCCTAAATAATTGATAGACATGATGTAAGAAGGTTTGAGCTGCTATCTATCTAGTTCATTATGACACTAAATTCCGGGTGCTCTATTTTTACAAATTCTAAAATCAACATGATGAGTTCCTTGTATGACATAAGCTGAAATTCCTACCAAAGCCATATATCATGTTTAGAATAGAAAACCTTTCACATATATGCTGCCTGTTTTGCATTGAGTTTAGCCAAGCTTTGTTGATACCTTATGAGAGCTTTGTCATACTTTTCAAATCAAGATCACGCACACTCCACCCACATAGGCACTATCCCTACACTGGCGGTAGGTGCCACAACATGCTATTCCATCCGAAAATGTTTTCTCCTACACTGGGAGTAAATACCAAAAATATTCCATATAGTTCCACCCAAATAAATGCTCCAAAATTCTTGTGAGTATCTCTCAAAAATAAGAAGTTGCAGAGAAGTGGCATGAGGCTAGGCAAAAGTGTGAGTTGTGAGAGAAAACAATGGGTACTTAGATGCTCGCCTGAGAGGGAAAAATGGACAAGTGTCCAATGAAATAAAACAATGGGTACTTAGATGCCCGCCTAAAAAAAAGAGAGAAAGCTAGCCCATGTTGTCTTACAACACAAGTTTCAAAAGAGAGATCTGTTTCCAAGGAGCAAAAGTAGAATTAGCCACCATATACACCCCTCATACCACACATATGCACATCTTGATTTGATTGTATGACTTAACTCTCTTTGGATCCATTGTTTGACTTTACAATAAATGCTTTGCAAGTAAGTGTTCACTGCTTTTCCCACCTATGAACTCCACAAAAAGCCTTATCAGCTATAGGAAGAAAGCATACACCTTATTGCTTTGGTGAGGATCCACAAATACCACATATATGAGGGATTTGAGAGAATGTCATACAAGTGCAACTTTGAGTTTTATTTTGAAAATATAAAAACCGGAACAGAGGTGAAGTAATGGATTTGATATTTAGTGCTTAACTGATTACTCTATTTTTCAATTGCCCAAGGCTAAGTGATAGTAAAAGCCCCATGATTGCAGGTCCTATGGATAAATTTAAAAGTTAGATTTGTCACTCTATTTTGGTAGAGAGAATTTTTAATGAAGGCATGTGTGCAGGAGTAATTCATTGTTTGCTCAAGGACGAGCAAAGGTTAAGCTTGGGGGGAGCTTGTTGATGGTAGTTATTGTTCAATTTTAAGCACCAACAAGACATGAAAAAGGGCATAAAAACATCCTCAAACATAGAATATGATTTTAACTGACAGAATTCCATGAGTTTTGGTGAATCTGTGTTTTGCAGGGTGTTACTCAGAAAAGAACCAAGGGAGGCCCACAAGTCAGATCAAAATATCGAATTCCGACGCGAAAGTGGAACAAGAACATTCTAGAGAACACCAGAGACACACCCGACGAAGCGGGGCCGACTTGGTGGAGACACAGAGTCGGCCGACCCTCTTACATGGTCGGCCGACCTGTCAGGGTCTCTGTTCCGTGTGCGCTTCGATGTGGACCCAGATCCAAAAATTTCACGCAATCTTCACCGCCCGTCGAAGTCGGTTTGATCCAAGGGCTACAGTTCATCTCCCCGGCCTATATAAGGACCCCCAGACCCCCAGGGTTTGATATCAGATAATTCAGATCTCATATCTCAGATCAAGAGAAGAGCTCTTCACCAGAGATTAGGGTTAGACACTCAAAGTTCTAGTTTAGACCTAGATAGTAGAATTGAAGTCGAGTTGAGGCCTCGGCTCAGGATTCTGGATCGCCTGTCTATTAGAGATTGGTAAATCTGCTGTATTACCTCTTATTATGACTTTATGCTATTTCATGAATATGTTTCGGTCTATTATGTTCCTAGCTTTATCTAGTAGTATATTTGATATAGTTATGATTGGTAATGAGTTTATGCATGAGTTCGCAAAGCGCTTAATCCAGTACTCGAGTGAGTTAAGTGGTAAATATTATAGAGGAATGGAGCTTAGATATTATTTGCCTGCGAATGCGCTGTATATGCCGGGTCATGTGGTAGATTGCAGATGTGACACTCCCGTTGAGTTCTTTGTAGTCCACTCCCCGTATGTAGAGAGAGTAGAACTAAATTATGAAGGTAGACTTGCTCTGTTCTTGTTCTTCCTGAATAATATTCCTGATGCATAGATAAAGAGTCAATTGTGCTATATATGATTGTATATTTGCTAGAGTAGATGAATAACATAATTAGTTAGGAATGATATAAGAATCTGATCTCATAAGTAATCCTATGCTTTGGTTGACTTTAATTTTGAGTAGTCCATACCTCTCTGGAAAGTTATCTAAGCCTTTATTATTATCATATCATATCTTTATTATTGGCTTACCCTGTTTAAGTATGCACTATGTGATTGATTCTATTCATAAGTAATGTAACTTGAATCTATCCACTCATGCCTGGCTCCATACCTTCTCCCTATGCTAAACATATAAATCGACAACCCTGGAATAATCGGGTAAAATGCTACAATGGTATAATTAATCTGTGTGCTTGCAGATACTTTGAACTTGATTATTTATTTATACCCTCTTTAGTCACTTGCATTTATAATAACTGCTTAGTATTAATCCGGATAGTTTCCATTCATGTCTCTTATATTCATGCTAGGGATGACAACTTTGTTATTGTAAGAGATATAGGTTTAAAAGAGGTGGCTAAGTAATTTACCAAGTGACACTTAGTTAATACCAACACCAACTGCCAAGGTAATTACTCCGGTACTTACTAAGGTAACAACTTCAACACACCGTTGAGAGATTGTTGACGGTCGATAACGTCAACTTTTATTAGAACATTAGACACAAAAGGATACACGAAAACATACTAGTCTAGGGTTTTAGCTGACAATTTCCACGAGTTTTGCATATTCTGTATTTCTCAGGGAGTATTCCAGAAAAGTGTAAAAGAGGGATTAAAATGCGTAAAAGACACGAAACCTAACCGCGAAGGAAACATCGTCATCGGTACACTAGAAGGCTCTGGAATACACCCGAAGCAAACGGGGACCCACATGTTGACACCAAAGGTGGCAAACGGATATACCGCATGCGTACGGTAGTCAATATAGCTTTCACCGGGAGTATTCCAGGTATCGTATTTCCCACGGGGAACGTGAAGTGAACTAACTAGGTTCAAGACCGTCAGATAGTGATCAAGGATGTTGGTGATCAAAGAGGTTTAGAATATAGGTATAGAGAGGTTCTATGTAGCAAAAGATATCTGGTCTTGGCTTTCTAAGTATAAAGAGGTTTACCACCAACTCCCTTTACAAGAGGCGATAGGGGAAACAGGAGGAGATATAACTCCTCCCGAGGCGGCTATACTATTGTCTTGATGCCCTGCCGTTTTAATAACTTGTCTTACACACGAGGTGGAATACGAAGACCAGACAAGGCTGTCACCACTTGCTGGCTACCACAAACAATCTGTGCGACAAGCGGACCACACTGATAAGATATAGCCTAGACACCACGTCTACACTATACTTACTACTCTTATCTTAGCTAGAGACTAGAGCACTTCACAAAGTAAAGCAATGTGCAGGTAAAGCAAGTATATACTTAAAATACCAGAACCAGAATATTAAATGCTAGAAGGAGTCAGATGGAAAACTTACTAGAAGCTTGCATCCGCTGAGGTACACCTTGGAGAAGACTCCCGACAGGCCCGGGGCTTTCTTCTGAAGACTTCCCTCACTCTCTTCCCTCTTATTCTAACACTAGAACTACTATGATACACTTGATATTTACTCCTTGATGCCTCTAAAGTGAAGGACTAGGGGGGTCTTTATAGGGGGAAAGAGAGGAGTGCCATGTCATCAATCCATGTGCCTTTTCTCCTTGGCCCTTGGATAAACCGCCCTTGAAACCGCCTCAAATCAACGGAGATGATGAAACCAGCACGTGTGAAACATGCGGGAAGGCGGTGGAGCATGGCGGTGCTAGGCCCACCATGGGTGGTTCGGCCAAACCACCTATGGCAAGGTGGGCCCACCACTGTGGTCCCCACCTGTCGTAGACTATGGCTATGTACTTATTTTGCCTTGATCTTGTCGGTTCACGCCTTTATCCATGTGCTTTGCTCCTTAGCCATTGATTGAAAACACACTTGTGATCCAAGGGTGGAAATGGACTCCAGGAGGTGTGCCACGGATTGTGCCACGTCAGCAGGGCCAAGAGGGCACCATGCATGGTTCGGCCGAACCATGGGATGGAGCCACGTGGCCTCAGCTCTGTCCTACATCACTCCCTTGCTTGATTCTTGAAGGTGGAGTGCTGGGGCCACTATTCATAGTTCGGCCGAACCATGAATAGTGTCCGCCCAGTGTCCACTTGATCCTGGAGTGAAGGATTTGATGATTGTGACATCACCTTGCCATTTCGTCATAGTTGGATTTGCATTATATCTTCATCTTGGGCTTCTAAACTCTAATATCACCTGTTTTGGGTACCTGCAAACAAATACTAACATGTACATGTGGAACCAAGTTATTTGTACCTATGTCACTATGTGTTTGCTTGTTTCTTCGCAAAAAGAGTGTTTTGTTGATGGTTATGATGGTGGAAAACATGGTATAAATGCCATCAACAAGACCCCCCACACTTAAGTCTTTGCTCGACCTCGAGTAAAGGTTAGAAAGAGAGGTTGGAAAGACATATCTAAGATAGTGGTGGTGATCAAAGTTTTCATTTAGCACATAACTTATACTAGTGGGTTATGTGGCATTGTCTAGCATGTATCCTTGAGATGTTGAGACATGGAATAACTCTCAAGGCAAAGTCATCTTACTTTTTACCTTCTCAGTACTTAGAATTTTTGATATTAGGTTAAAAAGAAAGCACATAGTTCATTCTTACTCCTCAAATAGTACTCTCAAGTCACTCAGTTGTGTTTGATTCTTTACCAAGGCATATCTTAAAGACGCCTCCTTTGTTTTATCCTACATCTATCAGGCTTATGTGCAGTTTAGGTAGGAATAAACATGGCAGGCATACTTGCATTGCAAATATTGTAAAATCAAAACAAGGATCCAAGGAGAAAAATGTCATAGACCTTGATCAAGATGTGCACGTGTGTGGAAAATGGTAAACTATAATGCTCCTTTGAGATGATCTCTCTCTACTTTGTTTTGGAACATGGCTATCATTTTTCTTTTCTTTTATTCATGAGCCTAGATTTGCTCATATATATATATATATATCCTTTTTCTTGGACTTTCACTTGTCCATCTTTTCTTTCTTTTTCATTTTGCATAGCCATTGTCCCTTTTTCTATATCAACTAAGAGAGATATTCATTAACCTCTAAAACATGGAGCATTTATTCAATGGACATGGATGGCATGTTGTTGCGTACTTCCAGTGTAGAAGCAGCGTATATGTGTGGTGTGTATGTGATCTTGATCTTTGGACTATGACATACTTCTCAACAAGGGTGAACAAGGTTTGATCAAACTCAAAGCAATTGCAAGTAGCATGATTAGAAGGGGTTTGAAACATGATGATCATATATGGCTTTTGTAGGAATTTTCTCACTATTGAGGAGTAAGTGACACTATGGTTTTATGACATTTTCAAAAATAAAACTCTAAGTACTTTGAATGAAAAAAGTGTGAATCATGAGCCAAGAGTTATCTCACATTTATCAACATCTTAGTCAATATGATTTCCTATCAAGATATTTACCCACAAGCATAAGCATATGCATAAATTTGAACTTTGTGTCACCTCTACTCTTCAAATGTCATAGATCTTATTCATTTTATTTTGGGATGAAAGATTTCAAGTTTTTATTTTTATTTTTATTTAAGAACAAAAGAAAGAATTGAATAAATGCACAATTTGAGAGGGAGGATGGGTGCGAACCAGTTAGGGATCATGCCCTTGCCGCAGGGGGCCTGGCTGGTGGGACCAGGCCCCATTGGTGGGGTCGGCTGAACCAGCCAGGGGACCATTGTCCCGTCATTTGAATCTCCTCTTCTCAAGCTGCATTCCTGCACAGTTGTTTCGTCACCGGACTGCATTTTGTGGGTCGTCCGAACCCTTTTGTGTGACCTTTTGCGTCTGATTTGATCTAGCAGACGTGCTGTGTACCGTGACATATTTGAATTCACCAATAAAGCTGTTGAGGGGGTCGTCCGAACCCCCCACACTTGTTTCTTTTCATCTAGTGACATAAACAGCGAACAACATCAAGTGCAGGTGTTCTGCTGGTGGCAACACACCAGCAGAACGCAAAGGCATTTTATTCAATTTCTTAAAATTGATGTAGGCATGATTACAATTGTAAAAATCAAAACTTTAAAAGGGAAATCTAGCTAATGCCTACTTTATTCTAAAGAAATTCTAATCTAGGGAGAGGGTGGATTTAGGATGTCTTCTTGGCCAATGGCTTTAGCCACGTGCTTGAGCTTCGCATTAGTGGACCGAGGGGGCTTTCGGAGATCCCGTTGCGGAGAGAGAGACCTTGGCGACAAAGTGGACCAAGGGGATGGCCGGGGGGTGGTCGGCCGAACCAGGCCTGGCCCCTGGTGACACTCCGGTCGGTGGCAGCGAATTCAGTGGCTCCACATCCAGCACGTCGACGGCCATTGCTCTCTCTAGGCTCTCGGTTAGGGACCTTTGGGGCTTTGAAGTGCCCTCTCCCATGGGGATGATGGTATTTTTGCTAGTGGGAGCCATGGTGGATCTCTCTAGTGTCTTAAGATCGGAGAAAGGTGCTAGTGTGGTGAAAGAATGCAGGTGGAAGGAGAAAGAAGGAGAGGAAGGGGTTAAGAAGACGAGTGCCAACGTTCTCCTTTTCGAAAACACGAGAAAACGTCGGGGGAACGTTGGCACAACATTCTGGACCTGGTGGGTTGCAATAGGGGGGTATGGAGTGGTTCGGTCGAACCTAAATATGGGTCACCTAGCCATGGCAATTTCTCCATATGCTCCCCAATTGCTTCCCGAGACGTGACAAGTTGAGGGGTGGCCAAATATGGTTCGGCTGAACCATAAAGTTGCCTCAAATTTCTATCACGTCACCTACAGGGGCTTCTGAACACTGCCCCAAAGTCTAAATTTTCAAATCTTGCCAAGCGCGGGTCGCCCAACCTGAGATTAGATTGCCCAGTGCGACCCGATTGCGCATTTTGAAAATTTTAAGTGGTTACCAAGTTTCGGCTGACCACTTCTAATTGGGTGTTTTGGGGACCCATGACTTTATTTGAAACCTATCTAGTGATCAAGCTATACAAACAAAAGAAGTAAGACATGTAGATTTTAATTATGTTAATTCATTATCAGGGATGAATTCTAGCATGTCAACTTCTTCTTCTATTGGTGCATGTTCATGAAAAACTTTGAGACGATGACAATTTACCTTAAAGATGTTGCCGTCATCGTCTTGAAGCGTGATGGCTCCATGCATTGCTGCATTGATTACCAGGTATGGCCCTTCCCATTTGCATCTTAGCTTTTCATGGACGAATAACTTGACCCTTGAGTTGAACATTAGGACTTTGTCTCCAGGATGGAATTCCTTGGGCTTGATCCTCTTGTCATGCCACCTTTTGGTTCTCTCTTTATAGATCCTGGCATTGAGATAGACTTTTTCTCTCCATTCCTCAAGCTCTGAGATCCTGCATCTTTCTATTCCTTCCAGCAGAGGGCAGATCCATATTCCATTGTTTAATTGCTCAATGTGCTCTATGCTCTAGCTCTACAGGCAGATGGCATGTCTTTTCGTATACAAGCTGTTATGGTGACATACTAATTGGGGTCTTATATGTGGTCCTGTATGCCCAAAGTGCATCCGGTAGTTTGCTCTTCCAAGCTGTTCCCATTTCATTGACTGTCTTTTGTAGGATGTTCTTGATTTGCTTATTGGAGGTCTCCGCTTGGCCACTTGTCTAGGGACGGTATGGAGTTGCAACATTATGCTTTATTCCTATGTCGGCCAGGAAACGACGGAAACCTTTATCTATGAAGTGTGATCCTCCATCGCTTATGACTAGTCTTGGGGTGCCAAATCTTGCGAATATGACTTCTTTAAACATCCTTTTTAAATGTGAAGCATCTGCGGTTGTGCAAGGCATAGCTTCTACCCATTTGGACACATAATTCACTACCACCAGGATGTACTCACAACCTTGAGACTTGGGGAATGAACCCATGTAGTCAATTCCCCATGCATCGAATAGTTCCACTTGAAGGTTATTTGTGAGTGGCATTGCATCCCGGGTGTTAATATTCCCATGTTTTTGACATCTTGCACATCTCTTCACATAGTCTTGTGCATCTTTGTACATGGTAGGCCAAAAGAATCCACTTTGCCATATCTTTACGTGCATTCTGAATACCCCATAATGGCCTCCATATTCTGTTCCATGGCATTTCTCAATGGTCTTGATTGCTTCATTCATTGGCACACACCTCCTCAACATTCCATCATTGCAGACTCTGTACAGATATGGCTCATCCCAGAGGTGTACCTTACTTTCTTGGATGAGCTTTTTCTTATCTACCCCCGTGGCACATATCCTGTGGCCATGAAATTGATAATGTTTGCATACCAGGGGTTGGAGTCTGTAACCTTGAGGAACGTGTCATCTCGCAGGAAGTCATCGATGGGCAGATCCTGTTTGTCTTTGAATTGCATTCTAGACAAGTGATCGGCTACAGAGTTTTCTACTCCCTTTTTATCTTTAATTTCAAGATCAAGTTTTTGGAGTAGTAAGATCCATCTTATTAATCTTGGTTTAGCATCTTTCTTAGTGAGCAAGTATTTTAATGCAGCATGGTCAGTGTAAATGATTACTTTAGCTCCAACCAAGTAAGATCTAAATTTGTCTATAGCAAAAACTACGGCCAACAGTTCTTTTTCAGTTGTTGCATAATTCAATTGTGGCCCAGTTAAGGTTTTGCTAGCATATGAGATTGCATGATGTTTCTTATCTTTGGTTTGTCCTAAGACAGCATCTACAACATAATCACTAGCATCACATATTATCTCAAAAGGGAGCGTCCAATCAGGGGGTTGTATGATTGGCGCAGAGACAAGTGCTTTCTTGAGATAATAAAAGGAATCTAAGCACGCATCATCAAAGTTAAAGGGTGTATCTTTAGCAAGTAGGTTTGTTAAAGGTCTAGCAATTTGGGAAAAGTCTTTTATAAACCTTCTATAGAATCCTGCATGACCAAGAAAACTACGAACACCCTTAACATTCGTGGGAGGTGGAAGCTGCTCTATGACTTCTATTTTAGCTCTATCCACCTCTATCCCACGCTCGGACACTCTATGTCCTAGCACTATTCCTTCTCGAACCATGAAGTGGCATTTCTCCTAGTTCAAGACTAAGTGTTTTTCCTCACATCTTTGTAAGACATGGTCCAGATTCTCTAGGCAGTGATCGAAAGTTTTGCCATAGACTGAGAAGTCGTCCATGAACACCTCCATGATTTCTTCGATCATATTGGAGAAGATAGACATCATGCACCTTTGGAAAGAGGCAGGAGCATTGCATAGGCCAAAGAACATGCGCCTGTACGCATATGTTCCATAGGGGCATGTGAAGGTTGTCTTACTTTGGTCGTCGGGATGGATTGGGATTTGGTGATAACCCAAATACCCATCAAGGAAACAGAAGAAAGAATGTTTTGCAAGCCGTTCCAACATCTCATCGATGAATGGTAACGGAAAGTGATCTTTCTTTGTGGCCTTGTTAAGTTTTTGGTAGTCTATACACATTCTCCAGCCCGTGACGGTTCGTTGAGGGATTAGTTCATTTTTCTCATTTTTAACGACCGTCATCCCTCCTTTCTTAGGCACTACTTGGACGGGGCTAACCCACTCGCTGTTAGGAACAGGGTAGATTATGCCTGCGTGTAAAAGTTTCAAGACCTCTTTCTTCACTACTTCTCTCATCGCATTATTTAGCCTCCGCTGCGGCTCCCTAGAAGGTGCAGTATCTTGCTCAATTGGGATGCGATAGGTGCAGAGAGTGGGACTAATTCCCTTAAGATCTTGAAGAGAGTAGCCTAATACAGAGCGGTGTTTCTCTAGAATGGTGATGAGTTTGGAGGTTTCCTCCTCAGAAAGTTGATCACTAATGATTACGGGAGTCTCTCTATCACCATTAAGGAAGGCATACTTAAGTCTAGAAGAAAGGGGCTTAAGTTCTATAGAGGGTTTAGATGGGGGTTCAAATTTATCCAAATCTAAAGGTTCTTCTAATTCGGCCTCTTCTTGGATGAAATCCTTGGCATCCTCTTCTAGATCAGGATGAGAAGGTTCTAGAAACGATGCAGCCATCACTTCCTCTATTGGGTCGGTCTCGGGGTGCAATACTACTTTAGAGTTGGCAGAATTTGCTAGCGGAATCGAAAGACAAAGGTTCTTCCCAAGATGACCTTCAAGGTTCCCTCCATGAAATCCATCAAGGAATCTCATGAGCAGGTGTCCAATCAACAAGTCAAATTCCTCTATATCGAAAATAAAGAAGTGTAAGAGGATATGGACCTTGTTAATTGTGACAGGAATGGTCTGTGCAATCCCACAGCTCTCGACCAATTTCCCAGAGGGCAATTTAAGAAATTTATTGGTCGGCGCTAGAGGTTCCTCTCCTAGGAGTGCATTTACTATTGATTTAGACATAATGCTCACTCCTACGGCGGGGTCGTAAAGAGAGTCTATGGTAGTCCTATTTATGACACAAGGAATGGTTGTGAAGTAAGATAGGGTCCTAATAACCTCAGGTGAGGCTTCGGCCTCCTTCAGCCATTCGTCACTCATAATGGACGCGAGCTCTTGAACAGTCTCCTTGAGATAGCGGGTCTCAAGGCGATGTGGGATGTGATCATTTGGAACTCTATGTGTTGTAGACTTCTTTTGCACAGGTTGATTCGAGGCATTTCCGAAATCGGAAAAGAGATCGGCCTCGATATCAAGAGGAAATTCCAAAGGTTTAACTTCCTCTGGAGGAATTGGTGGTTTTGGTTCAGGTTCGACAGCTTGTGATGTAAGTGGTGAGGTTCTGGCTATCGTAGGTTCGTCCTTCGGGGCTTGATCTTCCTTGGGGGCTTCATCATAGATATTAGTGTAGGGGGTGTTCTCGAGAATTTTCGCAAGAACTTCCTTACCTTCACTAATAGAGAGATGCAAGAATGCTCCCTTGGAGGATAAATCAAGAAATTTTGCGGAATTTTGGCTAAGACCGAGGTAGAAATGTTGCAAGAGAGCTGACTCAGTTATAGCTAAATCAGGGCCAGAAGATACTAAGTTTGTGAAATGGGCCCATGCCGCACCTAGAGGCTCCTTTTCCTTTTGTACAAAGTTTAGGATCTCTTTACGAAGACGAGCAACTCGAGGAATGGAGAAGAAGGTGATACAAAACTTTTATTGTAGCTTCTCCCATTCTCCATTGACACTACCTACGTGATGGGTATACCATCGTTTGGCTATTCCCGTCAAAGAGAACGGAAATAGCTTCCACTTAAGGGTATCTCGTTTCATCCCGTGGATATGTATGCAAGAGCATAATTGCTCAAAATCTCGTAGGTGTGTATAAGGGTTCTCATCTTCATCCCCAGAAAAAGGTTTCTCCTGAACCATCGCTATGAGACTCGGGCATAGCTCATAACGAACGGCCAAAATGGCCTGTGATGAACTAGGCGGCTCCATACTAGCGCCCAATAGAGCACAATACTCGAAGATAGGTGTTTGATCCATGTTTGTGTGTGAAAGGAAAGTTTTGATCAAACAAGGATAACTAAGACGACTCGACTCTAGTTAAGACAGCTACCGTTCCCCGGCAACGGCGCCAGAAAGCTTGTTGACACCAAAGGTGGCAAACGCATATACCGCAAGCGTACGGTAGTCAATGTAGCTTTCACCGGGAGTATTCCAGTTATCGTATTTTCCACGGGGAACGTGAAGTGAACTAACTAGGTTCAAGACTGTCAGATAGTGATCAAGGATGTTGATGATCAAAGAGGTTTAGAATATAGGTATAGAGAGGTTCTATGTAGCAAAAGATATCTAGTCTTGGCTTTCTAAGTATAAAGAGGTTTACCACCTCCTCCCTTTACAAGAGGCGATAGGCGAAACAGGAGGAGATATAACCCCTCCCGAGGCGGCTATACTATTGTCTTGATCCCCTGCCGTCTTAATAACTTGTCTTACACACGTGGCGGAATACGAAGACCACACAAGGCTATCACCACTTGCTGGCTACTACAAACAATCCGTGCGATAGCCTAGAAACAACATCTACACTATACTTACTACTCTAATCTTAGCTAGAGACTAGAGCACCTCACAAAGTAAAGCAATGTGCAGGTAAAACAAGTATATACATAAAATACCAGAACCAGAATATTAAATGCTAGAAGGACTCAGAAGGAAAACTTACTAGAAGCTTGCATCCGCTGAGGTACACCTTGGAGAAGACTCCCGACAGGCCCGAGGCTTTCTCCTGAAGACTTCCCTCACTCTCTTCCCTCTTATTCTAACACTAGAACTACTATGATACACTTGATATTTACTCCTTAATGCCTCTAAAGTGAAGGACTAGGGGGGTAGTGCCATGTCATCAATCCATGTGCCTTTCCTCCTTGGCCCTTGGATAAACCACCCTTGAAACTGCCTCAAATCAACGGAGATGATGAAACCAGCACGTGTGAAACATGCAGGAAGGCGGTGGAGCATGGCGGTGGCCTGGGCCCACCATGGGTGGTTCGGCCGAACCACCTATGGCAAGGTGGGCCCACCACTGTGGTCTCCACCTGTCGTAGACTATGGCTATGTACTTGTTTTGCCTTGATCTTGTCGGTTCACGCCTTGATCCATGTGCTTTGTACCTTAGCCATTGATTGAAAACACACTTATGATCCAAGGGTGGAAATAGACTCCAAGAGGTGTGCCACGGATTGTGCCATGTCAGCAGGGCCAAGAGGGCACCATGCATGGTTTGGCCGAACCATGGGATGGAGCCATGTGGCCTTAGCTCTCTCCTACATCACTCCCTTGCTTGATTTTTTAAGGTGGAGTGCTGGGGCCACTATTCATAGTTCGGCCGAACCATAAATAGTGTCCGCCCAGTGTCCACTTGATCCTGGAGTGAAGGATTTGATGATTGTGACATCACCTTGCCATTTAGTCATAGTTAGATTTGCATTATATCTTCATCTTGGGCTTCTAAACTCTAAAATCACCTGTTTTCGGTACCTGTAAACAAATACTAACATGTACATGTGGAACCAAGTTATTTGTACCTATGTCACTATGTGTTTGCTTGTTTCTTCCCAAAAAGAGTGTTTTGTTGACGGTTATGATGGTGGAAAACATAGTATAAATACCGTCAACACCACACCTGTCAAGGAGGGGCCGGGTGGCGCCTCCCCCTAGGGTTTGCCACCCGCCTTCTGAAGTATCCTTCCACTACCTCCCACGATGCATCTCGGCCCTTGGTTAAGTCGGTTTGATCAAACGACACGTATTCATCCTACCGGGCTATAAATAAAGGGGCAGACCCCCCTGGAGGCATCCCTATTCCTGAGCTTCAATTCAATATCTCCAGTTAGGGTTAGATGTAGCAATTAGGAGAGACTAGTTCTTCTAGATCAAGTCTTATTTAGAGAAGTAGAGAGATAGAGTAGAGGAGTAGAGTTCTGGAGGAGTTCCGGCCTGTATTCTTAGCTGTATTCTTCTGGATTCAGCTTCCTCGCCCGGAGCTGCGTTCTGAGGTACTTTTGTATTCAACTTCTAATTCAAGTAAGCATTTGTTCTTATTCGTTCTTAAGTTTGCAACTCATGTTGAGTACTTTGATCTTGGTCATTACTTGATTGAAGTAGTATTTCATAGTGTAGGCGTGGTGCCTAGGCTAGGTTTACTTGTGAATGTCCCATGATTGGTCGGATAGTGGTAGTTCGCGTAGGTGACAGCTACGTTGATTCCTCTGTAGTCCACTTCCCGTTGATAGGATCGATAGGTGTATAAGTGTTTGGTAGGAGGGAACTCTGATTTCCACTCTTATTCATTTCACTGTCCAGTTAGGACGATATTATTCAAAGCTTACCGGCTATTGGAACTAGATAATCATTAGCTATTTCCTCTTTCTTGATATTATCTAGCCTAATTGTAGGATTAAGTTCATCGGCTTGATCATTATCACCTACTGTTCCTTCTGGATTTGATATTTAAAACCTCCGGGTGAAGTGCTACATCGGTATTACATCTGTGCACTTGCGGATAATCTGATAATAATAATATTTAGTAGAGTGCAGTTAATTTATACCAACAAGCATTTCTGGCGCCATTGCCGGGGAACGCTTTGCTGATTTTGACTTAGTTTAGATTAATCTTGCATTATACTTTTATCTTTTCTATTTTATCCCTACCTTTTCATCATTTTATGTTCATCCTTACGGATGCTTTAAATTCCACGCCTATCTGTCTTTATGGCATGCGCAAATGCTTTGAGCCACCAAAATCTGTAGAGCCTATCATAACACCTGGCTATGAGCTGCGCCCATGTCCAATTAATATGATTCGGGATAAACCCTTCTCGGGAGAAGGTAACGAAAATCCATACTTACACCTACAAGAATTCGAGCAGACCTGTGCATGCTTGCACATTGCTGGCATGTCTAATAAGACTTTAAGGTGGAAGCTTTTTCCATTCTCAATGATCGGAAGAGCTAAACATTGGTGTAATTGAGCCGTAGGAAGTATGCAAGGGGATTGGGAAACTTTATGCTCTGAATTTTGTTTATATTTCTTTCCTATCCATAGAGTAGTTAACCTTCAAAAAGAGGTTGTTGACACTTCTTAGCGCAACCACCAGAGACAGGGTGTTAGGCTATCTCTGATAACGGCGCCAGAAGTGCCCTGAGGGTATTTCTTATGTCTATTGGATAACTCCGCAAGCGCACAGAATATACCGCTGTAGCACTTCACCCAAGAGTATTTCAAGGTATCGTTATTTATCTTTATCCCAAGGAAAAGCGGTTGCTAGGAATAATTAATAAAAAGAGAGAGATCCTTAAGTCTATAGCAACTTAGTATCAACTAGTGATAGGGGGTAAATCGATATGTAGAGGAAAGGGTAATAACACCAAGACACGACAAGGTATTAGGATAACTAAAGATAACTAGTAGAGTATGGCTAGGTGGGAGGACAACGAGTGAGTATAAGACTCCTATGACACTTACTTTACTCTTGTGAACTATCTTATCAAATGGATGAATTATACTAAGACAGCTACCTTACTTCCGGTGTGTAGGGCATAGGCGAGACAGTAGGGGATATAACCTCTACCCGAAGCGGCTATTCACTTATGGGAGCCTACCTTTTAAGAACTTGCCTAAAACACATGGAGGGATACTAAGGCTAGACAGGGCTGTCACCACCTGCTAGCACGCACAAACAATCCGTGCGACAAGCGGCATTCAAAGGCAAGATCTAGTCTAAGCACCACGCTTACACTAAGCCTTACTACTCTAGTTGCGTACCAACAACTAAAGCACTCTATGACAGGCGATGAACTACACACATGAGCTGGTTACAGGATCACTATCTAATATAACTCAACTATAAGTTAAGACAAAACACAACAATACTATAAAGAATAGTAATGCACTAAGTAGAGACTTAGTAAAGTAAAGTAAAGATAATATATTGATAAAGGTAAAGTCTTACAGAAGGAAAGGTACAAGAGCTATACAAGACTCTCCAGCAGACGACTCCGGAGACTCCGAGCGTAGCTCGACTCAACTCTAACTCCCACACTAGACTAATACTACTACTACTAAAGAGTGGAGCTTCTCTTGTCTCTTGTGGCTCTTGTATATCTTGGGTGTCTTGAAGAGGGTGATGGCAGCCTCTATTTATAGGGGAAAGTTGAGGGGCGCCACGTCAGCGATCCGTGTGCTCCTTGCCTGTCCACCCTTGGATGAACCGCCTCAATACCACCTTAGGATGGACGGCAGTGGTGATTCCAGCACGTGGGATGCATGCGGGAGGTCGGTGGAGTATGGCAGTGGCCTGGGCCCACCATGAGTGGTTCGGCCGATCCACCTATGGCAAGGTGGGCCCACCACTGTGGTCCCCACCTGTCATAGACTGTGGCTGTGTACTTGTTTTGTCTTGATCTTGTCGTTTTCCGTCTTGATCCATGTGCTTTGCTTCTCCACTATTGAATGGAAACACAAGTTGATCTGATAGATGAAATGAGATAGGTGGAGTGTCACAAGGATTGTGCCATGTCATCAGAGCCAGGTGGGCCCCATCCATGGTTCGGCCAAACCATACATGACCGCATCTCAAGCTCCATTCTCTTCCATGTGGTCCCTTGTGTCATTTGTTGAAGTGTCATAACTTGGTTCCCAATTTTGTTGTTCGGCCGAACCACTTAGTTGGGCTCCAAGTGCTCATTTTAGCTCTGTTTGATCTTCCCTGCATTCACAAGCTAAGAGTATAAGTGGAACTTGGTATTGATAAAATATGTTCATGATATGTTTATTCTCCCTTGGATCCGAGGCCTGTTGACGGTATTTGAATGTGGAATTTTATGGTATATCTACCGTCAAAAAGATCCCCCAAGCTAAACCTTTACTCGTCCCGAGCAAATAATTAGACTTAGCTTCGGTGGATCAGGAGTTGCTACAATTTTCATGTTTCCTTAGGACCAAGTGCACAATAGAATACTTCTCTTTTGAATGGAAAAATTGGCTATAAAAATTCACCCATTTTACCTTAGTCCTTTATGGGGCTAATGACCTTTCCTTTGCCTTAGGTGGTTGAGAGACAGAACAGTTTAACTTGAGCACTACTTTTCTCATTCTTTGTAAGTTTCATACTGGAGGTTTTAGCAATGTTTTGCAAAAGAAAACTTAATGTTCCTCATATGGTTCTCTCATGTCGCTCAAATGGTGTATGATTCCTTACCAAGGCACAAAGTAAATGTTACCTTTTCTTCATCATCCTACTTCTAAAAAGTGGCTTATGTGGAGCTTAAGGTAGGAATGAAAGAGTATAGCATACTTACTTTGCATATGTTGTAGAGTCAAAGCTTGGATCCAAATAGAGAAGTGTCATGCCCTTAGATCAAGATGTGCAAGTGTGTGGAAAATATAAACTATAATGCTCCTCTATTTGAAATTGTATCTCTCTCTAAATTTTTGGAGACATGCCTATCATTTTTCCTTTCTTTATTCATGAGCCTATACTTGCTCATCATATTTTTCTTTTCTTTTCTATGGACTTTCTTGTGTCCATCTTTCTTTTTTTCTTTTCTTTTCATTTTGCATAGCCTTTTTGTCTCTTCTACCAAAATAATTAAGAGAGATTTTCTATGACTTTAACACATGGAGCATTTATTTGGTGGAAATGAAAGGCATGTGGTTGCGTACATCCAGTGTAGAAGCAACATATATATGGTGTGTACGTGATCTTGATCTTGGGAGCATGATAAGTCTCTTAATAAGGGTCAACAAGACTTGACAACACTCAATACAAAGCAAATAGCTTATGTGGAAGGTTTTAAACATGTGTAGCATATATGGATGTGGTAGGAATTTATCACCATTGAGGAATAATTAGGTTTTGATTGATTAAGAAATAAATCTCCAGTAATCATGCATGCTTAGAACAATATTATAGCAGCTCTTGTTTCACTATATCATATCTCACAACAACTTAGACTTAGTTCTAGCACTTACCATCCATAAAGTTTTCAGGTTCATGATGATTAAATGAGCCAAGTGATCCATACTCAAAGAAATACTAAGTTGTAAACTAGCCATTAAAGAAACATTAACAGAGCAACCATTCATCATTTCCATGAGGAAGATAAACATTCATGAGACATATGGGAATAAGGGAAATATTTTTGGTATTTTTATCTTATGCATTTTTTTAAATGCAATAAATTAAAATAATGTAAATAGCTAGGATAGAATACTTACCTTGGTGGGGGAGAGGATCTCCCCCAAGCTTGTCCTTTTGCTCATTGTGGTGGCAGGTAGTATTGGAACCATCCCGCCCAGCGTTGTGCTTCTTCATCTTGGATAGCTTGCAATAGTTGGGCATTTTGTTGTGCTATACTCAAAGTTGCATCTTGCTCAACTTGCATTGCACCCATGTCGTTGATGAGTTGGTCCATTTCCGATCCTTGGCTTCGATGACCCCTCGCCCGTGCGGACGGACAGGGAGTGCGCACTCTTGGAGTGTGCTGTTGAGGCCGTTCCGTGGACCCTGAAATATCCATGGAACTTGCCTCATCACCTTCTTCTTCGCATCTCCCTGCAGCTCGTGATGTGCCGCCTTGCTCAAATTGAGCGGCTTGTGACATGCTCCTTGTCACCCGTATTGATCCTGCAATATTTTGGCTTCTTGCCTCTCGGTCCCAATTTATGGTTAGTGTGCGCAGCGCATACAATCGACGCCTCTCACATGGGAGAGAGATTTCGACTATATGGCTGGGATAAATCATTTTTAGATCACCATTTTCATCTCTTTTTAGGACTTGAGCACTTATGAAGAAATCTTCGGTTACAATATCTCTAGGAGAAGCAATATATTCAAAGTAATGTTTTCCATCTAGCAAGTCCATTGTTTCCGCAATGCGCGTGATAAAAGAAGTAAAGAATATGGGCTCGCTTCTATGGAAAATACCAAGCCAGAAGCGGACTAACATTTTAGCAGGTGAAACTTTTATTTTCTTAGTCATGGCATAGAGCAGTCTTAATTCATCATTAACAAGAATTTGCACATTAGAGCCAGGAAGAAAAGTTATGGCCATCCAATCACGGATCAAGCGCAAAGTAGGATTATGGATTTCATCAGTTTTAGGCTCAGAGCAATCATTGGATCTAGTTATAGCTTTCCAGAATTCAGCTTTATCAAATTTCCATGTGGCATTTACTAGATCTACATGACAATTGTTATCAAAATAAAGTGCCATACTAAAAACTCCCTAAGTTAAATTATACTCTTGGTTGAACATGCGAAAGTAGACATTATTATCAGTGGCTTGTAAAGAGCATAGAAATTCAATGGTGAGTTTTTTGATTCCAAGTTCTTGCACTTCCCAAAAGCTTCCCCACCCAATTGTATTGAAAACAGTGTTAAATTCTCCGGTCATACCTGTGTTGTTCAAAAGGATGGAGTCGATGATGCCGGTATGTTCATAACCACGGTGTCGGATGGAGAGGTACCTTTGGTACTCTTCTTGATTCAACATGAGGCCGCTCTCGGGTGGAACGTCCTCTCGGAGGGCACTCCAAAGCTTTGTCTTGGTGGGGCTTCTCTTTCCTCATCTTCATCATGGTGGGGTCGTCGGGAGGAACTCCCTATGACACTCTTGGCCTTCTTGAGTGCGGAGGAGAACTTCTTCATACTGCGACAATGAGATCACACAAGAACACACTACAATAACAGGGATTAGCATTAGCGTTAGCGTTAGCTATCCCACTGTTAGTAGTCCTTGCGAGGTATGGTTACCGTCCACAAACAAGATATTGAGAGCAAACATGAGAGTAAGACAAGCTTCTACTACTACAATATTTTTGGGTTTTTTGTTTGAGTGGCTAACTACAACTAAACTTGAGAAAGAACTTGCTCAAATGGAGAGAAGAAGGGAGACTGTGTGCTCGAGATGATTCAGCTGGTTTGGGTGTGGAATTGAGCACACAATGCAAGGGTATTTATAGCGGGAGAAGGGCTGGTGGCCAGGCCATAAAGGCCAGTTCGGCCGACCCCCTGGCCTACTCAGCTCTGCTTTCACCTTTGGACAGGGAATCTATTTGAATTCAAATTCAACTTTGCTGTCAGCTCTCTATTGATGGGTCGGCCGAACTAATTATGACATGATTAGAGTTTCTTTTGTCTTTGGACAGGGAATCTATTTGAATTCAAACACAACTCTGCAGACAAGACCTTAATTATGGGTCGGCCGAACCCCCTATGACAGGTTCAGTGTTGCTTTTACCTTTGGACAGGGAATCTATTTGAATTCAAACACCACTTTCTTGAGGGGCACCAAAGCATGGTTCGGCTGAACCAGGCCTTGTCCCCTTTTCAGCTTTAAACAGTGTGTTTCACTTTATACAGCAAAGCAGAGACTAGTGGTGGACCAAAAGCTTTAAAAATTTTCAGAGATTCCCTTGCCTAGTGTTTTGTGAAGGTAAAAGGTGTATGACAAAAGTGGGGACATGTTTAAAGTCGTTCCCATGGACCATGAGAACACTAATGCATGCCAAAGTGTCCACTTTTCAGAATTGGATGGTAGTGGATGTTGGATTCTCCTTGGAGCAAGTGAAAGTGGTCATGACCAAAGGTGGTCGACCAAATTCAAAAGGAGATGGTGTTCAAAATTCAGGAGGTGAATCACTACACCAGGCCAACATCACCAGAGGTGGGTGGGCCCCATGGTGGGGTCGGCTGACCCCACCTAGGTGGTCCCACCACCTCAGGTGTGAGTACTACTGTTTATTCTCAAGTTTTATTCATTTAAATATTTTATTTTGTCGAAATAAATTATTGCAAAATTTAAATATAAAATGCAATGAAGAAAATGAAAAAATTGAAATGCAGGAATTAAATATGAGATAAATACTGATTTACCTTACTAGCAAGGGCTCCTTGTTTTAGGTCCGTAGAGTAGGACCTCTCCGTTTCGGGTTCATTCTTCGGGTGCTTTGATCGGTCTGGGAGATGGAGACCGTGATGAACGCACCTCTTTCTTCCGCCATTCCTTATTGGTTGATGCTTGTGATTCGGCGGAGTCAGCCTTGTTTACCACCCCATTCTTACTTACCAGTTCGGCCTTTCTGGCCTTTGGTGGTTGATTCTTTCGGCGGGGTGCATATTGTGGCTTGTTTCTCCACAGGTTCTTCCATGCCTGTTGCATTGATTTATAACCATTGAAAGGATATTTAATTCTCTTACCTAGGAGTTGGAAGTGAACTTAACCAGATCCCACGTAGATGATGGCATTCACAGTGTTGAGGAACGGCCTTCCTAGGATGACGGGGACTTCGTCATCGGCCCCTATGTCAAGAATGATGAAGTCAGTGGGGATGTATTCGGCTTGAACTTTGACAAGGATGTCTCTTGCCAATCCCTCGGGGAACCGGATTGATTGATCGGCCATCTACAATTTGACAAAAGTGGGGTATAAAGGTCCCCCTAGCAAGTTCTCATACATTACCTTGGACATGATGTTCACTCCAGATCCAAGGTCACAGAAGGCGTTGTTGAAGGTGTGCGGCCCAATTTCGTAGGTGATGGTAGGATGGCCGGGGTCACTCTTCTTGGCCATGAATGGCGGATCAAGGAGACAACCCGGGTTTTGCCTAACCGGAGGCTTACCAAACCTCGTGGAAATTAACTTAACACCCTCAATTGGTTCCTCAGGTTTCCCTAGGATCTTACCTTGTTCAAAGGATGGGACAGCTGCTGCTATTTGAGCTAATTGGGTTTCTAGCATTTTATTAAAGCTCAATTGATTTTTCATAGCAGTGTTAAAGCTATCCATTTTCTCACTAAGATTTTCAAGAATCTTATCATTAGCCATTATTTTCTTGTTTATACTATCATTGATTTTAGATTGGCCTAAGACAAGATCTTTAAGAGAATGTTGGTTACCGTAAGAATTATTAAAATTATTGCAATAACCGGCGCGAGTTCCATCCTCCTTGTTGTTGGGGTCGATACCCATTATTGTTGTTGTTGTTGTTGATGAAGCTCAGTTCCTCCTTCGTCTCGGGACAATTGTTGCCCGAGTGATCTTCTCCACCACATACCTCGCACCATGGGTCCGCTTCGATTGCTCGTGCGGTGGCAGTGGTTCGAATGGCCTCTTGTTCCTTTTTGGAACCTTCCTCAATCTTTTTCATCAAGAGGTCCATTTTTGCTGAGAGTATGTCCACCTCATGAATGGTGTGCATACCCCTTTTCTTGGGCTGGAGACGCTGCTCATTCCATCCTTGGTTGATAACCGTCTTTTCGATGAGGTCTTTGGCATCCATTGACATTGTGTTGCAAGAATGCTCCTCCTAGCGGCAGCATCAAGGTGACTACGGGCTAATCCAGTCAGCCCATGGTAGAAACCTTGGATTAGGAACCATTCTTCGATTCTATGATGAGGACAAGCACGAATGTACTCCTGGAGACGTTCCCATGCTTCGGGAATCCTCTCGTCAGCTTGCTGTTGGAAGCTTGAGATCTTTCCACGAAGAGTGCTGGTTTTGCCCATTGGGAAGAATTTCTTGAGAAATGCATTAGTGCACTTCTCCCAGGTGGTAGCTTCATTCTTATTGGCATAAAATCATTGCTTCACCTTCCCAAGCAGTGAGAATAGGAACAGGCGAAGACGGATGGCATGAGCCGAGACATTCTTGATAGTGAAGGTACCACACACCTCCAGGCAGTGCTGGAGATGGGCATTGGCGTCTTCATGCGGCTTCCCACAGATTGGATTGGCTTGCACCATGTCGATCAGAGCTGGCTTGAGCTCAAAGGTAGCATCCCCCAAGTTGAGCTGCGGACCGGTGGCAATGTTGTCAGCCGACGGTGCAGAGAACTCAGAGATGGTCTTTTGGGCCATATCTTCCTCGTTTGATAGTGCGGAGCCTCTTTCCTTGAACGGATTCAGGTTTGAGATGAACCTTTGAGGTGGAACTTGATGGCGTCTAGTTCTCCTCAACAATTGCTCAGGGTCTTTAATGAAATTTGACGGCAATTGGAAACCGTTCATACACTGTCTAGCCTCACGATAACGAGAAACACAGACAGGGGTAAGCCCCAAACACTAATCGATAACTAAATCGATAGTAGACTCCGGATTCAATTTTTTTATTAATATTCCTAGACTGATGCTTTCCCCGGCAACGGCGCCAGAAATGCTTGTTGACACTTCTTAGCGCAACCACCAGAGACAGGGTGTTAGGTGATCTCTGATAACGGCGCCAGAAGTGCCCTGAGGGTATTTCTTATGTCTATTGGCTAACTCCGCAAGCGCACAGAATATACCGCTGTAGCACTTCACCCGGGAGTATTCCAAGGTATCATTACTTATTTTTATCCCAAGCGATAGCGGTTGTTAGGAATAATTAATAAAAAGAGTGAGATCCTTAAGTCTATAGCAACTTAGTATCAACTAGTGATAGGGGGTAAATCGATATGTAGAGGAAAGGGTAATGACGCCAAGACACGACAAGGTTTTAGGATAACTAAAGATAACTAGTAGAGCATAGCTAGGTGGAAGAACAACGAATGAGTATAAGACTCCTATGACACTTACTTTACTCTTGTGAACTATCTTATCAAATGGATGAATTATACTTAAGACAGCTACCTTACTTCCGGTGTGTAGGGGATAGGCGAGACAGTAGGGGATATAACCTCTACCCGAAGCGGCTATTCTCTTATGGGAGCCTACCTTTTAAGAACTTGCCTAAAACACATGGAGGGATACTAAGGCTAGACAGGGCTGTCACCACCTGCTAGCACCCACAAACAATCCGTGCGACAAGCGGCATTCAAAGGCAAGATCTAGTCTAAGCACCACGCTTACACTAAGCCTTACTACTCTAGTTGCGTACCAACAACTAAAGCACCCTATGACAGGTGATGAACTACACACGTGAGCTGGTTACAGGATCACTATCTAATATAACTCAACTATAAGTTAAGACAAAACACAACAATACTATAAAGAATAGTAATGCACTAAGTAGAGACTTAGTAAAGTAAAGTAAAGATAATATATTGATAAAGGTAAAGTCTTACAGAAGGAAAGGTACAAGAGCTATACAAGACTCTCCAGCAGACGACTCCGGAGACTCCGAGCGTAGCTCGACTCAACTCTAACTCCCACACTAGACTAATACTACTACTACTAAAGAGTGGAGCTTCTCTTGTCTCTTGTGGCTCTTGTATATCTTGGGTGTCTTGAAGAGGGTGATGGCAGCCTCTATTTATAGGGGAAAGTTGAGGGGCGCCACGTCAGCGATCCGTGTGCTCCTTGCCTCTCCACCCTTGGATGAACCGCCTCAATACCACCTTAGGATGGACGGCAGTGGTGATTCCAGCACGTGGGATGCATGCGGGAGGTCGGTGGAGTATGGCAGTGGCCTGGGCCCACCATGGGTGGTTCGGCCGATCCACCTATGGCAAGGTGGGCCCACCACTGTGGTCCCCACCTGTCATAGACTGTGGCTGTGTACTTGTTTTATCTTGATCTTGTCGTTTCACGCCTTGATCCATGTGCTTTGCTTCTCCACCGTTGAATGAAAACACAAGTTGATCTGATGGATGAAGTGAGCTAGGTGGAGTGTCACGAGGATCGTGCCATGTCATCAGAGCCAGGTGGGCCCCATCCATGGTTCGGCCGAACCATGCATGACCCCATCTCAAGCTCCATTGTCTTCCATGTGGTCCCTTGTGTCATTTGTTGAAGTGTCATAACTTGGTTCCCAATTTTGTGGTTCGGCCGAACCACTTAGTTGGGCTCCAAGTGCTCATTTCAGCTCTGTTTGATCTTCCCTGCATTCACAAGCTAAGAGCACAAGTGGAACTTGTTATTGATAAAATATGTTCATGATATGTTTATTCTCCCTTGGATCCGAGGCTCGTTGACGGTATTTGAATATGGAATTTTATGGTATATCTACCGTCAACAAAGGTTCTAATTTTTAGGCAACTAGAACACGAATCTCTTAGTACATCATGGGATTGTTTTAATGAACTTGTTACATCTGGCCCTGACCTTGGTTTTTCGGACCCCGTACTTATTCAACATTTTTATTTGGGTCTTACTGTTGACAGTCGTTATGTACCAATTTTATACCGTCAACTAATGCCAAAGGAAGATCAATAATAGAAGCATAGGGGGTTATTACTGACGAATTCCACGAGTTTTGGTGAATTGTGTATTTTCCAGGGATTATTCCAGAAAGGCTTAAAAGATGGATTAAAGAGCATAATTACCACAAAACTTGATCAGGACGGAAACATACTTCACCAGCAAGTTAGAAGGATCCAGAACACACCCAAAGCACCGGGGCCCGAGACCCACCAGGGTGGGGCCGGCCGGCGCCAAGGTGGGGCCGGCCGGTGCCAAGGTGGGGCCGGCCGGCGCCCCACTACTAGGGTTTCGGCCCACCTTCTGGAGTCTTCTTCCACCGCCTCTCTGGAGTCATCTGGGCCCTTTGTTCAAGTCGGTTTGATCCACGGCGCACGTTCATCCCACTGGGCTATAAATAAAGGGGCAGACCCCCTCCTAGAGCACCCACCAATTCATTCCTCCTGCTTCATTCGTCAAGAGTAGACAGAAGTTAGGGTTTCCAGAGATTAGAAATAGGGCTCTAGTTCTTCAAGTTCATAGTTTAGGCGTCTAGCAAGGTTCAAGTAGAGTTGGGCGCTACGCTCAGGATTCCAGATCCATTCATCTGGAGATCGGTAATATTATCTTGTATCTTATTATGACTTTGCTTTATTTTAATATATTGCTACTTATTCAGTTCTTAGTTTATTCTAGTTGCATATTCGATATAGTTGTGATTGGTGATGATTATTGTCGTATGATCGTAATGTGCCTAATTCAGTACTCGAGTGAGTTAGGTGGTATGCATTATGTAGACGTGGTGTCTAGATATATTGTGTACCTACGGTGGCACCCTGACATGCCGGGTCGTATGGTAGTCCGCGTAGGTGACAGCTGCGTTGGTTCCTCTGTAGTCCACCCCCCGTACGTAGGACCAGCAGAGCGCGGTCGCGAAGGAGGTGACCCTTGTGTCTTAATATCCTCATTAGATGATGCTCTTTATGATGTTTTCTGAGTTGATTATGCTATAGATGAAGATGTGTAATGTGACGTAGGTTGTAGACTTTGTATTTAGTAATTACATAGGTTTTCTTTACTTTAGCCGAATCTTGAGATTGTCTTTTCTACATTAGTGAGTCTCTATATTCTATCTCTAGAATACCATTTACCTCATTTACTCAGCTATCATTTACCATTTATCATTGACTTATTCATCACTAAAACACTAGAGTTATGGGTTATCATAGGTCTGCACATTTATCTTTCCAATCATTATAGTAGATTATCCTAATGAGTAGAATGCCACCTTTATCTTTTTGGCATAAAACAAATCAACGATACTCGGAATACTTACCGAGTGAAGTGCTACAATAAGAGAATTATCTATGCGCTTGCGGATATATTCTATAGTATTATTTTTAGGAGGCAAGTGAAGATTATTTTACCTTTGGTTTTTGGCATCATGTTAGGGATGACAACTTAACGTGAAGTGATGTTAAAAATACCAACAAGCATTTCTGGCGCCGTTGCCGGGGATGGCAATCGTATTCGTTAGGATAATTTATTGAGATTGTTGATTTTATTTGCCAGGATATTTATTCTAGAATTTCATATAGGAGAGTTCTTCATAGATAATATTATTGGAAAAACATAAAAATAACTATAAACATAAATACTTAGAGATAACCATAACCTTTTGCTTTAGCAGACTTACCCGTGTTTTGTTTATATTTAAATATCTTATATAGAGTAAGTGCAGGATTGGTTGTGTACTTTAACTCTTATCAATCAGGAACAACCATAGGAAGAAGGATCTTACATTATTTTGTAAAGCTATGGCTGAGAAAACTCTATGTGAATTCTCTGCCCCAAGCACAGAGAATATTCGCGTTGGGCCAACTTTCAACATTGGAAATCAAGATTATGAGATAAAGCCAAGCCTCATCAAAATGGTGCAAGCTATCACATTTACTGGAAAGAAAGATGAAGATGCAAGTGTCTATCTGCAGAATTTTCTGGAGATTGGCAACACCATCAACATCAAAGGCATTCCTCAAGATGTCGTGCTACTTCGTTTATTTCCGTTCTCATTGGAGGGAAAGGCGAAGCAGTGGTTTTATCAAAATAAAGATCGAGTCAAGACATGGGTAGAATGTTCAAAAGCTTTCCTAAAAAAGTTTTTCCTAGTAAGTAAAACCAATGCTCTACGAGGAAAAATTTCAGAATTTTTTCAGCAGAAAGGTGAATCTATTTCAGAAGCCTGGGAACGTTTTCAAGATTACATATCAGATTGTCCCCATCATGGAATGGAAAAGTGGTTGCTCATGCAAACATTTTATCATGGACTAACTCAAAGGTCACGTGAGCAGTTAGATGCCACTGCTGAAAGATCATTTATGTCACTCACCCCTGAAAGAGCTGAAGATATTATGGTAAAGATAGCAGAAAATCAGAATTGGATAAACAACACTCAGACATGCCATAAGAGTGAAGAAATTTAAGAGGAAGTAAGTGCACTATCAACCAAGATAGATGTATTGTTGAACTGGTTAGAGCAAAGAGCCAATCATAAAAGAGATCGTCAAGCTATTCAAGATGCATTCAATTCCCAGAATCAGTATGAAGGATCTTTATAAATTGAGTTTGTAAATCCCCCAGAAGATATTAGTACAGTCATCAAGTCTACTTCTCAGAAACAAGGATGGAATCAACCTCGATCAACCAGTCAAGGTAAGTACCAAGGCAATTCTAATTTTTCAAATCATAGACAACCACCCTTGAGAGAATTAATATTAGAACAAGCTAGAATTAATGAAAGTATTTATAAGAAGCTTACTTTTAATGATAAAGTTTTAGAAGGAATTAATTCTAAGTTGGATAATTTCTCTTCTGCTATTAAAGATCAAATATTATTTAATAAGAAGATAGAATTACAAATTGCACAATTATCTTCTACTTTATTTACCACTAACCATGAGCAAATAAAAGGAATATCTACTAGAGGAGGTAAGTCTACACGTGATCTACCTTACCTAAAAGGGGCACGTAGACCATCACATTTAGTGCAGGTAGAAGAAGAAATTGAGAAGGACAACAGAGAAGAAAAAGTTATACCACCTTCACTAACAGTTGAACTACAAGATCAAGAATTAACTCAAGATTTTCATGACACAACCCTCCTATCGTTTCCACGCGGAAGAAGAAGAGCTAAAGTAGATGATTAATTTGGTAAGTTTGTAGAGCCAATTCAGAAGTTATATGTCAATATCCCGTTGTTAGATGCCATGCAGGTACCTACATACGCGAAGTATCTTCGAACTATCCTCAACAACAAGGGACCATTACCTTCTACTGAAGTTATCAAGCTAACAGAGGAGTGTAGTGAGGCAATTCTGAGTTCTTCTCCTACTAAGAAGAAGGATCCAGGGTGTCCCACTATTGATTGTTCAATAGGAGACCAGATGTTCGAGAATGCTTTATGTGATCTTGGAGCAAGTGTCAGCGTCATGCCCAAAACCGTCTTCGACTGTCACACCCATATTTTAAGAACAAAATAGGATGCTCAAATAACTCATATGTGCCTCAGGAATAGTCACACATATAAGCCAACAAATTATAAATAGTACCATCACAGGGTTTACAATACGAATAGACATTTATTATATAGTTTCAAACAAATATAGATCAAATCGATAAATAATAACTAATGTCGAAACGCTCGCGGAAGCTCCAACACAGGGACACGTCGACTGGGAGACACCAAGCCTAATACTCATTGCGGTAATCTTCACTCCAATCTTCATCTGTGGTGGTGAATTGAAAGGGTGAGCACATTTCGTACTCAGCAAGTACAACACGGGTTCATGAGGCACAAATAGGCTAGACACTGTTTAACTGTGTTGAGCTTTAATATTTATATTCATTTTATAGTAATTGAGTAGCATCAAGATATTCCAATCCCATAATTAATCCAATGATTAATTGTAATAAGGTTAATAAATAGTAAAGATATTAACAGTAATAATAAACATATCATAAATTTAACAGTAACCATCTAGCTGTAAAAGTTTCAAGTCCGCTCGTGATCGTGAGCACGGCTATCATGATAGATTATTAAACTCAGCGCAGAGGTATACACTTTACCTGTGAGTCATGATTTTCTAATGCATGAGTTCATGACGTCCACACACTAGCTAACCATATAAAGCTATTTAAAAGTTCATCTAACAGGTTAGGGCCGCAAGGTTTCAATGGCAGCCAGGTGTAGAATCCTCCCTTTTCAATATGGCACATTCCTTCACGGCTATACTCATAAGACTAGAAGCTGCACTACACCTAAGGTGGCAAACCCCTTTCGCGCCCTTTCGGGTAACCACTAACAAGCTAGAAAAGGTCTTTTAAACAACTAGAGCCAGAGCCATATAGCCCTCACTGTTATACGTATATCCCGGATTAAACATTTACAGAAATTCTATGGAGAGAAACTAGAGGCAAAACATCCAACCCAAGGCTCTAGCCCCCTTTGAGCAGTAATAAAATCATATTAAATGTTCATTGCATAATCTATTAATCATATCACAAGATCATTGGCATTAAATAAGCACTAGCAAAATTTACCCAATGCATAACCCAAAAGGTGATCAAGGAATCAAGATAGCAAATCTATGTTATAATCTTTAGGGTTGCTAAGGTGGACACATGCATATATGAATTGTAATTTTCGTGAATAGGACATCAAGGATAGTCCATGTTATACTTGCTTGATCAGAGTATCCCTGCTGGTCCTGCTCGTAAAAATATTCTTGATCGTCCACGAACTGCTCACCGTCTATACCCTATCGATCACCACATCAAAACACAACATCCAGCAGACATACACGAAGCAAACACGGATAATAATTAAAACAGTACACCAACAGTATAAAAGAGTTTGGAAAAGTTATAAAATTATTCTACTCGTTCTCACGATCACATCGATATAAAGATCACGAAAAACAGATTTAAAATGTAGAAGTTTTGATTTTTTAAAAATTTACTATAGAAAAATAACTCAAATTTTAAAAAGTGATAAAATTAGTGAACAGTAGTGTAAACATGTAGAGTTCACTTAAAACAGAAAAACGACGTGGAAAGATACGATCGATCGCACACCTGTAATTAACTCATCTTGCACCTTGGTCATCTGGTCTGCTGCACGGACAGGAAACACCATCGCGTCGCTGCTGTTCGTTTGCTGCCTCTGGTGCTGGTACGTTGCAACTCTGCTTTGCGCTGCTTGCTACGTACAAGGAGGGGAACTCGGCCGAGCAGCTTGCACGGTGGCCAGCAGCACACGCCTGGCCTGGAGGGAGGGGCGTCGGCTTCCTTATGCAGATCGTAGAGGACTGCGGCCAAAAGGAACTTGCTGCACCCGATGGGAAGGAGAGAGGCTTTCGTCCTCGGAAAGCATCTAGGCAGCTGATCGAGCCGGCAGCGGAATAACACAGCCGCACGCGGTCCGGTCGACTTGGGCGGCGGCGGAAATCTGCACGGCGGCGGCGCTCCAGCTATGGACGAGGCGAAAGTCTCTCTGGCGGCGGCTCGAATAGATTAGATGGAAAAAGAAAAGAACGGGTGACCTCAAGGCATTTTATAGGATGAAGATGGGCACAGGGAAGGAAACCCGGAGCTATGGTGACCGACTCGGTCGATGTTGCGGCAGCTCGTGCCCGTCTCAAACTCGATCGCAGAGCAGAGAGGGAGGATGACGCGCGGGCCCTGGCTAGCAGACAGGCAGAGAGAGAGAGGGAAGAGGGTAGCACGCACTGGCCTGCTGCTGGGCTCAACCTGCAGAGGGAAAAAACGCCAGAGGGCCTGCTCGGCCATGAACAGAGAAAGGAGCTCGGAAGGTTGGGGCCAATGGCAGCAGAGAGAGATAGGAAAGGAGGGCGCTGGCGGTCACGTTGCGGCCTTGGCCCAAGCAGCAAGAAAAAAAATAGCAGGCTCTCTCGGCCAAACAAATGAGCAAAGGAGATTTTTCCTTTAAAAAAAATTATACAAATACATATGTTCTCAAATTTTTAAATTTGAAAAGCTCAATATATATTTGGAAATAACTAGCAAGCAGCGCAAAAACCCAGACAACCAAAATAATGTGCAGCAGCATGGATGCATCAAAACATGTTTATAATTTAATTTAACAAAATTTTTAATTTCCTATGTTTTATGAGCACACGAATACAAAATTAAACCAATTTCGCTCTATTTCAAAATTAGCAAAATTTGAGGTGTTACATCAACTATTCTACGCTCACACCAACCACGATGTGTTTATAATTATCTGACCAAACGGTTCGCTATCCCGCAGGAATCGCAGAAAATATTCCGGTAAAAATCCGCAATTTTTTCATTCCTGTATATCTTGTAGTACTTGATATGCAGGAAGAGAGGAAGATACCCCTCAACCTCGGGCGACCATTCATAAACACTGCAAATGCAACCATCAACGTCGGAGCTGGAGAGATCACATTCACCATCAATGGTCAAGAAGAGCGATTCGCATTCAAACCAAAACTGAAGCAATGCCAAACATTGAAGTGTCATGAAGAACAAGATGCAACAATATCTTTGACACCAGAGATGAATCATGAAGAATAATTCAACTGGAGAAGTCCGGATCGGTGGACTCAAAAACCCCGAACCATCGCCGGGAGGTAACTCGGTAGTTATTGGTAATTTAATTCTTGCATTTAAATTTGCATATTTACTTTCTTATAAATTGTATTATTAAAAAGAACTAAAAATAAGCATAGCATGATTAAAGTTTAAGCCCCATGTGATTATTACTAACGGAGTGTTAATCCCCCGTCAGTGAAATTTGCTATGGTGCCAGAAAATTATAAAAAGACCATCACTAGAATTCTAATTTTTCATAGATTCATAAAAGTAATTTAGTTTTTAATTCTTGTGTCATTATACAGTATAAATACGGGAAACATTTAGGACCCACCATCATCACATCAAGTCACATCATGCAGTATCATCAACCACCACCTTTCACTACCATCCAAACTTCATTATTCACACATGCACTACACACCATCCATCCATTCAGCCAATTCACCAGAGAAACACATGCATTTGGAAGTAGATGAAGGTAGTGTCGACACTAGCTAAAGGACAGAGCCAAAGGTGACTAGGTGGGGCCGGCCGGCCCCAAGGCCACGCCGGCCGGCGCCCGTCCCCCTTTTTCTCTGTCTCTCCTCTCTCTCACTCATTCACACACTCACACACACTCCAGAGAGCAGGTAGCCAAGTTCCTTTGCTGCTCGTAATCACCAACTCTCATAATCCTATCATTTGAATCAAGTTTAAGCAAAAAAAAAAGGGTAGAGAAGAAGATTAGCAAGAAGACCTAGAAAGGAGATCACCATTTTAATCCCTTCTCTCCTCTTGTTCTTGTTTGTTCTTATTTTGTTCTTGTGTTCTTGTTCGTTCTTGCCGTGTTCTTCGTGTTTTGCATTTTATAAGGCAAGATGAGCAATAGAAAGAAAGGTGCCATTCGATCCCTTGGAAAAGCCCTCTCACGCCGCATAACAAGAAGCCAATCGTCATCACAAGTGCCATCGTTCGTCGGCTCCGACATGAATATCGATCCTCCATTATCCTTCACGTATGACAACCCGTCATCCTCTTCCCAACCGGAAGAGAGATATGAACTCACAAGTATCACTCAAATTTCATTATCATGTAGACCCCAGAGAGAAATCTTAAATGTGGTTAAAAACAAGGAATTCACACACACTCCAATTTTTGATGCCACATTGCTCCATGAAACCAGAATGGATTCCGAGTTTGAGCTTATTTTTAGAAATGTTGGATGGGAAAATGCATGGCAAATTAATGAGCAGGGTAGCAAGTTACTCACTATAGAATTTATTAGTACCCTAGACTTTGATGATGATGAGGTTAATTTTAGAATGTTTAATAAACCTTTCACTCTCTCATGAAAAACACTTAGTTTAGCATTGGGATTTAATAATCATTGTGCGATCAATATTTCTGAACCTCTGCAAGACTTTGATAAAGATGATTTTTGGAAGAGTATCACTGCAAAGAAACCTAAAAGAAAATAAAAATATACTAATAAAGAAGTTCATCATCCCACACTAAGATTCATGCTTAAATGGCTAGCTTTTACATTCTTTCCTAGAGAGGAGTTAAATACTATTAAACAGGATGAGCTACATTTGTTATATATCATGATTAAAAAGAGGAAAGCGTCACCTGTAAAAATGATGTTGAATTATTGGAGAACTGTCCCTTCCTTAAGAAAGTGCAGTATTTCTTTTACTTCCTGGATTACCCGTTTAGCTGCAGGGCTAGGTTTATTATCGAATGCTTCACTTGTTTATATTTCTGATGCCCACAGAATTATTGGTTATGATTTTTTCTTTCGTGCTCACATGCTCAAACGCCGAAATAATAAAATAGTTATGATTTATAAAAATTATGTCAATGAGTACGAACTGCCAGACAGTGAGTTAAGAATTTATTCTGTCCAGAGTTTTGTTTTTCCAGCTGTTAGAGCTAATATTGGCAGGTGTCCGTCCGCGCGCATCAGCAGGGCGCTGAGAGCTAACTTCACTGGAGCCGACCCAGCACCATCTAAGCCAGCTTATTCCCACTATGTCAATTTTGGTGAACAGGTATCGACGCAGGAGCCACGCCAACAATGGACTGCACATAGAGGATGGAAGGAACAGACCACATTCTAGCAAGGAGGATCTTCATCGGCAGCAGCAACAGCAGGTTGGGGAGCAACTGATTTCCAGAGAGGATGAGCATCTTTTTCTACATACGGGAACACGGACTTCACCACCGGTGGACCGTATCCATTTCATGTACCACCAGAAGATGATTACTATCGCCCGCCTGAGCAGCACTTTTCTAGTACCGCTGATGATTTTCCAGCTTTATCTATGCGTCTCACTAACATTGAACAGGGGCATAATCGACACGCTGCAGCAGCACGAGCAGTGGCAGCAGCAGGTCGACGATAGGTTCTACCAGTAGGAACAATGGCAGCACAGCACGGACCAACGACTGGATCAGATATATCGGGACAGCAGCAGACACAGAGCGGATTAAAATATTTGATACACCAGATGGGATACCCGCCGCCATCTCCACCACATTACTGCGCAACATCCAGCTTGGGGGAGATCCCCGCTAGGTGAGCACCTCTCAACTTTATTTATGCTTTTTATTTCAGTGTTTAATTCGGTCTTTAATTCTGTCAATTTCAATATGGCTAAAAACAACAAGAAAACAAATAAAAATTTATTTACCGCTTTATTTAGTTATTGCATTAAATTTCTGCTCTCTTAAAAATAAAAATCTAAAAAAATAATAATAATAGGTTGTATAATTAAGTTTGCTTTAAATTCCGCATTCAGTTTGTCTTTAGAATAATTAGAACTTGAAGCTACAGAAAAAATCAAAAAGATATTTAAACTATTTAAATATAATTTCCTGCAACTGCCTATTATTTAAATTTAAATTCTCCTACGAATTGCATGAAGTTTATTTACCATGAAAATTTATTCTGAAACTTGATATCAGTGGGTAGCATAAACTTTTCTAAATAATTGACGGATATGATATAAGAAGGTTTGAGTTGCTATTTATTTCATCCTAAGTGACACCTAAGCTCCAGACATTTCAAAAATCAAAATCAAAATAAATATAATAATAATTTGTTCTGCTAATATGATTAAGTAGACTATTCTGTTATGCATTCATGATTGAATTCACATGCACAAAAAAGTTTTCACTCTATGCACAAGTCTCTCTCTTAGAAGTCTAATAGAGAGTGTGGGTTATAAAAATTAAAAGATGCCATACCAAAGAAGTATGAGCCTAAAAGACGCCATATCAAAAAGGTATGTGCCAAAAAAAAGAAAGTAAAACAATGGGTGCAAAGACACCCGCCTGAGAGAAAAAATGGGTACAAAAAGTATCCGCTGGGAGATAACCCACACTCTTCAGAAGACAGAAAAGAGAGGATAATGCATAGGAGTTCAAAAATAAAATTTAATCACATTCACACATTCAATCATGATGTATAGCTTAGTAGTCCTCTGCAAACTTATTAGTAGACTCTCATTATTTCCTAAATAAAAATTATATACTTATTAAAAAACTGGAGCAATGGTTGAAACAAGGGATGAAAGACCTAGTGCTTGCTTGATTATTCTGTCTCTCAATTACCTAAGACTTAGTTTAAAAGCCCCACGATTGAAAAGAATAAGAATAATTTTGAAAGTTAGATTAATGAATTTCAATCCGGAGAAGAATTTCTGTTTAAATATTTAAGTATTTGTTGGGAGTTATACATTTTATGGAACCCTGAATAAATTATTTCAAGTCAAATTTGGTAAGGGACTAGCAAGACTTAGCTTGGGGGTATTGTTGACGGTCATTAAGTACCAATTTTATACCGTCAACTAATGCCAAGGGAAGATCAATAATAGAAGCATAGGGGTTATTACTGACGAATTCCACGAGTTTTGGTGAATTGTGTATTTTTCAGGGATTATTCCAGAAAGGCTTAAAAGAAGGATTAAAGAGCATAATTACCACGAAACTTGATCATGACGGAAACATACTTCATCAGCAAGTTAGAAGGATCCAAAACACACCCGAAGCACCAGGGCCCGAGACCCACCAGGGTGGAGCCGGCCGGCGCCCCCCTGCTAGGGTTTCGGCCCACCTTCTGGAGTCTTCTTCCACTGCCTCTCTGGAGTCATCTGGGCCCTTTGTTCAAGTCGGTTTGATCCCACGGTGCACGTTCATCCCACCGGGCTATAAATAAAGGTGAAGACCGCCCTCCCATAGCACCCACCAATTCATTCCTCCTGCTTCATTTGTCAAGAGTAGACAGAAGTTAGGGTTTCCAGAGATTAAAAATAGGGCTCTAGTTCTTCAAGTTCATAGTTTAGGCGTCTAACAAGGTTCAAGTACAGTTGAGCGCTACGCTCGGGATTCCAGATCCGTTCGTCTGGAGATCGGTAATATTTTCTTGTATCTCATTATGACTTTGCTTTATTTTAATATATTGCTACTTATTCAGTTCTTAGTTTATTCTAGTTGCATATTCGATATAGTTGTGATTGGTGATGATTATTGTCGTATGATCGTAAAGCACCTAATTCAGTACTCGAGTGAGTTAGGTGGTATGCATTATGTAGACGTGGTGTCTAGATATATTGTGTACCTACGGTGGCACCCTAACGTGCCGGGTCGTGTGGTAGTCCGCGTAGGTGACAGCTGTGTTGGTTCCTCTGTAGTCCACCCCCCGTACGTAGGACTAGCAGAGCACGGTCGCGAAGGAGGTGACCCTTGTGTCTTAATATCCTCATTAGATGATGCTCCTTATGATGTTTTCTGAGTTGATTATGCTATAAATGAAGATGTGTAATGTGGCGTAGGCTGTAGATTTTGTATTTAGTAATTACATAGGTTTCCTTTACTTTAGCCAAATCTCGAGATTATCTTTTCTACATTAGTGAGTCTCTATATTCTATCTCTGGAATACCATTTACCTCATTTACTCAGTTATCATTTACCATTTATCATTGACTTATTTATCGGTAAAGCACTAGAGTTATGGGTTATCATAGGTCTGCACATTTATCTTTCTAATCATTATAGTAGATTATCCTAATGAGTAGAATGCCACCTTTATCCTTTTGGCATAAAACAAATCAACGATACTCGGAATACTTACCGGGTGAAGTGCTACAATAGGAGAATTATCTGTGCGCTTGCGGATTTATTCTATAGTATTATTTTTTGGAGGCAATTGAAGATTATTTTGCCTTTGTTTTTTGGCATCATGTTAGGGATGACAACTTAACGTGAAGTGATGTTAAAGATACCAACACTTACCAAGAATTCTATGGAATCCCTTGATTTATCCTCTGGCCTTATTTGCCTGTAATTAAAGCAAGAGCAATGATTAACAAGATTGCTCTAGCTAATTCCGAGCTCCCCGAGGAAGAGAAGGAATCATACCCCGAACAAGCAGAGGAAGCTTTGGTAGTTAAAACACAACCACTCCAATCCCAAGATTTAGCTGTCAATTCTAAACCATCGAAACCCCACTTTGATGATTTAGACTTCCATTTAGCTAAGATGCTTATCAATCAATGTACATCAGATCTTCTCGGAAGAGCATCTTGAAAAAAATGTCGTCAACTTCCTTTCCCACCTGAAAGACATTGGGAAGAATGCAACAATGGCATGTCTAGTGATGCCATAGAAGGAGAGCCAAGCCACATAGGAATCAATTCTATCTTCTCCCCTTCTATGCTCACCTTAAATGTCTCATCTGAACCCATCTCTAAACCCATCCTTGACCCTGATGATCCTTCTTATGCTCTCTCTCCTAAGTCTCATAATGACCATAGGATCCCATTAAGACATCCCAAGAATAGGAGTCATGAATATTTTTGGAATGACCAAGAAGAGCTACGACAATGGCAGGAATGCATAGAATATACTAGAAACACATACGCTATTGTCAAAGAATGGATGGAAGAGGGCGAACCCCTAGTACTAGCATCTAAACTTGGTCTAGATTCAAATGGTGACCTTAAATCAATTTCTGTAGTAAACATAACCCATCCAAATTTAGAGAAAGCCTTAGACGAGACCAAACTTAGAGACACCAATCCATGGGAAATCCTAGAAAATAAAATATCCAATGAATGTCATAGGCATGAAATAATAGAGATAAACTTGTTGCCTATAGACATCCATGAAGAAACACCCTTGGAGTTTGAAAAGGGAGATCATATCGATGAGCATGGGAATTACTTCATTAACACCTCATCGAATCCATGCTCATATGAGAAATCTCCTGGATCAATTGGTCTCTCTAACATTATCACACGCGAGATCTTCAACCCCCTCATTCTACCTGTTCATAAATTTTTCGAAAGGGTAGTTGTAGATGCATATGTTTATCATAAATATTGTAGATTTCGTTGTAATCTTGATATAGGTGCACAAAGACTGGTGTTCTCTAGAAACCACCCCATGAACGAAGGTTTCCCAAGAACGACTTTGTGTCCTAAAATAACCACTCTTGAAAAATGAATTGAGCTTGCACCTTTAATTTTACTATAATGCCCTTGTGAATTGAGCATAGAATTATAATTATAAAAATATTCCCTTGGGTATTTTTTGTCACTAACCATTCTAGGCTTGAAGCAGAAGGACGACATCATCAGGTATGTCCAACCAATCATCTTGCAACATTAATCCATCCAAACTTAACTTTGCTTTGTAAAATTCAAGCTTGGGGGAATGGGCTTATATAGAGAATCTTATGTTGCTAATATTGGTTGTCTCTACCCTTTTAATCCATGTTCAAATTGTTAATTAATAATCATGCTCTTTCATCTCTGTTTAAATAATGCTCTATAATACTTTTATGCTACCTTTATTTGCTATTGTATATGTTTAGGCTTTGAAGTACTTTCATACATCTCTTAAATGAAGCACGGTGCTTAGTTTAGGAGTGGTGATCTTATTTTCAAAAGGCCTTTTGAATTAAGCGTGGTGCTTAGGTTAAAATGCCTTTCTAACTCAAATTAGACGTGGTGTCTAGGTTGATTTTTGAGCCGCTCGTATGTTGTAGTAGACATTGGATATTTTGTTGGACTAACCCCTGCAAGAAACTTTCACAATTAATTTGGGTAAGTCACGAAATAAATTCAAATCAGAGATAAGACAGGGCACATGCTGAACTTCAATAACTTTGCAGAGAAAGACATAGCTCATTCATCATGAATGGAAGAACTGTGAGTATTAATGATTCATTCACTTCATCTTCTGCTTGCAAGTTACTTTACCTCAAGCCATGCTTGTATAGAACATGATCTATGCTAACGTAATATCAACCCTATCTTCTTAGTAGCATAGATGGAACATGATAAAATTATGGACAAACAATCTATGTTCCAAAGTTATACATTCCTTCGGGTATGTGTTGTCCACTAATCTGTTGCAGGTATAATAATGAATGGAGTGACAAGATGTCATAAGATCAAAGAAGCAAAAGACGGCAAAGGGGATAAGCAATAAAGAGACAAGATACTCAGGAACAACTCAAGATGCAAGAGAAGGAAAGGACCACCAGTCATCTACCCTTCATTACTTAGTGTCATCACGCTCTTATAATGAAGGTAATATTTTAAAGTAAGTGGTCACTATTCTCCTCTTGATCTTGGTATGCAGATAAATAAAGACATAAACATGTTAGAGTTACAGCTTTAATTGATTAATCTAATTAACTCAACATGCTTTGTCCCTTAATATTGTTCATGGCGTCATTCTTTTGATCTCAGTCTTAACCAAATGTGCTAAACATTGTATTCTATCTTTGGAAGATGATAGTCATACTCATGTCAAAACTTATATATTATGTAGAGATGGACAACTTTTCCATTGGTTAAGCAATATAAATCTTTTTTGCCATATGAACTTAAATGCAACATAAATGCTTAATCTTCTGATCTTACCACTCATGTCATAAGTAAACAAATTATGCAACACCAATTTCGTCTTGTTCAATGTGCCTAAGGATAGAGATAATAAAGAGATAGATTTGGTTCTGTTGGTGTTTTTCCACCAGCAGAACCTATGCACATGATCTCTACCTTGGTTTTGCAAACAGGACAACACTTCGACCAAAGTTTATTGATTCCCAAAATTCTACAAGTCAAAGTTCTGTAAACATGCACACTGAGCAAGATGCTGCCAGATCCAACTATTAATGCTCTACTCCAACCTACTGGCCAAACAAAGGATAAAAGTGGCATCATCATCACAAGGGGTGCAACCATCAAGACCTCCATCTCTAAGACGAAGAGATACACAAGAGTGGAAGAAAAAGTCCTAACGGTAGACTTTAAATCCCGCACCTTTGCCATAAGGTAAAATGGTAGTTATCTAATTAATTAGTATTTCCATCTACATTAGTAATTTCACTTTAGCATATTCATCTTTATAATATCAAAATGAAAAAAGGAAAAAATAAAAATCTTTATTGTCTTATTTATTGCATCACAAAATATTAAAGCCTCGCGTGAATAAACTTATGGTAACCCTGTATGAGTATTTACTGTGGTGGCATAAAAAAATAATAATAGCATCTGTATTTACTTTCTTGCATTATAAAAATCCTAAGTCTCATGAGAATAAATATTCTCCGTGGTGGCATAAAAATAAAATATACATCATGCATACATATTTACTTTTCTGCACAAGAAAATCAAAAAATCCTAAAAAGAATCCTGCTAGAACCTATCAATTTAAAATCAACTCAAAAGAATAATCAATTACTTATTGGCTGATCGCTAACCTCTTATTAAATTCGAGCCTCGAGTTTCGGTTTTCTTGTTGGAGTATAATTCTGCAGGAATGACACTATGACTGAGGAGTGAGTCCATCAGTGGAGCCCACTAGGACTGTTGCTGACAAGCTTGCTATAAAAGATCATCAACGCCATGTATTGCAAACATCTAGCTTGGGGGAGGAGCATCCCCTAGTTATCAGGTAACTATACCTATGCGATTATCAAGTCTGTTTTATAAAGTCATAAAATACCAAAAATATGTGAGCACATGAAGGTTCACAATAGTATCATAGGAATATCTAAAAATATCAAAAACATGTGGGCACATGAAGGTCCATACTTTTTAGAAAAAACCCAAAAATATGTGGGCACATGAAGGTCCACCCAATTAGGAAACTTCTACTGGGAATATAAATCAATCACTTACCATGGAGTGGTACTAAACGTAACCCCTCTCCATAAGATTTGGTATTTTTGTTGAAAATTGAGTTTCACAGGAAAATACAAGATCAAAGAGCTAGTCAACCCGATGCCCTTACACTGCCAATACACCTGCTCTCAGAAGGATCACTCAATTAGCAACATCAAAGACCCTGTCAAACATCCAGCTTGGGGGAGGGCACCTTCCATTTAAAATCCAGCTAAGTATAAGTTTTCCACCTTATTATTATTGTACCATATCGCTTTTTCGCGTGAGTTAGCTAGTAAGATAAAATTTGAAAACCAAATAAAAACTTAGCTATATATTAGAGTGGTCTTAGAGTGTGTCTATAGTCAGTCTAGGTTAGAGTCAAATAAAAACTGGAGAACATTAAAATTTTGTCTTGGAGATGATGAATAGTTGCTCTGCCATAATTCCTTTTCAAGTGTCTAGTTTTCAACCTTAAATTCTCCCGAGTTTTGGATACTACTATTTTGGCTTAAGAATTTACTCTGAACCTGAAACTTGTGGAGGCATATGCTTGGACTAAGTCTAGGTGATTGATTGATATGATACATGAAGGTTGAGCTGCTATTTATCTTATTCCTAGCAATACTAAGTTCTGGAGATTTATTTTAAATTTAAAATCTTACATGATGAGCTCTTGTGTGACAAAGTGTGAATTCCTACCAAAGCCATATATGATACATTTAGAGATAGGAAAACCTTTGCACATTTATGCTGCTTGCTTTGCATTGAGTTTAGTCAACCTTTGTATTATACCTTATGAGAGTCATGTCATGCTTTTAAAATCAAGATCACTTACACACTCCACCCACATATGCATTACTCCTACTCTGGGAGTAAGCGCAATCATTTTTCACTTCCAACCAGATCCACCTTAAAAATATTTTCTCCTACACTGGGAGTAAACACCCAAAAATATACCATATAGAACAGCCCCTATTTAATTGCTCTAAGTTCTTATCATTATCTCTCCAATTATTTATATTCAAAGGATGCATGTGGCTATGCAAAAGTATTGAAAAAAAGAAAAGGGAGTAAAATATGGACAAGTGTCCCAACAATTAAAACAATGGGTACTTAGATGCCCGCCTCCCTATGAAAAAAAAGAGAGAGAAAGAAAAGAAGAAAAAGGAAATAAAGATAGCCCATGTTTTCCTGAAAAGTTCTAAGTTCCAAGAGAGAGATCTATTTTTAAAGAGCAAAAGTAGAATTAGGATTAGCCACCTTATATACACCTATCCACCATATTCCATATACATGCACATCTTGGTTTGATTGTATGACTTGACTCTCTGTGGATCCATTGTTTGACTTTACAATATATGAATTGCAAGTATGCTCATCCTTGTTATTGCCACTTCTATAAGCTCCACTATAATCCTTAGTTGTAGAAAGGCATAACATCATTAATGCCTCAGTGAGATCCATAAATACCACATATACTAAGAGATTTGAGGGTGTCATACAATTAAGCTCTGAGTTTTATCTCGAAAACTTGCAAAACTCCGGAATATTGGTATTGTGAAGAATTTGAGACATAGTGCTTGACTTGATTGTTCTATCTTTCGATTGCTCAAGACTTATGCAAAAGCTGAGAAGCTCCATAGTTAAAAGGTACAATGGGTAAGTTTGAAAGTTAGAGCAGTTTTGTCTAATCCGGAGGAGAATTTCTGTTTGAAAGCAGGTGTACTTGGAAGGCATGAAGCATTGTAGCAACTCCTGATCCATGTTTATTAGCAATTAGGCTTAGTTTGTTTGCCAAGAGACTGGCAAAAGGTAAGCTTGGGGGAGTTGTTGACGGTCGATAACGTCAACTTTTATTAGAACTTTAGACACAAAAGGATACATGAAAACATACTAGTCTAGGGTTTTAACTGACAATTTTCACGAGTTTTGCATATTCAGTATTTCTCAGGGAGTATTCTAGAAAGCGTAAAAGAGGGATTAAAGTGCGTAAAAGACATGAAACTTAACCGCGAAGGAAATATCTTCATCGGAACACTAGAAGGCTCTGGAATACACCAGTAGCAAACGGGGACCCACACCTGTCAAGGTGGGGCTGGCCGGCCCCAGGGGGGCCGGGCGGCGCCTTCCCCCTAGGGTTTGCCACCCACCTTCTGGAGTATTCTTCCACCGCCTCCCACGATGCATCTCGGCCCTTGGTTAAGTCGGTTTGATCAAACGGATTCATCCCACCGGGCTATAAATAAAGGGGTAGACCCCCTGGAGGCATCCCTATTCCTGAGCTTCAATTCAATATCTCCAGTTAGGGTTAGATGTAGCAATTAGGAGAGACTAGTTCTTCTAGATCTAGTCTTGTTTAGAGAAGTAGAGAGATAGAGTAGAGGAGTAGAGTTCTGGAGGTGTTCCGGCCTGTCGGCGCTTCTTCGTAGCTGTATTCTTCTGGATTCAGCTTCCTCGCCCGGAGCTGCGTTCTGAGGTACTTTTGTATTCAACTTCTAATTTAAGTAAGCATTTGTTCTTATTCGTTCTTAAGTTTGCAACTCATATTGAGTACTTTGATCTTGGTCATTACTTGATTGAAGTAGTATTTCGTAGTGTAGGCGTCGGGCCTAGGCTAGGTTTACTTGTGAATGTCCCCTGATTGGCCAGATAGTGGTAGTTCGCGTAGGTGACAGCTACGTTGATTTCTCTGTAGTCCACTTTCCGTTGATAGGATCGATAGGTGTATAAGTGTTTGGTAGGAGGGAACTCTGATTTCCACTCTTATTCATTTCACTGCCCAGTTGGAACAATATTATTCAAAGCTTACCGGTTGTTGGAAATATATAATCATTAGCTATTTCCTTTTTCTTGATATTATCTAGCCGAATTGTAGGGTTAAGTTCATCGGCTTGGTCATTATCACCTACTGTTCCTTGTGGATTCGATATTCAAAACCTCCGGGTGAAGTGCTACATCGGTATTACATCTGTGTGCTTGCAGATAATCTGATAATAATAATATTTAGTAGAGTGCAATTAATTTATACCAACAGAGATCTAGTCTCTGGCAGACCAAACTGCTATATCAGATTTCCAAGAAGCTAGTCTCCAATGACAAGTTGCTAAAAACCATCAACAACAGGATGGATGGTTTTGCCTCTGCTATCAAGAACCAGCTCAGTTTCAATAAAATGCTAGAATCCCAAATAGCTCAGCTGACATCCTCTATCCATCCAGCCAATGAAGGAAAGATCACAGGCCAACCAGAAGAACTAGAAACTGCAAATCTGGTGGATATCTTCAATACAGGATTGTACCATGCAGAGCATCGGTCCAAGGGATGGAACGATGATTCTCTGCCATAGAAGAAAGGAGACCCAGGAAGACCCATCATACCAATAGTCATTGGTCAACATGCCTTCGAGGAAGCAATTTGTGACTTTGGCGCAAGTGTCAACATTATGCCCAAGGTGGTCTACGAGAAGATCCATGGAGATGCACTCCAATACACCAACATATGCTTGCAGCTAGCAGACCAGTCACTCTGCTATCCAAAGGGGATCCTGGAAGATGTGTGTGTATGAGTTGGACACTCGTATGTACCTGCTGACTTTGTGGTAGTTGAGACAGGATGAGATGAGAAGTCGTCAATCATTTTGGGACGACCATTCCTTAGCACCGCCAAGGCTATCATCTATGCTGACAGCGCCAAGATCTGTTTCACTATCAGTGGAAGCAAAGAAAGATTCAGCTTCAAGAACAAGAAACTGGAAAGTCCAGCCCATCCACAGAAGTCGTACATCTATGAAGACAAGCTTGTGCAAAAAGAAGACAAGCAGAAGGAAGAACAAGGCTAGGCAGACTCACACTAAAGCTGTGAGGATAATCAACTCAGTCCGAACTGAGTATGATCACCTTCTAGTTTCGCCATACATGCCCAAGCTAGACGATCCAGGAGTACCGATGATCGACTGCACAATCAACCAGAAGATCTTCCACAAGACCTTCTGTGACATAGGATCAAGTGTCAACATAATGGCCAAGGTAACTTACGACTTTCTATTTGGCAAGACACCCTTGTACTCTAGCTACACGCAGCTGCAGATGGCGGACCAGACGTTCAGATTTCCAGAAGGGATTGCTAAAGACGTTATGGTAAAGATTTGAGATCATTATGTCCCCACTGACTTCTTGGTCCTGGACTTGGGAGAAGAAGAGTACGATCCACCGCTTGTACTTGGAAGACCGTTCCTCAATAGTACAAGAGCAATTATCTATATGAGATCAGGAGAGATCCACTTCGAGTTCCACAAGGAGAAGGTCCACTGCTATTTCAACAGTTACACAACATATGAGCAGCCAAAGAAGAACAGGTCAAGGAGGAGACGCCGTTCCTCCCAACACCTGAAGACCCAACCACTCAAGGATAGTTGGGAAGACTATAAAGAAGAACTTGAAAGGAATAAGACCAAAGAAGAGAAGGAAGAAGAGACTGTGAAGGATGAGCTCTCAGCTTCAACCTCACCAGCAACATCAACTTCACCAACCAGAAAGGAATAGAGGAAGAAGGAGTCACCTTCCAGCTCATCATCAGAAGTGCAACCAGGGTCATCTCAACCCGACGATGCACCCCACAAGGAATGAACAGACAAGGAGTCCTGTCAGAGGACTATAAACCACCGAGCCTTCGCCAAAAGGTAAAAATTGGTACTTATCCATATTTACTTTCAGCATTGCATTAATATCTTGGTAGTTGCATATTTACTTTCCTGCATTTAAAAGAAAATAAAAATATTTATTGTTTACCATAATAAAATCTAAAAGCCCCATGTGACTAATTTTGTGGCATAGCCCATAAAGACTATTCACCGCGGTGGAACAAAAAATTTTTTGCATCTACGATAGATTTCTGCATCATATTTAATTCCTGCAATTTTTAAATTAAAAATCCCAAAAATATGTGGTCACATGAAGGTCCACACTTTTTAGAAAAATAACAAAAAATGTGGGCACATGAAGGTCCACCCATTTAGGGAACTTCTGCTGGAACTATAAAATCAATAACTTACCATGGAGTGGTATTAACCTAACCCCTCTCCATGAGATTTGGTATTCTTGTTGGCAATTAAAGTTTCACAGGAAAATACAAGATCAAAGAGTTAGTCAACCCGACACCCTTAAGCTGCCGGTACTCCTGCTCTCAGAAGGATCACTCAACTTGCAACATCAAAGACCCTGTCAAACATGCAGCTCGGGGGGGCACCCTCCACTTAAATCCAGCTAAGTATAAGTTTCTCACCCTATTATTGTACCATATTGCTTTTCGCATGAGTTAACTAGTGAGATAAAAAAATTTGAAAACTAAATAAATAGTTTTAGGTTAGTTAGTGTGTTTGAATAAAATAAAAAGAGAGTGCTTACAATAATTTCGCTCAAACTAGATGGAAACCATATTCAGGAATTTGATAAGTAGCACACCACTATGATTTCTCATAACACTTACTTTTCAACCTTGAATCATCCCAAGATTTAGACACATCCATTTTACCTTGAAGATTTACTTTGAACCTGAAACTTGTGGGTAGCAAATGCTTGATCTAAATCTAAGTAATTGAGGGATATGATATGCAAAGTATGAGCTGCTATTTATCTTGTTCCTAGTGATACTTGAATTCTAGAGATTTATTTTGAAAATCCTTAAAACCACATGATGAGTTCTTGTATGATAAGAGCTTTACATTCCTACCACAGCCATACATGCTAGAATAGGAAAACACATATTATACGCTACTTGCTTTGTTTTGAGTTTACTCAAGTTTTGTTGATACCTTAGGAACTTGTCATGCTTTTACAATGAAGATCATGTGCACTCCACCCATAATGCACTACTCAATTCCCGAGTAGGCGCATCGACATATTCCATCTATTCCACTCAAAAAGTTTACTCCTACACTAGGAGGAAACAGCCAAAAACATGCCCCATTGGTTACCCCAAATCAATGCTCCAAAATTCTTATTGCTATCTCTCAGAAGAAAAAGAAAAGGGAAGTACTGTTGCAGAGAAGAGACATATGGCTATGCAAAAGAGTGAGATGCGAGAAAACAATGGGTACAAAGATGCCCGCCTGAGAGGTAAAAATGGACAAGTGTCCGAGTTATCAAAACAATGGGTACTCTGATGCCCGCCTGAAAAAACAGAAGAAAGATAGCCCATGTTGTCCTGCAGCACAATTCCCTAGTGTTGAAAAAAAAGAAAAAGAGAGAGATGTTTTCAAGGAGCAACAGTGTAGAATTAGGATTAGCCACAAAAAATATCCACCTACCACCTCACATCCACATATATGCACATCTTGATTCAATTGTATGACTTGTTTCCTTTGGATCCATTGTTTGACTTTACAACATATTCATTGCGAGATTGTATGAGCTGTCTCCTTACCCATGAGCTCCACATAAGCCATTAGTTATAGGGTGAGAGAGAGAAGGCATGCATCACTATTGCCTTGGTAAGGATCCACAAATACCACATATTGAGAGACTTGAGGAAGTCATGCAAAGGAAACTCTGAGTTTTATTTTAAAAACTTGCAAAAGCTCCAGGATAAGAGTTGAATGACAGAGCTTGAGATATAGTGCTTAACTTAGACATTCTGTCCTTCAATTGCCCAAGATTCAAGAGAAAGTTACAAGCTCCATGGTTAAAGGTAATAAAGGTAAGTCTGAAGGTTAGCTTGGTCTACTCTAATCCTTGAGTACTTCTTGGTTTAAAGCTAAATACTTGTGAGGGGTAGCTATAACTTATAATACATGCTAAAGTTTGGATTTGCTAAGGGACTAGCAAAGGTTAAGCTTGGGGGAGCTTGTTGACGGTAATTATTGTATGGTTATACCCATCAACTAAATATGAAATAAGGGTATAAAGGCAAACACCACCATAGAATAGGGCTTTAACTAACAGAATTCCATAGTTTTGGTGAATCAGTGTTTTGCAGGGGGTTATCCAGAAAAGAACGAAGGGAGGCCTGTTGACACTTGTTAACGTCTAAATTTTATTATCAATTATCCCTGCATTACACATGAATATCTACTAGAATAGGGCTATTACTAATAATTTTCATGAGTTTTGGTGAATTGTATATTTTCCATGGGATTATCCAGAAAAGTTTAAAAGAAGGATTAAAGTGCATGATTATCACGAAACTTGATCGCGAAGGAAACAAACGTCATCGGCAAGATAGAAGAGTGTAGAAGGCACCCAAAGCAACCGGGGCCCCACCTAGCAGGTGGTGGGGCTGGTCAGTCCTAAGGGGGGCCGGGCGGTGCCCACCTAGGGTTTCTGCCCACTGCCTTCTAGAGTCTTCTTCCACCGTCTTTGAAGAATCATCTTGGCCCTTGGTTAAGTCGGTTTGATCCTACGGCACGCATTCATCCCACCGGGCTATAAATAGAGGGCCAGGCCCCCTGGAGGAGGCCAGATCAAGAGCTGAAGAGCCTGAAGCATTAGATAGATATCCATTAGATCTAGGCTAGCAATCAAGAAAGAGATTACAGAGATAGAGTAGATGAGTAGAGATTCGAAGGAGTCCCGGCCTGTTGGAGCTTCTTCGTAGCTGTATTCGTCTGGATTCGGCTCCCTCGCCCGGAGCTGCTTTCTGAGGTACTTTTGTATTCAACATTCTGATTCAAGTAAGCATTTGTTCTTATTCGTTCATAAGTTTACAACTCGTATTGAGTGCTTTGATCTTGGTAGCTCCTAGGTTGGTAGTGTAGACGTGGTGTCTAAGCTATAATTACTTGTGAATGTCCCCTGATTAGCTGGATAGTGGTAAATCGCGTAGGTGACAGCTACGTTGAGTCCTCTGTAGTCCACTTCCCCTTGATAGGATCGATAGGTGTATAAGTGCTTCGTAGGAGAGAACTCTGATTTCTGCTCTTATTCAGGTCACTGCCCAGTTAGAACGATATTATTCAAAGCTTACCGGTTGTTGGAACTAGATAGTCACTAGCTATTTTCTCATTCTTGATATTCTCTGGATTGATTGTGTTATCGGGTTAAGAATCAATAGGCTTAGTCAGTATCACCTACTGTTCGTTTGGGTTCGATATTAAAACCGGGATTGTCTGGTGAAGTGCTACATCGGTATTCTATCTGTGCGCTTGCGGATACTTTGATAATAATAATATTTAATAGAGTGGAGTTGATTTATACCAACAAGCATTTCTGACGCCGTTGCTGGGGAACGGTTTGCTGATCTTGACTATAGTTTATCTTAATCTTGTATTATACTTTTATCTTTTATCTTTTACCTTTTTAAATATGAAATCTATATCCCAACTTTTATATCAATATGGAGCACCAACGGGATCGTATCTCCAGCCAAAAGAATCGTCTAAACCTATTACATCATCTGCCTATGAGTTATGGCCGGGATTAATTAAGTTAGTTCAGGAACACATTTTTTCTGGCAGTTCTAGCGAAAACCCCTATTCCCATTTAGCTGATTTTGAGCAGACATGTGCATGTCTGCATATTAAGGGCATGTCGGATGAAACTTTAAGATGGAAACTTTTTTGTTTTCATTAACGAGAAAAGCAAACAAATGGTATAATCACCAAATTGGGAGTAGTCAAGGAGATTGGGAAGTATTGCGTGCAAATTTTTGTCTTAAATTTTTCCCTATCGAAAAAGTCGCTAAACTTCGTTTTGAAATTATTGGATTTAAACAATTAGATAACAAATCATTAGGCAAGGCTTGGGAAGACTTTGATGAATTTATAAATTCTGGACCTAATCTTGCTTTGCCAGAACCTATGCTTTTGCAATATTTCTTTTTAGGCCTTAATGATAAAAATAAAGAATATCTTAATTTGGCCGCGGGTGGAGCATTTATGCATATTACTGCTACACATGCAAAAACTATTCTTACTAATATCTTAAATGATCTCCCTGAAGAAAAAGAAGAGTAGTTAGAAGATGAATCTTTGTTACCTAATTCTAAATTTTTGTCTGATTCATCGCAACCTTTACCTGAACTATCTAATGAGAAGGAGATAACTCCAATTTCTGATTTTATGCTTGAATTTGAGGATAAACTTTTTGATGATTATGGAAATACCTCATATTATCATAAAATTATAAAACTTAAAGAGTCTATGAATTTTAAAAGTTTTAATGTTTCATATCCTGCTGATTTAAAATTTCTTAGAGAAATAACAAGAGAATTGATTTTTGTTATGAGTAATGAGTGGTTGATAGAATCTGAACTTTCAAATGATATAATTCATTTAAATTCTCCTGCCATTACTAATAAATGTCAAATTGATGCATATCCTTTTAATGCCTTTTATAATCCTATAGTAGGTGTCAATATTATGTCTCTTATATTTGCTGAAAAATTCTTGAAAGATATGCCATTAATTTCTACGAACAAATTATTGAAAAGTTGTTCAGGACATATTATTCCTAATTTAAGAGTTTTACGTGCTCTTCCTATTGTGATAAATGAATTCCAAATTTTGCTAAATTTTTATATCTTTGATGTTTGGGATTTCGATGTGTTGATTGGATTACCAATAAGAAAACTCTTACGAGAAGGTTGTACGGGCAATTTAGATATTAAACTTGGGAAAGGAGTTAATCTCTCTATGCCTATAACACATGCATTAAAAGCTAAGGCAGAGCCACTTCCTGAGTTAGATCCAATAGAAGAGGTTAAGGCTGTGTCATTTGAAGAGTTTATTGAACCTGATATAGAAGATGATACCCAGTTCTTCATTAATGAAGAAGAGGAGGATCCTGTTGATCCTGAACCTCTAGATGAATTACTATAGCCACCTAAACCTTTTATTGAGCTTAAACAACTACCTTCTGGTCTTAAATATGTTTTTCTGAATAATGATCAAAATTCTCCTGTTATTATAAATGATAAACTTTCTGATGAAGAATCTTTTAGATTAATAACTATTTTAGAAAAACATCGTGCTGCTTTTGGTTATTCACTCCAAGACCTTAAGGGGATTAGTCCTGTTTTGTGCACCCATCGCATTCCAACCAACCCAGAGATTACACCTTCTAGAGAGCCCCAACATAGGCTTCAAAATGCGATGAGGGAAGTTGTTAAGAAAGAGGTCTTAAAACTTTTGCATGCTGGGATTATTTATCCTGTGCCGCATAGTGAGTGGGTAAGCCCTGTTCAAGTTATACCTAAAAAGGGTGGAATGATCGTAGTTCAAAATGATAAAAATAAATTAATACCCTAGAGAACCGTCACTGGTTGGCGAATGTGCAACAAAGAAAGATCATTTTCCGCTACCCTTTATCGATGAGATGTTAGAGCGTTTAGCAAATAATTCTTTCTTTTGTTTCCTTGATGGTTATTCTGGACATCACCAAATTTCTATCCACCCTGATGATCAAAGTAAAACCACTTTTACATGTCCTTATGGGACTTATGCTTATCGTAGAATGTCTTTTGGATTATGTAATGCACCTGCTTCTTTTCAAAGATGTATGATGTCTATATTCTCTGAAATGATTGAAGAAATCATGGAAGTTTTTATGGATGATTTTTCAGTTTATGGAAAAACTTTTGATGACTGTCTAGAAAATCTAGATAAGGTTTTGCAAAGATGTGAAGAAAAGAACTTTGTCCTTAATTGGGAAAAATGTCATTTCATGGTTAGAGAAGGAATAGTGCTAGGGCACCTAGCGTCTGAAAGAGGTATAGAGGTAGACAAGGCAAAAATTAAAGTAATTGAACAACTACCTCCACTGTTAAAATAAAAGAAATCCGAAGTTTTTTTGGTCATTGTGGTTTTTATCGTAGATTTATAAAAGATTTTTCACATATTGTTAGACCACTGACTAACTTATTAGCTAAACATGTTCCTTTTGAATTTGATGATGCATGCTTAAAATCTTTCAATATTTTTAAAGAAGCACTTACATCAGCACCAATCATTCAACCCCCTGATTGGTCTTTGGCTTTTGAAATTATGTGTGATGCTAGTGATTATGCTGTAGGGACAGTATTGGAACAAACAAAGAATAAGAAACATCATGCAATTACTTATGCAAATAAAACTATGACAGGAGCACAACTAAATTATGCAACAACTGAAAAAGAGCTCCTGGCTGTTGTTTTTGCTATTGATAAATTTAGATCTTACTTAGTAGGAGCAAAAGTAATTGTCTATTCTGATCGTGCTATTTTAAAATATTTGCTCACTAAGAAAGATGTTAAACCACATTTGATAAGATGGATTTTGTTACTTCAAGAATTTGACTTAGAAATTAAAGATAGAAAAGGGATAGAAAATCCAGTTGCTGATCACTTGTCTAGAATACACTTTGAGAAACCTCAGGAACTACCTATTAATGACTCATTAAGAGATGACATGTTGTTTAAAGTGACCAAGTCAGACCCTTGGTACGCGAATATTGTCAACTTTATAGTTGTAGGTTATGTACCACCAGGGGAAAATAAAAAGAAGCTCATTTATGAAAGTCGTCTCCACATATGGGATCCACCATACCTCTTCAGAGTTTGTTCAGATGGGTTACTTAGAAGATGTGTACCAGTAGAAGAAGGCATGCAGATCATTCAGAAATGCCATGCTTCACCATATGGAGGTCATTATGGGGCATTCCGCACTCATGCTAAGATCTGGCAGAGTGGGTTCTTTTGGCCAACTATATATGAAGACACCAAAGATTTTGTCCGAAGATGTGGATCATGTCAGAGGCACGGAAATATCAATGCAAGAGATGCTATGCCACTCACCAACAATCTCCAGATCAAGCTCTGTGATGTCTGGGGAATTATTACATGGGACCATTTGTGAAATCAAGAAATTATGAATACATTCTAGTGGCAGTTGATTATGTATCCAAGTGGGTAGAAGCTATGCCATGCATGAATGCTGATTCCAAACATTCAAAGAAGATGTCCGAAGAGATTATATTTCAAAGGTTTGGGGCACCAAGGATGGTCATTAATAACGGAGGAACACATTTCACTGATAAGAAGTTTCACCGATACCTACAAGCTCATGGAATCCATCATAATGATGCTACTCCATACCATCCTCAGACAAGTGGCCAGGTAGAAACATCAAACAAACAGATCAAGAATATTCTAAAAAAAACAGTAAATGAGATAGGTACTGCATGGAAGGATCGATTACCCGAAGCACTTTGGGCATATCGGACTGCCTACAAGACACCCTTGGGCATGTCACCTTATTAGTTAGTGTATGGCAAAACCTGTCATTTACCAGTGGAATTAGAACATAAAGCTCACTGGGCTATTAAGAGATGGAATATGGACTTTGAAGCCGTTGGAGAAAAGACAAAGATGCAATTATCAGAATTAGAAGAATGGAGAGAAAAGGCTTATCACAATTCAAAGATTTACAGAGAAAGTAAAAAGATGGCATGACAAGAGGATCAGAAGAAGTAGTTTGCACCAGGAGATAAGGTGTTGCTTTTTAATTCCATGTTTAAATTATTCGGGCTCGGAAAGCTACGAAGCAAATGGGAAGGACCATTTACGGTTGTGAACGCATCGCCACATGGAGCGGTAACTCTACAATCACACGAAGGTACGTTATTCAAGGTAAAAGGTCACTGACTTAAATTATTTTTAGAGCCATTTAATTCAGAACTTGTTGACGAGCTAGACTTTTTCCAGTTACCTACTTTTTAGTCCCGTTGTCGTCCGTTACGAAAAAATATCGCGCATCGCAACTAATAGGAAGTAGATAGAGTCTAGAAGCTTCCCGAGCACGGCCACCCCGGGAGGACACTTGGTGGGGCCGACCGGCGCCCTAGTGGGGCCGGGCGGCGCCCCCCTGTCCCTTCTCGTTCCAACTCTTGTTTCCTTTTCTTTCTACATCCTTTCTAAACACTTTCACGTAGATTTCCGATGCGTGCGGATATTCTTTCGTACGAATCCTATAGAACCTAGATTTGACCTTATCATGTCTCCTGAAAACCCATATAACTATGCACCTATACCACCCTCATTTGCATCCCATCAACAGCTGCCTCTCTCTCCTTCAAAGAAAATGTCTAGTTTAGATCTAGTAGCAATGGCAGACGAAGCGGTCGTTGGCGCTAACTCCGGCAAGTTCCAAGGCGACGACTCGAAGGCCATCATCCTCGCACAGCCGAAGCCTCTCGCCATCGTGCCACCGAAGCACCTTGCTACGGTGCCTGCGCATTACAAGCAAGTCTACTACACGCAAGCTCAGCCTGCTCTGCCATCACCACCAGCAAGGCTGCTGCCAAAAGACGGTACCAAGGGAAAGCAGGTCGCTATTCCTCGAGGCACCCAGCTTCCTCCACCTAGAGACAATGAACGACTCCTGTCGGTCAAGACCGACAAGAATGGGATGTTAGTGTGTGCAAAATACACCACCGCTCGCCCTGCCATCAATGGAGTTCGTGCACATCCAGGCCAAGTCTGCTACACCGATTTCGTACCACCTCCGATCTCTCTGCGAATCCTCAATGAGAAGATTGAAGCCCTCTCTAAGGGAATAGAGAAGACTGAAGAATTAAGAACTAAGATTATGGGCGACATGACTAAGTAGATAGAAATCAATGTCAAGTTAATCCGCAGCCTCAAGCGTGACAAAGATAAGTTCGAAGAAGAGGTTGGGAAGCCTAATAGAGAGATCAGAGATCTCACAAAGAAGGGACAGCCTTAAGCTACCCTAGTTATCTATGTAATAAAGCACAAGTGTGTTAGATTTGATTATATTATTAAGTTTGCTTGGTTATATATTAGAACAAGGCCTAATGAGCTAGGGCAGTCGTTAGCTCAGTCAGTTGTTAGAGTTATCTATTATTATTGAATGAATAAAGTGTCTTATTCTTATTAATGTTTTAGTATTTCTTTATATACTCTACTCTCTATTTTTTGGTACGCATGTTGTCTCCACAAGTTGCGTAGAAAAGTATACAGGAAAACAAATGTGGGAGAGGCGCATCACGACCATGGAAATCAATTCGCTCGGGAAAATCACAATCGAACCAGGACCACGCGCACGGAAGTAGGCCCCAAGGGGCCACAGAGGGACGCCGCCCGGCGCCCTACCTGGGCCAGCTGGCGCCACTCTACCTCCTCTGTGACCTCGCCTCGGCCATAGTTATGTTTGAGTCCAATACAAGTATAATTCTATATATTTCAATTCCTGTTTCGATCCGAATCAAAATTTACATGATAAATCACTTTTAAAAAGAAAAGACTGTTTAATTCAAGAATTAAGACTAAATTATATAACACTTTTCTAGGAGTCATGTTACTGTTGGAAACTATTTATAGGGACTCCATGATTGCTTAAGTTGTTGTGGAACATGAGATAGTAGAATAATGAGAACTCAATTCCTGATGTTTCGTCTTTGGAGATTTTATTTCAAAATTAAATAATTAGTTACACCTCTCCTTTGTGGTAAAGATAATGTCCCACCAGAGCCATATATAGGATAGAAACCTTCTGCATTTAGTACTTGTTTTGTGTTGAGTTTGGTCAACCTCTGTAACCCTTTGAAGAAATTTGTCATATTTTTGAAAGTGCTAATTCCACATAAGCATTACTCTAATCTGGAGTAATAGCAAATTATTCCACAAAAAATGTTTCTCTCCTACACTGGAAGAAAATACCAAAAACAATCATATAGAATAGATACCAAATAATTGCTCCATGTTTCGTTAAAATCTCTCGGCTACTGAATCCCAAAAGAGGTATGAGCTACGCAAAAGAAAAAGGGAGTATAAAAAATGGACGAGTGTCCGAAGAAATTAAAACAATGGGTACTTAGATGCTCGCCTCCCTTGAAAAAAAAAAAGAGAGAGAAAAAGAAGAAGAAAGAAAGAAGATAGCTCATACTCTCTGGATAAACTTAATTGTTCAAAGAGAGATTTATTTTCAAGGAGCATGGTAGAATTAGGTTCCACCATATTCCACCAAATAAAGCTTGATTCGATTATATGCCTCGTTTCTCTGTGGATTCATTGTTTGACTTTACAATAAATGCAATACAAGTATGCTTTCACATTTATACCTACCTGAGACCCACATAAACTTTTTAGAAGTAAGATAAAGAAGGCTATACCATTAATGCCTTGGTAAGGATACAAAAATACCAGATATATCAGTGATTCGAGAGTACTACAAAAGGAGAATAAAGCTAAGTTTTATTTGCAAAATCAACTTACTCTCCAATTGACTTAACTAAAGGAAGAGAGTGATCTATTTCAAGCTGTTCTGTTCTCCAAATACTCAAAGATTCATGGTAGACACTTAGAATTCCACAGTACATGCATGACTAGATCAGTTTTATATAATATATTCTCAAGTTATGTTTTAAATGATCCATTCTCTCTAAACTTTTATATCTTAAAACCAACCCAAAAAAGCTTAAAAGAAGGATTAAAGTGCATGATTATCACGAAATTTGACCGTGAAGGAAACAAACGTCATCGGCAAGATAGAAAAGTGTAGAAGGCACCCGAAGCCACCAGGGCCCCACCTGGCAGGTGGTGGGGCCGGCTGGCCCTAAGGGGGCCGGGCGGCGCCCCCTAGGGTTTCTGTCCGCCGCCTTCCGGAGTCCTCTTCCACCATCTTTGAGGAGTAATCTCGGCCCCTAGTTAAGTCGGTTTGATCCTACGGCACGAATTCATCCCAACGGGCTATAAATAGAGGGCCAGACCCCCCTGGAGGAGGCCAGATCAAGAGATGAAGAGCCTGAAGCATTAGATAGATATCTATTAGATCTAGGTTAGCAATCAAGAAAGAGATTAGAGAGATAGAGTAGATGAGTAGAGATTCGGAGGAGTCCCGACCTGTCGAAGCTTCTTCGTAGCTGTATTCATCTGGATTCGGCTCCCTCGTCTGGAGCTGCGTTCTGAGGTACTTTTATATTCAATATTCTGATTGAAGTATGCATTTGTTCTTATTCGTTCTTAAGTTTACAACTCGTATTGAGTGCTTTGATCTTAGAAGCTCCTAGGTTGAAGTAGTAGTTGGTAGTGTAGACGTGGTGTCTAGGCTATAATTACTGGTGAATGTCCCCTGATTAGCCCAATAGTGGTAGATCGCGTAGGTGACAGCTACTCTGTAGTCCGCTTCCCGTTGATAGGATCGATAGGTGGTGGTAGGAGAGAATTCTGATTTCTGCTCTTATTCAGGTGACTGCCCAGTTAGAACGATATTATTCAAAGCTTACTGTTGTTGAAACTAGATAGTCACAAGCTATTCCTCATTATTGATATTCTCTGGATTGATTGTGTTATTTAGGTTAAGAATCAATAGACTTAGTCAGTATCACCTACTGTTCCTTTGGGTTTGATATTAAAACCGGGATTGTCTGGTGAAGTGCTACATCGGTATTCTATCTATGCGCTTGCAGATACTTTGATAATAATAATAATATTTAATAGAGTGCAGTTAATTTATACCAACAAGGCCCATATGTCGGATTACAATAACAAATTCCGCCGCGAAAGGAGATCAAGAATATTCCAGAGAACACCAGAGACACGCTTGATGAAGCGAGGCCCAGTTGGCAGTGAGAGAGGGTCAGCAGACCTATCAGAGCACCATCTCCATGTGCGCTTCGACGTGGACCCACATCCCGAAATTTCACGCAATCTCAACCGCCCGTCGAAGTCGGTTGGATCCAAGGGCTACGGTTCATCCCACCGCCTATATAAGGACCCTAAACCCCTAGAGTTTCATATCAATTCAGTCATCAATCAGTTCAACCCAGTTGTAGAGAGCCAGAAACCCTAGAATCATTAGAGCTTCACCATCTAGAGCATTGCTACATAGGTTAGAAGTAGAAGCAGGCGAGTTCTACTTGAGTTCCGGATCTGTCTGGAGCTAGAAGGCTTCCCGAAGCCATTGTAAGCTCTCTCTTGTATCTTAAACCTCTTTTGAGTGCTTGAGATAAAGTTGATTGACATTGTTCTACTATTGATTAATGCTATTCATTGCTAATCTAGATTGTATACTTTGCATAGTTAGGATGCATTCATAATCATACATAGGTTTGTACAGGGCTCATTCATTGATATCATGGGTGGGTGATGAACAGCATGTAAGCATGGTTCTCAGATGTGGTTTGTCTGCAAATGCGCCTTATATTCTGGGTTCTGTGGTAGATCGCGGATGTGACACTCCCGTTGAGTCCTTTGTAGTCCACACTCCGAATGTAAGGAGAGGAGGAAGTTATTATTACTTTAGAAGGCTGGCTATGATCTTGATCTTCCTTAGTAATATTCCCTTAAGCATGAATATGAAGTGTCTTCACCATGATTGCTAGTATAATTGCACCAATCTAATATGTCTTTGATAGTATAGTTAGAATGACTTAGGATATCCTTATGCTTCAACCTAATCCATGCTAGTGCCTAGATAGGAAGTGCTCTAAGTGATCATTATTATATACTGATTGATTGGATTGATCATTATGCTTATCATATATATCATTATTATTGTGACATAACCCCTGTTCTAAGAATATGGGTCATGCATGGTTATCTCCATATTTGCGTATGCATATGACATCTATCTATCTACTTACATCCTATTTATTGCCAACCCTTCCCAGTGGTAAAATATAAATGACAACCCGGAATACTCTTGGGTAAAATGCTACAATGATATAATTAATCTGTGCGCTTGCAGATACTTTGAACTTAATATTTTATATCCTCTTTAGTCACTTGCATTCATAATAACTGCTTAGTATTACTCTGGATAGTTTCCATTCATGTCTCTTAGATTCATGCTAGGGATGACAACTTAGTTATTGTAAGAGATATAGGTTTAAAAGAGGTGGCTAAACAATTTACCAAGTGACACTTAATTAATACCAACAGAACCTTCCTCAATCTTCTTCGTCAAGAGATCCATTTTGGCTGAGAGCATGTCCATCTCATGAATAGTGTGCATACCCCTCTTCTTAGACTGGAGACGTTCCTCATTCCATCCTTGGTTGATCACCATCTTTTCAATGAGGTCTTTAGCATCTGTAACACTCGGTTTTCCAAAGAATACCAAGCGTTAACTATATGTGTGCCCAGGATGTCCACACGACACATATAGTGACAAATATGGTAAATATCAGAAGCAATGCTTAAATTACATAGCGAAACATATTTACATTAAGACATACAAATATATGAAAGCACAACGGAAACTAGTCTTCATCTTCTATCTTCGGGGCACCATACTCCACAGGGACGGTTGACTGGGGGAGCACTCGCCTAGTACTCATGGAACTCCTTTGGAAACTCCTCACTTTATCCACCATATGGTACCCATCCGGGATTTTTATTGGTGAAACCACAAGCGTCAGCTCACCATGCTCAGCAAGTATAACATGAGGGGATGCAAGGCTCAAAAAGGCTAACATCGCTGAACTATGGTAAGCACTTTTAGTTGGTCATATTTTACTTATTAAGATCCTATGTAACTAAATTATGCTAAGCACCCCAGTGAAATTATAATAATTATCATCAATATCATTTCATCATCTCGAGCCATCCATAAAATCATCTGTCTCAAAAAGGATCCAGGCCACTTGTGTCCATGAGCACGGCTGATATATCAGTTTGATCAAACTCTGCAGAGTGTGTACACTTTCACCATGAGTCATGAATTCCCATATGCCCCGAGGCGGCCAACCTCTTATCACTTCCAAGGTGAGTAGGCAGGGAACCACTACGAAGCCGTTCACTAGTCACTCTAACAAGTTAGTAGACGTGAGGTTTCGATTGCAAGGCGAATGGAGGCCCCCTTCAAGAATGGCACACCATGTGACCGCAGCCTAGCACACATCTTGACAGGCTCGGAACCCATTCTAGAACCCAGGCCCCCTCTAGCGCCTTTTGGTAACTACTAACGAGCTAGAGAAGATCTAGTTACTCATCTAAGACCAGAGCCCTGTAGTCCTCATGGTTGTACGGTAAATCCTGGGTGGCCGCTTTAAGATTCAGATGCATACGGAGGGTAGACTAGAGTGACCAAAAAGGCCCAATGCTCTAGCCCTCTTCTGTCCATGTTTCTTAAAAGCATCTTCCATCCATAGTTGCATAATCATTAATCAATATTATAGATCATTATTGTTGGTGATAGCAACTAAGCCAATCTACCCATAGGTAACAAGGATATAAGATATCAATAGTTCTAGGTAAAATCCTTATAGGTTTATCATATTAGACACATGCATATGAAAATGTGATTAAATGGTTATTAGGTAACAAGGAAACTCATGTTACACTTGCCTTCCAAAAGCTTTCCAGGCTCTCCAACTTCTGCTTCACGATCATCCTTGCATAGCTCCACTTCTAACGATCACAACAACCAACACAAGCCTCACATTCAAACCTAGAAACAATACACCAAGCATTATAACAATAAATTACAAAGGTTTTGAAAACGTATGGCTTGTTCTATAATCGTGCGAGCACGAAAACTTAACAAAACAAGAACCACAATTAAAAGATGTGAGAGTTGAATGGTATATGTGGCAAGCATTGGATTAGATGACTAAGTTGGAATTTGGACTAGAACATATCTAACATAACAAAAAGGATTGTATATGTATTATGGTGTGTGGTAGAGAATCTGGAATAGACTACATTGGAGAATAAGATTGAATTGATATACATCATGTGGAATTCTCCTAGGAATAATGATAATTATGATATGATGTTTCCATCAATAAGCTGGAGTGATATATTAAGGTTGATAGCAAGGATAGACGTTTGTTTGTGGTGAGTATGCAATTTAGGAGATTTGATAAAGCATGACCTGAATAGGAGAACTGTGTTTATTGATCACAAGCTCATGGTTCTAACTCCACGATGTAAATGATGACAAAAATATAGAAAATATCTATGCAATATGTGAGGGCATGTCACATGAAGAGAGTATGTCGATCGGAGATGCACTTAGGAATAAACAAATTTGCAAGTTGGTGATATGCTATTAGGCACCATTGGAGGACTGGGATTGAATAATGGATAACATGATATGACATTGATAACAAGATTTATCTCTGGTTATATAACATAACATGACAAATATGGTGGTAGTGGTTTGGACGGGTAGATTATGTCAAGCGCATGGAGACCATCGATTTAAGGTGGGAAGAGAGGTTACACAAATGGCTTATGTTCTGAATATTCCTTAGAGATATGAGGGAATAATTTTGGATAAGTGAATAGGTTACTTTGGACATGTCATGACCAACAAATGCACTGAGGTGGATGCTAGATCAACGGAAAACAAGGTTATGTCGATTTGTGCATCGGTTAAGCGTAACCGGTGGAGGATAGCGGGAAATATGATGATAGATTGCATGGTTATAACAAATACAAATGGAAATAAATTTTGTGGGGTTTCTAGGTACTGCATGAGGGAGGTTATGGCAAAAGGAGGTGACGTTTTGACCATCCGTTGGTAGGAGAACATGATTGCAAGATGTGACTATGTGGTTGTTTGGCATGGCAAGGGCAGCGACATGACAATGATTATAACTCAAGTGTCATTATTCATATGATGAAGCTGACTTGCAGGGATGTGTGTAGGTATATCATACACACAACGGACAAAGGTGCTGATCACCGGAGTGGTCAATCAACGGGAACGCTCGTGCCAACCCGCTGTGGTGCGGCTGCGGGACAGCAGGACAGCAGGACAGTGACCACAAGATAGGAGCATATATCTTTCATACTTTATCATATAGCCATGAAACTTTTCAGAGGTGTGTGCAACTATATAAAGGATAACTTATCCAAAGGGTTCATCAAGGGGTTCTATGGATCAACGGGAACGCCACTGACAATAACAGGTTGATTGCTGTTTGGGCAGCTGGAGTGCATGGCACGTTGGTGTCGATATCTCGTCCGTGATGGATTTCATAGACAAAAAAACTTGTGGGATCATGTGCAGGGATGTCATGAACATGTAGGTCAAAGGGATTTATGATTTGGTCAGCGGATTAGCGGGGAACGCCGAAAGCACTCAGAGATGCCAATCTGTCCAGACAGCAGGGATAGCGGCACGGTGATGACCATATCTCTAAATTCTCAACTCCTATGAAGAAACCATTTTTCAGAGACGTGTTGAAGGATATGAACTACAATTTCACCAAAGGGTTTGATGATTTGATCAAAGGAACAGCGAGGAACGCCGCTGCCCAAAAACAGCAGCGCTGCTGGCCGCCAGGACAGCAAGACATACTACATGTATATTTCATCGGGAATCAACCAAACGTCAACAAGGGTACTTGATATTCAGAGAACACTATGAAAACATGATGGGGGACATGATTTAGGGTTCTCACCATGGGTATTGGTGGGGTGAAGCGGGGAAACTCATCAACGATTGCCGGTGATGAGAACGCGGTTCAACGGTGCATCCTTCTCGCGATGCGGTTGATCAGGGCGACATCCATGGTGGTAGAAGCCACCACCACGTCATGGTGAGCAGGGAGGTTGATGGTGAACTCCTCCAAATCCTTGTTGGGTGCTTGGGAAGGAAATCAACGTGTTTAGATGGGTTGGAATCGCCGAAACACTTCGTTTCCATGGACGGGATGGAGAGGAAATTTGGGATTGGTTGGGGCAGCCATGGGGAGAATGAGGAAGAGCAGGGGCATCTCCCCTCTGTTCTTGATGTGGGAACTGAAGGGGGAGGCGTGAGGGGGCTGTGGGGGAGTTATACTTGAAGGGGAAAGGGTGGGAGACCAAAGGGTTGGAAGGCAAAGGGTCTTGTCTTGATATTTTCTTGACTTGGTTGATATTTTTGTGCAAGATGGAGAGGACATCAGGTGGGTGACGTGGGAGAGGTGAGAGGAAGAGGTAGAGGGCTGGTTGGACTCTATGTTGAACCACAAAAGAGGGGAGGGTGGTTGGGCTTTGACCCGCGGCGAAAGATAACTCAAAGTTTGAACTGGATTCGGTTCGAAGCGATGTCGGAGGAAAGAATGAGTTGGGTTGACCCATTAGCAATAGAATTAAAGATGGGGAATATGGTTTACTAATGGGATAGATTTAGGTGCTTGTATGAAAACAAGAATACAATATGGAATGATAGTGTTGAGCTCGGCCCACTAAATTCGTAGAGACACGATAAGGGTTTCAGGAAATTTAGCGTTCCAAAATGGTGAGACCAAGACCGTATGGTTTTCAAGGATGGTTCAAAAATATGTTTGGGTTTGACCAAGAGGAGAATGAGTGGAGGAGAAAGAGTCCATGTATATATTGCCCAAAGGTTAGGAAACGAGAAGAAAGATGGAACTGAGATTAACAGGGGTACATAACATGTGATTGATTTCACTTGAACAAAGTGATGGTAGAGTTGCAGATGGGATACGATGATTGATCATTAAGCATATGTTTTGATATTTGAACAAGAGTCAATTAAAAAGGATTGGAATCTCAAATATAAGGAAAAAGGGATAAAGAGAAAACATATTAGGATATGACTAGATAGAGCTTTAAATAATAGGTGTTAGGGTGATGGCAACATGAACATTTGAAGAGCCATCAAGGTTTTTGAATAAGGATCAAGTTATATGGTTCCAAGGATTTAATCATGAATGGGAACTTGATCAAAGATTTGAGAAATTTGATTCCACTTAAACCCTATGCGTGTTTGAAAACGTTTGAAATCATTTTTCATACAAAACACTATGCAAAGGCATGAATGCAACAAACCTTTAAATTGTTCACAAAATGTTTGAAAACTCACATTTTCCATTATCCAGAATGTCAACAACTTAAGCTATGTTGGAATTTTTAGAAAATGGTAAAAATCATTTGTTTTGTTTTAAGTGTTTTCTAGTCACATCCCAAAATAGAAATTTTGGGGTGTGACAGCATCCTTGACATTATTTTGCAAGAATTCTCCTCCAGCGGCAGCATCAAGATGACTACGGGCCAATCCAGTTAGCCCATGGTAGAAACCTTGGATTAGGAGCCATTCTTCAATCTCATGATGAGGACAGGCACGAATGTACTACTGGAGGCATTCCTATGCTTTGGAAATCGTCTCATCAGCTTGTTGTTGGACGTTTGAAATCTTTCCACGAAGGGCGCTGGTTTTGCCCATCGAAAAGAATTTCTTGAGGAATGCGTTGGCACACCTCTCCCAAGTGATGGCTTCACTCTTGTTGGCATAATACCATTGCTTCGCCTTCCCAAGCAGTGAGAATGGGAACATGAGAAGATGGATGGCGTCTGCCGAGACATTCTTAATGGTGAAGGTACCACACACCTCCAAGAAGTGCTGGAGATGGGCATTCGCGTCTTCATGCGGCTTCCCACAGAACGGGTTGGCTTGCACCATATTGATAAGCGCTGGCTTGAGCTCAAAAGTAGCATCTCCCAAGTTAACCTGCGGACTGGTGGCGACATTGTCAGCCGACGGTGCAGAGTACTCAGAGATGGTCTTTTGGGACATGACTTCCTTGGGTGTTAGTGCGGAGCCTCTTTCCTCGAACAGATTCAGGTCCGAGATGAACCTTTGAGGAGGAACCTGACGGCGTCTAGTTCTCCTCAACAATTGCTTAGGATCTTCAACAAAGTTTGGCGGCAATTGGAAACCGCTCATGCACTGTCTAGCTTCACGGTAACAAGAAACACAGACGGGGGTAAGCTCCTAACACTAATTGATAACTAAATTGATAATAGACTCTGGATTCAATTTTATTAATATTCCTAGGCTGATGTTTTCCCCGACAACGACGCCAGAAATGCTTGTTGACACTTTGTAGCACAACCACCAAAGACAGGCTGTTAGGCTATCTCTGATAACGGTGCCAGAAGTGCCTGAGGGTAATTCGTATGTCTATTGGATTATTCCACAAGCGCACAGAATATACCGCTGTAGCACTTCACCCGGGAGTATTCGAAGGTATCGTTATTTATTTTATCCCAAGGAAAAGCGGTGGCTAGGAATGTTAATAAAAGAGAGATCCTTAAGTCTACTACAACTTAGCACCAACTAGTGATAAGTGGGGTAATCGGTATAAAGGAAAGATAATGACACAGAGGCAAGATAAGGCTTAGGATAACTAAAGATAACTTGCAGAGTATAGCTAGGTGGGAGAACAATGAGTGAGTATAGGACTCCTATATTTCTTACTTTACTCCTGTGAACTTAACCTTAACAAATAGATGAAATACTTAGACTGCTACCTTACTTCTTGTGTAGCCAGGGATAGACGAGACAGTAGAGGATAAAACCTTTACCCGAAGCGACTATACTCTTATGGGAGCCTACCTTTTAAGAACTTGCTTAAAACACGTGATGGGATGCAATGACTAGACAAGGCTGTCACCACCTGCTAGTACCCACAAACAATCCGTGCAGCAAGCGATAACCGAAGGCAAGATTTAGTCTAAGCACCACGCTTACACTAATTCTCACTACTCTAGTTGTGTACAAGGCAACTAGAGCACCCTATGACAGGCGATGAACAGTACACAATAGTTGGTTAGTATGAGACAACTATATTGCTAAGACAATACACAACAATACTATAGTAAATATAGAATTGCACAAAGTAAAGACTTAGTAAAGTAGAGCAAGAATATTATATTGATATAAGTAAAGTCTTACAAAAGGGAAAGGTACAAGAGCTATACCAGACTCTCCAGAAGACGACTCCAGAGACCCCGAGCTTAGCTCGACTCGACTCTAGCTCCCACACTAGACTAATACTACTACTAAGAAGTGAAACTTGACTCTTGCTTGCTTTCTTGCCTTCTTGTTGTGTTGAAGAGGGTGGAACCTGCCTCTATTTATAGAGGGAAGTGGAGGGGCACCACATCAATGATCCGTGTGCTCCTTGCCTCCCTACCCTTGGATGAACCGACCTTGAAACCGTCTAAGATGGATGGCAGCGATGAAACCAGCATGTGGGAGGCATGCACAAATTGGTGGGGGCCAACCGACCTGGCTGGCCACCAGGGGGGTCAACCGACAACCCCTATGGCAGGTGGGCCCAGACAGGGTCTTCTAGAAGGTGTCCCCATCTGTCACAGGGAGTGGCTCTGTCTTTTGTTAAGTGTTTGTCATGTTGCTTGCTTCCTTGTGGGCCCATGGATCCATGTGAAATGATCTTTTACTGTTGAATGAAAACACAAATTGATCTAAGGGTTGAAATGGACTCCAGGGACCTTGGCACGGATCATGCTCGAAGCTCAGGCCAAGGTGGCCCCATAGGAGGGTCGATCGACCCCCTATGTGGGTCCCCTAAGCTCTGTTTTGTATTACCTGCGATCAGAAGCTAAGAGTACAAGTGAAACTGGTTATTGATAAAATATGTTCATGTTATGCTATTCTTCCATCGAAAACCGAGGCTGTTGACGGTGTTAGAGTGTGGAATTTTATATCTTATCCACCGTCAACACCCTCAGACCACACCTGAGCGTCCGACGTTTTGAAAACAAATTCCCACGCACTGGTATCACTCGTTGAACAGAGAGAAAATAGTTCGATGCTCAAAAATTGCCAATTTGATGCTCTCTCGCTGCAGGGCAGTTAGCCGTCGGACGCTGAGCATTGGTCCAGTGCTCAGTGCTTAGCGTCTGACGCTCCTCCTCTTCTCCCGAAACCATTGAATCCTGCCGAGTAAGCTCGACAGGAGAAAATTAGAACCCAAACCCTCTCTACCTCTCAAACTTCACCATGTTTTCCAATGTGCCAACATCACAAGAAGTTCTATTATTAAGTGTAGGGTGAGTTAGGATTTTTCAAAGCAAGAACATGGGTTTTAAGTTAGTGCTCTAGATCTAAATGCAAATGCTCAAGGTAATTCATCTAGACGCACTTGATGACCAAGATTGCAAACGAATTTCTCCCGTCTTAGTAGTATGGTCATCTATCCTAAATGTGATCACACTCTCTATAGTATCTTGATCACTCAAATGAAAGAGCCCTATAAAATATACCTTTGCCTTGAGCTCTTTTCCATGCTCCAAGTCCTGGAGCTCTTGATCCAACTTGTTGATGGGTTTACAACACTTGTGTGGACGCCATCATTGTAACAAAACTGACCAATTTATCAGAGCACAAGTATAATTATCAACCACCAAGGCAGTTAATTGTCACACTTGAGCCCATATAAACCCAGTAGTCCGTGAAATATCAAAGAAAAACTTTCCAACATCAAACTAAGATCATAGTAGTTTAGCAGAACCATTACATAAAGCATAAGTTCGAACATGATAGGATACATCAGAGTTCAAATACTTAAGTTATTACATACCAAGTTCATACGAAGTAGCAGAAGCAAATAGTCCTTTCCGAAATAACTCACACACAGTTCAATAAAGTGCTAGATAGTAATCCACAAAAGCATAAGTTGAGGTATAGAGTGACCATCGCCCATGGTCCTAGTTGTCGCCCAAAGCTGGGTAGAGACAGTTGATGGAATAACCAAAGTACATCTCTCCATCTGCAACAACATTGGGAACAAAGCCCTGAGTACGAGAAGGTACTTAGCTAGACTTACTCATCATAAAATAAAAATAATTGACACCAAGGAGTATGCAAGGCTTTTTAGTGGTAAGCTGACTCGACACTTTTGCGGAAAAGCACCTACGCTAGTTCATTACTTCTTTCAAGAGCCGTATTTTAAGGAATTATGAATTATTCTAACAATTACATTAGCACATGTACTATAGCAATCACTGATTAATAAAAGCAAGAATATCCCCATACCTTTAGCTCTTACATATCTTTCCATAACCATCTTAGTTTCATCATTAGTGATACGATGTCGAAGCTCAAGTCAAGTTCTCACTAACGGGGAGAGACCGCGATTTGAATCGACTTCCTATCTAGCTGGAGGGGTATTCCGCACACTCACTATGCTTCCCCCATCAGGGTCCGTTGGTCAGCTAAGAAAACTTCCGAGGCCGGGACAAGCAGGGATAGCCAATACCCGGGGACCGCTCGACTACTAGTGTCACTCCGGCTAACCGGCCCTTGGACTTACCCTTCACGTCCCTGTCTACCATATCTCATCAACCAGGGGCACCAGTAAGCGCATCTGCGGCTTGTAACCCGGTCCAAAAGCACATAGGCTTCGCGGTCGGAACGATTTATTCGGCTAGCTATGTGTGACAGCTATGTTCAACATGACAAGAGGGCCGTTAAGGGTCGGTCCTTAATCGACACAGATGGGAACTACCTGCACACAAGACCCATGTCTTGTTGCTTCACTATCCTGCCCGGTCTCCAATTCATCATTCTCATGTTTATCCATGATTAGCTCTTGCTAAAGATTCATTAACCTTCTATAAGTGTTGGTAACAAGAGGTCCCCAACTCTACCGCACTAAGCATGGCTAATCATTTAACCCCTCCCAGACATACTTAGGTAACTAGGATATAATAATCAGGTAGTCAAGGAAGGTATAATGCAACAACAGTATCAAACAACTCCTATAACCTAGTGCACATAACATAAGAGGGACGCAATAATATACTTCGCAAAAATAGGTTAGAATGCTCCAGGGCCTGCCTTTCTCGAAGGTGCTTGGATGATGGTTAGTGCACTCCTGCAGCTCCTCTCCTTCCCGCACCTCCTGTGCAGAAGCTTCAAGCTCATCCACGCCCTGCTCCTCCGCTGCTGCTACCGGAACCTCTTCCTGCGATCCTATATGATGCAATGTATGCGTTACTATAACAGTAATGCAGTGCATGAGTATGCGGAAATGATGCTCATGATTGACGTGCACAATGGAATGCTTTATCTACTGAGTAGGTGCATATTTCTTCTTTTTATTTCGGTTGCTAGCTCCTAAATTCATAAAAAAATACAGAGGCCTCCTATTGATCACACCAGGCTACCATAAAATTTTCATGCCAAAATACCGAGTATTCTATCCTACACAAAATAACAAGTAACAGACCAAATAATAGGCGAAAAATACTTGTACTGAGAAAAGTATCAAACAACAAATTCATATTTTTCTTTGCTTCAACTTAGCATCAAATTAGTATACAAAAATTACCACTCTCATTTCCCTTATAATTTATTTAATATGAATTTCCCTAAAAACAGCAATTAATTAGGTTTAAGTTCTAACCCTAAACTTCTACACAGAATATATACAAAATATATTTTCCCAGGAATTACTTGACACAAGAAACCTAACAAAACTAGAATCACATTTTTCTGAGCTATAATTATTTAGTTATGCATTTTCTAAGATTACTGTGGATTAAAAATTAAATAAAACTATATATAGAAAGTTCCAAAAATGACATGCCATATTTTTAAACTGTAAATCTGGTTGCAAGAAACCTAGTTGTCGGTGAGGTCTCCGGTGGTGAGAGCTATCCCACCGCGGTCCCCTCTCTGAGACGAACATATTGGTGTAGATCTAGCGATCGGTGGTGCTCTAGGGTGAGCTCACCGGTGTTCATGGTGGAACGGCGGTGCTACGCGACCCTGGCCAGCCGACTCTGGCCATGCTGGACCTCGACAAGCACATGCACGGCTTCCAGGTGACCTATCAAGGCTATCCTAGAGAACAATCGAACCGAGACCAGCTCGGTGACCCTCCTCCGCATGCATGGCGGCACGACGGCGGTTCGAGCTATGGCGTAGAACTATTCCGATCAGCCTAAGGCTCGGCTCACCCAATCGACTCCTACTACACCTATTAGCAACTCCAAATAGATGGAAACACCCTACATACACTAAGGAACGGCTCTAGGGAACTCCGGCCACTGCGAACCTAAGCACGGCGGCACTCCGCTGAACTCTGGCGAGAGATTACCCGTCTCTCTAGGGCTTACCAAGTCGAAACGATGAGCGTATGTGATGTGCGAGGATAGGGCAAGACTCCGGGGAAGATGGAGGCTCCTACAGTGAAGCGTCGCGGCTGGAACGCGAGCTCTGGCGAGCTCAACGCGGCGGCACTCCGCGTCTCTCTCTTGCTGTCGGTGGTGGCTCGGCAGGGGACAGATTGGAGGGTGGCGTCCAACAGGAGAGCGCTAGGGGGTCTTCAAGGCGCGGACGGGATGCTGGTTGATGCGCCACTGTCCCTCGTCACCGGTGTACGGATGCCGCATGGCGACCGCGGTCTGGCGGGGCGCGTCCAAGCGCGGGCGAGCGCGCGTGAGGCACGTCCTAGCATGGGCGTGGGAGCGGGTCGGCTTCGGCTGATGGGCCAGAAGTGAGGCGGCGACCCATTTAAGAAATAAAACCATTTTTCTTTTATTTCCCTTTCCAAACTTGTTTGAATTCGAATTTTGAACAATTCTGATGATTTTCAGAGGTTGGCCCAGAAATGAAAGTTGTTCCAAATATTTTTCTCTACAACTCTACTTAAAGGATTTTTGTCAAATTCTTTATAAATTTTGAATTTATTTAGTAAAGTCAATTTAAGCATAAAGAAGAATTTGTAATGTTAATTTAAAAATCCAATTTTTCTTTGGTTTGTGTTTACGGTAGTTATTGTATGATTTTCTCTGTCAACTAATCATGAAAAAGGATATAATTGAGAGCCACCACCTAAAATAGGGTTTAAACTGATAGAATTCCACGAGTTTTGATGAATATGTGTTTTTCAAGGACTATACAGGAAAAGAACCAAGAAGGACCCACATGGCAGGCAAATACCTCAGATTCCGCCACGATAGTAAATCAAGAACATTCTAGAGGACACCAGAGACACGTCTACAAAAGCGGGGCCTACTTGGCAGCCGGGGGAGGTCGATCGGCCGACCTGACAGAGAGATCTCTGTGTCTGCTTCAACGTGAACTCTCCACCGCCTTTGAGGGTTAATCTCCACCATTCATCGAGGTCGGTTTGATCCAAGGGCTACGGTTCATCCCTGTCCAAAGATAAATCAATTTAGGGTTTCAGAAATTCACTGACATATCTAGAGCAAAGTAGAAACCCAAGATAGGATCTAGAGCCAAGCATCAAGTAGAATATTAACCTTATAGTCTCTCTAGATTAGGGCTAGACTTACTCCAGAAATAGTGTGGTAGAAGAGCTGGAGATAGTTGGAGGAGTTGCCGGCCTGTCGGTGACTGCTCTATGACTTGTACCCGTGGATTCAAGTCCTTCTTTGGGGCTTGTTTCTGAAGATTTCTTTAGAGTTCAACTTCTAATCCAAGTGAGTAATGTTGCTATTATTGTTCTTAAGGTTTACGATTCTTTTGAGTGCTTTAGTCTTGGTAGCTCCTTGATTGAAGTAGTAATTTATAGTTAAGCGTAGTGCTTAGATTATATTTGCTCGTAAATGCCCCATACTATCCGAATCGGTGGTAGCTCACGACGTTGACCTAGCCTTGTTGAATCTTTCATAGTCCACCTCCCGTCAATAGGACCATAGGTCTCTTTTACTAAGGAATTTACCCTTTGCTGATACCTTCCTATAGTAATTTCCTGATTAAAAACAATCATATCATATCTTGTGAGGATTAGAAATAGAAGGCTTAGCAATCTCCTTTATCCGTGAGTACGTAGTCACGAAGCAAAATTTTGCATTGGATTAAGTATTCCGATAAGTATCCCGATTGAATAAATATGAGTAAAGGATCTATGGATGAAGATACAAAAAAGTTTATTTCCAATCGTAACTAAATCTTCTCCCTATCTTCTCCGTCCTTGATAGCAGCTCAGGGGTTAAGTCTAGATTCTAGTTATCCCGTTTTCCCTGTGGTAAAATATAAATAACGATACCTTGCAATATCTCCCGGGTGAAGTGCTACATCGGTATCTGTCCACTTGCAGATAATAATATTGTTTATTTGTTTGAGTTATCTTGTACCAACAATTTGAAAACCCAATTTGCCCGAATACTATTTAGAATATTTGCAGCAAAATTTTGAAAGTATAACTCCCCAGGTTCTAAGTCACTTTTCACTTAACTATTAACAAACATAGCAATTCAAATTAAAATTAAGAAGTTCACATGTGAAGATGATTATAATGCTTATGTTATGCTCATGATGGAGTTAATGCAGATGTTAACGCAGGCTTGATGCAAGCTTGACACCTTAGGGTGTTACAGCCCTTCCCCCTTATAAAAATCTCATCCCGTGATTTAGGTTGACTTACCGTTTATTAAAGAAATCTTTATAAGCTTCGCGTAGATAGGTTTCGCTTTCTCACGTAGCATCTCTCGTCATGATGACTCCACAAAACCTTGTACGAACTTACCACACGGTTACGAGTTATCCAATCCTTGCTATCCAACATCCAACAGGTTGTTCGCCATGCACCAAACCATGTCCAAGTTTCAAACCTCTCGTCTCAATCCTTTCTTCCGGCACGTGCAAACACTTCTTCAGTTGTGATACGTAAGACATGGGAAAAATTGTACTCATCATGGCCGGCAATTGAAGTTAATAGGCTACCTCACCCTTTTTCTCCAGAATCTTATAGGGTCCAATGTATCTTGGTGCAAGTTTCCTTTTTACCCCAAACCTTTGCGCATTTCTCATAGGCAAGACCTTGAGATAGACATAGTCGCCTACTTCGAACACGAGCGGTCTCCTTCTTTTATCAACATAACTTTTCTATTGAGCTTGTGCAGCTTCCATATGCTCGTGAATAGTCCTTACTCATCCTTCAGCCTCATTGACAAAGTCAATACCATAGTATCTTCTTTCACCAGGTTCTACCCAGTTCAATGGTGTTCTACACTTGTGAAAGGTCCCGATAGGCTAGAGGGGGTGAATAGCCTATTAAAACTTCTACAAAGCACTAAACAAAATTGTTAGCAAATACCACAGCTTTGCAAAGCACTAGCTCTAGACCACTCTAAGCAAGCCACCGACCACAATATACTACACAAGTTATGCACTCAATGCAACAATACAAGCGCTCGTGCCTAAGTGCTTGTCTCTACGCAAAGGAGCAACCACCTCGAACCTAAGGTGATGCTAGCTAAACAAGAAAGTAACACGAGAGATAGAGTGCATGAGAAAGCTATACCACCGAGGAGAGTAGAGGTTGATCTGATCACCGGGAGAGATAATGATCAATAAGAAAACCGATGATCCAACCAAGAAAGTCCACTCGATGATGGAGTAAACAGAATAGTCAGTTTTTACAGGTTCATGTGATTGTCATCACGCTACTCCTCGTTGTGGCACCGGTCTTCATTGGTGGGTCATGATCTAGGCATCACACGCCAATCCCTCACCCGGAGCCGATCATCAACACAAGAGAAGTGGTTTCTCACCACGAGCAATCCACTAGTTGGTTTTGGCACTCAGTCGGGGAACAACTGCATGAACCCCTCACAATCTTCTCCTCCGGTGTAGACTCAATCCATCTCACACCGAAAACACCTCCAAGCCGTCTAGGGACACGGCAATGTCCCAATGCAAGAGAACAAGAACTAAGCGATGGCTTGCTCTCAAGTGCTCTAGAATGCAGCTCACTAGCAATGATACACTTGAGAATCACTCAACTCAAATGGATGAACAAGAAATGATCAAGTGAGTGAGTGGAAGGCTTAGGAATGCTCACAATGTGTATGTCAATGATTCAAGTGTGCAAGCGAGGCAACAAGTGCCTAGTGATCGTCTATAAATAGCCCCAAGTGAGCTCCTAGCCACTACAGCCACTAAAACAGTCGTTAGACACATTTTAGGGCGTCGAACGCTACCGTCGGACGGGGTCCGTCAGACTAAGCGTTAGTGTCCGACGCACACGATTTAGCCATGTGTCACTCAGATTTGAAGATAGCCGTTGAGCCGCAATAGCTAACTGTTCGCGCCTTTTTCCCAACCGTCGAACAATGCGTCGGACAGTCCGTTGGACTAATCCTCCACGTCCGACGTGTTCAAACACAAATTGCCCGCGCTCTATTGCTACTCATCGAACCCTAAAGAAATGCACTGATGCTTTGCTGGGTGCAACCATCGGACAAAGCAAAGTCATCTGACTCTCACAGAGATAGCCAGCGTCGGACACTACACAGTTAGTGCGTCAGACTAAAGAAGATTACCGTCCGACTCTTCCAGAGAGTTCCAGAGACACTAAAACACTGTCGTATGCTGTCGGAGGCATAGCGTCAGACCAAACGCCAACATCCGACGCCCTTCAGACAGTGCACAATGAGTTAGGGTTAGCCGTTGGACGTTACTCAATAGTCTGACACTCAGGATCACTCAGCATTTGACGCTCTTTTTGCACAAGTTCTCAGTCTATTTCTTCAACCCTGGCTTCCATGTGCTAACACTAAAGTTGTTCAACACTTGTGCACCGTGTCTTAGCCTTTCTAAGTCAATCTCTAGGTTGGTTAGATCAATGCACATGAAATGCAATCTAGAGCACTTGTGTCGACGAGATATCGTCGGCGGTCCACCGAGGGGTATACCCAAAGTAGTAGATTGATCGGTGAAGGTGCGCCTGAGACGAGCAAGAGTTGCGCAGCAAGCGCGAGACGAACAATTTAGACAGGTTCAGGCCGCTGCGAGGCGTAATACCCTACGTCCTGTGTGTTGCTGTATTGTATTGCTAGTAGATGAGTTGAGTTGAGGGGATCCCCTGCCCACCTTATATAGTCTGGGAGGCAGGGTTACGAGTTGGTTTTACCATGTATATTAGATTACAATCCTAGCCGAACAAGGAAACTAATCGGCTAGATATTAGAAAAGCTATTTCCTTGGCCGCCAAGACTTGTAAGCCGGCGGATGTGCGTGATCTTCTGGAGAACGTGCAGACGACGCGTCCTTGGCAGCCCGGGCCTGGTCGGATGACTTGGCCCATGTATAACCATGCGGGTATATGGGTTTACACCCCCATAACTAGTCCCCGAGCACCTTACATTTGTTGGGAGGTGCAAACCTTCAGTGTAGCTTGACCAGACGGATGTAAGAAGCTCAGAAAGAATTTGAAAAGGCCTTCTCTTTGGTGAAGTGTATCCACTTTTGGTTCTTCGGAAACAATACCTTCACCGTCAGGTGAAGTGTATCCACTTAGTCCCTGAGCCTGATACTAGGTGATGTAGGCATGTGGTGTCAGGGTCAAAGTCTTTATTCTTGGAGAACATGAGAAGTGTCGACGAAGTCCCCGAGCACTTCCTGTGCTCGAAAATATCGGTGAAGTGATGAAGCCTCCGAGCAGTTCAGTGCTCGGAAGTGCTGACGTGACGATGACGAAGTCCTCGAGCACCTCCTGTGCTCGGAGGTGTTGACGAAGCAACGAAACCTCCGAGCAGATGCAGTGCTCGAAAGCGCTGACGTAGTGATGACGAAGTCCCCGAGCACCTCCTGTGCTCGGAAATATTGGCGAAGCGACGAAACCTCCGAGCAGACCCAGTGCTCGAAAGCGCTGACGCAGCGATGACGAAGTCCCTGAGCACCTCCTGTGCTCGGAAATATTGGCGAAGCGACGAAACCTCCAAGCAGACCTAGTGCTCGGAAGCACTGACGTAGCGATGACGAAGTCCCTGAGCACCTCCTGTGCTCGCAAATATTGGCGAAGCAACGAAACCTCCGAGCTGACCCAGTGCTCAGAAGCGCTGACGTGACGATGACGAAGTCCCCGAGCACCTCCTGTGCTCGGAGGTGTTGACAAAGCAACGAAACCTCCGAGCAGATGCAGTGCTCGGAAGCGCTGACGCAGCGATGATGAAGTCCCCGAGCACTTCCTGTGCTCAAAAATATCGAAGAAGTGATGAAGCCTCCGAGCAGTTTAGTACTCGGAAGTGCTGACGTAGCGATGATGAAGTCCCCGAGCACCTCCTGTGCTCGGAGAAGCGACGAAACCTCCGAGCAGATGCAATGCTCGGAAGCGCTGACGTGACGATGACGAAGTCCGCCGAGCACCTCCTGTGCTCGGAAATATTGGCAAAGCGACAAAACCTCCGAGCAGAGCCAGTGCTCGGAAGCGCTGACGTAGCGATGACGTAGTCCCCGAGCACCTCCTGTGCTTGGAAATATTGGCGAAGTGACGAAACCTCCGAGCAGACCCAGTGCTCGGAAGCGCTGACGCAGCGATGACGAAGTCCCCGAGCACCTCCTATGCTCAAAAATATTGGCGAAGCGATGAAACCTCCCAACAGACCTAGTGCTCAGAAGCGCTGACGCAACGATGACGAAGTCCTCAAGCACCTCCTGTGCTCAGAAATGTTGATGAAGCGACGAAATCTCTGAGCACATTGGGTGCTACTTAAGCTTTTAAGCATCCTGTGAGCCTTATGCAAGTAGCCGAACCGACGCACTTCCTTTTAAAAGACTTGGCCTCAAATGAAACGATTCGTCTTCTCTATCACTGTTGGTAATTTTAACGTCATCACTATTTAACAACATTAAAAACACATGGTACTAAATTAACTTGTCATTAGCAACTAGCCAGTTATCTCTCACCAACATCCCTAAGCATTAAACTAGGTTGTCATCCCTAATTATATTAGCTAGGAATAAAGTATTAAATGAATCTATTATTTCATGTGACTAGGTAGAAATAAATATAAGAATATGAACTAAAGGACAATTCTGCAAGCGGACATATAATTATACCATTGTAGCATTTTACCTAGAGTATCACCAAGTTGTTGATTTATATTTATACCACTGGGAAGGTCTAGTAGGACTTAAATTATATCTACAACTTATACTGCTAATGTAAAAGATAAACCATAACTATAATCCTACTCATAGCAGGGATAAGTCACATGATAAAGATATATAGGATAAACATGATCAGTCATCATCATAAATAGGTAAATATCAGAGCTCATCTAGTCATAACAATAGCTAGCCAATGGATAGATAAAGGAATTAATATCTAAAGTAATTCTATAACTACGTCAATGAATACTATGATTAGTGCAATTACATCTAGCAATCATTGTTTAGCTCTACCTACATCATGATTAAATGTAAAGGAGCATCATCTAATGAGGATATTAAGACACAAGGGTCACCTCCTTCGCGACCGCGCTCTGCTCGTCCTACTTACGGGGGGTGGACTATAGAGGAATCAACGTAGCTGTCACCTACGCGAACTACCACACGACCCGGCACATCAGGGTGCACTTGCAGATAAGCAAGATATCTAAACGCCACGTCTACATACTGTCAATCATTCATCCACGATATCTATGGATGAACGCTATACGAGCAATTACATAAATTCAATAGGATCAAACTAACTATGCTGGACATATAATCAAAGTGAACAATGACTATTGCAATTAAGAACATATATAAGATTAAGAACAATGTTTTCCAAATCATAATGTTGAATACAATAAGAAAAAAGAACTAGAACTATACCAAACTCTGTGCTCCAGACAGACGCCAGGGGCTTCAGATCCCACTGAAGAACTAGAACTCCTCTACTTCTAATCTATCTAGGCTAAAGCTATGAACTAGAGAGGCCCTGATGAACTAGAGAGGCTTTGGATGGCTTGATCTCCAAATGACTTGATGCTTCAGGGAGGGGGGTCTGCCCCTTTATTTATAGCCCAATGGGTTGCATGTGTGCCGTAGGATCAAACCGACTTAAAACAAGGGCTGAGATGCATCGTGGGAGGCAGTGGAAGAAGACTCCGGAAGGCGGCGGCAAAACCCGGGGGGCGCCGCCCGGCCCCACCTAGCAGGGGTTCGGCCCGAGGTTGCTTCGGGTGCCTTCTACACTCTTTCCACGTCCCGATGATGATGTTTTCTTCGCGGTTAAGTTTCGTGTCTTTTATGCTCTTTAACCCTTCTTTTATGCTTTTTTGGAATAACCCCTGGAAAATACAGAAAATGCAAAACTCGTGGAAACTGTCAGCTAAAACCCTAGACTAGTATGTATTCATGTATCCTTTGATGTTTAAAGTTCTAATAAAAGTTGACGTTATCCACCGTCAACAGTCGTGCCGACGCTCAGTAGCCATTCGAGTGAACAACCATTGCATCCAGCCCTAACCGTCGCCATCTAGGGTTTCAAAGATCCTTGATTCAAAACTCAATTCCGCCAAAATCTCTTCGATTCAGCCTTCCAGCCACCCAGACCCACAACCAATTGAAGAAATGGCACCCAGGAAGAGTACGCGCGTGCCCTCGAAGAAGGGAAAGGAGCCGCAACCTGGAGAACTCCGTCTAGACAACGAGTGGCAGCCTTCCACTATGGCAGAAAAGGCCATTTTGAAGTTGGTGGTGAAAGGGCTCCTGCCAAACCATGCTACCGCCGGATGGAGGCCGTCAGGAGGTGAGCCGTACCCCATGCCCAACACTAGCGAGATGACCGTCTTCGCCGGCTACTTCCTCCGCGGGTTCGGTGTTCCTTGCCATCCCTTCCTTCACAAGCTTCTTGATTATTCCTAGATTTTGCTATGCCATTTGCACCCCAACTCCATCTTCCAAGTCTCTATTTTCATCCACTTTTGTGAAACCTTCGCCGGAATTCTTCCTCATTTCAATTCATTTTGTCATCTGTATATGCTCGTGAAATCGAGTGGCGGAGGCTCTCGAATTGCCGGGGGAGTGTACCTCAAACTCCGGGATGGCATGTCCGCCATTATCTTTCTATCCCCCTCAATACTAGTCTTCGTGATTGGAATAAGAGAGGTGGTTCTATCTGCCGAATCAAGATCCTCCTATTCGGCGTGCCGTCGAGCAGATACCAGAGAGGAAACCGAGCTGGTCAGAGAGGCCCACATCTGATGAGATGGAGTAGGTAAACGAGCTATTCGAAATTCTGAAGGGCATGAATCTGAATAGAGTTGGAGTTGCTGTCAACTTCGTGAAGCGCCGAGTTCACCCATGCAAAGAGAGAGTTCATCCTGCATATGAATGGGTTGGTGAAACTGATCCGACCAGAGAGGTCCCCGATCAGATGTCGTCCTCCGAAGCTATGATAAGGCTGAAGGAGCTGTTTGATAACAAGACACATATCAACAACCTAGGACAGCAGAAGGCGCTGCACATTGGGAATCCACCACCCGAGGTACGCCTTTTGTAGATTTCTTCTTTGTGTCTTCGGTTGGAATGTTGATCCTTTGCATCTCATTTGATTTGTTGAAGATACATGGCCAGGAATGGAAGGTATACTTCTCAGAGGTGCCCAGTACGGAGTGGCCCGAAGGGGTTGACCCTCGACACCGCTACCAGCCCAGTAGCGAAGACGAAGACTTCGCAGAGCCCTCCAACGATGAAGCTGAAGCCGATGAAGAGGAAGAAGATCATGAGACCCTCTCCCAAAGGGTGGCTCGCAGTAAACAGCCCATGCCTGCTAAAGCTGGCTCGTCGAGTGGAGTCCAAAAACCTGAAAAGTCAGTGAAGCTATCTGAGGAGCGAACCCGCCGCCAGATGATGTTCCCGAGCTCGAGTGACGACGAAGGACCGTCGCCGAAATGTCAAAAAGGGGAGGTCCCTCCAACCAAGAACCCTGGTGAAGATGAGGGGACTTCTGGTCGGAAAAAACGCTTCGCACGGAAACGTAGCCGCTCAGAGCTGTGAGTATCCATGTCTTCTTGCTGCTGCCTCTTGCTGAACGGTATGTTCTGTTACATTTAGTCATGAAGTCCGCATTATTATCCAGGGACCCTTCAGCCGAAGACATCGAGAGGATGCCGAGTGGAGAAGCTGGTGGTGGTGCGTCAGTGAGGGATAGAGATGAAGGGGATGTTGCCGCCAGTTGGCCTTCTGATCATGAGTCGCCAAAGAAGGGTCCGGTTTCGGGCTCGCAGGAGCAGTCGCCACCATCCGACCAGCCGCGTGAAGTGACCCCGCCGCTGTAACAGAACCACCTAAATCACATGGCCCACAGGCACCTGTCATTGTCACTAATGACCTCTGATAGTCGGGCCCGTGTCCCAGATGATCTAGAAGGCTCTGCCGGGCTACATAAGTACCCGTATTCTCCGACAAGATCCTATTACGAAGCCATTACAGGATTACAACATTTCATAATAAAATACATCAGAGTAAAACAGTGGAAAGAGTACATAGCATTTAGATTACAAACCAGTTGTCCAAATAGAATTTAAATGTAGTTATTACAAACCAAAATTAATGACAGTAGCAGTAGTAGTGGAACAACAGTACAACATACTTAAATAGATAATACCAGGACCCTGCCCACGGGTCCAACTTCACTCTTTCTCACTTCCTTCCTGAACAATCGTCACGCAGCAGGGAGCGAGGCAAACCTGCTACTGTGGTTCTCCTGCAACAGGGGTTAACAAACCCTGAGTACTAGGGTACTCCGCAAGACTTACCCGACTAAGAAAAAAGAATGAGACTTAGGAATGCAGGCTGAAGGGAGTCAAGGTAAGGCTTTAGCAAGAGTCAAAGTGTTTTGCGGAAAAGCAATACAAATTCTATTTTCAGTATTTTAGTCAACATTATTATAATCAAGATCAATAGTTCTCAATTCTTTCATATATATATCCTTCAATTCCAATTACTTATTCATTCTCAAAAACATCCTATTTCTGAACCACTCTTCGCTGAATGGTCGGAGAATCAAGTCTCCATAACCGAGGAGCAACGACGATTCGAATCGATTAGTACCCAGCTGGGGACCCCTAACCACACTGCATATGTAGCACCTAAGCTTGTATATACCAACCCCGTCTACCACGGCTTTTCTATCCTGAACCGATCCTGCGCCACCCGAGAGCACAGTACTCCTCTCGTCTCCAGGCACGCCGGCCACGAGGGTACATGCAACACTCGCCATCTCTCCACTCCCAGTGCGTGGTTGTCGGTTCAAGCAATAGAGCCACCGGAGATAGGGCTTCCCGAAGTATGTGGCTAGTTATAAAGTCTCGATCACAGCAGGCCGACAACGAACGGTCCCTAGTTCTTTTCCATTGGAAACCATGCATTGGGAGTCTAACCCAAGTACACTGGTGACCACCCGGTTTTCACATTCCTTTTCCGCTGGCGACTATAAGTTGGGACTCTAACCCAAACATACGACCACCAAATGGAAATCCCATCCCCGTTGGTGACAATGGACTGGCCAAGTACACTGCCAATGACGAGGACAATACCATCCCCTTTAATGATTCATTCTTTGCATATCATCATAGTTTAAAATAGCATTTTTGCAAGTCTAATAATTAAGCATGACTAAGCATTTTTCAATACCTTAAATAAATCAGGATCTCAGGGTATAATAAGTGGTCAAGGAAAGGTAATGCATCAATAGGCTATCACTCAACTCCTATTAACCTAATGCAATAGATGAATTCAAGTGATAAACATTTTTAAATAACAAGGAGGGGCTAATGCACCGGGGCTTGCCTTGGATTGCAAAAAGAGTGGGGTCGGGGTCAGTGCCACAATTGTCAAATCCCTGCACCAACTCCAGAGTAGACTCCTCAGCAGTCACCTCAGTCTTCACCTCTTCGTTCACGGGCACTACACGTATGCAGTGATGTATGCTTAATATGATGCAATCATGAAATGTCATGCAACAACATGGAATACAAGAACCAATAATTAATAATACATAAACTAGAGCACAACTTTTCTTCATATGTAAGCCATAATAAATCTAGCCTAAGATGCCCTAGGTCATAAGTGTGTTTGACCCAGAACCCCAATCAATTATACAATCACACAAACCCTAATTGATTATTGTTTTCTATTTATTTATTAGTCAACTAATCAAGCATTTAATTAATAAATGATTAAATTATTTTCATTTGATGCCAAACTTTACCAACAGATAGCTCTTCACCTAAAACAATGGCAAAATAAGTCTCATGATTTTTGGATCAACAGGGAATTAATTAAAATTGCTCCAAGTTACCTTTATCAATTAATCTACAGATTTTTAGCCCTTACAGGAAGTGTCCAGAGCATACATTTAATATTTTTAATAAATACTACATAGCACAGACAGCATCCACAAATATTTTCATAATTTTTCATGCAGTAATTTTATTCACACAAAAAGATCAAACTACAGCACTATTCATCCAAAAATGAATTATAAAATCTTTTAAAAATTCGCTAGGAAAAAGAAAAGCGCAAACCAGCCCGGGTCGGCCCAATAGGCAGCAAGCGGGCCTAGCCAGCCCGCGCACGCGCCCGCGCACTCCCCCACTCCCTCTTTGCCGCTGACGGGTAGACCCCACCCGTCAGCCTCTCCCTCACCCCCTCTCCTTCTACCTCCGGCTCCCGTGCGCGCGCGAGCATGGCGGCTCGCCGTCGGCGGTTCCTTCAGCGAGGGAGAGACCTCCGACGGACGGCCCAAGCCCTAGCCCACTATCCTAGTGACCTAAACAGACTAGAGCAGGTTGGTGGAGAGCACGACACGACCCATGGCGGCTCGGTCACATCGTCGTGCCACACGCCGGCGAGCTCGAGGGGGTAGGGTGCAAGGCTAGTTGTGTGAAAGCTCTAGGGGCTCACCATGAATTGAGTCGGCTAGGTTCTCGTACTCGAGGCGGTGCAGTGGGTCGGACTCGACGTCGGCGGCGGAAACAGCAGCACGAACCGGCGGTGAACTCACGTTCCGGCCAACCTAGCACGTCAACCAATAAACCGGCTTGTACATATGTTTTTGGTAGTCACAGAGAGAGGGGAACACAAGACAAGGAGGACCCAAGCTCACCCAGGCGAGCTGGTCACGAGCGGCAGAGCCGGTGGCGATGTTCTGACCGACCGCGGAGACGACGACGATGTTCCGGCACGCTCAAGCTACTACAGATTTTCTCGCAGGGTGGAAAAGGGGCGCAGTGATGGGGTGAAGCTACCAGCAAGGCGAATTGGATGGAGGTGGCTTGATGAGGGCGAATTTGAGTGCGGACCGACGTGTGCTCGCCGGCGACCGAGCGGGAGGGGAATGGAAACGGAGAGGCCTTGTCGCCTTTAAACTGGCCGGGGAGGAAAGGATAAGGTCGAGCGCCTGTCCGGGGCCCCGAGCGGCTCTGGCGCGGCGGCGACAGCGGCAGCAAGCGACGCGCGCACGCCTGCACGGCGCGCTCGGCACTGCAGGGGCCCGGAACAGTAGCTAGTGCCCTTGGGTCAAATGCTACTCAAACCAATTATGCCCTATCTAAATCGAATCAGTGAAAATTCCAAATACAAAAGTTTTGGGAAATTTTATGTAGAATATTTTTGATTTTTGAACCATATTCAAATTCGGTCCAGATTTAAAATATTCAAAAGGGGATAAATTCCCTAATTTAAAATTCAAACACAATTCAATTAAATTCTCTAAAGTTTTCTATACAACTTGAAATTTTGTAAACATGAAAGTTGTTCATTTTTCTGAGCTCTACAACTCTTATTAAGGGTGTTTGGTCATATTCTTTATAATTTTTGAAATGACATTTCAAATTCAAATTCTAATCCACTATTTTGAGTTTAATTCAAATTTCCACTGTATAGCATCAAAATCTCCAAAAATAAAAGTTGTTCCATTTTAAAGGATCTACAACTTTTATTAAGACACCTTCACTAGATTCCTTATAGTTTATGAATTAGGTTTTTAGTGCCAAATTATGGCTTAATTTGATTTTTCTTTTAATTTTGTTTTTGATTTCTAATCATAGGGTTAATTGCACAATCATTCCAAACATAATCAATTCACTCTATGATTCTTAAGCATAATCAGATGCATGCAAGTAACTTAAACATGATGACATGGCAGATTAATTAATAGTAATACCTCGGGTATTAGAGCCTTCCCCTAAAAGAAATCTCGTCTCGAGATTTGATACACGACTAAGACTTAAGACTAAGTAATGGAAAAGAAAATGTGTCAAGGCAAACTAAATCTAACTTGATCATTAAACAAGGAAAACATTTACATATTACAAGACTAGGAAGTTTACATCTACAAGGTAGCAAAGAATTCGGGGAAGTTTTCCGAAAGATAGTCCTCCGATTCCTAGGTAGCTTCATCTTCGGAATGCCTACTCCATTGGATTTTGTACCACCTAGTGGTAGTTCTTCGGGTAACACGATCCTTTCGATCCAAGACTCGAATTGGATACTCGGAGCATGTCAGATCCGGTTCGAGTTTCACTCCTTCAACATCAATAACTTGATCAGGCACTCGAAGACACTTCTTCAATTGCGACACGTGGAACACATTGTGCACATTAGAGAGGTGCTCTGACAACTACAGTCTGTAAGCCACTTTTCCCATACATTCCATAATCTGAAATGGTCTGATGTAACGTGGGGCTAATTTGCCTTTAACTCTGAAACGGTTGACCCCTTTCATTGGTGACACCTTCAGGTAGACATAGTCTCCAATCTTGAACGCTAAAGGTCGGCGCCTTTGATCGGCATAACTTTTCTGGCATGACTGTGCCACCTTCAAATTCTCTTGTATTAGTCGAACCATTTTTCGGCTTCATTGACCAAGTCAACTCCATAAAACCATCTTTCTCCAGGTTCAGACCAATTCAACGGAGTACGACACCTACGATCGTGAACGGCTTCAAACGGAGCCATCTTGATGCTTTCTTGATAGCTGTTGTTATACGAGAACTCTGCCAATGTAAACACTCGTCCCACGTGTTGGTATAATTGAGTGCACAAGCCCTCAACATATCCTCAAGTACCTGGTTAACTCTCTCGGTCTGTCCATCAGTCTGCGGATGGTATGCTGTGCTATGCAGAAGTTTTTTCCCTAATAACTTGTGAAAGGCCTTCCAAAAATTGGAGACAAACTGGGTACCTTGATCAGAGACAATGGTCTTCGGCACTCCATGTAGCTTCAACAGATTTTCCATATATAGCTTCGCATAGGTTGAGGCAGTATATGCAGTCTTCACTGGCATGAAGTGAGCCTGCTTGGTGAGACGGTCCACAACTACCAAGATTGAATCAAAACCTCAGGGTGTTCGGGGCAAACCTACAATAAAATCCATACTAATGTCTTCCCATTTCCACGCAAGGAACAGGCAATGGTTTCAGTTCTCCCCCAGGCTTCATATGCACAGCTTTCACCTTTTGACATGTATCGCACCTGGCAACATACCGAGCAATTTCTATCTTTATCTTAGTCCACCAAAATTTCTGTTTCAAGTACTGATACATCTTGTTGCTTCCTGGATGAATGGAGAATCTTGTCAAATGCGCTTCATCGAGGATCATGCGATGTAACTCAGGAACTTTTGGGACTATAAGCCGATTCTTGAACCATACCACACCTTCATCATCAATTCTAAAACAATCCGCCTTTCCAGCTTGGACTTTTTTCTTAATGTGCTTGATTCCTTTGTTTCCCTTTTGAGCAGCAATGATTTGCTCACGGATAGGTGTTTCAATGCTAATATTGGCCAGGCTGCCTTGTGGGACTATTTCTATACCTAATCTTTCTAGCTCATAGCACAAGGATAGGTCATAAGGTCTTACGGTCAAACAATGGCAGTGAACTTTCTGACTGAGTGCATCGGCAACCACAGTGGCCTTGCCTGGATGGTAGTGTACTTCAATATCATAATCCTTTATCAACTTGATCCATCTTCTTTGTCTCATCTTCAACTCATCTTGAGTAAAAATATACTTTAGGCTCTTGTGATCAGTGTAGATGTTGCAAGTACTTCCCAACAAATAATGACGCCAGATCTTCAAGGCATGTACCACAGCTGCCAACTCCAAGTCATGGGTGGGATAATTCTCTTCATGACGCTTGAGTTATCACGAAGCATAAGCAATAACTCGACCCTCTTGCATCAGGACACAACCAAGACCGGCACCCGAAGCATTGCAGTACACATCAAATGGCTTTTCAATATCGGGTTGGGCTAAGACTAGTGCAGTAGCCAACAACTTCTTCAAGGTTTGAAAGGCTTTCTCACACTCAGGTGACTAGACAAACTTGACCTGATTCTTCAACAACCCGGTAATAGGCTTGGCTATTCTAGAAAAATCCAGAATAAAGCGACGGTAGTACCCTGCCATTCCCATGAAACTGCGGACTTGATGTACCATGGTTGGTGGCTTCCAATTCAAGATTTCTTCCACCTTGCTCGGATCAACTGATACGCCTTCAGCCGACAAAATATGTCCGAGGAATGGGACTCTGTCCAACCAAAACTCACACTTGCTAAACTTGGCATAAAGTTGATGTTCTCTCAAGCGAGTCAGGACGACATGGAGGTGGTTGGCATGTTCTTCTGGGGTTTTGATGTAGACAAGGATGTCGTCAATGAACACAACCACGAATTTGTCTAGCTCCGGCATGAAGACTGAGTTCATTAGGTACATGAAATAGGCAGGGGCATTGGTTAGGCCGAAGAACATGACTAGGTACTCATATAGGCCGTATCTGGTGGTGAAGGCTGTTTTTAGAATGTCTTCGGGATGGATTTTTATTTGGTGGTAGCCAGATCTAAGGTCAATTTTAGAAAATACTTTGGCTCTAGCTAATTGGTCAAAGAGTAGGTCAATGCGAGGTAAAGGGTATTTGTTTTTAATGGTGACCTCGTTGAGTGGACGGTAATCAACACAGAGTCGGAGGGATTTATCTTTCTTCTTCACAAAGATAGCAGGACAACCCCACGGAGATGAGCTAAGTCTAATGAAACCCTTATCCAGCAAATCTTGCAACTAAACCTTAAGCTCTGCCAGTTCTTTGGGAGGTATCCTATAGGCTCTATGAGATATAGGTGTTGTTCCAGGCTTCAACTCAATAGCAAACTCCACATCACGATCAGGTGGCAAACCAGGCAAATCATCGGGGAACACGCCCGGAAATTTACAGACTACCGGAATATCCTGCACTTCTTTGACTGCGGTTGCATATATCCTACCAACTGCTCTTTGAGGTATTGGAAGTTGGATGAGAAGTTGAGTTTGACTATTAGGCAAGTTTACCCTGACGGTTCTATTTAGCACGTCAATGAGGGCCTTGTGCTGATACATCCAATTCATGCCTAATATCACATCTATATCCTGATCTTTGAGTACTATCATGGTGGTAGGGAATGTATGCCTGCCCAGTTCTATAGGTACTCGTTGCACTACCTCCTTAGTACTTATACGCCCCCCGGGCGAATGTATTAGGAATTTTTCCTTTATTTCCCCAATTGGTATCTCATGCTTGACGACAAATGTACGATTGATGAATGAATGAGATGCACCAGAATCAAAAAGCATAATTGTAGGATGGCTTGCGATAGGGAACCTACCCATCATGATGGGTTCACCCTCGGGAATCTCACCAACTTAGGTGTAGTAGACCTGACCTGCCTTCTTGACCACCTTTCCTTTTTGGGCATGCTGCTGATGACCACAATGCTGAGCCTGCTGCTGCTGACCACCAGGAGCCTTCTGTGCATTCTGATTGTACTGCTTCAGAAATGGATAGTTGCAAGCCCAGTGTCCCATCTTGCCACAGTTGTAGCAAGAATGGTTGTAGTTGACCTGTGGGGTGGTGACACAAACGCCAGAGGCATTCGGCTGAGTGGTGTTTTGTTGGTTAGAGTTGTGGGAGGTAGCAGCAGTGCGAACAACGACCTGCTGTTGGGAGTATGGTGGACGAGGGTGGTGAGTGGGATGATAAATGATTTTCTGACGCTTTTGACCGCCAGAAAACCCAAACTTCTTCTTCTTTTCCTCTTGGTGCTTATGATCGCTCTCTTCAAAGGCAATGTCAATGTTGACAGCCTCGTGATAGGTGCAGTGGAGGTTGTTGAATAGACTTCTCTGAATCTTGTAGTTCAGACCCCTGATAAAGCGGTCCTTCTTTTTCTAGTCGGTGTTGGTGTGCTCAGGGGCATACTGTGACAGGTGATTGAACTGCCCAACGTACTGCATCACAGTGGACTCTTTCTATTGCAGGGCCAAGAATTGGTCCAGCTTCATCTTCATCACCCCCGCAGGGATGTAATGAGCACGGAAAGCCTCACATAATTCTGCCCAGGTGAGTTGATGACCATCAGGCTATGCAGACAGAAGGTTTGCATACCAAGCACTTGCAGGACCTCGCAGTTGCTGCGCTGCAAACAGTGGCTTCTAAATCTCAGTGCAGTGAATCAGGCTAAACTTCTGCTCCATGGTACGGAGCCAGTCATCAGCCTCCAGGGGCTCATCAGCCTTGGTGACACAGTTGGACGGGTATCCGTGAAGTCCACGTAGGTTGCCTCATCATCATCGCGGCGGCCACGACGCCCACCACGGTTGCCTTGATTCTGCGCCATCGCTGTGGCGGCATTGGCCAGGGCTGCAATGGCATTGGCCAAGGTTGGTGGAATAGGCAGTGGGTTGGGAGCAGCTCCATCCTCAGAGGTTCCAGCACCGGACGCACGGGTATTGACAGGCATCTGTTTAATTGCAAACCGAACTTAGGACTAGCATTACTTAAACGAAACGTAGTAGCAGTACACACTTAAACATTACAACACTTAAATGATACTTAAAAGACACGACTAGGACTTAAACAAAGTTCCCATCCCACAGCTAAGGTTCTCGGCAAGCACCAACATTACAACACAAATGATAATGATAGGCCGACGTTCCTAGTCCTATGACTAGTCTAGTCGTCGTCGATGACAATCACGTCCTCCTCCTCGTCATCCTCCACGATCACATCCTCCATGGGATCAACTGCCTCCTCAACGTCGTCCTCCTCGACCTCTTCCCCAGGCCCCTCGACCACTCCTAACTCAGGCTCTTCCTCGCGAGGAGCAAAGATGGGGTTGAGCTAGTCGTTGAGCCTGTGGATCTCCTCATGCAGGGCATCATTGTAGTGCTCGATGTGCTCCACATAAAACTCCAACTCGTGGACCCTTGCCCGGGCCACGTTCTCATGTGCCCAAGCCTCCTCCTTCTCGCGAGTCAAGCGGTCCACCTCACGCTGCAGCTCAGCGACCATCTTCACGTCCCTGTAGTGGTCACGACGGGTCACCTTGAAGTCCTCAGTGAGCAGCTTGATCTCCTCCTTGAGCTCCTTGCGGCTGCGGCGGGGGCGGCTGCTGCCAGAGGCCTCCCCGTCACGTGGCGTCAGCTGGTGGCGCGGAACTCCCTTGGGACTAGTCATCTTGCGTGTGGTGAGCTTGGCGCGTGCCAGCTGGAGAAGGTGAGTTTGGATTAGCAAAGATATTACAGGCTAGCAAGAATAGGTTTGATAGATCCTAACCCATAAACCACTTTTAAGGAGGAAGTTAATTAACATGTGAATTAATCATGATGCATGAATCGTACTTACAGATTTTAAACCAATGCAAGGTAAATAAATGCATAGTAAATTTTGAACATAGGGCAAGTAATAATGTTATTCCATTGGCTACCATAACTATATTACGGAATAAGGTAAGAACAAGCAATTTGGACCAAAATACCAATTTAGACTTTTATGATCCAAAATATTTTGAAGTTTTGAAAAGTAAAACTGCAATGATTTGGCAATGGAACGCTCTGATACTAGCTGTAACAGAACCGCCAAAATCACATGGCCCACAGGCACCTGTCATTGTCACTAATGACCCCTGACAACCAGGCTCGTGTCCCAGATGATCTAGAAGGCTCTGCCAGGCTACATAAGTACCCGTATTCTCCGACAGGATCCCATTGCGAAGCCATTACAGGATTACAACATTTAATAACAAAATACATCAGAGTAAAAGAGCAGAAAGAGTACATAGCATTTAGATTACCAACCAGTTGTCCAAATAGAATTTACGTGCAGTTATTACAAACCAAAATTAATCACAGTAGCAGTAGCAGTGGAACAACAGTACAACATACTTAAATAGATAATACCAGGACCTTGCCCACGGGTCCAACTTCACTCTTTCTCACTTCCTTCCTGAACAATCGTCACGCAGCAGGGAGCGAGGCAAACCTGCTACTGTGGTTCTCCTACAACAGGGGTTAACAAACCCTGAGTACTAGGGTACTCCGCAAGACTTACCCGACTAAGAAAAAAGAATGAGACTTAGGAATGCAGGCTGAAGGGAGTCAAGGTAAGGCTTTAGCAAGAGTCAAAGTGTTTTGCGGAAAAGCAATACAAATTCTATTTTCAGTATTTTAGTCAACATTATTATAATCAAGATCAATAGTTCTCAATTCTTTCATATATATATCCTTCAATTCCAATTACTTATTCATTCTCAAAACATCCTATTTCCGAACCACTCTTCGCTGAATGGTCGGAGAATCAAGTCTCCATAACCGAGGAGCAACGATGATTCGAATCGATTAGTACCCAGCTGGGGACCCCTAACCACACTGCATATGTAGCACCTAAGCTTGTATATACCAACCCCGTCTACCACGGCTTTTCTATCCCCGAACAGGTCCTACGCCACCCGAGAGCACAGTACTCCTCTCGTCTCCAGGCACGCCGGGCACGAGGGTACACGCTACTCTCGCCATCTCTCCACTCCCAGTGTGTGATTATCGGTTCAAGCAATAGAGCCACAGGAGATAGGGCTTCCCGGAGTCTAGTTGTAAAGTCTCGATCACAGCAGGCCGACAACGAACAGTCCCTAGTTCTTTTCCATTGGAAACCATGCATTGGGAGTCTAACCCAAGTACACTGGTGACCACCCGGTTTTCACATCCCTTTTTCGCTGGCGACTATAAGTTGGGACTCTAACCCAAACATATGACCACCAAACGGAAATCCCATCCCCGTTGGTGACAATGGACTGGCCAAGTACACTGCCAACGATGAGGACAATACCATCCCCTTTAATGATTCATTCTTTGCATATCATCATAGTTTAAAATAGCATTTTTGCAAGTCTAATAATTAAGCATGACTAAGCATTTTTCAATACCTTAAATAAATCATGTTCTCGGGGTATAATAGGTGGTCAAGGAAAGGTAATGCATCAATAGTTTATCACTCAACTCCTATTAACCTAATGCAATAGATTAACTCAAGTGATAAACATTTGTAAATAACAAGGAGGGGCTAATGCACCGGGGCTTGCCTTAGATTGCAAAAAGAGTGGGGTCGGGGTCGGTGCCACAAATGTCAAATCCGTGCACCAACTCCGGAGTAGGCTCCTCAGTTGTCACCTCAGTCTTCACCTCTTCGTTCATGGGCACTACACGTATGCAGTGATGTATGCTTAATATGATGCAATCATGAAATGTCATGCAACAACATGGAATACAAGAACCAATAATTAATAATACATAAACTAGAGCACAACTTTTCTTCATATATAAGCCATAATAAATCTAGCCTAAGATGCCCTAGGTCATAAGTGTGTTTGACCCAGAAACCCAATCAATTATAAAATCACACAAACCCTAATTGATTATTGTTTTCTATTTATTTATTAGTCAACTAATCAAGCATTTAATTAATAAATAATCAAATTATTTTCATTTGATGCCAAACTTTACCAATAGATAGCTCTTGACCTAAAACAGTGGCAAAATAAGTCTCATGATTTTTGGATCAACAGGGAATTAATTAAAATTGCTCTAAGTTACCTTTATCAATTAATCTATAGATTTTTAGCCCTTATAGAAAGTGTCCAGAGCATACATTTAATATTTTTAATAAATACTACATAGCATAGAGAGCATCCACAAATATTTTCTTAATTATTCATACAGTAATTTTATTCACACAAAAAGATCAAACAACAGCACTATTCATCCAAAAATGAATTAGAAAATCTTTTGGAAATTCGCTAGGAAAAAGAAAAGTGCAAACCGCCCGGGTCGGCCCAATAGGTAGCAAGCCGGCCCAGCCAGCCCGCGCATGCGCCCGCGCGCTCCCCCACTCCCTATGTGCCGCTGACGGGTAGACCCCACCCGTCAGCCTCTCCCTCACCCCCTCTCCTTCTACCTACGGCTCCCATGCGTGCGCGAGCATGGCGGCTCGCCGCCGGCGGTTCCTCTGGCGAGGGAGAGACCTCCGACGGATGGTCCAAGCCCTAGCCCACTATCCTAGTGACCTAAACAAACCAGAGCAGGTCGGCGGCGAGCACGACACGACCCATGGCGGCTCGGTCATATCGTCGTGCCACACGCTGGCGAGCTCGAGGGGGTAGGGTGCAAGGCTAGTTGTGTGAAAGCTCTAGGGGCTCACCGTGACTTGAGTTAGCTAGATTCTCGTACTCGAGGTGGTGCAGTGGGTCGGACTTGACGTCGGTGGCGGAAACAGTAGCACGAACCGGCGGCGAACTCACGCTCTGGCCAACCTAGGACGTCAACCAATAAACTGGCTTGTACATAAGTTTTCGGTAGTCACAGAGAGAGGGAAACACAAGACAAGGAGGATCCAAGCTCACCCAGGCGAGCTGGTCACGAGCGGCAGAGCCAGCGGCGATGTTCTGACCGACCGCAGTGATGACGACGATGTTCCAGCACGCTCGGGGTACTACAGCTTGGCTCGCAGGGTGGAAACGGGGCGCAGTGATGGGGAGAAGCTATCGGTAAGGCGAATTGGATGAAGGTGGCTTGATGAGGGCAAATTTGAGTGCGGACCAATGTGTGCTCGCCGGCGACCGAGCGGGAGGGGAATGGAAACGGAGAGGCCTTGTCGCCTTTAAACTGGCCGGGGAGGAAGGGATAAGGTCGAGCGCCTGTCCGGGGCCCCCGAGCGGCTCTGGCGTGGCGGCGACAGTGCCCTGCCGGCCGGACGGTGGCAGCGCGTGATGCGCGCACGCGTGCACGGCGCGCTCGGCACTGTAGGGGCCCAGAATAGTAGCCAGTGCCCTTGGGTCAAATGCTACTCAAACCAATTATGCCCTATCTAAATCGAATCAGTGAAAATGCCAAATACAAAAGTTGTGAGAAATTTCATGTGAAATATTTTTGCTTTTTGAACCATATTCAAATTCGGCCTAGATTTAAAAATATTCAAAAGGGGATAAATTCCCAATTTAAAATTCAAACACAATTCAATTAAATTCTCTAAAGTTTTCTATACAACTTGAAATTCTGTAATACATGAAAGTTGTTCATTTTTCTGAGCTCTACAACTCTTATTAAGGGTGTTTCGTCAGATTCTTCATAATTTTTGAAATGACATTTCAATTTCAAATTCTAGTCCATTGTTTTGAGTTTAATTCAAATTTCCACTGTATAACTTCAAAATCTCCAAAAATAAAAGTTGTTCTATTTTAAAAGATCTACAACTTTTGTTAAGAACCTTCACCAAATTCCTTATAGTTTTCGAATTAGGTTTTTGTGGCCAAATTAGGGCTTAATTTGATTTTTCTTTTAATTTTGTTTTTGATTTCTAATCATAGGGTTAATTGCACAATCATTCCAAACATAATAAATTCATTCTATGATCCCTAAGCACAATCAGATGCATGCAAGTAACTTAGACATGATGACATGGCAGATTAATTAAAAGTAATTCCCGAGGTATTACAGCCGCTACCGTCCCCGCCCTCAAACCAAGACGCGGAACGACAGCCTGAGGACACCGGAGGAGGCCATTCTTTGAGACATGACTCCCATGGGACAGTGCCGCCCACTGGTTCTGACCAAGGAGCGGACGTGCAGACCAGCGGCCCCTCTTTTGGCGGAGTACCGTGGTCAGGCCAGGAGATCCCCGAGCAACCACCTGCAGGCGCTGCTCCTCTGGAGCACGACGTTGAGGAGATCACTTGTCAGGATGCAGGTGAGGCTCCGCCAGTGGTGCTTAGGACTTCTAGGCGGGTCGGTGATCAGTACGTCATCGTCGTGGAGGAGGAAATGGCTGACGAAGAGCTGAAGGCCTTGAAGGCAGATATAACAAGCACCCGTGCTGACCTAAGAAATGTGCTCCGCCAGCTGGGGCGATTTTCTTCACGAGTTCAGGTAACCGCACCCTTCTTGAGGTTGCTTGAAGTTTTTCTGCTTGCTCTTTGTCATGTTCTGTTATTGTCGATCAGACTGTCCATGATGCGGCTGAAGATCGGTGGAAATCTCTTCAACGCGCTACTGGACTCGCGGTGGAGAACGCAAGGTTGGAGAAGGAGAATGTTCGTCTGGAGAAAGCGATGGAAGACCTCCGTGAGTAGGCGACACATTGCATTTGCACTGTAACAACTTGATGGAGTCCGAGCAGAAGCTGCTACAGGATAAAAGAGGTACAGAGACCACTGTGGTGTTAGTTATTATATCTCAGCTCCTTCTTACTGCTAAGCTTCGAAGTCTTGACTTGCAGATCTGTCCAATTTGTTAGAAGGTGCCGCGCGCCGAGGTATATGCATCATCAGACTTCCAACCTTGCCTAATTCACTCTGCTAGGGATGCTGATTCGTCATCTTTCTTGGTATAGTTAAAGAGCTAGAAGATGAAGTGTCCATGATACGGGAAGCTGCTCGGAGAATCGAAGAGACATGCTTGGGTGTGTTTCTTCTGCCTATAAGATGCTTCATTGCTTCTTGTTGAGATCTCTGATCTTTGCCTCTTGGTATGAACAGATATTGAGCGGAGGACACGGGCGCAGATGAACAATCTGTCGTAGTGCCTGGAAGCCGCCGAGAACCACTACGACTCCGTGGCGGAGGGTATCAAACCTTTCTTGGACATCACCGAGTATGCTCCCGCCGATCCACCTGCAGAGGCACCGGGGCCTTTTGATATTATTCGTCGGAGTCGTGAAACGTTGCGGCACTTTAAGGCCTTCTACACTGACGTGGCGGAGAACACTGCAGCTCATGTGCTCTGCGTGGTGCGCTCCCATTACTCTGGCGTGAACAACGATAGGGTGAAGGGGGGTTACGCCCGTGGCACCACCGAGCAGCAGGAGGATCAATTGGAAAAGGAGGCGAGGCCAGCAGTGTAACTCTTGGCGGCAGATATGCAGCTGTTCCCGATAGAGAATACTTAAATATACCTGCAAGGGAATTGAGGATTGCTTGTGCAACAAACACTGGTTAATGTGATCGGAAATCATATTGTTTAAAACCGTTCTGAACGAAGTTCTTGGAAATTTGTTTTTTCTCTTATTGCGTTCGTCGAGTTTTCGGAACGTCGTAGTCGATCGTGCGCGACGTAGAGTACTCGAACATTCTTGAGGCGTTTTTTTGTTGGTCGGCGAGAAGCCAGAGCTTGCAGCTCATTAGAGTGATCGACGACCGGTGCCCATTCCTTTCGACGGGGCTTTTGGAGACGCTGCTAAAACTGCCCAAGCGTCCCCGGGGCTTACGTAATAGCGAAGACTTAACGGCCCAGACGTCCCTAGGGCTTACGTGGTGGCAAAGCTTCCTGCGCCTGGTAGGGCTTACGCTTATCATGGGCGATGGCTTCCCGAATCTATTGGGGCGGTCGATGAAGTGGCGAAATAGGGCGGCCTACCGTATGTAGGGCTTATGCGTCAACATAATTAGGCTGCCCGAATAGGTGTGGGGCTTACGCATTGGCGAAGTTGTGCTGCCCGAGTAGGTGTGGGGCTTACGCATTGGCGAAGTCATGCTGCTCGAGTAGATGCGGGGCTTACGCATTGGCAAAGTCCTGCTACCCGAGCAGATACGGGGCTTACGCATTGGCGAAGTCGTGCTGCCCGAGCAGATGCGGAGTTAACGCATTGGTGACGGATGTTAGTAATTTGCTGATCTGCGAATGTGGACATACATGTGTATCGAAGCAGTATGATTTTCATTGAAATAATAAAACAAAAATACACATATCTGCCTTGACACGCTATCAAGGATAGAAGCGACGGAGGTGTTCGATGTTCCAGGAGTTGGGGATGTCGACGCCATCGAGATCACACAGCCTATATGAGCCTGGCCGAGTTACGGCTTTGACCATGTATGGCCCTTCCCATGGAGAAGAAAGCTTGTGCATGCCCTCCTTGCTCTGCTTGTGGCGTAGGACAAGGTCGCCGACCACAAAGAACTTGCCGTTGATGTTCCGGTTATAATATCGCCGTAACCCTTCCAGGTATTTGGCTGTGCGTACGCAAGAGGCCAGACGCTCTTCTTCGAGTCTGTTGATGTCTTCTGCTCGTGCGCCGTCGGACCTTTCTTCATTGTAGTTCTCGACTCTAGGAGCTCGGAAGGCGATGTCGGCTGGTAGCACTGCTTCTGATCCATAGACCATAAAATACAGTGATACGTCGGTATTCCAGCTAGGCTGGGTTCGCAAGCCCCAGACGACTGCTGGCAACTCGTTGATCCAGTTTCCTGGACTTCCTTCGATGATTTCGTGTAGGCACTTCTTGAGGGCGTCGAGCAACATTCCGTTTGCTCTTTCTACTTGTCCGTTAGCTCGAGGGTAAGCCACCGAGACATACTTTACCACGATGCTTCTTTCATCGCAGAAATCCCAGAAGTCGCTCCCAGTGAAGGTGGTACCGAGGTCGGTGATGATGCTGTTCGGAAGGCCGAAACGATGAGAAATGTCATTGAAGAACTCCGCAGCTTTGGCCGCTGTTGCTGTCACCAATGGCTTGTACTCAATCCATTTGGAGAATTTATCGATGGTGACGTACACGCATTGGTAGCCCCTTTAGCCACCTTGAAAGGACCTATCATGTCGAGTCCCCATGTGGCGAAGGGCCAGGATGCAGGTATGGTCTATAGCTCTTGTGCTGGGACATGTATCTGCTTTGCAAAAAATAGGCACGCCTCGCAGTGGCGCACAATCTTCTCAGCATCCTGGACAGCGGTAGGCCAATAAAATCCTGCTCGGAAAGCTTTGCCGACCAAAGTATGTGAGGCTGCGTGGTTACCGCACATGCCTCCATGCACTTCTTGGTGTATCTCGATGCCTTCGTCGCGTGTGACTGCACTTCTGGAAGACTTCACTCTTGGCATTTTTACGCATGAGCTTGTTGTCGACTAGGACGTAATTCTTGGACTATCTCACGAGACGCTCTGCTTCTATTTTATCTTTGGGGATTTTGGCTTCGAGCAGATAAGCGATGAAGGGTGCTCTCCAGTCCTATTCAGAATTAGAGATGCATGCCACCATCTGATCGGACGGGAGTGCTCCAGCCTATACTTCTTCTGGGATAGAGGAGTGGACCAAGTCCTGAACGAAGACGCCGGGAGGGATATCAGCTCGTGATGAACCGAGCTTAGATAACTCATCGGCTGCCTGGTTTTCAGCTCGGACGACTGTGGTGAAACTCAATGCCCAAGAATTTTTCCTTCGAGCTATCTGATCGTGGTGACATAGGCGTCTATCTTCTCGCTGTTGCAGTCCCAATCCTTATTCACCTAGTTGATAACCAAGGCAGAGTCCCCATACACCATCAGCCGTCAGATGGCGAGCTCAGAGGTGATCTGTAGGCCGTGGATGGCGGCTTCGTATTCGGCAGCGTTATTTGAGGCTTTGAAATATATTCTCAGCACATAGCGGAGGCGTTCGCCCAAAGGTGATATGAGAAGCACGCCGGCGCCTGCTCCTCCGAAGTCGAGGGACCCGTCGAAGTACATCGTCCAGTGTTCTTCCTGCTCGATGGGTACTTGTTCCTGCATTTCTGTCCATTCGGCGACAAAGTCAGCCAGCTCCTGTGACTTGATCGTCGTTCGGCTGCGGAGCTCCAGAGAATAAGTCCCTAACTCCACAACCCATGCTATTGGCGTCTTTGTTGCGAAGGATGCTGCCGAGAGGATGTTGGGTGACCACTACAATTGGATGGGCTTCAAAATAGTGATAGAGCTTGTGTGACGTGATGAGGATAGCGTAGATCAGCTTCTGCACCGTCAGATAGCGAGTTTTGGACTCGTTCAGGACTTCGCTGATGAAATAGGCTGGTCGCTAAACTGGATATGCGTGACCATCTTCGTCCCTTTCGACGACTATTGCCGTGCTAATAATGTTGCTGGTCACAGCGATGTAGAGCAGCAAAGCTTTGTCCTTTACAGGTGCTGTAAGGAGTGAAGGATGTACCAGGAACTGCTTTAGCTCCTTGAAGGCCTGATCGGCTTCTTCTGACCAGATGAATTTTTCACCTGCCTTGAGCAGCTTGAAGAATAGGAGGCCTTTTTCGCCTAGTCTGGAGATGAATCGACGCAGGGCCGCCATGCACCTAGTGAGCTTCTGAACGTCCTTGACATTGGTCGGGGGCTTCATTCTCATGATGGCCTCGATCTTCTCTGGATTAGGGAGGATGCCCTGTTTGCTGACGATGTTGCCGAGCAGGTTGCCCGACGGAATGCCGACGATGCACTTGGAAGGATTCAATTTCCATTGAAAAGCATCTAACTTTTCAAAGACTGCTTCGAGATTTGAGATGAGGTCTTCAGCCTTTTGGGTTTTTATAACAACGTCATCGACATAAGCTGCGGCGATGTCAGGAATGAGGTCCTTGAGGCATGTCTGGATGCCCCACTGGTATGTTGCGCCAGCGTTCTTTAGGCTGAAGGACATAGTCTTGTAGCAGTAGGCCCCGAAGGGAGTGATGAAGAAGGTTTTCTCCTGGTATTCTTCCTTCAAGGCGATCTGGTGGTAGCTGGAGTAGCAGTCGAGGAAGCAGAGTAGCTCGCAGCCGGCTGAGGAGTCGACGACTTCATCGATGCGGGGTAGACCGAAGGGGTCTTTAGGGCAGTGTTTCTTGAGATCGGTGTAATCAACGCACATTCTCCATTTGTTATTCTTTTTTCTTACAAGGACCGGATTGGCTAACCAATCGGGATGATACACCTCTTTGATAAAGCCGACAGCTAGGAGCCGAGCTATTTCTACCCTAATAGCCTCCTTCTTGTCTAGAGAGAATTGCCGGAGCTTCTGCTTGATAGGCTTGGTGGTCTTCGGGACGTTTAAGGAGTGCTCGATCAGCTTCCTAGGTACGCTGGGCATGTCCGTAGGTTTCCATGCGAAAACACCGACGTGCTTTCTGAGGAAACTGACGAGCGCGTCTTCCTATTTGGAGTCGAGATCTGTCCCGATACGAGTAATCTTACTCGGGTCATCGGCAATGAGAACGACATCCTTTGTCTCCTTATTCTTGGTAGCAGCTCTGGGCGGGGTCATTCTCTGGGATGACTTATTCTTCAGGCACCAGCTTTTGTGCGTCTATTGCGCACGTGCTCATCAGGATGGAGACGTCGATGGCTTCTGCCATGGCGATGGCCTCCTTCTCGCAGTCATACTGTTGGCGCAAAAAGTGGTTCCCTAAGCCCAACACACCAGCGAAGCCGGAAACGACCCTTGAAGGCAATAGAGCTCTCGCAGATCCAGCTAGCTTCGAACCCGGTCTGAGAGTGTCAGTAACACCCAATCGTGCCAGTCAATTTGACCTGCAATTGACAAGGAAACAATAGTAATCAGTAATCACAGGGCGGAACTAACCGGTGTGTCCAGGTAGTTCCAATTATGTGGCTCTGAGAGCCGATTCAATCGGAGATCGTCAAGAAAGCCGATTCCGTCATGTTATGAACCTGATAGTATAATAATGAAATAAAACGGCTATCAGAATACTCATATGAAGACAATAACGTGCTAGCCGATCTAATTCAATTAATGTGTATAAAAGAAAATAGATCATGTATGCAGATCTGATCTGTACATCAAGCAAGCAGAGATCGGCTAAAGCTGGTCTAGAAGGCCGGCGGCTTTAGCAAACCCTCTTCGCTAAGTTCACCAAGTCTGCGTTCACCTGGTCTAACAGCCAGCGGGCTTCGACAAACTCAGCAAACAAAGCTAGATCGTTTGATATCCAAATAAGTCTATATACACGATCTACTCGTGAAAGCATAACTGAATCGGCTCTTTAGCCGATGCAGGGTCCATGAAGCACGAACGAATGCTAGCGTAGCCATAAACAGACTTCAAATTAAAGCAAGTCTAATCTAGTGAAAAACTTGTTTGGGTTAAACCTGTTCCACCGGATGACGCTCAGTTTAACTTAAACAAGGACACAAAAATAAGACTTACGATAACCTCAGAACCACTTATGTCTCAACTAGCACTGAACGCACAACATGTAACGAACAAGATTGATAGGCAATTAGCCGATGTAAGCATGGAACCGATCATCATGGTGAAATAGGCATAAGAAAGTATAAACGACGATTAGATTCAAGTGAATCTAAGGCCAAATCTATCAATCTTGATCGGGCAGAGAGATGTTATATTGATAAATAAACAATAAACAACAAATAACATCTTGATAACTTAATGAATCTAACTAAATTGCCAAATTTAGGTAGAGCCGATAACTAATCCATGCGTGCAAACTATCTCAATCTATAGCCTGTCTACCGGATGACATTAACTAATAGATTAATCAAGCAAACAAACACGAATCGATAACTAATCCGCGCGTGAGAACCGTCCTAATCTGCATCTCGTCCACCGGATGACGGTTAACACAGATTGATCGGGTAAACCAGCGTGAATCATCCTTGACTCACTATGTTTCCCACGTCCACCGGATGACGCCAAAGAAACAGAGCTTAGCAAGGACCCTGGTCCGCTATGCTTCCACGTCCACCGGATGACGCTAAAAAGACATAGTTTAACAGGGGGTTGACGATACTTACAAGCAAGCCTGCGTCCACCGGATGACACCTAGCCTGGATGAAGTAACTCGCCGGACTCGACTGACTCTAGGGTTTGTTAGCCGGAGCCGAAAGTTGTGTTGTATTGATGTTGTTGTATGTTTTATAATGGCTGAGGGCTTATATTTATACCCTGAGCGTAGATAGAGTCCTAGTCGAATTACAATTCATCAATAGATAAGGAAACTAACAAACTATCCTATATCTAAGGTAACTTGGAGTCACATCTTCCCTTTCATAATGAACTCCGATCGTGATCGCATCTTGGCGGTGCAGACTCTGGATGACGTCACCAATACTGATGCTGCACGCCTTCTGTCACCTTCGCCCGATAACCGATTCACCGTGCAATCGGCTATTCTCCTTCCTTCTGCTGGACGGAATCTGCTTCCGAGATCGGCTATCTTCCTTCGGTATCGGCTATCGGCTCCCAGCCCAAAATTTGGTGTTAACACATACATGACCTGGAGGTTGGAACGGACCGTGAGGATGCCGGTCTCCGTCGGCATCTTCATGACGAGGTAGATGTAGTTGGGGATGGCCCCAAACTTAGCCAGAGCTGGGCGGCCGAGTATGGCGTGATACGTGGCATCGAAATAAGCCACCAGGAAGTCAATGTGCCCAATGCGAAAGCACTGCGGTGTTCCAAACTGGATAGACAGATTGATCTGCCCCCGAGGATAGGAGGGCTGCCCCGGGACGATTCCCCAAAACAGAGCCGTGGTCGGCTCCAGTCTTCTGCTCGGAGTCCAAGCTCCTTGGTGGCTCCGGAAAACAGGATGTTAAGGCCGCTGCCACCGTCGATCAGCACCTTGCAAAAGCGTGTCTTGCGTATCACCGGGTCGAGGATCAGCGGGAAGCGACCCAAGTATGGGATCTCCGTCCACTGGTCCTCTCTGCTGAAGGTGATGGCCTCGTGCGACCATGGAGGAAATTTTGGGCCGGCGACGGAGGCGTCATAGTTAGCGACGGAGGCGTCATAGTTAGCGACGGAGTTGACGCGTCTAGCGATGAGCTTCTGCTCCCTCTTCGACTCCATGGCTATGCGGCCACCAATGATTGTGAAGACCGTTCGATGAGCTTTAGTGTAGCCTGGAGGTAGGTCGTTATTGTCCTCGCGCTTGTCTTTGTCGGACTCTATGAGAGCCTTCTTCTTTTCTTCCTCTTGAAATGCCCTGGAGAAACCATAACATTCTCTCATGGTATGCTTGTGGAACTTGTGGACGGGGCATTGACCGTTGAGGAGCTTATCATAAGCCTCTTTATAATTGTGCTTCGGAGCTGGTCGGGTGTTGTAGACCTGGTAGTGGCGACGCCTCTCTCCGGCTCTGGAGCCTTCTGGCTCGTCGTAGCGACGTCGACTGGAGCGGTGCTGGTCGCGGTGGTCGCGTTCACCGTGGCGGTAGTCTCACCGGGCTCCTTGGTCATCGTGACGCCGGTCAGATTGGCGGTCGGCGTCCTCGTGGCGTGACCGGTCGGGGAAATGGAGGCGGCTATGGATGGAGTGGCGGGCCTCCTCGTTTCCTTTGGCGTACTTGTTGGCGATGCGTAGCATCTCGATGATGGAGCTTGGTCTGCTGCGGTATAGTTTCCTCTGGAGCTCCTCGTCAGGTCGGAGGCCACTGTATGAAAGCGGAGATGGCCTCAGCATCCGTGACGCCTAGAATGTTGTTTCTGGTCTCTGAGAAGTGCCGAATATAATCCTGCAGAGATTCTCGTGACGCCTACTGGAGCTTCTCAATATCGAACTTCGTGCCTGGCTGCTTGCAGGTGACGCTGTAGTTGCTGATGAACTGCTCCCTCAGCTGGTCCCAAGTGTCGATGGAGTTTGGCTTTAGACTCAGCAGCCAATTATTGGCAGATGCATTGAGCATGACGGGCAAGTAATTTGCCATGACGTTAGAGTTCCCTCCAGTAGCTTTGACCGCGATCTCATAGACGGTAAGCCACTTGGTGGGATCGGCGGTGCCGTCGTAGGTCTCGACACCGACGACCTTGAAGTTCGGCGGCCAGCGCACCGCCTGGAGTTCTGTCGTGAACGGAAGTCTAGGGGCGTTCTTGTCGTTGACCGGAGGGCCGTGCGCTTCATCATACTCTTTGCGGCGCTCAGTCTCTGCTGAGTGCCTGGCTTCCCTCCGATTTTCAATGCGCCCCCGGAGATCTCTGGTCTTTAGCTTTTCACGGAGGTCGGACTGATTCACCTCCTGGTCTCCATCTTGGCGATGGCGTCTCTGGCCGCCACGAGAGTGGCCACCATCTTCGTGAATAATCTCGGTAGCCGACGCAGTGGAATGCGATAGAGGCGGTAGTTGGCATTCTTCGTTGATCTGGACCTAGGCTGCCTGGAGGTAAGCCGTGAGGCGCTCTACTTCAGGAGTCGGGGCCAGTCTTTTGGCCTCCGCTATTGCGACGGCGATGTTCACACTTGGGATCTTGTAGACCTGGTGTTTTTCGACCAGATCAAATTCTGGCTCCAAGTTCCGCATGGTGCCCTTTCTTGCCTCAGCTCACTGCTCGCGACGCCATCTTCGGTCAGTGTTTCTGCCCTCGCGGGCTGCTCGGGCTTCTTTAGTTTCATTCGGGGGAGGAGCACTATCATTGCTGATGGTGAAGACGGGCCCGCCGATGAACCGACCAGTGGAAGGAGGCAGATCAGTGAGATCACCGCCTTCCGCGTCGTCGTGGTCGGAGTGGACGTTGTCGGCGACGATGAAGCAGGAGCTGGTGCCGACGTGATCGGGGGAGGCATGATCGGAGGATCTCAGAACCGCAACTGCTCGGGGTCGCAGTTCGACAACGCGCCCCTGAGGAGTGACGGTGATGGCCAGAGTCATATCCTGGCAGGGTAGAGAAGGTTGTCGCGCCGTTGATGGGTGCTAAAGGCGGTCTGCAGTCGACTCCAAGATTTGGAGACTCTCGGATAGGCCTTGGGAGACCTGATCTATGGATCTAATCAGGTTGTCGTTGTCGATGGTCTTCCGGACGTAGCGTGGTAGCTTTCTTGTCGGGACGAAGGTTGCTGGAGGAGTCGGAGTAGATGCGATCTAGGCCACATCCAGGATCTTTCCTTCACCGTCGGGACCGATGATCCAGGTGATGGATCCCATCGTAAAGACCTGGCCCGGCGTTGGGAGCTCGATGGAGCTTGAAAAAATCACCTTATTCGCCATGGATCAAGAAGCACACCCCCTACCTGGCACGCCAACTATCGATGAGATATCGTCGATGGTCTACCGAGGGGTATACCCAAGGTAGTAGATTGATCGGTGAAGGTACGCCTGAGACGAGCAAGAGTTGCGCAATAAGCGCGAGACGAACAATTTAGACAGGTTCAGGCCGCCGCGAGGCGTAATACCCTACGTCCTGTGTGTTGCTGTATTTTATTGCTAGTAGATGAGTTGAGTTGAGGGGATCCCCTGCCCGCCTTATATAGTCTGGGAGGTAGGGTTACAAGTCGGTTTTACCATGTATATTAGATTACAATCCTAGCCGAACAAGGAAACTAATCGGCTAGATATTAGGAAAGCTATTTCCTTGGCCGCCAAGACTTCTAAGCCCGCGGATGTGCGTGATCTTCTGGAGAACGTGCAGACGATGCGTCCTTGGCAGCCCGGGCCTGGTCAGGTGACTCGGTGTTGACACTTCTTAGCACAACCACCAGAGACAGGGTGTTAGGCTATCTCTGATAACAGCGCCAGAAGTGCCCTGAGGGGTATTTCTTATGTCTATTGGATAATTCCGCAAGCGCACAGAATATACCACTGTAGCACTTCACCCGGGAGTATTGCAAGGTATTGTTATTTATTTTATCCCAAGGGAAAGCGATTGCTAGAAATGTTAATAGAAGAAGATCCTTAAATCTATCTCAACTTAGCACAACTAGTGCAGAGGGGGTAATCGAAGTATGATAGGAAGGTGATGATTCAAGGATAACAAATGAAATACTAAAAGATAACTAGTGTAGTGTAGCTAGGTGGGAGGACAACGAGTGAGAAAGGTTCCTGTGATTCAAACTTTACTCCTGTGATCTATCCTATTAAATGGACGAAGTACACTAAGACTGCTACCTTACTTCCGGTGTGTAGGGGTAGTGCGAGACAATAGAGGATATAACCTCTACCCGAAGCGCCTACTCTCTTATGAGAGCCTACATTTTAAGAACATGTCTAAAACACATGGAGGGATACTAAGACTAGACAGGGCTATCACCACCTACTAGCACCCACAAACAATCCGTGCGACAAGCGACATTCAAAGGCAAGATCTAGTCTAAGCACCACGCTTACATTAAGCCTTACTACTCTAGCAGTGATCAAGGCAACTAGAGCACCCTATGACAGGCGATGAACTACACACGTGAGCTGGTTACAGGATCACAATCTAATGCAAACCAACCAAGTAATATGATAACTCACAACAATACTATTAAAGTAATGCACTAAGTAAGGACTCAGTGAAGTAAAGCAAGAATAATATATTGAAGTAGATAAGTCTTACAGAAAGAGAAAGATACAAGAGCTATACCAGACTCTCCAGTAGACGACTCCAGAGACCCCGAGCGCAGCTCGACTCAACTCTAACTCCCACACTAGACTACAACTACTACTAAAGGTGGAACTACACTACTCTTCACTTGTATCTTGAATGAATCATGTCTCGAGAGGGTGGATGCAGCCTCTATTTATAGGGGAGAGTGGAGGGGCGCCACGTCAGCGATCCGTGTGCCTTTCCACCTTGGCCCTTGGATGAACCGACCTTGAAACCTCCTCAAATCAACGGCAATGACGAAACCAGCACGTGTGAAACATGCAGGAAGGAAGTGGAGGCCAACCGACCTGGCTGGGCACCTGGGGTAGGTCGGCCGACCCCCTATGACAGGTAGGCCCGGCCAGGTGTGGTCCCCACCAGTCATAGAGTATTGCCTTGTGCTGGTTCTGTCTTGATTGTGTTGTTTCACGCCTTGATCCGTGTGCTTTGATTCTCCACCGTTGAATGGAAACACATGTTAATCTGATGGTGGAATTGAGGTGGGTAGAGTGTCACACGGATCCTGCCACATCACCAGAGCCAGGTGGGCCCCATGGTGGGGTCGGCCGACCCACACATGGGCCCAGCCTGAGCTCTCCTCTCTTCTAAGTGATTTCTTGAGTCATTTGTTGAAGTGTGATGAATTGGTTCCAAATATGTGGTTCGGCCGACCCAACATATTGGGATCCAAGTGCTCCAATTTGTTCTGTTCTGATTTTCTCTGCATTCACAAGCTAAGAGTACAAGTGAAACTAGTTATCGATAAAAATATGCTCATGTTATGTTGATCTTCCTTGAATCCGAGGCCTGTTGACGATGTTTGAGTGTGGATTTTTATGGTATATCCACCGTCAACACTCGGCCTGTGTATAACCACGCGGGTATATGAGTTTACAACCCCACAACTTGAAAGTGAGTCATTACTCACTTCTCCTCTTGATAGTCGGCTACTTAACCTAAATGTGATCACTTCCACTAGAAGTCTTGATCACCAAAGAAAAGCCCTATAGGTTATACCTTAGCCTTCATGCTTTTCTTCCTTCTTTAGTCCTTTTCTTTCTACTCTTGACCACCTTCACTAAACCATGGCTGAGCCCACTTAATTATCACAAGTATCATCTCTTGGCTCCACTTACCATGGTTAGGACTACCTACACTTAGCCATCACTCAAGCCAATAGGTTAGTTCTTAGGGTGTCATCAATTATCAAAACCAAATTAGGGCTTTCAATCTCCCCCTTTTTGGTAATTGATTACATCCTATACAAAGATAAGAATTAAGTTTATTTTTGAATTTGTGAGCTTGTCCCAACAAGATTATCATGTTTTTGGAATAGACAAACAACACAAATTCAATTTGGTGTCTATTTAGCTCCCCTACATATGTGCATTGGATTTAGAAGCTTGCACATATGCATAAATAGAGAGTAAATTACCACCAAGTTGTGCTATGATGTTTAGAATAAACTTTTGAAGCGTGATACCAACCGAAGTTGTGGAAACTCCACCCTTAGAACTTTGATAATTAACTAGATGATCATAAAACTTGAGCGTACCGTGAGATCAAGATTACAAGCAATGCTCAAATACCAAATGGAAAGTGTAAGATCATCTACCTACCACCTAAGCATGTTAGGTATCAAATCATAAATCAAACCTCTGTCTAGCATACACCACTCAAGAACATGGCAATGGAAAGTAAAGACATGTGCAAATGCATCAAACACATGTAGTGCACATTCCAAATACATTCAACCAAGTTCATGAGTTTACTCCCCCTCAAGGTGAGCTTATCTGCTTTGATTCAAAGTTTTGATCCCTTTACTTTAGTCTATTGCTCTCCTATCATCAGCCTTAATGATGGTTCATCACGAAGCTTAAGTCCATTTTTATCTTTTCTCTCCAAGTTTTATCTTTTTTCTTCTCCCCCTGGAAATTAATTACCACAAAATGGTCAAATCAATGGAGAGTGACATTAATTATCCAATTTTGGTTCAATCTATCCAAGGGCGGAGATCACCTCATACTCCTTCGGCCTACCATTTTGCAGAAAAACACCTGTTGTTTTTAAAGTAGTAACTCGTCGTCCTTCCTTTCTTTCATTTAGGCCCTTGAATTTTTAAATAACTTAACCCACAGTCCTTGATTGGTTTATTAATCTGAAATTAATTTATTTTAATTCGAAAATAGTTTCAATTAATTACAGAATTGTCATCCAAATTCAAAAGCCCATGTCTTTCACGTTTTAAATCTGATTTGAACCATTCAACTTACGTTAGATTCATAATTTAATAATCTACATTTTTATACTATTTTTCATTATGTTTTCAACTCCTAAAATTTATGGTTTATTTAATCTATTATTTTATTAAAGGAAAATATTTTAACCTATAACTTCATCATTTTAAATCTGATTCGACCCGTTCAAGTCATGTTGAATTCGTATTGATGAGTACTACGCGTTAGAAATACTTTCATACTATTTTTCCACTATTTGGTGTAATGTTTCTTATTATATTTTGTGGGCTATGTTTGTTGATTGTTGACAGAAGAGTTTGAGTGCGCGGGTCTCCAGGATCATTTCGAAGGCAAGTGTCCTTGACCATCTTAAACCTACATTTATTTTACTTTTGAGTAATGTAGACAGATCATTAGTTACATTGCAGAGTCTAAATTGAATCCCATTAAGGGTTTACTAGAATTTGATACTATCATACTTGTAACCTGGTTGGGAATGATAGAACTAAATGCTTAGCCTTGCAATCTTGGGTTGAAAAGTGTATAATTAAATATTGATTAATGAACTATGCAATATGTAGGAATGATAGTTTTTTTAGCAACATGGTGATTAGGCAAATCTGGCAAGATGGACCGTTTTAGTGGAGTTTGGTTTGTACCATATAATGGCGGCTGATGTTGGTGGTATGGGTTTATGTTAATATCCTTCCTGGATCCCAATGATCGGTTCTCGAAGCCTTCGTCTTTACAGCGCAACCAAGAGACTGGAATGGGACGGACCTGACCAATTAATTAGTCACTCTAAGTTTTGGTTTTACACGGAGACAGTTTGCGTGGTTCAAGAAGGGGCTTCCGCAGTGGGTCGTTACCCCTGTTAGCGGTGAAACCTTAGAGGCTTGTAGTGTGACCCACTGACCCAGGTTGTGAAACCTAGTGTTCGGTGAAATGGGGAAAACATGACTCGTGGTGAAAGTTTGCAACCTCTATAGAGTGTAAAATTGATATATTAGCTGTGCTCGCGGTCAAGAGCTAGCTTGGATTTCTTCGGGATTAGTTGGTTCCCTAGTTCTAGTTGGGTGGTTCCTTGGTGAAGGAAAAGGGTGTTTCGATGGACTTTCAAGTGTTGGTCGCTTAGATGGATTTCCATGTGTGGTTGGTCGGATGACATTTACGATTGTTGGTTAATCCGAGGTGATGAGATTTCACTTAGTTAAATAGGTGTTTAAGGAATTAAGAAATTAGAATTTTATCGCATTAGGTGTTATGTCAAACCAAGTTAGCCTATCCTTACTTTAAGCCCACATGTCATATTTTTTTACACTTGTGGAGTATATTTCGATTGTCCTCCTGCTACCCTACATAGAAAACAGAGCCTTTAACCTCGATGCTGTGTATTAGGCTAGTGCTGTCCCCGATCGACGTTCGTGTGGAGATGACGTCCCTTTTTCGTTGGAGTTTTATTATTATTTATGTAATTTTCTTTTAGACCCATAGATCATTGTGTAATAATGTTTGCTATCTATTTAACACTGTTATGATATTATATGAAGTCGATATATATATAAAAATATATATATTGTGCATTGAATTTTATCCTTAAAATCGGGCGTGACACTATGTAAATTTACTTTTCCATGGTTGAGACCGATGACAAAGAAAACAATGATTAAAGACAACAAATGATAAATGGTATAGCTCCTTCTCTATTAAAAAGCAAGAAGTGAAAATGAATGTAGCTGTCGGTCCAGAGCAAACAATATATAAGTAGAAGTGTGTAAAGAGTTCCATATTAGCAAAAGGAGCATCAACAATTCAACATAAAATTCAAGGTCCAAAAAGGACCACCATATTTCAAGATAATCATAAAACATTTATCTACGTGGTGCTAGTAAAATTAGGTAACTGTGCCGGCACCCCAGCTAGAGCCAGCCGTTGGCGTTTGAAAAGCCCCGAAGCGGCAGCGGCAGGCGCCGTCCGGATGGCTCAGATCCACCTGTTCCGCGAGTTCCGACATCCCAACCGTCCTTACCACTCCGCTCCGTGACCTGTTCGTTGGCCTCCGCTCCGAAATTTAAAACCTCCCAAGCAGAGGCAAGTCCAGAGAAGCCTAGCTCCCTTTCCCCCCACCCTTATATAAGAAATTGGCTTCTCGGTGGAAAAGCTTCCCTTTTGGCCGTCGCGATTCGAGATTTCGGAGCACCGCGGCGGCGGCCGGATCGGGGTGGCGGCGCGGTTCGGTCGCCGCTGGAGCGGAGCGGATGCCCCGGGTCCCCCAGTGAGGTGAGATTTCTTTTATGCGCTCCCCTTCTCGCCTGCTCTGCTGCCTCGATCCGGTTGCGCCCAAGGCCCACCGGCGGCGCAGCGCGGCGCGGCGTTCTGATGCCGGGCTTCGCGCTCGGTGCGGCAGCGGAAGGTGTGGCGTCGTTGGGATGACCGATGCGTTCATTCTGCAGCCGCTCTAGAGGAGTGGCCGTGGAGGATTTGTGGGTGAGTGCGGGGTTTCGCAATGGCGATACCGCCGGCGGTGCGCCAGCAGAGCCTTATAGGGGGATTGATTTCCTGTGAGAACTGGGAGTATGTGGGGGGGATTTTGAAAGGCTATATTTGTTCTTCCTTTGTAGATGTTTATCTTGATCTCGTCTATGTCCTAGAATTCTCAAATCTCGCCAATTTACTCGGACTTGTTAATTTCTCACTGCAAAAAGTGGATATCTCGTCTGTGTACTTCTGTATTATAATTTGGACCATTTGTTTACTTGATTCAGTTTTGTTCCTTTTCCCCTCTTCGCAGTCAACAGCCACTTCCCCCCAGCGAAAAAAATAATCTCCTAGAAGACCTTAGAGGGGTTTAACACTGGGATGAATCTCTGGGCCCTTACCTTGCTTTTAAGTGGAGATTCAGTTTTCTGTTTTCACTTAAGATGACGAGTGAAAAGCGAATGACTTCGAAGGGCACAGAGTCTTCAGCTCCTGTTCCTCCTGATGGAGGAGTCAGCAGGGAACCCCAGAAAGCGGGGAGATTACCCAATGGGTGAATTTCTATCCGCTTATTATAACCACTCATCAGGTTTCACATTATGCATATTCCTTCTTAATTCTTATACACGTATATTTATCTCCTGCTTTCAGGAGGACAACTGGTCCAGCACGTCGCTCATCCAAGGGAAACTGGACTCCAGAAGAGGTAAAGTTGGCACTCTACAATAACAACAACAACAAAGCCTTTCAGTCCCAAACAAGTTGGGGTTGGCTAGAGTTGACACCCACCAAGAACCCCTAGTGTCACAGTTCAGGCACTAAAGTTGGCACTCTGGTTTCCTAAATTCATTAACAGCATGCATTTTCAATGAGATATTTGAATAATGAGGTAAATAACCTATGTTAGTGGATTCGAGGAATGCTATGCTAAATGCCCATTCTGAATAAGATAATTTTTCTCTCCACATAGTGAAAAATAACTATCATATAGATATATAACTTTTCACCATACTTTTCTTCTATTGTAGTTGATACTATAGTTGATAGTCCAGGGATTACTGTTCTGATTCCCTTGCTGCATTTATTTTCATTTGCATCAAACATTACATACAGTAACACTGTTCATTGACATGCCTTCATCAGCGCAAAATATTTATTTTATGCCGATGTTCTTTCTATATGCTAAGCATTGCATCATAAAACCATGTTGACGACGGCCTTATCTGTGCTTAGACCATATTTTGCCTATCTACTGGTGTGCTCTGATGGGCACATATGCTACTCAATTGTAGGATGACATACTTCGCAAAGCTGTTGAAACTTACAAGGGAAAAAATTGGAAAAAGATAGGTACTTTCTTCAGCTGATACAAAGTTGATATGGTCTCTTTTCTCAATTTGTGTAGCACAGGCTGTTGATTTCTTTTTAATGGATCATATATCAAAATTTAAACTGACCATATACAATGACACTTCACTTATTTTGCTAATATGCATCTTGTTTGCTTGCGATTTGCATTACAAATCCTGGTCTTAAAAATGGAGTGTTGTATTATGGAATGTAGTACCACCTTTTTTTAGAACTGCCAACTTAGTTTGATGCATTAGCTCGAAGCTAGAACTTTAGCACCAAATAAAGGTCTAAATAGATGTGGTTGTATCATTCTTTGAATCCTGTCGTTGTATCATTTCTGCTCATGCCAATGACTGTATCGCATCCTTAATTGCTTATAATAATGTGACTCGAAGTCCTTTTCACGCTACTATTCCATCCTTTTCCCCTTGTTTGTCAATGAGAATCTTTATCTGAAACTAATGCTTGATGAACTACTTTCTCTTCCCCAGCTGAATGTTTTCCAGGTAGGACTGATGTTCAATGTTTGCATAGGTGGCAGAAGGTTTTGAACCCTGAACTTGTTAAAGGGCCATGGTCCAAAGAAGTAAGTTCTACAGTTTTCCATTTGGGGTTTATCTCATTTTTCTTAAAACAAAAAAAACCCCAATTAGGTTATTTTACTGAATTATATTATATGCTCCATGATTCTTTTATTATTTTTTTCAGGAAGATGAGATCATTACACAGATGGTAAACAAACTTGGGCCAAAGAAATGGTCAACCATTGCCCAAGCTCTTCCTGGACGTATTGGAAAGCAATGTCGGGAAAGGTATGACATGAAAGATACTTGTAGTATTGTTACGTGATGATATCAAGTGCTTGGCAAATATTTATAAATTTGTTGTTTGGCTTCTGGTTCTATGGAAAATAGGAGTCATGATTTTGGTTATTTGATCAGAGTACCACATTAACTAGATGAAACTTTCCTTTTTTTCAAATATACAAATGCAATACTAAGTGTAGCTATTGTTGTCCACTCTTCTCGTAATGATTACTATGCAGATAATTCTCTAGTCTGAACAGTAACCAATGAATTATATTCATTTGCATATGCACTTCTCATACTAATGTGCTAATAGTCTTAATCACATTGTATTCATTTATGTGCCACTCTTGAAATGCATGATAATTGCTTTGAGAAAAGGTTTGATGTATCAAATATCTTGAAATGGCATGCCTAGAATTTGTTTCTCTGTAGGCTTGGTTTGGGTCATATGCAATGCAAACTGTTAGTTCGCTGCAAACAAGCAAACCACATTAGTTTGGAGATAAATACTGATGTGAAACATTTTGATACATCTTCATTTAGATGGTACAACCATCTTAATCCTGGGATCAATAAGGACGCATGGACACAAGACGAGGAAATCAGGCTCATCCATGCTCATCAAACTTATGGAAACAAATGGGCTGAATTGACAAAGTTTTTACCAGGAAGGTACAGATTCTTTCCCCATTCTTCTTTTAAAGCAGCAAGAGTAATAGATAATGTCAAATAGAAAAAAACATAATCTTCTATACATTAGTGATACTACATTGCAGTATGACATATATATCACATTGTAACATCCTGTATATTATTCAGTTACTAATAATTAAAAGGTGCATCACTAAATCAGCCTGTTAGAGAATATTGAGCTATATTAAAATACAGAGAAATTGATGAGTAAGTTTGTATATTATCCTATCAGGACAGACAATGCAATTAAAAATCATTGGCACAGCTCAGTGAAGAAGAAAGTTGATTCATACAAATCATCTGGTTTGCTGGCTCAGTTCCAGGGCCTCACACCTGTTGAATACACTGCTGCTGGTTTAAATATTGATTCTTCATCTGCAATGACCAATCAAATTAGCGAAGACAGTGGTTTTAATGTTTTTCGGGAGGCTGAAGATTCGATGGAGTTAAGTCAATCATCGTTTGCCAAGGGTTCTTGCTCCCAGGAGGAGCAAAATGATGTGACTTTGGGATCTCGTTTGCATGTGCATGAATCTTTGTGTCAGAATGGTTTCACTAATGCTGATAATGGTGCTTCTGCTTTACCTGACATGCATCACCACTTATCCACTTCTGACATGGATCAAGATAAACACTCGCAGGAAGGAAGGGATTTGGATAAACGCTTGCAGCAAGAGTTTTCTCAAGGAATGGATTTGCATCTTGACATAGATGAAGTACAAAACAACTTTGTTATAAGAGAGAGCCAGGCATCCAATGAGCTTGCAGTTCAATTTCAGGACACAGAGATTATGAATAGTTCAGAAAATGATGGAGTATCTTTGGTACCGTATGCTGTAACACCACGTGTTTCCTCCTTACCTAGTGTTTCTGAATGTGAGCATAACATAAATGTGATATCTGAAGCGGGCATAAAATATGATCGTTGTTTCGAATCTGAAAAGTGGCAGGATATTTCCATTCAAGCAGGTGCATATTCTTCTGAAGCTGCAAGCAACTTTTCAGCACCACTTTATCCATTGCAGACATTTGAACCAGCAACAATGATGGGCGGCCCTGTGTATTATCAGAGTTCTGTAACGTCATTACCACCGGGCTTCATTTCTTCGGATGGTGCTTCTAATGCATCTGGTGCCAAATTTGAGACAAGTTACTATCCTGTTTCTCGCCAAGATTTGGAGATTAAAACTTGCCACAATGCTTCTAGTGATCCTGATCAAAATTCATATATTAGCAGCGAAGGTGACAGAAACAGGATTTCTGGACCAATGGACAGCATACCAGAATCTGAAAAGAATCAGAAGGTTGATGTTGAACAATCATGTTTGGAGCCTGCCCCCTGCACTGGAAAACAAGCTTTATCAAGTCATGGTGACACTGTATTGAGTGAAAAGGAGGATGCTGGAGCTCTATGCTATGAACCTCCTTGCTTTCCGAGTTTTGAAGTTCCCTTTGTCAGCTGTGAGCTTGTAAACTCCAGTGATCTCCCAGAATATAGCCCTCTGGGCATTCGAGAGTTGATGAGGACATCCTTGAACTTCCCTACCCCAGTAAGATTGTGGGGCTCTCCTACTAGGGATGGTAGTCCTGATGCTGTGCTTAAGAATGCCGCCAAAAGATTCGTGTGCACCCCGTCCATAATGAAAAAAAGGCCTAGAGATCTCTCATCTCCTGGTCCTGATATAAGAACTGACAAGAAATCAAATACTGAAAGCGATTGTAGGAGCTCAGGCATGTCCTCTACAAGAGTTGGGAAATCTTGCATGGATAGCCCTAATGATTCAGCTGATTTAGTTTCACCGAAAGAGAGAACTACATTTCAAAAGAAGCTCAAGCTTTCTCAAGAAAACAAAGAAAATTTGAATGAAATTACTGATCAAGGAGAAAATGAAGGCAATGCAAAGGTAAACTATTTGGCTGAAGGCAAGGGTTGTTTCGCTTTGGACACTGATTGTACGAACAGTTTAGTACGTACTTTCAATCTACTACCAGTTATTTTTTATGCTCAATAATTTTTGTTCATGGATAAAAAACACTAAAACTTTTTCTCTAGGAGTGGTGGATTTCCTTTATTGGAAGTGCACATTGCCTATCAAAAACGCCATAGAAGGGACAATGTTAAAATCACTCTTTACAAAAATACAAGTTTCCAGGGAAACTAGAAATGTAACGGATCATACAAGGCCTGTGTGTGTGTGTGGTGGTGGTGGTGGGTGCTCTTGATGGTTCTACGAAGGGTGAGCTGGTGGGCAAAAGTTCACTTATTAGTTATAAAGTTTATAGAATGAAATGCAATTAATCTTACTCTCGAATTATACTCCCTCCGTTCCAAATTATAAGACGTTTGACTCTTTTGACCCCCAGTTTTTTCCACTCGTCTTATTCAAAAAATTTGTGTAAACATAGTCCAATTTAAGTCACTCTTGAAGATTATTTATTAACAAAGCAAGCCACAACAAAAGAAGTGATACTTTGCATAAATTTTTGAATAAGACAAGTGGTCAAACTTGTGGTAAAAAAAGGCAAACGTCTTATAATTTGGAATGGAGGGAATATTTTGCATTGTGTACGATTCTTATCTTGTTCTTCTATGTATGGTCTGGTCCAGCATTCAACAGGGATTCTTACTCAGAGCAGTGTCGACAATCACAATACACCTAAGCATGGTCCAAATTTTCGAAGTCAGGGGCTAAATACCAGTGTGCAGGCTTTGTCTAACTCTAAAGACGTAATATTTTCTAGATCAAAGCCATCAGAACTTCTTGTTGAAAAATCTGCAGCCTGCATTGATGCAGATTATGAGTATGTGAACATGTAAGTTGGCATGTTGGATGCTTTCTATGCTTTACTTAGCAAGAAATTTCCATTCAAGTTTGTTTCACAAATCCTGAAACCCTGTTGCTAGTATATATAGCTGGCAGTTGTAAATCAACCGTCAAATCAATGCCCTTTAAAATTATGTTTAATTTTCTGGGATAGTGGTAAGACACCATGTGGTTCTCTCCAACAGAGCAAAAACTGATTGGTACATTTTCTCCAAAATTTATACAAAGTGCACTGAGTTGGGAGAATATTCCCCGACTTAAATCCACATTACTGTTTAACCTGGTATAAATTCTAAATTGAGTGATAACTCAAAGTCACAATTACACCATGATCGAGTCAGCTATTAATATGTTATGATACTCTGTATTAAAATGATGTCCTGAAGATCTTCTCAGATTTCATTATTTTCATTTCAACTATAACCCATTCATCTGTGGTTAATTTAATGATGGTACATATGAAATTTTATATTTCGCTCATTCAATGGTACTTAGTATTGCTAACTTAACTATTGACCCATGTTTCGCTGTCATTGACACAGTAAAAATTGCACTATTCCTTTCCAACTATCCTGTGACAATGTCAATTATCCATGATAGTGCGAGTACATACTTCATAACTTTGCATAGATGGAATCATGATACTGATTAGTTGTTATTTTCAGATTGGCTGATACTCCAGGTATTAAAAGAGGCTTAGAATCTCCTTCTGCATGGAAGTCTCCTGTGTTCACACCATTCCAGGTAATTATTTTCTCTGAAGAGTGTTTGGTCTAGGGTTTTGCTTTAGGATTTCCAATTCAAACTGTAGTCTGTAGCTCCAGGGTTTCATCCAAATATTCTCTTCCTAATCATTGTTAGGCTCGGTTTTCACAGCAAGCAAAATGCCAATACTTGAAGGGAAAGTTTGGTATCTTCTTTCGGTGCTTTTTATTCTAGTGATGCTAACTTCACATGGATCAGAGAAAAGATTCTCTCACTGTCTGGATTATTAATTGTGCTCTTGACAGTATTGTTATTCGTCACATTAAGCAAACTGCTTCATTTTGTTTTATTCTTTTAGGATGCATACTTCATGAGCCCAGCAAGCAGAGCTTTTGATGCCTTAGGATTGGTGAAGCAGATTAATGAGCAAAGTGCTTCTGCTGTGGAGAAAGCACATGAAGTTCTGGCAAGTGGAAGCCCATGGAAACAACATAACAAGGAAAAATCTGACAAAGAAAATATAGAAAGTACAGCTTTGAAGCATGAACATGCAACAAGCAAACCTCCATCCATACTCATGGTATGTAAAGCTTCCTACTGATACCCCTATTTCTCGTTATTGCCAAATAAAAATTCTCAGAATACACCATTGCTTAGAAGTTAGAACTTAGTCATCTCAGTCTTAAAATGATCAGAAACTTGAATTTTCTCTTGTTCAAAATCATAACGTAAAAGTAACTTAATCAAATAGGGAGAAATCAATGAACTTCCTGTAATTTATTTGTCTTCTCTTGTTTTCCTTGTATTCCCCCATTTTCACACCCTATAATTGAATGCGTGCGCCATCTCAATACTTTAATGGTTGCATCCAAATCTGTTGAGGTTTGGAGGTATGGAGCAACCAAGACACTTCATCCTGTAACCATTGACTTTTCTTTTTAGAAAAGCGAATTTTTATCCCCGCCTCTACACGAGTTATGCACCCAGCCTAGTGCCACCCTCTGGCTGTTTGAAATGAGCAACAAGGATTGTGGATGCTAATGAAAACTCCAGTGGCAATAATCTAAACCTATCAGTAGACATTAGTTTTGCATGGAACATCAAATTCTAGTGGACATGGAACCAATTAGATCAGTTGGGTAATTCATGTGGCTTATGATACCTGAATTTATGTGGAAGATGAATGAAATTGACTTTTTGGGGAAATGGAAAACCATATGGCTTATGAGAGTTCATGGATTTCCCTTCGATTGGGAAACATATAACTGATTGAAACTGAATGCTCAATCTCAAGCAGGGGGGCATCTCTTTCGTTTAAAATTCAAAAGCTTTTTCAATTTATTCCGCAGGCAGAGGCACGGGTGCTCGATTTCAATGAATGCTCCACACCTGTGAGGAAGAAAGAAGATAAGAAAGTGGAAATAGCTTTAGGAGGATCTGCAAGCTCCCCTGTTAGTTCCATGTATCTTCGGATGAATGTGCGGTAGCTCTTTGAGGGATTTTTTTTTCACCTATGCTGTTCTTCGGTATGTACATGTCTATTATTCCCATAAATTCCACCATTCCAATCAGTACCTTATTCTTTGTGCTTGGGCACCCCCAAATATCAATTCTAAAAGGAAACACATTTTTTGTAATGTGGCATTTGAATTAAGTTATATCTTAAATAAGGCAATATATTTAAATTTTGAGTATATTATGAAATCTTCTCATAGTTGTCTACTAGTGTTGGACTGTTGGTTAGGTGTATATGTATGCCTGCTCTCCAAAGCTGAGTTAGGTGATCGGAAAGCAATTACAACTCATAAAATCGAGATTTTCACTAGAGAACATCAAATTAGAACAATAGAAGGTACCTTGTAACTTGTAAGGATGTCATGTTACTCAACATTGTAATATAGCTGGCAGCTGGTTATAGGCCTTGATATACACTTAATATCCCCTTCAAACTCAATTTGCAAACGAATGATCTAAATCGTTGAGTTTGAGCAAGTAAAATGAATGTTTTTTCCTCGAACTACACAGGAGGACCCAACCCGAGTACAAACAGCACACCTTGCTTATACTAAACTAGACCAAAGACCAAAAGGCCTAAACACCAAGGGCTTGGAAACAGGGCATGAGCTCTTGTAGCTTTGTAGCCTCTACCAAACACCAGAGACCATCCTCCAAGCTCACAACCCTCAGCACTACTTGAAGATTCGGCCTTGAGTTCTCGAAAATGTAGTCGTTGCGGTGCTTCCATGTCTCCCAAGCCACCAGTATTATTAAAGAGTTGAGGCCCTTGTGCACTTCTTTTGGAATAGCTCCAACAACTTTTCTCCACCATCTAGAGAAGTGACCCACTAAAAGATCAGGTGCTAATTGTACTATTCCCTAAGAGTTGAAAGATTGAACCTAGACTTGGTGAGCAAACATACAACCAATCAAAAGGTGACAAATTGTTTCATCAGCCGGGTCACATAGGGGCAGGCCTCTGGGTGTGGCAGACCCCTTTTTGCGAAGTGGTCACCCTTCCAGCACCGGTTATGAACCATCAACCAAATGAAGAATTTGCAACGCAGGGGGCCCAACTCTTCCAATTTCTTCTCCAAGGATTGAACTTGATTGTTCCAGCAAAGAAGGTAGAATAAGAGGACTTGCTGTAGTACGAGCAGCCTAACGGGGTTAATTTCCAATTAAATTGGTCAGGTACATCTTGTTGTAAAACCATACCTTCCACCAAGTCCCAAACCTGAAGATACTCAACCCAAACTTGTACTATAGAGCCCCATTTATATCTCTGACCTATCTTCTATTTTGGAGAGCTTGGGCTACAATTCGCTTCTCGGTAGTTCGTTTTGAGACTGTCTTGAACAGGTTGGAAGCTACCTCTGCCATGTTATTGCCCTCTAGCCAGCGATCAGTCCAAAACATAATTTTCTCCCCATTGCCAACTATGGCATCCACAACAACATTGAAAAGAGCTTGGGCATTTCGTGAGGCCTGCATTGGGAGGCCAGCCCACGGCCTTGAAGGGCCTGTCTTTTGCGCCCTCAACCAACGGACTTGAAGTGCCTAGCCCAGAAGCTCCAGATTATGAATTTCAAGTCCACCAAATTCAAGGGGACGCTGCACCCTTTACCAAGCGACCAAGCAGCTGCCACCATTTGCCCGTTCCTGCCCCTTCCAGAAAACCCCACCTTTTTTGGAAGATCCATGGCTATCAGCAGGTAAATGGGAGCGGCAGCTAGAAATGCTCTCACCAATACCAACCTCCTAGTTCTATTCATGAGGGAGGCTTTCCAACCTGGGAGGTAATCAATTATCTTGTCAGTTAAAGGTAGTATCATTTCTTTGATAGGTTTGCCAACCGAGAGCGGGAGCCCGAGGTAAGTACAAGGGAACTCCTTGATAGAGCAAGAGAGGACAACAACCGTAAGCGCTAACTCTTCATTAGAACAATGAATCGGAGAGAATGAGCTCTTGGACAGGTTTGTTCTAAGACCGGAGGCATGTTCAAACGTGTTAAGAAGATGTTTGATGGTCCTAAGATCAATCCTGTGAGGCCTCAAGAATACCACAACATCATCTGTATACAATGATACTCGATGTTGAGCTTGATGAATGGCAATCGACTGTAGCAGTTCCTTCATGGAAGCATACTTGATCAAAGAGTTAAGTAGAGCGGTTCTAACTGCTGCTCCCGTTTACGTGCTGATCGCCATGGATCTTCCAAAATGGTGCCTTAAAGTGAATGTTACTCTTGGCCTCTTGGGTTTGTGCTTTCAAAGAAAAAAATATGCCACATGCAGTTTTAAAAGGCACATATTGAAGAGCAATCATTTTATGATGACAACGAAAGCGAGGAAAGAAGGTTTTAACATCGACATTCTATGTTCTTGTTATCTGTATGGCTCTAGTATTATGATATAGATGAGGCGTGGGGCATCATAAGAAATACCAAAATCAGCTAACTGTTGAAGCCATACATCTACAGTGTAGATGGCTCACCAAGCTCTTCACATGAGAAATGTGTTTGAAATCATCTCCCATAATTTACCATCAACATATAAAAGAAGCAAAGTACAACCACTGGGAGAGAGGTTAAATAGAAGGCTAGGTGAAAAATAGCAGCCCGCCTTATCACATAAATAAAACGTTCAAATCTAGCACGAGGAGCTTGTTTAAGACCATATAAATTATGAGGAAGATGACATTCATATCTCACTACTAACTTTTGACCCTTGCTCAACGACGAGAAAACGTGGCAACATGCATGTTACAACCAAATCGCGTTGCAGTAAATTGTGTTGCAATAAGGTATTGCAACCGTTGCTAGTTTGGCGTTGCAACTACTGGATTTTTTTTGCAAACATAGTGGTTCATTGCCAGCATGGCAATAGGACATTGCTGCAACCTTCATGGTCGTGGCAATATAAGGAATTGCCACGCCTGCCTCCGTTGCAAGTGGTGATACATGCAAAATCGATCACGTGGCAAGAAAGACATGTTTCGACGTACAATTTTGTTGCAAAAGGTGTTGTTACAGTGGCAATAGTACCATTTGCCATGCTATTTTATTTATTGCGAGAGTTTTTGTAACAGAACCGTCTAAATCACATGGCCCACAGGCACTTGTCATTGTCACTAATGACCTCTGACAGCCGGCCCGTCTTCCAGATGATATAGGAGGATCTGTCGGGTTATATCAGCACATGTTTCTCCGACAGGATCCCATTGCGAAGCCATTACAGGATTACAACATTTCATAATAAAATACATTAGAGTAAAAATGCGGAAGATCTAGATAGTACTTAGATTACAAACCGATTGTTCAAATAGAATTCAAATGCAGTTATTACAGACCATAGTCCAAATAGTAGCAATAGTAGTAGAACAACAACATAACATAATAAGATAGGTAGTACCACGGACCCTGCCCACAGGTCCACTTCACTCTTCCTCGCTATCCTGGATGATGGTCACACAGCAAAGGGCAAGACAGACCTCCTACTGCTGACTACCTGCAACGGGGTTAACAAACCCTGAGTACTGGGGTACTCCACAAGACTTACCCGACTAAGAAAAAGGAATGAGACTCAGGAATGCAGGCTGAGGGTAGTCAACGTAAGGCTTTAGCAAGAGTCAAAATGTTTTGCGGAAGAAGCATTATTAAACCTGCTTTCAATATTTTATTTATCATTATTAATAGTCAATATTAATAATTCACAATTCTTTCTAATAAATCCATCAAACCCAATTAGTTACTCATTCTCAAAAACATCCTACTTGCAAACCACTTTTCGATGTAGGTGTGAGGATCAAGTCTCCATAACCGAGGAGCAATGACGATTCGAATCGATTAGTACCCAGCTGGGGGTCCCTAACCACACTGCATATGTAGCACATAAGCTTGCATATACCAACCCCGTCTACCACGGCTTTTCTATCCCTAAACCGGTCCTGCACCACCCGAGAGCACAGTACTCCTCTCGTCTCCAGGCACGACGGCCACGAGGGTACACGCTACTCTCGCCATCTCTCCATTCCCAGTGTGTGGTTATCGGTTCAAGCAATAGAGCCACCGGAGATAGGACTTTCCGTAGTATGTGGCTAGTTGCAAAGTCTCGATCACAGCAGGCCGACAACGAACGGTCCCTAATACTTTCCGTTGGATACCATGCATTGGGACTCTAACCCAAATACCCTGGTAACCACCCGGTTTTCACATCCCTTTTCCGTTGGCGACGATAAGTTGGGACTCTAACCCAAACATATGACCACCACCCGGAAAACCCGTCCCCATTGATGACAATGGACTGGCCAAGTACACTGCCAACAATGAAGACCATACCCTTATCTTTCTATGATTCATTCTTTGCATAACATCATATTTCAAAATAGCATTTTATGCAAATCTAAATCAATTAAGTAGGGCTAAGCATTTTTCAATATTTAATCAAATCAGGTTCTCGGGGTATAATTAGTAGTCAAGGAAAGGTAATGCATCAATAGGTTATCACTCAACTCCTATTAACCTAATGCAATAAATTAACTCAAGTGATAAAACATTTTAAATACAAGGAGGGGCAAATGCACCGGGGTTTGCCTTGAAGCGCGAAGAGGGTGGGATCCGGATCAGTGCCACAGATGTCAAAACCCTGAACCAACTCCGGAGCAGTCTCCTCAGTAGCACCCTCAACCTTGACCTCTTCGTTCGCGGACACTACACATTGAAAGGTCCTAAATGGCTAGAGGGGGGTGAATAGCCTATAAAAATCTACAAACAACATTTAACAAGCCGATTAGTAACAATAGCAAGCTTTGTGAGGCACCAGCTCTAAACTATGCTATGCAAGCCACCTAGACAAGTATACTACACTATGATCACTAGTTCACAATCAAAGGCTATGTCACTACTATACACTACCCCTAAGTGAGCAACAAACTACACAAGAGAGAAAGTACAAAAAGAAAGAGTAAAGGTGATTTCAATACCTCCGATGTGGAGAAGATATGAAGTTCAATATAATCAATCAATCAAATACAAGAGAAATCCTCGGTAGAGAAATGACACAAGATTTTTTTACCGAGGTTCACTTGCTTGCCGGCAAGCTAGTCCTCGTTGTAGCGATACACCCACTTGGAGATTCACGCGCTAATTGGCATCACACGCCAAACCCTTCTCAAGGGTGCCGCACAACCAACACAAGATGGGGATCCACCAAGCTACGAGCAATTCACTAAAGATGCCTTTCGCAATCTCCCGCGGGGATAGGCTCAAGAACCCCTCACAATACCTTGATCGGAGGCGGAGACAATCACCAACTACCCTCAACGATCCTCGCAGCTCCAAGCCGTCTAGGACTCGGCAAACTCCAAGAGTAATGAGAGAAACCGCTGCGAATCACCGCTACCAAGTGCCTCTAGATGATCTCTATCAATGCAATGCACTTGATGCTCTCCAAACTCACCAAATGATGATCACAATCAAGTAGGATGAGTGAGAGTGGAGTGGGAAGGCTCACAAGTATGCTATGATGTTTAGAAGTGCCAAGAGATCCTCCCCAAACCAGCCAGTGACTATTTATAAGCCACACACAAGGAAATAGCCATTTAGACTTCACTGCGTACCGTCGGACTGTCCGACGGCCAGACCGTCGGACTAATCGGCACGGTCCGACGCCCCGGATGAACGCCACGTGTCACTAGCCGTTTGAAGTTGAACGTTGGATCACAACGGCTAACTTCCCGCGCTAAACGAACCGTCGGACGGACGAACGTCGGACCAACACCCGCGGTCCGACGCTCCCTGCCACTGCACCGTCGGACTGAAAATACACGGCGCGTCGGACCAAACGAAACCACGGTCCGACGTTTCCAGAGAGCTCCCCGAGCCCTGAAAAGCGTCGGACGTTGGTCCGACGCTCACCGTCGGACTAACGCCGAGAGTCCGACGCTCTCAGAGCTCGCCACGTGTCATCTCTCGCACGATCTGCACCGTCGGACGCTTCGGCTAATGGTCCGACGCTCAGAAACTGAGCGTCCGACGCTCTCAGCAGTGTTAGCCGTCGGACCGAAGACATTGGTCCGACGCTCTGTGACTCTACGGTCCGACGCTCTGTTTTCTCAGGATTTTCACTCAAACCTTTCACCCTTTGTTCCCATGTGCTAACCCCAAGTGTTCTACACCTTGTGCACGTGTGTTAGCCTTTTCAAAAGAGTTTTCTAAGGGTTTGTTAGTGTCACTAGCATCTATATGCAATGCAATGATCATGAACACCTAGTGGCACTTGATAACCGTATTTCATCAACGATTTCGCCCCTCTTGATAGTACGGCTATCTATCCTAAATGTGATCACTCCCTCTATGGAGTCTTGATCACCAAAACCAAAAGAGCTCCTATTGGTTATACCTTTGCCTTGAGTTCCCGGTTTCTTATCAACTTCCTTCTCATCTCTTGATGGATCTTGTGGACACCTATGATGATGGACTTATACCATTTGCATGGATGCCGTCAATAGGGCTTTCTCCTTTGTTGATGGGCTTACACCATTTTCATGGACACCGTCATTGCCCTTCACTTGTGGCCTCCACCGACCCGGTCCTTTGCTCCATCTTGCCATTTGCTAATCAATTCTCATGAAACACTTAGAGCAATCATTAGCAAACTAGGTTTCATCAATTACGCAAAACCAAACATGGGCTTTCACACGTATGCAATGATGCATGTTTAATATGATGTAATGATGCGGAACACAAGATTCAATAGTAAATAGTACAAAACCTTGAATACAACTTTTCTTCATGCTAAGATTATAAAGTGATCTTTACAAAGTAAGATGATACTTTACGTAATTCATTTTAGTGACCATTTTAATGGTCATTAATGACCACTACCAATTCTTATAAACACAAATGAGCTAATAACAGCAAGTACTACCCTAGGGTACCCTTGGTCACAGGGTGTTTGACCAAGAGCAAGCAATCAATCCTCAAGTCACACGTTACCTAACTCATTAGGGTTTATATTCTTTTTATTAATCAATAATTCAACATTAATTAGCTAACATAGTTAATTAATTTCAAATGAGTCCAAACTTTACCAACAGATAGATTTCACCATAAAATAGTGCCACAACAAATTTCATGATTTTTGGAATTACAGAGAATTAATTAAAATTGCTCAAAGTTGCATTTTCAATTTAAATTAGTGATTTTTAACTACTGCAGAAACTGTTCAACATATACATTAAACATTTTTATTAAATATTACATGTTGCAGAGAGCATCCACAAAAATTTTGGTGATTTTAGGAGCAGTAAAAATATTCCTACAAAAAGGTGAAAACAGGAAACTATTCACCAAAAATAAAAATGAAAAGCTAAACGAAATTCCCTTCGGAAAAAGAAAAACGAATTCACCCGAGGCGGCCCATCCCAGCCAGGCCGGCCCAACTAGCCGCAGGCGACAGCCCGCTCGCCATCCCGCGCACGCCCCAGGGACGCTGACAGGCGGGGCCACCCTGTCAGCTCCCTCTTCCTCTCTCAGCTCTCTCTCCCTTCCGCGCGCACACACGGTGGTTTACTGTGCAGTTCGCCGTCGGCGACCTTGGCAGCGAAACCAAACTGGCCAACGTGTACCCTAGAACCTAACGGACACCCGAGCATGCACAGCTCCTACACTATGCGCCTCCGACGAGCACCAGCTCGCCCATGGCGGCACGACCGGCGGACTGCTCGCCGGTGCGGTGTGCTCCGGCGAGACAGCGCCACGGGAAACCCATCCGGCTACACCTAGAGGATCTGGGTGCTCACTTAGGTGCGACAATCGCACGGGTTGGGGACGAGGATGTCTCGGGTTAGCTGTTGACGACGGCGACGGAGACGGCAGACCTCACCGGGGACGAGACCCTCGTTCCGGCGAACCTAGGACGGTAGAGGTTAGGCCACCAAGTCTAGGAGAACAAGTGGGCCAAGGAAAACTCCGAACGTTAGCTAGTGAAGGAAATAGCTCACCACAGCGGCCCGATGACGTCGCGCGGCCACACGGTAGAGCTCTTGCCGGAGCCGAGGAAGAGAAACGGCCGTGTGGTCGACTTCGGCCACGAGAACCGACACCAGTGCGCTAGTGAGTGGTGAAGATGTGGACGGAATGGAGAGGGTGGAGGTGGAGTAGGGACTGCCAATTTCACCGTGAACCGAAAGCTCGTCGGCGGCGGTGGGTGAGGTAAAATGAACAAAATCCGGCGAGGAGGTGACTTATAGCGGTTGAGAAGGAGGGCAACGAGTAGAGGGGACCCCACGGGTCGATTCCCTTCGACGTGGGCACGGGACGACCTCCGGACGGCCGGCGACGTGGGGTGAGCACGCCGGCGTCGTGGCCGGACAGGAGAGTATAGGGCCATGCCCTCACTACAGTGAAATGTACTTCACCCCTTTTAAACAAAAAACTAAATTACTCTCTGATTTGCATAAAACTCCAAATTCCACCAGAATAAAAGTTGTAGTACTCTTTGTACTGGTCACTTTTTCTTTTTGAATCATTTTCAAATTCTATCGAATTTTGAAATTATGAAAAAGGGGGTAAAAGTGGTTTTTAAATTCGATTTGCAATTCATAGAAATTCTCCAAAATTTTCCACACAAGTTGAAAATCTGTAAACATGAAAGTTGTTCACCTTACTGAACCCTACAACCCTTATTAAGGATGTTTTGTCAGATTCCTGATAATTTTTAAATTGATGTTTCAAATTTGAATTTCAAGTCACTGTTTTGAGTTTAATTCAAATTTTCAGTGCATAACTTCAAAATCTCCAAAAATAAAAGTTGTTGTATTTTAAAAGATCTACAACTTTCATTAAGACGCTTCCACATGATTCCCAGTAGTTTTTGAATTAGGGTTTTGGGGCCTAGTTAGGGTTTAAATTGGATTTTTCATTTTGATTTAATAATTGATTTTAATTATAAGTTTAGTTGCACAATCATCCACAAGCATAATTAAAGCACTCTAGAAGCCCTAAGCATAATCATATGCAGATGATTAATTTTAAACATGATGACGTAGCAGTTTAATTAATCAGTAATACCAGAGGTATTACAGTTTTAGGTTATTGCCACGATCGTCTTGTCGTGGCATTTTACCATTTGCCACGATATTTTATTCATTGCGGGAGTTGTATATTATTGCCATGAAGATTTTGCATGGCAACAGTACCCATTTGCCATACTACCTTATTCATTGCTTGAGTTATATATTATTGCCGATGGTCTTGATGTGGCAACAATACCCATTTACCATGCTATTTTATTCATTGCAGTAGTAAAATTCTTATTGCCATGACCATCTTGCCGTGGAAATAGTATAATTTGCCACGGAATTTTATTTGTTGTGGGAAATATATTGCCACGCAGGTTAGCATGTTGCCAAAGATCATATTGCCACGCATAGGTGGTTGTTGGCATAGTTTGTATTGCAACGCTAATATCATTTGATTTGTGGTTTTATAAATCGCTATTACATAAACAATAATCCATAACAATAGCAATTGCACTCTCATAATTAATTATAATCAATCACTAATAAGTTCCCAAGTCATTGAAATAGTATCTAAAACCACAAAGTACTCATGCCTTCATAACTTTTTGAAACTTGTAGCAATACAAGACTTTCTAACATCTACGCAACACTCGAATCCTAGCAGCTCAACATGTTATCACCTTGGCCGTCTCCTCGCTTCATTATAAGCCTTGCACTCAAACCTTATCCACCTACTGAAAAAACAATAAGAGTGTGATATTAGAAAAATATATTATGAAAGGATCAAGACACCCAAGAGGGGAGGGGTGAATTGGGCTAATTCTAATTTTTTACAAACAATTCAACCTATCGAGGTAGCTCAATCACCCCTTATGCCTACAAGTATTTCTCTAGTCCTAAAATAAGTTTTGCATCCTAGTTACAATCCTATTCTTTCTTGACAATTCTAAGAATGTAAAGTACTCAAAGTAAATTGGACAAAGTAAATGAGAGGAACAAGCGATGTTTTTCCCTCGTTGGAGCACTCACTCAAAGGCGTAGCTCCACCTTGATCCTTACAAGGATCAAGTGCTCTCTGCGGAATGATTCTTCGCCACTCTGGCTTGGTGAATTATCCACAACCGGTCAAAAGATAAGTTGGGTCATCCACAAGCTATCCAAATGATCACCAAGCTCCCAATCGCCATTGAACCGTCTCGGTGATGCCGATCATCAAGAGTAACAAGCAAAAACTCTCACTTGACCAAGAACAAGCCTAATGAGATGGGTGGTGTGGCAGAACCGCGTAAATCATAGGGCACACACACACCCGTCATCGTCCCTAAGACCTTTGACAGCCGTGCAAGTGACCCAAATGACTTAGAAGGGTCTGTCGGGTTTCCTCGGAAACCCTGATTCACCCGAGGATCAACAATGGGGTGACTACAACATTAGAACATTTGTTACAAAAATATATATCAAAGTGCGGAAGAGTAATAATAATAAATTTACAAATTATGATTCATTTAACTTTTTATAATAATAAATTTACAAATTATGATTCATTTAACTATTTACAACTTAACTTATACTGCGGAAGATGAGTGGATCTGCAGGAGATAACTTAGGTAGTGAAACTAAGTCAGGAGAGAACAACCAGGGATGTCGTGCCCACCGACATCACCTTGGTTAGAAGCACCAGTCAAAACCTGCAACAGGGGTTAACAGACCTTGAGTACATGGGGTACTCCGCAAAACTTACCCGACTAAAAATTGGGGAGAAGATTCAGGAACGCAGGCTGAGGGGAATCAAGGTGAGGCTTTAGCAAGAAGCAAGTCTTTTGCGGAAAAAGCATTTCTAATCTTTAACCCTATTTTCAATATTTTAACTCAGTCATTAATTATCAATCAATTATCCTGGATTCAAATTGGTTCACATGTATCTTCCAAAATCCAATTACTTTTCCATTCACAAAACCTAGATCTGAACCACTTTTCGATGACGGTCAATGGATCAAGTCTACACAACCGAGGTGCAACAACGATTCGAATTGATTAATACCCAGCCGGGGATCCCTAACCACACTACATATGTCGCACCTAAGCTTGCATATGCCAACCCCATCTTCCACGGCTCCTCCGAAACCTGAACCGGTCCTACGCCACCTGAGAGCACAGTACTCCTCCAATCCAGCACGCTGGCCACAAGGGTACATGCTACTCTCGCCATCTCTCCACTCCCAGTGCGTGGTTGTCGGTTCAAGTGACAGAATCACCGGAGCCAGTGAAAGGTCCTAAATGGCTAGAGGGGGTTAATAGTCTATAAAAAAAATCTACAAACAACACTTAAGCAAAGTGGCTAGACTAATAAACGGCGAAGCGAATTTTGCGATAGCCTACTCAAAAATGCAAGCCACCTAACCGTTCTAGGCTATTGTCTCTAGTTCACTCAACAACAAGACTAAGTCACTACTCTACTCTACTCGTAGGTGAACAATTACAACAAGTACACTAGAACAAAAGTAAGTGCTCAAATGTAAAGGAGAGGGAAATTATACCGCTGGTGAAGTGATGATAAGAATACCAATGCAATCAATCACAATGAACAATAGAGATCCTCAGTAGAGAGATGACACAAGATTTTTTACTGAGGTTCACTTGCTTGTCGGCAAGTTAGTCCTCGTTGTAGCGATACACCCACTTGGAGGTTCACGCACTAATTGGCATCACACGCCAAACCCTTCTCAAGGGTGTCGCACAACCAACACAAGATGGGGATCCACCAAGCTATGAGCAATCCACTAGAGTAGCCTTTTGCGATCTCCCACGGGAAGGCTCAAGAACCTCTTACACTTCACCGATCGAAGGCGGAGACGATCACCAACTCCCCTCAACGATCCACGCAGCTCCAAGCCGTCTAGGAGTCGGCAAACTACAAGAGTAACAAGAGAATCCGCTGTGAAATCCAATCACCAAGTGCCTCTAGATGATCACAAGCATGCAATGCACTTGATGCTCTCCAATCTCACCAAATGATGATCTCAAACAAGTAGAGTGTGTGAGAGAGGAGTGGAGAGGCTCACTAGTTAGTAGGATCAATGGAAATGGCCAAGAGAGAGCACAAGCTAGCCAACCGACTATAAATACTCCCCTCACTCACAACTAGCCGTTTAGCCTCTCTGTGCGGCGTCGGACTGGACCGTCGGACGCCCGCGCGCGCCACCGTCAGACCAATGCCCACGGTCTGACGCCCTCGATTCGTGCCACGTGTCCCTAGCCATTTGAAGTCGAGCGTTAGATCACAATGGCTACTTCTCACGCCAACTTCCCACCGTCGGACGCTCGGACCGTCGGACTATCCGACGCCACCGTCCGACGTTTCTAGAGAGTTCCCAAGAGCGCGAAACACCGTTGGACGGCGTCCGACGCTCACCGTTGGACCAACCTGTAACAACCCTAAAAATCCACACAATCTAAAAATCCCAACCAATTAAAATTTTTCATTTATTTATTGTGAAAACCCATTTTTCTTGTGCAAGCATATAGGTTTCATTATGAAATTGGTAAATAAAGGAGTGTAGTTTGCATTTTAATTCCATTCACATAGAATAATAACTTATGCATCACATTTGGGATTTATTGCAATTTATGTTTGTATTTACTCAATAATTAAAATGGGCAATATATGTATATATACACTAAACTGAAAACAGAAAAGGAGAAAGAGAGTTCGGCCAGCCAGTCAGCCCGAGCCAGCCCGACCTTCCTCTCCTCATCTCACCGCGCGCGGCCCACGTCGCGGCTCGGCAGCGCACGCGCGCGATCGGCACACACGCGCTCGCGCTCGCGCTCGCTGCCAACCCGGCCCCGCCTGTCAGCCGCTCTCGCCCCCCCCCACTGTTCTTCTTCCTCACGAAGGCGACGCGCCTGCCGGGGGTGTCGCGCGAATGGCGTGACCCCGGTCCCACAGCCGACAGCATGGCAGAGCCCTGGACCCCGCTGTTCCCCTCCTGTCCCCTCCTTTCTTGGCCGCCAAGCGAACCCGCGCCATCCGGAGCCCTAGATCCACTCGAGCCACGGCCCTTCGATCGGCCGAGCGCAATCAGGACCGTTCGCCATTGGAGCTGGCCAAGCTCGCCTATAAATTGGAGCACCCCGAAGCCCTACCCTCATTTCCCCTCGCCGCCACCGCAGCACAGACCGGCACACCGCACCAAACCGAGAGAGAGAGCGTAGGAGAAGGGCGGAGCAGAGGAGGAGAAGCTGCCGGAGCGCCGCCGCCGCGGAGCACGCCGGAGCCGGACACGGAGGAGAAGCTGAGCTGCGGACGAGGAGCGGCACGGCACTGCGATCGCTCTGCACGGCTCCGACTCGCCACTGCACCGCCATCCTAGCTTCACCGACACCACGGTGAGCCACCGCACGCCACGTCCGAACCTTGCCCTGCTTTTGCCATGGCGTTCCACCCTCGGGACGCGCAGGCATGAGCCTATACCGGCTCGGGAAGATCACCTGCACCATGCACTCATTCGACCGGCCAAAACCCCCGGACTACAAGCTTGCTAGACCGAGAACGCAGCACGACGCGTTCTCGGCGGAGCGCGCTCACCACCGACGCGTTCCGACGCCGAATCACCCGTTCCGAGCAATCCGTCTAGCAACCGTATAGGTTAGAGCGTCGTGGAGCACGGCCACGACCCCCTTGAGCTAGCTACGCGGATCTAAGCGCTAGAGGAAGCCTGAATCGCCCTGGCCGCGTGCGCCGCGACCTTACCGGAGCGCCGCCGCGAGCCGTCGCCAAAAAAAGGTCATGCCATGGCTAAAGTTCGCCACCAGAGTGTTGTATGCCTCTCTGGCCTCACCAATTTGACAAGACCGCACTCGATTGAACCAATACTTGTTCGTAGCCGCGATGCCGCCTTCCGCCGTCGTCGGCGACACGCCGCCGCCACAACCGAGCACCTTGGAAAGCTCGGTAGCCAAAATTGGTAGTTGGTATACCATCGCCTTAGACCCTGGACGCGTATACATCTCCTAGAAGACCTCCTTAGCCCCGCCGGAACCTCACAGTCGCGACGACATCGCCGCCAACACGTTCCGCCTCGCCTAAGATCCGTTCCGAGTACCCCCGGTCGCCTCGCGCTGCGGAGAAAGGCCGCCGAAGTTCGCCAAGTCTGCCTCAGCACCGCCGCTAGAAAGCCGAGCCCTGCCTTGCCGAGATATGGTCATCGCCGCCCTGTCATCGTCTGCCGCACCGGAGAGACACCGCCGCCTTGAACAGACGCCCTGGACCCCTGCTAGCACCGAATTTCCGATTCGCCCGAGCCTCCCCAGGAGAGCTCGGGAGAACAGCACCCTCGGGCACCCAAATTTCCGATTCGCCCGAGCCTCCGCAGGAGAGCTCGGGAGAGCAGCCCCTTCGGCGCCCAAATCTCCGATTCGCCCGAGCCTTCCCAGGAGAGCTCGGGAGAGCAGCCCTTCGGCGCCCAAATTTCCGATTCGCCCGAGCCTCCCCAGGAGAGCTCGTGAGAGCAGCCCCTTCGGCGCCCAAATCTCCGATTCGCCCGAGCCTCCCCAGGAGAGCTCGGGAGAGCAGCCCCCTCGGGCGCCCAAATGTCCGATTCGCCCGAGCCTCCGCAGGAGACCTCGGGAGAACGGCACCCTCGGGAGCCCAAATTTCTGATTCGCCCGAGCCTCCGCGGGAGACCTCGGGAGAACGGCACCCTCGGGAGCCCAAATTTCCGATTCGCCCGAGCCCCCGGGAGAGCTCGGGAGAACGGCACCCTCGGCGCCGCGAATTTCCGATTCGCCCGAGCCCCGCCGAGGTACGGCGAACTATGCCGAGCCCCGCCGAGCTACCCCCGACCACCGCCGAGCTCCGCCGAGATACCCCCAACCACAGCCGAGCTACCACCGACCACCGCCGAGCCACGCCGAGCTACGCCAACTCCGGCAACTCTCTGGGAACCAGCATCGAACACCTGGTGGGCGACCAACGGGTCTGTGTTCAGTTGAGGCGCCACTTGCCGCACTACTGGTACAGGACCCGCGCGCCACGTGGACCAATCCCGAGCTGCCCCTATTAACCAACCAGTTTTCCCATTTTCAGAAAATAGGATAATCTTCGGAAATTCATAACTTATTCATATGAAGTCCAAAAATTGCGCACCATATATCAAAATACTCAGAAAAATGAGATCTACAATCTAAGACTGTGTTTGTGTGCATTTGGCTCTTTATTTTATTGGATTTTTCTGAAATACTCTATAGGAGTCGCTGACGCGACTATTTCGTGTTCGATTTTAGAGCCGGAGGAGGATCTGACTAAGGAAGACGACCACGAGTACTTCCAAGAGCTAGGAGACGACTACGAAGGTGCCACGTCCCACCAAATCCTTAGATCCTATTACGCATTGCAAATGACATTGTTGCTATTGCTTTATGATTATGTATGGATTGGTTGCATGGTAGTATATTTGAATTCCCTGCCTTGATAAGACTTTACCCTGCTATCCGCTGTTAGGTTAGCTGCTGCTTAATTTACTGTTACTCTTCCACTACTTTCTACTTGCTATATGCTATGTGGTGGAATTGGGACGGTGTATAACTGATTATAACCACTGGGAGAGAGTGCTGCGTGCGTCTTGGGTGCGTGGTAAGGGTTGATGTCGACCAAGTGGGATGTGAGACGAGCCCATGGGGCAAGTCGTGCCGGGGGTGCAACCTGGGCATCCCCAAGCGAGATACCTGTGGCGGGTAAAGTTGTTGAGGAGGTTCCGGGTGGGATAGCCTTGGTGGTTTGAAGCCCGTGGACGGAGGTGCTGTGATAGCACGGGGAGAGTATCCCCTAAGTGGAGATGCCTGCTTGGTCACAACCTAGGATCTGACTAGTGACCGGAAACATCTGGATTCCCTTGCTACTCGCTCGCTTCTGATGGGCGGGAGACGGCTGGACTACTTGGTAGGGCGGTACCACTACTGCTAGGTTGAAAGGTGATAAGGGTGGGCGGTGACGGATGGAGAGATTCCCGTACCGTCCTAGATGCGCAGTACCACTGGTTGGGCCCGGTGCTGCATCTCCCAGTCTCAGCATGACGGTGTTGGATCCGGAATATCCCAGGGCTGAGTGGTAGGGTGGTACCGACCTAGGCAAGCAAGCACCCGGAATTCTGCCTAGATGATTGTACAGCATCGATGATGGCTAATCTTGTGAGTAGTAAAACCTCTGCAGAGTGTATGGTTGATCGATCGATACATAAGTCAACTCGTTGGCTATGGACCTTTCCTAATGTTTCTGCAACCACTATTAGATGAGAGCATATTCTTTTCTCCCCCTGGATAACATTGTTCCGGCAGTGTACCCGTTGTGGTAGTGTGCCGCTGAGATAGGCCCGAGAGGGAGTTGGGCCTGTCGAATGAGAGTGAGGTGTGGGTATGTGAGGTGTGGTGATGGGAAAAGGGAAAATGGTGTTAATTGGTGATAAAACTTGACTAATTAAACATTGATTACAGCTGCATAGGAAAACCTCAGCCTATAGGTCTACTTGTATAGCCTTGCATCCACTTTCCACAAAGCAAATGCTGCATAGGTGGGCTCCGTGGCCAGTACAAATCGTACTGATAAATTTGCTGTCAGGTGACGAGAATGAGTACGACTTCGAGGGAGATGATGACGAGGAATAGGGTCACGTGTTACACTCAAGTTGGCCGTGAAGGATGAATCGCTTCCGCATCTTCTAAAACTTCTCTGATTGTTGATTCCGCCAGTGTGGCGATGTAATAAATATTTATGTAAGACTTATTTATCGTTGTATGGATCCTGGTGTCAACTGAGATATGGGTAATTTCATGGATTGTCCCAAGCAATCTGTTGAATTACAATTCGAGCCTGTGGATTTCCCTTCGTGGAAATCAAGGTCGTTTCAGTTGGTATCAGAGCCATACTTGACTGTAGGACGAGACCCATAGAAAATGGACGTTAGAATAGGAAGCCAGACTCTCTTTCGGTTATATTACCGACCTTGCATTCACTTTTTATGCAATGGCTTATCTAACACAAGGACCTGCTAATCCGTTTCTTGAAAAATTTGCAGATGACCAGCCTTGGACCACCACTTCGTCCACTGCACGACGGCACTATTGAGATCCCGATCAAATGGCCATTGACCTTATGCACCAGTAGCTTATGGGACCCTGCGTAGCCCTTAGACTAGTGATACCATGAGTTATCCTGTCATTTGGCTATCTGCGCATAGCACGATCTTCTTAGCAGCTAGGAACATCCTTTATGTAATAATAACCATGTGATGAGTGACATTTGGATCTTATGCTTCTTATGGTTCTCTATGCTTCTTTGGTTGAGTGTAGGATAGCATGAAAAATGTTTTAATTCATTTAAATCGTTGAAAACATCTAACTCCTACTTAAACAACTACAAGATTATTACTGCACTGAGCACGTACCTAATAATTTCAGATGTCGATGAGACGTTCTGCGCGTTTGGAGAACCGCCAGCCCTCCCCCGCACCTGCGCCAGGACATGGGCGTGGTCGCAACCGTGGGCGCCCAGCTGGCAGACGTGCTGGAGTTAACCTGGAAGAAGAGCTGCGCCGGGCAGAGAATGCACCGCCGGTGAACGATACGCCACCACAAGGCGAGAACGTGCCTCCGCCACCGCCGCCGCCACCAACGTTGGCGGAAGTGATGGCTCAGCAGACCCAGCTGCTGAATGCCATAGCTGCTGGGATGAACAGGCACCACGGGCCACCCCAGAATGACTTCCAAAGGAAACTGGAGGGTTTCCTGAAGCTGAGGCCACCTACCTTCGACGGGACCGACAGCGATCCTCTCGCTGCCGACGATTGGCTTAAAGAGATGGAGAAGAAGCTGGACCTGACCACTTGCTCCGACGAGGAGTGTGTTGGGATTGCTAGCCACCAGCTGACCGGTGCTGCACGGGCATGGTGGGACAACTACACCAGCGCTCACGAGGACCCAGCCCGCATTGACTGGGATGAGTTCACCGAGGCTTTCCGTGACCACCACATTCCTGAGGGAGTCATGGAGGCCAAGGAGAACGAGTTTCGTAACATCTCCCAGGGAGCAGATCGGATCCACGAGTACACCACCCGCTTCAACTGCTTGCTCCGCTACGCACCTGCGTCTTGCGTGAGTTCCGAGAAGGAAAAGATGTACTACTACAGGAAGGGACTTCAGACCAAGATCAGGTTGGCTCTGTCAGGGAACAAGAGCTACACTCTGCGTGAGCTGATTGACCGCTGTATTGAGATCGAAAAGGATCGCATGGAAGCACGACTGGAATTCGAGGCCCAGAACAAGGGAAAGAAGCGCCGCTCTGAGGGACCCGCCCGCGCTGCTCCACCCCAGAGACAGCGAACGGGTGCACCTCCGCCTTTCCGGACTCGCCAGGGACCCTCTTCGGGAACGAGCCGTGGTGGTACCAACAGCAGCAACTATCACCACCCCGCTCAGACCTACCCTGCGCCGACTCGAGCTGTGCAGAACACACCCGCCCCCGCTACCAACACGCCAAGGACAAGCAATTGGAAGGCTCCTGCGACAGCTACAGCAGGCAGTGCGCCCTTCACTTGCTTCGGATGCGGAAAGCCTGGACACCGTGTGGCTGTGTGCCCCGACCTCAACCGTGCACCAGCAGCTGCACAGGGCACACCAAACCGGGGATCTGCCACCCGAGGAAGACTGAACCACATGACCGCTGAGGAAGCTGAAGCTGCACCTGATGCTGTGTACGGTACGTTCCTAGTTCAGGGTAACATGGCTACAGTTCTGTTCGATTCGGGAGCTACATGTTCATACATTTCATCTGCATATGCACGTAAGCATAACATACCTGTAACCCCGAGAGCAAACCCCATCCTAACTAGCTCGCCCTTAGGAACCTTCAGAAGCGTTCACATATGCAGAGGAGTGATAATCACTATCGAGGGACTTGACTTTCGAGCTGACCTAACCCTACTACCCTCCAATAGCTTAGATGTCATCTTAGGCATGGACTGGCTAACCAAACACCGGGGAGTGATATCTTGTTCACCTAGATATGTTCAGGTAACCCACCCTTGGGGAACAGCTGTCCGATGTGTACCCCAAACCGAGAGAGTCCAAGCCCTCCTGTGTGCCCTGGAGACTAAAGCGGATAAGACAGAGCTGACATTCAGAGATGTGCCAGTAGTCTGTGAATTCAATGACGTATTTCCAGAGGAGTTGCCAGGAATGCCACCAGATAGAGATGTGGAGTTTGTTATAGAGCTGATGCCAGGGACTGCACCGATTGCCAAAAGACCCTACAGAATGTCGGCTGATGAGTTGAAGGAACTCAAGAAGCAGCTGGGAGAATTACTGGAGAAGGGCTTCATTAGGCCTAGTGCTTCGCCCTGGGGATCTCCCGTTTTGTTTGTCAAGAAGAAGGATGGCACGATGAGGATGTGCATTGACTACCGGAACCTGAATGCGGTCACAGTCAAGAATAAGTACCCACTGCCCCGCATCGATGATCTGTTAGATCAATTGAGCAAGGCCAAGTACTTCTCAAAGATCGATCTCCGATCAGGGTATCATCAGATGAAGATCAGGGAAGAAGATATCCCGAAGACTGCATTTGTCACTAGATATGGACAGTATGAGTGCACAGTAGTCTCATTTGGACTCACTAATGCTCCAGCATACTTCATGAACATGATGAACAAGATCTTCATGAATGAGCTAGACAAGTTTGTGGTGGTATTCATTGATGATATATTGGTTTATTCAGCCACAAAAGAGGAACATGAACACCATCTGAGGACCGTATTGGAGAGGTTGTCTCGCAACCAGCTATACGCCAAATTCTCGAAGTGTGAATTCTGGCTTGAAGAAGTTGCTTTCCTTGGACACGTACTGTCAGGAGAAGGAGTCGCGGTAGACCCAGCCAAGATTGAAGCTGTGCAAGAGTGGGAACAACCCTGTAATGTGTCAGAAATCAGAAGCTTTTTGGGACTTGCAGGATACTATCGCAGATTTATTGAGAATTTCTCCAAGATTGCAAGACCCATGACCAACTTGCTGAAGAAAGAGAACAAGTTTATCTGGACTCCTGAATGTGAGAAGAGTTTCCAGACCTTGAAGGAGAAGCTCACTACTACACCTGTACTAGCCCTACCCGACATTCACAAAGATTTTGTTGTATATTGTGACGCCTCTCGGCAAGGTTTGGGCTGTGTACTAATGCAAGAAGGAAGAGTGATAGCTTATGCCTCAAGACAGTTGAAGGAACATGAGCAGCGATACCCGACTCATGACCTAGAACTTGCAGCCGTGGTACACGCACTCAAGATTTGGAGACACTATCTGATGAGCAACAAGTGTGACATATACACCGACCACAAGAGCCTGAAGTACTTCTTCACACAGGAAGATCTGAATATGAGGCAGCGCAGATGGCTAGAACTCATCAAGGACTATGATCTTGAGATCCATTATCACCCAGGAAAGGCTAATGTTGTCGCTGATGCACTTAGCCGCAAAAGCTACTGCCATACCCTCATCACCAACTCTATGCCACCTGAGCTCAGGAGAGAGTTTGACGCGTTCCAGCTCGAGGTAGTCTCCTATGGCATGCTAAATGAGCTTCGCGTCGAGTACAATCTCACCTCACGGATCCGTGAAGCGCAAAAGAACTGTCCTAAGATAGACTATATCCGTGGTTTGATGAAGCTGGGAAGAGGCCCCGAATACCGAGAAGATGAGCAGGGAACTGTATGGTACAAGGATAGAATCTGTGTACCGACGGATTCAGCGATACGAGAAGAGATTCTGTCAGAAGGGCATGACTCCAAATATTGCATTCACCCAGGGTCAGCCAAGATGTACCATGATCTAAGGAAGCACTTCTGGTGGGAGAATATGAAGACAGACATTGCAGGGCATGTAGCCCGATGTGATACATGCAATAGAATCAAGGCCGAACATCAGAGACCAGCAGGGTTGCTACAACCAGTTGAGATACCAGAATGGAAGTGGGAGTGTATATCCATGGACTTCATAATAGGACTGCCCCGATCCGAGCATGGATATGATTCTATATGGGTAATAGTGGACCGTCTAACCAAAGTTGCACATTTTATACCGGTCAAAAGGAAGTATAGAGTTGAAAAGCTAGCAGATCTGTACGTATCAAACATTTTGAAGTTACATGGGGCGCCTCTGAGTATTATATCTGACCGAGGCTCACAGTTTGTATCACAGTTCTGGAAATCCTTGCACAAGTCCATCGGAACCAAGCTCGACTATAGCACCGCATACCACCCGCAAACGGATGGGCAAACAGAAAGAGTGAACCAGATTCTCGAGGACATGTTACGTGCTTGCGTATTGAGGTACAAGGAAGGATGGGAGAGCTGTCTACCCCACGCCGAGTTCTCATACAACAACAGTTATCAGACAAGCATTAAGATGTCTCCATTTGAAGCGTTGTATGGAAGACCGTGCAGAACCCCGCTAATGTGGTCAGAACCAGGTGAGAGGACATTCTTCGGTCCTGCTAAGATTGTGGAAGCAGAAGAAGGTGTTGCCCAAGTAAGAGAGAATTTGAGGATTGCACAGAGTAGGCAAAAGAGCTATGCAGATAGAAGACGTAGAAAGCTTGAGTTCGAGGTTGGGGATTATGTCTACCTCAAGGTATCTCCACTTCGTGGCACTGTCAGATTCCACGTAAAAGGGAAATTGGCACCCAGATATGTTGGGCCATACAAGATCTGTAAAAGGGTTGGAAAGCTTGCTTACAAGCTGGAACTACCGGAGGAATTATCTGGAGTACACCCCGTGTTCCATGTCTCGCAATTAAGGAAGTGTTTGAAGCTTCCCGAGGAGCAAGTTCCTACGGATGCATTGGACCTGCAAGACACACTTGAATACAAGGAACATCCGATCAAGATCTTGGCACGGGATACCAAAGAGACGCGAAACAAAACCATTCCGATGTGCAAGGTACAGTGGAGCAATCACACTGAAAGGGAAGCTACGGGGGAGAAGGAATCGGACTTGCGGATTATGTTTCCTTACCTCTTCGATGGGTACGTTAACTCTGAATCTCGAGGTCGAGATCCTAATGAGGGGGGAGGACTGTAACAACCCTAAAAATCCACACAATCTAAAAATCCCAACCAATTAAAATTTTTCATTTATTTATTGTGAAAACCCATTTTTCTTGTGCAAGCATATAGGTTTCATTATGAAATTGGTAAATAAAGGAGTGTAGTTTGCATTTTAATTCCATTCACATAGAATAATAACTTATGCATCACATTTGGGATTTATTGCAATTTATGTTTGTATTTACTCAATAATTAAAATGGGCAATATATGTATATATACACTAAACTGAAAACAGAAAAGGAGAAAGAGAGTTTGGCCAGCCAGTCAGCCCGAGCCAGCCCGACCTTCCTCTCCTCATCTCACCGCGCGCGGCCCACGTCGCGGCTCGGCAGCGCACGCGCGCGATCGGCACACACGCGCTCGCGCTCGCTGCCAACCCGGCCCCGCCTGTCAGCCGCTCTCGCCCCCCCCCCACTGTTCTTCTTCCTCACGAAGGCGACGCGCCTGCCGGGGGTGTCGCGCGAATGGCGTGACCCCGGTCCCACAGCCGACAGCATGGCAGAGCCCTGGACCCCGCTGTTCCCCTCCTGTCCCCTCCTTTCTTGGCCGCCAAGCGAACCCGCGCCATCCGGAGCCCTAGATCCACTCGAGCCACGGCCCTTCGATCGGCCGAGCGCAATCAGGACCGTTCGCCATTGGAGCTGGCCAAGCTCGCCTATAAATTGGAGCACCCCGAAGCCCTACCCTCATTTCCCCTCGCCGCCACCGCAGCACAGACCGGCACACCGCACCAAACCGAGAGAGAGAGCGTAGGAGAAGGGCGGAGCAGAGGAGGAGAAGCTGCCGGAGCGCCGCCGCCGCGGAGCACGCCGGAGCCGGACACGGAGGAGAAGCCGAGCTGCGGACGAGGAGCGGCACGGCACTGCGATCGCTCTGCACGGCTCCGACTCGCCACTGCACCGCCATCCTAGCTTCACCGACACCACGGTGAGCCACCGCACGCCACGTCCGAACCTTGCCCTGCTTTTGCCATGGCGTTCCACCCTCGGGACGCACAGGCACGAGCCTATACCGGCTCGGGAAGATCACCTGCACCATGCACTCATTCGACCGGCCAAAACCCCCGGACTACAAGCTTGCTAGACCGAGAACGCAGCACGACGCGTTCTCGGCGGAGCGCGCTCACCACCGACGCGTTCCGACGCCGAATCACCCGTTCCGAGCAATCCGTCTAGCAACCGTATAGGTTAGAGCGTCGTGGAGCACGGCCACGACCCCCTTGAGCTAGCTACGCCGATCTAAGCGCTAGAGGAAGCCTGAATCGCCCTGGCCGCGTGCGCCGCGACCTTACCGGAGCGCCGCCGCGAGCCGTCGCCAAAAAAAGGTCATGCCATGGCTAAAGTTCGCCACCAGAGTGTTGTATGCCTCTCTGGCCTCACCAATTTGACAAGACCGCACTCGATTGAACCAATACTTGTTCGTAGCCGCGATGCCGCCTTCCGCCGTCGTCGGCGACACGCCGCCGCCACAACCGAGCACCTTGGAAAGCTCGGTAGCCAAAATTGGTAGTTAGTATACCATCGCCTTAGACCCTGGACGCGTATACATCTCCTAGAAGACCTCCTTAGCCCCGCCGGAACCTCACAGTCGCGACGACATCGCCGCCGACACGTTCCGCCTCGCCTAAGATCCGTTCCGAGTACCCCCGGTCGCCTCGCGCTGCGGAGAAAGGCCGCCGAAGTTCGCCAAGTCTGCCTCAGCACCGCCGCTAGAAAGCCGAGCCCTGCCTTGCCGAGATATGGTCATCGCCGCCCTGTCATCGTCTGCCGCACCGGAGAGACACCGCCGCCTTGAACAGACGCCCTGGACCCCTGCTAGCACCGAATTTCCGATTCGCCCGAGCCTCCCCAGGAGAGCTCGGGAGAACAGCACCCTCGGGCACCCAAATTTCCGATTCGCCCGAGCCTCCGCAGGAGAGCTCGGGAGAGCAGCCCCTTCGGCGCCCAAATCTCCGATTCGCCCGAGCCTTCCCAGGAGAGCTCGGGAGAGCAGCCCTTCGGCGCCCAAATTTCCGATTCGCCCGAGCCTCCCCAGGAGAGCTCGGGAGAGCAGCCCCTTCGGCGCCCAAATCTCCGATTCGCCCGAGCCTCCCCAGGAGAGCTCGGGAGAGCAGCCCCCTCGGGCGCCCAAATCTCCGATTCGCCCGAGCCTCCGCAGGAGACCTCGGGAGAACGGCACCCTCGGGAGCCCAAATTTCTGATTCGCCCGAGCCTCCGCGGGAGACCTCGGGAGAACGGCACCCTCGGGAGCCCAAATTTCCGATTCGCCCGAGCCCCCGGGAGAGCTCGGGAGAACGGCACCCTCGGCGCCGCGAATTTCCGATTCGCCCGAGCCCCGCCGAGGTACGGCGAACTATGCCGAGCCCCGCCGAGCTACCCCCGACCACCGCCGAGCTCCGCCGAGATACCCCCAACCACAGCCGAGCTACCACCGACCACCGCCGAGCCACGCCGAGCTACGCCAACTCCGGCAACTCTCTGGGAACCAGCATCGAACACCTGGTGGGCGACCAACGGGTCTGTGTTCAGTTGAGGCGCCACTTGCCGCACTACTGGTACAGGACCCGCGCGCCACGTGGACCAATCCCGAGCTGCCCCTATTAACCAACCAGTTTTCCCATTTTCAGAAAATAGGATAATCTTCGGAAATTCATAACTTATTCATATGAAGTCCAAAAATTGCGCACCATATATCAAAATACTCAGAAAAATGAGATCTACAATCTAAGACTGTGTTTGTGTGCATTTGGCTCTTTATTTTATTGGATTTTTCTGAAATACTCTATAGGAGTCGCTGACGCGACTATTTCGTGTTCGATTTCAGAGCCGGAGGAGGATCTGACTAAGGAAGACGACCACGAGTACTTCCAAGAGCTAGGAGACGACTACGAAGGTGCCACGTCCCACCAAATCCTTAGATCCTATTACGCATTGCAAATGACATTGTTGCTATTGCTTTATGATTATGTATGGATTGGTTGCATGGTAGTATATTTGAATTCCCTGCCTTGATAAGACTTTACCCTGCTATCCGCTGTTAGGTTAGCTGCTGCTTAATTTACTGTTACTCTTCCACTACTTTCTACTTGCTATATGCTATGTGGTGGAATTGGGACGGTGTATAACTGATTATAACCACTGGGAGAGAGTGCTGCGTGCGTCTTGGGTGCGTGGTAAGGGTTGATGTCGACCAAGTGGGATGTGAGACGAGCCCATGGGGCAAGTCGTGCCGGGGGTGCAACCTGGGCATCCCCAAGCGAGATACCTGTGGCGGGTAAAGTTGTTGAGGAGGTTCCGGGTGGGATAGCCTTGGTGGTTTGAAGCCCGTGGACGGAGGTGCTGTGATAGCACGGGGAGAGTATCCCCTAAGTGGAGATGCCTGCTTGGTCACAACCTAGGATCTGACTAGTGACCGGAAACATCTGGATTCCCTTGCTACTCGCTCGCTTCTGATGGGCGGGAGACGGCTGGACTACTTGGTAGGGCGGTACCACTACTGCTAGGTTGAAAGGTGATAAGGGTGGGCGGTGACGGATGGAGAGATTCCCGTACCGTCCTAGATGCGCAGTACCACTGGTTGGGCCCGGTGCTGCATCTCCCAGTCTCAGCATGACGGTGTTGGATCCGGAATATCCCAGGGCTGAGTGGTAGGGTGGTACCGACCTAGGCAAGCAAGCACCCGGAATTCTGCCTAGATGATTGTACAGCATCGATGATGGCTAATCTTGTGAGTAGTAAAACCTCTGCAGAGTGTATGGTTGATCGATCGATACATAAGTCAACTCGTTGGCTATGGACCTTTCCTAATGTTTCTGCAACCACTATTAGATGAGAGCATATTCTTTTCTCCCCCTGGATAACATTGTTCCGGCAGTGTACCCGTTGTGGTAGTGTGCCGCTGAGATAGGCCCGAGAGGGAGTTGGGCCTGTCGAATGAGAGTGAGGTGTGGGTATGTGAGGTGTGGTGATGGGAAAAGGGAAAATGGTGTTAATTGGTGATAAAACTTGACTAATTAAACATTGATTACAGCTGCATAGGAAAACCTCAGCCTATAGGTCTGCTTGTATAGCCTTGCATCCACTTTCCACAAAGCAAATGCTGCATAGGTGGGCTCCGTGGCCAGTACAAATCGTACTGATAAATTTGCTGTCAGGTGACGAGAATGAGTACGACTTCGAGGGAGATGATGACGAGGAATAGGGTCACGTGCTACACTCAAGTTGGCCGTGAAGGATGAATCGCTTCCGCATCTTCTAAAACTTCTCTGATTGTTGATTCCGCCAGTGTGGCGATGTAATAAATATTTATGTAAGACTTATTTATCGTTGTATGGATCCTGGTGTCAACTGAGATATGGGTAATTTCATGGATTGTCCCAAGCAATCTGTTGAATTACAATTCGAGCCTGTGGATTTCCCTTCGTGGAAATCGAGGTCGTTTCAGTTGGTATCAGAGCCATACTTGACTGTAGGACGAGACCCATAGAAAATGGACGTTAGAATAGGAAGCCAGACTCTCTTTCGGTTATATTACCGACCTTGCATTCACTTTTTATGCAATGGCTTATCTAACACAAGGACCTGCTAATCCGTTTCTTGAAAAATTTGCAGATGACCAGCCTTGGACCACCACTTCGTCCACTGCACGACGGCACTATTGAGATCCCGATCAAATGGCCATTGACCTTATGCACCAGTAGCTTATGGGACCCTGCGTAGCCCTTAGACTAGTGATACCATGAGTTATCCTGTCATTTGGCTATCTGCGCATAGCACGATCTTCTTAGCAGCTAGGAACATCCTTTATGTAATAATAACCATGTGATGAGTGACATTTGGATCTTATGCTTCTTATGGTTCTCTATGCTTCTTTGGTTGAGTGTAGGATAGCATGAAAAATGTTTTAATTCATTTAAATCGTTGAAAACATCTAACTCCTACTTAAACAACTACAAGATTATTACTGCACTGAGCACGTACCTAATAATTTCAGATGTCGATGAGACGTTCTGCGCGTTTGGAGAACCGCCAGCCCTCCCCCGCACCTGCGCCAGGACATGGGCGTGGTCGCAACCGTGGGCGCCCAGCTGGCAGACGTGCTGGAGTTAACCTGGAAGAAGAGCTGCGCCGGGCAGAGAATGCACCGCCGGTGAACGATACGCCACCACAAGGCGAGAACGTGCCTCCGCCACCGCCGCCGCCACCAACGTTGGCGGAAGTGATGGCTCAGCAGACCCAGCTGCTGAATGCCATAGCTGCTGGGATGAACAGGCACCACGGGCCACCCCAGAATGACTTCCAAAGGAAACTGGAGGGTTTCCTGAAGCTGAGGCCACCTACCTTCGACGGGACCGACAGCGATCCTCTCGCTGCCGACGATTGGCTTAAAGAGATGGAGAAGAAGCTGGACCTGACCACTTGCTCCGACGAGGAGTGTGTTGGGATTGCTAGCCACCAGCTGACCGGTGCTGCACGGGCATGGTGGGACAACTACACCAGCGCTCACGAGGACCCAGCCCGCATTGACTGGGATGAGTTCACCGAGGCTTTCCGTGACCACCACATTCCTGAGGGAGTCATGGAGGCCAAGGAGAACGAGTTTCGTAACATCTCCCAGGGAGCAGATCGGATCAACGAGTACACCACCCGCTTCAACTGCTTGCTCCGCTACGCACCTGCGTCTTGCGTGAGTTCCGAGAAGGAAAAGATGTACTACTACAGGAAGGGACTTCAGACCAAGATCAGGTTGGCTCTGTCAGGGAACAAGAGCTACACTCTGCGTGAGCTGATTGACCGCTGTATTGAGATCGAAAAGGATCGCATGGAAGCACGACTGGAATTCGAGGCCCAGAACAAGGGAAAGAAGCGCCGCTCTGAGGGACCCGCCCGCGCTGCTCCACCCCAGAGACAGCGAACGGGTGCACCTCCGCCTTTCCGGACTCGCCAGGGACCCTCTTCGGGAACGAGCCGTGGTGGTACCAACAGCAGCAACTATCACCACCCCGCTCAGACCTACCCTGCGCCGACTCGAGCTGTGCAGAACACACCCGCCCCCGCTACCAACACGCCAAGGACAAGCAATTGGAAGGCTCCTGCGACAGCTACAGCAGGCAGTGCGCCCTTCACTTGCTTCGGATGCGGAAAGCCTGGACACCGTGTGGCTGTGTGCCCCGACCTCAACCGTGCACCAGCAGCTGCACAGGGCACACCAAACCGGGGATCTGCCACCCGAGGAAGACTGAACCACATGACCGCTGAGGAAGCTGAAGCTGCACCTGATGCTGTGTACGGTACGTTCCTAGTTCAGGGTAACATGGCTACAGTTCTGTTCGATTCGGGAGCTACATGTTCATACATTTCATCTGCATATGCACGTAAGCATAACATACCTGTAACCCCGAGAGCAAACCCCATCCTAACTAGCTCGCCCTTAGGAACCTTCAGAAGCGTTCACATATGCAGAGGAGTGATAATCACTATCGAGGGACTTGACTTTCGAGCTGACCTAACCCTACTACCCTCCAATAGCTTAGATGTCATCTTAGGCATGGACTGGCTAACCAAACACCGGGGAGTGATATCTTGTTCACCTAGATATGTTCAGGTAACCCACCCTTGGGGAACAGCTGTCCGATGTGTACCCCAAACCGAGAGAGTCCAAGCCCTCCTGTGTGCCCTGGAGACTAAAGCGGATAAGACAGAGCTGACATTCAGAGATGTGCCAGTAGTCTGTGAATTCAATGACGTATTTCCAGAGGAGTTGCCAGGAATGCCACCAGATAGAGATGTGGAGTTTGTTATAGAGCTGATGCCAGGGACTGCACCGATTGCCAAAAGACCCTACAGAATGTCGGCTGATGAGTTGAAGGAACTCAAGAAGCAGCTGGGAGAATTACTGGAGAAGGGCTTCATTAGGCCTAGTGCTTCGCCCTGGGGATCTCCCGTTTTGTTTGTCAAGAAGAAGGATGGCACGATGAGGATGTGCATTGACTACCGGAACCTGAATGCGGTCACAGTCAAGAATAAGTACCCACTGCCCCGCATCGATGATCTGTTAGATCAATTGAGCAAGGCCAAGTACTTCTCAAAGATCGATCTCCGATCAGGGTATCATCAGATGAAGATCAGGGAAGAAGATATCCCGAAGACTGCATTTGTCACTAGATATGGACAGTATGAGTGCACAGTAGTCTCATTTGGACTCACTAATGCTCCAGCATACTTCATGAACATGATGAACAAGATCTTCATGAATGAGCTAGACAAGTTTGTGGTGGTATTCATTGATGATATATTGGTTTATTCAGCCACAAAAGAGGAACATGAACACCATCTGAGGACCGTATTGGAGAGGTTGTCTCGCAACCAGCTATACGCCAAATTCTCGAAGTGTGAATTCTGGCTTGAAGAAGTTGCTTTCCTTGGACACGTACTGTCAGGAGAAGGAGTCGCGGTAGACCCAGCCAAGATTGAAGCTGTGCAAGAGTGGGAACAACCCTGTAATGTGTCAGAAATCAGAAGCTTTTTGGGACTTGCAGGATACTATCGCAGATTTATTGAGAATTTCTCCAAGATTGCAAGACCCATGACCAACTTGCTGAAGAAAGAGAACAAGTTTATCTGGACTCCTGAATGTGAGAAGAGTTTCCAGACCTTGAAGGAGAAGCTCACTACTACACCTGTACTAGCCCTACCCGACATTCACAAAGATTTTGTTGTATATTGTGACGCCTCTCGGCAAGGTTTGGGCTGTGTACTAATGCAAGAAGGAAGAGTGATAGCTTATGCCTCAAGACAGTTGAAGGAACATGAGCAGCGATACCCGACTCATGACCTAGAACTTGCAGCCGTGGTACACGCACTCAAGATTTGGAGACACTATCTGATGAGCAACAAGTGTGACATATACACCGACCACAAGAGCCTGAAGTACTTCTTCACACAGGAAGATCTGAATATGAGGCAGCGCAGATGGCTAGAACTCATCAAGGACTATGATCTTGAGATCCATTATCACCCAGGAAAGGCTAATGTTGTCGCTGATGCACTTAGCCGCAAAAGCTACTGCCATACCCTCATCACCAACTCTATGCCACCTGAGCTCAGGAGAGAGTTTGACGCGTTCCAGCTCGAGGTAGTCTCCTATGGCATGCTAAATGAGCTTCGCGTCGAGTACAATCTCACCTCACGGATCCGATGAAGCGCAAAAGAACTGTCCTAAGATAGACTATATCCGTGGTTTGATGAAGCTGGGAAGAGGCCCCGAATACCGAGAAGATGAGCAGGGAACTGTATGGTACAAGGATAGAATCTGTGTACCGACGGATTCAGCGATACGAGAAGAGATTCTGTCAGAAGGGCATGACTCCAAATATTGCATTCACCCAGGGTCAGCCAAGATGTACCATGATCTAAGGAAGCACTTCTGGTGGGAGAATATGAAGACAGACATTGCAGGGCATGTAGCCCGATGTGATACATGCAATAGAATCAAGGCCGAACATCAGAGACCAGCAGGGTTGCTACAACCAGTTGAGATACCAGAATGGAAGTGGGAGTGTATATCCATGGACTTCATAATAGGACTGCCCCGATCCGAGCATGGATATGATTCTATATGGGTAATAGTGGACCGTCTAACCAAAGTTGCACATTTTATACCGGTCAAAAGGAAGTATAGAGTTGAAAAGCTAGCAGATCTGTACGTATCAAACATTTTGAAGTTACATGGGGCGCCTCTGAGTATTATATCTGACCGAGGCTCACAGTTTGTATCACAGTTCTGGAAATCCTTGCACAAGTCCATCGGAACCAAGCTCGACTATAGCACCGCATACCACCCGCAAACGGATGGGCAAACAGAAAGAGTGAACCAGATTCTCGAGGACATGTTACGTGCTTGCGTATTGAGGTACAAGGAAGGATGGGAGAGCTGTCTACCCCACGCCGAGTTCTCATACAACAACAGTTATCAGACAAGCATTAAGATGTCTCCATTTGAAGCGTTGTATGGAAGACCGTGCAGAACCCCGCTAATGTGGTCAGAACCAGGTGAGAGGACATTCTTCGGTCCTGCTAAGATTGTGGAAGCAGAAGAAGGTGTTGCCCAAGTAAGAGAGAATTTGAGGATTGCACAGAGTAGGCAAAAGAGCTATGCAGATAGAAGACGTAGAAAGCTTGAGTTCGAGGTTGGGGATTATGTCTACCTCAAGGTATCTCCACTTCGTGGCACTGTCAGATTCCACGTAAAAGGGAAATTGGCACCCAGATATGTTGGGCCATACAAGATCTGTAAAAGGGTTGGAAAGCTTGCTTACAAGCTGGAACTACCGGAGGAATTATCTGGAGTACACCCCGTGTTCCATGTCTCGCAATTAAGGAAGTGTTTGAAGCTTCCCGAGGAGCAAGTTCCTACGGATGCATTGGACCTGCAAGACACACTTGAATACAAGGAACATCCGATCAAGATCTTGGCACGGGATACCAAAGAGACGCGAAACAAAACCATTCCGATGTGCAAGGTACAGTGGAGCAATCACACTGAAAGGGAAGCTACGGGGGAGAAGGAATCGGACTTGCGGATTATGTTTCCTTACCTCTTCGATGGGTACGTTAACTCTGAATCTCGAGGTCGAGATCCTAATGAGGGGGGAGGACTGTAACAACCCTAAAAATCCACACAATCTAAAAATCCCAACCAATTAAAATTTTTCATTTATTTATTGTGAAAACCCATTTTTCTTGTGCAAGCATATAGGTTTCATTATGAAATTGGTAAATAAAGGAGTGTAGTTTGCATTTTAATTCCATTCACATAGAATAATAACTTATGCATCACATTTGGGATTTATTGCAATTTATGTTTGTATTTACTCAATAATTAAAATGGGCAATATATGTATATATACACTAAACTGAAAACAGAAAAGGAGAAAGAGAGTTCGGCCAGCCAGTCAGCCCGAGCCAGCCCGACCTTCCTCTCCTCATCTCACCGCGCGCGGCCCACGTCGCGGCTCGGCAGCGCACGCGCGCGATCGGCACACACGCGCTCGCGCTCGCGCTCGCTGCCAACCCGGCCCCGCCTGTCAGCCGCTCTCGCCCCCCCCCTACTGTTCTTCTTCCTCACGAAGGCGACGCGCCTGCCGGGGGTGTCGCGCGAATGGCGTGACCCCTGGTCCCACAGCCGACAGCATGGCAGAGCCCTGGACCCCGCTGTTCCCCTCCTGTCCCCTCCTTTCTTGGCCGCCAAGCGAACCCGCGCCATCCGGAGCCCTAGATCCACTCGAGCCACGGCCCTTCGATCGGCCGAGCGCAATCAGGACCGTTCGCCATTGGAGCTGGCCAAGCTCGCCTATAAATTGGAGCACCCCGAAGCCCTACCCTCATTTCCCCTCGCCGCCACCGCAGCACAGACCGGCACACCGCACCAAACCGAGAGAGAGAGCGTAGGAGAAGGGCGGAGCAGAGGAGGAGAAGCTGCCGGAGCGCCGCCGCCGCGGAGCACGCCGGAGCCGGACACGGAGGAGAAGCCGAGCTGCGGACGAGGAGCGGCACGGCACTGCGATCGCTCTGCACGGCTCCGACTCGCCACTGCACCGCCATCCTAGCTTCACCGACACCACGGTGAGCCACCGCACGCCACGTCCGAACCTTGCCCTGCTTTTGCCATGGCGTTCCACCCTCGGGACGCACAGGCACGAGCCTATACCGGCTCGGGAAGATCACCTGCACCATGCACTCATTCGACCGGCCAAAACCCCCGGACTACAAGCTTGCTAGACCGAGAACGCAGCACGACGCGTTCTCGGCGGAGCGCGCTCACCACCGACGCGTTCCGACGCCGAATCACCCGTTCCGAGCAATCCGTCTAGCAACCGTATAGGTTAGAGCGTCGTGGAGCACGGCCACGACCCCCTTGAGCTAGCTACGCCGATCTAAGCGCTAGAGGAAGCCTGAATCGCCCTGGCCGCGTGCGCCGCGACCTTACCGGAGCGCCGCCGCGAGCCGTCGCCAAAAAAAGGTCATGCCATGGCTAAAGTTCGCCACCAGAGTGTTGTATGCCTCTCTGGCCTCACCAATTTGACAAGACCGCACTCGATTGAACCAATACTTGTTCGTAGCCGCGATGCCGCCTTCCGCCGTCGTCGGCGACACGCCGCCGCCACAACCGAGCACCTTGGAAAGCTCGGTAGCCAAAATTGGTAGTTGGTATACCATCGCCTTAGACCCTGGACGCGTATACATCTCCTAGAAGACCTCCTTAGCCCCGCCGGAACCTCACAGTCGCGACGACATCGCCGCCGACACGTTCCGCCTCGCCTAAGATCCGTTCCGAGTACCCCCGGTCGCCTCGCGCTGCGGAGAAAGGCCGCCGAAGTTCGCCAAGTCTGCCTCAGCACCGCCGCTAGAAAGCCGAGCCCTGCCTTGCCGAGATATGGTCATCGCCGCCCTGTCATCGTCTGCCGCACCGGAGAGACACCGCCGCCTTGAACAGACGCCCTGGACCCCTGCTAGCACCGAATTTCCGATTCGCCCGAGCCTCCCCAGGAGAGCTCGGGAGAACAGCACCCTCGGGCACCCAAATTTCCGATTCGCCCGAGCCTCCGCAGGAGAGCTCGGGAGAGCAGCCCCTTCGGCGCCCAAATCTCCGATTCGCCCGAGCCTTCCCAGGAGAGCTCGGGAGAGCAGCCCTTCGGCGCCCAAATTTCCGATTCGCCCGAGCCTCCCCAGGAGAGCTCGGGAGAGCAGCCCCTTCGGCGCCCAAATCTCCGATTCGCCCGAGCCTCCCCAGGAGAGCTCGGGAGAGCAGCCCCCTCGGGCGCCCAAATCTCCGATTCGCCCGAGCCTCCGCAGGAGACCTCGGGAGAACGGCACCCTCGGGAGCCCAAATTTCTGATTCGCCCGAGCCTCCGCGGGAGACCTCGGGAGAACGGCACCCTCGGGAGCCCAAATTTCCGATTCGCCCGAGCCCCCGGGAGAGCTCGGGAGAACGGCACCCTCGGCGCCGCGAATTTCCGATTCGCCCGAGCCCCGCCGAGGTACGGCGAACTATGCCGAGCCCCCGCCGAGCTACCCCCGACCACCGCCGAGCTCCGCCGAGATACCCCCAACCACAGCCGAGCTACCACCGACCACCGCCGAGCCACGCCGAGCTACGCCAACTCCGGCAACTCTCTGGGAACCAGCATCGAACACCTGGTGGGCGACCAACGGGTCTGTGTTCAGTTGAGGCGCCACTTGCCGCACTACTGGTACAGGACCCGCGCGCCACGTGGACCAATCCCGAGCTGCCCCTATTAACCAACCAGTTTTCCCATTTTCAGAAAATAGGATAATCTTCGGAAATTCATAACTTATTCATATGAAGTCCAAAAATTGCGCACCATATATCAAAATACTCAGAAAAATGAGATCTACAATCTAAGACTGTGTTTGTGTGCATTTGGCTCTTTATTTTATTGGATTTTTCTGAAATACTCTATAGGAGTCGCTGACGCGACTATTTCGTGTTCGATTTCAGAGCCGGAGGAGGATCTGACTAAGGAAGACGACCACGAGTACTTCCAAGAGCTAGGAGACGACTACGAAGGTGCCACGTCCCACCAAATCCTTAGATCCTATTACGCATTGCAAATGACATTGTTGCTATTGCTTTATGATTATGTATGGATTGGTTGCATGGTAGTATATTTGAATTCCCTGCCTTGATAAGACTTTACCCTGCTATCCGCTGTTAGGTTAGCTGCTGCTTAATTTACTGTTACTCTTCCACTACTTTCTACTTGCTATATGCTATGTGGTGGAATTGGGACGGTGTATAACTGATTATAACCACTGGGAGAGAGTGCTGCGTGCGTCTTGGGTGCGTGGTAAGGGTTGATGTCGACCAAGTGGGATGTGAGACGAGCCCATGGGGCAAGTCGTGCCGGGGGTGCAACCTGGGCATCCCCAAGCGAGATACCTGTGGCGGGTAAAGTTGTTGAGGAGGTTCCGGGTGGGATAGCCTTGGTGGTTTGAAGCCCGTGGACGGAGGTGCTGTGATAGCACGGGGAGAGTATCCCCTAAGTGGAGATGCCTGCTTGGTCACAACCTAGGATCTGACTAGTGACCGGAAACATCTGGATTCCCTTGCTACTCGCTCGCTTCTGATGGGCGGGAGACGGCTGGACTACTTGGTAGGGCGGTACCACTACTGCTAGGTTGAAAGGTGATAAGGGTGGGCGGTGACGGATGGAGAGATTCCCGTACCGTCCTAGATGCGCAGTACCACTGGTTGGGCCCGGTGCTGCATCTCCCAGTCTCAGCATGACGGTGTTGGATCCGGAATATCCCAGGGCTGAGTGGTAGGGTGGTACCGACCTAGGCAAGCAAGCACCCGGAATTCTGCCTAGATGATTGTACAGCATCGATGATGGCTAATCTTGTGAGTAGTAAAACCTCTGCAGAGTGTATGGTTGATCGATCGATACATAAGTCAACTCGTTGGCTATGGACCTTTCCTAATGTTTCTGCAACCACTATTAGATGAGAGCATATTCTTTTCTCCCCCTGGATAACATTGTTCCGGCAGTGTACCCGTTGTGGTAGTGTGCCGCTGAGATAGGCCCGAGAGGGAGTTGGGCCTGTCGAATGAGAGTGAGGTGTGGGTATGTGAGGTGTGGTGATGGGAAAAGGGAAAATGGTGTTAATTGGTGATAAAACTTGACTAATTAAACATTGATTACAGCTGCATAGGAAAACCTCAGCCTATAGGTCTGCTTGTATAGCCTTGCATCCACTTTCCACAAAGCAAATGCTGCATAGGTGGGCTCCGTGGCCAGTACAAATCGTACTGATAAATTTGCTGTCAGGTGACGAGAATGAGTACGACTTCGAGGGAGATGATGACGAGGAATAGGGTCACGTGCTACACTCAAGTTGGCCGTGAAGGATGAATCGCTTCCGCATCTTCTAAAACTTCTCTGATTGTTGATTCCGCCAGTGTGGCGATGTAATAAATATTTATGTAAGACTTATTTATCGTTGTATGGATCCTGGTGTCAACTGAGATATGGGTAATTTCATGGATTGTCCCAAGCAATCTGTTGAATTACAATTCGAGCCTGTGGATTTCCCTTCGTGGAAATCGAGGTCGTTTCAGTTGGTATCAGAGCCATACTTGACTGTAGGACGAGACCCATAGAAAATGGACGTTAGAATAGGAAGCCAGACTCTCTTTCGGTTATATTACCGACCTTGCATTCACTTTTTATGCAATGGCTTATCTAACACAAGGACCTGCTAATCCGTTTCTTGAAAAATTTGCAGATGACCAGCCTTGGACCACCACTTCGTCCACTGCACGACGGCACTATTGAGATCCCGATCAAATGGCCATTGACCTTATGCACCAGTAGCTTATGGGACCCTGCGTAGCCCTTAGACTAGTGATACCATGAGTTATCCTGTCATTTGGCTATCTGCGCATAGCACGATCTTCTTAGCAGCTAGGAACATCCTTTATGTAATAATAACCATGTGATGAGTGACATTTGGATCTTATGCTTCTTATGGTTCTCTATGCTTCTTTGGTTGAGTGTAGGATAGCATGAAAAATGTTTTAATTCATTTAAATCGTTGAAAACATCTAACTCCTACTTAAACAACTACAAGATTATTACTGCACTGAGCACGTACCTAATAATTTCAGATGTCGATGAGACGTTCTGCGCGTTTGGAGAACCGCCAGCCCTCCCCCGCACCTGCGCCAGGACATGGGCGTGGTCGCAACCGTGGGCGCCCAGCTGGCAGACGTGCTGGAGTTAACCTGGAAGAAGAGCTGCGCCGGGCAGAGAATGCACCGCCGGTGAACGATACGCCACCACAAGGCGAGAACGTGCCTCCGCCACCGCCGCCGCCACCAACGTTGGCGGAAGTGATGGCTCAGCAGACCCAGCTGCTGAATGCCATAGCTGCTGGGATGAACAGGCACCACGGGCCACCCCAGAATGACTTCCAAAGGAAACTGGAGGGTTTCCTGAAGCTGAGGCCACCTACCTTCGACGGGACCGACAGCGATCCTCTCGCTGCCGACGATTGGCTTAAAGAGATGGAGAAGAAGCTGGACCTGACCACTTGCTCCGACGAGGAGTGTGTTGGGATTGCTAGCCACCAGCTGACCGGTGCTGCACGGGCATGGTGGGACAACTACACCAGCGCTCACGAGGACCCAGCCCGCATTGACTGGGATGAGTTCACCGAGGCTTTCCGTGACCACCACATTCCTGAGGGAGTCATGGAGGCCAAGGAGAACGAGTTTCGTAACATCTCCCAGGGAGCAGATCGGATCAACGAGTACACCACCCGCTTCAACTGCTTGCTCCGCTACGCACCTGCGTCTTGCGTGAGTTCCGAGAAGGAAAAGATGTACTACTACAGGAAGGGACTTCAGACCAAGATCAGGTTGGCTCTGTCAGGGAACAAGAGCTACACTCTGCGTGAGCTGATTGACCGCTGTATTGAGATCGAAAAGGATCGCATGGAAGCACGACTGGAATTCGAGGCCCAGAACAAGGGAAAGAAGCGCCGCTCTGAGGGACCCGCCCGCGCTGCTCCACCCCAGAGACAGCGAACGGGTGCACCTCCGCCTTTCCGGACTCGCCAGGGACCCTCTTCGGGAACGAGCCGTGGTGGTACCAACAGCAGCAACTATCACCACCCCGCTCAGACCTACCCTGCGCCGACTCGAGCTGTGCAGAACACACCCGCCCCCCGCTACCAACACGCCAAGGACAAGCAATTGGAAGGCTCCTGCGACAGCTACAGCAGGCAGTGCGCCCTTCACTTGCTTCGGATGCGGAAAGCCTGGACACCGTGTGGCTGTGTGCCCCGACCTCAACCGTGCACCAGCAGCTGCACAGGGCACACCAAACCGGGGATCTGCCACCCGAGGAAGACTGAACCACATGACCGCTGAGGAAGCTGAAGCTGCACCTGATGCTGTGTACGGTACGTTCCTAGTTCAGGGTAACATGGCTACAGTTCTGTTCGATTCGGGAGCTACATGTTCATACATTTCATCTGCATATGCACGTAAGCATAACATACCTGTAACCCCGAGAGCAAACCCCATCCTAACTAGCTCGCCCTTAGGAACCTTCAGAAGCGTTCACATATGCAGAGGAGTGATAATCACTATCGAGGGACTTGACTTTCGAGCTGACCTAACCCTACTACCCTCCAATAGCTTAGATGTCATCTTAGGCATGGACTGGCTAACCAAACACCGGGGAGTGATATCTTGTTCACCTAGATATGTTCAGGTAACCCACCCTTGGGGAACAGCTGTCCGATGTGTACCCCAAACCGAGAGAGTCCAAGCCCTCCTGTGTGCCCTGGAGACTAAAGCGGATAAGACAGAGCTGACATTCAGAGATGTGCCAGTAGTCTGTGAATTCAATGACGTATTTCCAGAGGAGTTGCCAGGAATGCCACCAGATAGAGATGTGGAGTTTGTTATAGAGCTGATGCCAGGGACTGCACCGATTGCCAAAAGACCCTACAGAATGTCGGCTGATGAGTTGAAGGAACTCAAGAAGCAGCTGGGAGAATTACTGGAGAAGGGCTTCATTAGGCCTAGTGCTTCGCCCTGGGGATCTCCCGTTTTGTTTGTCAAGAAGAAGGATGGCACGATGAGGATGTGCATTGACTACCGGAACCTGAATGCGGTCACAGTCAAGAATAAGTACCCACTGCCCCGCATCGATGATCTGTTAGATCAATTGAGCAAGGCCAAGTACTTCTCAAAGATCGATCTCCGATCAGGGTATCATCAGATGAAGATCAGGGAAGAAGATATCCCGAAGACTGCATTTGTCACTAGATATGGACAGTATGAGTGCACAGTAGTCTCATTTGGACTCACTAATGCTCCAGCATACTTCATGAACATGATGAACAAGATCTTCATGAATGAGCTAGACAAGTTTGTGGTGGTATTCATTGATGATATATTGGTTTATTCAGCCACAAAAGAGGAACATGAACACCATCTGAGGACCGTATTGGAGAGGTTGTCTCGCAACCAGCTATACGCCAAATTCTCGAAGTGTGAATTCTGGCTTGAAGAAGTTGCTTTCCTTGGACACGTACTGTCAGGAGAAGGAGTCGCGGTAGACCCAGCCAAGATTGAAGCTGTGCAAGAGTGGGAACAACCCTGTAATGTGTCAGAAATCAGAAGCTTTTTGGGACTTGCAGGATACTATCGCAGATTTATTGAGAATTTCTCCAAGATTGCAAGACCCATGACCAACTTGCTGAAGAAAGAGAACAAGTTTATCTGGACTCCTGAATGTGAGAAGAGTTTCCAGACCTTGAAGGAGAAGCTCACTACTACACCTGTACTAGCCCTACCCGACATTCACAAAGATTTTGTTGTATATTGTGACGCCTCTCGGCAAGGTTTGGGCTGTGTACTAATGCAAGAAGGAAGAGTGATAGCTTATGCCTCAAGACAGTTGAAGGAACATGAGCAGCGATACCCGACTCATGACCTAGAACTTGCAGCCGTGGTACACGCACTCAAGATTTGGAGACACTATCTGATGAGCAACAAGTGTGACATATACACCGACCACAAGAGCCTGAAGTACTTCTTCACACAGGAAGATCTGAATATGAGGCAGCGCAGATGGCTAGAACTCATCAAGGACTATGATCTTGAGATCCATTATCACCCAGGAAAGGCTAATGTTGTCGCTGATGCACTTAGCCGCAAAAGCTACTGCCATACCCTCATCACCAACTCTATGCCACCTGAGCTCAGGAGAGAGTTTGACGCGTTCCAGCTCGAGGTAGTCTCCTATGGCATGCTAAATGAGCTTCGCGTCGAGTACAATCTCACCTCACGGATCCGTGAAGCGCAAAAGAACTGTCCTAAGATAGACTATATCCGTGGTTTGATGAAGCTGGGAAGAGGCCCCGAATACCGAGAAGATGAGCAGGGAACTGTATGGTACAAGGATAGAATCTGTGTACCGACGGATTCAGCGATACGAGAAGAGATTCTGTCAGAAGGGCATGACTCCAAATATTGCATTCACCCAGGGTCAGCCAAGATGTACCATGATCTAAGGAAGCACTTCTGGTGGGAGAATATGAAGACAGACATTGCAGGGCATGTAGCCCGATGTGATACATGCAATAGAATCAAGGCCGAACATCAGAGACCAGCAGGGTTGCTACAACCAGTTGAGATACCAGAATGGAAGTGGGAGTGTATATCCATGGACTTCATAATAGGACTGCCCCGATCCGAGCATGGATATGATTCTATATGGGTAATAGTGGACCGTCTAACCAAAGTTGCACATTTTATACCGGTCAAAAGGAAGTATAGAGTTGAAAAAGCTAGCAGATCTGTACGTATCAAACATTTTGAAGTTACATGGGGCGCCTCTGAGTATTATATCTGACCGAGGCTCACAGTTTGTATCACAGTTCTGGAAATCCTTGCACAAGTCCATCGGAACCAAGCTCGACTATAGCACCGCATACCACCCGCAAACGGATGGGCAAACAGAAAGAGTGAACCAGATTCTCGAGGACATGTTACGTGCTTGCGTATTGAGGTACAAGGAAGGATGGGAGAGCTGTCTACCCCACGCCGAGTTCTCATACAACAACAGTTATCAGACAAGCATTAAGATGTCTCCATTTGAAGCGTTGTATGGAAGACCGTGCAGAACCCCGCTAATGTGGTCAGAACCAGGTGAGAGGACATTCTTCGGTCCTGCTAAGATTGTGGAAGCAGAAGAAGGTGTTGCCCAAGTAAGAGAGAATTTGAGGATTGCACAGAGTAGGCAAAAGAGCTATGCAGATAGAAGACGTAGAAAGCTTGAGTTCGAGGTTGGGGATTATGTCTACCTCAAGGTATCTCCACTTCGTGGCACTGTCAGATTCCACGTAAAAGGGAAATTGGCACCCAGATATGTTGGGCCATACAAGATCTGTAAAAGGGTTGGAAAGCTTGCTTACAAGCTGGAACTACCGGAGGAATTATCTGGAGTACACCCCGTGTTCCATGTCTCGCAATTAAGGAAGTGTTTGAAGCTTCCCGAGGAGCAAGTTCCTACGGATGCATTGGACCTGCAAGACACACTTGAATACAAGGAACATCCGATCAAGATCTTGGCACGGGATACCAAAGAGACGCGAAACAAAACCATTCCGATGTGCAAGGTACAGTGGAGCAATCACACTGAAAGGGAAGCTACGGGGGAGAAGGAATCGGACTTGCGGATTATGTTTCCTTACCTCTTCGATGGGTACGTTAACTCTGAATCTCGAGGTCGAGATCCTAATGAGGGGGGAGGACTGTAACAACCCTAAAAATCCACACAATCTAAAAATCCCAACCAATTAAAATTTTTCATTTATTTATTGTGAAAACCCATTTTTCTTGTGCAAGCATATAGGTTTCATTATGAAATTGGTAAATAAAGGAGTGTAGTTTGCATTTTAATTCCATTCACATAGAATAATAACTTATGCATCACATTTGGGATTTATTGCAATTTATGTTTGTATTTACTCAATAATTAAAATGGGCAATATATGTATATATACACTAAACTGAAAACAGAAAAGGAGAAAGAGAGTTCGGCCAGCCAGTCAGCCCGAGCCAGCCCGACCTTCCTCTCCTCATCTCACCGCGCGCGGCCCACGTCGCGGCTCGGCAGCGCACGCGCGCGATCGGCACACACGCGCTCGCGCTCGCGCTCGCTGCCAACCCGGCCCCGCCTGTCAGCCGCTCTCGCCCCCCCCCTACTGTTCTTCTTCCTCACGAAGGCGACGCGCCTGCCGGGGGTGTCGCGCGAATGGCGTGACCCTGGTCCCACAGCCGACAGCATGGCAGAGCCCTGGACCCCGCTGTTCCCCTCCTGTCCCCTCCTTTCTTGGCCGCCAAGCGAACCCGCGCCATCCGGAGCCCTAGATCCACTCGAGCCACGGCCCTTCGATCGGCCGAGCGCAATCAGGACCGTTCGCCATTGGAGCTGGCCAAGCTCGCCTATAAATTGGAGCACCCCGAAGCCCTACCCTCATTTCCCCTCGCCGCCACCCGCAGCACAGACCGGCACACCGCACCAAACCGAGAGAGAGAGCGTAGGAGAAGGGCGGAGCAGAGGAGGAGAAGCTGCCGGAGCGCCGCCGCCGCGGAGCACGCCGGAGCCGGACACGGAGGAGAAGCCGAGCTGCGGACGAGGAGCGGCACGGCACTGCGATCGCTCTGCACGGCTCCGACTCGCCACTGCACCGCCATCCTAGCTTCACCGACACCACGGTGAGCCACCGCACGCCACGTCCGAACCTTGCCCTGCTTTTGCCATGGCGTTCCACCCTCGGGACGCACAGGCACGAGCCTATACCGGCTCGGGAAGATCACCTGCACCATGCACTCATTCGACCGGCCAAAACCCCCGGACTACAAGCTTGCTAGACCGAGAACGCAGCACGACGCGTTCTCGGCGGAGCGCGCTCACCACCGACGCGTTCCGACGCCGAATCACCCGTTCCGAGCAATCCGTCTAGCAACCGTATAGGTTAGAGCGTCGTGGAGCACGGCCACGACCCCCTTGAGCTAGCTACGCCGATCTAAGCGCTAGAGGAAGCCTGAATCGCCCTGGCCGCGTGCGCCGCGACCTTACCGGAGCGCCGCCGCGAGCCGTCGCCAAAAAAAGGTCATGCCATGGCTAAAGTTCGCCACCAGAGTGTTGTATGCCTCTCTGGCCTCACCAATTTGACAAGACCGCACTCGATTGAACCAATACTTGTTCGTAGCCGCGATGCCGCCTTCCGCCGTCGTCGGCGACACGCCGCCGCCACAACCGAGCACCTTGGAAAGCTCGGTAGCCAAAATTGGTAGTTGGTATACCATCGCCTTAGACCCTGGACGCGTATACATCTCCTAGAAGACCTCCTTAGCCCCGCCGGAACCTCACAGTCGCGACGACATCGCCGCCGACACGTTCCGCCTCGCCTAAGATCCGTTCCGAGTACCCCCGGTCGCCTCGCGCTGCGGAGAAAGGCCGCCGAAGTTCGCCAAGTCTGCCTCAGCACCGCCGCTAGAAAGCCGAGCCCTGCCTTGCCGAGATATGGTCATCGCCGCCCTGTCATCGTCTGCCGCACCGGAGAGACACCGCCGCCTTGAACAGACGCCCTGGACCCCTGCTAGCACCGAATTTCCGATTCGCCCGAGCCTCCCCAGGAGAGCTCGGGAGAACAGCACCCTCGGGCACCCAAATTTCCGATTCGCCCGAGCCTCCGCAGGAGAGCTCGGGAGAGCAGCCCCTTCGGCGCCCAAATCTCCGATTCGCCCGAGCCTCCCCAGGAGAGCTCGGGAGAGCAGCCCCCTCGGGCGCCCAAATCTCCGATTCGCCCGAGCCTCCGCAGGAGACCTCGGGAGAACGGCACCCTCGGGAGCCCAAATTTCTGATTCGCCCGAGCCTCCGCGGGAGACCTCGGGAGAACGGCACCCTCGGGAGCCCAAATTTCCGATTCGCCCGAGCCCCCGGGAGAGCTCGGGAGAACGGCACCCTCGGCGCCGCGAATTTCCGATTCGCCCGAGCCCCGCCGAGGTACGGCGAACTATGCCGAGCCCCGCCGAGCTACCCCCGACCACCGCCGAGCTCCGCCGAGATACCCCCAACCACAGCCGAGCTACCACCGACCACCGCCGAGCCACGCCGAGCTACGCCAACTCCGGCAACTCTCTGGGAACCAGCATCGAACACCTGGTGGGCGACCAACGGGTCTGTGTTCAGTTGAGGCGCCACTTGCCGCACTACTGGTACAGGACCCGCGCGCCACGTGGACCAATCCCGAGCTGCCCCTATTAACCAACCAGTTTTCCCATTTTCAGAAAATAGGATAATCTTCGGAAATTCATAACTTATTCATATGAAGTCCAAAAATTGCGCACCATATATCAAAATACTCAGAAAAATGAGATCTACAATCTAAGACTGTGTTTGTGTGCATTTGGCTCTTTATTTTATTGGATTTTTCTGAAATACTCTATAGGAGTCGCTGACGCGACTATTTCGTGTTCGATTTCAGAGCCGGAGGAGGATCTGACTAAGGAAGACGACCACGAGTACTTCCAAGAGCTAGGAGACGACTACGAAGGTGCCACGTCCCACCAAATCCTTAGATCCTATTACGCATTGCAAATGACATTGTTGCTATTGCTTTATGATTATGTATGGATTGGTTGCATGGTAGTATATTTGAATTCCCTGCCTTGATAAGACTTTACCCTGCTATCCGCTGTTAGGTTAGCTGCTGCTTAATTTACTGTTACTCTTCCACTACTTTCTACTTGCTATATGCTATGTGGTGGAATTGGGACGGTGTATAACTGATTATAACCACTGGGAGAGAGTGCTGCGTGCGTCTTGGGTGCGTGGTAAGGGTTGATGTCGACCAAGTGGGATGTGAGACGAGCCCATGGGGCAAGTCGTGCCGGGGGTGCAACCTGGGCATCCCCAAGCGAGATACCTGTGGCGGGTAAAGTTGTTGAGGAGGTTCCGGGTGGGATAGCCTTGGTGGTTTGAAGCCCGTGGACGGAGGTGCTGTGATAGCACGGGGAGAGTATCCCCTAAGTGGAGATGCCTGCTTGGTCACAACCTAGGATCTGACTAGTGACCGGAAACATCTGGATTCCCTTGCTACTCGCTCGCTTCTGATGGGCGGGAGACGGCTGGACTACTTGGTAGGGCGGTACCACTACTGCTAGGTTGAAAGGTGATAAGGGTGGGCGGTGACGGATGGAGAGATTCCCGTACCGTCCTAGATGCGCAGTACCACTGGTTGGGCCCGGTGCTGCATCTCCCAGTCTCAGCATGACGGTGTTGGATCCGGAATATCCCAGGGCTGAGTGGTAGGGTGGTACCGACCTAGGCAAGCAAGCACCCGGAATTCTGCCTAGATGATTGTACAGCATCGATGATGGCTAATCTTGTGAGTAGTAAAACCTCTGCAGAGTGTATGGTTGATCGATCGATACATAAGTCAACTCGTTGGCTATGGACCTTTCCTAATGTTTCTGCAACCACTATTAGATGAGAGCATATTCTTTTCTCCCCCTGGATAACATTGTTCCGGCAGTGTACCCGTTGTGGTAGTGTGCCGCTGAGATAGGCCCGAGAGGGAGTTGGGCCTGTCGAATGAGAGTGAGGTGTGGGTATGTGAGGTGTGGTGATGGGAAAAGGGAAAATGGTGTTAATTGGTGATAAAACTTGACTAATTAAACATTGATTACAGCTGCATAGGAAAACCTCAGCCTATAGGTCTGCTTGTATAGCCTTGCATCCACTTTCCACAAAGCAAATGCTGCATAGGTGGGCTCCGTGGCCAGTACAAATCGTACTGATAAATTTGCTGTCAGGTGACGAGAATGAGTACGACTTCGAGGGAGATGATGACGAGGAATAGGGTCACGTGCTACACTCAAGTTGGCCGTGAAGGATGAATCGCTTCCGCATCTTCTAAAACTTCTCTGATTGTTGATTCCGCCAGTGTGGCGATGTAATAAATATTTATGTAAGACTTATTTATCGTTGTATGGATCCTGGTGTCAACTGAGATATGGGTAATTTCATGGATTGTCCCAAGCAATCTGTTGAATTACAATTCGAGCCTGTGGATTTCCCTTCGTGGAAATCGAGGTCGTTTCAGTTGGTATCAGAGCCATACTTGACTGTAGGACGAGACCCATAGAAAATGGACGTTAGAATAGGAAGCCAGACTCTCTTTCGGTTATATTACCGACCTTGCATTCACTTTTTATGCAATGGCTTATCTAACACAAGGACCTGCTAATCCGTTTCTTGAAAAATTTGCAGATGACCAGCCTTGGACCACCACTTCGTCCACTGCACGACGGCACTATTGAGATCCCGATCAAATGGCCATTGACCTTATGCACCAGTAGCTTATGGGACCCTGCGTAGCCCTTAGACTAGTGATACCATGAGTTATCCTGTCATTTGGCTATCTGCGCATAGCACGATCTTCTTAGCAGCTAGGAACATCCTTTATGTAATAATAACCATGTGATGAGTGACATTTGGATCTTATGCTTCTTATGGTTCTCTATGCTTCTTTGGTTGAGTGTAGGATAGCATGAAAAATGTTTTAATTCATTTAAATCGTTGAAAACATCTAACTCCTACTTAAACAACTACAAGATTATTACTGCACTGAGCACGTACCTAATAATTTCAGATGTCGATGAGACGTTCTGCGCGTTTGGAGAACCGCCAGCCCTCCCCCGCACCTGCGCCAGGACATGGGCGTGGTCGCAACCGTGGGCGCCCAGCTGGCAGACGTGCTGGAGTTAACCTGGAAGAAGAGCTGCGCCGGGCAGAGAATGCACCGCCGGTGAACGATACGCCACCACAAGGTGAGAACGTGCCTCCGCCACCGCCGCCGCCACCAACGTTGGCGGAAGTGATGGCTCAGCAGACCCAGCTGCTGAATGCCATAGCTGCTGGGATGAACAGGCACCACGGGCCACCCCAGAATGACTTCCAAAGGAAACTGGAGGGTTTCCTGAAGCTGAGGCCACCTACCTTCGACGGGACCGACAGCGATCCTCTCGCTGCCGACGATTGGCTTAAAGAGATGGAGAAGAAGCTGGACCTGACCACTTGCTCCGACGAGGAGTGTGTTGGGATTGCTAGCCACCAGCTGACCGGTGCTGCACGGGCATGGTGGGACAACTACACCAGCGCTCACGAGGACCCAGCCCGCATTGACTGGGATGAGTTCACCGAGGCTTTCCGTGACCACCACATTCCTGAGGGAGTCATGGAGGCCAAGGAGAACGAGTTTCGTAACATCTCCCAGGGAGCAGATCGGATCCACGAGTACACCACCCGCTTCAACTGCTTGCTCCGCTACGCACCTGCGTCTTGCGTGAGTTCCGAGAAGGAAAAGATGTACTACTACAGGAAGGGACTTCAGACCAAGATCAGGTTGGCTCTGTCAGGGAACAAGAGCTACACTCTGCGTGAGCTGATTGACCGCTGTATTGAGATCGAAAAGGATCGCATGGAAGCACGACTGGAATTCGAGGCCCAGAACAAGGGAAAGAAGCGCCGCTCTGAGGGACCCGCCCGCGCTGCTCCACCCCAGAGACAGCGAACGGGTGCACCTCCGCCTTTCCGGACTCGCCAGGGACCCTCTTCGGGAACGAGCCGTGGTGGTACCAACAGCAGCAACTATCACCACCCCGCTCAGACCTACCCTGCGCCGACTCGAGCTGTGCAGAACACACCCGCCCCCGCTACCAACACGCCAAGGACAAGCAATTGGAAGGCTCCTGCGACAGCTACAGCAGGCAGTGCGCCCTTCACTTGCTTCGGATGCGGAAAGCCTGGACACCGTGTGGCTGTGTGCCCCGACCTCAACCGTGCACCAGCAGCTGCACAGGGCACACCAAACCGGGGATCTGCCACCCGAGGAAGACTGAACCACATGACCGCTGAGGAAGCTGAAGCTGCACCTGATGCTGTGTACGGTACGTTCCTAGTTCAGGGTAACATGGCTACAGTTCTGTTCGATTCGGGAGCTACATGTTCATACATTTCATCTGCATATGCACGTAAGCATAACATACCTGTAACCCCGAGAGCAAACCCCATCCTAACTAGCTCGCCCTTAGGAACCTTCAGAAGCGTTCACATATGCAGAGGAGTGATAATCACTATCGAGGGACTTGACTTTCGAGCTGACCTAACCCTACTACCCTCCAATAGCTTAGATGTCATCTTAGGCATGGACTGGCTAACCAAACACCGGGGAGTGATATCTTGTTCACCTAGATATGTTCAGGTAACCCACCCTTGGGGAACAGCTGTCCGATGTGTACCCCAAACCGAGAGAGTCCAAGCCCTCCTGTGTGCCCTGGAGACTAAAGCGGATAAGACAGAGCTGACATTCAGAGATGTGCCAGTAGTCTGTGAATTCAATGACGTATTTCCAGAGGAGTTGCCAGGAATGCCACCAGATAGAGATGTGGAGTTTGTTATAGAGCTGATGCCAGGGACTGCACCGATTGCCAAAAGACCCTACAGAATGTCGGCTGATGAGTTGAAGGAACTCAAGAAGCAGCTGGGAGAATTACTGGAGAAGGGCTTCATTAGGCCTAGTGCTTCGCCCTGGGGATCTCCCGTTTTGTTTGTCAAGAAGAAGGATGGCACGATGAGGATGTGCATTGACTACCGGAACCTGAATGCGGTCACAGTCAAGAATAAGTACCCACTGCCCGCATCGATGATCTGTTAGATCAATTGAGCAAGGCCAAGTACTTCTCAAAGATCGATCTCCGATCAGGGTATCATCAGATGAAGATCAGGGAAGAAGATATCCCGAAGACTGCATTTGTCACTAGATATGGACAGTATGAGTGCACAGTAGTCTCATTTGGACTCACTAATGCTCCAGCATACTTCATGAACATGATGAACAAGATCTTCATGAATGAGCTAGACAAGTTTGTGGTGGTATTCATTGATGATATATTGGTTTATTCAGCCACAAAAGAGGAACATGAACACCATCTGAGGACCGTATTGGAGAGGTTGTCTCGCAACCAGCTATACGCCAAATTCTCGAAGTGTGAATTCTGGCTTGAAGAAGTTGCTTTCCTTGGACACGTACTGTCAGGAGAAGGAGTCGCGGTAGACCCAGCCAAGATTGAAGCTGTGCAAGAGTGGGAACAACCCTGTAATGTGTCAGAAATCAGAAGCTTTTTGGGACTTGCAGGATACTATCGCAGATTTATTGAGAATTTCTCCAAGATTGCAAGACCCATGACCAACTTGCTGAAGAAAGAGAACAAGTTTATCTGGACTCCTGAATGTGAGAAGAGTTTCCAGACCTTGAAGGAGAAGCTCACTACTACACCTGTACTAGCCCTACCCGACATTCACAAAGATTTTGTTGTATATTGTGACGCCTCTCGGCAAGGTTTGGGCTGTGTACTAATGCAAGAAGGAAGAGTGATAGCTTATGCCTCAAGACAGTTGAAGGAACATGAGCAGCGATACCCGACTCATGACCTAGAACTTGCAGCCGTGGTACACGCACTCAAGATTTGGAGACACTATCTGATGAGCAACAAGTGTGACATATACACCGACCACAAGAGCCTGAAGTACTTCTTCACACAGGAAGATCTGAATATGAGGCAGCGCAGATGGCTAGAACTCATCAAGGACTATGATCTTGAGATCCATTATCACCCAGGAAAGGCTAATGTTGTCGCTGATGCACTTAGCCGCAAAAGCTACTGCCATACCCTCATCACCAACTCTATGCCACCTGAGCTCAGGAGAGAGTTTGACGCGTTCCAGCTCGAGGTAGTCTCCTATGGCATGCTAAATGAGCTTCGCGTCGAGTACAATCTCACCTCACGGATCCGTGAAGCGCAAAAGAACTGTCCTAAGATAGACTATATCCGTGGTTTGATGAAGCTGGGAAGAGGCCCCGAATACCGAGAAGATGAGCAGGGAACTGTATGGTACAAGGATAGAATCTGTGTACCGACGGATTCAGCGATACGAGAAGAGATTCTGTCAGAAGGGCATGACTCCAAATATTGCATTCACCCAGGGTCAGCCAAGATGTACCATGATCTAAGGAAGCACTTCTGGTGGGAGAATATGAAGACAGACATTGCAGGGCATGTAGCCCGATGTGATACATGCAATAGAATCAAGGCCGAACATCAGAGACCAGCAGGGTTGCTACAACCAGTTGAGATACCAGAATGGAAGTGGGAGTGTATATCCATGGACTTCATAATAGGACTGCCCCGATCCGAGCATGGATATGATTCTATATGGGTAATAGTGGACCGTCTAACCAAAGTTGCACATTTTATACCGGTCAAAAGGAAGTATAGAGTTAAAAAGCTAGCAGATCTGTACGTATCAAACATTTTGAAGTTACATGGGGCGCCTCTGAGTATTATATCTGACCGAGGCTCACAGTTTGTATCACAGTTCTGGAAATCCTTGCACAAGTCCATCGGAACCAAGCTCGACTATAGCACCGCATACCACCCGCAAACGGATGGGCAAACAGAAAGAGTGAACCAGATTCTCGAGGACATGTTACGTGCTTGCGTATTGAGGTACAAGGAAGGATGGGAGAGCTGTCTACCCCACGCCGAGTTCTCATACAACAACAGTTATCAGACAAGCATTAAGATGTCTCCATTTGAAGCGTTGTATGGAAGACCGTGCAGAACCCCGCTAATGTGGTCAGAACCAGGTGAGAGGACATTCTTCGGTCCTGCTAAGATTGTGGAAGCAGAAGAAGGTGTTGCCCAAGTAAGAGAGAATTTGAGGATTGCACAGAGTAGGCAAAAGAGCTATGCAGATAGAAGACGTAGAAAGCTTGAGTTCGAGGTTGGGGATTATGTCTACCTCAAGGTATCTCCACTTCGTGGCACTGTCAGATTCCACGTAAAAGGGAAATTGGCACCCAGATATGTTGGGCCATACAAGATCTGTAAAAGGGTTGGAAAGCTTGCTTACAAGCTGGAACTACCGGAGGAATTATCTGGAGTACACCCCGTGTTCCATGTCTCGCAATTAAGGAAGTGTTTGAAGCTTCCCGAGGAGCAAGTTCCTACGGATGCATTGGACCTGCAAGACACACTTGAATACAAGGAACATCCGATCAAGATCTTGGCACGGGATACCAAAGAGACGCGAAACAAAACCATTCCGATGTGCAAGGTACAGTGGAGCAATCACACTGAAAGGGAAGCTACGGGGGAGAAGGAATCGGACTTGCGGATTATGTTTCCTTACCTCTTCGATGGGTACGTTAACTCTGAATCTCGAGGTCGAGATCCTAATGAGGGGGGAGGACTGTAACAACCCTAAAAATCCACACAATCTAAAAATCCCAACCAATTAAAATTTTTCATTTATTTATTGTGAAAACCCATTTTTCTTGTGCAAGCATATAGGTTTCATTATGAAATTGGTAAATAAAGGAGTGTAGTTTGCATTTTAATTCCATTCACATAGAATAATAACTTATGCATCACATTTGGGATTTATTGCAATTTATGTTTGTATTTACTCAATAATTAAAATGGGCAATATATGTATATATACACTAAACTGAAAACAGAAAAGGAGAAAGAGAGTTCGGCCAGCCAGTCAGCCCGAGCCAGCCCGACCTTCCTCTCCTCATCTCACCGCGCGCGGCCCACGTCGCGGCTCGGCAGCGCACGCGCGCGATCGGCACACACGCGCTCGCGCTCGCGCTCGCTGCCAACCCGGCCCCGCCTGTCAGCCGCTCTCGCCCCCCCCCTACTGTTCTTCTTCCTCACGAAGGCGACGCGCCTGCCGGGGGTGTCGCGCGAATGGCGTGACCCTGGTCCCACAGCCGACAGCATGGCAGAGCCCTGGACCCCGCTGTTCCCCTCCTGTCCCCTCCTTTCTTGGCCGCCAAGCGAACCCGCGCCATCCGGAGCCCTAGATCCACTCGAGCCACGGCCCTTCGATCGGCCGAGCGCAATCAGGACCGTTCGCCATTGGAGCTGGCCAAGCTCGCCTATAAATTGGAGCACCCCGAAGCCCTACCCTCATTTCCCCTCGCCGCCACCGCAGCACAGACCGGCACACCGCACCAAACCGAGAGAGAGAGCGTAGGAGAAGGGCGGAGCAGAGGAGGAGAAGCTGCCGGAGCGCCGCCGCCGCGGAGCACGCCGGAGCCGGACACGGAGGAGAAGCCGAGCTGCGGACGAGGAGCGGCACGGCACTGCGATCGCTCTGCACGGCTCCGACTCGCCACTGCACCGCCATCCTAGCTTCACCGACACCACGGTGAGCCACCGCACGCCACGTCCGAACCTTGCCCTGCTTTTGCCATGGCGTTCCACCCTCGGGACGCACAGGCACGAGCCTATACCGGCTCGGGAAGATCACCTGCACCATGCACTCATTCGACCGGCCAAAACCCCCGGACTACAAGCTTGCTAGACCGAGAACGCAGCACGACGCGTTCTCGGCGGAGCGCGCTCACCACCGACGCGTTCCGACGCCGAATCACCCGTTCCGAGCAATCCGTCTAGCAACCGTATAGGTTAGAGCGTCGTGGAGCACGGCCACGACCCCCTTGAGCTAGCTACGCCGATCTAAGCGCTAGAGGAAGCCTGAATCGCCCTGGCCGCGTGCGCCGTGACCTTACCGGAGCGCCGCCGCGAGCCGTCGCCAAAAAAAGGTCATGCCATGGCTAAAGTTCGCCACCAGAGTGTTGTATGCCTCTCTGGCCTCACCAATTTGACAAGACCGCACTCGATTGAACCAATACTTGTTCGTAGCCGCGATGCCGCCTTCCGCCGTCGTCGGCGACACGCCGCCGCCACAACCGAGCACCTTGGAAAGCTCGGTAGCCAAAATTGGTAGTTGGTATACCATCGCCTTAGACCCTGGACGCGTATACATCTCCTAGAAGACCTCCTTAGCCCCGCCGGAACCTCACAGTCGCGACGACATCGCCGCCGACACGTTCCGCCTCGCCTAAGATCCGTTCCGAGTACCCCCGGTCGCCTCGCGCTGCGGAGAAAGGTCGCCGAAGTTCGCCAAGTCTGCCTCAGCACCGCCGCTAGAAAGCCGAGCCCTGCCTTGCCGAGATATGGTCATCGCCGCCCTGTCATCGTCTGCCGCACCGGAGAGACACCGCCGCCTTGAACAGACGCCCTGGACCCCTGCTAGCACCGAATTTCCGATTCGCCCGAGCCTCCCCAGGAGAGCTCGGGAGAACAGCACCCTCGGGCACCCAAATTTCCGATTCGCCCGAGCCTCCGCAGGAGAGCTCGGGAGAGCAGCCCCTTCGGCGCCCAAATCTCCGATTCGCCCGAGCCTTCCCAGGAGAGCTCGGGAGAGCAGCCCTTCGGCGCCCAAATTTCCGATTCGCCCGAGCCTCCCCAGGAGAGCTCGGGAGAGCAGCCCCTTCGGCGCCCAAATCTCCGATTCGCCCGAGCCTCCCCAGGAGAGCTCGGGAGAGCAGCCCCTTCGGCGCCCAAATCTCCGATTCGCCCGAGCCTCCCCAGGAGAGCTCGGGAGAGCAGCCCCCTCGGGCGCCCAAATGTCCGATTCGCCCGAGCCTCCGCAGGAGACCTCGGGAGAATGGCACCCTCGGGAGCCCAAATTTCCGATTCGCCCGAGCCTCCGCGGGAGACCTCGGGAGAACGGCACCCTCGGGAGCCCAAATTTCCGATTCGCCCGAGCCCCCGGGAGAGCTCGGGAGAACGGCACCCTCGGCGCCGCGAATTTCCGATTCGCCCGAGCCCCGCCGAGGTACGGCGAACTATGCCGAGCCCCGCCGAGCTACCCCCGACCACCGCCGAGCTCCGCCGAGATACCCCCAACCACAGCCGAGCTACCACCGACCACCGCCGAGCCACGCCGAGCTACGCCAACTCCGGCAACTCTCTGGGAACCAGCATCGAACACCTGGTGGGCGACCAACGGGTCTGTGTTCAGTTGAGGTGCCACTTGCCGCACTACTGGTACAGGACCCGCGCGCCACGTGGACCAATCCCGAGCTGCCCCTATTAACCAACCAGTTTTCCCATTTTCAGAAAATAGGATAATCTTCGGAAATTCATAACTTATTCATATGAAGTCCAAAAATTGCGCACCATATATCAAAATACTCAGAAAAATGAGATCTACAATCTAAGACTGTGTTTGTGTGCATTTGGCTCTTTATTTTATTGGATTTTTCTGAAATACTCTATAGGAGTCGCTGACGCGACTATTTCGTGTTCGATTTCAGAGCCGGAGGAGGATCTGACTAAGGAAGACGACCACGAGTACTTCCAAGAGCTAGGAGACGACTACGAAGGTGCCACGTCCCACCAAATCCTTAGATCCTATTACGCATTGCAAATGACATTGTTGCTATTGCTTTATGATTATGTATGGATTGGTTGCATGGTAGTATATTTGAATTCCCTGCCTTGATAAGACTTTACCCTGCTATCCGCTGTTAGGTTAGCTGCTGCTTAATTTACTGTTACTCTTCCACTACTTTCTACTTGCTATATGCTATGTGGTGGAATTGGGACGGTGTATAACTGATTATAACCACTGGGAGAGAGTGCTGCGTGCGTCTTGGGTGCGTGGTAAGGGTTGATGTCGACCAAGTGGGATGTGAGACGAGCCCATGGGGCAAGTCGTGCCGGGGGTGCAACCTGGGCATCCCCAAGCGAGATACCTGTGGCGGGTAAAGTTGTTGAGGAGGTTCCGGGTGGGATAGCCTTGGTGGTTTGAAGCCCGTGGACGGAGGTGCTGTGATAGCACGGGGAGAGTATCCCCTAAGTGGAGATGCCTGCTTGGTCACAACCTAGGATCTGACTAGTGACCGGAAACATCTGGATTCCCTTGCTACTCGCTCGCTTCTGATGGGCGGGAGACGGCTGGACTACTTGGTAGGGCGGTACCACTACTGCTAGGTTGAAAGGTGATAAGGGTGGGCGGTGACGGATGGAGAGATTCCCGTACCGTCCTAGATGCGCAGTACCACTGGTTGGGCCCGGTGCTGCATCTCCCAGTCTCAGCATGACGGTGTTGGATCCGGAATATCCCAGGGCTGAGTGGTAGGGTGGTACCGACCTAGGCAAGCAAGCACCCGGAATTCTGCCTAGATGATTGTACAGCATCGATGATGGCTAATCTTGTGAGTAGTAAAACCTCTGCAGAGTGTATGGTTGATCGATCGATACATAAGTCAACTCGTTGGCTATGGACCTTTCCTAATGTTTCTGCAACCACTATTAGATGAGAGCATATTCTTTTCTCCCCCTGGATAACATTGTTCCGGCAGTGTACCCGTTGTGGTAGTGTGCCGCTGAGATAGGCCCGAGAGGGAGTTGGGCCTGTCGAATGAGAGTGAGGTGTGGGTATGTGAGGTGTGGTGATGGGAAAAGGGAAAATGGTGTTAATTGGTGATAAAACTTGACTAATTAAACATTGATTACAGCTGCATAGGAAAACCTCAGCCTATAGGTCTGCTTGTATAGCCTTGCATCCACTTTCCACAAAGCAAATGCTGCATAGGTGGGCTCCGTGGCCAGTACAAATCGTACTGATAAATTTGCTGTCAGGTGACGAGAATGAGTACGACTTCGAGGGAGATGATGACGAGGAATAGGGTCACGTGCTACACTCAAGTTGGCCGTGAAGGATGAATCGCTTCCGCATCTTCTAAAACTTCTCTGATTGTTGATTCCGCCAGTGTGGCGATGTAATAAATATTTATGTAAGACTTATTTATCGTTGTATGGATCCTGGTGTCAACTGAGATATGGGTAATTTCATGGATTGTCCCAAGCAATCTGTTGAATTACAATTCGAGCCTGTGGATTTCCCTTCGTGGAAATCGAGGTCGTTTCAGTTGGTATCAGAGCCATACTTGACTGTAGGACGAGACCCATAGAAAATGGACGTTAGAATAGGAAGCCAGACTCTCTTTCGGTTATATTACCGACCTTGCATTCACTTTTTATGCAATGGCTTATCTAACACAAGGACCTGCTAATCCGTTTCTTGAAAAATTTGCAGATGACCAGCCTTGGACCACCACTTCGTCCACTGCACGACGGCACTATTGAGATCCCGATCAAATGGCCATTGACCTTATGCACCAGTAGCTTATGGGACCCTGCGTAGCCCTTAGACTAGTGATACCATGAGTTATCCTGTCATTTGGCTATCTGCGCATAGCACGATCTTCTTAGCAGCTAGGAACATCCTTTATGTAATAATAACCATGTGATGAGTGACATTTGGATCTTATGCTTCTTATGGTTCTCTATGCTTCTTTGGTTGAGTGTAGGATAGCATGAAAAATGTTTTAATTCATTTAAATCGTTGAAAACATCTAACTCCTACTTAAACAACTACAAGATTATTACTGCACTGAGCACGTACCTAATAATTTCAGATGTCGATGAGACGTTCTGCGCGTTTGGAGAACCGCCAGCCCTCCCCCGCACCTGCGCCAGGACATGGGCGTGGTCGCAACCGTGGGCGCCCAGCTGGCAGACGTGCTGGAGTTAACCTGGAAGAAGAGCTGCGCCGGGCAGAGAATGCACCGCCGGTGAACGATACGCCACCACAAGGTGAGAACGTGCCTCCGCCACCGCCGCCGCCACCAACGTTGGCGGAAGTGATGGCTCAGCAGACCCAGCTGCTGAATGCCATAGCTGCTGGGATGAACAGGCACCACGGGCCACCCCAGAATGACTTCCAAAGGAAACTGGAGGGTTTCCTGAAGCTGAGGCCACCTACCTTCGACGGGACCGACAGCGATCCTCTCGCTGCCGACGATTGGCTTAAAGAGATGGAGAAGAAGCTGGACCTGACCACTTGCTCCGACGAGGAGTGTGTTGGGATTGCTAGCCACCAGCTGACCGGTGCTGCACGGGCATGGTGGGACAACTACACCAGCGCTCACGAGGACCCAGCCCGCATTGACTGGGATGAGTTCACCGAGGCTTTCCGTGACCACCACATTCCTGAGGGAGTCATGGAGGCCAAGGAGAACGAGTTTCGTAACATCTCCCAGGGAGCAGATCGGATCCACGAGTACACCACCCGCTTCAACTGCTTGCTCCGCTACGCACCTGCGTCTTGCGTGAGTTCCGAGAAGGAAAAGATGTACTACTACAGGAAGGGACTTCAGACCAAGATCAGGTTGGCTCTGTCAGGGAACAAGAGCTACACTCTGCGTGAGCTGATTGACCGCTGTATTGAGATCGAAAAGGATCGCATGGAAGCACGACTGGAATTCGAGGCCCAGAACAAGGGAAAGAAGCGCCGCTCTGAGGGACCCGCCCGCGCTGCTCCACCCCAGAGACAGCGAACGGGTGCACCTCCGCCTTTCCGGACTCGCCAGGGACCCTCTTCGGGAACGAGCCGTGGTGGTACCAACAGCAGCAACTATCACCACCCCGCTCAGACCTACCCTGCGCCGACTCGAGCTGTGCAGAACACACCCGCCCCCCGCTACCAACACGCCAAGGACAAGCAATTGGAAGGCTCCTGCGACAGCTACAGCAGGCAGTGCGCCCTTCACTTGCTTCGGATGCGGAAAGCCTGGACACCGTGTGGCTGTGTGCCCCGACCTCAACCGTGCACCAGCAGCTGCACAGGGCACACCAAACCGGGGATCTGCCACCCGAGGAAGACTGAACCACATGACCGCTGAGGAAGCTGAAGCTGCACCTGATGCTGTGTACGGTACGTTCCTAGTTCAGGGTAACATGGCTACAGTTCTGTTCGATTCGGGAGCTACATGTTCATACATTTCATCTGCATATGCACGTAAGCATAACATACCTGTAACCCCGAGAGCAAACCCCATCCTAACTAGCTCGCCCTTAGGAACCTTCAGAAGCGTTCACATATGCAGAGGAGTGATAATCACTATCGAGGGACTTGACTTTCGAGCTGACCTAACCCTACTACCCTCCAATAGCTTAGATGTCATCTTAGGCATGGACTGGCTAACCAAACACCGGGGAGTGATATCTTGTTCACCTAGATATGTTCAGGTAACCCACCCTTGGGGAACAGCTGTCCGATGTGTACCCCAAACCGAGAGAGTCCAAGCCCTCCTGTGTGCCCTGGAGACTAAAGCGGATAAGACAGAGCTGACATTCAGAGATGTGCCAGTAGTCTGTGAATTCAATGACGTATTTCCAGAGGAGTTGCCAGGAATGCCACCAGATAGAGATGTGGAGTTTGTTATAGAGCTGATGCCAGGGACTGCACCGATTGCCAAAAGACCCTACAGAATGTCGGCTGATGAGTTGAAGGAACTCAAGAAGCAGCTGGGAGAATTACTGGAGAAGGGCTTCATTAGGCCTAGTGCTTCGCCCTGGGGATCTCCCGTTTTGTTTGTCAAGAAGAAGGATGGCACGATGAGGATGTGCATTGACTACCGGAACCTGAATGCGGTCACAGTCAAGAATAAGTACCCACTGCCCTGCATCGATGATCTGTTAGATCAATTGAGCAAGGCCAAGTACTTCTCAAAGATCGATCTCCGATCAGGGTATCATCAGATGAAGATCAGGGAAGAAGATATCCCGAAGACTGCATTTGTCACTAGATATGGACAGTATGAGTGCACAGTAGTCTCATTTGGACTCACTAATGCTCCAGCATACTTCATGAACATGATGAACAAGATCTTCATGAATGAGCTAGACAAGTTTGTGGTGGTATTCATTGATGATATATTGGTTTATTCAGCCACAAAAGAGGAACATGAACACCATCTGAGGACCGTATTGGAGAGGTTGTCTCGCAACCAGCTATACGCCAAATTCTCGAAGTGTGAATTCTGGCTTGAAGAAGTTGCTTTCCTTGGACACGTACTGTCAGGAGAAGGAGTCGCGGTAGACCCAGCCAAGATTGAAGCTGTGCAAGAGTGGGAACAACCCTGTAATGTGTCAGAAATCAGAAGCTTTTTGGGACTTGCAGGATACTATCGCAGATTTATTGAGAATTTCTCCAAGATTGCAAGACCCATGACCAACTTGCTGAAGAAAGAGAACAAGTTTATCTGGACTCCTGAATGTGAGAAGAGTTTCCAGACCTTGAAGGAGAAGCTCACTACTACACCTGTACTAGCCCTACCCGACATTCACAAAGATTTTGTTGTATATTGTGACGCCTCTCGGCAAGGTTTGGGCTGTGTACTAATGCAAGAAGGAAGAGTGATAGCTTATGCCTCAAGACAGTTGAAGGAACATGAGCAGCGATACCCGACTCATGACCTAGAACTTGCAGCCGTGGTACACGCACTCAAGATTTGGAGACACTATCTGATGAGCAACAAGTGTGACATATACACCGACCACAAGAGCCTGAAGTACTTCTTCACACAGGAAGATCTGAATATGAGGCAGCGCAGATGGCTAGAACTCATCAAGGACTATGATCTTGAGATCCATTATCACCCAGGAAAGGCTAATGTTGTCGCTGATGCACTTAGCCGCAAAAGCTACTGCCATACCCTCATCACCAACTCTATGCCACCTGAGCTCAGGAGAGAGTTTGACGCGTTCCAGCTCGAGGTAGTCTCCTATGGCATGCTAAATGAGCTTCGCGTCGAGTACAATCTCACCTCACGGATCCGTGAAGCGCAAAAGAACTGTCCTAAGATAGACTATATCCGTGGTTTGATGAAGCTGGGAAGAGGCCCCGAATACCGAGAAGATGAGCAGGGAACTGTATGGTACAAGGATAGAATCTGTGTACCGACGGATTCAGCGATACGAGAAGAGATTCTGTCAGAAGGGCATGACTCCAAATATTGCATTCACCCAGGGTCAGCCAAGATGTACCATGATCTAAGGAAGCACTTCTGGTGGGAGAATATGAAGACAGACATTGCAGGGCATGTAGCCCGATGTGATACATGCAATAGAATCAAGGCCGAACATCAGAGACCAGCAGGGTTGCTACAACCAGTTGAGATACCAGAATGGAAGTGGGAGTGTATATCCATGGACTTCATAATAGGACTGCCCCGATCCGAGCATGGATATGATTCTATATGGGTAATAGTGGACCGTCTAACCAAAGTTGCACATTTTATACCGGTCAAAAGGAAGTATAGAGTTAAAAAGCTAGCAGATCTGTACGTATCAAACATTTTGAAGTTACATGGGGCGCCTCTGAGTATTATATCTGACCGAGGCTCACAGTTTGTATCACAGTTCTGGAAATCCTTGCACAAGTCCATCGGAACCAAGCTCGACTATAGCACCGCATACCACCCGCAAACGGATGGGCAAACAGAAAGAGTGAACCAGATTCTCGAGGACATGTTACGTGCTTGCGTATTGAGGTACAAGGAAGGATGGGAGAGCTGTCTACCCCACGCCGAGTTCTCATACAACAACAGTTATCAGACAAGCATTAAGATGTCTCCATTTGAAGCGTTGTATGGAAGACCGTGCAGAACCCCGCTAATGTGGTCAGAACCAGGTGAGAGGACATTCTTCGGTCCTGCTAAGATTGTGGAAGCAGAAGAAGGTGTTGCCCAAGTAAGAGAGAATTTGAGGATTGCACAGAGTAGGCAAAAGAGCTATGCAGATAGAAGACGTAGAAAGCTTGAGTTCGAGGTTGGGGATTATGTCTACCTCAAGGTATCTCCACTTCGTGGCACTGTCAGATTCCACGTAAAAGGGAAATTGGCACCCAGATATGTTGGGCCATACAAGATCTGTAAAAGGGTTGGAAAGCTTGCTTACAAGCTGGAACTACCGGAGGAATTATCTGGAGTACACCCCGTGTTCCATGTCTCGCAATTAAGGAAGTGTTTGAAGCTTCCCGAGGAGCAAGTTCCTACGGATGCATTGGACCTGCAAGACACACTTGAATACAAGGAACATCCGATCAAGATCTTGGCACGGGATACCAAAGAGACGCGAAACAAAACCATTCCGATGTGCAAGGTACAGTGGAGCAATCACACTGAAAGGGAAGCTACGGGGGAGAAGGAATCGGACTTGCGGATTATGTTTCCTTACCTCTTCGATGGGTACGTTAACTCTGAATCTCGAGGTCGAGATCCTAATGAGGGGGGAGGACTGTAACAACCCTAAAAATCCACACAATCTAAAAATCCCAACCAATTAAAATTTTTCATTTATTTATTGTGAAAACCCATTTTTCTTGTGCAAGCATATAGGTTTCATTATGAAATTGGTAAATAAAGGAGTGTAGTTTGCATTTTAATTCCATTCACATAGAATAATAACTTATGCATCACATTTGGGATTTATTGCAATTTATGTTTGTATTTACTCAATAATTAAAATGGGCAATATATGTATATATACACTAAACTGAAAACAGAAAAGGAGAAAGAGAGTTCGGCCAGCCAGTCAGCCCGAGCCAGCCCGACCTTCCTCTCCTCATCTCACCGCGCGCGGCCCACGTCGCGGCTCGGCAGCGCACGCGCGCGATCGGCACACACGCGCTCGCGCTCGCGCTCGCTGCCAACCCGGCCCCGCCTGTCAGCCGCTCTCGCCCCCCCCCTACTGTTCTTCTTCCTCACGAAGGCGACGCGCCTGCCGGGGGTGTCGCGCGAATGGCGTGACCCTGGTCCCACAGCCGACAGCATGGCAGAGCCCTGGACCCCGCTGTTCCCCTCCTGTCCCCTCCTTTCTTGGCCGCCAAGCGAACCCGCGCCATCCGGAGCCCTAGATCCACTCGAGCCACGGCCCTTCGATCGGCCGAGCGCAATCAGGACCGTTCGCCATTGGAGCTGGCCAAGCTCGCCTATAAATTGGAGCACCCCGAAGCCCTACCCTCATTTCCCCTCGCCGCCACCGCAGCACAGACCGGCACACCGCACCAAACCGAGAGAGAGAGCGTAGGAGAAGGGCGGAGCAGAGGAGGAGAAGCTGCCGGAGCGCCGCCGCCGCGGAGCACGCCGGAGCCGGACACGGAGGAGAAGCCGAGCTGCGGACGAGGAGCGGCACGGCACTGCGATCGCTCTGCACGGCTCCGACTCGCCACTGCACCGCCATCCTAGCTTCACCGACACCACGGTGAGCCACCGCACGCCACGTCCGAACCTTGCCCTGCTTTTGCCATGGCGTTCCACCCTCGGGACGCACAGGCACGAGCCTATACCGGCTCGGGAAGATCACCTGCACCATGCACTCATTCGACCGGCCAAAACCCCCGGACTACAAGCTTGCTAGACCGAGAACGCAGCACGACGCGTTCTCGGCGGAGCGCGCTCACCACCGACGCGTTCCGACGCCGAATCACCCGTTCCGAGCAATCCGTCTAGCAACCGTATAGGTTAGAGCGTCGTGGAGCACGGCCACGACCCCCTTGAGCTAGCTACGCCGATCTAAGCGCTAGAGGAAGCCTGAATCGCCCTGGCCGCGTGCGCCGTGACCTTACCGGAGCGCCGCCGCGAGCCGTCGCCAAAAAAAGGTCATGCCATGGCTAAAGTTCGCCACCAGAGTGTTGTATGCCTCTCTGGCCTCACCAATTTGACAAGACCGCACTCGATTGAACCAATACTTGTTCGTAGCCGCGATGCCGCCTTCCGCCGTCGTCGGCGACACGCCGCCGCCACAACCGAGCACCTTGGAAAGCTCGGTAGCCAAAATTGGTAGTTGGTATACCATCGCCTTAGACCCTGGACGCGTATACATCTCCTAGAAGACCTCCTTAGCCCCGCCGGAACCTCACAGTCGCGACGACATCGCCGCCGACACGTTCCGCCTCGCCTAAGATCCGTTCCGAGTACCCCCGGTCGCCTCGCGCTGCGGAGAAAGGTCGCCGAAGTTCGCCAAGTCTGCCTCAGCACCGCCGCTAGAAAGCCGAGCCCTGCCTTGCCGAGATATGGTCATCGCCGCCCTGTCATCGTCTGCCGCACCGGAGAGACACCGCCGCCTTGAACAGACGCCCTGGACCCCTGCTAGCACCGAATTTCCGATTCGCCCGAGCCTCCCCAGGAGAGCTCGGGAGAACAGCACCCTCGGGCACCCAAATTTCCGATTCGCCCGAGCCTCCGCAGGAGAGCTCGGGAGAGCAGCCCCTTCGGCGCCCAAATCTCCGATTCGCCCGAGCCTTCCCAGGAGAGCTCGGGAGAGCAGCCCTTCGGCGCCCAAATTTCCGATTCGCCCGAGCCTCCCCAGGAGAGCTCGGGAGAGCAGCCCCTTCGGCGCCCAAATCTCCGATTCGCCCGAGCCTCCCCAGGAGAGCTCGGGAGAGCAGCCCCTTCGGCGCCCAAATCTCCGATTCGCCCGAGCCTCCCCAGGAGAGCTCGGGAGAGCAGCCCCCTCGGGCGCCCAAATGTCCGATTCGCCCGAGCCTCCGCAGGAGACCTCGGGAGAATGGCACCCTCGGGAGCCCAAATTTCCGATTCGCCCGAGCCTCCGCGGGAGACCTCGGGAGAACGGCACCCTCGGGAGCCCAAATTTCCGATTCGCCCGAGCCCCCGGGAGAGCTCGGGAGAACGGCACCCTCGGCGCCGCGAATTTCCGATTCGCCCGAGCCCCGCCGAGGTACGGCGAACTATGCCGAGCCCCGCCGAGCTACCCCCGACCACCGCCGAGCTCCGCCGAGATACCCCCAACCACAGCCGAGCTACCACCGACCACCGCCGAGCCACGCCGAGCTACGCCAACTCCGGCAACTCTCTGGGAACCAGCATCGAACACCTGGTGGGCGACCAACGGGTCTGTGTTCAGTTGAGGTGCCACTTGCCGCACTACTGGTACAGGACCCGCGCGCCACGTGGACCAATCCCGAGCTGCCCCTATTAACCAACCAGTTTTCCCATTTTCAGAAAATAGGATAATCTTCGGAAATTCATAACTTATTCATATGAAGTCCAAAAATTGCGCACCATATATCAAAATACTCAGAAAAATGAGATCTACAATCTAAGACTGTGTTTGTGTGCATTTGGCTCTTTATTTTATTGGATTTTTCTGAAATACTCTATAGGAGTCGCTGACGCGACTATTTCATGTTCGATTTCAGAGCCGGAGGAGGATCTGACTAAGGAAGACGACCACGAGTACTTCCAAGAGCTAGGAGACGACTACGAAGGTGCCACGTCCCACCAAATCCTTAGATCCTATTACGCATTGCAAATGACATTGTTGCTATTGCTTTATGATTATGTATGGATTGGTTGCATGGTAGTATATTTGAATTCCCTGCCTTGATAAGACTTTACCCTGCTATCCGCTGTTAGGTTAGCTGCTGCTTAATTTACTGTTACTCTTCCACTACTTTCTACTTGCTATATGCTATGTGGTGGAATTGGGACGGTGTATAACTGATTATAACCACTGGGAGAGAGTGCTGCGTGCGTCTTGGGTGCGTGGTAAGGGTTGATGTCGACCAAGTGGGATGTGAGACGAGCCCATGGGGCAAGTCGTGCCGGGGGTGCAACCTGGGCATCCCCAAGCGAGATACCTGTGGCGGGTAAAGTTGTTGAGGAGGTTCCGGGTGGGATAGCCTTGGTGGTTTGAAGCCCGTGGACGGAGGTGCTGTGATAGCACGGGGAGAGTATCCCCTAAGTGGAGATGCCTGCTTGGTCACAACCTAGGATCTGACTAGTGACCGGAAACATCTGGATTCCCTTGCTACTCGCTCGCTTCTGATGGGCGGGAGACGGCTGGACTACTTGGTAGGGCGGTACCACTACTGCTAGGTTGAAAGGTGATAAGGGTGGGCGGTGACGGATGGAGAGATTCCCGTACCGTCCTAGATGCGCAGTACCACTGGTTGGGCCCGGTGCTGCGTCTCCCAGTCTCAGCATGACGGTGTTGGATCCGGAATATCCCAGGGCTGAGTGGTAGGGTGGTACCGACCTAGGCAAGCAAGCACCCGGAATTCTGCCTAGATGATTGTACAGCATCGATGATGGCTAATCTTGTGAGTAGTAAAACCTCTGCAGAGTGTATGGTTGATCGATCGATACATAAGTCAACTCGTTGGCTATGGACCTTTCCTAATGTTTCTGCAACCACTATTAGATGAGAGCATATTCTTTTCTCCCCTGGATAACATTGTTCCGGCAGTGTACCCGTTGTGGTAGTGTGCCGCTGAGATAGGCCCGAGAGGGAGTTGGGCCTGTCGAATGAGAGTGAGGTGTGGGTATGTGAGGTGTGGTGATGGGAAAAGGGAAAATGGTGTTAATTGGTGATAAAACTTGACTAATTAAACATTGATTACAGCTGCATAGGAAAACCTCAGCCTATAGGTCTGCTTGTATAGCCTTGCATCCACTTTCCACAAAGCAAATGCTGCATAGGTGAGCTCCGTGGCCAGTACAAATCGTACTGATAAATTTGCTGTCAGGTGACGAGAATGAGTACGACTTCGAGGGAGATGATGACGAGGAATAGGGTCACGTGCTACACTCAAGTTGGCCGTGAAGGATGAATCGCTTCCGCATCTTCTAAAGCTTCTCTGATTGTTGATTCCGCCAGTGTGGCGATGTAATAAATATTTATGTAAGACTTATTTATCGTTGTATGGATCCTGGTGTCAACTGAGATATGGGTAATTTCATGGATTGTCCCAAGCAATCTGTTGAATTACAATTCGAGCCTGTGGATTTCCCTTCGTGGAAATCGAGGTCGTTTCGAAACGACCTCGATTTCCACGAAGGGAAATCCACAGGCTCGAATTGTAATTCAACAGATTGCTTGGGACAATCCATGAAATTACCCATATCTCAGTTGACACCAGGATCCATACAACGATAAATAAGTCTTACATAAATATTTATTACATCGCCACACTGGCGGAATCAACAATCAGAGAAGCTTTAGAAGATGCGGAAGCGATTCATCCTTCACGGCCAACTTGAGTGTAGCACGTGACCCTATTCCTCGTCATCATCTCCCTCGAAGTCGTACTCATTCTCGTCACCTGACAGCAAATTTATCAGTACGATTTGTACTGGCCACGGAGCCCACCTATGCAGCATTTGCTTTGTGGAAAGTGGATGCAAGGCTATACAAGCAGACCTATAGGCTGAGGTTTTCCTATGCAGCTATAATCAATGTTTAATTAGTCAAGTTTTATCACCAGTTAACACCATTTTCCCTTTTCCCATCACCACACCTCACATACACACACCTCGCTCTCATTCGACAGGCCCAACTCCCTCTCGGGCCTATCTCAGCGGCACACTACCACAACGGGTACACTGCCGGAACAATGTTATCCAGGGGGAGAAAAGAATATGCTCTCATCTAATAGTGGTTGCAGAAACATTAGGAAAGGTCCATAGCCAACGAGTTGACTTATGTATCGATCGATCAACCATACACTCTGCAGAGGTTTTACTACTCACAAGATTAGCCATCATCGATGCTGTACAATCATCTAGGCAGAATTCCGGGTGCTTGCTTGCCTAGGTCGGTACCACCCTACCACTCAGCCCTGGGATATTCCGGATCCAACACCGTCATGCTGAGACTGGGAGACGCAGCACCGGGCCCAACCAGTGGTACTGCGCATCTAGGACGGTACGGGAATCTCTCCATCCGTCACCGCCCACCCTTATCACCTTTCAACCTAGCAGTAGTGGTACCGCCCTACCAAGTAGTCCAGCCGTCTCCCGCCCATCAGAAGCGAGCGAGTAGCAAGGGAATCTAGATGTTTCCGGTCACTAGTCAGATCCTAGGTTGTGACCAAGCAGGCATCTCCACTTAGGGGATACTCTCCCCGTGCTATCACAGCACCTCCGTCCACGGGCTTCAAACCACCAAGGCTATCCCACCCGGAACCTCCTCAACAACTTTACCCGCCACAGGTATCTCACTTTGGGGATGCCCAGGTTGCACCCCCGGCATGACTTGCCCCATGGGCTTGTCTCACATCCCACTTGGTCGACATCAACCCTTACCACGCACCCAAGACGCACGCAGCACTCTCTCCCAGTGGTTATAATCAGTTATACACCGTCCCAATTCCACCACATAGCATATAGCAAGTAGAAAGTAGTGGAAGAGTAACAGTAAATTAAGCAGCAGCTAACCTAACAGCGGATAGCAGGGTAAAGTCTTATCAAGGCAGGGAATTCAAATATACTACCATGCAACCAATCCATACATAATCATAAAGCAATAGCAACAATGTCATTTGCAATGCGTAATAGGATCTAAGGATTTGGTGGGACGTGGCACCTTCGTAGTCATCTCCTAGCTCTTGGAAGTACTCGTGGTCGTCTTCCTTAGTCAGATCCTCCTCCGGCTCTGAAATCGAACACGAAATAGTCGCGTCAGCGACTCCTATAGAGTATTTCAGAAAAATCCAATAAAATAAAGAGCCAAATGCACACAAACACAGTCTTAGATTGTAGATCTCATTTTTCTGAGTATTTTGATATATGGTGCGCAATTTTTGGACTTCGTATGAATAAGTTATGAATTTCCGAAGATTATCCTATTTTCTGAAAATGAGAAAACTGGTTAGTTAATCGGGGGCAGCTCGGGATTGGTCCACGTGGCGCGCGGGTCCAGTAGTGCGGCGTGTGTCGCCTCATCAGAACACAAACCCGAGGGTCGCCCACCAGGTGTTCCATGCTGGTCCCCAGAGAGTTGCCGGAGTTGGCGTAGCTCGGCGTGGCTCGGCGGTGGTCGGTGGTAGCTCGGCTGTGGTTGGGGGTATCTCGGCGGAGCTCGGCGGTGGTCGGGGGTATCTCGGCGGAGCTCGGCATAGTTCGGCGTACCTCGGCGGGGCTCGGGCGAATCGGAAATTCGCGGCGCCGAGGGTGCCGTTCTCCCGAGCTCTCCCGGGGGGGCTCGGGCGAATCGGAGATTCGGTGCGCCCGAGGGTGCCGTTCTCCCGAGGTCTCTCGCTGAGGCTCGGGCGAATCGGAGATTTGGTGCGCCCGAGGGTGCCGTTCTCCCGAGGTCTCTCGCTGAGGCTCGGGCGAATCGGAAATTTGGTGCGCCCGAGGGTGCCGTTCTCCCAAGGTCTCCTGCGGAGGCTCGGGCGAATCGGACATTTGGGCGCCCGAGGGGGCTGCTCTCCCGAGCTCTCCTGGGGAGGCTCGGGCGAATCGGAGATTTGGGCGCCGAAGGGGCTGCTCTCCCGAGCTCTCCTGGGGAGGCTCGGGCGAACCGGAAATTTGGGCGCCGAAGGGCTGCTCTCCCGAGCTCTCCTGGGAAGGCTCGGGCGAATCGGAGATTTGGGCGCCGAAGGGGCTGCTCTCCCGAGCTCTCCTGCGGAGGCTCGGGCGAATCGGAAATTTGGGTGCCCGAGGGTGCTGTTCTCCCGAGCTCTCCTGGGGAGGCTCGGGCGAATCGGAAATTCGGTGCTAGCAGGGGTCCAGGGCGTCTGTTCAAGGCGGCGGTGTCTCTCCGGTGCGGCAGACGATGACAGGGCGGCGATGACCATATCTCGGCAAGGCAGGGCTCGGCTTTCTAGCGGCGGTGCCGAGGCAGACTTGGCGAACCTCGGCGGCCTTTCTCCGCAGCGCGAGGCGACCGGGGTACTCGGAACGGATTTAGGCGAGGCGGAACCTGTCGGCGGCGATGTCGTCGCGACGGTGAGGTTCCGGCGGGGCTAAGGAGATCTTCTAGGAGATGTATACGCGTCCAGGGTCTAAGGCGATGGTATACCAACTACCAATTTTGGCTACCGAGCTTTCCAAGGTGCTCGGCCGTGGCGGCGGCATGTCGCCGACGACGGCGGAAGGCGGCATCGCGGCTACGAACAAGTATTGGTTCAATCGAGTGCGGTCTTGTCAAATTGGTGAGGCCAGAGAGGCATACAACACTCTGGTGGCGAACTTTAGCCATGGCATGACCTTTTTTTGGCGACGGCTCGCGGCGGCGCTCCGGTAAGGTCGCGGCGCACGCGGCCAGGGCGATTCAGGCTTCCTCTAGCGCTTAGATCCGCGTAGCTAGCTCAAGGGGGTCGTGGCCGTGCTCCACGACGCTCTAACCTATACGGTTGCTAGACGGATTGCTCGGAACGGGTGATTCGGCGTCGGAACGCGTCGGTGGTGAGCGCGCTCCGCCGAGAACGCGTCGTGCTGCGTTCTCGGTCTAGCAAGCTTGTAGTCCGGGGGTTTCGGCCGGTCGAGTGAGTGCATGATGCAGGTGATCTTCCCGAGCCGGTATAGGCTCGTGCCTACGCGTCCCGAGGGTGGAACGCCATGGCAAAAGCAGGGCAAGGTTCGGACGTGGCGTGCGGTGGCTCACCGTGGTGTCGGTGAAGCTAGGATGGCGGTGCAGTGGCGAGTCGGAGCCGTGCAGAGCGATCGCAGTGCCGTGCCGCTCCTCGTCCGCAGCTCGGCTTCTCCTCCGTGTCCGGCTCCGGCGTGCTCCGCGGCGGCGGCGCTCCGGCAGCTTCTCCTCCTCTGCTCCGCCCTTCTCCTACGCTCTCTCTCTCGGTTTGATGCGGTGTGCCGGTCTGTGCTGCGGTGGCGGCGAGGGGAAATGAGGGTAGGGCTTCAGGGTGCTCCAATTTATAGGCGAGCTTGGTAGGTTCCCATGGCGGACGGCCGCGATTGCGCTCGGCCGATCGAAGGGCCGTGGCTCGAGTGGATCTAGGGCTCCGGATGGCGCGGGTTCGCTTGGCGGCCAAGAAAGGAGGGAACAGGAGGGGGACAGCGGGGTCAGGGCTCTGCCATGCTGTCGGCTGTGGGACCGGGGTCACGCCATTCGCGCGACACCCCCGGCAGGCGCGTCGCCTTCGTGAGGAAGAAGAACAGTGGGGGGCGAGAGCGGCTGACAGGCGGGGCCGGGTTGGCAGCGAGCGCGAGCGCGAGCGCGTGTGTGCCGATCGCGCGCGTGCGCTGCCGAGCCGCGACGTGGGCCGCGCGCGGTGAGATGAGGAGAGGAAGGTCGGGCTGGCTCGGGCTGACTTAGCGACCCGGCTGGCCGAACTCTCTTTCTCCTTTTCTGTTTTCAGTTTAGTGTATATATACATATATTGCCCATTTTAATTATTGAGTAAATACAAACATAAATTGCAATAAATCCCAAATGTGATGCATAAGTTATTATTCTATGTGAATGGAATTAAAATGCAAACTACACTCCTTTATTTACCAATTTCATAATGAAACCTATATGCTTGCACAAGAAAAATGGGTTTTCACAATAAATAAATGAAAAATTTTAATTGGTTGGGATTTTTAGATCGTGTGGATTTTTAGGGTTGTTACAGATGCGTTCGACGCCTTCTCAGCTCACCACGTGTCGCTCGGTCAGCACACAACAGCTTCACCGCACCGTCGGACTAAGGAGAAATAGTCCGACGCTCAGTTTCTGCCCGTCCGATGCTCTCAGATAGAGTAAACCAAGGTTTAGTCGTCGGACACAAGGCATTAGTCTGACGCCTTCCAGGGTTAGCGTCTGACGCTCATAAAACTATGTTTTTCACCTCAACTTCTCACCCTTTGTTCCTAAGTGCTATCACCAAGTGTTCTTCACCTTTGTGCACGAGTGTTAGCCTTTTCAAAGAGTTTTTCAAAGGGTTTGTTAGTGACACTAGCATCTACATGCATATGCAAAGAACATGAACACCTAGTGGCACTTTGATAACCGCATTTCACAACGATTTCTCCCCTCCTGATAGTACGGCTATCTATCCTAAATGTGATCACTCTCTCTATAGAGTCTTGATCACCAAAAGCGAAAGAGCTCCTATTGGTTATACCTTTGCCTTGAGCTCCTAGTTTTTCACCATCTTCCTTCTCATCTCTTGATGAAGCTTGTGGACACCTTTGATGATGGACTTATACCATTTGCATGGATGCCGTCATTAGGGCTTTCTCCTCTTGTTGATGGACTTACACCATTTGCATGGACGCCATCATTGCCCTTCACTTGTGGCCTCCACCAACCCGATCCTTTGCTCCATCTTGTTGTTTGCTAATTAACCTCATGAAACACTTAGAGCAAACATTAGCAAACTAGATTTCATCAATTACCCAAAACCAAACATGGGCTTTCACCAGGGCTTCCCGAAGTATGTGGCTAGTTGCTAAGTCTCGATCACAGCAGGCCTACAACGAACGGTCCCTAATTCATTTTTCGTCGGTGACAATACATTGAGACTCTAACCCAAGTGCAAAGCAACCGAACAGTTTCCAAATCTCTTTCCGTCATCGACAATACATTGGACTCTAACCCAAGTGCAAAGCAACCAAACGATTTTCAATCTACTTCCGTCAGTGACAATACATTGGGATCTAACCCAAGTGCAAAGCAGCCGAACGGTTTTCAATCTATTTCTGTCAGGGACAATACATTGGGACTCTAACCCAAGTGCAAAGTAGCCGAACGGTTTCAATCTATTTCCGTCGGCGACAATACATTGGGACTCTAACCCAAGTGCAAATCGACCGAACGAACTCATATTCATTTTCATTTCTCATGATTCATCAATAATATATCATCATAGCTCAGAAAATAGCATTTTATGCAAAAACTAAGTTAATTAAGCAGGGCTAAGTATTTTTCAAACATTTCATTTAAATTAGGTTTCTGGGATGATATTTAAGTGGTCAAGGGTGGTAATGTATCAACTGGGTTATCACTCAACTCCTATCAAGTTAATGCAATAGTTCAACTCAAAGTGATAAACATTTCATAAATCACAAGGAAGAGTTTAAATGCACTGGGGCTTGCCTGTACTGCAGGGTTGGTTAGTTCCTTCAACGGATCCATAAGTTGACACCAACCTCTTTGGTGGATTCACCTTTTCAGGTCTGGTTCACGGAACACTTCTCCGAAGCTTGGTCATCACAAGTCTTCCCACTCTCGTATACTACACATAATGAGAATGCATGCTTTACATGATGCATGATGACATGAGCAAGAATGTATAACAAGAACTAAGTTAGTGACCTTGAGTACAACTTCCCTTCACGATAAAGTTGTAAAACAAACTTCATTAGACAAGGTGGTGGTTGTATAATTGATTTATTCACCATTTTAACAGCTGCAAAAAGCCGCTGCACAGCTCTACAACTACTACTAAAGCTAACCATGAGGAACTCAATCTAAAGTGCCTAGGGTCATTAGGGTGAATGACTCAAGGTCAACAATCAACCCCAAATTCACACAAACCTAAGTTACAAGGGCTTTTCTTTTTATTTTAACAATTAATTAATAGAGCATTTAATAAATAACAAGTAGACCACTTCTAATTGAGCCCAAATTTTGTCAACAGATAGTGCTAAGCCTAAACCAGTGACAAAACAAATTTCATTATTTTTGGCTAAATATTTTGGCCTATAAAAATCCTAGAAGGGACATTTATTAATTAAAATACAGATTTTTACTACATACACAAAGCACCCAAACTCCATAATTCATATTTTTCCTATGTAAAGCATATCATAGAGAGTTTGCACAATTAGTTTCATAATTTTTGGACCTCTATAAAAATTCCTATGAAAATAACAAAGTGCATCACTATGCATGTTCACAGGAAATGGAAAAACAAATTTAAATCAATGGAAAATGGAAGAAAACCATTTTGGCCCGGGACGGCCCAGCAAGCAACAGGGCGGCCAAGCACGGTCTGCTCGCGCGCGGGCTGGTGGTTTTGCAGAACCCCCCAGCTACCAGGAATCAAGCCGTCGTCCTCTTTACACTATTCAACTAAGTCTTAAGGTTTCCACATCTCTCTCCTACCTCGAAGCCCTTCCCTTCCTTTCTCAGCGGTTGATCGACGACCCGCCGCCCTTGATCGACCACAGCTCGACGCCGGTGAACCCAGACGCCAAACCAAAGGCGGCATCGTGCTCCAGGGAACCTAACGCGCCTAATGAGCTACTTGGTGGAGTGGTTTAGGGTTCGAGGTACTCCTAGCCACGACCGTGGTGGCTCGGCCACGACGGCGTGCCGCGTTCCGACGAGCACGGGGCGGTAGGGTTAAAACCTGGGCATGCAAAAGATTCAGGGGATCTGCGCGACTTGACTCGGCTACAAGGTTGGGTCTGAGGCGGTGTAGAGGAGCAAGCTCGACAACGATGGTGGATGCGGCAGCGCGGGCTCCATGGCGAGGTTCCGTTCTGAGCTACCCTGGGCATCAAACGGGAAACTGCCACGCGCATGAGTAACACGGCACCAAAGGTGACACAGGACGAATACCAAACCGGAGAGGAGCTCGCTGAAACGTGCTAGCCGCAACGAGGATGCCAACGGCAGCGTTCTAACCGGAGCCGAAGGGGAAAAAGAGATGGGGCCGAGGCTTTTGCTAACGAAAGGACGGCGTGAATGGCTCAGTCGATGCGCAAGGGATTGAGGAGGTTAGTAGCACTAGTAATTCGGCAATGGTGGAGAGATGGTGGCCAATTTTCCCAGCGAGCCGAGAGGGAGGGGAAAAAGGAAAAATGGTGACCTCATCGTTTTATAGGGGGCTGGGGGAGAGGAAATGTGGCCGACCAGGTGGCGGGGTCCCCCACGACCGTAACAACACCGGCGACATGAAGCCAGTAGGCCGAACGGCGACGACGTGCGGTGGCACGCCGCACCCTGCTCGCGAACAGAGCGTGGAGCTGTGGCCCATGCCCTAAACTGTAGATGGACTATTCCCGCTATTCCTGTTTTTGTGAATTTACTTTTTTATTTTGTGTAGAAACTCGAAAAAGTGCCAATGTAAAAGTTGTGCAAAATTTCAAACTATACAATTTTATTTTTGAACGACTTTCAAATTTTGAATGGTTTTGAAATTATTCAAAAGGGGGTAAAAGTGAAATTTGAATTTTATTTCAAATCCAATCTAATTCTCAAAATTTTTCTCAATAAGTTAAAAATCTACAAAAATAAAAGTTGTTCTATTTGACAAGCCCTAAAACTTTCATTAAAGAAGTTTTGCTAGATTCTTGATAATTCTTGAAATGATATTTCAAATTTGAATTCTTAAACACCAGTTTGAGTTTTATTAGAAATTTTATTCAATAACCTGAAAATCCCCAAATATGAAAGTTGTTCAATTTGACAATATCTACAACTTTCATTAAGGAATTTGGCAAAACTCCTGATAGTTTTTGAAATTGTATTTTAAATTTGAAATTTTAAACATAGGTTAGGGCTTTATTTGAGATTTTATTTAATAACTTCAAATTTACCCAAAATAGAAGTTGTTCAACTTTTAAAGATTTACATCTTTTGTTTAAGGCCTAACCCATAATTCCTTTTAGTTTTTGAATTAGGGTTTTAGGTTCGATTCTAGGGTTTATAAATGATTTTATTTTTATTTAATGATTTGTTTTTAATTGAATTTTTACACACAAGAACTTTGATAATAAAATCACTCCAGATCACCTATGCACAATCATATATGGGAATAAAAATTTATTTTAGTGAATGCACAGTAAGAGGATTTTATGCGGGATGATTTGCAATGCATGCGACGACATTTCCAGTTATAGTGGCAGTAACATGTGACAAAACCGCCTTAATCATAGGGCCCACGTGCACCGTCATCGTTCCTAAGGACCCACGATCAGTCTGCACGAGTTCCCATTGACCTAGGTGGCCTGCCGGGTTTCCTAGGAAACCCTAACATCCTGAGGATCTCATTGTAAGCATTGCAGTATTACAACGGTTTACACAGATAATTTGAATCAGAGTACAAGGTGCGGAAGTATTACATAAACATAGATTACAAATACAAATTGATATTATCCCAAAGCAGAGTTTCGTAGTAGAGTAGCATTGTACAACTAGACACCCTGCCCAAGGGTTATACCATTTACACCTCCGTCCATGCACGATCCATTGACCGGCACGATCCCATGCAGAACTGTACACTTAATTCACCTGCAACAGGGGTTAACAAACCCTGAGTACTAGGGTACTCCGCAAGACTTACCCGACTAAGAAAAAGGAATGAGACTCAGCAATGCAGGCTGAGGGTAGTCAAGGTGAGACTTGAGCAAGAGTCAAAAGATTTTGCAGAAAAGCATAACTATCCTATTTCAATATTTTAACTCAATCTTATTTTAATCATAATCCCTAATTCCAAATTCATTCTCATGTATCCTCATACTTTCAAATTCTTAATTATTCTCAAAAACACCTAGTTCCGAACCACTTTTCAATTATAGGTCAAAGGATCAAGTCTCCATATCCGAGGAGCAACGACGATTCGAATCGATTAGTACCCAGCTGGGGATCCCTATCCACACTGCATATGTATCACTTAACCTTGCATATACCAACCCCGCCTACCACGGCTTTTTTACCCCTGAACTGGTCCTGTGCCACACGAGAGCACAGTACTCCTCTCCTCTCCAGGCACGCCGGCCACGAGGGTACACGCTACTCTCGCCATCTCTCCACTCGCAGTGCGTGGTTGTCGGTTCAAGTAGTAAAGCCACCGGAGTCAGAGGCTTTCCGTAGTATGTGGCTAGTTGCAAAGTCTCGATCACAGCAGGCCTACAACGAACGGTCCCTAATTCTTTTTCCGCCGGCGACATTGCATTGGCACTCTAACCCAAATACAAGTGTCCCAACGATTTTCAAATCTCTTTTCCGCCGGTGGTCAAGCATTAGGACTCTAACCCAAATTCACAACCACCGAGCAAGAAAATCCCTTTTCGTCGGTGACAATGTACTGATCAGGTGCACAGTCACCAAACGAGAATATACCAATTCCCTTTTTCATGAATTAATCATTAGCATATATATATCACACAGCTCAAAAATAGCATTTTATGCAAATCTAATTTATTTAAGCAGGACTAAGCATTTCAAACATTTTATTTTTAAAATGGGTTCTACATATTTCAGTGGTCAAGGTTGGTAATGCAGCAATTGGGTTATCAATCAACTTCTATCGACTTAATGTAGTAGATTAACTCAAGTTATAAACGTTTTTCAAATCACAAGGGGAGGGGCTGAATGCACCGGGGCTTGCCTGTGTTGCAGGTCTGTCACTTCCGCCAGAAAACCAGAGAAATCCGCTTGACTTCTCTCAACGAATACTTCCCCCGTCGGGGAGAAATCAAGAAATCCTTCCGAGAACCCGATCTCTACACGCAACATATTGATGCAAGCTTACATGGTGCGGAATGACATGAATGGAAAATGTAGAACAAACATTTAATTAATAACCTTGAGTACAACTTTCCTTCACGGTAAAGTTGCAAAACATTGCTCATAAAGTGAGAGGGTGTTTTCCCATTTCATTTCTATTGACCATTTTAACAGTCATAGAAAGCCGCTGCACAACTTGTTCAATATCTACCGCAATACACCAGTTAACATGCTAAGGATCACTATAGTGAATGACCCAGGGTCTTCAATAAATCCAAAAGTCACTCAAACCCTAAATTATTAAGGCTAACTATCACTTTATTCCTTAATTAATTAAGCATATAAATAAAGAATAAAATTAACTTTGTCTCACTGAACTACAAATTTTTGTGGAGGTAGCTTATATCCTAAAACAGTGACCACATAAATTTCATGAATTTTGGATAATTATTTTGATCTACAAAAATCTTAGAAATCACATTTACTAATTAATAGGGGAATTTTTATCTTCTGCAAAGAGTATGCAAAATTAATTCTTAACATTTTTCATGTGCTTGGCATAATACAGACTCTACAAAAATTCTCATAATTTTAGGAGCTATGTTTATTTCCCAGAGAAAGTGGCAAAGTCCCACATCAATTGCTCTATTAAGAAAAAGATAAATCGTCAATAAAAAGAAAAAGGACAGCCCAGGGGAAACAGCCTGGCTCGGGCCCAAGCCGCGAGCAGGCCAGCCCAGCAGGGCCCAGCTCGGTCTCTCCCTCTCTCTCACCGAGCACCGCTGTGCGCGCGCGTCGGCTCCGGCCGCGGGGTTCGCCGTCGGCGGCAACTCTGGCGAGAACGAGGGTACCAACGTGTAGCCTACAATCCTACGAATTGATCTAGGTCATTAGTTGACCGTATTAACGCCTCTGGCGGGATTGACACCGGCTATGGCAGCTTGGACATGGTGCGCACGGCGGCGCGCGGAGTTCCGGCAAACTTCGAGCTGCACGGGACCTAATCGGCTACCACAAGAGGACCAGAGAACCTATCAAACCTTGAGGCGTGCACAGGTTGGGGTCGAGGGTGACCGGACGATCCTGTCGACGATGATGGTGGTTGCGGTGGCGTGCTCCGGCGACAAGGCCTCCGTTCCGGTGGCTCCAGAGCGGTAACCAAGAAACCAACAGGCCGATAAGCTTTGTAGCGTTAGAGAGAACAAGAAACGAGATGTAGAAAGGGAACTACCTTACTAGAGAGAGCTCGCCACGGTGAAAGAGCCGCGGCGTCGCGTCTGCCGGCCGTGAAGAAGAAGACGGCCGTGCGGTCAAATTCGGCAACGGGGGGACATCATGGGATGGCTCAATCAAAACGCAAGGAAGAGTAGATGCTATCTGTGAGATGGAGAGGGTGGAGATGAAGCAGTGGCTGCAAATTTTGATTCCCACCGGAAGCTCGTCGGCGGCGGCATGAAAAACAGAGAAGGAAGCCAGAGAATGGCGGCCTCGATGGATTTATAAGGAGGGAAAAGGTGGCCGACAACGTTACGGGGTCCCCACGACCCCGACATGCCGGCGACAGGCGGCCGGCCGGCCCGGGCGGCGCCGGCCTCCGGCCCCTACACGCCACAGAGGTAGGGAGGAGCGAGTCACTGTAGCAACAGTGTAATCTTTTTTTCCTGTTTTGCGAAATTACTTTTTATTTTACATAACAACTAGAAAAATTACCCAAATATGAGTTGCAGTAAATTTTGTGCTGAACAACTTTGGTTTTGGAGAGAATTCGAAATTTTTAATAATTTTTGAATTATTCAAAAAAGGGGTAAATAGGCCTTTTGAATTTCATTTCAAATTCAGTTTAAAACTCAAAATTTTTCTCAATAACTTGAAAATCTCCAAATATAAAAGTTGTTCTATTTGTCAAGATTTACAACTTTCATCAAATGAGTTTGGTCAGATTCCTGATAATTTTTGAAATATCACTTCAAATTTGAATTTCAAAACACTAATTAGGGTTTAATTTAAAATTCCACTCACTAACTTCAAAATCTCCAAAAATGAAAGTTGTTCCATTATGAAAGGGCTAAAACTTATATTAAGGAACTATCACCAGATTCTTGCTAGTTTTTGAATTTGCATTTCAAATTTAAACTTTAAAGCATAAATTAGGGTTTTATTTGAAATTCTTTTTAATAACTTCAAAATTGCTCCAAATAGAAGTTGCTTAGCTTTTAAGGATTTACATCTTTTGTTTAAGGCCCAACCTCTAATTCCATTTGGTTTTTAAATTAGGGTTTTGGGTCCGATTTAGGGTTTCAAAATGATTTTGTTTTTAATTTCCAATGGGATTTGAAATAAATACACACAAACAAACATGTGTACACTCAAATCACTTTCGATTACCTCTGCATAATCACATGTAGAAATAAAACTTATTTTAGTGAATGCATAGTAAAAGGTTTTTATGCGGGATCATTTGCAGATGCTCATGATGACATGGCAGGTGTTAGTTGTTGTAACAACAGGGATGTTACATAACACTAGAGGTGTTACAGGTGGATGCACACTTGCTACTCTCTTCTTGCACTAATGAGGTTCCTAGCCTTGATTCTCAAACCACAACAACCTCACTAGGCTCTTGCTCTCACAAGGGCTCACAATGTGTTTTTTCAGCTGATCAAATGGGCAAAAGAGCTAGTATGGAGGAGTTGGAGAAGTATAGATTCCTCCCACTTCCAAACTAGCAGTTTGATTCTCCCCTTTTTTGGTGATTGATGACAACAACCTCAAATAAGATTTAGAGAGTGAGATTTTTCAAAGGTTGCCTCATATAAGCATGTGATAATAAGAACAAAGGGGTTAGGCATGCTTATATGGATCAAGTCCACAAGTACTCAAAAGATATGAATTAAGCGCAAGTACCAAGTGTAAAGCTCATTTGAATCGAAATAAAGTATGGAAGCTTAGAAAATGAGCAAAACCAAACCAAGTGACATGACATATATATATATATGAAAGTAGAGAGCATATGTCACAAGATCCATCACACATGGTCCACACATATATTACAAACGCATGAAAGTAAACATTGTGCCTAAGAAAATGAAAGAACATTTACGAGGTTAAGAAACTTGCATTGTGCGTGATGATTTCTTGCTGACGTATTTGCTATGAAAACTGTGCATAGTTTCTATCATTGGGACTACCCTTAAGATGCATAATTTAATTTAGGCACAAACTGACTTGATGACATAGAAAAGATTATTTGTTCATTTTATTTGTTGGATTAACTAATTAAACATGGTGACATTAAAACCGGGACTTCGATTATTTTAGCCTTGTACAATATTGCCACCGAAAATAATGCATGCATATGTATGTGATCCTCTCTGGCTGGTCGAAAATGGATGGTTGGCCGTTCAATGTCTCTTCTCGCTGATAATGGAGGCGCGCGGTGGCATGCTAGGGCACCACACGATGATGGCCGCTGGCTACAGAAGCGTCACAGCGACGCTGCTAGCTGCAGCCTATAGGAAAGGGCGGCGATGGCATTGCTGGGTGAAGCCTGCAGGGCAACACGACAACGCCATTGGGTGAAGCCGGTAGGGGAATGCGACGACACCACTGGGTGCAGCCTGCAGGCACGTGCCTCGAGTCGCACATGGGCTGAACTCCTCCAGCACATCGAGATGTGGCAGGGAGTTTCACCGGTGGGCTCAGCTCCTCCAGTAGATCCAGATGTGGCGGAGACTAGTGGAGGCTGGAGGCCAAGGTGCCAGTGGACGACCGTCGTGCGCGGCTGCCTTGCCGAAGACAACCGTCGGGGGCGGGCTGGATAGCCGTGGGCGACCGTCGGGGGCGGGGTGTCTTGCCAGGGACGCAGTCGGTGGTGGGCTGGCTGGCCGGGGCTAACTCTTGGGCCGGTCAGCCGGTGGGCGAGGGGCTGTGGAGGCGGGACGGGGCTGTGGAGGCAGAGGCGCGGGTGTGGTGGCATCGGCAGGCGGCGTCGACGGTGGGAGTGTGGAGGCGGCGTGTGAGTGAAAGAGAGCAGGAGCAGAGAGTAAGCGAGCGGCGGTGTATTGGTCTTCGCGGGTGACTTAGGGTTTACAGTTCATTTTGAGCCAAGTTTTTTGTGGGACGGGCCGAAAACATTAGCAACGGATGATCCGACTTAGTTACTGATATATAGCAACGGACAATTCAACGTAAAAGAATAATATTTATAGCAACGGACGATCCATCGATGTATTGAATTTTAGCAACAGATGATCCGAGGGACACCTTTAGCAACAGACTGTTCAATGCTAATTTTTATCTTTAGCAACAGACGTCCGATGCTGTTTTAGTGTTGTGGTGTAATACACAGTGATAGGGAAGGACATCGTCTGGGTGATGACCTCTAGTAGAGACCGTGCAATCGATTTGGGTATACCAGGTTAATTAGTTTTTGTACGTGGAATAGTTAAACATGTGCAATGTTTATTTGTATAGGCTTCTTTGGTTACTTGTGACACAAACACGTGCATAGCTCAGTGGTAAGCACATATGTTCTGGACTCTTGTGTCCTAGAATCGATTCCTGATAGCATAGTTTTTTCTTCCTAGCTTATTTATTGCAAAGATCAAATTTTCGATGCTATATGTAGAAACCTATCACAACATAAGTCACTTTATATACAACGAAACATATTTGTTACAACATCGATATGCTATCACAACCATCAACTAAAGAGTTATAATTTAATATCAGTATTGCAACACAATAATAATGATTGCATCGCAAACAAATCATGACAATAGGGACTACTTATTGCAACCATTCTACAATTGGTTGCGATACAACTTAGGCCCTGTTTGGTTACTAGCAGATAGTAACTATCTACTAATAGCTATCTATTTTGGATCCAAACAGGTGCAAATAGTAGATTGGATAGTTATTAGTTCGATCCCTGAATAAGGCCCTATTTGGTTGATAGTAGATAGTAGCTATCTACTCATAACTATGTCTATGAGATCCAAAGGTATAGACAGAGGATTGGATAATTGTCACAATCTAAATTAAATCAGATAGTGGATTACTATCCAACTAACCACTAGTAGATAGTGAATCTAAACAGACCTTTATTTTTCGCAATGTTCTGCATACTTAGACCAGGAAACAATTACTAAAGTGACCGAGCTCCCGTTTCTATGCATTCCAGATTGGCTCCGGTTCTACAATTGGCTCCGTTCTTTCTCTCAACCAAATAGAGAGATAAAATTATCTTATCTGGAAAACTAGAATAGGCTTGTTCCTATCCCATGTTGACTTCGGACCAAATGCTACCCTGCAGCACGTAGGACAAAGGAGTATGAGCCAGAACCAACACAATAGTTGCACACATCGGGAAAGAAAGATTTGTAGATCCCTATAAAATGAATGAATCGAATGGAGATCTCGAGCTGGAGGAAAGGAGAACGTGCCGTGCGGTGCGTGCGTGAAAACAGCAAAGAAGTGCGCCAGCCGACTGGCCGCACCCATTGACTTCACCAACTTCCTCGGGGGTTGCTTAGCCCAGTCCCCACTCCCTCGTGCTCAATGGAGCCCGAGCCACGGCCCCCCGACCCCACCTCGCCTTCCTTGCCGCCAGCGACAGGTCCCGCTGCCGCCGCCTCCGAGGGCTCTCCGGCGGGTGGCGACGGCGGGGCGGAGGGCGACGAGGCGCGGGGTTTCAGCGCTGGGCTGGAGCCACTATGGTCGCTCCTCTTCGGCGATCCAGCAGAGCTGGAGCCCATGTGGTCGCCGCCGAGGGAGTTCGGTGTCGGCGCTGAATTCGCCGCCCCGGAGGCGGAGGCCGAGGTGGACGACGCGGAAGGGCCCTGGGACGGCGCGCCCTGGAGGTCCACCGGTGTCATCGATGGCGAGGGCTCGGCCACGTGCACGACGCTGCTAACCCCCACGCCGGCAGCCGGGTTCACCGAGTTAGAGGTCATGCCCATCCATTCCGGCCCCGATTCTTCTTCACTGGTGCCGTCGCCATCGTGCTCCCCAATTCCGGTGGATTTGGAGGAGCCTGCGCCTATAGTGATCCCCTGCTGGGAGCCTGCGCTGCCGCTAGCAATGGCTTCTTCGGAAGCCAAACTAGAAGAGGGAACTATCGAGTGCAGCCTCAACTCAGTGCCGTCGCCGCTGGCTCTGCTTTCCTCAGATCGTCCTGATTTGGGGGCAGAGGACGGTCCCCAGGGTTGGTCTTCCTTGCTGAAAGTTTCTTCAGGATCCATGCCCGTTCTTAATGCGGCTGCGATGGAACGTCCTGGGAACAATGCTGCTAACTGCAGGATGCCAGATGTCGCTATTGGAGATGGCAGACCACTCCGAAGATCTCCGAGGATTGTGGCAATCAAGACCAAACAAAGCGCTGCATCTTTAGAACAGGAAATAGAATCATCTAGAGCTTCCAAGCACCGCCTAGCGGTATCTCAGCAGAGCAGCATCAGAGAAGGGAGGCAACAACCTGTATCTGCTAGGTTATTTGAGGAGATCACAGTTGCTTCTGAAAAACCAGTTCGCTTGCCTGATGTGGTCAAGCCACAAGGAGCACCAGAGATTATTGCCATACAGAGCTCCTATACCGATGTTGTTGTGGCTTTACCAGTAGTGAGTAAAAGGTCCATAAAAAACAAAGTAGTGTTGTCTTCTCCAAGGAAGACTAGATCATCCTCAAAGGTAGTGGTGAATTCCAACAGGGTATCAGCTGTTTCGCCAGTGATGAATTGTGTGCCTGCTGTGCATAAAGCCAGTTCTCGTATACCTGCTAGGAAGCATATGCTTGCTTCTGAGAAGGGCTTGCCCAGTTTGGAGAGAGTTGATGCTGTGTTACACAAATCTGGATTAATGAGTGTTAACAAAGGGGTCCATGGGACGCCCGTAGAGGTAGAGGCAGAATCATCTCAACCTCCAAAGGCAAAGCAGGCCAGGATGTCCTCAGGGAAATGCCCATTCAGTTTGAAGATGGCAGAGAACAGTAGTAGCTCAATCTGTAAACTACCAGTTGTCACAGTGACCTCAGCTCTGGAGAACAAACCATTGGATACTCACTGTACTGATTCTGAAATGGTGGATAGCATGGATGGTTCCTGTTTCTTTCTGGGTGATGCACTGCCTCATGAGGAGGCTTTGCAGAGATGGCCTCACCGCTACGGGAGTAATCATTGCCTTCTGAAAAAGGTAGGCATGCAGTTTTAGTGTTACTACTCTCTTCATGAATACATCAATATGAGAATGAGATATGAAGCGTTACAGATTGATAATGGAGAAATGGCTCTTTGAAAGTCTAACTTTGTCATCTAGGGAGAGTAGCAGGAACTGTTTACCAAAACCACAGTCATCTTTTCCACAGAAGTAAACTTTTACAAGAAGTTTTGATTAGGAATGATGTAATGTGGAGATAGGGTGCTTTTGTCAGCTATATTTAAGCATTTATGAAAGTATAAAACACATACATGACAATTGTGCATTGCCTAATAGAAGTACATTGGTGCTAGTAATCGAAAAGGTCCCAAATGTGTTAATACCTTAAAATATCTGTTGCTTTAATTTAATAATTTAATAACTATAGTCTGCAGATGTGGAGAGCATTAATCTATCTATATTTTGCAATTAGTTTACCTGCGCATATATGTGCTACATTAAGGGTCTGGTAGCACATATACATATGTACCACCATATTAGAAGTCAAGTAGCAGGTCCTCATATGAAACTATCTTTCATTTTGCAAATATTACGACCTTATATGGTTTGTACTATGCTGAACTTGTAAGAATTGCCATCATTGAAGTAACCTATTTCACTTGTGGTTTCTTTGTTTGAAGGATATGAGGAGCAATACCCAAACGGTTTCCAAGTGAGCAAAAAAATGCATAACTTATAAAGCTCAGTGTGTACATCTGTTGAACAATTCAAGTAACTCATGATAAATGTTCTACGTTTTACAGTGCTGGCAAGGCTGTCTTGGATGTCAAATGCCACTATTTGGAAGCGAGTATATCTGGATCAACTTTATGTATTGGGGATTGCGCATTTATTAAGGTGAGTTAATATTTTTTTGTCTGGCTTTCTTCTCGTTACCTCTGGCCTACTTTGTCTTCGTTTGAGGACTTCTCAACTAATAAATAGTCCTCACAAGTAACCAGAAAAATAAATTATTGATCAACCTCATGTTGCCCTAATTTGGATTTGCGTATGTTGGTTATCATGTTCATATATATATATATATATATATATATATGTATGTTTATCTACATCTGTTGCTTGATTGCAAATTGTAGCTTGCATGATTATTGTGTTGTACTATAAAACAGTGTGTACCTTGGTATCACATGCTTTACTGTTGCATAACTTCAGTATGGTTAATATTTGTAGGGTCTTGAAGGAAAACCACATTATATAGGCAGGTTATTAGAGTTTTTTGAAACAACTGCTGGTGAATATTACTTCTCTGTGCAGTGGTTTTTCAGAGCTGAAGACACAGTGAGTTTGGTTCCCCTAACCTTTTGTCCTACAAATTATGCATGCCTTAAGAAACATGAGGTCTTGTAAGGAGGCCTGAATTATTGAAATACAACTTCATGTTTCAGCTTGCACGATTAGAATCTGATAATCCTGTGTATGTCAGGGTACTTAATCATGCTTTCTACCTCTTATTCAATCTCAGGTCATGGAAGACCAAGCACAGTCTCATGACCCAAGGAGGCTTTTTTACTCAGATCTGAAAGATGATAATTTACTAGGCTGCATTGTTTCTAAAGTGGCCATTATGCCAGTTTCTCCATGTGTAGGAACTTTTATTTATACATTTTCTTGTATTGTTTTAATGATACTTGTTTTTATGAAAGTTATATTTTCAATTTTTGCTACAGCTAAATGAAAAGTCCCAGTCAATTCCTCCATTCCAGTATTACTATGACATGAAGTATTCTCTGGACTATAGTACATTTTCTACCATGGAAATGGGTGAGTCCTCTTAAAACACACTGGTTCGTATGTGATGTGAAATTCTGCGCAATATTGGTGAATCAGTCAAATCATCACTTGGATTTGAGATCTACTCTTCACATTTATAATTTATATTGAAGCACCTTATTATTTTTCTATCATGACGATCATATTTTTGCATTGTTATAGCTTTTGTTCTGTTATGTATTTTGATAATATTACGAGCTTATTAGCCTAACTTAGGTTTACCAAATGCAGGAGATCAAAATGACACGTTACATTCACATTACACTAGTAGCAACAACAATGTGAAAGGGATCAAATTCACTGAAAATCAGAAGTCTCCTGCACGAGAGATGAGGGAGCTTTCCTTGTTAGATCTGTACTGTGGTTGTGGGGGAATGTCTACTGGACTTTGTCTTGGGGCTCGTGGTGGTGGTGTGAATCTTGTAGCGGTACTTATATGCTGACATCTTAGATGTGCTATGGCTTTTTATTACTTAATACAGTATTTATGCTTTTTTAATGATTTCTTTACCATTAGTAGAGATGGGCTGTTGATGGCGATGAAGTTGCATGTGAAAGCTTCAGGCTGAATCATCCAGAAACTCGGGTAATGACCTTCATGCTTTATGTTATTCCATGGGTGGACTCAGCAACAAACTTGGAGGAGGGGCGGGGCGGTTCTTCCTTCCTCAACTCCTCTCTTTCTTCTACCTTCACCTCCCCCCTATCTTCCTCTTAGTTTAATTAGAACTGCTGCTATGTTATTCCAATATAGTTCTCAAATGTTAGTTCTGGCTCACTTACATCTAATATACTCTTGCATAGGTCCGAAATGAAACCACCAACGATTTCCTTCATTTGTTGAAGGAATGGGAAAAGCTATGCAAAACCTATGTGAAGCCCTGCAGTAAAGTAAATTCTTATTCCAACATTCCAACACAATCCAGTAATGGAACTATAGATTGTTCTACAGTTTCTACTGAAGAATTTGAAGTATGGAAGCTAGTTGATATTTGCTTCGGTGATCCAAATGGTGTCAAAAAGTGTGGCTTATACTTTAAGGTATGTGATTGTTTGCTTGCTTTATAGTTTTGTAGTTACAGAGTACCAACTTAATTACTTGTCAGAATCATAACCGCCCTTCTACTCTTTACAGGTTAATGATATAACTCAATTCTGTTAAATATGTAAACAATTTCCTTGTTATTTGATCCAATAATTAGTTTGGCTCTATTGCCTCAACTCTGGTGCAGACTGTTTGCTTACAAGTTACGTGTGCATATCATTGGTTTTCCATTGATCGTTGTGTTGATCTGTACTGAAACAATTGTGATGTCATATGTTTAGGTCCGCTGGAAAGGTTATGGCCCTAATGATGACACATGGGAGCCAGTGGAAGGGTTAAAGTAAGAATAAAAGGATTTAAACTTACCAATTTTACCATCATTTGAACATTGGCTTTTGCAGGAACTGCAAAGATGCAATTAGGGATTTTGTTATTGAAGGGCATAAGGAATCAATCTTACCACTTCCTGTAAGTATTATTTCAGTGTGAATGTCAGCCAGTCCGCCTACTCTAGATTTAAAATATACTCTAATCTCAATTTGTCATAAATAGGGTTAACAAAGTAAAGCAGGAGTAAGGTAAGCAATTTGGCAATAATGCAGAGTTGTACTTTGTGACCATGCCCCACACAGTCCAGGCATGGTTCTCTTAAGGGCTTGATGGAATATCTTGTTTTCATTTATGTGGAACTTTTGGCACTTGATAGCCACATGCATATCTTAATGTTTCGGTAAAATTAGTAAATAAATGGACATTTACTCAAAATGATAGTATTAGATATATATGTATAGCTGACTTGTACAAGTTACAGTATTAGATATATATGTATAGCTGACTTGTATTAGTACCATACTGTAGTACATGTACAAGTTACAGTATGGTACTAATACAAGTCAGCTATACATATATATCTAATAGATAGTTTAATTCTATTGCTAACATTATGTGAATTTCTTTGACCCAAAATCATGACCAATAGCTAGGGATTAAAATGGATCGGATACCGACGGATATCACTGATATTACATTTGTTTTCATATTTCTATCCGGATTCGGATTCAAATACGGATAGTATCAGCTATGTCGGATAGGATGCGATTGGATAGCGACATCATAAATATACGATTTGATCATTCGGATACAGATACGATATCGGATGTTGAATTTCCGAACTCGGATACGGGCGGATAAAAACTCCTCTAAACGGATTCAGTCTCGAATACAGTCAGAAAATATCCATACCGTTTTCATCCATACAAATAATATATTTATGGTGGCAAACGGTATGTGTAAAAAAAAATAAATCATATGTGGGAAACTGAAAGTTGCCTCCACACGTATTGAAAGTAGATTAAAATAAATGAATATTGATGATGCAAGGTGAACTACTGGCAGCATATGCACATATTTCTCCTTGCTAGTGCCACCTGCATCACCTTCTCCATTGCTGCCCCTAGCGTGTCCGGCCATAGGACCCCTGCTGCCGCATCGGTGCCACAACCCACTTCTGAGCCAACTGTTCTGATGTTATCAAGCTGGCAACATGCTGCTTGCTGTATGATAGTAACAATCATTAGATAAATATTCTTTCTAGTTAATACTAGTTATTTATTGTGACAGCTATGGTATTGTTGTGACTTGTTACAATTACATTACTCAACACTCCTGATGATATCTTGTATGAATCCAGGGTGATGTGGATGTCATATGCGGAGGACCACCATGCCAAGGCATTAGTGGCTACAACCGCAAAAGAGAATTTGATGCACCATTCAACTGTGAGAGAAATAAGCAGATTATTGTCTTCATGGATGTAATGCAATTTTTGAAGCCCAAATACATTTATATGGAAAATGTCCTTGATATACTGAAGTTTGCTGATGCAACACTTGCAAGATATGCTCTAAGTCGGCTGGTTGCTATGCATTATCAAGCAAAACTAGGGATCATGGCTGCTGGATGTTATGGCCTCCCACAATTCCGAATGCGTGTCTTTTTGGTGGGCTGTCATCCAAAGGAGGCAAGTAATAGTTTCCCTGTATTATGAAGTCAATTTCTTCTGTTTTCCCCTTGTTACTATACTTCTACCCTGTAGATATTGCCCCCGTTTCCTCTGCCAACTCATGAGGCAATTGTGAAGAATGGTTGTCCCTTGGCTTTCGAGGTAAATATGACCTGCTATACTCGATCGATCTATCGGTTGGCTTATTTCTGCTCTGGACGTCCATTTCTATTGACAATTCATTTCCTACTTAATCTTTTTATTGTAGTCTACTTCTTTACACTGATCTTTTTCCCTGATACTAACAATTAGTATGTCTAGTGAAGTAACAATACTATTCTCTTTTGTAGCGTAATTTGGTTGGATGGCCCGACAGCATGCCAATGCAACTAGAAAAACCAATTGTTCTTGAACATGCTCTATCTGATCTTCCAGAAGTAAGTAACGATCTTTAGATTCCAGACCTATCTGTCTATGTTCTACCTTGCCTTGTCCACATTGTAATAGAACCGACCAATTTATACGAGCACAAGTACAGCGACAGCTGTTTACCCAGCTATCAAGCCACACTTGAGCCAATATAAACCCGGTAGTCCGTGAAATCTCGAAGGATTTCAAACTTTTACACAGCACTTACCCAAGGATCGCAGAAACTCAGCAGCACACATACACATGATACATAGATTCGCACATAGTTCAATTACATCAGAGTATAAGATAGACTTTACATAAAAGTTCAGTTGCGGAAACGAAATAGATTTACACACAAGTTCATAATACAGTGCCAAGTACCGACCAGTCACAGCAACATAGATAAGATAGATACATGACCTTGCCCAAGGTCTAGTCTTCCTCTCCTGAAGGATAGAAGTAGCTCTTTTAGACAACGAAGTATTCCTCCTGCAACATTGGGAATAAAACCCTGAGTACTCAAATGTACTCAGCTAGACTTACCCGACAGGAAGTAAATAAAAAGACTCTCAACGATATGCAGGCTTATTTGGTGGAGCTCAGAGGATAGCAACATTTTGCATAAAAAGCATTACTACAGTAGTTCCTCAACTTATAAATTTTAGATATGGTTTAGTTTCGATTTCAGTTAAGCTATTAAGCTAAGGTTTGCAGCTATACTAAACAATCACTTGATATTATAGCAAACAATACAACCATATGATTTCCGATATCCACAAATATCAACCTCATCTCACCATAATCAATATGTTCAAGTTGTTAACCTCTACCTCACCAGAAGATCAGTTCAGTTTCTCACTAACCAGGAGAGATAGCGATTCGAATCGATTGTACCAGCTGGCAAACATGCCAATCACAAATCCTGTCAGCCTGATCAGTGGCTTCTTGGGTCACCGTTAGATCTTTCTGAGTCATATTATATCGCGAGCTTGGCGGGGGCCATATTCTCGGAGACAAACCCACTTACAGGAAGTGCAGGTCCCTGACCTGACTATGGCAAAATGGTGTCTCCGCACATCCTTCCTACCTCCAGAATATGTCTATCCATGTCACACCAATTCTCGGCTCAGAAAGAACCACTCGGCTTCGCGGTCAGAACGACTTATCTGGCCAGCTATGTGACGACGTCCTTCAATCTCAACTGATGTCTGGTGGCCTCAGTCCTAGTCGGCCGCAAGCAGCACCGAAGACAGCATGACCTCAACCATGTCATGCAGCTCCCCGTTACCTAGCCTTGATTCTCTCATTATCATTGTGGCATGGTGGCACATATAGTCAACCATGTAAAATCCATCCCCATCAGCAATAGTCACCACCTATGCTCGCGAAGGACAGGAAATCCCTCGACTTCTACCGGTCTAAGCATGGCTAAGCATAAGATCGAACCCATCCCTTGTCTAGTAATATTTCTAGGATAGTAGACAAGTGGACAAGGTATAAATGCAGCAACGGTATCAATTCAACTCCTATACTTAAGTGCACAATCATACGATTTAATAAAGACTAGTGCATTTGTAAAAAGAATAGGTGGAGGCCTAGGGATGCTCCGGGGCTTGCCTGGAATCCGACACAGAGTCAATGTTTGTTAGATGACACTCGCTCGACGAGTATCTCCCATCCAAGCATCCGATTAGTCCTTCCATCTTCGGTATAGTCGTACCACACCGTCTTGTGGTTAGTTCCAATATCATGTCCTTCACTCCACGTGTTCATCTATCGTACCTAAATGAGATGCACAATGCACATGTATGAATAAAAGGAAGTAATACAAGGCATGTTAATCTACCATCACTGAACCATAAGCTAACAATCACACCAAGCAAAGCAAAGTCAAAGCAATCATAATCCCACACATGCAGTTTATGGGCAGCAGGACAGCAAGCACAAGATTTAACTATAACTCAAGCTATACACATCCAACCAGGGTGATATAAGCCTTTCTGGAAAGCTATTGAAATTGTCTACAATTTTGCTATTATCATCTTAAGATGATTCAATACATATAAAGGTCAAACAACACATTGAAGGCAGCTCTGTCCAGACTTGGACAGATTCTGTCCTCACACTTTAAACAATCATAACTACGGATCTAGACCATCAAAAGGGATAATCCTAGACAATTTGAAAAGCCAAAGAAATCTACTACAACTTTTTTATTATCATCAAGAGGTGATTCAAAGCATAAACTGGTCAAACCAAGCAAACATTCAGGTCTACACCGAAAATAGGCGAAACCTGACAGCAGACTTCTAAATTCTATAACTCTAAAACTATCAGGTCTACAATCATGAAATTCTAGGACAAGCAAGTAAATGAAGTTAACTACAACTTTTGTATAGAACATATTTACATGTAACATCATTTTCATGTGTAAAACATCACAACAACAGGGACTGCTCCTGCAGCCATTTCAGCACATATGCAAAACAAGTCTTTATTTGATTTCCACCCAAGAATACATATGTACATGAGCTTTTGATACAGCCCCAACCATCATAATATGCTAACACAATGTTTATATCAGACCAACATATAGCAAGGAGTCATAAGAAGTATGCATGTGCCCATTCTCCACCAACCTTTCACCAACTATTGCATAAAAGCCTTTTATTTAATTATTTAGGTCATGTGGTAAATACCTCAAATGGAGCTGATATTTTTATGAGAGGTAGTTAATTACAAATCATGCCCAAGGTTCAAATCTTACATGCTCAGGTTCTATAGTTTAATTATTACAAAATAAACAAATCTATAATGCAATAAAGCATTGGAGAGCAAATTAAATATGAAACTCAACATTTTCTGAGACAACATGGCCATATTATTGATTCTCAGGCTAACACAATATCATACAAAGGTAGCGGAACACCATTTTCTATTTTTACCACAATATATTATTTATAATGTATTTAAATCTACTTAATATGCATCAAAGAAGATAAATCAACAACTCAGTCATACTTGCACCATAAATCTTGAAAATTTAACCAGACATCACACATCATACAGAGTCTACAATTAAATTTGCATGCTATTTTGAGCACTACAACTTCAGATACAAAAATAACAAGCAATACAAGCACTTATTTCCTATTTAACAAGATTTAGGTGGAACATTATTAAATCAGTGAACAACATATATGTTTTATATTTTTCTTAGACAGTGAATGTCATTAGAAAGCTATAAAAACTTGAATCACTATTTTTGGACCTGTATTTCCCAAGATATGGCTCTGATCTACTTAATAGCCATTTCTAAACCACATTTAATCACGAATTTCTATAGTACAAATACATGCATGCATGGCACAACCAAATGTACAAACAGGCAGAGTACTTCAATACCAAACTAACAAATCTTGTCTCACCATTTTTGGAGCTTCCTAGAGCACATTATGCATTTTACAAGATTACACAAAAATCTGGAAAAACAAAACAACAGGAAACCATTTCATCCCTAGGATCTGCTAGATCCACCCGAATCTGCACCCAAGCAGTCCACCACTAAAACTGACGCACGGGTCCAGTGCAGATCTGGCCCCACCTGTCACAAAAAGAGAGAGTGAACACAAGAAATCCCCTTCTTCTTCCTTGGTTCAAACGAGCAGGCAGAGAAATGGAGACCGCAGGGGGAAAACAGCAGCACGACCTGGCCGGCTCCGGCGGCCTGCAGGGCCAGCACGGGACGGCAGTGGCCGGCCGCGGCGCGCCAGGCCCGGTCCTGGCCGGCTGCAGCAGTGGCGACATGGCCATGGCAGCCATGGCGGCTGCTCAGGCAGCAGGGAGAAGAGAGAGCAAGAGAGGGAGAGGGAGGGTGGAGAAGTGAACGAGGGAGTGGAGTGGAGTGAAGCACCCCCTCTGGTGTCCAATTTGGTGAAATGGAGCAGCAGGGCACGGCAGTGGTGGAGGTGGTGGCCGGCAATGGGGTCAGGAGCTCCAGAGCAGCGCTGCCACGTGTTCTTCTTTGCAGCAAAAACACGAACAGGTGGCGGGCGCAATTCTGTCGACTTTGGGTGCTCTGAAACGGCATATTCCAGCGAGATTCGATCTGAGGCCTCTTAATCAAAGTTGTTGCCCACATTATGGTCTACAATCTGTATTAAGAGTGTTCGACCAGATGACCAACGGATTAGGAGGTAATTAAGCCCGAATTGGCTGCTGTCAATGGGTTAATTACGATCAAAGATCGAGTGGCAAACCTTATCAAACGAACTCGGATGAAACCCAAATTTTGATATGTTGTGCTCCAAAGAGTTTGAAACAACTTTTATATTGGGTCCCACTCAAGTTGCTAAACAAAATTTGGAGAACATGGCACATCTTTGCAGTCGGGACAAATTTCAGACTTAGCATTAATTAAATGCTGAATTTCAGGGGTAAACTCTGTCTTGATCTCACTTTTTAAGGCACTTAGAGGTTGAATCATGACTTGGTCCAAAAATAACATTTGTTCTACTCTAAAATATCTGCAACCCTTATTTTGGGTCAAACTTCATATCTTGCTTTAGAAATAATATTTTCACTTTGGTCAAATTAATGTAATTAGAGAGCTCAAAGTAGATGTTTAGGCCAATAAAGGTATTTTCTTGGCATTTGCTCAACATGAGTCCTTCATGACTTTTGTTGTAGAGTTCAAATAGAGTTGTTTGGTCAAGGTTGCAAGATTTGATTGACTTGCATGCTCATCTTTCCTAAATCAATAAATCCAAACAAGCATATGATTTGCTATTTCAAGTGGATTCTTGATTTGGATCTTTATGAGACTCTTCCAATAGTCACGGTAGATAGAGATGAATGTGAGACAGTGATCAAGATCATTTATTGACATAACTTGTTTAGGTCCACACTCGTTGGTTAGCTCGTGACTAACACCTGGGGTGTTACGCACATCACCCAAAGGAAAAATAAATCAAGTTGGTAGGATTGGGGCCTGGGGCTACACTATGTTCCAGCATGAAATGGTAGTTTATTTGTTGGGTTACATTTGCTGACTTTAGGTTAGATATAAGCAATTTTCACTTAATTTAACAACCCTTTAACTCAGAAGCTGTTCTGTAAATCTTTTGCAGGTGGAGAATGGAGAAAACCGAGAAGAAATGCTATATGTGAAGGGACCTCAGACGGAATTCCAAAGATACATTCGGTCATTTAATTCTGGTGTGTTGATTGCTTACATTTATGTGGAAAAAACTTGGAGTTTCCTTTTATTCAATGCCATTGAATAATAGGTTCTGATGGATAGAAATATCTATTTTGTACACTAGAGTAATATTAAAACAACGGTTTTCATTTTGTAATGGTATTTTGCATTTACTAAAGTTGTTTTAAAGGTAACCTATTTAGTACAATTGGTAGGAACTTGTTTAATAAAATAAGTATACATTCATAAATATAGTTGGAAACAACATGCACGAGATATGCTCCCTCAGTTCTAAGTTTTTGTTACTGTGACTGACCATATGTCAAGCAAATCAAACTTTTGTCGAAAGTGTAACCAAAATTCTTTGTTAATATAATTTGGGTATTTTACGAAAATTTTACTTCGGATTGACAAAGTGCTAAGAGGAAAGAGATTCGCCAAAGTCTCGAAATTTTGGAAAAGAAATATATAATTACTCCATTTCTTTCTATTTTTTGTGACCACTGCTATTTTCAACTTTCAGTAATCATGTTTGTCAGCATTACTTCATGATAGCTATGGTGCAGAACTCACACATGAAATTGTGTTTCTTCCATGCCCAGAAGTGCTTGGATCCAGAGCTCATGTCACAAAAGTTTCTAAGTCAAAACTGTATGACCATCGACCAAGGGCACTGGATGATGATAACTACTTAAGAGTACTGCAGATTCCCAAGAAAAAGGTCGTCTAAGATGCTTGTATGAATATAAGTCAACTCTGGGTTAGAGAAATCTCATCAATATTATTTCAGGGAGCTAATTTTAGAGACCTTCCAGGAGTCATAGTAGGTCCTGACAACATAGCTAGATTAGATCCCACTAAGGAGAGAATACTATTGCCATCTGGTAATCCTCTGGTAAGATGCTCGTGACGGGACTCCTCTGAGATGCACTATACTTTTCTTTACATGTAAATTTTGATAAAGTTCCCTTGCACATTAGGTGATTGATTGTGTCCTAACCTACGAGCATGGTAAATCCTTAAGGTTAGTTCAATGGGCTGCAATTTATATTATATGCCTGTTTCCACAGTCCACATTCATATTTTAGTGGTTCCCATTTGTAACATGTTGCAGACCATATGGCCGACTCTGGTGGGATGAGGTAGTGGGAACTGTGCTGACATGTCCAAATGCTCGCATGCAGGTGAGCTGAAACTCTGACATCCACCCGCCCCCCTCTCATTTTGCTCATGATTTCAAAATATAACCCTTACATATTACTGTCAGGCCTTAATACATCCTGCACAAGACAGACTGCTAACTATCCGTGAAAGTGCCCGTTTGCAAGGTTTTCCTGACAGCTTCAGGTTTCGTGGAACAGTCAAAGACAGGTATTTTTGGTTGGACTTTGCTGTTACTCTCAATTAAATGTGATCCATTTATTTAATTAGATCAGATGTGTAGGTTCTATTACTAAGAGGTAATAGGTGAAATATATATTTCATATAATTTAGAGGTAATAGGTGAAATATATATTTCATATAATTTTTAATTTCGTAAAATAGGATAGATAAGAAAAGTTATAGATATTTTTTTTTCTATATCTAATTGATACTTGCGTGATCTATTGGATATGGTAATATTTTATTTTCAACTTTGGACTTGACATAATTTGATTAGCATAAACTATCATGACAGATATATACATGAAATAGTTTGATTAGCATCTAACATTTCGTTCCCACCACCATGACAGCTACGTACCAAAATAGTTTGATTAGCAGGCTACTTTTTGTTCCCATTGCCATGAGAGCTACGTACCAAAATAATTTGATTAGCATGTACCTTTTAGTTCCCACCTTAATTTGATTTAGCATGCAAGTTTCTGTTCCTGCCCATAGGTGACCGCTTCCCATACCGTACACATCAGCTGCTGCCCATGTTGCGCTATGCACCACGCACGAACGGAAAAAGAGAAGTACCCTGCTTCTGTGTTCTTTGATTTTGGGATTTGGGAAGACTCTTTTTTTCTGTTCTTAGGTTATTTAATTAATTGATTAATTTATGAAACCTAGTAAATCAATGCCCCAAATTGCTTTGAGCTATTACCTCCTATAGTAGATAACCGGAGTACCTTAGGATTATCCATTTTTGTTTTCTTCGAGTTGTTCAGTATGCAGATTAAGTTATAATATAATGAACCTTGTCACAGATACCGCCAGATTGGAAATGCAGTGGCTGTACCTGTCGGCCGTGCCCTTGGGTATGCCCTGGCCATGGCCTATCTCAACAAAACTGGAGATAGCCCTCTCATGGTGCTTCCATCCAAGTTTGCATTCTCTCATGACGTACAAGGTCTTTCAAGTGTGAATGGTGTTCATGTTGGGCCCCTCAGTTGAAGAATTGATTTCCCATTATACTCCGGTTGCAAAGTTGGAAGCCCAATTCAGTGACGTGGGCTTTCTGCATACGGACCTATACTCATTTATCTGGGGGAGTAAGGTCGGAGGAGTCTGGGTTCCCCAGTTAGATGTCCCCCAATCAAATGGAATATTCTTGTCTGTTCATTCATTTGATTGTCATGTTGTAAGTTGTATCATTCATTGTACAGTACTAAATTATCAGAAGCTTAGATAAGGTCCCAGAACGAAGGGCCCTGGGACCCTTGTTGTTCAAAAGGTGAGCACGGGAAGAATTTAACATTAAATTATACGATTTAGGTTGCACAGCGATTGGCAATTAGATCATAGAAAAAAATTAGCTATGATAGATATGGCTTAGAGCATGTCCAAGAGACTAACCAAATCATTTTATAAAGCTAAATATAGCTAGTATTAGAAAAAAATTATCTCTAAGAGACTAGGTAAATGACTCTTCCAAATTTAGTAGTCATGTGTCTCAACAAGTTTGCTCTCTATTATTGGATAGCCTCCACCGCTCTCTATCTCACTAAAATATAGAGAGTCCCGCTTTAGAGGCTGTTGGAGTACTCAAGTAATTTTTTGTGAGATCTATTTTTCAGAGTAGTTAAATCACTAAATTTGGCTAATCTCTTGAAGATGTTCTTATGGCAATATGAAAACTGTACAAAGGGTGATTTTTTTTTCTCCATGTCCATTTCCTATTTCTTGCTCTGTTCTATTGAGGTGAAATTCGGCTGGTCTGAATTCTAGGGTGAATTGTTATGACAGGAAAATACTATTATGTGACTGAAAATAAGCTACAAATAGAATTGCATTTGCTTAGTTTGCTTAGTTTTGGTGAATATAATCTTCATTTACTTGCTATGTCACATCATCGTGCAATTTTAGTATTCAACCAACGACAACGAGTAGTTGTCATTAATAATTGTTTGCTCACACTGCATCTTGGGCCACATTCGTTGCTATGTTGTGCAGGAACCTAGCTAACAACACTTTATTTTTCGTTCAATTACCTATACGTGACCTAAGAATATATATTATCATTTTGGTCACTTAAATCTACTTTCTTTTTTTTTTACATAACAGGACTTTGCATGATGGTGGCTGACCAAGCCTTCATTATGTGTTCACGCCTATTGTGTTCTCTTAGTTCATACACCCAGATTATTTCGCTTTTCATTTTTAAACCATTGGCATAAGGCCGACGCGTAGACTAATCAGTGAGCTAATAGATTATTTATTTGTGTTTTCCTCACAATTATATCCTTCATGTAACAATTTCGGGTTTTGAAGACTACATGCTCCATTTATATTGTCTAATTTTCATCATTTCTTTAGTATATTTATGTTTACAATAGGCATTTAATCTGATCCTTTTAGTCTCTTCTCATCTTAATCGAGAACTAATATACATAAATGTGCACTGGTATACTGTAATACCCCTGGTATTACAACTTAATTAACCTGCTATGTCATCATGATTAAATTTAAGCATCTGCATATGATTGTGCTTAGGGCTCCTAGAGTGGTTTGATTTCAGCTAGTATTGATTGTGTAATTAAGTCCTTAATCAAAATCAAAAATAAAAATTAAATAGAAATCAAATTAAACCCTAGAGTTGACTTAAAACACCAATTCAAAATCTATAATGAATCTGAAGAAAATGTCTTAATGAAAGTTGTAGAGCTTTTAAAATGGAACAACTTTTATTATTGGAGATTTTGAAGTTATATTATAAAAATTCAAATTAAACTCAAATTAGTATGTTGATATTTAAATTTGAAACTTTAATTTCAAAAATATTGAGAATCTTCAAAAACTTCCTTAATAGAAGTTGTCAACCTCACTGAGTAGAACAACTTTCATGTTTACCAATTTTCAAGTTGTTGAGAAAAATCAAAAGTAATTTTAAAATTTCAGTTTGAAATTCAAACCCTACTTTTAACCCCTTTTCTGTAATTTGAAATTTTGGCCGAATTTCAATTTGGTGTCAAAAGAAAAAGTGATCTACTGGAAATACCCTACAACTTTGCTATTCACCACTTCCTCGGATTCGATTGAGATCAGATCAAATTGGCATCAAATAGCTATTGACCTACTAAGTCTACTACTGTAGCTACAGGGGGGTCCCCCTGTTCTTCTTCCTCGCCGTACGCGCGTGCCGCGCGCGGCGCCGGGCGCCGTCCGGCCAGCGTGGGTGGGCAGGGCCGTTGTCGAGCAGCCAAGAGGGGGCCCCGGACCCAGCCCGAGCTTATGCTTCCCTTGCCCGGTCCTTTAAAGTCGACGAGCACCGCTTCTCCCCATTTTTCCTCCTCGCGGTCGCCGTTGAGCTCAATCGGATTATGGTGAAATTCACCGTGACCAAGCCACCACCACCTTCTCCATCTCGTAGCAAGCTCGCTAGTTCCCTTGCGCATCGATCGGTGCCGTTGGTGTGGGCTGTGGTGTCTCGTACATCCGGGAACGCGGGTCGTCGTCTTCGCGTCCGACCGGAGCCGAGCAGAGCGCCGCCGCACGTCGGGAAGTCGAGGCCAGCCCTCGAGGGTGAGGTCTTACCGGTATTTTTGTGCGTTTTGGGATCCTTGTGCTTCTCTGGTTCTCATGTGCTAGACGGTTCGTCATTTGGTGCTCTAGGATCACCGGAACGGGAGGGTCATCACCGGTGCTCATCGTCGTGGGTCGGCACGTCATCAAGCCCAATCCTCCGTTCCGTCTCCGTCCCAACCGGTTATTGGTTTAGGGTCGTGGTGAGTCCCTGAATCGTTTCCCACCTTTGGTTTAGTCTCTTTCGTCTCGCGCTCGCCGGCGTGTGGCCTGCCGCCGCCGCCGAGTCGCCATAGTGCCCGACGAGCTCGTCGCCAGGCAAGTCTAACCGTTTCGGGTCTCTAGGGTGGTGTCTTAAGGCTCTGCTCGGCGTTCGGTGGTGTTTCCCTCGCCGGAGGGGCCGCCGGCGTCGAGCCGCCGTGCTCACACGCGCGCGGGAGCCGGGAGGAAGAAGAGAGAGCGTGAGTTACAGGCTGACGGGTGGGGCCGCCCCGTCAGCGACTCAGTGGGCGCGCGAGTGCGCGCGCGGTCGGCCTGCGGCCGTTTTTGGCCGGCCTGCAGGGCTGGGCCGAGTTGGGCCGAACGGCCGTTTTTCTTTTTCTCGGAAGATTTAAAAGAGCTTTTTCATTTTTATTAGAATGAATAGTATTGTGTTTTAATCTTTTTGTGTGAATTAATCTACTATACCTAAAAATTATGGAAATATTTATGGATGCTCTTTGTGATGTGTAGAATTTAATAAAAATATGAAATGTAGGATTTGAGTGCTTTTTGTATTAACTAAAAATCAGCACATTAAATAATAAAAGGAACTTTGATGATTTTTAATAAATTCTCTGTAAGTCCAAAAATCATGAAAATTTAATTGGTACTGTTTTAGGTCTAGAGCTAACTGTTGGTTAAGTTTGACATCAAATGGAAATATTTAAATATTTATTAAATTATATATTGGTTTATAGGAAATGAAATGATTATTGATTGGTGTGATTTTTGATTGCTTGAGATTCTAGGTCAATCACCTTTATGACCTAGGGCACTGTGAAATAGAGCAATCATGGTTAGCCTATGGTAGGGACTTGATCATGTGTGTGCCTTATTTATTTTGAATTTTATCTGTCATTTCATGCGCATCGCATTCATACATTCATTCATTGCAAACGTGTAGTGACCGAGAATCCGGAGGTAAAGTCTGAGAGTGCATCTGAGGAGACTGCTCAGGAAGTTGTGCAAGGTTTTGATATTTGTGGCACTGACCCGGATCCGACACTCTACACAATTCAAGGCAAGCCCCGGTGCATTTGCCCCTTTTCTTGTTGTTTTAAAAATATTTATCACTTGAGTAATTAATTGCATTAGGTTAATAGGAGTTGGGTGACAACCAATTGATGCATTACCATCCTTGAATACCTGACAATACTTGAGAACCTGATTTATTAAAAGTATTGCAAAATGTTTAGTCATGCCTAATGGTTAGTTTTGCAAAAATGCTATTTTAAACTGTGATGATCTAAAAGCACAAGAATCACTTTAAGGGACTGGTTATGTCCTTGTTGGTTGGCAGTGTTCTTAGCTAGTTCATTGTCATCAACGAGGAAGGATTTTTCCTGCTCGGTGATCGTGGCATTGGGTTAGAGTCCCAACAATTGTCACCAACGGAAACGGGATTTGAAAACCGAAGGGACAGGGGTATTTGGGTTAGAGTCCCAATGCACTGTTGCCGTCGGAAAAAGGTTTAGGGACCGTTCGTTGTAGGCCTGCTGGATCGAGACTTTACAACTAGCTACATACTACGGGAAGCCTCTGACTCCGGTGGCTCTACTGCTGGAACCGACAACCACGCACTGGGAGTGGAGAGATGGCGAGAGTAGCGTGTACCCTCGTGGCTGTCGTGCCTGGAGACGAGAGGAGTACTGTGCTCTCGGGTGGCACAAGACCGATTCTGGGGTATGAAAAGCCGTGGTAGGCGGGGTTGGCGTATGCAAGCTTAAGTGCTACATACGAAGTGTGGACAGGAAACCCCAGCTGGGTATTATTGGATTCGAATCGTCGTTGCTCCTCGGATATGGAGACTTGATCCTTCGACCATTCAGCGAATAGTGGTTCGGAACTAAGATTATTTTTGAATGGGTAAAGCAAATGAAAGAATGTTGATATATGAGAAAGAATTTGGAGATATGGTTAATGATTAATAGTATTATTGAATTAAAATATTGAATTAGGACTGGAAATGCTTTTCCGCAAAAACTTTGAACTCTTGCTAAAGCCTTATCTTGACTCCCCTCAGCTTGTATTCCTGAGTCTAATTTTATACTCTTAGTCGGGTAAGTCTTGCGGAGTACCCCATGTACTCAGGGTTTGTTAACCCCGTTGCAGGAGGGCATCAGTAGCCCGAAGTCTGTCTCGCTCCGTGCTGCGTCACTATCGTCCAGAAGAGTGAAGAAGAATAAGGTTGAACCCGTGGGCAGGGTTCGCGTAATACTTATCTATCTGTTGTACTACTGTTCTATCGCTACTGCTACCCTTTTAAAATATGGTCTGTAATAACTGCACCTAATTTCCATTTGAACACTGGTTTGTAATATTAAGTACTATTTACTCTTCCGCACTTTTACTCTGATGTATTTTGTTATGAAATATTGTAACCCTGTAATGGCTTCGCAATGGGATCCTGTTGGAGATAACGGGTGCTTATATAGCCCGGCAGAGCCCGCCTAGGTCATCTGGAACACGGGCCTGGCTGTCAAATATCATTAGTGGCGATGACAGGTGCCTGTGGGCCATGTGATTTAGGCGGTTCTGTTACATATACTATCCTTTCTCATGGCCGCACAACGCCCAGGGGACTGAATTATATACATCAGCACTGTATACAACGTGTGTAAGTTACCTATATAAACCTAAAAATATGTTACCTGCATAAAACTAAAAAATACTTACTCGCACTCGCGTGCAGGGGCTCACCCTTTGTACTAGTAAAACATTATCATCTATACATACTATAAAATCGAAATTCCACCATCCACTAGATGTGGTATAATGCCATAGAACTGACCCTCCTCTTTTGCTCTGTTAGTATTGCAAGCATTTCCATGACAATGTTAAATAAAAATTGGTGATAATGGATCTCCCTGTTGAAGTCCCTGGTTTGAAAAAAAGGACCAATTTCATCATTATCATTGGTAGCAACAATGCCTCCATCATTATCATTGATAACAACACTGCCTCCCAAAATAAAGGATTTAATCCAAGCTATCCATTTGACAAAAATATCTTCATCCATAACGATTGTAAAAGGAAAGACCATTTTACCTTATCATATGCCTTTTCAAAAATAATCTTAAGAATTACCCCCTTTCATTTTCTTGCAATGTAACTCATGGACAATTTCAATGTGTATGCTGCAAATGCGCCTCATAAACCACGAATAAACGTTGTTTGAGTTGGGCTAATAACTTTGTTAGCAATTAGATTAATTCTCAATGTTGTTATCGGGCCCATTTGCAGCATAGAAACATATGGGTGCATAACTACGTTCCAAAAATGCTACTAACTAATGTAATCTTTGGCAAAAGCACTCTGTGCTGCATTTCAAACTCTTCACCTACTTTTCAGATTTTTCTTTTTTTAGATAAGGGATGGTTCATACCTGGCTTCATCCACCAAAAACTACAATCAGACCAATTATTACAACGTTCGACTCATAGATCGGCACACTAACTGTAAAGTACCAACTTACAGCCAACGACACAAAGGACAAAGTAAAGTTTCAACTAAGCAAGCGCAATCAACCTATTTGACAACCATTGTTTGGAACAAAAAAAAAATGCAAGGCTGAAGTCTTTAGATGTTGCACTGCAAAAATCAGCTGGTCCCATTGATAATCACACCACTGCAGTTTTGTCCATTGGCGTAGCCAGAGGGTTCCCCTAAAAAGGACTTGCAAAAAGGATTTTTGTCTACATTTATCAAAAATTACCTCGTTTCTCGTTATCAAACTGCCCAACAAAAAGCTGAAGCTGCGGTCAACAACAAAGAATTATGTTTGTTATCACCTGTCTAAGACCACCTGTTAAACAAATCATCTATACTATGCGGGTGATATCCCAAACAATAAATGTACCACCCGCCACAGGAATTTGGCCTAGAGACAATAAAAAAGGTGTAAGACACAACCTCGACGATGCTTCAGATGTCTGAGCTTCAACCACTTTGTCAAGGATTGCCACAGCAAGTTCAGGTGCAAGACATGCTTTAATGGTCATATCTCCAGGAAATGTTTCAAAAGAACACAACAACGACTGAGATGGCAGCCCAAAATAGACTCCCAAAGCAGCAAAAATAACTCCATACCAAGCAATCTCCCACCACATGCTACAGTCTGATGTCCCCATTCTTGAGCTAAATGATAATGTTTGGTCTGCCCATGAAATTGCTCTGCCTGCCCAGATCCAGGATCAAGACCAACAGTCTGAGATCACTAATTCAAGTAATGCTTCTGTGGGTTCATTCATATCACCAACGGATCCCTGGTCCATGCAAGATCAAGATTTAGATGCTTACACTCCCATTCAGCAACTCCAACCTGCTCTTGACTTAATTCTTTTTCAAGCTTCAGTTCAACAGACACAAACACTTCAAGCTATAAAATGGCTAAAAATTTACATAAATGAAGAGCTAAGAAAAATACTGGGGAATCCCCAGCTTATAACAAAAAAATGTGATAACTTGTTGCAAACAGTAATACGGTCTAATCAACTACAACAGACTGAGAAACAAATTAACCCTCATTTCATCATCCATAATTCAGGGGTCACCAATTCAGAAATCCCCAAAAAAGTAGACAGCAACAAGATGACCACTTGGAATAAATATCTCAGATTGAAGGCTACCACTGAGATCAAGAAAGTTTATGTAAGAAGAAACAAGAAAGCTAATTTTTCCATGAAAACCAGTAAAGATGTTCTTGATTTTGCTGGGAAGAAGACTTATTGGAAGAATATAAATATTGAACATGAGCAGCAAGGTTCTTCCTCAAGTGATGCCACTTCAGTGCCCAATGCTGAGATGGCACGTTATCTTGCAGCCCGAAGCCACTGCGCGACTATCCGTTTGTTACAACAAAAGGATCCGCCAGGGTCCAACCGTGCTGGGCCATCCACTGCTGCCATTAACCCAAATCTTGTTGATACAGAAGCAGTCCTGAGGTAGATTGAAGAGCAGGCTCCACCAGTGACTGGCCTAGAGATTGTACCATGGCGCCCAGTGTTGCAGGTCATTGCCCTACAGCTTATTCCTGATTGTTGAAGCTAGACGCAGAGCTTCTTGTCAGGCTAAGCAGATTCAGCATACACGTGCATTTTTTATCACAGAAAATTTTGAGTTGCAAGCTGAGCAGACTAGGCCGAGCCCATCAACTCCCAATGGCCGTAATGAGAAGAGGAAGGCTTTGGCCCTGCCAAGAGCTACCAATGGCCGTAATGAGAAGAGGAAGGCTTTGGCCCTGCCAAGAGCTATCTCCAACAGGGATGCACGTACTCCCCTTGCTCAGGAAAGTGTTCGCCGCAGCATCAGACGGGACAAGGAAGGTTTTCGTGAAGTCAGGATTGTTGGATAGCCATCAAAGAAGCGCAAGAACTGGATAGTGCAAATTGATCCAACAACTGGCAAAGAAGGCCCGGTCTCTATTTCTGTCCTGAGAAATTGGGGGGCTAAGTGTGGAGTGTCTCCTAGTGAGCTCACTGATGATGCGCTGCTTCAGGCGCCCAATCCACATGTTTTCAATGATAGCAATGCTGACTGATTGTCCTGTTGCTGTGCTAGGCATTCTACCCAATGTCACTAGTTGTGTTGGGCTATCTCTTTATCATACACTTGTTTATCGATGAATACACATAACTGGCGAATTCTGTGCTGGAACATTCGTGGTATTAACGCAGTTGAGAAGTGGGACGCGGTTAGAGAGAAGATTGAAGAGACTAAACGCGAACATTTTGATGTCTCTTATATCCGAAACTTTGCCCCGAGACGCTTTGATCGCTTTGATTTCATTCCTTCAGTTGGTGCATCGGGTGGAATTCTTGTGGTTTGGAATAGCTCAGTGTTCATTGGGGAGGTCATAGACAAGCAACGCTTTGGCATAAGTCTGAAATTCCAATCAGCTCATGACAACAACATTTGGAAGCTCACCACGGTGTACGGACCTTGTGACGAGCCTGACAGAACATCTTTCATTGACTGGTTCAAAAGCCGTGACATAGATGATTCAGAGAATTGGATTTTCTTGGGGGGATTTTAACTTTTATAGATCTCTAAATAACTGTAATAGACCTGGTGGGAATCTAGCTGACACTTTTATTTTCAATGATGCTATTGGTCATCTTGGTCTTGTTGAGCTTCCTCTCAAAGGAAGAGCTTTTACACGGAGCAACATGCAGTCCAATCCCTTGCTAGAACAACTTGATTGGTTCTTCACAACAGTAAACTGGACGATTGACTTCCCAAACACAGAAGTTCTGCCTCTTGCCAAGATCACCTCAGATCATATACCATGCCAAATTATTATCAGCACCAAAATCCCCCGAGCAAATGTGTTTCATTTTGAAAACTACTGGGCCGAGCAACACGACTTCATTGAGACAGCGCAAGGGTGCTGGAACTCACTGTCACCACTGCCAGACTCTGCTCGTTCCATCACTGCCAAATTCAAAGCACTGAGATACAAGCTAAAGGAGTGGAGTAAATATTTATCCAACCTCCGGATCCTGATAAGCAATTGCAATGCAGTCATTGCCTTTCTTGATACTCTAGAGGATAATAGAGATTTATATAACCCAGAAGCCAATCTCAGAATTGCAGTGAGGAAGCAGCTTCAGGTTTGGCTACGGTACAAAAATATCTATTGGAGGCAAAGGTATACAGTTAACCGTATTAAACTTGGTGATGAATGTACAAAGTTTTTTCATGGAATGGCGACAATATCCTACAGAAGAAACACCATTTCGCAGCTCAAGAATGAACATGGGATCTGGATACAGGATCAAAAGGGTAAAGCAGGTATGCTATGGTCCACTTTTAGACGTCGCGGGTACAACCTCGTCATCCACTATGATCTTCGACATGCCAAGTTTGGTACCACAGATTGAGGAACTTGATCACCTAGCTGCTCCATTCACTACAGATGAAATTGACGCAGTTGTAAAGCACATGCCAATTGACAAGGCCCCGGGCCCCGATGGCTTTAATGGCCTATTCTTAAGAAAGTGATGGCAGTTCATAAAGGGTGACTTCTATGCCCTATGTTCAGATTTCTACATGGGACAGACTAACCTGGAGAGTATCAACTCTTCGTACATCATTTTAGTGCCCAAAAGGGACAGCCCGGAGACAGTCAATGACTATCGTCCTATCTCGCTCTTGAACATCTCACTCAAGCTAACCACGAAGGTCCTGGCTGATCGCCTTCAGAAAGTCATTTTAGAAATTATACATCAGAACCAGTACGGTTTTATTCGCTCTCGCACAATCCAAGACTGCCTTGCTTGGAGTTACGAATACATCCATCAATGTCATCAGTCAAAGAGAGAAGCCATCATTCTTAAGCTTGACTTCGAGAAAGCATTTGACACGGTGGAGCACTCCACTATCATTTAGGTCATGGAACATCTTGGTTTTCCAGATCGATGGTTGCATTGGGTTCAACAGATTCTATCATCAGGGTCATCCGCAGTCCTGCTCAATGGTGTGCCCGAAAAATTCTTTAAATGTAGAAGAGGTGTTCGTCAAGGGGATCCTTTGTCCCCTCTCTTATTTGTGCTAGCAGCCGAGCTGCTACAGATTCTTATCAATAGAGCTGCTACTATAAATCTCTTGAAACCACCAATTCCACAAACAAGTGCTGACTTCCTGATAGTTCAGTACGCTGATGACACGCTCCTGTTACTACAAGCGGATGCCCAACAGCTTGTCTTTCTCAAAGCTCTTCTACACAGTTTTGCTGAGTCAACAGGCTTACATGTTAATTACATAAAGTCCCACATGAACCCTATCAATGTCACTCAAGAGAAGATGGTCATACTTGCAGGGACATTTGGTTGTGATATTGGAACCATGCCATTCACGTATCTAGGCCTGCCTATGGGAACCACCAAACCAAAAATTGAAGATCTCACACCTATTATGGACAGAGTTGAACGTCGGCTTTCTGCATGCTCTACATGGCTCTCCTACTCTGGAAGATTACAAATGATAAACTCGGCTATTACCCCAATCACAACTTATGCCATGTGCACCATTAAGCTACCAAAAGGGGTCATTGAGAACATTGACCGAGCACGAAAACCGTGTCTTTGGCGAGGGAACAGTGAGAAAAAGAAAGGAGGAAATCTGGTTGCTTGGAGACAGTAATGATGCCAAAAGACAAAGGGGGCTTTGGAATTGTAAATCTAAGACTCCAGAACGATGCTTTACTCATGAAGCACTTGAGTAAGTTTTACAACCATGAAGACATTCCGTGGGTACACTTGGTTTGGGATAAATACTATGCTAATAAAGTGCCTCATGTAGCAAGAGCAACAGGTTCATTCTGGTGGAAGGATGTGCTGTGTTTGAATACTATATTTAGATCGGTGACCAAATGTGAGTTGGGTGATGGAGCCTCAGTATGCTTTTGGGATGATTTATGGTTAGATGATGTTTTGGCTCTCAAGTATCCCAGATTGGTTTCATTTGCTAGAAAAGATGGCATTTCTGTCCTTGAAGTCATGGACGCTAAGGATTTGGACACCCTCTTCATGCTCCCAGTATCAAACCAAGCACTTGAAGAACTGGAAGACCTGCAAGCACACATACAAGCAGTACCATACGACGCAAATATCAGAGATCAGTGGAAACCGGTATGGGGTTCCAAGTACATCTCTCGTTGATTTTACTCCCATGTTTTCAGAGGCATTGAGGCACACCCAATATTTAAGATTTTTTTGGAAATCAAGGTGCACTCCGCGAGTGAAGTTTTTTGCATGGCTAATTTTTGTGGATCGCCTAAACACAAAAACCATGCTACAGAGAAGGCACTTAAATGTCCAGGGTGGGATAAGTTGTATCATGTGTGACACGGGGGAGCATGAAACCATTGACCATTTGTTCTTTGATTGCCCATTTGCACAGGAGTGCTGGGCGACTATCAACATATCCTGGGATGTCTCGTTGGAATTACTGGACAGGTTTGTAAAGGCTCGGAGTGCACACAACATCCCCTTCTTTTCTGAAGCAATTTTGATTGCGGCATGGGAGCTGTGGAAGATGCACAATGACAACATTTTCAACCGCTATGAGCCAAACCCCTCCACCTGGCTTGCCAAGTTTAAGAATCAGTGTTATCTTCAATCGGTTAGGTTTAAAGATGACATGCGGTCTTCCTTTTGCTTTTGGCTTGATGCTTTCAGTTAGACTTTGTATGTCAGTACGCTCTTCCTTTTGTTTTTAATGAAAATGCGTAACTGTGGGGAGCTCCCCCACAGTCTTTTGCGGTCAAAAAAATAAAAAAGGTGTTGAATACTTGAAAGCCCAAGAAAGTGTCTTTAACCTTTGTTGATGGTAGTTATTGTATGATTTTACCCGTCAACTAATCATGAAAACGGATATAATTGAGAGCCATCGCCTAGAATAGGGTTTAAACCTCATGATCTTTTGCTTTACCAAAATAAAAGATTTCACTCTTGTGAAAATTTATTTTAAGCCCTGATAATTGTTCGAAGGTACCAAGTACCAGTGTCATGTTTACCACCTTTCAACATCATGGCTCAAAAAATCACCATGTTATCCACATACTGGAGGATTGACAAGCCATCTTGAATAAGATGGGGAATAAACCCTCCTACTTGACGTGCTTCCTTAGCTCTAGCAATTAGTATGCCCAGCATGTCTACCACTATATTAAATAGTATGAGGTATTGGGTCACTCTGCCGTAAGACTTTTTTGTTTGGAAGAAAGATCCTAGTTGGTCGTTAACCTTGATAGTAACATTACCGTCTTGCGTAAACTATTCAGCCCAAGTGCACCACTTTTGCGAAAACCATTTTCATCCTTAGAGTTTATTGTAGATAGCTCCATTTTATCTTATCATATGCCTTTTCGATTTTTTTTTAAATAATATTTTTTATTAATTAATTGCAAATCTAGTATTTGGAATCGAAAAATTACAAAAATAGCACCCTGTCGGCCGCTGGAAAGCCGATTAGGGACCTGTCGGCTGCTGAGGAGCCGACAGGACCCTATCGGCCGCTCCACGGCCGACTAGTTCGTCATGTTAGCGGGCCGAGCCAAAGTTGTCGGGCCTGTCGGGCCGATAGGCCTGTCGGCCCCTCACGACCCGATAGGGGCCTATCGGCCGCCGAGGAGCCGACAGGTCTCTATATCTACCGTGGCCGTCTCCTTTCTCCCGACGCCACTCGCTCGCACGCTCTCTCTCTCAGTGCGCTCGCCGCCGACAGCCGTCGTGCCGCCGCTCCGGCCGCCGTCCGCCCCCCCATCAGCCGGATCCGGCGGAGGGGCCCCCGCCGCCGCCCTCCACCGTCCCCGCGCGGGCGCGGAGGCCACGGACGGCTCGCCACCGACGGTGAGTTTTCTTTTTTTTCTTTTTTGTTATTTTTTTGTTTTTTTTACTTTACAAATTTGATTACTTTATTTATTTAGTTTACACAAAATTAGTTATTTAGGGTTAGTTAGATTTAGTTAGATTTAGGGTTAGGGTTAGTTTTAAATTAGTTTAGAATTAGAGTAAATTTTAAATTAGTTTAAAATTAGAACAAGTTGTAATTATTTTTAAATTAGTTTAGAATTTGAGCAAGTTGTAAATTAGTGTAGAATTAGAGTTAGTTTTAGTGGTAGATTAGTTTAGGGTTAGTTTGAGATGTAGTTTCGTTTAGGGTTATTTTTAGTCGTACATTAGTTTAGGATTCGTTTTAGTTGTAGATTAGTTTAGGGTTATTTATAGTTGTAGATTCAATTAGGGTAACTTTTAGTTGTACATTATTGAACCGTATATGGATTTAGCGTTATTTAGTTTTTTTATTAGGGTTAGGTTAGTTTCTTTAGTTGTTTATTTAGGGTTAGGTTAGTTGATTTAGTTAGTTAGGGTTAGTTTATTTTGTTTTTCGGATTAGTTTCTTTATTAGGATTATTTATTAGAATTTTAGGAATAGTTACTGTTAGTTTATTTATGCAGTTAGTGTTAGTTTATTTATGTAGTTAGTATTAGTTTATTTTTAGGATTATTTTTTATTTTCTCTAGTAGTACTTGTTTATTTGATTTAGGGTTATTTGAGTTAGGAATTTTTCTCCTACTTATATTAGTTTTTATAATTAATTTCTTGGTAGGATTTAGGGGTTATAGCAATATTCAACTGACAGTGTAATTTTAACGATGGGAGCAGGAATGTCGTCCGATCTAGTTCGTTTCAGAATTTACTATGGCAAAGGTGAAATCAGAACTGGGGATAGCGGTGTTGACCTTATTCCGTTCCAGTTCTTTGACACACAACTGAACTCACCGCTGGATCACAGCCGGAGACAAGTATTAGCCTGGTTGCATGAATGGTTTGGTTTTTTACCGTCGCATCAACGTTTAAGGATTAGTATGTTGGTGCCCAGGTTAAGGGACAATGGATGGAGATGGGAGCTATACGAGGCAAGCAATACGAACAAATGGAAGTTTCTCGTCAGTAAGGCTTTGGAACGTGGTTATGACAACATTATGCTTGTTTAGTTCATCGATGGTGCCATGCAAGGAGAGAGTACCAGCACAGTTCGAGAAGTAGAGGACTTAGAGGCCACAAACGAAGAGCAGACCTATGTTCACGATTCAGACGATGTTCAGTTGGGGCCATGCATAACGTCTTTCATGTTGGCAATCGGGACCTCGTTTTCGAAGTTCGGGTGCGTGATAAGGGTGGACTTGGCGCTGGTCCGAGCGAATTAACTATGGAGTGTCAGCTGTGGCCAGAACTGAACAAGTGCGAGTGCACATGCAACAAGCTGAAGTACTACCATTATCCGTGCTCCCATGTGCTTGCTGCTTGCGGGAAACGCAACGTTCCGATGACATTTGTGTCCCCTTACTTCAGAAAGGAGAATGTGCTCAACACATGGTCTGGCGAGCTTCGAGGGTGGTGAGCCATTGCTGATTTTACAAGGCGAGTTGTGGATTACGATCGTTATTGGTCGCTGGATCCCAAAAAAGGGTTGACACAAAGGGGCGTCGCAAGAGTCATCGTATTAGGAATGATATCGACGCTTCTGAAGCTGGTGACAAGCGTCCATACTGTCTTGCTTGCGGTGGTAACCATTTGAGGAAAAATTGTGATATGTATCCGATAGAAAGGCTTCCTGATGGTACGGAAGTGCGGCTTATTCCACATCGATCAGCTCGAAAGGGCAGTCGAGGCGGCCCGTCCGCAAAGCAATGCTTCAGAAGTGTTGTAGTTTTTTTATTGCGTACTACTTATATTGTGCAAGTGTTGTAATATAAGACTTGTAGTGTTGTAATTTTGTACTACGTACTACTTACATTACGCAAGTGTTGTCATATAAGACTAGTAGTGTTGTAATTTTTTAGTATGTAGTGCAAGTGCTGTAATATAAGATTTGTGGTGTCGTAATTTGTTTACTATGTACTACTTGTATTACGTAACTGTTCTGTATTATTATGATTTCAGTTTTCTACAATTTCGATATGGTTTTAATTTTATTGTTCCGAACAATGGCAGGTATGGAGCTGATCGACCCCATTGTCGACCAGAGGCACCACTCGAACTTGGTGGATGAGCAGCTTCCACCAGCCCTCCGCCTACGTACCCACGACGAGCTCTGGCTGCTTGACCCGCGCTGGGTTCCGAGGTAACTGTTGTGCTTACCTTGTACGAAGTTTCCTGACACATTGCATTGTATTAATCTGTGTAATATTGTTGCTTACAGGCTACGTGCAGCTGGTCTTCTCCCGTTCGCTCGTCTTGTAGAGCGACACCGAGAGAGAAGCGCACGTTTCCCGGTGGACCGTGCTCTACCTCTGCTTGGGTGGACCGTTGGCGACCGGAGACGCACACGTTCCACCTTCCAGTTGGCGAGGTCACCGTCACTTTGGAGGACGTGGCCATGCTCTTCGGCCTACCCCTCGCCGGTGCTCCTGTAGGCCCGGTTGCTGTGGCCGGGGACTGGGAGGAGCAGTTACTGTAGCGGTTCTAGGGTGCGCTCAACCCTGAGGCCGGACAGGAGCAGTTCGTCTTCCACGACAGCCACGGCCTGCCCAAGGCGTGGTTGTCTCAGTTCCGTGCGGAGAGGCACACGGAGGCCGACCCCGAGTGGAGGGTGGAGCGACACCTGGAGGCATACTTGTTGTGGCTGTTCGGTTGGGTACTCTTCACCAGCTCCCACCACGACACCATCGACAAGCACTTCGTCCACTACGCGGTGCAGATAGCGTACGCACCACTTGACGCTATCCCCCTAGTACAGTTGGGGCTCGGCGGTGCTGGCAGGTACGTACCGAGCACTTTGTGACGCCTGCACTCGGAGGACGGCGTCAGGCACGTTGGCTGGTTGTCCGCTGCTGTTGATGCTATGGTCCTTTGAGCGGTTCGACATCGGGCGGCCGACCCTGTCGTCGTACGAGGCGTATGACGACGGGATGTACGTGTTCGACGAGTTTGGTGTGCCTGACGAGATCGACGCGCCGACGATGGGCACACTTTGGTTGTGTCGCGACATACGTATCCTCCTTTCAGCTTAATTTTGTTACTGTGACGATGAGTCCTAATGGTTCCTGTTTTGCAGCCGACGTGGGCAACAGGCATGGCTAGAGGCACGTACATGGCATACGTTGTCGCGATGGACCAGCTTAGACCTGACAGGGTTCAGTGGACTCCCTACGCACCACACGATGTTCAGGCCAGGGCTTCACACGGCGTGTCCGAGTTGTGCTACCGTGACCAGGAGTTTTGGCTCACTAGGAAACGACTGGTGTTCGACGTTTGCGTCGAGCCGTACTGTCCGGAACGTGTGGCTCGTCAGTTTGGCCGCGCGCAGGTGTTCCCTTCTTCCTCGGCTGCAGCTTGACGCGTCCCACGGGTATGTGTCCTATTAATGTCATCCATTCGTTTTGGTTCGACAACTTTATTTATTATTTGTTGTTTTGCAGGCGGAGTCGGAAAGGTCAAGGGATAGCGTTCGAGCAGTCTTGGGTGGACAGGGTGGCGCCCTTGGTGGCCGCGTGGGCAGAGGCGCTGACCGACGTGCACGACCTAGGTGGGCCTTTCGTAGAGGCCGGTTACCCCAGTACCGTCACACCCAATTTTAAGGATAAAATTGAATGAACCAACTTATGTGCGCCCAAGGATCAGTCACACACATAAGTGACAAATTACATAGTACCATCACAAGGTTTAATACATAGCGAATAATAACACAGAGTCTTTACATTAATAGTAGCGGACTAATAATTATAATCTCTCGCGGAAGCTCCAATTCACAGGGAAGTAGTTGACTGGTGAAAACAATCCTACTAATCCTCAGAAGAATCATCATAATCATCTGTTACCCATTCGGGATTTTTATCCAAATATGAAAAATAAAGCAAGCGTAAGTACATGTCGTACTCAACAAGAATAACATGGGTTTATGAGGCTCAAATAAGGCATGACACTGGTTGACAGCGGTTGCTTTTAGTTGATCATGTTTTAGCAATTTGAGTAGCAGCAATAGAATATTTCAAGGAACAAGATTTGCATGATCATATAAACATGATAATTAATATGAAATAAACATCAATAGAAACTCCAAATAAATCAATATTAAATTAGTTAAGTTCCTGTAAGACGTCCAAGGCCGCTCGTGACCGTGAGCGCGGCTGATATATCATTTTTACACTCTGCAGAGGTTGCACACTTTCACCATGAGTCGTGATTCCCATTTGCCAAGGGTCATGACTCCCATGTCACCTCACCAAGGAACTGCGGCAGGATACACTATGAAGTCTTTCAAAAGCCTTCCTAATGTGCTACTAATCAATTCGAGCGCAATGGCAAGGGGTGGTAGAGCCCTCCTTCTAGTGGCACACACACGCAGCAGTACACACAAAGACAGGAGCCGCAAAACAACCAGCTCGGTAAGGAACCTTTCAAGATTAACAACATAATAGAAAGTAACTTCATACTTGATTAAAGTCAGAGTCATATGACCCTCATGGTTGCGCTGTAAGTCCCGGTGTCATACTTACAGTTAAGTCCTTAGTCCATGTTGCTAAAAAGCATCTTTTAATCTTTATTTCATAATTAATTAATCAAGTTCATAAGATCATGACATCATCAAGCACTAGCATCACTACTCAAATGCAATCTCATAGGTAACAAGGATCAAGTCATCAAAACTTAGGAATAAATACTAGGGTTACCAAGGTAGACACATGCATCATGAATTTAATGATTAAGGTGAATAGGCAACAAGGATGGTCCATGCTATACTTGCCTTGATCAGAGTGCTCTTGAGAACTTGGATCCTCAACGTACTCTTGATCACCAACGTATTGCTCACCGTCTGAACTCGATCATAAAATCACCACACAATCATCGAGGCAATCATACACGAAGCAAACAAGATTCAGATTAGAAACAGTACACCAACAGTAGAAAAACAGATTGAAAAGTTTATAAAAATAATCTACGCGTCGCTACGATTTCAACGATATAAAGATCACGAAAATCGGAGTTCAAACGGAGAAGTTATGAATTAATCAAGATTTACTTTAATAAAATAATAGATTAAATCTAATCTCGAATTTTAAAAGTTCAAAACATGAATAACAGTAGCTTCATTAGATAGATTACAAAATTACGAATCTAACGAAATTTGAACGGATCAAATCGGAGCTAAAACGAATAAAATATGGCCAAAATAAACCTAGGGGCAAATCTGTAATTTTAGAAAACGTATTTTGATTTAAACCGAAAGAAAAACCGTTTTCGAAAAAGGAAAGCGTAATCTCAGAACTACGCTAAGAGACTGCGGGTTAAGGCCTAAAAAGCTGAGGGTCTCTTTTAGAAAATTGCCGGCCGAAGGGGTATGCTTTGATGTGAGCCGTCGGATTGAAACTGTATGGCCCAGATTAGATTTGGGAGGGGGAAAGAGGGGATTCCGACCAGAAGGGTAAGGCCGGCGTGGCGGCAGCCATTGCCGGTGGCGAGGAGCTCGCCGGAAAACGTGAAAAGGGCATTAGGGTGGCTGTTTCGACTCGGGAAAAGCATTGGGTGGAAGAGGAGACAGAGGCGAAGCGATCTAGGGTATCGGCATGAGCTGCGGCCGTTTACAGAGCAAGCCGCAAGCTTCGCGGCGGTGGGCTAGCGACGGTGAGGTCGCGGTGACCCGGGAGGGAGTAAAACGAGCCAAAAACGGTGGGCGAAGCTTCTATACCTCTCTTCAAACCTTCGGGAGCGACCAATTCGGACGGGGAGAGCTCTGGTGGAGGGATTCGACAGCGGCGGTGGCGGTGCTTTGTGCGGCGGCGCGAATTAGGCTTCGGCGGCGCGGCTAGGCCACGGTGACTGCGGCTAGGGCTTGTGGGAGGGACGCAGAGGGCTCGAGCAGTTTTATAGTGAGAGGAGCACGCGTAGGGAGGCCGGTCTCCGCTGGGAATCGACCGGAGGGCGCTCGGGTCGTGTCCGATCTGGACACCTTCCAGAGGAAGGGGACGACACTGTGGGGGCGGGCCCCACCTGTCGGCGCCGAGAGAGAGGGAGGGAGCCAGGTGCCTGTGCTCTGGAGTTGGGCCTCGGCCCGGCCAGTTCGGCCCAAGCGGGGAGGAGGGGAGAGGGGAAGGGGAGAGCTGGGCTCGGCCCAGAGAGAGGGAGAGAGGAGAAGGAATGGGCCGGCTCGGCCTAGGCTGCAGAGAGGAGGGAAGGGAGTTTTTCCTTTTCTATTTTTTCAAATTCATTTTCCAAATGAGTTTTCAAAAATACTTTTGAATATTTTGCAATACCAGTAAAGTGCAATCAATACAAAATGGATAAGCAGCATGAATGCAACATACATGCAGTTTCCCTATTTTAATTAATTCACAAAAATTATTATTCCCTATATTTATATTAAATGCCCACGAGATTGCATAAAATAAATCAAATTAAATTCCTATTTCAAAGATGCAAATTTTTAGGGTGTTACAAGTACTCGCGTTGGTTGCACCGAGCCACGCGCGTTCGTTGCTTCCCAGTGCCAGTGGAGGCCGAGCCACACGAGTAGAGATCACGGACACCTTCACGATGGAGCCAGCAGTTGCGTTCCATGCGCGGGTAACGATTAATTTTTTTAATTAATTTCGTTGTTACTATGAGTTTGGCAATGACTAACAGCAATATCTCTAACGATATATGACTGCTTTGCAGACAAATATATGTACGGACGTTGGCCAGGAGCTTCTGTCGTACGCGCAGCGCTACGAGCAGAACCCTCCACAGGTTGGTAGGCTCGAGTTGGTGGCCGCCCTTCGACGACTGGGGCAACGGTGCTTGGCGGGCGTACGTCGAGCATCGTGCCGGTACACCACAAACGACGTCGTTGGGTTGGACGACCAGGGCCTGCCTGCAGGTACTCCCGTGCCTCCCGGAGCTGGCTCCGTACGACGTTCTCGTCCCACGCGCCTAGGTACTTCTTTGATGGTCATTTATTTAATACATTTGTATATTACGTGGACCGCATGCGTGACATGACCACACTTTGGTTTGTGCAGGGACACTTCCTTCTGCCAGCGAGTACACAGAGGGGGCTAGCAGCTTCGGGAGCTTTGACATAGGCGGTACTCCGCCTAGTCGTCTAGATGAGGCCGGCCCCTCACAGCTTTTTGGTGCACCGCTGCCGACCCAGCCGACGCAGCCGTCTCAGCCTGTAGACCCGACCCCGCCACCACGCTAGCGTCGCCCTCCACAGCAGTTCACTTTTCCTACTGAGCAGATTCGTCGCCAGGGCCCTAAGCGTGGGCATCGTGCAGATTGAGGGCGTATGCATGTATGATCACAAGTTTTCGTGGATGTTACGTACTAATGCATTAGTATTCTGTCCAATCGTATTTGTGCTTTCCATTGCATTAAATGGAGGCAACGCTCTAGTACGCTCGAATTACGGCCATTTCTTCTCTTCTCGAACTTATTACGAAACGATACGAACAAGCACAACACATGAAAAGGCATGTGTGGACCCAAACATGCCTTTGCAAATTAAAACATACAACGAATACATGAAATGGCATGTGAGAATCCGAACAAAACAAGGGTTCAGACTCTCTGCACTACACCTAACATGCCTTAAGTAATTGAAACATGCATCACACACATAGATGGACAATGGGACAGCCTACTAGTAGTGCTGCCACATATTGAGCTGAGTGGCACCTTCCCCATAGTAACCGCCCATTGGCGGAGGTGGTGGCGGTGGCGATTTCGGCGGAGTACCACTATTCTTGTGATAAGGGCAGCGGCAGTACGGGTCTGTGCATTTTGGCTTCTGCGATGTGGCCCCACTGTTGCCATCTTCCTCATCTTCCTCCTTATTGTGGCTCGAGCTGTTGCTTGGGCCGAGCGAGCCGATGCGGTCCTGCAGGTACCAGATGTACTCCAAATGCGGGGTAATAGGTAGCGGGTCCACCCACTTAGTGAACCCGCAATTGTCTTCTGCCCACGAGATCTGCGATGAATAGATTTGTTAACGTTCGTTTATGTTGCGAAATGCATTACTGAAAAGGGACAATAAAACACAACATATGCATAGGGACACTTGAAGAATCACCGGCCCTCGTGTATCCCGCCCTCGGTGTACATCTGCATAAGGCGGTCCTCGCCATGCCTGCACTTCGGCCACACTTCTTTATCCTTCTTCACATACTCCCTCAGAGGTCTTTGTGGACCATAATCACTCTTGCTCTCTTCTGGAAACCTGTCGATGGGTTTGTCGAACTCATCGGGACCAAGACTACCCCCATCATCCCACATTATTGGCGGGCCCTTGCTATCCACCGTGCCCTTGAGCTTCCCAACCCCAAACCCCCATTTCTTTGGTCCAGACATCTTGTATTGCTGGTGATGTTCCCCCAGCACCGTCCCATATTTATAGAGGCAGCCGAGGGGTGACATTGCTTTTGAATAGAACTGAATTAATGCAGGGTTAATTGAGCACAACACTTTGAAGTACTCTGAAAAGGCTAGATTCTCGGTCTGTCAAAGTTACTGAAAAGGCTACTCACTGTGCAGTCGCAATCACTGAAGACGCCATGAATTGAATTGACAACTCGCTGAAAAGGCTATGCACTAAAAATCCTATTCGCAAGCCCTCTGAATCACTGAAAAGGCTAGATTCTCGGTCTGCCAAAGTCACTGAAAAGGCTACTCACTATGCAGTCGCAATCACTGAAAAGGCTATGCACTGAAAAGCCTATTCGCAAGCCCTCTGAATCACTGAAAAGCCTAGTCACTGTTAATTCTGACTAATTAAACAGGCTACTCTTGATTTGCCAATACACTGAAAAGGCTACTCGTTGTGTACTCTGAGGTGAGGAACAGGCTACTCGCAATTATTTGTGTAAAGCCTATAAAGGACTATGAAAAGGCTGGGGTCTATGAAATTACTCCTTCACTCCATGCCTGCCCTATTTAAAGACATCCAACGAGTTAGCATACCACACATTTTCTTCTCCAAACCCTCCTCATTCAACTACAATGTCGTCATGGACATCTGACCTAACTCAGCTACTGTCGTGGCGTGAGCGGCCAAAGTGTCGTTGTGGGTTTGTCACTAGGTTATGCGTGTGGATGGAGTTGGACCGACACTATGGGTGTAGGTACTTCGGGGTGCCCAGATCTGGATGACGACTTCATGGTACTATCAACTTCTTCTTCTTTCGTTTCTCGTAAACTATACACAATTTGATCATTTACATCCACACATGTAGCCTTGCAAGTGGATCCAATGGGTGGATCGGGAGATCCCCGCATGGCCACAGAGGCGCCCGAAGGAGCTTGAAGACAAAGCTCAATATCTTTTGAGGATGACTGAGGCTCGTGAGGTTGACCGCAAAATTAGGGAGGACAAAGAGCGACGGATCAGGGCAGATCAGATCCGTCTCAAAGCTAAGGAAGAAGATCTTGCCAGGAGGAGGGAGGAGTTAAGCTTGCGTGAAGCAATCATCAAGCATAAAGAGGAAGAGCTTAAAGCGCGAGAGGCAGCACTCAAGAACAAGAGGGATGCAGCAGAAACGTCTTCACGGTGCGACAACAAGGGCAAACAACCACGCTGCACTCAGTAGAACAATGTAATAGACCCAGCAAGTTAAATTCCCTAAGGCATGTTTACAATAGTTTGTGGCCTCTTACCAGAGTCACACACACATGCCATTGCAAACCACCGTTGTGTTCACTTTCCCTAAGGCATGTTAGAATTAGGTTTCGTACAACCTAGAGTACCACATATGCCACGCACCGCTCATTTCATATATCGCTGGATTACTCTTTTAAATTGAACATGTGTTGTTTTAATTCTATTTCTCATAGTTTGCAACACACTTCATTTGTAGAACAGTCTTGAAAAACGCGAGTAAGTTAAGTTTTCGGATTGAACTGTATAACGAATATGAAAAAAACATGAAAATGAACATTAAAATGAATAAGCACATGGTAGTAGTGGCCTGTCGCCCTCCGGTGAGCCGACAGGCTTATCGGCCGCCCGAAAGCCGACTGGACCTATCGGCCCGCCAGAAGCCGACAGGCATCCTGTCGGCGCCGACAGCCGCTGCCGACGCTTGTCGGCTGCCCGGCAGCTGACACATAAGCCTGTCGGCTGTTGGAGGACCGATAGGTCCCCTGTCGGCCGCTGGATGGCCGACAGGATGCTATTTTTGCAATTTTCCGATTCCAAATACTAGATTTGCAATTAATTAATAAAAAATATTATTTAAAAAAATTCATGCCTTTTCAAAATCTATTTTCAAAATATTCCCATCCTGTTTTTTCCGGATGTACCTCGTGCATTGTCACATGGAGGATTACAGTGCCCTCCATAATATTTCTTCTTGAAAGTAAGGTTGTTTGTGTTGGTCTACTGATTTTCTGGGCGATAGAATTTAGTCGGTTGGTTGCAACTTTTGTCAAGATCTTGAAAGAGACATTTAACAAACATATTGGTCTATATTTCTAAATCAATTTCGCGTCCTTCTTTTTGGTAATAATATTATGGTTCCGAAGTTTAGGCTATGCATAGGCAAGTCCCCCTGATAAAATTCCTTAATCAAAGCCATCATATCATCTTTTAACAAATTCGAGAAGACCTGATAAAACTCTGATGGCAAGCCATCTGGGCTAGATGCCTTGTTGTGTTTCCATTTGGAAAATCGCAACCCTCACCTCAGATTCAGAAAAACCATCTGTCAGGTACTCATTTTCCAGTAAGGAGACCTGAGGAATATCCTCAATTCGTGTCTCATCAAGGGATATAGTGGATATTTCCGATGGGCCAAGAAGATTCTTATAATAGTTGGTCATATACTTTTTGAACCGAGCATCACCATCGATTATGTTGTTCCCATCTTTCAGCGAGTTTTCTGGCTTCAACGGGCACACTGTGCCACACATATCCTATCATGTCACAGAATCCGTCGCTTAGTAACCATCCCAATTCAAATTTAAATTGAGGCCGGTAAGATGAAGATGGATTATTTGTGCTCCATAATAACGGGGTGTGACCAGATATCTTTCTGGACAATGCATGTACATTGATGAGTGGATATTTGGATTCAAAATCTGTTCAAACCAGAATTCTATCTAATTTTTCGAAAGTCTGATTTTGTAGATTGGCCCAAGTAAATTTTCTACCTAACATTTCTATTTCTCTGAGGTTTAGTATATCAATTTGAGCAAAAGGTTTCGTATATCAATTACCGCATCAAAAAAGAAAAGGCCGTTTATCATTATAATTGTCAATATTTTTGTCAGCAGGTCTACAAATAATATTAAAATCATCACCTATAACAATAGCAAGGTTTCTTTTGTCGCACTACTTCAGACAAGAACTGTGATTTATGGTCCAGTTGAGCTGGCCCATATACTGAGATCAAATTAAACTTAAAAGCATCTTCCTTGTGACGCAACTTAACACGAATAAAAAAGTCCCATTCCTTAATCTCGCCAATATAAAAAATTGCCAAGTTTATTCCTAGAAGCATACCACCGGACCGACCCTTTGGAGCCATGCAATACCAAGAAAATCTCTACGAGCGCTATTATTTATAGTGAATTGCAAGAAAATTTTCAGATTCTTCAGCAGTGTCAATAATGCCTGCTGGTTGCACATCTTTGTAAAGTGAGGAGATGCTCTCTGACGATGAACAGTGAAAACAGGAAATAATAGTCTACATTAACTTCTTTTCTCCCGGTACCAACATAACGATTCAATGGGCATTTAGCGACATCAGTTTTTGGAAGCAAAACATGCATAGAAGTGTCATTTTATACTTTGCTGAACTACTAAATAGCCCACCATTCATACTTCATTGTAATGGGAAGTACAATTCGTAGGGAATTTAGAAACTAGAACCTTTTTTCATTTTTCACCGCTGGTGAACGCAAAAGAGCTCTCTATCGGAAGGTAAAAGAGAACCAGAAGTTCCCAGTGGCTGCGAAGGGGCTATTCATTCATAGAGCTGCCACCATCTAGCAAATCCAGTGCAGCAATTGCAGAACAGCTTTACCATGTGAAACATGCACTTCCACAGAGGTATCTTCTGCACAATCATCCCAATAGTGTTAAAACTTTGAAATTTACGAATGATGATCTCTTAGGACATAGCCATTTACTTGAGGCAAACCGTAATATTTTCCTTTTTCGTCCATGGTATTAAAAGAAATGCAGAGTGATTTATGTAATGTTTCAACTTAGTGCCCCTAATTTTATTGAATAATTCTAACTTCTACACACTCCTGGTCAAAGTCTAGTTAGGCGCTAGGCGGAATCTAGGCGCTGACCCTCCACCTAGCGCCTAGTCGGGAGTAGTCGCGAGTAAGCGCTCCTAGGCGTTTTCCTAGGCGCCAGGGAGGAGCTGCCGGCGGGGGAGGGGAGAGGAGCTGCCGGCGAGGGAGGTGAGAGGAGCATGGGAGGGAAGGGAAGTCACCATGGGGACTTGGGGTGGCCAGCGGGGAGGGATTCCAGTTGCTGACCTTGAGGACAAGCAGGACCGGCGGCAGCCAGTCGGAAACGACCAAGGGACGAGCAGGGGAGGAGCAGGACCGGGGGGAGGACCTCGTCCAGCGGGGAGAGCAGGACCGGCGGGAGAGGAGCTCGTCCAGCGGGGAGAGCAGGACCGGCGGGGAGAGGAGCTCGTCCGCCTCCGCGCCGCCTAGCGCCTCGATGCGCGCCTAGGCCCCTAGTCGAGGCGACGGGCCTCGCCTAGCGAGTAATCGCGCGTAGGCGCCGACTAATCGCCGCCCAGTTGAACTATGCTCCTGTATACATGAAGTTTATTTTCTTCTAAAATCCGTGTGTGTGTGTGTGTGTGTGTGTGTGTGTGTGTGTGTGTGTGTGAAATAAATCAATAAAGACTATAAAATACAAAGCCAGACTATATATAGATGAGTGCAAATTCGGTTTAGGTTAAAACAAAATTCAGATAGTAGTACTATGAAAGACAAGTGATTTTAAACAGGACTTGAGAAGTGACAAGAGCTTTTAGTGAAGAAACTTGCAAACAATAAAATCATGAGGTACTGCAAAACATGTCGAGTATTCTTGTTCTTTAAAAACATATTTGAATAATTGCCGTCAATTTGGTTTGAAGATAATGCAGAAATTACTCAAATAAGTTAAAAGGTACAATTCACTGTGCCAAATCACATCACAACGGTAAGATGTGCCTGAATCCTGTGGATTGCCTTACAAATTTTCCCTAGTATTTATATGCAGTGAAGGACTAAATGCCTGAAAGTAATTGAATGCCCAAATGTCTATGTTTAAATTTCAGACTCAGTGATGCCACATTCAAAACTGTAAACATAAGATTTACTATGCCCTAATTTAAAATTCTAAAGTCACATAGGTTTGGTTTTAAATATTCTGTCCTTACCAACCCAGCAATAGAATATTCATGAAAAATCCTCAACGTTGTTAGTACAATGGATCTACCAAAATTTAATTTCATACCGTACAAATTTCTATATACAGCGTACAATAATAATTTGACAGAGATGAGTCCATGGTGACAGCTTACCTCACAGACTGATTCGAACTTGTCTTCATTTTCTTCCTGGTAACTTCTCTTCTCCTTGGTGGTTGCAGTACTACTTTAATTGCAGTGTCGAACACAGCCTTTATGTTCTGTTTTCAGATGATTAAAACTCATTATTAATATTGATGTTCTTGACAACCTATGTTTCTTTGGAGAGGATGTCACAAGGGAGAACCAGATATTGTCAGGCCATAAACTGTAATGAGCAGAAACATACTCTCTGAGTCTTTGAGCTGCATTCTATGTTCGCCACAGCACCTATATGCTTTCTGAGCTCTTCTCCCTAGCGTTATAAGAGAATAATGTTATCAGTTGCAGTGACTGCTGCGCAGGTGCCCTTTCAGTTGTTAAGAAAAAAAAATGCCTGAATTGAAGGAATGATGATTCCATTTCATTCTGTGGTCATATTACCTGTTCAGTAGAGATGACGGAAGCAGCAGAATGGTCAGCAAGGTAAGATTTGTCTTCACGGAGATCTGCAGTGGCAGAAAGTTTGGATTCTGAAGCTATGCCTAGATAAATACATAACTACTCCGTATTGTGTTTGGAATGTTTAGGCCATACCTAGTTTGGTTCCAACAAGAACTACAGGAACACTAGGTGAAAATCGGCGAAGCTCTGGCATCCACTATACAAAAGGACGCTGATTATCAGTACTCAATTATTTTTTTGACGCAAATCAGTACTCAATTATTATTATATAAAATCTAAACTGATACATGATACATCCATGTAACAAGTTCTATAGGGTTGTGAACTATGGTCGTTTGTAGTTTAAATGCTACCTTCAGAAATATAGATAAGTTCGAGCAATAACAATTGAAACCAAAATGTATCTCATGAGTCAAAGGTTACAAAGTTCAATCATCAGCTATGGGTTCAAGGCGTTAACATTACTTCCAGAGCACAAACTGCACAATAAATATAACTGATTTGTGTTGAAATGTACCATACTTGAATGCAACAAATCATCACCCTAAAGGAGTTTGCAGGATTCAGTGAGTCAAGAAACTCTTGACAGCGGGCGTACCGATTCCCAAGACCTCAACTGTTTACCTAGGTTTGAGTATAATTTTCGTCCGGAACTATTGTCACTACCTTCTTCAAGACGTTCTCATAGCTCGCCCTGCTGACCAGGGAGAAGGACAGGATGAACACATCAGCACCCCTGTAGCTGAGAGGCCTCAATCTGCTGTAATCCTCCTGACCTGCATCCAAAGGTGGGGGCAAACAAATCATTTCCAGCAGAAAAAAAAGAGATGGAAACACTTGAGAGGCATTACTGAATCTGCTGTAATCTGATCTCCCCCACCCCACCTGCGGTGTCCCAGAGGCCCAAGTTAACAATGCTCCCATCCACAGAGACATTGGCGCTGAAGTTGTCAAACACAGTGGGGATATAATCCTGCCGAAGTAGACACACAAAAACAAAAATGAAAAGAGGTTCAAACATCAAAATAGAATAACCACACTCCTCTCTATTCAAGATTGATACTGAATCTGTCTCCGTTTTCTTCAAAACCGAGCCAGATAGATAGAAGGAGCTGAAACACAATCTTGTCCAGTCGAATAAAAAAATGCAGAGAATATCCAGCCATTGCTAACGAGAAGGGGGCAGAGAATCGAACTCAAAGATGGTAAGGAGCACTTAACCGTGGGGAACTTGTTGCAGGTGTAGCAGATGAGCATGCAGGTCTTCCCGACGGCCCCATCGCCGACCGTGACACACTTGATAAACTTGGTGACCGAGCTCGCCGCCGCCGCGCTCATCGCTCTCCCTGCCGCCTGCCGCCTGCCGCCAGTGCAGGAGCCAGCCACACCTGGTTTTACTACCCCTCCTCCTTGCAAGTTGCAACAATGCAACCAGTCGTGGCTGCTGCATAAATGAAGAGCAGCCAGCAGCAGCTCTTTTTTTCTTTTTCTTTATTATATACCACCTGGGGGCTGGGGGATTGACAGAGGTGTGGGTGTGGCGAATCTCATCTTTATTATATTTTGTTGTTTAGTTTCAAGTTTGAACTCTGGCTGCATGTGGAGAGTAGATCTCGCATTATTCTGAACTTTGAACAGTTGAAGCTTAGAATCGTTGTTTCTTGTAAACTGCACGGACATTCTATCATCATTTACTTGAATTCAATGTCTTGTGAATTGAATCGCACACCGTAGTTAGGAACATGTAGCGAGACATTATTGCTAATCAGCCAAGGTGCTGGCACCTGGCATGTTTTGTTCTGCCTTTCAGCAGGCTTTGGACACAAGTATCCGTTCTTCGTTGGCCCCTCTCTCGTCAGATCCAAGCTTTTGTACGCTTCCCGGTTTGCTCCCCCGTGATTGTGCCTGTGCGTTCGACTATTCTAGTAGCGTTCTTTTGTTTTGTTTAGGCGGCATTTGGGTTGGTAAGCGGCACACGTGCGGCTACAAAAGAACATCTACAAATTGTAACCAATGCTCGTTCCCAGCTTGGTAAAATGGAAAGTTTGATTCTCACAAATGCTTTCTAATGACGGTTGTTGACACTTAGGGTCTATTTAGCGAGCTCTATATAACTTTAGATCCTAGAAAACAACTCTGATATTAATTTTTCCAAGCCAGACGCCTTAGCTCCATGACTCCAGATCTAAAAAAACCACAAGGGGTGTTCTAAAAGCTCTAATTTCATGGAGTTAGCAAAAATTACCCACCACTACCCCTCGTTACACAAATGTACCTACTCGTTTCTATTTCTTTTCCCCTTTCTCGATTAAGATGCTTTCTTCTTCCTCCGTCATGCCATGGCCGGCCGCACGAGCCCCAGGCCAAAGCTCTAGTTTGGTTTTGATAATTGATGACTTGAGTGATGACCAAGTGTAAGTAGTTCTAACCATGGCGAGTGGAGCCAAGAGATGACATTGGTAATGATCAAGTGGCCTCAACCATCGACTGATGATGCTGATCAAGGAGTAGAAAGTAAAGGACTTAAAAAAGGAAAGCAAGAGGTTAAGGTATCATCTATATGGTTTTTCTTTAGGTGATCAAGGCTTCTAGTAGAAGTGATCACATTTAGGATAAGTAGCCCACTATCAAGAGGAGAAATGAGTTGTTAATCACTTTCAAGTGCTCTAAGTTGCATTTCATGTTGACTTTAACATAGTAACCCTTGAAAAATGTTTTTAAAAGGCTAACACACTGTGCACAAGAGTTTAACAACCTTAGTGTTAGCACCTCGAAGCAAGCATTGAAGAAACACACTTGAAATCGGTAAGAAGAGAGCATCGGACGTTGGCTTGCACTGAGCGTCGGACCTTTGGTTAGCGTCTGACAGCTAATCCCAGTCCACTGTTCACTGAGAGAAAGGGCGTCGGACAGTGTGCTTGGTCCAACGGTAGGCGTCGGACGTTGTCTGACGGGGTTTTGAGCTTTCTAACCCTCTTTAGAAGTGTCGGGCAGTGAGGACCTTTAGTCCGACGGTCGGCTGAGTTGTGTCCGACGCTCTCTAACTCTGTGATTCAGACAGTCCGACGGTGGTAGTGAGCTGAGCGTCAGAGCGTTTCTCTAGGGTATGACGAGTACTAACCGAGCGCGGGCACTTCATTGTTTGAACGCATTGGACGAGAAGTTTAGCGCGACGGCCAGTCCGAGGACTCGGTCCGACGGTTTGAAAAAGGGCCCGAGCAGCTAGCCGTTGCGGCTCAATGGCTATCTTTAAATCTGACTGACACGTGGCGCAATCCTGAGCATCGGACGCTGGCGTATGGTCCGACGGACATCGTCTGATGCCCGGAACCATGTCTAACGGCTGTCTTCTATGGGGTAACGGCTAGGAACTCACTTGTGGGTGTTTATACTCCCTTCCCTGGCACTTGCTGTCTATCTTGCACATTTGGATCATTGACATACACTTTGTGAGCTTTCCTAAGCCTCCCACTCACTCACTTGATCATCTCTTATTCATCCATTTGAGTTGAGTGATTCTCAAATGCATCATCGCTAGTGAGCTAAATTCTAGAGCACTTGAGAGCAAGCCATTGCTTAGTTCTTATTCTCCTGGGACATTGCCATGTCCCTAGATGGCTTGGAGATGATTCCGATGTGAGATTGATTGGTGATTGTTCAAGTCTAGACCGAAGAAGAGATTGTGAGAGGTTCTTGCGGTTAATCCCCAGTGGACTGCTAAAACCGACTCTAGTGGATTGCTCGTAGTGAGAAACCACTTCTTTTGTGTTGGTGAGCGGCTCCCGGTGAGGGATTGGCGTGTGAAGACTAGATCACAATCCACCAAGGAAGACCGGTTCCACAACGAGGAGTAGTGTGACAAGGATCACGTGAACCTCGGTAAAAATCGGGTGTTCATTTTCTTTTCTAACATCGAGTAGATGATTTGGTTTTTCGGTGTTCTCCTTTGGTGATTGACCTTCATCGAGCTCATTGGTTTATCTCTTGGTGATTGGCTTTACATGGCATCCGGACTTCACTTGATCAACACCATTGGTATAGCCTTTCTTGTACTCACTCTCCTGCGTTACTTTCTTGTTTAGGTACTCTCAACTTAGGATCGAGGTGAGAGCTCACTCACGGTTGAGTGCCTATCTTGTGTAGTATATTGTGGTAGGTGGCTTGCATAGAGTAGCCTAGAGCTAGCACTTAGTAAAGTCATGTTATTTGCTAACCACGCTGTCTAGTGCTTTGTAGAAATTTTTATAGGATATTCACCCCCTTTAGCCTATTGTTGACGGTAGTTATTGTATGATTTTACCTGTCAACCAATCATGAAAAGGGATACAAATCAGAACCAACACCTAGAATAGGGTTTAAACTAATAGAATTCCATAAGTTTTGGTGAATCTGTGTTTTCCAGGGACTATACAGGAAAAGAACCAAAGAGGACCCACACCACAGAGAAAAATACCGAATTACGCCGTGGCAGGAGATCAAGAATATTCTAGAGAAATCCAGAGACATGCCTGCCAAAGCGAGACCCACATCTCAGAGAGAGAGTCGACCGACCCACTGACAAGGTTGGCCGACCTGTCAGTGAGTGTTTTCCCCCTTCCGCTTCGACGTAGACCCACATCCCGAAATTTCATGCAATCTACACTGTCCGTCGAAGTCGGTTTTATCCAAGGACTACGGTTCATCCCACCGGTCTATATAAGGACCCCCAGACCCCCCAGGGTCTCAGATGATCCAGAGAGAAATCAATCCAGGGTTTCAGAATTCCACCGACATATCTCAAATAGAGTAGAAACCCAAGATAGGATCTAGAGCCAAGCATCAAGTAGAAGATTAGCCTTGTAGCCTCTCCAGATTAGGGCTATTCTTGTTCTAGAAGTGATGTGGTAGTAGAGCTGGAGATAGTTTGGGAAGTTGCCGGCCTGTCGGTGACTTCTCTACGACTTGTACCCACGGATTCAAGTCCTTCTTTGGGACTTGTTTCTGAAGATTTCTTCGGAGTTCAACTTCTAATCCAAGTGAGTAACGTTGCTATTATTGTTCATAAGGTTTACGATTCTTTTGAGTGCTTTAGTCTTGGTAGCTCCTTGATTGAAGTAGTTATTTATAGTTTAAGCGTGGTGCTTAGATTATATTTACTCGTAAATACCCTATACTGTCCGGATCGGTGGTAGATCGCGAGGGTGACCTAGCCTTGTTGAGTCTTACACAGTCCACCTCCCGTCAGTAGGATCGTAGGTTTCCATTACTAAGGAATTTACCCTTTGTTGGTGTATTCCTATAGTAATACCCTTTCCAGAACAATCATATCTGTAACACCCTAAAAATATCCTTGCAAATAGGAATTTAATTTAGTTATATTCAATTATACTTGCATCAAACATAGACCAAATATCAAATTTTTAAACAAATAAAATCCAACTTAGAGGGTAGAAACTTGTTTGATGCATACATGCTGGTGCACACTTTTGTTTGAGTGTAGGAAAGGTTGTGTGGAAACATTTTCAAATCCTATTTAAAATTTATTTGGTTTTGAAGCTTGTGAAAAAAAAGAGCAAACCTTTTGTCTTTCCTCTCCACTCTCTAGCCAGCCTAGCACAGCCCACTACCCATCTCATTCTCCCCTTGGCCTTGGGCCGTTCACAGCCCGAGCCCGAGCCGGCCTCACCTTTTCCTTTCCCTTCTGCGTGAGTGGGCCGAAGCCCAGCTCGGTGGCCTGCTCGACCAGAGAGGCTGAGCCCAACCTCTCCACACCACACTCCCTTCTCCCTCACTACACGCGGGACCCGCCTGTCGGTGACCTGCCCATCTTCCTCCTCGAGCCGGGAATCGGGCAGAGGCATTCATCGCCCTCCCTTCACTGCGTGTGATGACCGGCCATTGAAGACCACCAAGGACGGGTTTTCAAGCCGGGCGTTGATGCTCAGGAGTGTAACTGCCCCGCTTCTACCGTGCCTAATCGCCTACAAAGCCCCAGGCGGAGCCCTCACTCTCTCCCTTTGCGCTCTCAGTTCTCGCACACACACTGCCACGCTCAAAATCACCGTTCAAGTCCTCAATCGTCACTGTGGTGTTTCCTCGGAGCTTCGCAGTATCGTGCCGCGACCGTAGGTACCCTCTGCGTCTCTTTTCGTCCACGATTTGCCCGACTTCGTGCTCATCGGCGGTGACTCTCTCTGCAGATCGCCACCATCGTTGATTTCATCTCTCGGGTCATCAATCCTCGATGAATCCGAGCCCCGGACCTTCGCAGTGACTCACCACAGCCGTACGTGCCTCCAATTTCATCTTTTGCCCATAGGTTGTCCGATATTTAGGCTCACCGGTGGTGTTTTTGCCTCGAGTCCGCCACCGCACGTCGCCAGGTCACCCGAAGCACTCTCGGACGCCGTGAACACCTCGGTTGCACACGCGGTATACTTCTCTCACTCCCCGTGCCATTAGTTTTCTTTCTCGTGATCTGTACCGCCGTAATCGCGAGCTCCAACGGCCGCCGACCATGGCGCCGCCGCGGGGCCATTGTCTCGACGTGCTCTCCGCCTGTTCTGTTGGATTGGTTTGAGTTCGCGAGGGCACGCGCTTTGCATAGGTGTTGTCAGATTCGAGAGCAGTGCTCCGGAACACCAACTCGCGCGTCTCCGGCGAGCCCCGGTCACCGGCGGTAATGGCGCCGCTGCTGTCATGCTGTGCACGGCCAGGGAAATTTCCCCTTTCACTCTAAGCCGTTCGATTTTAAATGCACGGCCGAGATTAGAACGTACCCCTTCGTTGTGTAATCGGTGCACCGCAACTGTTCCGTGGACTCAGTCCATGCCACCTCACCCACTGGTCCACGGCGCGGCGTACACCGCACCAACCAGAGCACGCCACGTGGCGCCAGGTCAGTGCCAATGGGCCGACAGCCGACCGGCTGCGTCACATTTGCACGTTAGCGCTTCAGTTTTACCTAAATCAACCCGCGCTCCATTCCAGTTCATATTTATTTAAATTTAGTCCTGTTTTCTTATGATTTAGACCCTGAGCTTTTGGTTAATAGGACCCACCATCCGTAGTGGCGCTGATTTTTGTTTTTATTTATTTTAATTCAAAAATACTTCCAGTTATTTACAAAAATGCCATTCTAAACTTGTTTCTTGTATAACTTTCACGTTTTAAATCCGATTTGAGTGATTTTCGCGCTCACGTGTTCGTAGAAATGCGTAGAATAGTTTTATGCACTTTTTACTCTCTGTTCATACTGTTTGGTGTACTGTTCTAATAGAAATTTATTTGTATGCATGTATGGCTTGGTTTGGATGCTTGTATGGTGATTTTTATCTCAATTAGAAGGTGATCAGTCCGAGTTTGTTGAGGATCAGTTTGTTGACCAGCAGTACCAGGAACAAAACTTTGAGGAAGGCAAGTGTTTACAAAGGCTCCTTGTTACCTATGAACTTTTGTAATTCATTCATGTGCATGTGTCTAAAATGAAGTACCTTTAGAATTTGTCCCTATTATGATTTGATCCATATATCCTTGTCACCTTTTGGGATGGGTTTATGCATGTTGGATAGATGCTGCCGCGCATAACCAAACTTAAAATAATAATTTGACTGATGATATATGGAATGATATTTAAAATGAGGCTTTTTAGCAACAAGGTGTTAGGGCTTGATCCTGAAGCGGCCACGCAGGAGGTTTCGTACAACCCCGAGGACTATATGGCTCTAGTCTTAATCATATAACTAGTGCGTCTCTACCTTGTTAGTGGTTACCGAAAGACGCAAGAGGGGGGGTGCCTCGTGGGGTCATGGATGTTCCTGCCTCGTGTGTTGTGCTACGACCACTTTACACATGTATTGGTTTTTGAGGAGGATACGTCTGTGCACACTTGCTATTGAAACCTCGCAGCCACTAACTTGTTAGGGTGTCTAGTGAAAGGTTTCGTAGTGAAACCCTGCCATTCTTCCATAGAGGAGGTCTAGTGGGGCTCATGACCCCCGGCATCTGGGAATCACGACTCGGCGGGTAAAGTTGTACAAATTCTGCAGAATTCTTTAACCTGATATATCAGTCGAGCTCACGGTCATGAGCGGCCTGGATCCTTCTTGATTGTGTTCTGGTTTACCTTATTCACTGGATACGATAAGATGTTGACTTAATTACAATAATATTAATGGGATGGGATTTACTCACTAAAAGTAGATGTAAGTTTAAAAATTTGATCAACATAGAATTGCGAACCGCTGTCAAACCGAGTCAAGCCTTTTGAGCTTCATGAACCCCTTTGTAATACTTGCTAAGCATGGTGCGCTTACACTTGTTGTACTTTCAATGAAAATCCCGGATGGGTAACAGAGAGAGGCTTTGAGGAGAATCAGGAAGATGTCCAGGATTTCTAGATGTTTTCCCCCAGTCAGTAGTCCCTGTGGCAGCTTGGGTCATGTTTTCGCTATGTAATAATGTTGCTGTTGAGCAAGACTTATGAATAATGTAATGAATATTCGATGTAATAAAGTACTTTACTTTGATATTATGCAATTTGTATTATATGTATGCGTTTGGACTTCCTGGGCATGCATATATATGTACTTGGTTTTGTTATGCAAAACTAGGGTGCGATAAATTGGTATCAGAGCTTAACCTGACTGCAGGACGAACAATCTAGATAGAAATGGACGTAACCTAGATTCATATCCTTTTAATTTGTTGATTTAATTTATTATATACATTATTGCTTATATTCTGTCTATGTCTATTGTAAAAATATCCTTGTTCTAATCCTCATCATTTCTATCTTAATAGATGGCCCGCACTAAGCAGACTGCACGCAAGAGCATTGGAGGTTTCATCCCGCCACGGGTGAGAGTCACCATTGGCAAGACCGTGCCCGAGCACATGTTGCAGCAGCTGCGGGACCAGGAGGATGACTTTGAGGTGCAACCTATGGAGGAGGACCAGCCCGAGCAGCAGGAGCAGGTCCAGCCCATGGACATCGAAGATGAGGAAGAGCCGGTGGAGCCGGAAACTCAGGACAAGCACGTGGTCGAGGAGACAGCACCACAGGGGGGCCAGGAGGGCGCTGGTGACCCCGATGGTGATGATGGAGATGACAGCTCCGACAGTTCTGACGACTCCGACGATGATGATCACAGCTCACGGGGGTCCAACAATGGTGCCGGTGGAGGTGATAACAACAATGGCAATGGCAATGGCAACAATGGCAACAATCAAGACCCACAGCGCCAAGCACTCTTGTCCGAGGGATGGAAGGCTGATATCTACTACTGCCTGCAGGGTGATGACTACTTCCACCCGAAGTTAGTCTCTCTTGTGCGCCGTTTCCGTCCTAGGGTTGTTGTGCAGTACAGGTCAGAGCATTGGACTCACCCACACTACTTGGGGTTCAACATGACCGAAGTGCACATCCGTGTGGGGAGCAGGGTGCGTAGCATCCATAGCGCCACATCCAGCCGCTACCTCCGCTCTGCCGCTGTTGCTGATGCTGCCAGGCAGGCGTACATGGTGTATCGTGACAAGCATTGGGAGGCTATCTCTTGGGAGATGGAGCGCTACTTTCCACGCCGCCGGAGTGGACAGTCTAGCTGCACCATTGCTGCACCACTGGGAGAGGAAAGTGCCAGGTTGCCTCCTACTCTTGAGTACCTAGGTAAGGTTAACACTTCCTTGGATCAGATCATGGATGAGCTAAACACCATGGGAAAAGATTACTTGAGGCTCTGTCATGAGAATGCTAGGCTAAGGAGGCTGCTCTATGGCACCAATCAGGAGCCACCTCAATATCCTGCAGCATCACCCCCAAGAGACCGAAGCATCGCCAACACTCACACCACGCTGGACAATTAGGAGTTGTTGATCAAAAATGTAATAAGAGCGCTAGAGCGATTTTAATTTCAAGTTGAGTCGTGTCATGAACTTTTGCATTTCCATGCTTGGATGCTTGTAATAATGTTAAATGGATGATTTGGTTCTTTTCTTGACTGAGATGAGTTGTGGGGCATGTCCACAATCATCTAAAACAAGTTTAGGGTGTAAGGTTTTGATCAAATAAATTGTTGGGTTATCTATCAGCTTGCTGTCCAGATCTGTTTTCTCTGAGTCATCTGTCTTTATCAATTTTTATGTCGAGATTTATTCAGTCAAAAATTCTGAAAATTTTATGGGAGCAAGTAGACTTCTTACTCTTTCATTTCCAACTGGAATCACCCTGATAGCTATCCTGGTTTGTGATTTATGGCTGATACAAATCGAGTTAGCTGCACAGCCTGAAAACTGGAACATCACAGTTTCTCACCTGTTTTTGCCTGGGTAAACGTTGGAATCTGGGAGTGTGATCTGAACAAAAGTTGTAGAGAATTTCGTACACTTTCAGCGATGTATGGTTTGCCTGCAGATGTTGAACAGAGAAAGAGTTATGCTCATATTACTGCACTGCTGTCTATCTCATCTAAGCAGCAAACTGCAGATTGTTATCTTTTTATTTGTGTACATGTATATATCTTGTCATACTACTGAACCAAACCATGTCATACTGTTCATCAGCAAGTATTTTTCTCAGTTGATCATATGGAACTCATTATGGTATATATTATACAGATGGTTGACACCAGGAGAAATGCTAGGGGCGGCAACAACAATGAGAACCCACCGCCGCCGCCACCGCCTGTCACCATGGAGCAATTGCTGATGATGCAAACACAACTCATGCAGCAAATGGCTCAAAATATTCAGAACCTGCAAAATAATAATCAAGGCAACCCACCTCCTCAGGCTCGTGACAAAAGGAGTGACTTTTTGAAGGGCCGTCCACCTGTTTTCACTCACTCCACCAAACCACTTCAAGCTGACGATTGGCTTCGTGCCATTGAGAGGCAGCTTGAGATAGCCCAGTGTGATGACCATGAAAAAGTCTTATATGCATCTGGTCAGCTTCAGGGGGCAGCCTTGGATTGGTGGGATTCATTTCGTTTTGGTCAGCCTCAGGGTGTGCAAATCACTTGGGAACAGTTCCGTGCTGCCTTCCGCTCTCATCATGTGCCGAAAGGTTTACTGAAAATGAAGAAGGAGTTCTTGAGTCTGAAGCAAGGTAGTATGCTTGTCACTGAATATCGTGACAAATTCACACAGCTATCTCGCTATGCACCTGGGGAAGTTGAAGATGATGCGAAGAAGCAGGAATTATTCATGGATGGTCTAAATGATGACTTGCAATACCAACTACTCTCTCACAGCTTTGCTAGCTTCCAGCATCTGGTGGATAAGGCCATAATAATTGAAAGCAAGCGCCGTGAAATAGATGAAAAGAAAAGAAAATTTTAGGGGCAGCATTCTGGGAACAATTCTCGTTTCCGCTCCAACAATCAGCAAGGCTATTCCCAGCAGCGATTTCGGGGGCAGTCTAGCTTTGTCAACCGTGGGCAATATCCGCAGCGTCCATCATATCAGCATCTGCAACAGTACAAGGCACCTGCCTATCGTCCACAGCAGACCAATAATGCTCCTATGAAGGGAAATTCACCCAATACTCCCACGAAGAATGGTGCACCAAAGGCGCCTCTTCCTGTCAACAACAACAGATGCTTCAACTATGGTGAGCCGGGGCATTATTCTAATAGATGTCCCAAGAAGCTAGGTCAGAATGGTCAAGGTAATCATGGGCAAGGCCCGAAGCCACAGCAGAATTATGTCCGTGGCCGGGTGAACCATGTCACCGCCGAGGCTGTGCAGGAGGCACCGGACGTGATGCTTGGTATGTTCCCGGTCAACTCAAATCCTGCCTCAGTTTTATTTGATTCGGGCGCATCACATTCGTTTATCGCCTATTCTTTTATCAAGAAGTATGATTTACCCATGTGTGCATTGAAAAATCCCATGATAGTTAGCTCACCAGGAGCTGAGATGAGAGCTACCCTTAGATGTCCATTAGTGGGTATCATCCTAAGGGGGGTAGAATTTACAGCTAGTCCTGTGGTTCTAAATTCATCGGAAATTGATGTTATTTTGGGTATGGACTGGATGAAAAGAATGAAAGCAAATATTCAATGTGACAATAAGACAGTGCAGTTAGTGTCACCGTCAGGGGAACAAATTGAGGTAGAAGTGTCTATGTCAGCTAAACAATACTACACTATTAATCAGATGCAAGGCACACCTATAGAAGAAATGCGGATAGTAAATGAATATCCGGATGTTTTCCCCGATGAGTTGCCAGGTATGCCACCTGAACGAGATATTGAGTTTATAATTGAACTTTTACCTGGCACTACACCCATAGCTAAGAGGCCATATAGAATGGGAGTAAATGAATTAGCAGAGCTTAAGAAACAATTGAGTGAATTGATAGAAAAGGGTTATGTGCGCCCCAGTTCATCACCTTGGGGAGCACCTGTACTGTTTGTTGAAAAGAAAGATGGAACACAAAGGATGTTTATAGATTACCGCTCCCTGAATGAAGTGACTATTAAGAATAAGTATCCACTACCTAGAATAGATGACTTATTTGATCAGTTAAAAGGAGCTTGTGTGTTTTCTAAGATCGACCTCCGATCTGGATACCACCAGCTGAGAATAAGGCAGTCTGACATTCCTAAAACAGCTTTTGTCATTAGATATGGGTTATATGAATTCACGGTCATGTCCTTGGTCTGACAAATGCACCTGCTTATTTCATGTATCTGATGAATAAAGTGTTCATGGAATATCTGGATAAGTTCGTGGTTGTATTTATTGATGATATATTAGTCTTCTCTAAAAATGAGAAGGAACATGAGGAACATTTGAGGCTAGTACTCCAAAAGCTTAGAGAACATCAACTCTATGCTAAGCTTAGTAAGTGTGAATTTTGGTTGAAAGAAGTGGCTTTCCTTGGCCACATAGTCTCCAACGGAGGAGTAGCCATTGATCCTAAGAAAGTAAAAGATGTGCTGAACTGGAATCCACCTAAAGATGTAAGTGAGATTCGGAGTTTCTTAGGAATGACTGGGTATTATAGAAGGTTTATTGAGGGGTTCTCTAAATTAGCAAAACCAATGACTGCTTTGTTGGAGAAAAATGCAAAATTTGTATGGTCTAAGGAGTGTCAAGCCAGTTTTGAGGAGTTGAAAAAGAGATTAACCACAGCACCTGTGCTAACCTTACCTGATCTCTCTAAAAGTTTCTCTATCTATTGTGATGCTTCAAAGCAAGGTCTCGGTTGTGTTCTAATGCAAGAAGGCAGAGTTGTCTCCTATGCGTCCAGGCAGCTGATAAAGCATGAGTTAAATTATCCGACTCATGACTTGGAATTAGCCGCCGTGGTGCATGCTCTCAAGATATGGAGACATTATTTGGTTGGGCACAAAACTGAAATTTATACAGATCATAAAAGCCTAAAATATATATTCACTCAGTCAGATCTGAATATGAGGCAACGCCGATGGTTGGAACTAATCAAAGATTATGAATTGGAGATACATTATCATCCGGGCAAAGCTAATGTGGTAGCTGATGCCTTAAGTAGAAAGAGCTATGTCAATATGGCCTATGCAACTCAACTACCCAAAGAGTTGTGTGCAGAGTTTGCATTTCTTAATTTGGCCATAGTAGCCAATAAAATGGAGTTAGAAGTAGAACCTACTCTAGAAAAAGAAATCCGTAAAGGACAACTGGAAGATGAGATAATCAAAGATATTGCAGAGCGTATAGTGATTGGCCAAGCACCAGGTTTCCATATGGATGATCAGGGGACAGTATGGTTTGGCAAGAGGATTTGTGTACCAGAAATAAAAGCTATTAGAGAGTCTATCTTGAGGGAAGCTCACGATTCAGCTTACCCCATACACCCGGGTAGCACCAAGATGTATCTTGATCTTAAAGAATGGTACTGGTGGTATGGTATGAAGAGAGACGTAGCTGAATATGTAGCTATTTGTGATACGTGCCAGAGAGTGAAAGCTGAACATCAAAAGCCAGCAGGGTTACTTCAGCCTATGAAGATACCCGAATGGAAATGGGAAGAAGTTGGAATGGATTTTATAGTAGGATTACCCCGTACACAAAAAGGATATGACTCTATTTGGGTAATTGTGGATAGATTGACTAAAGTGGCACATTTTATGCCTGTCAAGACTACCTATACTGGTGCAAAGTTAGCTGAACTATACATGGAGAGAATTGTTTGTCTACATGGTGTTCCGAAAAAGATTGTGTCTGATAGGGGTACACAGTTCACATCTAATTTTTGGCAGAAATTGCATGAGTCCATGGATACAAAATTGAATTTTAGTTCAGCATACCATCTGCAAACAGATGGACAAACTGAGAGGACAAATCAAATTTTAGAAGATATGCTGAGAGCTTGTGCATTGCAATACGGTACTAGTTGGGATAAGAGTTTGCCATATGCTGAATTCTCTTATAACAATAGCTACCAAAAAAGTTTGAAAATGGCACCGTTTGAGGCATTGTATGGCAGAAAGTGTACAACACCACTATTTTGGAATCAAACTGGTGAAAGTCAAGTATTTGGACCAGAAGTTTTGAAAGAGGCCGAAAAGCAAGTCCAAACCATAAGGCAGAATTTGAAAGTTGCACAGACACGGAAAAAGAGTTATGCGGACATAAGAAAAAGAGAATTAGTGTTTGAAATAGGTGACTATGTATATCTCAAGGTCTCTCCAATGAGAGGGATGAAAAGGTTTCATACCAAAGGAAAGTTGTCTCCTAGATATGTTGGACCTTTCAAAGTCCTTGCTAGAAGAGGAGAGGTTGCTTATTAGATAGAGTTACCCGAGAGGTTGTCTGGAGTCCATGATGTGTTTCATGTGTCACAGCTTAAGAAATGCTTAAGAGTGCCGGAAAAACAAATATCTTTGGATGAGATTGAGATAAAAGATAATCTCTCGTACAAAGAACACCCTCTGAGAATTTTGGAAATAGCTGAAAGGATCACAAGGAGTAAAACCATAAAAATGTGCAAAGTACAGTGGAATAGGCACTCTGAGGATGAGGCAACTTGGGAAAGAGAGGAAGATCTGAGAATTGACTATCCTGATCTTTTTGAATCTTCCGAATCTCGAGGACGAGATTTATCTTAAGGGGGGTAGGTTTGTAACACCCTAAAAATATCCTTGCAAATAGGAATTTAATTTAGCTATATTCAATTATACTTGCATCAAACATAGACCAAATATCAAATTTTTAAACAAATAAAATCCAACTTAGAGGGTAGAAACTTGTTTGATGCATACATGCTGGTGCACACTTTTGTTTGAGTGTAGGAAAGGTTGTGTGGAAACATTTTCAAATCCTATTTAAAATTTATTTGGTTTTGAAGCTTGTGAAAATAAAAAGAGCAAACCTTTTGTCTTTCCTCTCCACTCTCTAGCCAGCCCAGCACAGCCCACTGCCCATCTCATTCTCCCCTTGGCCTCGGGCCATTCACAGCCCGAGCCCGAGCCGGCCTCACCTTTTCCTTTCCCTTCTGCATGAGTGGGCCGAAGCCTAGCTCGGCGGCTTGCTCGACCAGAGAGGCTGAGCCCAACCTCTCCACACCACACTCCCTTCTCCCTCACTACACGCGGGACCCGCCTGTCGGTGACCTGCCCATCTTCCTCCTCGAGCCGGGAATCGGGCAGAGGCATTCATCGCCCTCCCTTCACTGCGTGTGATGACCGGCCATTGAAGACCATCAAGGAGGGGTTTTCAAGCCGCGCGTTGATGCTCAGGAGTGTAACTGCCCCGCTTCTACCACGCCTAATCGCCTATAAAGCCCCAGGCGAGCCCTCACTCTCTCCCTTTGCGCTCTCAGTTCTCGCACACACACTGCCACGCTCGAAATCACCGTTCAAGTCCTCAATCGTCACTGTGGTGGTTCCTCGGAGCTTCGCAGTATCGTGCCGCGACCGTAGGTACCCTCTGCGTCTCTTTTCGTCAGCAATTTGCCTGACTTCGTGCTCACTGGTGGTGACTGTCTCTGCAGATCGCCACCATCGTTGATTTCATCTCTCGGGTCATCAATCCTCAACGAATCCGAGCCCCGGACCTTCGCAGTGACTCACCACAGCCGTACGTGCCTCCAATTTCATCTTTTGCCCATAGGTTGTCTGATATTTAGGCTCACCGGTGGTGTTTTTGCCTCCAGTCGGCCACCGCACATCGCCAGGTCACCCGAAGCACTCTCGGACGCCGCGAACACCTTGGTTGCACACGCGGTATACTTCTCTCACTCCCCGTGACATTAGTTTTCTTTCTCGTGATCTGTACCGCCGTAATCGCGAGCTCCAACGGCCGCCGGCCATGGCGCTGTCGCTGGGCCATTGTCTCGACGTGCTCCCCGCCTGTTCTGCTGGATTGGTTTGAGTTCGCGTGGGCACGCGCTTTGCGTAGGTGTTGTCAGATTCGAGAGCAGTGCTCCGGAACGCCAACTCGCGCGTCTCCGGCGAGCCCCGGTCACCGGCGGTAATGGCGCCGCTGCTGTCACGCTGTGCACGGCCTGGGAAATTCCCCCTTTCACTCTAAGCCATTCGATTTTAACTGCACGGCCGAGATTAGAACGTACCCCTTCGTTGTGTAATCGGTGCACCGCAACTGTTCCGTGGACTCAGTCCATGCCACCTCACCCACTGGTCCACGGCGCGGCGTACACCGCACCAACCAGAGCACGCCACGTGGCGCCAGGTCAGCGCCAATGGGCTGACAGCCGACCGGCTGCGTCACATTTGCACGTTAGCCCTTCAGTTTTACCTAAATCAACCCGCGCTCCATTCCAGTTCATATTTATTTAAATTTAGTCCTGTTTTCTTATGATTTAGACCCTGAGCTTTTGGTTAATAGGACCCACCGTCCGTAGTGGCGCTGATTTTTGTTTTTATTTATTTTAATTCAAAAATACTTCCAGTTATTTACAAAAATGCCATTCTAAACTTGTTTCTTGTATAACTTTCACGTTTTAAATCCGATTTGAGTGATTTTCGCGCTCACGTGTTCGTAGAAATGCGTAGAATAGTTTTATGCACTTTTTACTCTCTGTTCATACTGTTTGGTGTACTGTTCTAATAGAAATTTATTTGTATGCATGTATGTCTTGGTTTGGATGCTTGTATGGTGATTTTTATCTCAATTAGAAGGTGATCAGTCCGAGTTTGTTGAGGATCAGTTTGTTGACCAGCAGTACCAGGAACAAAACTTTGAGGAAGGCAAGTGTTTACAAAGGCTCCTTGTTACCTATGAACTTTTGTAATTCATTCATGTGCATGTGTCTAAAATGAAGTACCTTTAGAATTTGTCCCTATTATGATTTGATCCATATATCCTTGTCACCTTTTGGGATGGGTTTATGCATGTTGGATAGATGCTGCCGCGCATAACCAAACTTAAAATAATAATTTGACTAATGATAGATGGAATGATATTTAAAATGAGGCTTTTTAGCAACAAGGTGTTTGGGCTTAATCCTGAAGCGGCCACCCAGGAGGTTTCGTACAACCCCGAGGACTATATGGCTCTGGTCTTAATCATATAACTAGTGCATCTCTAGCTTATTAGTGGTTACCGAAAGGCGCAAGAGGGGGGTGCCTCGTGGGGTCATGGATGTTCCTGCCTCGTGTGTTGTGCTGCGACCACTTTACACATGTATTGGTTTTTGAGGAGGATACGTCTGTGCACACTTGCCATTGAAACCTCGCGGCCACTAACTTGTTAGGGTGTCTAGTGAAAGGTTTCATAGTGAAACCCTGCCATTCTTCCATAGAGGAGGTCTAGTGGGGCTCATGACCCCCGGCATCTGGGAATCACGTCTCGGCGGGTAAAGTTGTACAAATTCTGCAGAATTCTTTAACCTGATATATCAGCCAAGCTCACGGTCATGAGCGGCCTGGATCCTTCTTGATTGTGTTCTGGTTTACCTTATTCACTGGATATGATAAGATGTTGACTTAATTACAATAATATTAATGGGATGGGATTTACTCACTAAAAGTAGATGTAAGTTTAAAATTTGATCAACATAAAATTGCGAACCACTGTCAAACCGAGTCAAGCCTTTTGAGCTTCATGAACCCCCTTGTAATACTTGCTAAGCATGGTGCGCTTACACTTGTTGTACTTTCAATGAAAATCCCGGATGGGTAACAGAGGGAGGTTTTGAGGAGAATCAGGAAGATGTCCAGGATTTCTAGATGTTTTTCCCCCAGTCAGTAGTCCCTGTGGCAGCTTGGGTCATGTTTCCGCTATGTAATAATGTTGCTGTTGAGCAAGACATATGAATAATGTAATGAATATTCGATGTAATAAAGTACTTTACTTTGATATTATGCAATTTGTATTATATGTATGCGTTTGGACTTCTTGGGCATGCATATATGTGTACTTGGTTTTGTTATGCAAAACTGGGTGCGACAATATCTTGTGAGGATTAGAACTAGAAGCCTTAGCAGTCTCCTATATCACCTATTTTCTCCGTCCTTGATAGCAGCTCAGGGGTTAAGTCTAGATTCTAGTCATCCCGTTTTCCCTGTTGTAAAATATAAATAACGTACCTGAAATACTCCTGGGTAAAGTGCTACATCAGTATCTGTCCACTTGCAAATAATCCTAGTGTTTATTTGTTTGAGTTGTCTTATACCAACAAGCATTTCTGGCGCCGCTGCCGGAGAAAACGGGTGAAACATCTAGAGTCTATCTTAACCTTGTATTCATACTTTTATTTTTATTATCTCCTTATTTTTGTTTTCATCCTTATGGATGCCATTGAAACCACCCCCATCTACAAATATGTTGCATCCACGAGCACAAACCATAGGGTTCGGCAATTCTCAAAGCCTATCCAAACTCCTACCTATGAGCTACGCCCGTGTCTAATAGAGATGGTCCAAAGACAATCCTTTTCAGGAGAGGGATATAATAATCCTTATCTTCACCTATGAGAGTTCGAACAGACCTGTGACTGCCTCTGTATAGAGGGCATGTCCGATGAAACCTTAAAGTGGAAGCCTTTTCCTTTCTCTTTGAGCGGGAGAGCTAAAACCTGGCATGACTGAACTGTAGAGAAAGAGGGAGGAGATTGGGGAAAACTTCGTTCAGACTTTTGTCTCGAATTCTACCCCCTTTATAAAATTGTCAACCTTAGAACCAAGTTTCTATCTTTCAAACAGAAAGATAATGAATCTTTGTGCACATCTTGGGAGCGTTTTAACGATTTTATTAAATCCGGACCAAACCTATCCATACCAGACCTGATTCTCATTCAACACTTTTTTGTGGGTCTGAGAAGAAAAACCAAGAAGCATCTCAACTACTCCGCGGGAGGATTTTTTGCTCATGTTTCAGATTCTGAAGCACGCAAGATCCTAGACAACATCTTAGATAACAAACCCAAGGAGAAGTTAGAAGAAGACCTTAGGGTAGCTGAACCTGAACCTTTACCATCAACATTCCAATCCTCAGCTATCCCGATTTCCAACCCTATGGAAAAGGAGGATACTCCGTTTTCGTACTTTATACTTGACATAGAAGATGATCTTTTCTCTGATTTTGGAAACACCTCTCACTTCCATATGATTCAGAAGCCTCAGGAGTCCAAGAAACCATCTTTAGAATCTATAGAACCTCCTGAAGTAGCCTTTTGTAGAAAGACCACAGGAGAGCTTATAGCCATAATCTGCAATGATTGGCTAGAAGAATCAGAGGTTTTCTCTGATGTAATCCGATTGGATTCACCTTCTGTCTTAATCAAATGCCAAATCCATAAAGGCCCTTTTGAAGCTTTCTACAATCCTGTTGTGTGTGTTAATATCATGTCAGCATCGTTTGCTCAAGATTTATCTATGGACATGCCACTAACCCCAACAACAAAGCTCTTGAAAAGTTCTTCCGGGCACATTATTCCAAGTTTGGGCATTTTATATGTGCTTCCTATCCGGGTAAACGACACCGTACTCCATCTAAGTTTTTATATCTTTGATGTCATGGAGTTCGACCTGTTGATAGGCCAACCAATTGGAAGATTTATTCAAGAAGGACAAACAGGGACAATCCATGTTCAATTAGGACCAAACTTTAGATTCCCTTTGTCCATCACCCGTTCTTTAAATGCTAAGACTGAGCCATGTCCTGAGCCTGATCCAATTAGTGAGATCACGGTGGCGGCCCTTGATTTTCTGAAAGAATCCCATCTTGAAGAAGATGAGGAATTCTTCATTGAGGTAGAAGCCAAAAATCCAGAACCTTTACCCCTTGATGAATTTCTAGTGCCACCTAAACCTCCTATTGAGCTCAAGCCATTGCTAGCCGGTCTTAGATATTCTTTCCTAGATGGAGATATGCAATTTCCAGTGATCATAAGTGATAAACTCTCCCAAGTAGAGACCATTCGCTTGATCACTGTCTTGGAAAAGCATAGATTAACTTTTGGCTATTCACTCCAAGATCTAAAAGAAATTAGTCATGTTCTTTGTACCCATCGCATTCCAAATGATCCTAACATCATACCATCTTGAGAGCCCCAGCGTAGGCTCAATAATACGATGAGAGAGGTTGTAAAGAAGGAGGTCTTGGAGCTATTGTAACACCCTAGTGTTAGTTACTATTTTCACACTTGCAATTGCATGTCATCAAGCATAGATCATGTCATTGCATGCATTATTATCATTGCATTTGATTTGATTCCCTTTTATTGCTATATGTTTGTTTATATGTCCATATTATGCAAAATGTGTTGACATGCAAATGTGATGCTTGTTTACGGTTCTAAATGCTTTATACATGTTTAGGATAACATTTGGAACAATGTTCATGTTGGTGAAATTCCCAAAATACCCCTCTAGCTCATAGTTGACTAGAGAGCCCTTTAAAAGCTATTCTGTTTGACCAAACAAGAAGGGCATTTTAGAGATTCTGCATGTCAGTGCACCCTTAATCAAAGTTGTGTAGAATTTTATAAGCAACAAACTTTATTTTTGGGTCAACTCATGAAAATGAGTGGAAGAAGGTCAAAAAGTTGAATTAGTGCAGATTTGGAGCTGTTTTGGAAGTTTTCAAATTTTCCTAAGTCTAAACCGGTTTTCAGTTTCGGTGTACCCCTGTTCATTGACTTGTATCTCTCAATCCAGACCGAACTAGAGTAAAGTGTCTTAATATGAAATGATCTACTCATATAGCTCTTCAACTCATATTAGTGAAGTTTTCGCTGAAACGCTCTGGATCGCGAGTTGTAGATCGATAAAAATCGAGTTTCAGTCGGGTCCGCGGAAACTGAATCGGAGCCGATTCAGTTCGACCCTCGGGCGAATCGCGAGCGAGTCGCGCGACCGCGTCAGGCCTCGGCCGCCAGATGGCGCCGTACGCCGTCGTTGCTGCCGCGCGGTCGGCTTACAAAGGGGAACACGCAACGCTGTCTCCCGCACGCTCGCCCTCACTCTCCCTGCTCTCTCGCCCTCTGTTCGCTCGCTGCTCTCCTCTTTCCCCTCCGCCGTCGCCATTTCCGCCGTCGCCATTTCCGCCGCGACCGCCGCGGTGAAATCCGCCGCCACCGAGCCGTCTCCGACTGCGCCACCCTCGGCGCAGCTGCGGCTTGCTCTGCTCTTCGTTTCCGACCCGTTGCCGACCTCAGCCGACCTAAGGTACAGCTCCAGCGAGCTTCTCGCCGTCCGCCATTGCCGGAGCGCCGCCGAGCTCTCGGGTCGCCGTGACGAGGGCGATGCCGGGGTCGGCTTCCCTCTCTTTTGCTCGTCTAAGAGTCTCCGTTAGCCGTAGATCCTTTCCACACCGTCGGTTAGATCTACCTCGCCGTGGTTTCGCCGGAACCCGAGTTCGCCGTGAAACCGCTCGCCACCGTGCCGCCATGCGAGCGCGGTCAGTGAGTTTCCGTGCGCAATAGTTCGATTAGTCGCGCGCACAGGTCCGCTAGGGTTGCAGGAACACGGAACGAGGCCGAGCCGCGCGAGCAACGGCCGGAATCGGCCGGCGCAAGTTCGCCGGACCACCGCCGTCCGCCATTGCCGCCGTCGAGCTCGCTCCGGTGGAGTACGACCCTCGGCAGTTCGTCCATCGGGTTCGCCTCGTTGCCGCGAGTCGGTAGGTAGCCTCGGCGTCGCCGGAGACCTCGCCGTCGGCGAGCTCTCGCCGGTCAGCGCCGGCGGCTCTGTTTCCTCTCTCTGACGCGTGGGGTCGGGTCGACCCCGAGGCCCGCGAGTCAGCCGTTCAGGTGCGCCTCTGGTTCGCTGAGCCGGGTGCACGTAGCAGTTCTATCGGGTTTAGGTTTTTGATTTTATAAAAGGAATTTCCAGAAAATGTGTAAAACCTTCCAAAATTCATATATGGAGCTAGGAATGTCCAATGGGGGTGAACCAAATTTTGTTGTGTTTGTATTTCTGAGCTCTATCAAGGAAAAATATAAAATGTACTTTTTGAATACTTTTTGTGTGCAGTTATAATTAAATTGTTAATTGCTTGTAAACTTGATAAATGCATAAGTAATTACAGGAATGTGCTAAAAATGTGATTCCACTTGCATTCATCTTGTTTAGGGAAGTAGAATCTATGAAAAATATGTTTGCTGGTGTTTCACTGTTATTTATGTGATGTCTAGTATAATGTGCCTTTTATGCTTTAATCTTGCAAAAATCACCTTGCTTAATGTGTTAAGGTTATGGACATGAATATTTTTCCTGGGCTATGTTATGTTGGAAAGAAGCTAAGAAAATTAGGAAATCTGTTGTTTGATACTTTTCGCTGTGTTAAGTATTTTCCATTGCTTAAAAGGCTGGTTGCTTGTTATTTTTGTGTAGACTGTTATACTTGTCCAAATGACTTGAAATTTTGTCAGTAGGCTAATCTGGATGTGTAATAGCTACTGTAATTTCTATGGATTTTTCTGGTCACAGTAAGCAGTAGGTCCAGTTATAGGCTAGGGTTTATTTAATTGTTTCTAAGCAAATATCTTTTGGTTGTGGTAGGTTAGTTGATGCATGTTAATTATTAGGTGCAGGTTGTAGACCTCTCACCCGAGACGAGAAATTATTCTATGCTTTGCTTAAGAAGGGTGAGTATGAGTTGGTTGTCTAGGAAAGAAATAAATGAGTGTGGATTGTTAAACTGATTGCATATCATGGGTTAATTCGTGCATCTCTATCTTGCGTTTCATGTACATTCTCAGTTCTCATATATGCATATCATGCATACAGGATCGCCGGGAGGAGTGACACTGCTGCAATTCGATCCACCGGAGGAGGGAGTTCCGCCGGAGATTGAAGTGCCCGAGGTTTCCGAAGGACAAGAAGAAGAGGTTGAACTTCCGGAGTGCCCGGATCACCAACCCGCTAACTTTGTGAAAGGCAAGCCCTGGAGCATTCCTAAGTCTCCACCTACTCTTTTTACAAATACACTGGTCTTTATTAAATCGTATGATTGTGCACTTAAGTATAGGAGTTGATATGATACCGTTGCTGCATTTATTCCTTGTCCACTTATACTTGATCCTGAAGTTATTACTAGACAAGGGGATGGGTTCGATCCTATGCTTAGCCATGCTTAGACCGGTAGAAGTCGAGGGATTTCCTGTCCTTCGCGAGCATAGGTGGTTACTAATGATGATGGGGTTGGATTCCACATGATGGACTATATGTGCCACCATGCCACAGTGTCTAATGAGAGAATCAAGGCTAGGTAGCGGGGAGCCGCATGACATGGTTGAGGTCATGCCGTCTTCGGTGCTGCTTGCGGCCGACTAGGACTGAGGCCACCAGACATCAGTTGAGATTGAAGGACGTCATCACATAGCTGGCCAGATAAGTCGTTCTGACCGCGAAGCCGAGTATTTCTTTCTGAGCCGGGAATTGGTGCGACTAGGCAGACATATTCTGGAGGTAGGAAGTATGTGCGGAGACACCATCTTACCAAGGGCAGGTCAGGGACCTGATGCATCCTGGAAGTGGGTTGGTCTCTGAGAATATGGTCCCCGCCAAGCCCGCGACATATTGTGACTCAGAAAGATTTAACGGTGGCCCAAGAAGCCAGTGGCTCGGCTGACAGGGTTTGTGATTGGCATGTTTGCCAGCTGGTACAATCGATTCGAATCGCCATCTCTCCTGGTTAGTGAGAAACTGAACTGATCTTCTGGTGAGGTAGAGGCTAATAACTTGAACATAATGATTATGGTGAGATGAGGTTGATATCTGTGGATATCGGAAATCATATGGTTTTATTGATTGCTACAATATTCAGTGAATGCTTAGTATAGTGGCTAATCCTAGTAAATAGTTTAACTGAAATCGAAGCTTATCACAATTAAAATGATTAAGTTGAGGTTCTACTGTAGTAATGCGTTGATGCAAAAATGATGCTACCCTCTGAGCTCCACCAAATAAGCCTTGCATATCCTTGAGAGTCTTTTTATTTACTCCCTGTCGGGTAAGTCTAGCTGAGTACAATTGAGTACTCAGGGTTTTATTCCCATTGTTGCAGATGGTGTAGTTTTCTACGCGTATTGCAGGAACTGCTTCACCCCTGCGGGCGAAGAAGACTAGACCCGAGGGCGGGGTCATTATCTATCTTTAGTTGTTGTAAGAATGCTGTGACGGGGTCATGTGATGGTACTCGTATTCGAACTCTGTGGTGTAAAACTATATTGACTTCCGCTACTACCCTATTTGTGTAAAAGACTATGTTGTACTCTGATGTTTAAATTCGGTTGCGAACTTATGTGTCATGTGATCGGGTATTGCTGAATGAATGATCCTTGGGGTATGAAATGTTTGAAATCCTTCGAGATTTCCGGACTACCGGGTTTATATTGGCTCAAGTGCGACTGGATTGCGGCAAAATGCGATCGTTGTACTTGTGCTCGTATAAATTGGTCGGTTCTGTGACAGCTGGTACCAGAGCATAATTCAGCATATACCGTCACTTGACTATTTAAACACTAAAAGAGTTTTGAGTTTTACAAACTAATTGCCAACTGATAGTGTGTATAGGTGATTTAAACCAAGTGTTTGCAAAACTTATGAGTACCAATGACCAAGTCCTATAGCCCTATGTATATGTGGTAATTAGGTGGCTTATGTAAGTACTGACTTGGGGGAAATTGCATCATATTTCTATTTGTGGTTCATTTGGTTTTATCGTGCGGATAATCATGAACTGTCGGTTTCTTATTGCTTCTTATGGGTCAATGTACCACGTCGCCTAAGGTAAGGTGAGATGTGAGTGTAAGATCGAACAACCATCGATCGATGGTGAGAGTATGTTACTGAAGTGAGTACATGTTATCCATATGTGTACTTATGGAAGTAAGGTGGAGTAATTAATTTTTGGGGTCGCAAATGTTCATGGGAACATTTCCGGCAAAAAGTGCTTCTTGTTGCCCTGCATACATTGGGATTGGGCTGAAATGAATCTTCTGCAGGTACACTAACCACGCAAAACGTATAGCACGGTTAGTTACGTATATGAGAGCACGTGGTATGCCACCGACTATAACGTTAGCTAAAATATATTATGTGTGAGGTCGTTGGCACGTGCATGCATCATGATCATGAAATTAATTTAAGCTATCTGTACTATTTCCTTCCCTATGGTAAAATTTGTGCTGTCCTATCTTATTCTAAATGCTGAAAGATGTAATGTACCAGATGGCAGCTGAAGGTGAGCCGCAGAGTGGTCAGTTTCTGGAGCAGTTTGGCACACCCACTGTGCTATGGAGGTTGTTGCAGTCGGTGGGATATGCAGAGCCACCACTGTATTTCTGGAAGCCAGCGCAAACCATGGTGCAGCCTTGGTTTGATGTTTGGGTGACTATCCCTGTGCTTGAAAGGGGTTGGCCGTTTCCAGGAATAAAGGTGGAAGTTGACATGAGGACGCCATGGGATGGTGCGCAGCTTGCAGCTTTTGAGGTGTTGACGGATATTTGCAGCCGGTTCAACAAGAGAGCTGATTTGGGGCCAGCAAATGTTTTTCCCAGGGTGGATGCTTCTCAGGGTGAGTGGGCTCAGTCTAGCCAAGCTTCTTTAGAGCGAGGCAGGGACGAGCGTGCTCATAGCACGGGTGCTTCTATGAGTGCTATGTTTGCTGTCCTGAGGATGCATTATTCCACTAGGGATGGTTGGATGAAGTGCATTGAAGCCCTGCATGATGCTGTGGAGAAGAAGTTAGAAGCTGAAGAGTGGGCACGGATGGCTCGTCGTAGCTCAGATGACTTGGTGGTAGCTCTCACTGCCTGTCGCAATGAGTTGTTACGATGCACTGGCGCCTTGTTGGCAGCTGATCGCCGTGTCGAGGTGCTTGAGAGGGAGAATGCAGATCTTCGCCGCCAGCTTGACAATCGCAATATGAGTTTGACACGTCAGCGCACTGAGTTTCTGCAAGAGTTGCGTGCTAGTCAGCAGCAAGTTTGGGAGTTGCAGCAGGATGTTCATCGTCTGAACAACCGTGCTGATCCGTTTCATCCTCCGGGTGCAGCGGAGTTTGCTCCTGAGATCTTCATTGCAGCCGATGATGGTGAAGCAAGTGAGGAAGAAGAGGAAGAAGACCCCGAGGAGATCGTGCCTATTGACGAGAGTGATGACCATGGTGGGAACGTGTCCGGCGTGGACAGTGACCACGATGACTAGGCTTTTTCTAGTGATCTTGCCATGATCGGCACCCTTTTGTATTGGGAAAACCCTTAATGTCATGTAAGGGGTAGAACCTGAATTGTAATGTGAGAACCCTGTGTGTTCAGGGCTAGAACCATCAAACTTTTAATTAAGTAATGGTAACTTATGCAGCTTGGAAACCCTTTTTGGTTGCGCCTTGTTATTGTGCGGTTGTGTGATGATTATTGAATTATTGTGCCGTTTGTTGGTTATCAAAAATGATCATTGATATCTTTTGGGCATAATCTTTCGGTTATCTTTGACATAACTGACACTTAACAATGGTTGTTGCGTGTTGCTATAGATGGCACCTCATACCCGTCGTCATGGGTCAACCAGTGGTGGTGGGAACGAACATGAAGATGAGGAGTTGCCGCCTCCTCCACCACGTACCCAGGAACAAATGTTTGCTCAGTTCTTGGACACCCAGCAAGCGATTTTGCAGCAGATGGTTGCTAGTAACAACCACAATCGCGATCGAGGTGGACGCCGCGGAAACGATGAGGACCAATACAGTAACTACAAGGACTTCATGGACACTAAGCCTCCGGTATTCAAGCAGGCCGTAGAGCCGCTGGAAGCTGATGAGTGGTTAAACACTATTGAACAGTCATTCTCTGTGCTGCGATTGACTGAAACCATGAAGGCTAGCTTTGCTGCTATGTTACTGCAAGGCCAAGCTGGAATATGGTGGGCCAATCGTAAGACCGCCTACCCCGTGGTCGCTGATATCACCTGGGAGCAGTTCACCAGGGATTTCAGGGGGCATTTCATTCCAGCAGGCTTGATCAAGATGAAGGTCAATGAATTCATGCAGCTTACTCAGGGTACCAAGATCCTCACTCAGTATCATCATGCCTTTAACAATCTGTCGAGGTATGCCCCGTGGATGGTAGATACAGATGAAAAGAAGATTGAAACCTTCAAGAGAGGTCTTAGTACCAAGCTTATGAAGACTCTGGCGAACAACGCTCGTACAACTTTTAACGAGTTCATCAGTGAAGCTTATATCCAAGAGAAACAGAACAACTTGCACACTGCTTCCAAGGGAGGCAAGAGGCCATTTGAAGGAAGCTCTTCTCAGTCAAGGACTCCAACAGCTAGTCGTGCGGTGGCAAATCGCCCTGCTTACCGTCCGGCTGTTCCTGGAGCAAAATTCAGACCCCCTCCAAAGAAGCAGCCAGCGCCTCAGCGCTACAAGAAAGGTTTCACAGTGCCTTTGAACAAGAACAATGCTCCTCCAAGCAACGTCGCTCCAGTGAGGACCAACCAAGGTCTGGGGCCATGCTTTAACTGTGGCCAACAGGGACATCTTGCTCGTTATTGTCCTCATCCCAGGCAGGGGCGTGTCCATCACACTACTGCGGAGGAACTTCCGGAAGGTGAACCAGTCACCGCGGGTATGTTTTCTGTGAATCAGCATCCTGCTATTGTTTTGTTTGACTCTGGATCGTCGCATTCTTTCGTGAGTCAAGCATTTGCACAAAAGCATGCATTACCAATTGTTGAGTTGAGCCATAGTTTCCGGATAACTTCAGCTGGGGCTGAAATTTGTACGCGTCATGGTGTCGGGGATGTGACCATCGAGATTGGTAATCGGGTTTTCACCAGTAGTCTTATTGTGCTACCAGGGTTGAGTCTGGATGTTATTTTGGGAGTTAGTTGGATGGACAAGCGGGGTGCGGTGTTGGACGTCCCTAACCGGATGTTGACACTGAGGGAACCCCAAGGTGAAGGCACTTTTCAGGTTCATCTGCCCCGTAGGGGAGATCTTTTTAGTCTCTCTTTCTCAGTTGAGGCCGTGACACTTCAGAGCATCCCTGTAGTGTGTGAGTTTCCTGATGTCTTTCCTGATAATCTACCTGGACTTCCTCCTGATCGAGATGTGGAGTTTGCAATAGAACTTATTCCCGGTACGGCCCCTATTTCTCGAAGGCCATATAGAATGCCTCCTCATGAATTAGCTGAACTCAAGAAACAACTCCAGGAGTTATTGGACAAAGGGTTCATTCGCCCTAGTTCTTCTCCGTGGGGCTGTCCTGCAATCTTTGTTAAGAAGAAGGATGAAACTTTACGTATGTGTGTGGACTATAGGCCACTAAATGCTGTGACAATTAAGAACAAGTATCCTCTACCTCGTATTGATATCTTGTTTGATCAATTGTCCAAGGCCAAGGTTTTCTCCAAAATTGATCTGAGATCTGGGTATCACCAAATTAAGATCAGACCACAAGATATTCCCAAGACGGCTTTCTCCACCCGGTATGGCTTGTATGAGTATTTGGTTATGTCTTTTGGATTAACCAATGCTCCTGCCCATTTCATGTATCTAATGAATTCGGTATTCATGCCTGAGTTGGATAAGTTCGTGGTAGTCTTTATTGACGATATTCTGGTGTACTCTGAGAGCATGGAGGATCATGCTGAACACTTGAGGATAGTCTTGACTAGACTCAGGGAGCATAAGCTGTATGCTAAGTTCAGCAAGTGTGAGTTTTGGTTGACTAAGGTACCTTTTCTGGGCCATATCTTATCTGCTGAAGGTATTTCTGTAGATCCGTCAAAAGTTCAGCAGGTGTTGGATTGGCAGTCACCAACAAATGTGTCTGAGGTTCGTAGCTTTCTGGGATTAGCTGGGTATTATCGCCGCTTTATTCAGGATTTCTCTAAAATAGCTAAACCTATGACCAAGCTATTGCACAAAGATACCAAGTTTGTGTGGAGTGGGGAGTGTGAAACAGCTTTTCGCACCTTGCAAACGTTGTTGACCACTGCTCCAGTTCTTGCACAACCTGATATTGAAAGGCCTTTTGATGTGTACTGCGATGCTTGTGGCACTGGGTTAGGATGTGTTCTCATGCAAGAAGGCCGAGTCATTGCTTATGCCTCGCGTCAACTGAGAAAACATGAGCAAAACTATCCTACTCATGATTTGGAACTTGCCGCTGTAGTTCATGCATTGAAGATTTGGCGCCACTATTTGATGGGTCACAAATGTCATATCTATTCCGATCACAAGAGTCTCAAGTACATTTTCACTCAGCCTGAGTTGAACATGAGGCAAAGAAGGTGGTTGGAGTTGATCAAAGACTATGATCTAGAAGTACACTATCATCCGGGCAAGGCCAATGTCGTAGCCGATGCCTTGAGCCGAAAGTCTCATTGCAATGTATTGCAGCCTTTGCTAGCAGATGGGTTCAATCTTGTGCATCCAGTGGTGTTGAATAATATTACTCTCAGTTGTACTTTGGAAAGCAAGATTATTGAAGGTCAGAAAACAGATCCCGGCATATATCATATCAAGAGGAAGATGAAAGAACAAGAAGTGCTTCATTTCCGAGTAGATGAAAAAGGTATATTGTGGTTCAAGGATCGATTGGTAGTACCGAAAGACCGTGAGTTGAGGAATCAGATTATGGATGAGGCTCATTTGTCCAAGTTGTCTATCCATCCTGGTAGTAGTAAGATGTATCAAGACTTGAAACCTAGGTTCTGGTGGACCAAAATGAAGAAGGAAATTGCAGCCTATGTGGCCAAGTGTGATACCTGTTGTCGCGTGAAGGCTATTCATCTTAAGCCAGCAGGCCTATTGCAACCCTTACCAGTTCCAGGTTGGAAATGGGATGAGATAACCATGGATTTCATATCTGGGTTACCTCTAACGCAAAAAGGCCACGATTCTATTTGGGTGATCGTAGATCGATTGACTAAGATTGCACATTTCTTACCAGTTCGAACTACAGATCGTCCTCATCAGTTGGCACAGCTCTACTTTGCTCAGATACTTCGGTTACATGGTGTGCCGAGGACGATAGTTTCCGACAGAGGCCCGCAATTTATTGCACGCTTCTGGGAGCATCTACACAAGTGTTTGGGAACCAATTTGGTTCGCAGCTCAGCTTATCATCCTCAAACTTCTGGTCAGACTGAAAGGGTAAATCAAATTCTTGAAGATATGTTGAGGGCTTGTGTTCTATCGTCTAAAGGTTCGTGGGAAGAATGGTTGCCTTTGGCCGAGTTCTCATACAACAATAGCTATCAAGAGAGTATTCAAATGGCTCCTTTTGAAGCTTTGTATGGGCGCAAATGTAGAACTCCTCTCAATTGGGTTGAATCAGGCGAAAGGAGATATTACGGGATTGACTTTGTGAAAGAGGCCGAAGAGAGAGTGCATACCATTCAAACACATCTCAAAGCCGCTCAGACTCGTCAAAAGAGCTATGCGGACAAGCGAAGAAGGCCATTGGAATTTGAAGTGGGTGACTATGTATACTTGAAAGTGTCACCTATGAAAGGCGTGCAACGCTTCGGAGTGAAACGAAAGTTAGCTCCAAGGTTTGTAGGTCCTTTTCAAATTCTGGAAAGAAGTGGGAAGGTAGCATACAAGTTACGGTTGCCACCACACATGTCCACTATCTTCAATGTGTTTCATGTATCTCAACTCAAGAAATGTTTACGAGTACCGGAAGAGCAAGTGGATTTTGGTGATATCAAGTTGAAATCAGATTTGACCTATGAAGAAAAGCCTATTGAAGTAATAGATTACAAAGAAAGAATCACCCGTAGCCGAGTGATCAAGTTCTATAAGGTGGTGTGGAACAACCAAAGTTATTGGGATGCGACTTGGGAGCGAGAAGACTACCTCAAGGGAGTCTATCCGTCTTTCTTTAAACAATGGTAATTAACTCTAATCTCGGGGACGAGATTCTTTTAAGGGGGGAGGGCTGTAACACCCTAGTGTTAGTTACTATTTTCACACTTGCAATTGCATGTCATCAAGCATAGATCATGTCATTGCATGCATTATTATCATTGCATTTGATTTGATTCCCTTTTATTGCTATATGTTTGTTTATATGTCCATATTATGCAAAATGTGTTGACATGCAAATGTGATGCTTGTTTACGGTTCTAAATGCTTTATACATGTTTAGGATAACATTTGGAACAATGTTCATGTTGGTGAAATTCCCAAAATACCCCTCTAGCTCATAGTTGACTAGAGAGCCCTTTAAAAGCTATTCTGTTTGACCAAACAAGAAGGGCATTTTAGAGATTCTGCATGTCAGTGCACCCTTAATCAAAGTTGTGTAGAATTTTATAAGCAACAAACTTTATTTTTGGGTCAACTCATGAAAATGAGTGGAAGAAGGTCAAAAAGTTGAATTAGTGCAGATTTGGAGCTGTTTTGGAAGTTTTCAAATTTTCCTAAGTCTAAACCGGTTTTCAGTTTCGGTGTACCCCTGTTCATTGACTTGTATCTCTCAATCCAGACCGAACTAGAGTAAAGTGTCTTAATATGAAATGATCTACTCATATAGCTCTTCAACTCATATTAGTGAAGTTTTCGCTGAAACGCTCTGGATCGCGAGTTGTAGATCGATAAAAATCGAGTTTCAGTCGGGTCCGCGGAAACTGAATCGGAGCCGATTCAGTTCGACCCTCGGGCGAATCGCGAGCGAGTCGCGCGACCGCGTCAGGCCTCGGCCGCCAGATGGCGCCGTACGCCGTCGTTGCTGCCGCGCGGTCGGCTTACAAAGGGGAACACGCAACGCTGTCTCCCGCACGCTCGCCCTCACTCTCCCTGCTCTCTCGCCCTCTGTTCGCTCGCTGCTCTCCTCTTTCCCCTCCGCCGTCGCCATTTCCGCCGTCGCCATTTCCGCCGCGACCGCCGCGGTGAAATCCGCCGCCACCGAGCCGTCTCCGACCGCGCCACCCTCGGCGCAGCTGCGGCTTGCTCTGCTCTTCGTTTCCGACCCGTTGCCGACCTCAGCCGACCTAAGGTACAGCTCCAGCGAGCTTCTCGCCGTCCGCCATTGCCGGAGCGCCGCCGAGCTCTCGGGTCGCCGTGACGAGGGCGATGCCGGGGTCGGCTTCCCTCTCTTTTGCTCGTCTAAGAGTCTCCGTTAGCCGTAGATCCTTTCCACACCGTCGGTTAGATCTACCTCGCCGTGGTTTCGCCGGAACCCGAGTTCGCCGTGAAACCGCTCGCCACCGTGCCGCCATGCGAGCGCGGTCAGTGAGTTTCCGTGCGCAATAGTTCGATTAGTCGCGCGCACAGGTCCGCTAGGGTTGCAGGAACACGGAACGAGGCCGAGCCGCGCGAGCAACGGCCGGAATCGGCCGGCGCAAGTTCGCCGGACCACCGCCGTCCGCCATTGCCGCCGTCGAGCTCGCTCCGGTGGAGTACGACCCTCGGCAGTTCGTCCATCGGGTTCGCCTCGTTGCCGCGAGTCGGTAGGTAGCCTCGGCGTCGCCGGAGACCTCGCCGTCGGCGAGCTCTCGCCGGTCAGCGCCGGCGGCTCTGTTTCCTCTCTCTGACGCGTGGGGTCGGGTCGACCCCAAGGCCCGCGAGTCAGCCGTTCAGGTGCGCCTCTGGTTCGCTGAGCCGGGTGCACGTAGCAGTTCTATCGGGTTTAGGTTTTTGATTTTATAAAAGGAATTTCCAGAAAATGTGTAAAACCTTCCAAAATTCATATCTGGAGCTAGGAATGTCCAATGGGGGTGAACCAAATTTTGTTGTGTTTGTATTTCTGAGCTCTATCAAGGAAAAATATAAAATGTACTTTTTGAATACTTTTTGTGTGCAGTTATAATTAAATTGTTAATTGCTTGTAAACTTGATAAATGCATAAGTAATTACAGGAATGTGCTAAAAATGTGATTCCACTTGCATTCATCTTGTTTAGGGAAGTAGAATCTATGAAAAATATGTTTGCTGGTGTTTCACTGTTATTTATGTGATGTCTAGTATAATGTGCCTTTTATGCTTTAATCTTGCAAAAATCACCTTGCTTAATGTGTTAAGGTTATGGACATGAATATTTTTCCTGGGCTATGTTATGTTGGAAAGAAGCTAAGAAAATTAGGAAATCTGTTGTTTGATACTTTTCGCTGTGTTAAGTATTTTCCATTGCTTAAAAGGCTGGTTGCTTGTTATTTTTGTGTAGACTGTTATACTTGTCCAAATGACTTGAAATTTTGTCAGTAGGCTAATCTGGATGTGTAATAGCTACTGTAATTTCTATGGATTTTTCTGGTCACAGTAAGCAGTAGGTCCAGTTATAGGCTAGGGTTTATTTAATTGTTTCTAAGCAAATATCTTTTGGTTGTGGTAGGTTAGTTGATGCATGTTAATTATTAGGTGCAGGTTGTAGACCTCTCACCCGAGACGAGAAATTGTTCTATGCTTTGCTTAAGAAGGGTGAGTATGAGTTGGTTGTCTAGGAAAGAAATAAATGAGTGTGGATTGTTAAACTGATTGCATATCATGGGTTAATTCGTGCATCTCTATCTTGCGTTTCATGTGCATTCTCAGTTCTCATATATGCATATCATGCATACAGGATCGCCGGGAGGAGTGACACTGCTGCAATTCGATCCACCGGAGGAGGGAGTTCCGCCGGAGATTGAAGTGCCCGAGGTTTCCGAAGGACAAGAAGAAGAGGTTGAACTTCCGGAGTGCCCGGATCACCAACCCGCTAACTTTGTGAAAGGCAAGCCCCGGAGCATTCCTAAGTCTCCACCTACTCTTTTTACAAATACACTGGTCTTTATTAAATCGTATGATTGTGCACTTAAGTATAGGAGTTGATATGATACCGTTGCTGCATTTATTCCTTGTCCACTTATACTTGATCCTGAAGTTATTACTAGACAAGGGGATGGGTTCGATCCTATGCTTAGCCATGCTTAGACCGGTAGAAGTCGAGGGATTTCCTGTCCTTCGCGAGCATAGGTGGTTACTAATGATGATGGGGTTGGATTCCACATGATGGACTATATGTGCCACCATGCCACAGTGTCTAATGAGAGAATCAAGGCTAGGTAGCGGGGAGCCGCATGACATGGTTGAGGTCATGCCGTCTTCGGTGCTGCTTGCGGCCGACTAGGACTGAGGCCACCAGACATCAGTTGAGATTGAAGGACGTCATCACATAGCTGGCCAGATAAGTCGTTCTGACCGCGAAGCCGAGTATTTCTTTCTGAGCCGGGAATTGGTGCGACTAGGCAGACATATTCTGGAGGTAGGAAGTATGTGCGGAGACACCATCTTACCAAGGGCAGGTCAGGGACCTGATGCATCCTGGAAGTGGGTTGGTCTCTGAGAATATGGTCCCCGCCAAGCCCGCGACATATTGTGACTCAGAAAGATTTAACGGTGGCCCAAGAAGCCAGTGGCTCGGCTGACAGGGTTTGTGATTGGCATGTTTGCCAGCTGGTACAATCGATTCGAATCGCCATCTCTCCTGGTTAGTGAGAAACTGAACTGATCTTCTGGTGAGGTAGAGGCTAATAACTTGAACATAATGATTATGGTGAGATGAGGTTGATATCTGTGGATATCGGAAATCATATGGTTTTATTGATTGCTACAATATTCAGTGAATGCTTAGTATAGTGGCTAATCCTAGTAAATAGTTTAACTGAAATCGAAGCTTATCACAATTAAAATGATTAAGTTGAGGTTCTACTGTAGTAATGCTTTGATGCAAAAATGATGCTACCCTCTGAGCTCCACCAAATAAGCCTTGCATATCCTTGAGAGTCTTTTTATTTACTCCCTGTCGGGTAAGTCTAGCTGAGTACAATTGAGTACTCAGGGTTTTATTCCCATTGTTGCAGATGGTGTAGTTTTCTACGCGTATTGCAGGAACTGCTTCACCCCTGCGGGCGAAGAAGACTAGACCCGAGGGCGGGGTCATTATCTATCTTTAGTTGTTGTAAGAATGCTGTGACGGGGTCATGTGATGGTACTCGTATTCGAACTCTGTGGTGTAAAACTATATTGACTTCCGCTACTACCCTATTTGTGTAAAAGACTATGTTGTACTCTGATGTTTAAATTCGGTTGCGAACTTATGTGTCATGTGATCGGGTATTGCTGAATGAATGATCCTTGGGGTATGAAATGTTTGAAATCCTTCGAGATTTCCGGACTACCGGGTTTATATTGGCTCAAGTGCGACTGGATTGCGGCAAAATGCGATCGTTGTACTTGTGCTCGTATAAATTGGTCGGTTCTGTGACAGCTATTGCACACCGGGATTATTTATCCTGTGCCGCATAGTAAGTGGGTAAGCCCTGTCCAAGTTGTGCCTGAAAAAGAGGCATGTGGTTGTCAAGAATGACAAGAATGAGTTAATCCCCTAGAGAACCGTCACTGGATGGCGGATGTGCATAGATTACAGTAAACTCAACAAGGCAACAAAGAAAGATCACTTCCCTTTGCCCTTCATAGATGAGATGTTAGAGCGATTGGCAAACCACTCTTTCTTTTGCTTTCTTGATGGATATTCTGGACATCATCAAATTCCTATCCACCCTGATGATCAGAGCAAAACCACCTTTACCTGTCCCTATGGAACCTATGCCTACCATAAGATGTCCTTTGGATTGTGTAATGCACTAGCCTCTTTTCAAAGATGTATGATGTTTTTTCTGATATGATTGAAGAAATCATGGAAGTTTTCATGGATGACTTTTTTGTTTATGGAAAAACTTTTGATAATTGTCTTAAAAATTTAGACAAGGTTTTGCAAAGATGTGAGGAAAAGCACTTAGTCCTTAATTGGGAAAAAATGTCATTTTATGGTTAGAGAAGGAATAGTGATAGGACACTTAGTGCCTGAAAGAGGGATAGAGGTAGACAGAGCTAAAATTAAAGTAACTGAACAACTACCTCCTCCTATTAATGTTAAAGGGATTAGAAGTTTTCTTGGTCATGCTGGCTTTTATAGACGCTTCATTCAAAACTTTTCGCATATTGCTAGATCTCTTACAAACTTGCTAGCCAAGGATGCTCTCTTTGATTTTGATGATGCTTGTATAAGATCTTTTAACACCCTTAAGCAAGCACTCATCTCTACACCAATCATTCAAGCCCTGATTGGTATTTACCTTTTGAAATTATGTGTGATGCTAGTGATTATACTGTGGGGATTGTTTTGGGATAAACTAAAGATAGAAAGCATCATGCCATTGCTTATGCTAGTAAAACTCTGACAGGAGCACAACTTAATTATGCAACAACTGAAAAATAACTCCTGGCTATAGACAAGTTTAGATCTTACTTAGTTGGAGCTAAAGTGATTGTTTACACTGATCATACTGCGTTGAAATACTTGCTCACTAAGAAAGATGCTAAACCTAGATTGATAAGATGGATTTTGCTACTCCAAGAATTTGACTTAGAAATAAAAGATAAAAATAGAGTAGAAAACTCTGTAGCCGATCACTTGTCTAGAATGCATTTTGAGAATATGCAGGAAAAGCCCATCAACGACTCGATGAGGGACAACATGCTCTATCAGATCACCCGATCCGACCCCTGGTACGCAAATATTGTGAATTTTATGGTTGCCGGATATGTACCACCAGGGGAGGACAAAAGAAAGCTCATCTACGAGAGTTGACAACACATGTGGGACCCATCATACCTCTTCAGGATATGTCCAGATGGACTACTCGGGAGATGTGTACCAGCTGAAGAGGGGATCAAGAACATTGAAAGATGCCACTCATCACCATATGGAGGACACTATGGCGCATTTCGCACACATGCTAAGATTTGTGAAACGACCTCGATTTCCGCGAAGGGAAATCCATAGGCTCGAATTGTAATTCAACAAATTGCTTGGAACAATCCATGAAATTACCCATATCTCAGTTGACACCAGGATCCATACAACGGTAATTAAGTCTTACATAAACATTTATTACGTCGCCACATTGGCGGAATCAACAATCAGAGAAGCTTTAGAAGATGCGGAAACGATTCATCCTTCACGGCCAACTTGAGTGTAGCACGTGACCCTATTCCTCGCCATCGTCTTCCTCGAAGTCGTACTCATTCTCGTCACCTGACAGCAAATTTATCAGTACGATTTGTACTGGCCACGGAGCCCACCTATGCAGCATTTGCTTTGTGGAAAGTGGATGCAAGGCTATACAAGCAGACCTATAGGCTGAGGTTTCCTATGCAGCTATAATCATTGTTTAATTAGTCAAGTTTTATCTCCAGTTAACACCATCATCCCTTTTCCCATCACCACATCTCACTTACCCACACCTCGCTCTCATTCGACAGGCCCAACTCCCTCTCGGGCCTATCTCAGCGGCACACTACCACAACGGGTACACTGCCGGAAAATGTCATCCAGGGGGGAGAAGAGAACACTCACTACACTAGTAGAAGCTTCACAGGAAAGGTCCATAGCCAACAAGTTGGCATATGTATCGATCGATCAACCGTACACTCTGGAGAGGTTTCACTACCCACAAGATTAGCCATCATAGGTGTTGCGCAACACCTAGGCAGAATTCCGGGTGCTTGCTTGCCTAGGTCGATGCCACCCTACCACTCAGCCCTGGGATATTCCGGATCCTACACCGTTATGCTGAGACTGGGAGACACAGTACCGGGCCCATCCAGTGGTACTGCGCATCTAGAACGGAACGGGAACCATCGACCGTCTCCGCCCACCCTGATCACCTCTCAACCTAGCAGTGGTGGCACCGTCCTACCAAGTAGTCCAGCCGTCTCCCGCCCATCAGAAGCGAGTGAGTAGAAAAGGATTCCCATGAACCTGAAACTAGTCCGTCCTAGGTTTGACCAAGCAGGCATCTTCACTTAGGGGATACTCTCCCCGTGCTATCACAGCACCTCCGTCCACGAGCTTCAAACCACCAAGGCTATCCCACCCGGAACCTCCTCCACATCTTTACCCGCCACAGGTATCTTGCTTGGGGATGCCCAGGTTGCACCCTCGGCATGACTTGCCCCATGGGCTTGTCTCACATCCCACTTGGTCGACATCAACCCTTACCACGCACCCAAGACGCACGCAGCACTCTCTTCCAGTGGTTATAATCAGATATACACCGTCCCAATTCCACCACATAGCATATAGCAAGTAGAAAGTAGTGGAAGAGTAACAGTAAATTAAGCAGCAGCTAAACTAGCAGCGGACAGCAGGGTAAAGTCTTATCAAGGCAGGGAATTCAAATACACTATCATGCAATCAATCCATACATAATCATAAAGCAATAGCAACAATGTCATTTGCAATGCGTAAATGGGATCTAAGGATTTGGTGGGACGTGGCACCTTTGTAGTCGTCTCCTAGCTCCTGAAGGTACTCGTGGTCGTCTTCCTTAGTCAGATCCTCCTCCGGCTCTGAAATCGAACACGAAATAGTCGCGTCAGCGACTCCTATAGAGTATTTCAGAAAAATCCAATAAAAAAGAGCCAAATGCACACAAACATAGTCTTAGATTGTAGATCTCATTTTTCTGAGAATTTTGATATATGGTGCGCAATTTTTGGACATCGTATGAATAAGTTATGAATTTCCGAAGATTATCCTATTTTCTGAAAATAAAAAATGGTCGATTAATCAGGGGCAGCTCGGGATTGGTCCACGTGGCGCGCGGGTCCAGTAGTGCGGCATGTGGTGCCTCATCAGAACACAGACCCGATGGTCGCCCACCAGGTGTTCGATGCTGGTTCCCAGAGAGTCGCCGGCGTCGGCGTAGCTCGGCGGAGCTCGGCGTAGCTCAGGCGAATCGGAGATTCGGGGCGCCGAGGGTGCCACTCTCCCGAGCTCTCCCGGGGAGGCTCGGGCGAATCGGACATTTGGGCGCCGAGGGTGCCGCTCTCCCGAGCTCTCCCGGGGAGGCTCGGGCGAATCGGAGATTTGGTGCGCCGAGGGTGCCGCTCTCCCGAGCTCTCCCGGGGAGGCTCGGGCGAATCGGAATTTTGGGCGCCGAGGGTGCCGCCCTCCCGAGGGTTGGCTGTCATTAGTGAAATGATGTCGTGGGCCTCCTTCTCTCCCACGGCATACGGCGGTTCTCCGACGAGGTGGAGGCGCACGTAGCCAAGGCGACAGACATGATTCGGGGCTCGGCTATCTACGCGGCGGTGCCGAGGCAGACTTGGCGAATCTCGTTGGCCTTTCTCCGCAGCGCGAGGCGATCGGGGGTACTCGGAACGGATTTTAGGCGAGGCGAAACGTGTCGGCGGTGATCACGTTTCCCCGAGAACGCACCTCTCGGTGTTCCGGGCTATGGAGGTTCGATCTTCCACAACTAAGCTTGTCCGAGGTGGTCGGTGAGTTGGTGGTCACGCTAGCGGGTCGCGTCGGCGGTTTCACGGCTTGTGCGCGCGGGAACGCCGTCGAGGTGGCGGTGCTCTGAGCACATGTGACGGCGATGCCCGTCGGAAGTGGCCTGACGTCCATAGCCGATGTCCAGTGGTTTGATGGCCGGTCTTGTGCGCGTGTTGTGCAAAGTGTTCAGGGGCCGGAAACAGCCCGCGGCCTACACGCTCATGATGCCGAGCGCCATGACCGTAGCACGGCGAGGTTGGATGAGGTGCTTGGTGGCTCACCGTCCGCAGCTCGGGCTTCCCTTCCGTGTCCGGCTCCGGCGTGCTCCGCGGCGGCGGCGCTCCGGCAGCTTCTCCTCCTCTGCTCCGCCCTTCTCCCTTCTCCCTCTCCCTCTATTGTGCGGTGTGGTGTAGTGGTTGTGCCGCAGCGTGGCGGCGGCAAGTGGGACGAGGTCTAGGGCTTCGGGGTGACTCCTTTTATAGACGGCTAGGGCATGGCGTGGCGGCGGATGATGATTAGCGGCGAAGGGGGCACGTGGAGACCATCGGTGCTCCCGAGCTAGGGTTTCCCAGTGCGCGCGGCTTCTTGGCGAGCAAGGCAGGGGACAGGCGAGGGACAGCGGGGTCAGGGCTCTGCCATGCGTGGCGCTGTCGGTCACGCTATTTGCGTGACTCTGTCGGCCACCGTCTTTTGCGAGGTGAGAAGAAGAACAGTAGCGAGAGCGGCTGACAGGCGGGGCCGGGCGGTCAGCGGCTGCGGGGGAGTGGGTGAAACGGTCGCGCGCGCGCTTGCTCGGTTGGGCCGCAGCTGGGCCGACAGGCTGGCTTCCTTTCTTCCTCTCTTCTCTTTTCTTTTTCTTTTTCTATTTTCACTTAAGTGTATTTATATACATATATTACCTTTTTTAAATATTGAGTAAATACAAACATAAATTGCAATAAATCCCAATTGTGATGCATAAGCTATTATTCTATGTGAATGGAATTAAAATGCAAGCTATACTCCTTTATTTACCAAATTCATAATGAAACCTATATGCTTGCACAAGAAAAATGGGTTTTCATAATAAATAAATGAAAATTTTTAATTGGTTGGGATTTTTAGGTTGTGTGGATTTTTAGGGTTGTTACAGTCCTGCCCCCTCATTAGGATCTCGACCTCGAGATTCAGAGATAACGTACCCTTCGAAGAGGTAAGGAAACATAATCCGCAAGTCCGATTCTTTCTCCCACGTAGCTTCTCTTTCAGTGTGATTGCTCCACTGTACCTTGCACATCGGAATAGTCTTGTTCCGCGTCTCCTTGGTATCCCGTGCCAAGATCTTGATCGGATGTTCCTTGTATTCAAGTGTGTCTTGCAGGTCTAATGCATCCGTAGGAACTTGCTCCTCGGGAAGCTTCAAACACTTCCTTAATTGCGAGACATGGAATACGGGGTGTACTCCAGATAATTCCTCCGGTAGTTCTAGCTTGTAATCAAGCTTTCCAACCCTTTTACAGATCTTGTATGGCCCAACATATCTTGGTGCCAATTTCCCTTTCACGTGGAATCTGACAGTGCCACGAAGCGAAGATACCTTGAGGTAGACATAATCCCCAACCTTGAACTCAAGCTCTCTACGTCTTCTATCTGCATAGCTCTTTTGCCTACTTTGTGCAATCCTCAAATTCTCTCTTACTTGGGCAACACCTTCTTCTGCTTCCACGATCTTAGCAGGACCGAAGAATGTCCTTTCACCTGGTTCCGACCACATTAGCGGGGTTCTGCACGGTCTTCCATACAACGCTTCAAATGGAGACATCTTAATGCTTGTCTGATAACTGTTGTTGTATGAGAACTCGGCGTGGGGTAGACAGCTCTCCCATCCTTCCTTGTACCTCAATACGCAAGCACGTAACATGTCCTCGAGAATCTGGTTCACTCTTTCTGTTTGCCCATCCGTTTGCGGGTGGTATGCGGTGCTATAGTCGAGCTTGGTCCCGATGGACTTGTGCAAGGATTTCCAGAACTGTGATACGAACTGTGAGCCTCGGTCAGATATAATACTCAGAGGTGCCCCATGTAACTTCAAAATGTTTGATACGTACAGATCTGCCAGCTTTTCAGCTCTATACTTCCTTTTGACCGGTATAAAATGTGCAACTTTGGTTAGACGGACCACTATTACCCATATAGAATCATACCCATGCTCGGATCGGGGCAGTCCTATTATAAAATCCATGGATATGCATTCCCACTTCTATTCTGGTATCTCAACTGGTTGTAGCAACCCTGCTGGTCTCTGATGCTCGGCCTTGATTCTATTGCATGTATCACATCGGGCTACATGCCCTGCAATGTCTGTCTTCATATTCTCCCACCAGAAGTGCTTCCTTAGATCATGGTACATCTTGGCTGACCCTGGGTGAATGCAATATTTGGAGTCATGCCCTTCCGACATGATCTCTTCTCGTATCGCTGAATCCGTTGGTACGCAGATTCTATCTTTGTACCATACAGTTCCCTGCTCATCTTCTCGGTATTCGGGGCCTCTCCCCAGTTTCATCAAACCACGGATATAGTCTATCTCAGGACAGTTCTTTTGTGCTTCACGGATCCGTGAGGTGAGATTGTACTCGACGCGAAGCTCATTTAGCATGCCATAGGAGACTACCTCGAGCTGGAATACGTCGAACTCTCTCCTGAGCTCAGGCGGCATAGAGTTGGTGATGAGGGTATGGCAGTAGCTTTTGCGGCTAAGTGCATCAGCGACAACATTAGCCTTTCCTGGGTGGTAATGGATCTCAAGATCATAGTCCTTGATGAGTTCTAGCCATCTGCGCTGCCTCATATTTAGATCTTCTTGTGTGAAGAAGTACTTCAGGCTCTTGTGGTCAGTGTAGATGTCACACTTGTTGCTTATTAGATAGTGTCTCCAAATCTTGAGTGCATGTACCACGGCTGCAAGTTCTAGGTCATGAGTCGGGTATCGCTGCTCATGTTCCTTCAACTGTCTTGAGGCATAAGCTATCACCCTTCCTTCTTGCATTAGTACGCAGCCCAAACCTTGCCGAGAGGCGTCACAATATACAACAAAATCTTTGTGAATATCGGGTAGGGCTAGTACAGGTGTAGTAGTGAGCTTCTCCTTCAAGGTCTGGAAACTCTTCTCACATTCAGGAGTCCATATAAACTCGTTCTTTTTCTTCAGCAAGTTGGTCATGGGTCTTGCAATCTTGGAGAAATTCTCAATAAATCTGCGATAGTATCCTGCAAGTCCCAAAAAGCTTCTGATTTCTGACACATTACGGGGTTGTTCCCATTCTTTCACAGCTTCAATCTTGGCTGGGTCCACTGCAACTCCTTCTCCTGACAGTACGTGACCAAGGAAAGCAACTTCCTCAAGCCAGAATTCGCACTTGGAGAATTTGGCGTATAGCTGGTTGCGAGACAACCTCTCCAAAACGGTCCTCAGATGATGTTCATGTTCCTCTTTTGTGGCTGAATAAACCAATATATCATCAATAAATACCACCACAAACTTGTCTAGCTCATTCATGAAGATCTTGTTCATCATGTTCATGAAGTATGCTGGAGCGTTAGTGAGTCCGAATGAGACTACTGTGCACTCATACTGTCCATATCTAGTGACAAATGCAGTCTTCGGGATATCCTCTTCCCTGATCTTCATCTGATGGTACCCTGATCGGAGATCGATCTTTGAGAAGTACCTGGCCTTACTCAGTTGATCTAACAGATCATCGATGCGGGGCAGTGGGTACTTGTTCTTGACTGTGACTGCATTCAGATTCCGGTAGTCAATGCACATCCTCATCGTGCCATCCTTCTTCTTGACAAACAAAACGGGAGATCCCCAGGGTGAGGCACTAGGCCTAATGAAGCCCTTCTCCAGTAATTCTCCCAGCTGCTTCTTGAGTTCCTTCAACTCATCAGCCGACATTCTGTAGGGTCTTTTGGCAATCGGTGCAGTTCCTGGCATCAGCTCTATAACAAACTCCACATCTCCATCTGGTGGCATTCCTGGCAACTCCTCTGGAAATACGTCATTGAATTCACAGACTACTGGCACATCTCTGAATGTCAGCTCCATTTTATCTGCCTTAGTCTCCAGAGCACATAGGAGGGCTTGGACTCTCCCGGTTTGGGGTATACATCGGACGGCTGTTCCCCAAGGGTGGGTTACCTGAACATATCTAGGTGAACAAGATATCACTCCCCAGTGTTTGGTTAGCCAGTCCATGCCTAAGATGACATCTAAGCTATTGGAGGGTAGTAGGGTTAGGTCAGCTCGAAAGTCAAGTCCCTCGATTGTGATTATCACTCCCCTACATATGTGAACGCTTCTGAAGGTTCCTAAGGGCGAGCTAGTTAGGATGGGGTTTGCTCTTGGGGTTACAGGTATGTTATGCTTACGTGCATATGCAGATGAAATGTATGAACATGTAGCTCCTGAATCGAACAGAACTGTAGTCATGTTACCCTGAACTAGGAGCGTACCGTACACAGCATCAGGTGCAGCTTCAGCTTCCTCAGCGGTCATGTGGTTCAGTCTTCCTCGGGCAGCAGATCCCCGGTTCGGTGTGCCCTGTGTAGCTGCTGGTGCACGGTTGAGGTCGGGGCACACAGCCACACGGTGTCCAGGCTTTCCGTACCCGAAGCAAGTGAAGGGCGCACTGCCTGCTGCGGTTGTCGCAGGAGCCTTCCAATTGTTTGTCCTTGGCGTGTTGGTAGCGGGGGCGGGTGTGTTCTGCACAGCTCGAGTCGGCGCAGGGTAGGTCTGAGCGGGGCGGTGATAGTTGCTGCTGTTGGTACCACCACGGCTCGTTCCCGAAGAAGGTCCCTGGCGAGTTCGGAAAGGCGGGGGTGCACCTGTTCGCTGTCTCTGGGGTGGAGCAGTGCGAGCGGGTCCCTCAGAGCGGCGCTTCTTTCCCTTGTTCTGGGCCTCGAACTCCAGACGTGCTTCCATGAGATCCTTCTCGATCTCAATACAGCGGTCAATCAGCTCACGCAGAAGGTAGCTCTTGTTCCCTGACAGAGCCAACCTGATCTTGGTCTGAAGTCCCTTCCTGTAGTAGTACATCTTTTCCTTCTCGGAACTCACGCAAGACGCAGGTGCGTAGCGGAGCAAGCAGTTGAAGCGGGTGGTGTACTCGTGGATCCGGTCAGGTCCCTGGGAGATGTTGCGAAACTCGTTCTCCTTGGCCTCCATGACTCCCTCAGGAATGTGGTGGTCACGGAAAGCCTCGGTGAACTCATCCCAGTCAATGCGGGCTGGGTCCTCGTGAGCACTGGTGTAGTTGTCCCACCATACTCGTGCAGCACCGGTCAGCTGGTGGCTAGCAATCCCAACACACTCCTCGTCGGAACAAGTGGTCAGGTCCAGCTTCTTCTCCATCTCTTTAAGCCAATCGTCGGCAGCGAGGGGATCGCTGTCGGTCCCGTCGAAGGTATGTGGCCTCAGCTTCAGGAAACCCTCCAGTTTCCTTTGGAAGTCATTCTAGGTTGGCCCGTGGTGCCTGTTCATCCCAGTAGCTATGGCATTCAGCAGCTGGGTCTGCTGTGCCATCACTTCCGCCAACATCGGTGGCGGCGGCGGCGGCGGTGGCGGAGGTACATTCTCGCCCTGTGGTGGCGGATCGTTCACCGGCGGTGCATCCTTTGCCCGGCGCAGCTCTTCTTCCAGGTTAACTCCAGCTCGCTTGCCAGCTGGGCGTCCACGGTTGCGACCACGCCCACGTCCTGGCGCAGGTGCGGGGGAGGGCTGGCGGTTCTCCAGACGCGCGGAACGTCTCATCGACATCTGAAATTATTAGGTACGTGCTCAGTGCAGTAATAATCTTGTAGTGGTTTAAGTAGGAGTTAGATGTTTTCAACGATTTAAATGAATTAAAACATTTTTCATGCTATCCTACACTCAACCAAAGAAGCATAGAGAACCATAAGAAGCATAAGATCCAAATGTCACTCATCACATGGTTATTATTACATAAAGGATGTTCCTACCTGCTAAGAAGATCGTGCTATGCGCAGATAGCCAATGATAACTCATGGTATCACTAGTCTAAGGGCCACGCAGGGTCCCATAAGCTACTGGTGCATAAGGTCGAGTACGGCGTCGGGTATGCGGCTGTCCTCCGCCTCGATCTCGTCATCAGTCATGGTCAGGCGCTTGATGTAGTCGAGTGCTACAGCTAGCTCTGGAGTGGCCTCAATCTCCCGCATCCTTAGAGACGGACACGCTCCCGGGGCTTCACCATCTCCAGTGGGGTAAGCGAACTCTGTACCTTCTGGACCTCAATAGCTCTCCTGGCATCGGACTGCTTCCAAGCTGTCTCTGTCCTCCGTAGCTTGTCCTTTAGGAACTCCACCATCTTCACGCGGTCGATCAGAATCCCTTGGTTGCGGGTGGACTTCTCCTCGGCTTTCTCCAACTGCTTCTCCAACTCTCTGATCCTGGAGCGCAACGTGCTCATCTCGACTCCTCTGTCTCTGCTCCTCTGCTCCGTCTCAGCAAGCGCTCTCTCCTTGTCGTCCAGCCTCCTCTGTAATCCCAATACTCTGCTATTCATGTAGTCATTGCGTAGCCCAAAATCTCCGATCTTGTCTCGCAAGTCGGCGATCTCGGCTCGGTGTATCTCATCACGGCGCTGCATCTCCAGCTGCAAGTCAGTGACTGCTCTGCTCAAACTCTCCAGGGTCTGAGTCCCTTTCTGCAAACTGTCCTCGACCTCTGCCATGCGGGCTCGGTCATGCTGCCTCCTTTGCTCCAATGAGCTAATGAACTCATCCTGCTCCTGGAGGTGGTGTGCCACTATGCGTAGGCAGGGGTCAGTCTCGGCCTGAACGATCTGGCTGGTGTACAGAATCCTCTGAATGGGGTCAGGGTGCAGCTCCAAGGCCTGAGGTAGCAGACGGAAGTGGGTCCCCTTAAGGTAGTCGTATGCTGTGTACACAACTGCGCGTAGTACCTTGCGGGAGACGGACTGTACTCCGTCCTCCACAGTCTCTCCAACAGTGTAGTCAGTAAAAACCGGCATCCCTGGAAGGGTCAGGCTGACGGGTGTCTCAATTCTGGTAGTGATAGGTCCTTCAAACCTCTCAGCCTCGGCAAGCTTCCCTTGGCTGAAGTACTGGATCTGGTCAGATGGTGCTCCCAGCTCCTCCAATACCTGGCATAGTACCATGGCAAATCCGCCGTGGTTCCTTCCGTTGATCGGGATCTCAATAGTGCCGTCGTGCAGTGGACGAAGTGGTGGTCCAAGGCTGGTCATCTGCGAATTTTTCAAGAAACGGATTAGCAGGTCCTTGTATTAGATAAGCCATTGCATAAAAAGTGAATGCAAGGTCGGTAATATAACCGAAAGAGAGTCTGGCTTCTTATTCTAACGTCTATTTTCTATGGGTCTCGTCCTACAGTCAAGTATGGCTCTGATACCAACTGAAACAACCTCGATTTCCGCGAAGGGAAATCCACAGGCTCAAATTGTAATTCAACAGATTGCTTGGAACAATCCATGAAAATACCCATATCTCAGTTGACACCAGGATCCATACAACGGTAACTAAGTCTTACATAAACATTTATTACATCGTCACATTGGCGGAATCAACAATCAGAGAAGCTTTAGAAGATGCGGAAACGATTCATCCTTCACGGCCAACTTGAGTGTAGTACTCATTCTCGTCACCTGACAGCAAATTTATCAGTACGATTTGTACTGGCCACGGAGCCCACCTATGCAGCATTTGCTTTGTGGAAAGTGGATGCAAGGCTATACAAGCAGACCTATAGGCTGAGGTTTTCTATGCAGCTGTAATCAATGTTTAATTAATCAAGTTTTATCTCCAGTTAACACCATCATCCCTTTTCCCATCACCACATCTCACTTACCCACACCTCGCTCTCATTCGACAGGCCCAACTCCCTCTCGGGCCTATCTCAGCGGCACACTACCACAACGGGTACACTGCCGGAAAATGTCATCCAGGGGGAGAAGAGAACACTCACTACACTAGTAGAAGCTTCACAGGAAAGGTCCATAGCCAACAAGTTGGCATATGTATCGATTGATCAACCGTACACTCTGGAGAGGTTTCACTACCCACAAGATTAGCCATCATAGGTGTTGCGCAACACTTAGGCAGAATTCCGGGTGCTTGCTTGCCTAGGTCGATGCCACCCTACCACTCAGCCCTGGGATATTCCGGATCCTACACCATTATGCTGAGACTGGGAGACACAGTACCGGGCCCATCCAGTGGTACTGCGCATCTAGAACGGAACGGGAACCCATCGACCGTCTCCGCCCACCCTTATCACCTCTCAACCTAGCAGTGGTGGCACCGTCCTACCAAGTAGTCCAGCCGTCTCCCGCCCATCAGAAGCGAGTGAGTAGAAAAGAATTCCCATAAACCTGAAACTAGTCCGTCCTAGGTTTGACCAAGCAGGCATCTTCACTTAGGGGATACTCTCCCCGTGCCATCACAGCACCTCCGTCCACGGGCTTCAAACCACCAAGGCTATCCCACCCGAAACCTCCTCCACATCTTTACCCGCCACAGGTATCTTGCTTGGGGATGCCCAGGTTGCACCCTCAGCACGACTTGCCCCATGGGCTTGTCTCACATCCCACTTGGTCGACATCAACCCTTACCACGCACCCAAGACGCACGCAGCACTCTCTCCCAGTGGTTATAATCAGATATACACCGTCCCAATTCTACCACATAGCATATAGCAAGTAGAAAGTAGTGGAAGAGTAACAGTAAATTAAGCAGCAGCTAATCTAGCAGCGGACAGCAGGGTAAAGTCTTATCAAGGTAGGGAATTCAAATACACTATCATGCAATCAATCCATACATAATCATAAAGCAATAGCAACAATGTCATTTGCAATGCGTAAATGGGATCTAAGGATTTGGTGGGACGTGGCACCTTCGTAGTCGTCTCCTAGCTCCTGAAGGTACTCGTGGTCGTCTTCCTTAGTCAGATCCTCCTCCGGCTCTGAAATCGAACACGAAATAGTCGCGTCAGCGACTCCTATAGAGTATTTCAGAAAAATCCAATAAAAAAAAGAGCCAAATACACACAAACATAGTCTCAGATTGTAGATCTCATTTTTCTGAGAATTTTGATATATGGTGCGCAATTTTTGGACATCGTATGAATAAGTTATGAATTTCCGAAGATTATCCTATTTTCTGAAAATGGAAAATGGTCGATTAATCAGGGGCAGCTCGGGATTGGTCCACGTGGCGCGCGGGTCCAGTAGTGCGGCATGTGGCACCTCATCAGAACACAAACCCGATGGTCGCCCACCAGGTGTTCGATGCTGGTTCCCAGAGAGTCGCCGGCGTCGGCGTAGCTCGGCGGAGCTCGGCGGGGCTCGGCGGAGCTCGGCGGAGCTCGGCGTAGCTCGGCGTAGCTCGGGCGAATCGGAGATTCAGGGGCGCCGAGGGTGCCGCTCTCCCGAGCTCTCCCGGGGAGGCTCGGGCGAATCGGACATTTGGGCGCCGAAGGTGCCGCTCTCCCGAGCTCTCCCGAGGAGGCTCGGGCGAATCGGAATTTTGGGCGCCGAGGGTGCCACCCTCTCGAGGGTTGGCTGTCATTAGTGAAATGATGTCGTGGGCCTCCTTCTCTCCCATGGCATATGGCGGTTCTCTGACGAGGTGGAGGCGCACGTAGCCAAGGCGACAGACATGATTTGGGGCTCGGCTATCTACGCGGCGGTGCCGAGGCAGACTTGGCGAACCTCGTCGGCATTTCTCCGCAGCGCGAGGCGATCGGGGGTACTCGGAACGGATTTTAGGCGAGACGGAAAGTGTCGGCGGCGATCACGTTTCCTCGAGAACGCACCTCTCGGTGTTTCGGGCTATGGAGGTGCTTGGTGGCTCACCGTGGGGCTGGTGAGGTAAGGATGGCGGTGCAGTGACGAGGTGACGCTGTGCAGAGTGATCGCAGTGCCGTGCCGCTCCTCGTCCGCAGCTCGGGCTTCCCTTCCATGTCCGGCTCCGGCGTGCTCCGCGGCGGCGGCGCTCCGGCAGCTTCTCCTCCTCTGCTCCGCCCTTCTCCCTTCTCTCTCTCCCTCTATTGTGCGGTGTGGTGTAGTGGTTGTGCCGCAGCGTGGCGGCGGCGAGTGGGACGAGGTCTAGGGCTTCGGGGCGACTCCTTTTATAGACGGCCAGGGCATGGCGTGGCGGCGGACGATGATTAGCGGCGAAGGGGGCCCGTGGAGACCATCGGTGCTCCTGAGCTAGGGTTTCCCAGTGCGCGCGGCTTCTTGGCGAGCAAGGCAGGGGACAGGCGAGGGACAGCGGGGTCAGGGCTCTGCCATGCGTGGCGCTGTCAGTCACGCCATTTGCGTGACTCTGTCGGCCACCGTCTTTCGCGAGGTGAGAAGAAGAACAGTAGCGAGAGCGGATGACAGGCGGGGCCGGGCGGTCAGCGGCTGCGGGGGAGTGGGTGAAACGGTCGCGCGCGCGCACTTGCTCGGTTGGGCCACAGCTGGGCCGACAGGCTGGCTTCCTTTCTTCCTCTCTTCTCTTTTCTTTTTCTTTTTCTATTTTCACTTAAGTGTATTTATATACATATATTACCCTTTTTAAATATTGAGTAAATACAAACATAAATTGCAATAAATCCCAATTGTGATGCATAAGCTATTATTCTATGTGAATGGAATTAAAATGCAAGCTATACTCCTTTATTTACCAAATTCATAATGAAACCTATATGCTTGCACAAAAAAAATGGGTTTTCATAATAAATAAATGAAAAATTTTAATTGGTTGGGATTTTTAGGTTGTGTGGATTTTTAGGGTTGTTACAATTTGTCAAAGTGGATTCTTTTAGCCCACCATGTATGATGACACGAAAAGCTTCATCCGAAGATGCGGGGCATGCCTGCTGACGATGGATATACCATGAAAATCCACATTCAAACACTGTCAACAGGCCTCGGATTCAAGGAAGAATAAACATATCATGAACATATTTTATTAATAACTAGTTTCACTTGTACTCTTAGCTTGTGAATGCAGGGAAGCTCAAAACAGAACAAATTGGAGCACTTGGAGCCCAATATGTTGGGTCGGCCAAACCACATATTTGGGAACCAAGTCATCACACTTTAACAAATGACTCAAGACATCACGTAGAAGAGAGGAGAGCTCAGTGTGGGCCCATGAGTGGGTCGGCCGACCCCACCATGGGGCCCACCTGGCTCTGGTGACATGGCAGGATCCGTGTGACACTCTACCCGGCTCAATTCCACCATCAGATCAACATGTGTTTCCATTCAACGGTGAAGAATCAAAGCACATGGATCAAGACGTGAAACAACACAATCAAGACAGAACCAGCATAAGGCAACACTCTATAACTGGTGGGGACCACACTTGGCTAGGCCCACCTGTCATAGGGGGTCGGCCGACCCCCTGGTGCCTGGCCAGGTCGGTTGGCCTCCACCGCCTTCCTGCATGCCTTCCACGTGATGAAATCACCACTGCCATCCATTCTATGGCGGTATTAAGGCGGTTTATCCAAGGGAGGAGAGGCAAGGAGCACATGGATATAATAAAATGCTACGAAGAACCAATTGGGCTTTAATAAAATGCTAGAAACACAATTAGCTCAAATAGCAGCAGCTGTCCCAACCTTCGAACCAAGTAAGATCCCAGGGAAACCTGAGGAACCAATTGAGGGTGTCAAGTTAATTTCGACGAGGTTTGGTAAGCCTCCGGTTAGGCCAAACCCGGGTTGCCTTCTTGACCCGCCATTCATGGCCAAGAAGAGTGACCCTGGTCATCCTACCATCACCTGCGAGATCGGGCCGCACACCTTCAACAATGCCTTCTGCGACCTTGGATGTGGAGTGAACATCATGTCCAAGGTAATGTATGAGAATTTGCTAGGGGGACTGTAACACCTAAAATTTTGCAACATTTCAAAAGGGGGAATTTATTTAATTGTGCAATTTATTGTTCTTGCAAATATAGTGGGAATAGAATTTGTGGGGTAATTTAAAATAAAACCTAGGTCAAAAAAAAAACTTGTTTGTTGCACTCATGCTGCTGCATATTCATTTTTGATTGCTTGATTTATTGTTGGCTCTTCTATTTTCAAATCCCTTTTGAAACTCCATTTGAATTTGTGTTTGAAAAAGAGAAAAGAAAATAGGAGATAGGAAGAAGAGAGAGTAGCAGCAGCAGCCCAGCCTTTCCTCCCTGGCCCGGCCTGGCCGAGAGGCCCACTTCCCCAGCTCCTCCTCTCCTTCTCCCTTCGGCCTGCTTCCCCAGCTCGGCCTTCCTTCCTCTCCTCCCTATTGGGCCGCACCGAGGCCAACTCGGCCCGGCAGCCGCGCGCGCACCCGCTCCCTCCCTGTCTCACAGACCGCGCGGCCCGGTTTCCCTTCTGTCACCGACAAGTGGGCCCCACAGGTCGGTCTCTTCCCCCACCTTTCCTTTCTTCCTCCCCTTGCCTTCCTTACCGGCGAGCCCGACGATGGCGCCACCGCGGAATCCGGCCAGGATTGGCACCCTTTCCAAATTGAAGCCGCGCTGTGGCTATATGAGCCGCCCCGCACCTCTGTGTCTCCTTTTCCCAAACCCTAGCCGCCTCCGGTGCCCACGCAGCAGAGCTTACCGAGCCGCCGCCGCCGAGCTTGCCGCCGCCGTGAGAAATTCGACAAGTTCGTCGCTCGTCTCGTCCTAGTAAGCCTTCCAGAGCCCCCTAATCCTTTCCCCGAACCCGTGCAGCCGTTTTCCCTTTCAAATTTGGGCACTAACCGACCCCTTTCGCCGTGCACAGGGACCCCCGTCCGCCACCGCTCATCGCCGACCGTCTCCGAGCCGCCTCTGGTCTTCCCGACGCCCTAGGTGAGCTCGCGGTGTCCTTCTCTCTCTCCCGAGCCCTTCCCCACGCGTTTTGGTGCACTGTGGACTCGTTCCGCCTATCTCCGGCGATGCGCCGGCAATGGCGCCGCCGCACCGGCCCTGTCTCCGGCCAGAGCGCCACCCCCCTCTCTGTCTTCTAATCTGTGCCATCCGTGCCCCATCGGACGGCCACCATCGCTGCGTACCGTTTCGGTGCACCGCTGCAGTGTGGACTCGGTCCACCGCGTCGCTCCCCGCGCCGCGCACCTGGTCCATGGACCGAACCAATGCGAAGCCGCCACGTGGCAGTCAATCGGTCAACAGCCGACGGCCCCGCGCATTCTGTAGTTTGCGCTTTCCAACAGAGAAGACGTATTTTCCTTTCGGTTTAATAAAAATCAGATATTTATATTTACAGTTTTGCCACTATCTTTAATCGCTTATAAAATGCGCGTTTTAACTCCGATTGAGGTGATTCCAATTGCATTGGATTCATAATTTTGTCCTCTTTCCAGTGATATAATTTTTATCTATGTTGACAGTAATTTATTTTTCAGTATTATTTTAATCCCTAAAAATGCATTAAAACTTCAGAAAATCATATCTTTCGCGTTTTAAATCCGTTTTCGGTGATCTTCATATCGATGTGATCGTATCAGCGAGTAGAATAGTTTTATAAATCTTTTATTTGGTTTTCTCACTGTTGGTGTACTGTTCTAATTTATGTCCTTGTTTGCTATGCATGAATGCTCCTGTATGCATGTGTGTTGGTGATTAATCGAGTAAAGACGGTGAGCAATTCGACGGTGCTTACGACCCGCTTTTCGAGGACCAGCAAGACCAGCAAGACTTTCCTGAGCAAGGCAAGTAATTCATGGGATTATCCTTGTTACCTATTTATGAAAGTTTTACTAAATATCATATGCATGCAATCCCTTGATAAACATAGATGATTCCCCTAGAATTGTTCCTGTACCTTGAAACCTATGATTTATGCACATAAATGATTTGGCAACGCTATTATTATCATGATCATGTGTTGATTAATGGGAAGTAATGAACATTAATAGATGACATTATCCGTAAGTGACCCTCCGGGAAAACCGCGCAACTATGGGTGCTAATGGGCTCTGGTTGTAGTCAAGTAAGGAGTACTTTTCTAGCTTGTTAGAGGTTACCGAAAGGCGCAAGTGGGGTGTTGTCCGGGATGGTCGTAGTTAGGCCCCTAGCCAGATGATGTGTATAGGCTGCGAGTTATGTGCCATCAGGAAAGGGGAAATACTACAATCACAGGCACGAAACCATAGCGGCCCTAACTTGTTAGACGGGGCTTTCGAAAGACTGCATTGTGATGACCTGCTCACTCACCTTGGTAGTGTTTTTGGGAGTAATTAACCCGAGCATTTGGGAATCACATCTCATAGTGAAAGTGTGCAACCTCTGCAGAGTGTAAAACTGGTATACTAGCCGTACCCGCGGTTATGGGTGGCTTGGAATCCTCATGGAACAGAAAATATTGTCATTGTTTAATTGTTTATGCTTACTACTTCACTTTACATTGATTCATGAATATGGGGATTTATGAAACACCGTTGATGCTACTTATTGTGCTATAATTAATTGTCTTTAAAAATGCTCCCGCAACATCACCACCAACAGCTAGTTGAGCCTCATGAACCCTGTGTTTTACTTGCTGAGTACGAAATGTGCTCACCCTTGCTATTACCACACAACAGATGAAGATTGGAGTTATGACTACCGCAACGAGTTCTAGACTTGTTGTCAACCAGTCAACGTCCCTGCGTTGAAGCTGCCACGAGAATTATCTTTTCCGCTGAGATGTTGTAACAAAGTACTATGATTTAAATATTGTTCGCTAAGTATTAAACTCTGCAATGGTACTATTTAATTTGTCTAGCATGTGTGGACTTGATCCTTGGCACACATGTGAGCTTTTATACATCCTGGTGTTGTTTTTAATATCGGGGTGTGACAAATTGGTATCAGAGCTTTGTTGACTGTAGGACGCAAGCCTAGATAGTAAAAATCACATAGGTTTATTTTTGCACTTAAATTTCAGCCTTGACTATTTTATTACAATTTTGTTTTATGCTATACTTCCTTATTCTATTGCAAAAAGTTTGACTCTAGCTTCTCTTTTCTGATTTTGTAGATGGTTCTCACTCGTTCCGCCGCTCGCCGCTCTGCTGCTGAGGCTGTTTCTTCTCGTGGCGTCGCCTCCTACGTCGCCCAGTTCTCTCCCAGCGCACCGCCGGTGAAGCCCGAGGTCGTGGTCCTCTCCGACGATGAGGAGGACCCCACTGAGGTCCTCATGTTCGATGACGACGTGGAGGAGGAGATCGTGCCAGTCACTCCGACGACGCCAGCTCCTACACCGACGCCTGCACCTGCACCGACTCCCCCTGCACCTGAGCCAGTGATGGAGTGGTTCCGTGTTACCACCATCAAGGACCCGGCGCCGAACGCGTATCAACACTCCCTGCTGCAAGAAGTGTTGACTACGTACTACAGTGACAAGCACCCGGTCATCGAGTACCTCTGCTCGAGGTACACCCACCCTGAGGAGGCGACCTACTACAAGACCCTGTTGGCAGTCATCTACTGGGAGCCTGGACAGCCGAAGCCGGCTCCTCATCAGGTCTTCTTTTTGCCTGCTAGGAGGACTTCAGCTCACGCCAGCATGGAGGATGCTGCGCAAGTGGCGTACGCATTCTACCATGGTCTTCGCTATGAGCTCATGGAGGAGGATCGCTTTCGCCACCTGCCCCGCTTTGAGCCCTGGGCTGGACGAGCTGTGGTGACCCAGGCTGATCCCCTGCATCCGACGTTGAACACCACCGCTCTGCACGTCAATGCCTTGACGGAGCAAGTGGTGGGGCTCCAGGGAGAGCTGAAGGGAGCACACTCAGCGTCACGGCGTCTCCAGAAAGAGAATGATTGTCTGCGGGCTATGCTCAAGAAGTCCCCCCGCTACACGAAGAAAGAAGACTTCACGCTTCACGTTAATAAGTTCTAGGTTACCCTTGGGATTCATGTAATAAACCGTTAGCTGCGTCTAGTGAGTCTTGGTGTGCTTGTAAGATTGGTGTGAGAACATGATTTATTATTATGCACTTGTGTGATTTGGATCTTGGTTATGAGTGTTGGAGTGCTGTAGACTTGTCTACGGTACTTCTTGAACAAGTAAAAATTAAGTTGAGGTCTTTTTATATATTGTTGGGTTGGTTTATATTCTCGTTACCCTTGCTGTTTTCTGGAGTTACCTGAGGTATTTTGGTTATAACTGGAGATCTGATAATGCAAGTGTCATGAAATTTTTATGAGATAAACCAGACTTCAGTGCCTTTCCAGCGCCGTATCAATCACCTTCATATCTATTATGGACTAAGAGTTATGACTGTTGCAATCTGGTATAACTGTGATGCCTGGAAGTGCTGAACAGCTCCTGTAAATTGTGAAATTGGAACTGGTAACTGTCAGAATCTGGTAAAGTGGTCTAAATGAAAGTTGTAGGAAATTTTATAAGTTTTCCAGCAATGTATAGAACGTCTCGTTTTGAGTTCTGTAGCTCCCTGTACGATCGATTTACTGCACTTCTGTTTATGAGAACTCGTCCTGAAATTTCAGTTTCTCTATTCATGTTGGTTATTTGGGTATTGTCTGAGAATCGTTACGTATGTTGGGTTGACAGATGGCCGGAAGGAGGAACCCCAGAGGCAACCCACCACCTCCACCACCCCCCATGATCAGCCCTGAACAATTCATGCAGATGCAAGGGCAGTTCATGGAAGCAATGACTCGCTTCATGCAGAATGTTCAGCAGGGTGGAGCACCACCACCACCGCCACCCAGGGACAGGCGCAAGGACTTCCTTCAGGGACGTCCTCCGGTGTTCACACATGCCACAGACCCCCTAGAGGCCGATGATTGGGTCCGTGCTGTGGAAAAGCAGCTTAACATTGCGCAGTGCAGTGACAAGGAGAAGGTCCTGTATGCTTCAGGTCAGTTGCAGGGTGCAGCCCAAACCTGGTGGGAGTCTTACCAGGATGCATGGCCTGCGAATGCTCCTGATGTTACTTGGGATGAGTTCACCAGAGAGTTTAGAGCTCATCACATTCCTCAAGGTTTGATGGATCAGAAGGCTGAAGAGTTCCGGTCTCTCCGGATGGTGTCCATGTCTGTCAGCGAATATCATAACAAGTTCGCTGAGCTGGCACGCTATGCACCCAGGGAAGTTGCTGACGATGCTGACAAGCAGCGGTTATTTCTCAAGGGCTTATATTATGAACTCAGGCTGCAGTTGGCTGGTAACACCTACCCCAACTTTCAAGCTCTTGTCAACCGTGCTATTGTGTTGGACAACATGCGCCAGGATCAGGACAAGAAGAGGAAGTTCTCTGGTCAGTCTTCTGGGAGCAACAACCGTCCACGCTATGGTCACCAGCAGAATTCCCAGCAAAGGTACCATGGTGGTAACAACCAGCGCTTGCCTTTCCAATAGCGCCAGCCGTTCCGTCAGTCGGGAGGGACACAAAACTCCCAGAATGGAAAAGCTAATGGTCCCCCTGCCAAGAATGGAGCCCCTAGAGCCCCCACCGTCTGTTACAGCTGTGGCAAGGAAGGCCACATGTCCTTCCACTGCCCCAACAAGAAGCCACTCTATGGGAAGGTGAATCATGTGACCACCGACACTGCTCAGGATGGGCCGAACATCATGCTGGGTACGTTCGACCTCAACTCCACTCCTGCGACTGTATTATTTGATTCTGGAGCATCGCATACATTTATCTCCCATATATTTGTTAGAAAACATAGTATACCCCTGCTTGCAATGAAGACTGAGATGGTAGTAAACTCTCCTGGTGGTGTCATGCCTGCTACTCATTTTTGTCCATCAGTAGTATTGTCTTTAAGGGGGGTAGAGTTTTCAGTCAGTCCGATTGTCCTGAGAGCATCTGGCATTGATTTGATACTGGGTCTGGACTGGATGAGAGAACATACGGTCAACATCAAATGCAAAGAGAAGGTTGTGGAAATGAATGGACCTAAGGGAGACAGAGTCTCAGTTAATGTTGTAGTGAAGCCACCACCAGCTGCTGTCATCAACATGATTGAAGATGAAGGGAAGCCTGAGGATCGTGTTGTGGGGGAATTTTTGGATGTCTTCCCCGAGGATTTGCCAGGTATGCCACCTGATCGAGACATTGAATTCATTATTGAATTATTACCTGGTACTGCACCCATAGCTAAGCGTCCATATAGAATGGGGGTAAATGAGTTAGAAGAACTTAAAAAGCAACTTAAGGAGTTATTAGATAAAGGTTTTATTCGCCCTAGTTCTTCTCCATGGGGTGCACCGGTTATCTTTGTTGACAAGAAGGATGGTACTCAAAGGATGTGCATTGATTACCGATCATTAAATGAAGTGACCATCAAAAATAAGTACCCTTTGCCTAGAATTGATGATTTGTTTGATCAATTGAGAGGTGCATGTGTGTTTTCCAAGATTGATTTACGGTCTGGTTATCACCAATTGAAGATTAGAAACCAAGATATACCGAAGACAGCATTCACTACCAGATATGGGCTATATGAATACACAGTTATGTCTTTTGGTCTTACCAATGCACCTGCCTACTTCATGTATTTGATGAATAAGGTGTTCATGGAATATCTTGATAAGTTTGTGGTGGTATTCATTGATGATATTCTGGTGTTCTCCAAGACGGAAGAAGAACATGAAGAACACTTGAGATTGGTCTTGCAGAAATTGAGAGAGCATAGGTTGTATGCAAAAAGGAGTAAGTGTGAGTTTTGGCTAAAGGAAGTGGCTTTCTTAGGCCACATTGTCTCAAATGGTGGAATTGCTGTAGATCCTAGCAAAGTGAGGGATGTGCTGGATTGGAAGCCACCTACTGATGTTAAGGAAATTCGCAGTTTCCTTGGTTTGGCTGGTTACTATAGGAGGTTCATTGAAGGGTTCTCCAAGCTCGCTAAGCCTATGACTGCATTGTTAGAGAAGAATGCCAAGTTCATGTGGTCCGAACAGTGCCAAGCTAATTTTGATGAGTTGAAGAAGAGGTTGACTTCTGCCCCAGTGCTGATATTGCCTGATCTAAGTAAGAGTTTTTCTATCTACTGTGATGCATCTAGACAAGGTTTGGGATGTGTACTTATGCAAGAAGGTAGGGTTGTTGCCTATGCGTCTAGACAGTTGAGAAAGCATGAGTTGAACTACCCTACTCACGATCTTGAGTTAGCAGCGGTTGTTCATGCCTTGAAGATCTGGAGGCATTACCTGATGGGGCATAAAACTGACATATATACGGATCATAAGAGCTTGAAATACATCTTTACCCAGTCGGATCTGAACTTGAGGCAACGTCGATGGTTAGAATTGATTAAGGACTATGATCTAGAAGTGCATTACCATCCTGGGAAGGCCAATGTGGTGGCCGATGCACTTAGCAGAAAAAGTTATGATAGTGAAGTTCAGGAAACAATGATGCCTGAGGAGTTAAGTGCAGAGTTGCAACGTCTGAACTTGTGTTTGGTTAACAATATCGTGGAGATTGAGATAACTCCTACCTTGGAAGAAGAAATACGCAAAGGTCAGATGGAGGATGAAGAACTCAAAGAGATAGCTGAAAATGTGGTTGTTGGAAAAGCACCCGGATTCAGGCTTGATGAGAATGGCACATTGTGGTTGGGAAAAAGGATATGTGTGCCAGCAATGAAGGCTATCCGAGATACAATTCTTCGGGAAGCTCATGAGTCTGCCTACTCTATTCACCCCGGAAGTACCAAGATGTATCAAGATCTCAAGGAGAAGTATTGGTGGAAAGAAATGAGACGAGCTGTAGCTGAGTATGTAGCCCTGTGTGACACTTGTTCAAGAGTCAAGGCCGAACATCAGAGGCCTGCTGGATTGCTACAACCCATGAAGATACCGGAATGGAAATGGGATGAAGTTGGTATGGATTTTATAGTGGGACTACCTCGGACATCCACAGGTTATGATTCAATATGGGTGATTGTCGATCGGTTGACGAAAGTTGCTCATTTCTTGCCTGTGAATACTAAGTATGATGGTCCAAAGTTGGCAAAGCTTTACATGGAAAGGATAGTATGTCTTCATGGAGTGCCTAAGAAGATTGTGTCTGATAGGGGATCTCAGTTTACTTCTCATTTCTGGAAACAAGTACATGAAGCTTTGGGAACTAAATTGAACTTCAGCACCGCTTATCATCCTCAGACAGATGGGCAGACAGAAAGAACCAATCAGATTCTCGAGGATATGCTGAGAGCTTGTGCCTTACAGCATGGTTCTAGTTGGGACAAGAGTCTACCTTATGCAGAGTTCTCTTACAATAATAGCTATCAGAAAAGTCTTGGAATGGCACCATTTGAAGCATTATATGGGCGTAAGTGTAGAACACCCTTATACTGGAATCAAACGGGTGAGTCACAGTTGTTTGGACCTGATGTTATAAAGGCTGCTGAAGAACAAGTCAGTAAGATAAGGGAGAACTTAAGGATAGCTCAATCTCGACAAAAGAGTTATGCGGATAAGCGAAGAAGAGACTTGAGTTTTGAAGTAGGTGATTATGTGTATCTCAAGGTATCACCGATGAGAAAGGTGAGAAGGTTTAATATGAAGGGAAAGCTAGCACCAAGGTATGTTGGTCCCTTCAAGATTATAAAGAGACGTGGAGAAGTTGCATATCAATTAGAGTTGCCTGAGCATCTATCAGCTGTTCATGACGTGTTCCATGTGTCTCAACTTAAGAAATGTTTGCGTATACCTGAGGAACAAATACCCATGGATGAACTTCAAGTTAAAGATGATTTGACTTATGAAGAGTACCCTGTGAGGATATTGGAGACAGCTGAAAGGGTCACTCGAAGTAGAGTGATCAGAATGTGCAAGGTTCAGTGGAATAGGCACTCAGAGGAAGAAGCAACTTGGGAAAGAGAAGAGGACTTGAGAAAAGAGTATTCCCATTTGTTTGAGTAAGCATTCAATCTCGAGGACGAGATTTTCTTTAAGGGGGGTAGAATTGTAACACCTAAAATTTTGCAACATTTCAAAAGGGGGAATTTATTTAATTGTGCAATTTATTGTTCTTGCAAATATAGTGGGAATAGAATTTGTGGGGTAATTTAAAATAAAACCTAGGTCAAAAAAAAAACTTGTTTGTTGCACTCATGCTGCTGCATATTCATTTTTGATTGCTTGATTTATTGTTGGCTCTTCTATTTTCAAATCCCTTTTGAAACTCCATTTGAATTTGTGTTTGAAAAAGAGAAAAGAAAATAGGAGATAGGAAGAAGAGAGAGTAGCAGCAGCAGCCCAGCCTTTCCTCCCTGGCCCGGCCTGGCCGAGAGGCCCACTTCCCCAGCTCCTCCTCTCCTTCTCCCTTCGGCCTGCTTCCCCAGCTCGGCCTTCCTTCCTCTCCTCCCTATTGGGCCGCACCGAGGCCAACTCGGCCCGGCAGCCGCGCGCGCACCCGCTCCCTCCCTGTCTCACAGACCGCGCGGCCCGGTTTCCCTTCTGTCACCGACAAGTGGGCCCCACAGGTCGGTCTCTTCCCCCACCTTTCCTTTCTTCCTCCCCTTGCCTTCCTTACCGGCGAGCCCGACGATGGCGCCACCGCGGAATCCGGCCAGGATTGGCACACTTTCCAAATTGAAGCCGCGCTGTGGCTATATGAGCCGCCCCGCACCTCTGTGTCTCCTTTTCCCAAACCCTAGCCGCCTCCGGTGCCCACGCAGCAGAGCTTACCGAGCCGCCGCCGCCGAGCTTGCCGCCGCCGTGAGAAATTCGACAAGTTCGTCGCTCGTCTCGTCCTAGTAAGCCTTCCAGAGCCCCCTAATCCTTTCCCCGAACCCGTGCAGCCGTTTTCCCTTTCAAATTTGGGCACTAACCGACCCCTTTCGCCGTGCACAGGGACCCCCGTCCGCCACCGCTCATCGCCGACCGTCTCCGAGCCGCCTCTGGTCTTCCCGACGCCCTAGGTGAGCTCGCGGTGTCCTTCTCTCTCTCCCGAGCCCTTCCCCACGCGTTTTGGTGCACTGTGGACTCGTTCCGCCTATCTCCGGCGATGCGCCGGCAATGGCGCCGCCGCACCGGCCCTGTCTCCGGCCAGAGCGCCACCCCCCTCTCTGTCTTCTAATCTGTGCCATCCGTGCCCCATCGGACGGCCACCATCGCTGCGTACCGTTTCGGTGCACCGCTGCAGTGTGGACTCGGTCCACCGCGTCGCTCCCCGCGCCGCGCACCTGGTCCATGGACCGAACCAATGCGAAGCCGCCACGTGGCAGTCAATCGGTCAACAGCCGACGGCCCCGCGCATTCTGTAGTTTGCGCTTTCCAACAGAGAAGACGTATTTTCCTTTCGGTTTAATAAAAATCAGATATTTATATTTACAGTTTTGCCACTATCTTTAATCGCTTATAAAATGCGCGTTTTAACTCCGATTGAGGTGATTCCAATTGCATTGGATTCATAATTTTGTCCTCTTTCCAGTGATATAATTTTTATCTATGTTGACAGTAATTTATTTTTCAGTATTATTTTAATCCCTAAAAATGCATTAAAACTTCAGAAAATCATATCTTTCGCGTTTTAAATCCGTTTTCGGTGATCTTCATATCGATGTGATCGTATCAGCGAGTAGAATAGTTTTATAAATCTTTTATTTGGTTTTCTCACTGTTGGTGTACTGTTCTAATTTATGTCCTTGTTTGCTATGCATGAATGCTCCTGTATGCATGTGTGTTGGTGATTAATCGAGTAAAGACGGTGAGCAATTCGACGGTGCTTACGACCCGCTTTTCGAGGACCAGCAAGACCAGCAAGACTTTCCTGAGCAAGGCAAGTAATTCATGGGATTATCCTTGTTACCTATTTATGAAAGTTTTACTAAATATCATATGCATGCAATCCCTTGATAAACATAGATGATTCCCCTAGAATTGTTCCTGTACCTTGAAACCTATGATTTATGCACATAAATGATTTGGCAATGCTATTATTATCATGATCATGTGTTGATTAATGGGAAGTAATGAACATTAATAGATGACATTATCCGTAAGTGACCCTCCGGGAAAACCGCGCAACTATGGGTGCTAATGGGCTCTGGTTGTAGTCAAGTAAGGAGTACTTTTCTAGCTTGTTAGAGGTTACCGAAAGGCGCAAGTGGGGTGTTGTCCGGGATGGTCGTAGTTAGGCCCCTAGCCAGATGATGTGTATAGGCTGCGAGTTATGTGCCATCAGGAAAGGGGAAATACTACAATCACAGGCACGAAACCATAGCGGCCCTAACTTGTTAGACGGGGCTTTCGAAAGACTGCATTGTGATGACCTGCTCACTCACCTTGGTAGTGTTTTTGGGAGTAATTAACCCGAGCATTTGGGAATCACATCTCATAGTGAAAGTGTGCAACCTCTGCAGAGTGTAAAACTGGTATACTAGCCGTACCCGCGGTTATGGGTGGCTTGGAATCCTCATGGAACAGAAAATATTGTCATTGTTTAATTGTTTATGCTTACTACTTCACTTTACATTGATTCATGAATATGGGGATTTATGAAACACCGTTGATGCTACTTATTGTGCTATAATTAATTGTCTTTAAAAATGCTCCCGCAACATCACCACCAACAGCTAGTTGAGCCTCATGAACCCTGTGTTTTACTTGCTGAGTACGAAATGTGCTCACCCTTGCTATTACCACACAACAGATGAAGATTGGAGTTATGACTACCGCAACGAGTTCTAGACTTGTTGTCAACCAGTCAACGTCCCTGCGTTGAAGCTGCCACGAGAATTATCTTTTCCGCTGAGATGTTGTAACAAAGTACTATGATTTAAATATTGTTCGCTAAGTATTAAACTCTGCAATGGTACTATTTAATTTGTCTAGCATGTGTGGACTTGATCCTTGGCACACATGTGAGCTTTTATACATCCTGGTGTTGTTTTTAATATCGGGGTGTGACAGGGACCTTTGTACCCCATTTTTGTCAAGCTACAGATGGGGTATCAATCCATTCGGTCCCCTGAGGGATTGGCAAAGGACATCCTTGTCAAAATTCAAGATGAGTACATCCTCGCTAACTTCATCATTTTTGACATGGGGGCCGATGACGAAGTCCCCGTCATCCTGGGAAGGTCGTTCCTCAACACTGTGAACGCCATCATCTACGTGGGATCTGGCCAAGCCCACTTCCAACTCCCAGGTAAGAGAATTAAATGTCCTTTCAATGGTTATAAATCGATGCAACAGGCAAGAAAGAACCTGTGGAGAAACAAGCCACAATATGCACCCCGCCGAAAGAGTCAATCGCCGAGGCCGAACAGGTAAGTAAAGCTGAGGCGGTGAACAAGGCTGACTCCGCTGAGTCACAAGCATCAACCAAGAAGGAATGGCAGCAGAAAGAGGTGCGATCATCACGATCCCCATCTCCGGGACCGATCGATGCACACGAAGAATTAACCCGAAAAGGAGAGGTCCTGCTCTACGGACCTAAAACATGGAGCCCTTACTGGTAAGTGTGTTCTTGTGTTATCTCATTGCTGCAGGAAGATGAAGAAGTTCTCCTCCGCATTCAAGAAGGCCAAGAGTGTCGTAGGAAGTTCCTCCCGATGACCCCGCCATGACGAAGATGAAGGAAGAGAAGCTCCACCGAGACAAAGCTTTGGAGTGCCTCCCGAGAGGACGCTCGACCCCGAGAGCGGCCTCATGTTGAACCAAGAAGAGTACCAAAGGTACCTCTCCATCTGACACCGCGGTTATGAACATACTGGTATCATCGACTCTGTCCTTTTGGACAACATAGGTATGATCGCAGAGTTTAATACTATTTTCAATACAATTGGGTGGGGAAGCTTTTGGGAAGTGCAAGAATTTGGAATTGAAAAACTCACCATGGAATTTCTATGCTCTTTACAAGCCACTGATAATAATGTCTACTTTCGCATGTTCAACCAAGAGTATAATTTAACTTGAGGAGTTTTTAGTATGGCACTTGGCTTTGATAACAATTGTTATCTAGATCTAGTTAATGCCACAACAAAATTTGATAAAGCTGAATTCTGGAAAGCCATAACTGGATCCAATGATTGCTCTGAGCGTAAAACTGATGAAATCCATAATCCCACTTTGCGCTTGCTCCGCTATTGGATGGCCATAACTCTTCTTCCTGTCTCTAATGTGCAAATCCTTCTTAATGATGAACTAAGACTGCTTTATGCCATGACTAAGAAAATAAAAGTTTCACCTGCTAAAATTTTAGTCCGTTTTTGGCTTGGTATTTTCCATAGAGGCGAGCCTATATTCTTTACCTCTTTTATCACTCGCATTGCTGAAACAATGGACTTGCTAAATAGAAAACACTACTTTGAATATATTGCTTCTCCTAGAGACATTATAACTGAAGATTTCTTCATAAATGCTCAAGTCCTAAAAAGAGATGAAAATGGTGATCTTAAAATGATTTATCCAGGCCATACAGCCAAAATCTCTCTCCCATGTGAGAGGCGCCGGTTGTATGCTGCTGCGTACACTAACCATAAATTGGGACTAAGAGGCAAGAAGCCATAATATTGCAGGAACAAGAAGGGTGACAAGGAGTATGTCACAAGCCGCTCAATTTGAGCAACGCAGCACATCACGAGCTGCAGGGGGACACGACGAAGAAGGTGATGAGGCAAGTTCCATGGACATTTCAGGGTCCACGGAACGGCCTCAACAGCACACTCCAAGAGTGCGCACTCCCCGTCCGTCCACACGGGCGAGGGGTCGTCGAAGCCAAGGATCGGAAATGGATCAACTCATCAACGACATGGGCGCAATGCAAGTTGAGCAAGATGCAACTCTAAGTATGGCACAACAAGATACCCAATTATTGCAAGCCATACAAGATGAAAAAGCACAACGCTGGGCGGGATGGTTCCAATACTATACGCCGCCATAATGAGCAAAAAGACAAGCTTGGGGGAGATCCTCTCCCCACCAAGGTAAGTATTCTATCCTACCTGTTTACATTATTTTAATTTATTGCATTTAAAAAAATGCATAAGATAAAAATACCAAAAATATTTCCCTTATTCCCAAATATGTCATGAATGTTTATCTTCCTCATGGAAATGATGAATAGTTGCTCTGTTAATATTTCTTTAATGCCTAGTTACAACTTAGTATTTCTTTGAGCATGGATCACTTGGCTCATTTAAATCATCATGAACCTGAAAACTTTATGGATGCTAAGTGCTAGAACTAAGTCTAAATTGTTGTGAGACATAATATGGTAAAACAAGAGCTACTATAATATTGTTCTAAGCATGCATGATTACTGGAGATTTATTTTTTAAACAATCAAAACCTTATTGTTCCTCAAATGGTAATAAATTCCTACCACAACCATATATGCTACACATGTCTTAAACCTTCTACATAAGCTATTTGCTTTGTATTGAGTGTTGTCAAGTCTTGTTGACTCTTATTGAGAGACTTATCATACTCCCAAGATCAAGATCACGTACACACCACATATATATGCTGCTTCTACACTGAAAGTACGCAACCACATGCCTTTCATCTCCACCAAATAAATGCTCCATGTGTTAAAGTCATAGAAAATCTCTCTTAGTTATTATGATAGAAGAGACAAAAGGCTATGCAAAATAAAAAGAAAGAAAGATGGACACAAGAGAGTCCATAGAAAAGAAAAGAAAAATATATGAGCAAGTCTAGGCTCATGAATGAAAGAAGGAAAAATGATAGCCATGCCTCTAAAATTTATTAGAGAGAGATACAATTTCAAATAAAAGAGCATTATAGTTCATATTTTTCACACACTTGCATATCTTGATCTAAGGGCATGACACTTCTCTTTTTAGATCCAAGCTTTGACTCTATAATACATGCAAAGTAAGTATGCTATACTCTTTTATTCCTACCTTGAACTCCACATAAGCCATCTTAGAAGTAGGATGATAAAGAGAAGGCAACATTTACTTTGTGCCTTGGTAAGGATTCATACACCATTTGAGCGACATGAGAGAACCATATGGGGAGCATTAAGTTTTCTTTTGCAAAACATTGCTAAAACCTCCAGTATGAAACTTGCAAAGAATGAGAAAATTAGTGCTCAAGTTAAACTGTTCTATCTCTCAACCACCTAAGGCAAAACAAAGGCCATTAGCCCCATAAAGGACTAAGGTAAATTGGATGAATTTTTATAGCCAATTTTTCCATTCAAAAGAGAAGTATTTTGTTGTGCACTTGGTACTAAGGAAATATGAACATTGTAGCAACTCCTGATCCACCGAGGCTAACTTTAATTATTTGCTCGGGACCAGCAAAAGTTAAGCTTGGGGGATCTTGTTGACGGTGGATATACCATGAAAATCCACATTCAAACACTGTCAAGAAGTCTCGGATTCAAGGAAGAATAAACATATCATGAACATATTTTATCAATAACTAATTCCACTTGTACTCTTAGCTTGAGAGTACAGGGAAGATCAAAACAGAACAAATTGGAGCACTTGGAGCCCAATATGTTGGGTTGACCGAACCACATATTTGGGAACCAAGTCATCACACTTTAACAAATGACTCAAGACATCACGTAGAAGAGAGGAGAGCTCAGTGTGGGCCCATGAGTGGGTCGACCGACCCCACCATGGGGCCCACCTGGCTCTGGTGACATGGCAGGATCCGTGTGACACTCTACCCAGCTCAATTCCATCATCAGATCAACATGTGTTTCCATTCAACGGTGGAGAATCAAAGCACACGGATCAAGGAGTGAAACAACACAATCAAGACAGAACCAGCACAAGGCAACACTCTATGACTGGTGGGGACCACACTTGGCCGGGCCCACCTGTCATAGGGGTTGGCCGACCCCTCCCTGGTGCTTGGCCAGGTCGGTTGGCCCCCACCGCCTTCCTGCATGCCTTTCACGAGATGAAATCACCACTGCCGGCCATCCTATGGCGGTATTGAGGCGGTTCATCCAAGGGAGGAGAGGCAAGGAGCACACGGATCGCTGACGTGGCGCCCCTCCACTCTACCCTATAAATAGAGGCTGCCATCACTCTCTTCAAGACACCCAAGATACACAAGATCCACAAGAGAAAAGAGAACCTCCACTCTTTAGTAGTAGTAGTATTAGTCTAGTGTGGGAGTTAGAGTCGAGTCGAGCTATGCTCGGAGTCTCCGGAGTCGTCTGTTGGAGAGTCTGGTATAGCTCTTGTACCTTTCCTTCTGTAATACTTTATCTTTATCAATATATTATTTTTGCTTTACTTTACTAAGTCTTTACTTAGTGCTTTACTATTCATTATAGTATTGTTGTGTCCTGTCTTACCTTATAGTTAAGTTATATAAGATAGTGATCCTGTAACCCGCTCACGTGTGTAGTTCATCGCCTGTCATAGGGTGCTTTAGTTGTTGGTACGCAACTAGAGTACTAAGGCTTAGTGTAAGCGTGGTGCTTAGACTAGATCTTGCCTTTGAATGCCGCTTGTCGCACGGATTGTTTGTGGGTGCTAGCGTGGTGCTGACGTGGCGCCCCTCCACTCTCCCCTATACTCTACTAGTTATCCTTAGTTATCCTAAAACCTTGTCGTGTCTTGGTGTCATTACCCTTTCCTCTATATATCGATTTATCCCCCTATCACTAGTTGATACTAAGTTGCTATAGACTTAAAGATCTCTCTCTTTTATTTATTATTCCTAGCAACCGCTTTCCCTTGGGATAAAATAAATAACGATACCTTGGAATACTCCCGGATGAAGTGTTACACAGCGGTATATTCTGTGCGCTTGCGGAATTATCCAATAGACATAAGAAATACCCCAGGCATTTCTGGCGCCGTTATTAGAGATAGCCTAACACTCTGTCTCTGGTGGTTGTGCTAAGAAGTGTCAACAATGCCAACGACATGGAAACATCAATTCAAGAGATGCCATGCCCCTCGTCAACAACCTCCAAGTAGAGCTTTTCAATGTCTGGGGAATTGACTACATGGGACCATTTCCAAAGTAAAAGCAGTGTGAGTACATTTTGGTGGCAGTAGACTATGTCTCAAAATGGGTAGAAGCTATGCCATGCAAAGCTGCAGATTCTAGAAGCTCAAAGAGGATGTTTGAAGAAATAATATTTTCAAGATTTGGTACTCCAAGAATAGTAATCAGTGACGGAGGATCTCACTTCATCGATAGGAGATTCCAACTATATTTAGCAAATAGAGGAGTCCGTCACAATATTGCCACTCCATACCGTCCTCAGACTAGTGGGCAAGCAGAGACATCAAACAAGCAGATCAAGAATATTCTACAGAAGACGGTCAACGAAATGGGAACAACATGGAAGGACAGACTACCAAAAGCACTGTGGGCTTACAGAACAGCCTACAAGACACCAATTGGAATGTCACCATACCAATTTGTCTATAGAAAGACCTGTCACTTGCCAGTAGAGCTTGAATTCAAAGCTCACTGGGCAATCAAGAGATGGAATATGGATCCAGATGCTGCAGGAATGAAAAGGAAGATGCAACTCTTTGAACTAGATGAATGGCGTGAGAAAGCATATCACAACTCCAAGATCTATAAAGAGAGATCCAAAAGATGGCATGACAAAAGGTTGAAGAAGAAGGACTTCACACCTGGAGATCATGTATTACTTTTTAATTCCAGGGTGAAGTTATTCGGTCACAGAAAGCTACGAAGCAAATGGGAAGGACCATTCAAGGTGATCAACACTTAGTCCCATGGAGCAGTCACACTTCAAACCGAAGAAGGTACATTATTCAAGGTAAATGGTCACCACCTCAAACTCTTTCTAGAACCAATTAAAGGCCTAGAGAAAATAGATATTATTGAATTTATTGAATTACCAAGTACATTAGGGCCTAAGCCTTCCTTTTGCATTCCCGCATGGAAAGGTTTGAATTTTAGAAACTAAATATCGCGAGAAACCCACACGAAGAGACCGGAGCCAAATCGACACAGGGGCAGGTTGCCCGACCCCACACCTAGGACGGTCGACCCCCTACGACTCCGTTCACCACTGCCTTTTCGTGACATGATCCTTTGGGTCTCTTCTCGCATATTTTTCAACTTTCGTTTTTATTAGGCCATCTGCCGCCGCCATAAGCTCGTAGGGAAAATTTTGAAGCCCTAGTGCCCACTGGACGACTATATAACCAGCCCCTGCTAGCCTCCCATCTCATCTCATCCAACCCATCCTTTTCCTCGTGCCTACGAGCTCTCCTCTAAAATTCCCATGGCCGACAACAAGATCATCCCCTATGGGATGGATCCTAGCAAGGTTCCCGCCGACGGCACCCAAGCCATCATCTCTGTTAGAACTCCCTGGCCTCTCGCCATTGCTTTTCCAAACCAGCCTCACAAGCATGAGCAATCCTTTTGTGCTTGTACTAGATCAACCCTTCCATCACCGTCGGAGACCCTCTACCTGAAGGACGCGCCATGGAAGGAACCGATCGTCAAGCTACCGAAGGATGTCAAGCTCCTGCCACCGAAGCCGAACGAGACGCTGACGGGGGTAAAGCTCGACAGGGATGGCCATGTCTCATGTGCCAAGTACACCTCTCGCCCAACCTTCAATGGAGTCCGTGCTGACCCAGCCAAAGTCAAGTTTGTGCCACCCAAGGAAGCACCACGTGGAGAGCAACCTCTACGGAAGCGTTCCAAGGTCACCAACACAGAACTTCAACAGCAGATGGCCATGATAACACACGAGATGGAGATTGTGAAGAACCAGAATAGGCTCCTTGCTAGAACTATAGCTAATACCAATCTTGGGATTGATCTGAAAGATAGAAAGCATAGGGAATTAGAGATCAAATTTGAGCTTCTCTCTCAGAACAATTCTAGGAGGCATTAGAGTTATGTATCCTATAGGGCACCCCTTAGTTCGTTTAGTTCGCTTAGCTCGATTAGTTCGTTTTAGTTTGCTTAGTTCGCTTTATTTTGAAAGTCTTGTGTAATAAAAATGCCATATTAATAAAAGTCAGTTTGAGTCAATATTATCTCGCTTGGATATATTTGTGCTTGTCTCCACTTTGTTATGCATAAAGGGAAATAGGAAACAAGTGTGGGGGAGGAGCAGTGATGGAACAACGAACACCGAAGACGAAAGTACACCAAAACAGAAGCAGCCGGGGCACAGATCACATACGACGAGATAGGGCACGAACAGCCACCAGGAGGGGTCATTCGACCCCTGCACTAGGTCACCCGACCTTCCCAAACGCCGCCTCGCCACGAGCTTCGTCCACGGTTAGGTACGTACCCTAAACTTTCTATTTTCTCGTATGCCGCTTGTTGTTTGCACTGAATTGAAAATCTTATGATTAAGCAACTTTAAAACATGAAAGGACTAACTTGAGTAGCCTTGACTTAAGGATAGACATGCATAACACTTTTCCTGGAAGTCTTGCTGCTGTTGGGAACTTTAAATTAGGGACCCCATGTTGCTTAAGTTGTTGTGGAATACGAGATAGTAAGAATAATGAAAGCTTGATTCTTGATATCTAGTTGTTGGAGAATTTTATTTACAAAACTTAAAAACCAATAGCTACGCTTCTCCTTTGTAGTAAAAGCATTTACCTACCAGAGCCAAAAACAGGACAGAATCAACCCTCTACATTTACTACTTACTATTGCTTTGAGTTTAGTCAAACTAAGTGACCCTTGTTGAGAAGTTTATCATGCTCCCAAAATCAAGATCACATACACTCCACATATATCTGCTATTCCTACACTGGGAATACGCAACAACATGCCTTTCCACCCAAAAATGTTTCACTCCGGTATTGGAGGAAGCACAAAAAGAAGTTAGGAATAAATGCTCCAAGGTTCTTGTTACCATCTCTCAAAAGTATCCAGAGAAGAGGCATGTGGCTATGCAAAAGTGTGATAAGAGAGAAAACAATGGGTACAAAGATGCCCGCCTGAGAGGTAAAAATGGACAAGTGTCTAAAATACCAAAACAATGGGTACTCTGATGCCCGCCTGAAAAAAAAGAAGAGAGAAGAAAAGAAAAGAAAGATAGCCCATGTTGTCCTGCAGAAGAAAAAGAGAGAGAAAATCCTCAAAAGGAGCATAGTAGAATTAGGCTAGCCACCATATATTTCACACACATGCACATTTTGATCTAAGAGTATCACATCTTTCTCCTTGGATCTTTATTTTGACTTTACAATATATGCAATACAAGTATGTTTTCACTTTACCCCTACCTCAGTTCCACATAAGCTTTAGAAGTAGGCAACAGAGAAGGCAACATCATCTATGCCTTGGTAAGGATCAGCACCACCACATATGAGTGACATGAGCGTACTACAAAGAAGGAGAAGGTAAGCTATGCTTTATTTTCAAAAATATTCAAAAACCTCCAACAGACTTGATTGATAGAGGAAGGTGATCAGTTTCTAGCTATTCTATTCTTCAACCGCTCAAACTTTCATGGTAGACACAATGAATCTCGCAGTGCAGGTATGACTAGGAATGGTGAAATGTTGATGTCTAGTCCTAAGGTTAAGATTGCTTAATTCCATCATTTACTAGGGACAAGCAAAGATCTAGTGTGGGGGAGCTTGTTGACGGTAGTTATTGTATGATTTTACCCGTCAACCAATCATGAAAAGGGATATAAATCAGAGCCAACACGTAGAATAGGGTTTAAACTGACAGAATTCCATAAGTTTTGGTGAATCTATGTTTTCCAGGGACTATACAGGGAAAGAACCAAATAGGACTCACACCGCAGAGAAAAATACCGAATTACGCCGTGGCAGGAGATCAAGAATATTCTAGAGAACACCAGAGACACGGCTACCGAAGCGGGACCCACATGTTAGAGAGAGGGGGTCGGCCAACCCATTGACCAGGTCGGCCGACCTGTCAGCGAGGGTTTTCCCCCTCCGCTTCGACGTGGACCCACATCCCAAAATTTCACGCAATCTACACCGTTCGTCAAAGTCGGTTTGATCCAAGGGCTATGGTTCATCCCACCGGCCTATATAAGGACCCCCAGACCCCCAGGGTTTCAGATGATCCAGAGAGAAATCAATCCAGGGTTTCAGAATTCCACCGACATATCTCAAATAGAGTAGAAACCCAAGATAGGATCTAGAGCCAAGCATCAAGTAGAAGATTAGCCTTGTAGTCTCTTCAGATTAGGGCTATTCTTGTTCTAGAAGTGGTGTGGTAGTAGAGCTGGAGATATTGGGGGAGTTGCCGGCCTGTCGGTGACTGTTCTACGACTTGTACCCGCGGATTCAAGTCCTTCTTTGGGGCTTGTTTCTGAAGATTTCTTCGGAGTTCAACTTCTAATCCAAGTGAGTAACGTTGCTATTATTGTTCTTAAGGTTTACAATTCTTTTGAGTGCTTTAGTCTTGGTAGCTCCTTGATTGAAGTAGTTATTTATAGTTTAAGCATGGTGCTTAGATTATATTTGCTCGTAAATGCCCTATACTGTCCGGATCGGTCGTAGATCAAGAGGGTGACCTAGCCTTGTTGAGTCTTACACAGTCCACCTCCCGTCAGTAGGACCGTAGGTTTCCATTACTAAGGAATTTACCCTTTGTTGGTGTATTCCTATAGTAATACCCCTTTCACAACAATCATATCATATCTTATGAGGATTAGAACTAGAAGCCTTAGCAGTCTCCTATATCACCTATTTTCTCCATCCTTGATAGCAGCCTAGGGGTCAAGTCTAGATTCTAGTCATCCCATTTTCCCCGTGGTAAAATATAAATAACAATACTTGGAATACTCCCGGGTGGAGAGCTACATCGGTGTTTGTCCGCTTGTAGATAATCCTAGTGTTTATTTATGTGTTTGAGTTATCTTATACCAACACCTATCAGGACCTTTCACCAAGACAATGCAAGGGCTATGGCTGGCCACAGGAGCTCAATAAGTTAGCCGTGCCCCATGCTACGACCCTGCGCCCCTGACCACGCCCATGACCCATGCCTGTCGGCCGTCAGCTCCGACCCGACGCGCCATGGCCAACCCCATGTGCTCCATGCCCCCTGAACATGCCAACGATCCACGCCCTGGCGCTCACCGGCTATGACCCTACACGCCATGGCCAGATGTAGGAGCCCCAGACCGTGAAAGCCATGGCCGCCACGAGCGCATAGTCCAGCCGCATCCCCACACTGTTGGCCTACATCCTTGGCCGTGCCCTAAGTCCCTGGCCCCACGCCACCATCCTCAGCAGCTGCTCTCCAAGCAACATTGTCGGCCACATGAGAGGACAAAGAGGGAGGAAGAAGAAACATGTTTTTTTTATTTTCGTCCCTCTCTATATTTCAAAAATCATATTTTTAGTAAAATGCACCCTGTGTACTTAAAATATTGGAGCATTACCATCTTGATACTCGAACTGAAAAAGTTACCACCTGGGTACTTAAACTATTGGGGCATTACCATCTAGGTACTCGAACTAAAAAAGCTCCCACCGGGATACTTAAACTATGGGCATTTTCATCTCGGTACACGAGTGGGCCATCGCCGACGCCTGGAGCACGGGAAAATAAATTTTGATTCTGTTTCATTTTCTGGAAATTGATGAATAGTGCTAAAATTTGTTATTTTGACAAAAAATAATTAGAGCTCTAAAAATTCTAAAATTTTTTGTGTAGCCTCTTCATGATGTACTCTACCCACAAAATATGAAACTTGGAAAATGAATAATTTTTGTATGTTTAAAAATTACCTCTTTTAATAAATGAATTTCCATAAATTTTAATAATATAACACCCGATTTTCCAAAGAATACCAATCGTTAACTATATGTGTGCCCAAGATGTCCACACAACATATATAGTGACAAATATGGTAAATATCATAAGCAATGCTTTATTACATAGCGAAACATATTTACATTAAGACTTATAAATATATAAAAGCACAACGGAAACTATTCATCTTCTATCTTCGGGTCACCAAACTCCACAAGGACGATTGACTGGGGGAGTACTCTCCTAGCACTCTTGGAACACTCATGGAAGCACCTTACTTGAATCATCCATTATCTGGTACCCATCCAGGATTTAATTGGTGACAACCACAAGCGTCAGCTCATCATGTTCAGCAAGTATAACAGGAGGGAATGCAAGGCTCAAAAGGTTGACACGGTAGAACTGCGGTAAGCACTTTTAGTTGATCATATTTTACTTATTAAGAACCCATGTAACTAAGTTATGCTTAGCAACCCCGTGAGAGTATAATAATTATCATCAAGATTAATTCATCCCGAACCATCTGTCTCAAAAAGAATCCAGGCCGCTCGTGTCTGTGAGCACGGCTGATATATCGGTTTAATCAAACTCTACAGAGTGTGTACACTTTCACCATGAGTCGTGAATTCCCATATGCCCCGAGGTGGCCAACCTCTTATCACTTCCAAGGTGAGCAGGCAGGGAACCACTACGAAACTTTTCGCTAGTCACTCTAACAAGTTAGTAGACGCGAGATTTCAGCGTCTAGGCGAATGGAGGCCCCCCTTCAAGATTGGCACACCAGTGACCACAGCCCAGCACATATCTTGACAGACTCGGAAATCATTTTGCAACCTAGTCCCCCTCGGCACGAAGTGATGTTGGAGGACGGAATGAGTTGGGTTGAACCATTAGCAAAAGAAGCAGAGACAGGGAAGACAATTTACTAATGGGATAGATTAAGGGTACTGTCGATGCGGGACCAACCGGGGTACCCGCCGGCTCACCTGGCCAAAATCAAACCGTGGGTGCGACCCGAAGTCAGACAACCTTGTTGGACTCGGATGGAAATTCTCTCTTGTAAGATTAGAGTAGGACATCTTTAACTGAGTCCGACTAGGACTAGACATGGTCCTTGGCCCCTTGGAACTATAAAAGCGGGCCGAGGGCACCTGGCTAGGAACAAGTTCTCACAGATAATTCTATACACCGATCCACTGGATAATACAATCCAACGCAAAGGCTCACGCTGACTGGGCGTAGGGCTATTACTCGATCACGGGGGCCTGAACCAGTATAAATCGTTTGTCTTCGCGTTCACCGCCGAGTTCCGGAGTTCACCGAAGCCCGAACAAAACTGTCCTAGGTACCCCCGTGGCAGGCTATCGGTCGTAAAACACCTTCAGCTGGCAAGCCAGGTAGAGGCTTTTGGTGTGTTCAACAACGAGAAGTCGGCGGACCTCGACAACATGGAAGCTATGATCAAGACAACTCTCATCTTCGGCTCCTGGGTCTGTGAGGTCGATGAAAAAGGCAAGATCCAGAGTCATCTACAGAAGGAGGAAGCCGAGGGCAACTCAAACAACTCGATGGACATAAATGGACAAGACGTGGAAAATCTGAAAATTTTTGATCTAATCAACAGCATCAACAGCCTAAACATCTACAACAATGAAGAAACTCACCGCAGAGAGCTGGCGAGCTCTTTTCCATTTGGTCTCGACAGCTCGGCCAAAATAATCCAGAAGCTCATAACAGCCTGACAAGACTTCAGCATACCACTAACGGGGGCACAGGAAGGAATGATGATGACGATTACACCTCAGGGTTGTACTATTCACTGGCCGGAAGAAGAACACGACTCTATTGTAAGTTTACCATATCAAGAGGGATAGAACTCAGTGATTCTGATGAATCTGAAGAAGGACACATCCAAGAGATATTAGCAATCCGACGACCAAGATCACCACTCCTATTACCTCAAGTGCTAGACATCAACTCATCAGATGAGACCGAGTCAGGCATATCTGCTGATGAGCCAAGCAGAGAAGAAGAAACTGAAGAGTAAAGAACAACCTGGGAAAGAAGGAATAAAATAACACAAGGAAGACTAAAGCGAGCAATGCAAAGAAGAGAGGCATGGATGAAGTTTGAAAGAGAACTCAAAGATTACAAGAGAAAGAAGGCAGAGAGAGAATTAGTAAAGAGAGAGAGCAGAAAAGGAAAAAGGAACGACAAGCGCCAAGATCCAAGAACTAATCGAAGAAATTGGAGCTACTCCAGGACTCGAGGAAGAACACAGGAGACTGAAAGAGGCGCTACAGACTGCTGAAAGATGGAACCACAAATCAAAAACTCCACCAAAAAATCGAGGGTCGAACACAATGAAGCCAACTCCAGAAAGACTAGAACAAACTGAGAGCATCAATCAAATAGAAGAAAGAACTCGGGATATCCATAGAAGAACAGAAAAGGCACAGGTTTCAACAACCCAACGTAGCCCGTCACCGCAATCAAAATACAGAGAAGGGAAAGGAGAAACTGAATACACAAGAACTCGGACAGAAGGAGAAACAAGGCAAACAGCTCACGAAGACAGAAGATATGAAGCACCAGATAGATTCCCATGTTTTGCTAGCAGACTACTCTACATCAAACTACTGCACAAGTTTAAACCATCAAACCACTCAAAATATGATGGAAAAATAGAGCCCAAACAATGGCTAAGGATCTACTCCCAGTCAATCGAACAAGCAGGAGGAGATGATGGTATCAAAACCCTTTTCTTCCCAATGGCACTGGAAGCTATGCCTCTACAATGGTTTGACAAACTCAAGCCGAGATCAATAAGAAACTGGGAAGACCTACATAAGGCATTTTGCAAAAATTTCGCAGGTATCATAACCCATCCAATCACTCAAGCCGAGTTGAAAGGGCTAAAATAGAGACACGAAGGAAGCTTGAAAGAGTTCTATCGACGATTCAGAGAACTAAGAGCCCAAGTACATGACATCACAAAAAGAGAAGTGATAGAAGCTTTCTCATATGGAATATTGGCAAGATGGCAGTTTCATGACTTTTGCAAAGAAAACCCGCGCACAAATGAAGAATTCAAGAACTTGGTCGAGAGAATGATAGCAGCAGAGGAGAAAACAAGAGAAAGATTCCCCGATCGATAGTGTTGACGGTGGATAACGTCAACTTTTATTAGAACTTTAGACACCAAACGATATATGAATTCACACTAGTCTAGAGTTTTAACTGACAATTTTCATGAGTTTTGCATGTTCTGTATTTTTCAAGGGCTATTCCAGAAAAGCATAAAAGAAGGATTAAAGAGCATAAAAGACATGAAACTTAACCGCGAAGGAAACATCGTCATCAGGACGTGGGAAGGATCTAGAGAACACCCGAAGCAACCAGGGCCACACCACCTGATAGGTGGGGCCGGCCGGCGCCAGGGGGGCCGGGCGGCGTCCCCCCTAGGGCTTCGCTGCCGCCTTCTGGAGTCTTCTTCTACCGCCTTCTACGATGCATCTCGGCCCTTGGTTAAGTCGGTTTGATCTTACGGCACACGTGCAACCCATCGGGCTATAAATAAAGGGGCAGACCCCGTGGAGCATCCAATCATTCATCCAAGGCATCAAGTCTTCGGTCAAGCCATCAAGAGCCTCCTAGTTCATCAAGGGCCTCCTAGTTTATAGTTCTAGCCTAGTTAGATTAGAAGTAGAGGAGTTCTAGTTCTTCAGCGGGATCTGGAGCCCCGGCGTCTATCTGGAGCGCGGAGTTCGGTATAGTTCTAGTTCTTTCTCTATTATTGTATTCTTCATTATGATTAGGGAAACATTGTTCTTAATAGTTCATATGTTCTTGATTACAATAGTCTTTGTCTACTTTAATTATATGTCTAGTATAGTTGGTTTGATCTTATTGAATTCATGTAATTGCTCGTATAGCGTTTATCCATACGATCGATGGGTAGATGATGAACGATATGTAGACGTGGTGTCTAGGTATTCTGTTTATCTGCGAGTGCACCCTGATGTGCCAGGTCATGTGGTAGATCACGTAGGTGACAGCTGCGTTGAGTCCTCTGTAGTCCACCCCCCGTATGTAGGCAAGCAGGCACGGTCGTGAAGTTGGGTGATGACTCTGTTTCACATCCTTCCTAGATGATGCCCTTTACATGTGATCATGATATAGGATTAATTTAACAATGATTGCTAGATGTAGTTGCACTGACGTAGTCATAGAATTACCTTAGATATTAATTCCTTAGTTTACCATTGGCTAGCTATTGCTGTGACTAGAGAGTGCTCTGATGTTTATCTTTTATTTATGATGCTTGATCATACTTATCACCTTTATTTATCTTATTTATCTTGTGACCTCTACCTGTTATGAGTAGAGTAAATGACATCGGTAATGTCACTTATCCATTGTATATAATCACTATCGATATATTAGATTAAAGTTTATCCTAGTCCTTCCCAGTGGTATAAATATAAATCGATGACCTGGTAGACTCTAGGTAAAATGCTACAATGGTGTAATTATTTGTCCGCTTGCAGAATTGATCTTAGTTTATATTTATTTATTTCAGCCTAGTCACATTGAATAATATATGAAACCTTTATTTATTCTTAGCATACATAACTAGGGATGACAACCTAGTTCATACATAAGAATGTTGGTAATAGATAAGTGGCTAGTTGCTAATGGCAAGTTAATTAATTACCATACATCTTCTAATCTCGCCTCTCGTATTAAAAGTTATATAGTTATATTTGGCGACGTTAGTAGTTGTCAACAACGAGACAACTCGGATAGAAGGAACAACAACTCGGATAACAGATATCACAACATGGATCATAGGTGCCATAATCATGACGACCTGGTATAACAGAAAGCAAGGACCAGATAACATGATAGCCATGGCAGACAAGAACAAGAGAACATACAGACCAAAGAGATACGATGACGCAAAAAGATAAAAGGACATCGAAACAATGCAATGTATCTATCACCCAAATTCAAAGCACACAATGGGAGATTGTTACACTTTTCAGTACTACATGAAAAGAAACACTAGAAGCACGAAGAAAGAAGATGAAGCCAAAAAGGATGACGACAAGTCACTCGAAGAAGGTTTCCAGGAATCAAAAGGAATAGTGGCAGTCATTTTCTCAGGAGTACCAGGGTCAAGAAGCAAACAACAATACAAATTGGCGCTCAGGCAAATAATGGCTGTTGACATCTACTAACATCGCCGAATATAACTATATAACTTTTAATACTAGAGACGAGATTAGAGATGTATGGTAATTAATTAACTAGTCATTAGCAACTAGTCACTTATCTATTACCAACATTCTTATGCATGAACTAGGTTGTCATCCCTAATTATATATGCTAAGAATAAATAAAGGTTCATATACTATTCGATGTGACTAGGAAGAAATAAATAAATATAAACTAAGATCAATTCTGCAAGCGGATAGATAATTATACCATTGTAGCATTTTACCTAGAGTTCTACCAGGTTGTCAATTTATATTTATACCACTGGGAAGGACTAGATAAACTTTAATCTATTATATTGATAGCAACTATATACAATGGATAAGCGGTGATATCGATGTCACTTACTCTACTCATAACAGGTAGAGGTCACAAGATAATAAAGATAAATAAAGGTGATAAGTATGATCAAGCATCATAATTAATGGATAAACATCAGAGCACTTTCTAGTCATAGTAATAGCTAGCCAATGGATAAACTAAGGAATTAATATCTAAGGTAATTCTATAACTACGCCCATGAATAACTCTAATTAGTGCAATTACATCTAGCAATCATTGTTAGATTAGTCCTATATCATGATCACATGTAAAGGGCATCATCTAGGAAGGATGTGAAACAGAGTCATCACCCAACTTCGCGACCGTGCCTGCATGCCTACATACGGGGGGTGGACTACAGAGGACTCAACGCAGCTATCACCTACGCGATCTAGCACATGACCCGGCACATCAGGGTGCACTCGAAGATAAACAGAATACCTAAACACCACGTCTACATATCGTTCATCATCTACCCATTGATCGTATGGATAGACGCTATACGAGCAATTACATGAATTCAATAAGATCAAACCAACTATACTAGACATATAATCAAAGTAGACAAAGACTATTGTAATCAAGAATATGTAAACTATTAACAATAATGTTTCCCTAATCATAATGAAGAATACAATAATAGAGAAAGAACTAGAACTATACCGAACTCCGCGCTCCAGACAGATGCCGAGGCTCGTGATCCCGCCGAAGAACTAGAACTCCTCTACTCCTAATCAAACTAGGCTAGAACTATGAACTAGAAGGCTCTTGATGAACTATGTGGCTCTTGATGGCTTGACCGAAGACTTGATTCCTTGGATGAATGATGGGTTGCCTCCAGGGGGGTCTGTCCCTTTATTTATAGCCCAGTGGGTTGCACGTACGTCATAGGATCAAACCGACTTAACCAAGGGCCGAGATGACTCCTCAAAGGCGGTGGAAGAAGAACACTCCAGAAGGCGGGGCCAAACCCTAGCCAGGGGGCGCCGGCCGGCCCCACCTGGAAGGGTTCGGGGCCCCGGTGCTTCGGGTGTCTTCTAGATCCATCCCACGTCTTGATAAGAACGTTGCCTTCGTGGATAGGTTTTGTGATGTTTAAGCACTTTAATCCCTCTTTTACGCTTTTCTGGAATGAGCCCTAGAAAATACAGAGTATGCAAAACTCGTAGAAATTGTCAGTTAAAACCCTAGACTAGTGTGCATTCATATATCCTTTGGTGTCTAAAGTTCTAAAAAAAGTTGACATTATCCACCGTCAACAACACCCCCAAGCTTACCTTTTTGCCAGTCCCTTGGCAAACAAACTAAGTCTAATTACTAATGTATTTGGATCAGGAGTTGCTGCAATGCTCTCATACTTTCCAAGTACACATGCTTTTAAACAGAGATTCTCCTCCGGATTAGACAATAACTGTTCTAACCTTCAGACTTACCCATTTTACCTTTAACTATGGAGCTTTACAGCTCTTGCGTAAGTCTTGAGCAATTGAAAGATAGAACAATCAAGTCAAGCACTATGTAGCAAATTCTTCACAGTACCAACATTTCGGAGTTTTTATGAGTTTTCGAAATAAAACTTAGAGCTTAATTGTATGACACCCTCAAGTCCCTCAATATATGTGGTATTTATGGATCTCACTTGGGCATTAACGATGTCATGCCTCCCTATAGCTAAAAATATATAGTGGAGCTCATAGGAGTGGTAATAACAAGGATGAGCATACTTGCAATTCATATATTGTAAAGTCAAACAATGGATCCACAGAGAATCGAGGCATACAATCAAACCAAGATGTGCATGTGTATGGAGTATGGTGGATAGGTGTAGATGTGGTATTTAGTGGCTACTCCTAATTCTACTTATGCTCTTTTGAAAGTAAATCTCTCTTTAGGACTCGCAGGAAAACATGGGCTATCTTTATTCTCTTTTTCTCTCTCTTCTTTTTTCATTAGGGAGGCGGGCATCTAGTACCCACTGTTTTAATTGCTGGGACACTTGTCTATATTTTACTCCCTTTTTTTCAATACTTTTGCATAGCCACATGCATCCTTTGAATATAAATAATTTGAGGGATAATGATAAGAACTTAGAGCAATTTAAACAGGGGCTGTCCTATGGGGTATATTTTTGGTGTTTTACTCCCAGTGTAGGAGAAAAACATTTTTATGATGAACATAGATGAAAGTGGAAATGGTTGCGATTACTCTCAGGGTAGAAATAATGCATATATGGCTGGAGTGTGTAAGTGATCTTGGTTTTAAAAGCATGACAAGACTCTCATGAGGTATACAACAAAGGTTGACTGAACTCAATGCAAAGCAAGCAGCATAAATGTGTAAAGGTTTCCTATCTAAATGTATCATATATGGCTTTGGTAGGAACTCACACTTTGTCATACAAGAGCTCATCATGTAGATTTTAAGTTTTCAAAATAAATCTCCATAACTTAATAATGCTAGAAATAAGATAAATAGCAGCTCGACCTTCATGAATCATATAAATCAATCACCTAGACTTAGCTCAAACACATGTCTCCACAAGTTTCAGGTTCAGAGTAATTTCTCAAGTTAACACAGCAATATCCAAAACTCAGGAGAATTTAACGTTGGAAACTAGGTATTTGAAAGGAATGACAACAGAGCAACTATTCATCATCTCTAAGATAAAATTTTAGTGTTCATCAATTTTAATTAATTCTAGCCTAGATTGACTCCGAACATATTCTAATATATAGCTAAGTGTTTATTTGGTTTTAATTATTTTTGATTGGACTCAAAAAGGACTCTATAATTTGTGTACCTTCGTGTGCCCACATATTTTTGGTATTTTTTAGATTTTCCTATGATACTATGGTGAACCTTTATGTGCTCATATATTTGCGGTATTTTATGACTATATAAAACATACTCAATAATCGCCTAGGTACAATTATCTGATAACTAGGGGATGCTCCTCCCCCAAACTAGATGTTTGCAATACTTGGCATTGAATGATCTTCAGAGTGAGCTAGCCAGTAGTAGTCCTGGTGGATGCCACTGATAGACTCTCTCCTTAGTCATAATATTGTTTCTGCATAATTATACTTCAACAAGAAAACCAAAACTCGAGGCTTGAATTTAACAAGGGGTTAGCGGTCAGCTAATGAGCAATTGATTATTCTCTGGGTTGATTTTAATTGACAGATTCTAGCAGGATTCTAACAGGATTCTCTTTTTGGGTTTTTCTAATTTTCTTATGCAACAATCAAATATGTACGCATGCTAAAAAAATTCTATGCTACCATAGTAAATATTCCTACAGGGTTTACCATAAGTGCATTCACATGGTGCTTTAGTTTTTATGATGTAGTAAATAAAGTAGTAAATATTTTTGTTATTTTAAATTTAATGTGCAAAAGTGATTGTACTAATAAATGCGTTAGAGCAAAATTACTAATAAATGCTAACTTAATTAGATAACTACCATTCTGACCTTATGGCTAGGGTATGGAATTTAAAGTCTACCGACAGGACTTAGATAGAGGAGAGTACTTACTCAGCAGGTTCATCGTCTGAGGTTACCTCAGTCAATTCCCTATTTTGCGGTGGTGTAGTAGGTGCTTCTTCTTTCTCCTTGCATCTCATTTCTGTCTTTTCTGCTTCTCTCTTTTCTAGCTCCAGCTCTTCCTTGTTACACTCCCTTAGGTGTGCTTCTCTTGATTCTTCATCTCTCTTCATCCATTCCCTTAATTGTGCGTGGATCTCTTCCTTCTCTGCCTTAGCAATCTGATCCATCCTTTCAGCTTCCGCTTCCCACTCACTCCAGTTTGGTGCTTGTACGGCTTCCTCTTGCTTCTTGTAGCAGTCTTCATACTTCACAATCTTGCCAGGAAATTCCTCCCATCCACGGTGAGGCTGGGTAGCCTGACGGCGGGCTTGGCGTCTTCTCCTATTGCGTTGTTTCCTGTTCTGCTCACGGTTAACAAGTGTTCTAAATTGACAACGTACCTTTCTCGTGGGTAGGTTGAAGTGGTTCTATCCAGACCCGATGTAGATAATAGCATTGGCAGTGTAGAGGAACGGTCTTTCCAAAAGAATAGGTGATTCGTCTCCCTGTATGTCAAGGACTAGAAAATCTGCGGGTATATATTTATCTTGAATTCTTACCATAACGTCCTTAACCACGCCTTTAGGGAATCTTAGTGATTGGTCTGCCATCTGCAACTGGATATATGTTGGGTATAGAGGTAAATCATTAAATAAATCATCCTATACCTATTTGGACATTACATTGACGCCTGATCCAGTGTCGCAGATGGTGTCGGCAACAGTGGTGTCTCTGATTGTGCATTCAATGATTGGTACACCTGAGTCACCTTTCTTCGTTGGAAATGGTTGGAGGAGCATATGATCATTTTCTGTGTTGAGAGCAGTGATTAGTTGAGCAGTTTCTTCAGGTACATGCTGGGCCTCGTTCTTCCTCCATCTTCTATTGTTCTTCTTCTTGGGTGCTAGTTGTTGTTGCTCTTCTTGTTGATGGAATTGCTTCAGGACTGCAGGAGTCTTTAAGATGCGGTTCTTAAACGAGAATCTTTCTTTCTTATCCTTGATGGAGAGGACAATCTTTGCATGTTCCACATAGATGATGGCTTTGGTTGTGTACAAGAATGGTTGTCCCAACATAATGGGTGCCTTCTCATCTCCTCCTGTCTTCATGATCACGAAGTCAACTAGGACATATGATTGCCCTACTCGGATGACAGCTTCTTTTAGCACTCCCTCGGGGTAGCAAATGGACTGATCTGTAATCTGCAAACGCATATCTGTGTACAACAAAGGATCACCTAATATTTTCTCATAAATTACTTTGGGCATTATGTTGATACTTGCGTCGAAATCGCAGATAGCTTCTGGAAAGCTATGACATCCTATAGAGATAGGAATGACAGGTCTCCCAGGGTCTGCCATATTCTCAGGTAGTGAGTGATCAATCCACTGTATATCTGCAGGCTCAATATGGTATTGGGTTGCATTGTGAATATCAACAAGGTTAGCAGTTTCTAAATCTTCCGGCTGGCCCAGAATCTTACCCTTCTCAAATGGAGGGACAGCAGCAGCTAGCTGAGCTAATTGTGATTCTAACATTTTATTAAAGCTGTGCTGATTTTTTATAGCAGAAGCAAAGGTATCCATTCTGGTATTAATGTTTTCTAAAGCTTTATCATTAGAGGCTACCTTTCTAGACATTTGATCTAACAATTTAGATTGACCAGCAACTAAATCTCTTAAAGGTGGAAGATTGTAATTATTGTAATTATTACCTTGGTAGTTACCTTGTCAAGGTTGCTGATTCCATCCTTGATTTGGCTGGTTCCATCCTTGACCTTGCTGAGGATGATAGTAGGTGTTATTGTTGATGAAGTTCACATCCTCTTGCAACTTAGGGTAGTTAACAGCTGAATGCCCGTAATCGCCACATTCTTCACAGGTCAAGGATCATTAATATGCGTGACTTCCTTTTTCTCTATATCGAGCTTCTTCATGATGAGGTCTACCTTGGCAGTGACCATGTTAGTTTTCTTGAGATGATGGATGCCTCCTCCTCTCTTGCGAGGTTGAGGACGTTCTTCATTACAGCTTGGATTTGAGGCCATCTTCTCAACAAGTGCTTTTGCTTTTGGAAGCTTAAGTGACAGGAAAGCTCCTCCTGCTGCAGCATCTATAGACTCACGGGTGCTAGAGATAAGCCCGTGATAGAAGGTCTGCATTAATAGCCAATCCTCTATCCCATGATGAGGACAGTCTTCAATATAATCTTGAAATCTTTCCCATGCTTCAGTGAATGATTCGTCATGTTGCTGTTGAAAGCTTAAAATTTTCCCACACAGAGCCTGTAGAAAAGAACTTTACCAGGAAAGCAGTTGAGCATCGGTCCCATGTAGTGTTCTTCTCTTTGTTGGCGTAGAACCACTACTTAGTTTTCCCCAAAAGTGAAAATGGGAAAAGACGGAGTAAAATAGCATCTCTTGGTACTCCTCTGATCGTGAAGGTGCTGCAGATCTCTAGAAAGTGTTGCAAGTGTGCACTTGCATCTTCATGAGCTTTTCCACAAAATTGACTGGCTTGAACCATGGTGATAAGAGTAGGTTTGAGCTCGAATCCATTCTCCCGAGTGTTGACTGCTGGTCCAGTTCGGATGTTTTCTGTTGTTGGGGCAGAGAACTCGCACACTGTCTTCTCAGCCATGTCTTCAAACACAGGAGTTAAATCTTGTCCTAAGTGTTCTTCTTCCAATGTTAGAGCTGGCTCCTCTGATGGACTAGCTTGAGCGGCGATGGGTATTCTTGATAGTGACTCGAAATTATCCCTCACCTCTACAACCTTCTTCCTTCTAAGAAGTTTCTCTGGATCGTCAGTGAAGTTGTTTGGAAGAGAAAAACCATTCATTCATCATCCTGTATAAGATAAGCAAATGATAAAAAATAAGGGTGTGCTTGTTTGAGTTAGAGATCAATCGGTAACACAATCTTATCCATTATGTATATATGTTATCAATATTTCCTAAGTTTAATGTGTCTTCCCCGGTAACGGCGCCAAAAATACTTATTGACATCTACTAACATCGCCGAATATAATTATATAACTTTTAATACTAGAGACGAGAATAGAGATGTATGGTAATTAATTAACTGCCAGCACAAAAGCATAGCCTGTCAACAGCGACACCCTCCGACGTCATCGCCTCGAGCTACATCACAGCTGGTCAGGAGCATGAAGAATAGCCCTTGCAGCAACAGTGCACAGCCCAGGAGAGGCCTCGGAGAGATAGGAAGGTGGAGAGAAAGGGATTTGTGGCAGACAACTCACAGCTCGGTGACGGATGGGTAACATCGGCCATTATTCTACCTACGTGTTGGTATAAATTAAATGCACACAAGAAAATATAATTATCCGCAAGCGTACAGATATAATACCGTCGTAGCACTTTATCCGGAGGTTTTAAATATCGTATCCACAGGGAAACGCATGAGACTAACTACGTACTAACTCAACTAGGGGTGGTAACAAAGTGGTGAAAGTAAGAAGGCAGAGACTATATTAATATAAACACTAACTTAAGGTTTATTGTGGTCGCGAGTAACAATCAAGGTTGATGATAATAGGAGTATAGAGAGGATAACTATGGTTCTCTTCTTCTAATTTTGGGTAAACTATGTCGTCTACTGCTCAACTTCGGGACATTAATTAGAGTAGTTTGAGTACAAAAACCTTACCTATAAAGATATAAATTTTCTACTCCATTAACCACGTCCTACAAGTCCTATCAACGGGAGGTAGACTACAAAGGAATCAACAGGCCTGTCACACCTGCGATCTACCACCGATCCGAAAGATCAGGGGGCATTCACGATCAACCCTAGTCTAAGCACCACGCTTACACTATGATCAATACTCTACTCCTCCTAGGATAGGAATAGAGTACTCTAAAGAGTCGTAAACTAGATAAACAGCATATAGAAAGTAAACTTAGATCAGAAAGATAATTACCAAAGAAATCTCAAAGACAAACTCATGAAGAACTTGAATCAGCTGAAGTACAAGCCATACAGGGGGCACCGACAGGCCGGCGCCTCCTGCAAACTCTTCCCTCACTCTCCATCCCACTATTAATTACATGACTAGATCCTAGAGAACTACTTGATAGCTAGCTCTGAGAGTGTGATCCAATCGAGGGACGCCTCTCGAGCCATGATGGTCCTCCACGGAGGGGGTCTGCCCCTTTATTTATAGCCCGGTGGGATGAATACGCACCATTTGATCAAACCGACTTAACATGCGGTCGAGATGACTCCTCATAGGCGGTGGAGGAAGCTTCTGGAAGGGCGCAGCCAAAACCCTAAGGGTGGGGCCGTCCGGCCCCACTCTGGCGCCGGTCGGTGCCCAAATGTGGTGGTTCGGGCCCATTTTCGTTGTGTTGTCTTCTTGGGCCTCCTGTAGTCCAATGGTGCATGTGTTGCCGCAGATTTTGATTGCGAACTTCGAATATAGCAAATGATAGGTCCGTTTCAATCGTCTCGACAAGCCCGTCGCAATGGTGCAGTAAAATTCCTTATTTGAGATACTTTTATTGATGGAAAATTACATATTCCTACAATACAAGTGAGAACACCAAAACTAGTGGAACTCGTTAGAATCAAAACCTATAACTATGCTTTGTGATTCATTTTGTGTCAAATCATGCTATAGTTGACGGTTATTTTTGGTACTTAACGACCGTCAACACTAAGGTTTTGGCAAAAACCAAACCCAGGGAAACCAGGTGACCTAGAATGAAGAAGAACCTTATGAAGAACTAACATGGGATTATGACATTGATTTTGCATCAGAAGGTTTCTTCAAACTGCACCACCAAGTTGCAAATCTGCCACTAACAATAGGACCGGCTTACAACCGGTTCCTATCACAAGATTTCTTCAAACTACAGAAAGAACAGAGAAGCATAGTTAGGATACCCAGAGGCTCCTCAACCTCACTGACCAACAGAGCCATGAGTGAAAAGAAAGAAGAAAAAGGAAGCTAAGAATGAACCGTGTGAAGGTGGAGAATACAAGGAAGCTCGACTATTTATAGGCGAAAGGAAGTCTAGACCGGTCCAAAGATCGACGCGAACGGGCACATAGAAGCAATGAATTCTACATCAATTCCAAGGAAAAAACCTGATTGCCTACCAAGCAGTAAATGGAGAAGGCAGATAGACCGGTCGAAGTTCAGTTTCCAAGAAAAGAAATATTCCAATATAGACACATTGATACAACAACTCTGCTTAGCAAATGCAACTCAACAGGATACGCTAACTCTACGAGAAACAATGGCATCCCAAGGCCCAATGAACTCGGAAGAAGAAACCCAAGTAGCCGCAGTCCCGAGATCACAAAGCTACGCAGCATGTACAGCAAAACAGGCATCCAGGGAAGAAATTCAGCTCCGAGCATAAGTTTAACAACCCGCAGGACAACGCTGTCCAGCACCAGTCTTAGAGCTGGCACTAGCTGATACCGAGGAGTTTGCGGCAGCTACAAGGCACAAGGGCACCAAAATATCACAAAATCTCTTCAAACTACATCCCTCCCAGAGGCAAAAAGAAGAACTAGGAGGCTGAGGAAGATGATCCAAAGGATTGATGACTGTAGGAAGATAAACAAACACAAGCCAATATGAGTCCAGATTCACAAAGGGCCAGTCTTATATAGGCAACCAAAGAAGACGCATAGAAACAACAAGGACGAAACAATAATTCATAAAGGACGACCAAGACAGGGCAATGAATCCAAAAGAGGACGACAAGGACGACACAATGAGAAAAGAGAACAGCATATCCGACAGAATATCCAACACAAGTACAACGGACAGTGAATGGCCACCAACAACCACTCCAAGTAAAGAACAATGATTTCAGAAAGCCCACAAAGATGAAGACGCAAAGAACTCAACCAGCTCGAGGGCTGCGTCCAGAGACTCCATCAGAAAGAACTCAACAAGCTCAGGGGCTGCGTCCGAAGACTCCATCAGAAAGAACCCGACAAGCTCGGGGCTGCGCCCGAAGACTTCACCAGGAAATACTCGACAGGCTCAGAAACAAGCAGAACACTACTCAAGGCCCTCCGGCTTATTTTTTACAAAACAAGTAGGATGCTCGAGGGCTGCAGGGTACACATACCCTCGAAAAATCTTCCAGAAAATAGACCCTCCAACTTCTTTGTTTCCAAACAAGCAAGAGGCTTGGGGGCAACACCTAATGGGTGCGCTTTTTCAGCGCACACCACCAAAAGAACTCAAGACCATTTCATGGTTTCTCTACAGTTCAACCGTGAGATGCTCAGTGGCTTGTCGATGCGGGACCAACCGGGTTACCCGCGGGCTCCCCTAGCCAAAATCAAACCACAAGGCGCGACCCAAAGCCGGACAACCTCGTTGGACTCGGATGGAAAGTCTCTCTTGTAAGATTAGAGTAGGACACCTTTAACTAAGTCCGACTAGGATTAGACATGGTCGTCAGCCCCTTGGAACTATAAAAGGGCCGATGGCACCTGGCCAGGAACAAGTTCTCATAGATAATTCTGTACACCGATCCACCGGATAATGCAATCCAACGTAAAGGCTCACGCCGACTGGACGTAGGGCTATTACTCCATCACGGGGGCCTGAACCAGTATAAATCGTTTGTCTTCGCGTTCACGGCCGAGTCCGGAGTTCAACGAAGGCCGAACAAAACTGTCCCGGGTACCCCCGTGGCAGGCTAGCGGTCGTAAAACACCGACAGGTACATACAAAGAGAAGAGGACAAGATGGAATGGTATTGTTGAGCTCAGGCCACTAAATTCTCCGAGACATGATTAGGAAAACTCAGAGTTTTAAAAGGGTACACCAAAGCCATACAATTTTCAAAAGATGGTAAAAAACAAGTTTGTCTTTGATTAATATTAGAATAGGTAGAGGTGAAAGAGTCTAAGTGGATGTTGCTGAAGGTGAGGAAAATAGAGAAAGTCAGAACTGAGGTTATCATGGGTACACGACATATGATTGATTTCACTTGAACAAAGTAATGGTAGGATTGTGTGAGAGATAGGAGATACAATTATTGGTCATCTTGTAAAGGTTTAAATAATTTGAAGATTCAATCAAAAAGGTTTAGAAGTTTAAATAGAAGGAGGAAATAGAAAGGACAAAAGAGAGAACAAGGTAGGATATGAATAATTAAGGTTAGAGAACAAGAGCTTGAGTGTTTGGCAAGATGAAAGTTTGAGATCCATCAAGGTTTTTGGAACAAGAATCAAGATATATGGTTCCTAGGATTTAATCATAGATGGAAACTTGATCAAAAATCTTGAGACATTTGATTCCAATCAAACCCTATGTGCGTTTGAAAACTTTTAAAATCATTTTCATGCAAAACACTATGCACAGGCATGAATGCAACAAACCATTAATTATTCACAAATTTTTTTGAGAAACTCATATTTTTCCACTATCTAGAATGTCAACAATTTAAACTAAGTGAGAATTTTTAGAAAATGGCAAATATCTTTTGTTTTGTTTTTAGTGTTTTCTATTCACATCCCAAAATATAATTTTAGGGTGTGACAAATAATGAAAATAAATGCCCAAAAATCATGAAATTTGTTTGTAATACTTCCTCCTATTAAACTCTAATGAAATATATTTTTGTATCAACTATTGTAATACTGCAATGTCTTCTGTAATAATCCTGCGGAAAGTTAAAAACGTGGATGATTCGGGTTCCCAAGGACACTCGACAGACTACCAGTATTATATGGTTAACATACATACTGGTCAGAGATCGTTACGATAATGACAGATATATGTGGGTCATATGATTTGGGCGGTTCTACGACGTGCAGGGAGAGCGTGAGGAGGCGAGCACAGGCGAGCCTCCGAGCACACGCGCGAGGCCCCATCGCCGTGGCCACGTGAGCAACCTATAGAGTGCGGGCGAGCTACAACCGCCACCGCGGCACAGGTAGGCCGCCTCTATTTGGACATTTATTTATTTTAATTATTAAAATTCAGGAAAGTTCATTTATTAATTAAAAGAGGTAATTTTTAAACATTCAAAATCTATTCGTTTTCAAGTTTCATATTTTTCCTAAATAATGTACATCATGAGACAACACAAAAAAATTTAGAATTTTTAGAGGTCCAATTAAGTTTTTACAAAAATAACAAATTTCAGCACTTTTCATCAATTTTTTTTTAAAAAAGAAAATGGAGCAAAATTCATTTTCCCGTGCTCCTGGCGGCTGGAATGGTCTACTCGCGTACCCAGATGATAATGCTCAATAGTTTAATTATCTAGGTGGGAGCTTTTTTAGTCCGGGTACCCAGATGGCAATACTCCAATAGTTTAAGTACTCAGGTGGTAGTTTTTTCGGTTCAAGTACCCATATGGTAATGTCCCAATAGGTTAAGTACTCAGGGTGCATTTTACTCTTATATTTGAGTCTATCTTATAGTTAGAGCTCTACCAAATAGTTTGGTTGGAGTACAGCTCTACGTAGCACTACTCCATGGTGGAGCACGTGCACTAGAGCTAGAGCTCTGCCAAACAAGCTCTTAAGAAGGAAGATTTTATTACTCCTTGGTGGAGCACCTGCTCTGGAGATTTATTTTTAGAGCCGGAGCTCTATCAAACAAGCTCTTAAAAAAAGGGAAGATTTTGCATATGTACATCATACTAGGTAGCGTGCTCGTACGTTGCTACGGGACAACTAAACTTTTATAAAAAACACAAGGATCGTAAGATAAGATAACAATATATGACAAATATGTGAATAGCATATTAAAATAGCATTACGTTGAAAATAAATACCGATGTTAAAGTTACGGGAGTGTGGCGTCGCATGTTCATAAACTCTCTATAGTATGGTTCTTTCCGTGATGCGTGTAAGATAATGTTTTACATCGACGGAAAGAAATCTCCGATATCCATTTCGTTCATGTGCTAATAAATCCACCAATAAGTTTCGCCGTATTTTTATACCATGCTTTATATATATATGTATATTAGTTCTTGTCATATGGGTAATAATGTGTCTTGAAAAATCTCTTACAAACCTTAAGACTTAAAATAAAGTATGTGAGCCTACCGTACAAATATGTGTGGCTTTAGGTCTATTCCACCCAGACATATATTGTAGAATGAAGTATCCACTGGAGTGTCTATGATTAAAAAACATTATTAGTAATATAGAAAATTAGTTAAAGCATAATTCTTGTTAATGCAAGCCACAACAACTTTGTTATTTACCCATCTAATATATTTGCAATGTTATCCTTACGGACGAATTTCCATTTGAAGATATCCTCATCCCATTTAGGGTTATGTAGGTTTATCGCTTTATTATACTTCACGTTAAATCCAAGAGTTTGTCTGGCATACATTAGCGTTGGTGTGTCTTTACACCATTGTTCAATGGGTGTTGGATCAACCATGATAAGCGTCTTGTTTTGATGGTCGAACACATAAAGCATATATCTTTGAAGTTGTAGCCATAGTAAAAGAAACTACAAATATAGTAGTGATTATAAAATATAATATAGGAAACATTTAATAAAAGCAGGACCAAGTAACTTACGTATCTGCACTTTGGTAACTTGTATTCCATTTTCCCGCATACATCAATTGCAACAGCCATTTTTTTTGACACTGTACTTTTTACGGAATTCTGCGCCTTGTGTTAAAGCACATATTTTCTGGAAGAAAAGGATATCGAGGGTCGGGATTAATATAACTTGGTCTAGTTTATATAATTAGAAGAATAACAAATTAGTCAATATAATATAGCATGAAAATAAATATGCTTACACAGAAACGTGAGTCCATGTAATGCTTCATAATACTATTGTATCGTGTCATCGTTGTATATTCTCGATATGCCTGAAAGCGAACACCTAAGTTGAAATAGTCCTCAGAGATGCCTCGATCGTCCATTAACAACTCTTGAAGTTTATTGACACTTAGCGCAATTGTGGAGGGATAAAAACCTTTAACCCAAGGCCAACACTACCGGTAAAAAGTTATACCACTATAATTGAATTGCACTAATTAATAAGTTGAAAAAGGTTGAGAAATCAGCACATGGCTAGTGTAATGTGCCAAGGTCGCCGAATCTGGCGCACGCTGGCTGGTGGCGCGCGCTTGTTCCGCTCGGCGGACCGCGCTCTCTTCTGCGATACCGCCGCGGGATCTCGGCGACATCAAACGCTGGAGAATGGATGGACTGCTGCATCGCTGTAGCCAAAGGACGGCCATTTAACTATGTAAGTACCCCGGTAGAACTTTACTAACCGAATGAAATTTTAATAATATTAAGTTCATTCGAGCATCGGAGATTGATTCATTCATTTTATTTTGTTATAGTAGAAAATGAAAAAAAAAGGGTCCTTTGCCTTGTTATAGTAGAATTATGCTAAAAAAAAATAGTAGAATTGAAAAAAAAAGAGTCCTTTCTTCCCGTACTCGGAGTTGCCGTGAAAAAATCGTTGGGTGGATGGAAAGAAATTGTACACGAGACTTTCTACGGAAACCGTGTCCTAATCAGAGTAGAATATCACCGCTGTTGCCAATGCCTATATAGAAACGTACACACATAGGCACTAATCAACAAGTTTTCCTCTTCAATTTTGCTGCATGTATGCCATGCAACTGCAGAACAAGACAGGCACCAAGAAGAAGAGGAGCAGTGCTCCAAGGCAGAAGAATCCAGAGCTGCCGGAGGAGATCATCGTCACAGGGATCCTGGTGCGGCTGCCTGTCAAGTCCCTGGTGCGGTTCAAGTCCGTCTGCAAGGCATGGCGATTGGTGTGCCACCATCTCTAACCCCTCCTTCATCCGCGCACAGCTTCAGTGGTCAGCCTCCAAATGGGAGCAGGACCCGTGCTTCATCATCAGCCCCCACACCATGGACTACTACCTCCCAGGGGACCTCTGGCCAAGCATCTCCTCCAACCACATACGCTTCTATCAGTGGCGGCAGCAGCAAGGTGCCGCCTCCAATAACAGTAACCAGATGGCGACCTTTGTGCATGGCAAGGACTTCAATGGACTATTCGACTCGGTGCACTACTTGCTGCACTGCGACGGCCTGGTGCTCGTTGCCACTGACACCGGGTTGTTCGTCTTCAACCCGGCCACTAGGGACGCCGTCTCGCTGCCGGGCAGTCTCCGGAACACCCTGCAACGAGGTGGTGGCGGAGAAAATAGCTGCTACTGTGCCTGCATAGGCCATGATCCGCGCACTGCCAAGTACAAGTTGGTCCAGGCCTTCGTCGGCCATCGATGGCTTTTGGACGATCCTACTGCTTATGTCGGTGCAAACGGTTACATGCAAAGCATGGGGATGGAGGTGTTCACCATTGCAGGCGGCGACAATGGTTGTAGTGGCTGGAAGCTGATTACAGACGATGTGCCGTACCCTGCTGATATGGCCCATGCTGGCCGCAGCGTCGGTGGCTTCATGTTCTGGTTCCTCGCCAATCATATTAAGCATGTTCCCCCTCGGCCGCGGCCGCGGGGGATCCTCACCTTAGCCTTGCTGATGAGAAGTTCGGGATCACCAGGCTACCAGATTCACTAGAACCTTCTCCTGACGATGCCTTGGCATTGGACGTGATGCGCGGGCGGGAGCTATGCCTGACAGCCTGGACCAAGGATGAGATTATGCTCAACATTTGGACGTTGCCGGTGGTTGGCGAGGGGGGCTTGATGATGACGGCCAAGTCGCCGCCGCTGTGGGAGCGGCGTCTCTCTGTCCGGATGTCAGGCCTCTACCATCCGATGGCTATGCCTCCTTGCAGCAGCAGATTCATGCTGCGGCTGGACAAGGACGACGCCATCTGCCTCTATGACTTGAAGAGCTCTGAGCTGACCCCGGTGTGCAAATTAGCTCGCATCAGGTACCAGGGTCGCAAGGGGCGCAAGTGGAAGCATCTCATTAACTTCCACGTTATGCCCTTCACAGAAAGCGTCATTCCCATCCGATCACCCACAGCCCGCCAAATGCATTTTTCTTGACGAAGCAGCTTGTACTGCGTGTGTATCTTATCTTCAGTTATTTATTTTGTGAATTTATTTTATCATTCAGAACACAGCGCAGATGCCTCTTTGCAAGATGTAGGCTTCCAAATTGTTGCAGAGCAGGCATTCTATTTGCATGTTGTACTTTCATTTCGAACCATGTTGTTTGATCCAAGTTAAACGAGAAGACCATCTCTACAATACGAAAGTTGCAACAAAAGAAGGCCAACCAGCATGGTCATGTCGTGGGCAGCCCAGATGGAACAGTTCCGGCCATTTTACAAAAAAATTCTCAAACTAGCGAAATCATCCCATAGTCCAACTTCTTCTCTTAGAAATTTTTACAAAGAAGCCCTTCACCTTTTTCGAAATCAACCCACCGTCTAGGTTGTTTGATGGCCCGGCCTACCACCTTGCCCGCGTTGTTAGTGGGCCGAGCTGGGTCAGATTCGGCCCAAATAGTGACCTCCTTTTGGTGTCTTTTATTAAAGGGTTTTTTGGATTCATACCATTGCAATTTCTGAAGTTTGGAGAAACGCCATTACAATTCGTCTATTTTGAAGCGTACCATTATAATTCTTCGTTTCTTGGAAAAATGCCACGGGATACGTATGAATACGACTCAGGCCCAGCTGCAGGCGTATATGACGACGTATACTTCATTGCAGCCCCCTCTTCACTCTCACTGACATGCAGGTCCCGCCTGTCATAATCTTCTTCCTCCTCTTATCATCTTTCCTTGCTTTGATGGTGAGCTGCAGGAGCACGCGGGTGAGCGTCGTTGGCGAGCGCAGCGGCAACAGTGCACGACGCGAGCCGCAGGCGTAGATGGCGAGTAGCAGCAGCAGCAGCGTACGACAGCAGCGCATGACGCGAGCATCCATGGCGAGCGGCAGTAGTGCACGTGGGTGCCTGGGTGTCGACGGCGAGCAAGCAGCAGTAGCACACGCGAGCGGGCATCGACGGCGAGCAACAGCATGCGAGCGAGCGGCCGGCAGTGGAGCGCACGTCGCCGGTGGAGCTCGTGGCCGGCGGCAGCGTGCGGTTGCCGCGAAGCTCACGGCTAGGTGACTCACGGAGCTCACGACCGAGTGGCGGGCAGAACACGCGGCCGGCAGAGTTCGCAGCCAGGCACCACGCGGAGCTCGCAGGCTCGTAGCTGGGCGGCTCGTGGATCACGCGCCATGCACGGAGGTCGTGCCTGCATGGAGCACGCGCCTTGCCGCGGCTGACAAAGCATGCGACCTGGGGGCAGCTCGCAGCCTGGGCGGTGCGCGAAGCCCCCAGCCGGCATGGAGCTCCCAGCTCGCCAGCTCGCCATCGACGCTGTAGACGCTACTCAACAAGGAAAGATGCAGGGAGGAGGAAGAAGCATATGACATGTGGGACCCATGCGTCAGTGAGAGTGAAGAGGTGCAGCAATGAAGTATACGTCGTCATATACGTATCCCGTGGCATTTTTCCAAGAAACGAAGAATTGTAATGGTACGCTTCAAAATAGACGAATTGTAATGGCGTTTCTCCAAACTTAAAAAATTACAATGGTATGAATCCAAAAAACCCCTTTATTAAATCCAATGACATGCTGATTTTATTCATTTCATATAAAAATAATTAGACCTCTTAAAATCATAAAAACTTTTGTGTAGCCTCTCCATGGTGCATTCCACGTATAAAAAATATTAAACCTGGAAAATAAGGACTTTTGAAATGATTTAAAATATCCTCTTTTAATTAATAAATACACCTTTCATGATTTCTACATATTAAAATATTAAACCAAAAATTATAAAATTTGTTTTGTGGCTGCTTTGCGATGTTTTCAGCCACTATAAAAATTTTGAAACAAATTTGAAATGCCCTAGCAAATTATTATCCCATGCTCAATAAATAAAAAAAAATTTAAAAAGGGGTTCGTGCTTAATCTTTATAGTACTCGAAATATATATAAAACAAAATAGAAAATCCAAGACTAATATATACAGTCATCCACAAATGATAATTTCCAAATGCTATTTCTCCAATGCTATTTCTTTACCTCTTGCCCATGCTTGCTGGATGGATAAGAGATGAATCAACTAACCAATATGATCTTCCATCTTCGATATATATACTCTCGCTTTGTACCCTACTACATTTGACAAAACTTTTACTAAAAATGATCTACCAGCGCTGTCAATAGCCCATACAATGGCCATAAGCGGCAACGCCACGAAAATTTCTAGTATATGCTACTTTTGCTATGAATCTTTGTACTATGATTCTGTCACTGCTTTCTACTCATGCTGGTTAAGTAATCATTTTGGGTATGTGTACAAATGGACCTTTATCAAACATCCTAGCAAATACACATTGCAAAAGCAGCATACATCGTTCAAAAGATCAATTGGAGGTTACATTTGTTCCTGTGCTACTGTGCAGCTGGGACTCACAGAGTCACGGCATAGATCAAAAGATCACAGCCTGCAGTCCAGATGCAGCTTCAGAATTTAAATTAACAAAAATGTTTATAGGTAATTAACCTTGTACTCCAAAGATTTCACTAGAGTTATCAGAATAGCGTCCTGAATAGGCTCCTAAAACTTAAAAGAAATTTTCATCCTTTTGCCTCTTCCCATAGCTAGTAGCCTAAGTTGATAACAGAAGATCGTAAGCAGTTTATTTTTGTTAAAAAAATCATAAAACTCATACTCAAGAAAACATGTGTAATATCTAGGACCGATGACAGAGGAAAAAAACTAGAACATACCCTAGTAGCCATAACGCTCAAAGATCACGAACACGGTTCAAAAAGATGAATTTGTGCAAGAGATGGTTATACTTTCACAGATTAACCATATAAATATGGTCAGGCTTTTGGGATGCTCCTTAGATGTTGAAGTTGTACAAAGGCAAAATAGCTGTTTTGGTCCCTAAACTGTTATTTGGGCGTTAGTTCCATCCTTCAACTTTCAAAACGGTCCTCAAACTATGCTTTTGGGCCCACTTCCTCCTAGCAACATGAAGACAACCATTTCAGTCCTCAAACTTTGCATTTTGGGCTCAATTTCATCCATAAATTATTATAGTGCATATCCTCTTTCAACATTTATTTTCAAGTCAGCTTTGCCTATCCAAAAAGATTATATTTTAGGCACAATTTCATCCATTAATTATAAAAATGCATTTTGGCTCAACTTCATCCTCTATCCAGCAACCCACGACGTGACATGGGCAATCATCACTAGGTACTATTGTCCCAGCTACCGAATCGGCACTTTTAGTATTTATATTCATATTCCAAGATGAATATAAATATAGATTTCAATAATCTTAAATATAAATTATTTTTAGCCTATGGATAAAAAGTAATATTTTAAACACAAATGGTTATTAGTCAGAGCCTAACTCTAGAAGTAGCTAATGAAAAAAAGATAGATCTGCTATTGTTTCAGGATATCCATTGAACTTTAAGGAATAAATAGTGTTCGAAGCAACTATAATTGCTCCCACAAATTCCATTAGTCATATATATATAAACGGTGCCATTACATGAAAAAAACATGTGGTGGAATAGCTTGACTTAATTCGCTCCAAAGAATACTTGTCTTCTACTAGACACTGAGTACCCCAGAGATAACACTAAATCGGACAAATCCGTCGGGCACATCGAACAGGAGAATTCGAAAAATCCATATTTTTCATCAAGATCATAAACGAGTGGATAAAGTTTACAACATTCTTAATCATTTTATACGTCACATGATTACATTATACCAAAGTTATAATAAAACAGATTCATATAGCAATGGAAAGAAGAATTATAGTGCAACATGAATACAAATTGATTTAATACAGGTTTAGACACTTTTATCTTGGAATGTAAATAAACATGCGATCAAAATTGCAGCAGAAATGAACATTTATTCAAGACATGATTAAACATTTATCATGATAGGAAGTTCCACAAGATATGAAAGCAGAATTGTACATTTTTTCATTATAAAAAGAATTGGTGAATGTTATAAATAAGATTACGACCGTAGCATAAAATGAATCCTTGCTGAGCCCACCAAGACGTATCCACCTGTACCTTCAACAGTGGGAATAAAACCCTGAGTACTTAAGTGTACTGAGCAAGAGTTACCCGATAGGAGAAAATAAAAGGACTCCAAGGATATGCATGGCTTCATTGGTTTGCTGGTTTAAACTTGTAGGAAGTGTTATTAGTTTAACTAACCATTCTAGGCAAGCACCCGTACTACTTTCAAGCATGTGGTAAGCAATTAGAATCATTTTTATTTCCTCATTCATATTCCAATTCTTACTACGTGCCAGATCACAGTCAAGCAGAAGTTGTCTCAAAAGAAACCGTGATTCGTCAACCCATGTATCCTAACTAGGTATCCCTCAATGCACACCCCGTATGCACCAAAAAGCACAGACGAGCATGGTTCCGCTAGGCGCTCGCCTAGGCGCGACTAGGCGTGACTAGGCGTGAATCGGAGGCTCCCCGCCTCGCCTATGGGGGTAGGCGGAACCCTAGGCGGCGGCGGCGGCGTCGGTGGGGGTGGAGGAGCGTCCGGCGGAGCTTCGGACGTGCGCAGACGGCGGCAAGCGCGGCGGGCGCGGGCGCGAAGAGGAGACAGGCGCCGGCGGGGAGGAGCAGCGCGGGCGATAGCGTGCGCGCTGAGAGAGAGCAGCGGGAGAGGGCGGCGGCAGCGACGGCGGGCAGAGGCGGTGCGATGTGGGAGACGGGGTCACGGGCTCACGAGTCGCGATGTGGGAGGGGAGACAGGGAGGCGCTGCGGGAGGGGAGATGGGGTAAGTGAGAGTTGGGCTAAAGTTGGGCCGTTAAATGGGCCTTCTGCTCTTTCTCCCTTCCATTATTACTATTGATCTATTGTTTTTTCTTTTCTTTTAAGTATTTATGCATGTATTAGTCATCGCCTAGCAAAACGCCTAGGAACGCCTAGGCACGATTAATCCTGACTAGGCTCTAGGCTGAGGGTTAGCGCCTAGATTCCGCCTAGCGCCTAGCAGAACCTTGCAGACGAGACAAGCTCTTCCTAATCCTATCACCGGCTCTAGGTCTCTGATTGAACCAGGACTCTAAGCCCCCAACACTGTGGCCGGCGCCAACAAAGTGGTGCTTAGACCTCCACCTGCCACTGACTTCATGCCAGCTGACCGGAAAGAGCCATAACCCATAACAAGAAAAGTACAAAACCTCACTGTCCCACAAAACAGTATGTGGGAGGGACGTTAAAAGTTTGAGGGTCATCCACATTTAAGCACTAATTCTCAATACAATGACACACAAATCTTTTGTGTATTCGAGAAAAAATTATAGCATATTCTTCAACTCGTTTCTCTACAATAGAAATGCAACATATAAGATATACAATAATATATTCTATATATAACGATATTGGCTTATTTAATCTATGTGTAAATTATAATTGTTAGAATGAATTCAATTCAGGACGCACTGGAATCCTCGTATGGCACTCTTCATGGCATCACCAATTACTGATTCACCCAAGGAGATTCATAGTTCCTAAGAATCATCACAACGCTAAATGTTTCTATTGTACTCATGATCAAGTAGTATATTTATCTGCTATCATTATGTTATTAGTTCTGTTGAAAATGGGCATCCATCATTTTGTACCTTTTCCCCAATCATATAGCCATCTGTTGTTCCTATATGATATAGCGAAATTCAGTTATAATCTTGAAGTCTACTGTTTTCAAATTCACTTCTAACTGATGTATTAAAAATTCCTATAGCAACACACGGGGTATTATTGTCTAGTTCAAGATATTTTAAAATATTTGGTTATACAGATGTTGCTAATCTTTTCATAAACTTAATCAAACTTAAAGAAAGTTTGTCCGATACTAACAATTTATAATGGAGGGGTAGAGTGTTGCGAGATCAAAGACAAGGCACAACGCAGCGACATGTTCACAAAAGCCAACATGATAAGCGAATTTGTCATTATTTGACTCGCCAGATATTCCACTTACACATAAGACCAACGTGTAGCCCAAGTCGATAAACACAGTTATTACAGAGAAATATTCCGTCATTAACTTGTTAAATATGGCCAAACCAACATTTGATACTCAAAAGTCAATTATTGACCGTACAACCCTCACGCCCAACGTGATGTTAGTTTTGTTCTATCATGTGATGTTATTTATTTTCTAAAACTATAGTCCCATGTTTAGTTTTGTTGTATCATGTGATGTTATTTATTTATTTATTTTTTAAAAAACTGATGCTACAAAATTCCAACATGTTTTTCCCCTTTTTTAAGGCTCAAGCAAGAATCATAAACTATCTTCACCAGCACGAGATAGCAGAATCATTTGCAACTAAGGAGTTAGTTTGGTTTCTGGTAAGCAGTCCACATTAATTCGGCAGTGAACCACAGCTTAGTGGTCATCTAACAAACATACCTATTTATGTACAGGCTTCTGCATTGCTAGCTCTGCCTGTCTTCATTATATACAGGCTTCTAGTAGAGACCTTCTGGTTAGTTTTTCATCAATTAAATGCTGATTTCAATTCTAATAACTATTACCCTGACCTGAAGTAAACTCAAATTATCTTCCACTGCTTTTATGTAGCACAAAAAAGAATAAAAGGCATCGTAGTGGTAATGGTAACCATGGCAACAAGTCACACAAACGGCGACACACTGACAAGTAGATAAATTTACTGAACACTTTAGGGTTCAGTATGCTGTGTTATATTAAAAATTCAGAAACTCATAAACCATAATGAAGCAGTGAGATATTTAGATTGGTCACACCAACAATAATTAAGCAGTTAGATATATGGTATAAACAGATGTAGGGATGGACTCAAAAACATCTCCTGATAAAGCAGTGAGATAATGCAAGCAACCTCGAAAACAGCTCAGGGCTGTATGATTTAGCTTAGATACATGCAAGGATAAAATACTAAAATTAGAGTTAAACAAGGATAAACAGAAACTCATGCCAACCAAATATACATAGTTATATGTTGTTCACTGGACAGGGCAGTGCATGGATAGAGAATCAAAAAGTCTTTAACCAGTGGAAATGAGATAGGAGATGCAGTGCCTTCACCTTATGGAGCACAGAGCTTGATGCGGTAGAGTGGATGCACCGAATGGCAGAGACTACCGATCACGACTGCAACTAAGCTGAAGAATGCAGGACCTAAAGGAGTACTTTGCTCTTTAGAGTTGGAAACTTTATATGAGATCTGCATTAAAGTGAGCATGTGTATTCATGAGTACAATGCAAGCATCGCAAACCTTCATAGTGGACATGATCAGAGCTATTATTTAGTTAAAACTTACCACCGACAACCGAATGTTTGAATAAGGGATTATTTTGGACCAAGTAAACACAAACAGAGCCAGTCCGCTACCTGCAAATTAGAATGTATATAGGACAGATTCTTCAGAACCCTTCAGACATGATTTTCCACCTGCTCAGGTTCTTAATGTAAACAGTAATTTTGAACAACTACAAACTACCTCACATATGTTTCTCCAGCATTTGTAACTAATAGAGCATAGAAAGAAAGGTTTCACAGCAGAATAAAATTCAGTTTGCAAAGATTGATTTTCCAACCTAACACAACAGTAAAATTCAGTTTGCAAAGATTGATGTTCCAACCAAACACAACAGTAAGACACAAGTAATAATAGTCCAAAGAATAATTGTTTGAAAAAAAAAAGCATCACTAAACAGGGACATCAGTTTGAAAATCAGAGACCCATTGTAATATTTGACCAAACAGAAAATATTATTAACATGTCTAACTTGTTTAAGACGAATATGTCACATTTCAGTAATCATAAGCACAATAGTCTTACCCAAGAGTGGGCTTCCCCTTCGAGCTGCACAGGAAGGAAGAGGATAGAAGTTAAAACCTCTACCACAGCCTAAAAAAGCACACTATTTTGTACAAAGAAATCATGACAGCTAACTATGTGCTACTGTTAACAAAACTACTTCACTTCATTTGTCGACTAATAAGAGTAATTAAAAAACGAGTTCAAAAAAAAAATCGAGCTTTAAAATCGATAAAATAAACAACCAGATCATACACATCAACACAAGTATTATAATGTCTAGCACTTACAGAAGTTCAGGTTGCTCCTTTGTGTTCTGCCTCTGCTAGGCTGTTGCCTGCTGCGTGCCTGCCTCTGCCGGTGCCGGCCCCTGCTGCTGCCTGCCGGATCCTGGCCCCTGCTGTAGTGCTGCCCTCCCCGCCTCCCGGCTGGCCGCGGTGCGCTGCTTGTACGGCGATTTGAGGGAGGCGGACTTGGGGGCGGCGTCAGCGCTCGAACGGGACCTGTCGCGATCTGCTGCGCCGGGCGACGGTGGTTCTGCAGTATGGAGAGGAAGAGAGGGAGGGCGACGTGGGGGCAGCGGCAGCGGCAGCGGCGGCGGCAGCCGTGTCGCAGGGGCGTCGTGGGTTGTGGGGCGTTGCTCTTACGGTGATTTGGGGGCGGCGGACGTGGGGGCGGCGGCGGCGCTCAAACGGGACCTGTCGTGGCTCGTGGCTCGTGGCTCGTGGGGCGCTGCTCGTTTGCATTGTTTCCTTTTAGCGCGAGTAATTCCCGTCCGTCACACGTAGAAGGTCCACCTGCCAGCGCCGTGGGCTTCGCAGGAGTCGAGCGGACCGACGAGACGGTGTTTTGTCGCATGAAAAAAAAGTTTTAACCATGAAACTATTAGTTGTAGAGATATTGAAGATCGGATATGGCACATCCAAATAGCAGAAAAGACGGAGGAAGAAGATGGCGAGCTGCAGGAAGGCACCTTCAGCCGGCTTAGTCGACTCCTTATACCCAGTCAGATTAGCCGACTTTTCATCTTCTGGTTTGTGAGGGGCTACTTAGCCCCTATAAAAAATTCTTCTTAGATGGCTATGCCAGTTGGCTAACCCGACTCCTATTGGAGTGCAAACGGTTTTTTTTTTTCAAATTATGATTTGACAAGTTTTTTTTTTATAAAAAACTTGAAGAACACGGTTTGGATATCCTCTCTCTATATACACACATATATATGTGTGCGCGCGCGCATGTGTGTGAGAGAGAGAATCATGACTATCCAATCCTCAAAGATACGTCAAATTCAACACCTACCCTCTTTCTAACCCTCCCGGACGAGATTCGTTTTGACTTCGAATTGATCCGTTCAAATTGGTGCCCGAATCAAGTAAGAAATAAGAATAATTTGATGCAAAATAACTAAAATATTCCAATTTCTCTCTCATACTCTCCTTCTCATTCACATCCGGATCGAGGTTGTATGTGCCCTGCGCCTCCCACCAGCTGAAAGAGGAGCAAAGACGCACCTCCTCCTTGCCCAGCGGCTACGCCTGCCTGAGGTCATGGCACCATGGATCTCAGGCTGTGCGTCGACCTCGGTTGCACATGGATCTGGGCAGGGTAATTTATGGGGAAGAAGAAATGGGTGGTGCCCGCTCTCGTGATGCGCCGCATGGATCTGAGCTGGGCGGTGGATGGAGAAGAAGGAAGGGGGCGACGGCCGCTCGGGATGCATCGCTCGACATCGAGCCGTTCCTCCTCCGCAAACAAATTAGCTGAAGCTGCTTCGGTCCAAGCCAACGCTGGCCTGCTCCACCTTGATACTGGTGGCCTTTGCCTTGGTGCCACGCGCAGAAGAGAAGAGGGTGGGGCGCCTGCCATATGAGAAGAGGAGAAAAGGTGTGGCGACGCCGGTGGGGATGGAAGAAGAAAGAACACAGGAAACCGACGTTGATAGGATGGATGGGACAAGCTATAGTAGGCTCGCATCGTATTTAGTTGAGACCCATGGTTTAACGACTTTCTTTGTAAGATACTCCTTCCGTCCCAAAATAGATGTCGTTATGGGAAGCGTACTGGTCAAATTTTCTCAACTTTGACCGAGTTTCTAGAAAATACGTGCAACATTTATATCTCAAATAAATATATTATGAAAGTATATTTAAAGATCTATCTAATGATACTAATTATATATTATAAATATTAATATTTTATATATATATTTAGTCAAACATAAAAAGTCTTTGACTTCTCGGGAAGTGAGATTGACATCTATTTTGGGACGGAGGAAGTAGTTTTTAAGACCAAAAAGACCTTCTTAGGATGGAGGGAGTATATTTTATTGACTTTTGCTTTTCTGTTGATATATGAAATGGGAGGCACTTCAATGTTTTTTTATATAAAAAAAGAAAGATATATACCTTTAGTAAAATTTAAGAACGCTCCTCTGCTGTTTCCACCGTGATCTTTTAAATTATCATTATGAAAAGAAAGTTACATTATTACACACATAATCTTTGGGAAGATTAATGACGCGCACGTATTTTTTGTGGAAGAACAAGTAATGTTATCAGCATGATGATAAAGCACACTAAAGAAGCTATAGGATACGCAAAACAGGACGTTTTCAGTGGAGACTTCAGGAAACCATGACTTGATAAGCTTAAGAGCGTAAGAGGGATATGAATTCGACGGCCACCGTCACCGCGTTCTGGGCCGCCACTGACGCGAACACTCCGGCTTCGTTAGACTGTGCCGAGCCACCGCCGGCTAGATCGGAGAGCGCCCTTATTGCGATGAACGGCGCCCCCTGCTGCAGTGCCACCAGGGCGACGGCGGCCGTCTCCATGTCGATGGCCGTGACGCCGAACCTGGACCTCAGGAACTGCCGGTACGCGGCGTTGTCGACGAACACGCTGGCGCTGCACCCGCGCTCCACCATGGCAACCACCGGCCGCCGCGGCAGGCACGTCGTGCCGTTGCTGACGCAGCCTTCAAGCTTGAGCCCCTTCAGCTTCCGCGCGAGCCCATAGTAGTGGCCATCGACGGGGACCCAGAACTCGTGTTTCCGGACCTCGGGCGTGCCGTTTGCTGGGAACACCTCTTCCGGCTGGTACCACACACTGTTGAGCAGGTTGCCCTTGGAGCGGGCGTTCTCGTCGACGCTGTAGTTTGTGATGTTGAGGTTGCCGAGTTTCCTGGTGTAGTCGCCGTTGGATTCCAAGGCGAGCTCCTTGTCCGGTCCATCGCCATAGCGCTGCCGAAACAAATCATCAAATTATATTGTTTTAATTGTGCAGGTTTTAATATATATATATCTTGACAACGTACAATTGTGGTACACGTACCTGCCAGTTCCAGAGGCCAGTGTGAGCCCAGTACCGTGGCACGGTGACATCACCAATCTGACGGTTTGGGTCAGCGTTCCCGGCGATGCCGAAGTGCACGATTCCCTTCACGTCGAAGAGCGTGAGGAGGAGTTGGGTGGTCACCCCGGAGTTGAGCTGTATATATGGAGTAGATTGGCGCAGCGAGTCAGCAACAGTATATGTATCAAAACTTATAATGAGATGGATGTATCCATATATGTATATCTAATCGAGAATAAGTTTTGATTTAGTCATGAAGACAGTGTTGAATATTTTTTTTCGAAAGGCGACAGTGTTGAATATTTCAATCCACAATATATGTAGTATTTACCATGGCAAGGCCTGTCATGACGATGATCAACTTCTGCCCCCCAATTATCCCGAAGCGAAATCTTCTTCCTTAAGACAAGGACATGTGTACCTAATTATTTAGTCAGGTCATGAATTGATATGCGTATCGATCGGAACGCATGCAATAACATATCAACAGAGCTGCGAAGACGATACTCAATATAGTAGCTTACGTATGATCTACTTGCAAAAAAAAAAAAAAAAAAAAACAACTTACATATGATCAAGTTGAAGAATGAACACACACGTGGACGTATATATGTCTATGCTGTTAACGAAGGCTAAGCGCGGTGGCTTGGACCTTGTTTAGATGCACTTCCAAATTCTAAAATTCCCGTCACATCGAATGTTTAGACACATGCATTGAGTATTAAATTAATATAGATGAGTATTTAGCATGTTTGCACAGTTCGTGCAAAACCTACGAAACAAATATTTTGAGCCTACCTTAGACTATGATTGGACACCTATTGTAAAAAAATTAGCACATGTGAGTCATTTGGAAAAAAAGTTGGACGCTAAACAGGCCGTTGGTCAACGAGAGACCATGCATTGATAGAAACGTGGAGAAAAGCTACACCGTGTAAGTTGCGGCTATCGATCGACCGATGATTAAAGTTTCCTATATACAGCGCAACGTACCGATAGGCACGACGAAGATCGTCGTAATCAACTGCACGAGCCCACGAGTTTTTAGGTCGAGACTAGTCCTGCAAGTACCGTGTCTACGCGCAAATATGATTGAACGCATGCATTATTGGAGCCCCTTAGTTCCCAGCAATTATCCCGGGGCCGTACACGGGAACACGGCCGGTGTTTGTAGCTACGACTAGAGTACTCCGATACTACACGAGACAATGGACTCATGCGGACATGCACAATGCGTTCTAGTAGGATACAGGTTTGGTCAAACATTATTCGTGGCGGGCCGCGGCACAAAAAATACGAATAGTAGTCGTCGCAATCCTGTGGCTGGAGACCCAGCACCTGCAGTAGGTAACACAATTATACGCAAGGAAAAGTAGTCGTCGTATATCGGTTATCCGATGACGTGGATAGATTTTTTGATTCCTAACGTGGACGTGCCCCGGCTGGAAAATTCTGTATATATGTACCGTCTGGCCCAATGGACGAAGAACACTCTGTTTATTTCTTAATTATATGTACAATAATATATACACAACATGCACTAATATACACAACACGCATGTACAGAGAACTATATGCTCCCTTCGTTCTAAATTACATGTCACTCGTACTTCTCGCAAAGACAAAATCATCTCAAACTTTAACCAACATTAATTATAGAGAAAATTATAAAGATTTGTGACATAAATAATTATGGGGGTGTTTGAAACTGCCCCACAAACTCTGCTCCACAAACTCCACCATGGAGCTGCTCTATCAACTCTATGTTTTTGTGGAGTACCTCTTTAGGTGCTCTCACAACTCCACCTTTTTTCCTGGAGCAACATGCGTGGAGCTGAACCCGTTTAGCAAAATTTTGTGAAGCGAAGCTAAAAAATGTAGAGCGGAGTAGTCCCAAACACCCCCTATATATACTATGAAAATAATTAATGAAAAGTCTAATGATAATTACTTGGCACCACAATTGATATTATATCATATAAGTTTGATCAAACTTGAGATGTTTTGTTCCTACAATGAAAGTTGGAATGACTTATATTTTGAGATATGTAGGGAGTCTATTGTTATGCTTGTTTGTGTTGTATCTAAGATGAATTAGTTTCTCCAAAATAGTGGGGCTCAAACTATGTGGACATGTTGTCTTGTCACGTGGTGCAAATTAAAGTACAAAATAGAGGCTCGTGTATCGTATATATCGATAGGTTCCTGCAAAGATGCAAATAATGTATATATAGCTTCTTCGTTTTTTTTTTGAATATAAAGATTGGATCCCAATGGTTTACTCAACGACATACATATAATAATCGTCCTCTTAATCAACTAGGATATCGAGGTATATATTTTCTCCATTAAAACTATAGATAATCATCTTGAGATAAGAATAAAAATCAATCAAATCCCGTACAGGGATCCATGAAGTAGTGCTAAAAAATCCGATGTGTATACATGTAGTGCAGATATACCTGCGACGTCGAGGTACGGCGGCAGGCCTTTCCCCGGCGAGAAACTGGGTGACCGAAGCAGCGGCTCCATCTCGAAGGCGTTGGGCACGACGACGCCGAGGAAGGGCCCACGCCCGTTTACCATCCGGATGGCCTGTGCCGTGCTCTGCTGGACGGCAGCATGGACGCCGGTGGAGCAACACGTGAGGAGGAGGAGCAGCAGCTGCAGATTCAGCGAGATGCCGTGTAACAGCCGGCGCATGACCAACATGCATGGCCGGTTGTGCTATCGATGAGGCTTCGGTTTGGGATGGAATGGAAGCATGCAACAGGTAAGACAGGCAGCAGAGGGTTATATAGCCATGTAGGGTGGAAGAGTCAGGAATATAATATTTCTTTGTACCATGCATATTGAAATTTAACAATAACTTCATCCGTAGCTCCAGGTCCATTAGGATGACAGCGGGATTTCTATCTCTTCTCTTCAGATTTAGATTGTCTATGGTCAAAAAATATATGTGTAAATAAAGTATATGGTCATACTAAACCATGTAGAGTAGTATGTAGTTATACTTTTTCGTTATCGGTATATAGTATATGGTTATACTATTTAATATACTACTGCAATGGTATTTTAGTAATATATTTAAAAATATGGGTTCTGTTGAAAAAATTTTGCATACGAAGATTTGAAGTATCTTAAATTGAGTATCTAAACATACTCAAACTGATAAAATAATATGCACACATACACAATGTGGTTTATTGAAGGTGGGAGTAACTACTACAGGGAGTATATAAAACACACCATATATATATATATATGTATGTATGTATGTATTGTATATATATATATATATATTATATATCTATACTACACCTAGGTGCATTCTCTATATTGAATGCACCCACCCTGTTTGCAACTGGTTCTTGTCCAGTTGCAACTGACCCAACTCTAGTTGTAATTGGATCGCGTGAGGTTGCAACTGGTTCTTATCCAGTTGCATCTGGCCCGACCTTAGTTGTAATTGGATCACGTCAGATTGCAATTGGTTCTTGCCTAGTTGCAATTGGCCTGACTCTAGCTGTAATTGGATCGTGTCAGGTTTGCAACTGGTTCTTGTCTAGTTGCAACTAGCATGAATCTAGATGTAATTGGATCACGTCAGGTTGCAAATACATCAGGTCCAGTTACACTGGATCAGATCTGTTGCAATTACTTCCGTCAAGTTGCAATTAGTATGACGTTATAGTTGTGATTGGTCTAGTCTCGCGGTTGCAATTGGTAGAGAATACACACATTTGGTATATAAAATGCATGTTGTTCACTAGGTAGGCTTGCAACTAGATTGTAACTAGTTGCATGTAGTAGAAAATTGGGTAAAAATTACGTTCTAAGTGGTTGCAACAAACACTAACTATGATACAGCCAAGTTGCAATTGTGTTGTAATCATGATGGCAACTCATAGTACATTGAAGTTGCAATTACATACACTACTAGAAACGTGTTCATCAATGACGATTCACTAGTGACGAGTACTATTTTCATCACCGATTGAGATTATTCGATGACGAACTGTGCAGGTTCGTCATTAGTCTGAAGTGACGGAGCTTTGGCACGAAGAATAATGACGAAAACGAAATAATCGTCATACAATAACAATACGAAATCGTCATTGATTGTTTGGCTCGTGTACCAGCTCGAGGACATGGGTCCAGCTGGACTTGCAGCCTTCCCCCTCTATTTTTTTTTGCAAAAAATAGCTCACTGATTGAGTTTCGAACCAGAGACCTAATGCAAGGTTGATAGGTGCCTTATCACTGGAGCACTCGGCCTTCTGTGATAATGGTATGCATATTTTTTTTTGTAAACTTACAATATGGTAATTGAATCATAGGTGATGACGTGGCGCCGCAGTCCCACCAGCGGGTCCCACGTCGATGACGTGGCGATGCCGTCCCACCAGCGGGCGTGGCGGTGAAGACGTGGCCCAGGGCCTATCTCCACCAGCGGCCTTTCAATTGTTGAAAAAAAACTCCACGTGCAGGGGGGAATCGAACCCGCGACGTGCCGCTACAGAAGGAGGAGGCGTTACCACTGGCACGCTCAGACCTTTGTGTCTGTGGCATGCATATTTTTCTATTTGTAATCATAATATGATATTTTGTTTTTTTATTTACTCGGTCGAGTTGATGGGCCCTATACATGATCGCTTCAACGTCCCACGTCTGTGGCGGCTAGGCGTCCGTGGCGGCTGATCGCGAGGCCATCCGTGGCCCTATACCGGCGGCGAGGCGTCCACGTCGGGTGATCGGCGTCGTCCGGGCGAGCAGAGTGGCGCTGGGCAGCGGTAGCGCGCCTGTGACAGAACAGCAGCGCCAGCGAGCAGAGCTGCGCGTGGGGCACGATCAGATCGGTGTCGGCCAGTGGCAGCGCGCGTGGAACACAGCAGCAGCGCCGGCGAGCAGAGCTGCGCGTGGCGCGCGAGCAGAGGATCACCGAGCACAAGGTTTGTTTTGGTTTTTGAATTTTTTACATACATGCATGTCTTTGCTTTATTTTTGAATTTTGTTGAATTTATTGCTGGAATTTAAGGACTGAGTACAATGTTTATTGTACTATCAAAACAGATGGATAAAAGCTGGATTTTTGGGGCACCATTCACACCTGCATATGTGGAAGGAGTTGAAGAGTTCATGAAATTTGTTGGTGAAAGATACCCCAAAGACAGCCAGATACTTTGCCCGTACAGCAAATGTCTTAATCAAAAAATGCGGTCTCAGCATGATGTAAGTGACCATATACACATTTATGGAATGTTAGCCACGTACACCAGGTGGATTCATCATGGGGAGTTGGCGGATACTGAAGTGGTTGAGCATTTGGAGCACGAGGTCGAAGGAAGTGATCATAACTTTGGGATACATGTGGATGTGGCCGATGATGACTATGATGAGGATCACGGAGTACCAGAGATGATAGGAGAGTTGTATGCTGCGGCAGAGGTAGAGGGAGAACAGCCAAGGTTTGCAAGAGTTTTTGAAGATGCAAAGAAGGCACTTAGCCCAGGATCTAGCTACTCAAAATTCTCTTTTCTGGTGAGGATGTTGTATATCAAGTCTCGTTATCGAATTGGCAATATAGCATTTTCCGTGTTGATGAAGTTGTTGTCAGAAGGAGACCCTCAGAGTGAGTTGCCAAAATCATATGACGAGGCCAAGAAATATCTTAGGGAATTGGGCCTTGGATGTGAAAACATCCATGTGTGCCCGAATAATTGTGTGTTATTTCGGAAGAGGTATGCTAAAGACAATGTGTGTCCAGTATGCAAGGCATCTAGATGGCAAGATGGAACTGGGACCAAGAGGGTTCCACAGAAGGTATTGAGGCATTTTCCACTTTTGCCAAGCTTGAAAAGAATTTTTGCTTCAAAGCGAACTTCTGAGGAAACACAATGTCACCAGAAAAAGAGGACGCTAGTCGACAATGTAATGAGCCATCCAGCTTATGGGGAAGCATGGAAGGATTTTGACAGAAGGGAAAAAACCTTTGCAGATGACCCGAGGAACCTGAGGCTTGCCTTAGCTACCGATGGATTCAATCCATTTGGCAACATGAGTACCCAGTATAGTATGTGGCCAGTGCTTCTAACACCGCTGAATCTCCCACCATGGGAATGCGTGAATCTAGCAAACTGCTTTATGGCATTACTCATCCCAGGTCCAAAATCTCCAGGAAAGGATTTTGATGTGTTCCTTGAGCCCCTAATTGAAGAACTGATTGATCTATGGAAGGGTGTCAGCACCTTCGATGCTTGTACTGGTAAGAAGTTTGACCTTCGTGCTGCCGTGCTGTGGTGTATACATGATTATCTAAAAGACCCTAGTTTGGTTTTGGTAATTGATGAAACCTAGTTACTAATCTAAGTGCTAAGTATGTGTAGCCAAGAGTAGATTAGTGATAGGGAGGAAGATGACATGAGCTCAAGTGAAGATCATGATGAAATGATTAAGGAGAAAGAAAATGACTTAAAAAAGGAAAGCTAGAGGCTAAGGTATATTCAAATAGGGTTTTTCTTTTAGTGATCAGGACTCCAAGTGGGAGTGATCACATTTAGAATAGATAGCCGACTATCAAGGGGAGAACTAAGCTATTGGATTACTTTCAAGCGCTCTAAGTTGCATCTCATGTGCATTGATCTAACCAACCTAGAGAATCTCTTTGAAAACCCTTGAAAAATGTTTGCAAAATGCTAACACACTGTGCACAAGTGTTGAAGACCTTAAGTGTTAGCACATAGAAGTAAGGGGTGAGAAATAAACTTGAAATTAGCTGAAAAAGAAGTGTCGGACTGTGTGGAAGGGCAGCGTCGGACCATTGAGTAGAGTCTGATGCCTAACCCTAGTTCTGGCCAATAGCGAGCGTCGGACGCTCGGTAAACGAGCTTCGGACCATTGCCCACTTCAGTCCGACGGTGGCGAGCGGTGTCGGCATGACGCGTGGCGTTCGGGAGAGCGTCGGACGCTTGAGAATAGTCCGATGGCGAGCGTCGGACGGTGTCCGACGATGTTTTAGCGTTTCTGTACCTCTCTGGAAGCGTCGGACCCTGGAAATTTTTAGTCCGACGCACTGACTCGCGATCGTCCGATGGTACATGCACAGTGAACTGAGAGAGCGTCGAACGCAAGTGTTTAGTCCGACGCCCTTAGTCCGACGGTTTGAAAAAGAGCACGATGAGGTATCCGTTGCGATCAGACGAACGTCGTTGAATCCAGCTGACACGTGGCGAGACCGTGAGCGTCGGACGCTATCGGTTAGTCCGACGGACTCAGTCCGACAGTTCTGTTCGACGGTATAAAATCGTGTTTAACGACTGTTTTGAGTGGGGTAACGGCTAGATTTGCACTTGCGGGTATTTATACTCCCTCCCTGATCACTTGGTGATACTCTTGCACACTTGGATCATTGTCATACACATTGTTGCATTGTAGCCTCTCACTCTCTCACTAGTTCATCATTGTGATCATCCTTAGTGAGGTTCTTGTGATTTGCATTCTAGAACACTTGAGAGCAAGCCTTGTTTTAGTTCTTATTCTCTTGGGACATTGCCGTGTCCCTAGACGGCTTGGAGGAGAAGAAGGTGTGGAGAAGCTTGGTGATTGTGCTTGTTCACACCGGTGATTGTGAGGGGTCTTGTGCCTACCCCGAGCGGAGTGCTCAAAGGTAACTCTAGTGAATTACTTGTGTCATTGAGTTACTTCCTCTGTGGTAGGTTCTTGTGGCGCCTAGTGTAGGCTCGGTGTGTGATACCAATTAGCCACCGAACCACCGGTTGAAGTCGACACAATGAGGACGTCGCGTGCCGGCAAGCACGTGAACCTTAGGGATAAATCTTGGTGTTCATATTGCTTTCCTTACCTTCGAGTGAGTGTCTTATTGTTTATCCCGGTGATTGGCTTCATCTCAAGGCAACGGTATAATCAACAATCATCCACTTTCTTATCCTTGTGCAAAGTAGTTTGTTGTCTTGCCTTGAGTAGTTGTGTAGTCGTTTAGCTTTTGCTAGCTTGTTTGTGTGGTTTAGAACTAAGGATTAACTAGAATTGTGTAGGTGGCTTGCCTAGGTTAGTAGTTGCTCTAGCATTGCATATTTTGCCATTTTTGTTACTAACCTCTTGGCCTAAGTACTTTGTAGAAGTTTTATTAGGCTATTCACCCCCCCTCTAACCATACTAGGACCTTTCAAGTGGTGTCGGAGCCATGGTCACTGTTTAGTCAAGGCTTAACATCCTTCGGTACATTGAAATGGCTCATATCATGTTCAATCATGTTGGGGGCAAACCACCTCACTTTGATGGCACAAGCTCATTTGATTATTGGAAAAGAAAGATGAGGATGTATCTTGGCTCAATTCTTGAGAAGGTGTGGGAGGTCACCGAGAAGGAATACATTGTGCTTGATCCCGCAAGCCCCACACATAGAGATCAAGAGAACAACCAATGTAACACAATGGCTCTTAACACCATTTAAAATGGCATTGACTCAAAGGTGTTGAGCAAATCAAGGATTTGGATAGAGCAAGTGAAGTATGGACAAGATTAGAGCAAACCTATGAGGGCACTTCAACGGTAAAGAGTGCCAAGTTGTACATGCTCAAGGACAAGCTCTTAAACTTCAAGATAGATGATGGAGAGAGCATTCTGGAAATGTTCTATAGGCTTCAAGTGATTGTCAATGATCTCAAGGCCTTGGGTGAGAAAATAAGTGATGAAAACTTCTCTCACAATTTTCTCATGTGCTTGCCCAAGAGGTTCAAAGACCTTGAGAACTATCATCTTCCGAGGCGGCTTGAAGGGTGTCACTCCAAATGAGGTTCTTGGTGATTGGATGACCGAGGATGAATACAATGAGAAAAGTGATAGTGAAGAAGTGAAGAAGGAGGATGACAAGAGCAAGAAGACCGTGGCATTCAAGTCCACCACCTCTTCTTCCAAGAATAAGGGCAAGGGCAAGAAAGTACAATCTAGTGATGATGATGCATCTAGCCTTGATAGTGATGATGAGGCACTAGCTCTCTTTGTGCGCAAGTTTGGAAGATTCATGAAGAAGAAGGGCTATGGTGCTAGAAAGAGAAGAGATAACTTCAAAGGCAAGAATGCAGTAAGGAAGTTCTACAATTGCAAGAGCTTGGATCATCTTGTGGCGGATTGTCCTAATGCTAGTGATGATGAAGATGATTACAAGAAGAAAGGCAAGAAGGACAAGAAGGACAAGGTGGAACAGAAGGAGAAAAAGAAGTTTAACTTCTCCAAAAAGAAGGGTGGATCCTATGTGGTGACATGGGATAGATGCTTCCTCCGATGATGATGACTCTAGTGATGATGATGAGACGAAGACATCCAAGAAGAAGGCCATGGCTTCTATTGCTATCAACAAGAAGTCTTCATCATTTGATTCATCATGCTTTATGGCTAAGTCCACTAAGGTAAAATACGATGACTCAAGTGATGATGAAAAAGATGATAATGATAGTGATAGTGATGATGATGAGCCTAGTGTAGCACAACTCATGGACATGTTAGAGCAAGCCAAATATCTTATTAGCTCTAAGTCTAAGAAATGTAAAGAATTGTCCAAGAAATTAAAAACACTTGAACAATCTTTTGATGAGCTAAGTGCTTCTCATGAGTGTCTAAAGGAAGATCATGAGGATCTCAAACTAGCTCACACCAAGCTTGAGAAAGCTCACTCCTCACTCTTAGAGCTAAGCAAGGTAGAGGATGTTGCTATAACATGTGATGTGGGTGTAACTTGTGATCTAATGAATGAATTAACTAATGAAACACTTGTTGCAACCACACCTAATAACACTAGCTTTTCATCATCATCCACTTCTACTTCTACCTTCACTACTAGTGTTGATCCAACACTAAAATTTGAAAATGAGAAATTGAAGAAGGAAGTGGACAAGCTTACCCGCGTATTAGGCAATGCCTATGGTGGGGATGCCCGCTTGCTACAATGCTTGGGTAGCCAAAGATATAGTAACTCTAAGGAGGGACTTGGCTATACTCCCAAGAAAGGCAAAGCGGCCTTTGTAACTCCAAAGCCTAGCTTTGTGAGGAGCAATGGTCGTTTTTGCTACAAGTGCAAGCAAGTAGGGCATATTAAGGCTAATTGCATCACTAACAACAAGAACAAGCAAATAAAATTTGCAAGTGCTAAATCTATTAGACTTGATTCTTGTTACATGCTTACCAAGGGTGAGAAAGGTGTCAAAGCCAAATACATTGGTACACCTAAAGAGAGCCCAAGGTTGAAGGCTATTTGGGTACCAAAGGCTTTGGTTGCTAACCTCCAAGGACCCAAACAAGTATGAGTATCTAAAAGACATTGATTTGTTTTGTAGGTAAATTACAAAGCCGGAGGGAGACATTGGGTTCTTGATAGTGGGTGTTCTCAACAGATGACCGGTGATTCAAGAATGTTCAATCAAATCAATTCTAGTGGAAATGAGTATGATAGTATCACATTTGGGGACAATAGCAAAGGTAAGGTCAAGGGTCTTGGAAAGATTGCAATATCAAATGATCTAAGCATCTCAAATGTGCTATTAGTTGAGAGTTTGAATTTCAACCTATTATCGGTGGCTCAACTTTGTGATCTTGGTTTCAAATGCATCTTTGGTGTTGATGATGTGGAAATCATTAGTGTGGATGGATCAAATTTGATATTCAAGGGATTTAGATATAAGAATCTCTATCTAGTGGACTTTGGTGCTAGAGAATCACAATTGTCAACATGCTTACTCTCTAAGTCAAGCATGGGTTGGTTATGGCATAGAAGGCTTGGTCATGTTGGAATGAAGCAATTGAACAAATTTGTGAAGCATGACTTGGTTAGAGGTCTTAAAGATGATGAGTTTGAGAAGGACAAGTTATGTAGTGCATGTCAAGCCAGAAAACAAGTAGGCAACACTCATCCTAAAAAGAGCATGATGAGCACATGCAAACCATTTGAGTTATTGCACATGGACTTGTTTGGACCAACTACATATACAAGCATTGGCGGCAATAAGTATGGTTTGGTGATAGTGGATGACTTCTCAAGATATACATGGGTTTTCTTCATGTTTGACAAAAGTGATGTTTATGGTATCTTCAAATCTTTTGTTAAGAGAAGTTGCAATGAATTTGAAACAACCATCAAGATGATGAGAAGTGATAATGGTAGTGAGTTCAAGAACACAAGAGTTGATGAGCTATGTGATGACTTAGGAATCAAACATCAATTCTTGGCTAAGTACACACCTCAATCAAATGGTCTAGTTGAAAGAAAGAATAGGACTCTCATTGATATGGCAAGATCTATGCTTAGTGAGTATAATGTGAGTCAATCTTTTTGGGCCGAAGCAATCAACACGGCATGCTACTACTCCAATAGACTCTATTGCCATCCTATGTTGGAGAAGACTCCATATGAGATCTTGAATGGACGAAAGCCAAATATTGCATATTTTCGGGTGTTTGGTTGTAAGTGCTACATATTGAAGAAAGGAGCTAGATTGAGCAAATTTGAGAAGAAATATGATGAGGGATTCTTGCTTGGTTACTCCACCGCTAGTAAAGCTTATAGAGTTTGGAACTTGGGAAGTGGTCAACTTGAGGAAGTTCATGATGTTGAATTTGATGAAACCAATGGATCTCAAGATCAAAATGAGAATCTAGATGATGTGAGTGGACCTCAATTGGCAAAGGCTATGCAAGAAATGGACATTGGTGACATAAGGCCGACTCAAGTGGTTGACATAGAAGATGACAAAGATCAAGTGCAAGCTCCTTCAAATTATCAAGCTAGTGACTCTCAAGTACAAAATCAAGATCAAACTAGTTCCTCTCAAGCAAATCAATCAAATGCACAATCAAGCTCAAGCAACCAACTTCAAGTGCTTCAACCCATAAACATTGTGAGAGATCATCCTTTGGATCAAATTGTTGGTGATATTCAAAAGGATGTGCAAACAAGATCAAGACTAGCATCATTTTGTGCTCACTATTCATTTGTGTCATTTGAAGAGCCAGAGAACATTGAGAAGGCATTAAAAGATAGTGATTGGGTAAATGCTATGCATGAAGAGCTCAACAATTTTGAAAGAAATGAAGTTTGGGAATTGGTAGAGAGACCAAAGAACTACAATGTTATTGGCACCAAATGGGTATTTAGAAACAAGCAAGATCAAGATGGTGTTGTAATAAGGATCAAGGCAAGATTAGTGGCACAAGGGTACACTCAAGTAGAGGGATTGGACTTTGGTGAAACCTATACTCCGGTTGCAAGATTGAAAGCAATAAGAATTCTTCTAGCATATGCTTGTGCTCACAACATCAAGCTCTACCAAATGGATGTCAAAAGTGCATTTCTCAATGGATTCATTAATGAGTTAGTATATGTTGAACAACCACCCGGTTTTGAAGATGAGAAGAAACCAAATCAGGTGTACAAGCTAAGGGAAGCACTATAGTTTGAAACAAGCACCAAGGGCATGGTATGAGAGGATAAGGGACTCTCTCCTCTCTAAAGGTTTCAAGATAGGCAAGGTTGACACCACTCTATTCACCAAGAAGGCTGATGGTGACTTGATGATCATGCAAATCTATGTTGATGACATTATCTTTGGATCAACAAGTCAAGCTTTGTGTGCGGAGTTTGAAAAGATGATGGCTAAAGAATTTGAGATGTCTATGATGGATGAACTCACATACTTCCTTGGACTTCAAATTAAGCAAATGAAGAATGGCACATTCATAAGTCAAGGCAAGTACACAAGAGACATGATCAAGAAGTTTGGAATGCAAGATGCAAAACAAATAAGCACTCCCATGGGGACTAGTGGAAGCTTGGATGAAGATAAAAGTGGCAATATGGTTGATCAAAAGGCATATCGGTCTTTAATTGCATGTTTACTCTATGTCACCGCATCAAGACCGGATGTCATGTTTAGTGTGTGCATGTGTGCTAGATATCAAGCATCTCCTAGAGAGAGTTATATGAAGGCCGCAAAGAGGATATTGAGATATTTGAAGCACACTCAAGATGTTGGATTGTGGTATCCCAAGGGTGCAAAATTTGAGTTGATTGGATGTGCCGATGTGGATTATGCCGGTTGCAAGATAAATAGAAAGAGTACATCGGGCACATGTCAACTCTTGGGAAGATCTCTTGTCTCATGGTCATCCAAGAAGCAAAATAGCATTTCACTCTCCACCGCCGAAGCCGAATACATTAGTGCGGGGAGTTGTTGTGCTCAACTCTTGTGGATGATGGCAACTTTAAGGGATTATGGAATTAACTTCAAGAAAGTGCCACTTCTATGTGACAATGAGAGCGCCGTCAAGCTAACTCAAAACCCAGTCCAACATTCAAGGACCAAGCATATTGATGTGAGGCACCACTTTATCCAGGATCATCAACAAAAGGGTGACATTGACATTCAAAGCATTGGAACCGATGATCAATTAGCCGACATACTCACCAAGCCACTTGATGAGAAAAGGTTTTGCAAGTTGAGAAATGAGTTGAACATTCTAGACTTCTCAAATATGAGTTGAGATCACCCCCACACATATGACATGCCTCTACTCCGACAAAGTAAGGTAAAATTGTATGGCATAACATTCATACTTGCTAGGATTTGTTTAGAGCATATAGGCATACAACACGTAGGAACATTCATGGAAATTAAAATATTTTTGATGGATATATGCTGCCACTATTGCCTTGTTTGATTGTATGATCTAGTGGTAACATATGACGTGCATGTGTGCTTAATCCCCTAGTGTTCAATCTAGTTCATTAGCTCAAGGTGTATAACTTAACATGGGCAAGATAACCCCTAGTGGCATGAAGAAACTTGTCCTTGGATCAAACTTAGTTATATATCCTAGGCAAGTGCACTAGATTGAGCCAAAGTGAACAATAATCTCTCTTTCCAAATCAAATGAACTTGACTAATTTCTCTTCACTAAAATAAACCTTTTTGTGCAATTGTTGACAAAGGGGGAGAGAAAGTTACAAAAGAAAGAGAAAGCGCGATGAACCATCATTAGGCCAATGATGGGAGAGCAATAGGCCAAAGGAAAGGGGGTAATTAAAAATGTTTAAAGCACACAAGTAGGGGGAGCAATCACATATGCAAGTTGTTGTATTTGGATGGGCATTAATCATATGATTGCTCATTGCATTTGTATTTACTTTCTTATACATGCTTGTGTGGTGTATTGCTAGTAGTAGGATTTGAATGATGATTTGAACAACTAGCATTTGTAGGAGTAACTCTTTGGTCGTATTTCTTCAAGTGGTTACTAGAGCTTGCTTATAATGTGATCTTATGGTATGCTCTAGTATTTGTGACCTTCTAGTTACTAAGGTGCTAAGGATGGTGTACATGGAAACTCCGATGGTATCACGCTTCAAAGGTCCATTCTATACACCATTAGCACAATTTTGGTAAAATTACTCTCTATTCAATACATATGTGCTAGCTTTCAATCCAAACTCGATACACATATGTAGGGGGAGCCAATACTACCAAAATAGAAGTTATGATGATTGTCAAAATCCTTTCATGATCTACTCATGGACAAGCATGATAAGTTCAAAATCTTAATGCATATTTCTTTTGTAAAAAGGGTTGTCATCAATTACCAAAAAGGGGGAGATTGAAAGACCCTAGTTTGGTTTTGGTAATTGATGAAACCTAGTTATTAATCTAAGTGCTAAGTATGTGTAGCCAAGAGTAGATTAGTGATAGGGAGGAAGATGACATGAGCTCAAGTGAAGATCAAGATGAAATGATCAAGGAGAAAGAAAAGGACTTAAAGAAGGAAAGCTAGAGGCTAAGGTATATTCAAATAGGGCTTTTCTTTTAGTGATCAAGACTCCAAGTGGAAGTGATCACATTTAGGATAGATAGCCGACTATCATGGGGAGAACTAAGCTATTGAATTACTTTCAAGTGCTCTAGGTTGCATCTCATGTGCATTGATCTAACCAACCTAGAGAATCTCTTTTAAAACCCTTAAAAAATGTTTGCAAAATACTAACACACTGTGCACAAGTGTTGAAGACCTTAAGTGTTAGCACATAGAAGCAAGGGGTGAGAAATAAACTTGAAATTAGCTGAAAAAGGAGCGTCGGACTATGTGGAAGGGCAGCGTCGGACCATTGAGTAGAGTCTGATGCCTAACCCTAGTTCTGGCTAATAGCGAGCGTCGGACCATTGCCCACTTCAGTCCGACGGTGGCGAGCGGTGTCGGTGTGACGCGTGGCGTTCGGGAGAGCGTCGGAGCTTGAGAATAGTCCGACGGCGAGCGTCGAACGGTGTCCGACGATGTTTTAGCGTTTCTGTACCTCTCTGGAAGCGTCGGACCCTGGAAATTTTTAGTCTGACGCACTGACGCGCAATCGTCTGACGGTACGCGCACAGTGAACTGAGAGAGCGTCGGACGCAAGTGTTTAGTCCGATGCCCTCAGTCCGACGGTTTGAAAAAGAGCGCGATGAGGCATTCGTTGCGATCGGACGAACGTCGTTGAATCCAGCTGACATGTGGCGAGATCGTGAGCGTCGGACACTATCGGTTAGTCCGACGGACTCAGTCCGACGGTTGTGTCCGATGGTATAAAATCGAGTTTAACGGCTGTTTTGAGTGGGATAACGGCTAGATTTGCACTTGGGGGTATTTATACTCCCTCCCTGGTCACTTGGTGATACTCTTGCACACTTGGATCATTGTCATACACATTGTTGCATTCTAGCCTCCCACTCTCTCACTAGTTCATCATTGTGATCATCCTTAGTGAGATTGAGTGAACCTCAAGTGCATCTTTGCTTGTGATTTGCATTCTAGAGCACTTGAGAGCAAGCCTTGGTTCAGTTTTTATTCTCTTGGGACATTGCCGTGTCCCTAGACGGCTTGGAGGAGAAGAAGGTGTGGAGAAGCTTGGTGATTGTGCTTGTTCACACCGGTGATTGTGAGGGGTCTTGTGCCTACCCCGAGCGAAGAGCTCAAAGGTAACTCTAGTGAATTGCTCGTGTCATTGAGTTACTTCCTCCGTGGTAGGTTCTTGTGGCGCCTAGTGTAGGCTCGGTGTGTGATACCAATTAGCCACCGAACCACCGGTTGAAGTCGACACAAGGAGGACGTAGCGTGCCGGCAAGCACGTGAACCTCGGGGATAAATCTTGGTGTTCATATTGCTTTCCTCACCTTCGAGTGAGTGTCTTATTGTTTATCCCGGTGATTGGCTTCATCTCAAGGCAACGGTATAATCAACAATCATCCACTTTCTTATCCTTGTGCAAAGTAGTTTGTTGTCTTGCCTTGAGTAGTTGTGTAGTCATTCAGCTTTTGCTCGCTTGTTTGTGTGGTTTAGAACTAAGGATTAACTGGAATTGTGTAGGTGGCTTGCCTAGGTTAGTAGTTGCTCTAGCATTGCATATTTTGCTATTTTTGTTACTAACCTCTTGGCCTAAGTACTTTGTAGAAATTTTATTAGGCTATTCACCCCCCTCTAGCCATACTAGGACCTTTCGTTATCCAGCGTTGAGCATGTTATCAGGGCGAACAACAAAAGGGTATTATGCATGTATTCATTGCGACAAGGATCCGTTGTCTCGGGCAATAAGGAATAAGATATGTTACATTGGATATCGTCGTTACCTTTTTTGGGGACATGCATGGCGAAGAAGCTTGGCTTTTGATGGTAAGCGTGAAAACAAAGACGAGCCAGGCAAGTTAACTTTGGAGGAGGTCCTAGTGGAGCTAGAGAAGGTGAAAGATGTCAGGCTAGGAAAGCATCCTAACATTACTGGAAATAAAAGGAAGTGCAATGGGGGTCCAAGGATTTATAGCCACAAAGTTGGGTTATGGAGATTGCCACAAAACATTTGAAGCTTCCACATAATCTTGATGTGATGCACATAGAGAAAAACATATGTGAAAACATTCTTGGCACATTACTCAATGTACAGGGCAAGACCAAGGACACAACCAATGCTAGACTAGATTTGTATGATATGGGCATAAGACCTGAATTTCACTTGCAGCAGCATGGCAACTCAGTCATTGCTCCACCTGCTCCGTATGTCTTGGGGAAGGATCAGAAAATCATGTTCTGCAAGTTTCTTAAAGGTATCAAGTTTCCTGATAGATATGCCGCTAACCTAGCAAGATACATAAGTGAAGATGGTTCAAAGATCCAGGGAAAGCTGAAAACACATTCTTGCCACATACTCCTACAAAGAATCATACCTGTAGTCCTAAGAGGACTGGTGAGGAAGGATCTATATGAAGCAATTGCAGAGCTCAGGACCTTCTTCAGGGAACTATGCAGTAGAAATCTACGGATTGTTGTTGTGAAACGGCTGAAAGAAGAAATTCCACTGATCCTATGCAAGCTTGAGAAAATCTTTCCACCTGCCTTCTTTGATGTCATGGTGCACTTGGCCGTCCATCTTCCTGATGAGGCACTACTTAGAGGTCCTGTTTAGTACGGATGGATGTACCCAATTGAAAGGCGACTAGGCACTTTGAAGAATTTTGTAAGCAACAGGGGTAGGCCGGAAGGATCAATTGCTAATGCATATATGGCAAGTGACACCTTGACTTTTTGTTCTAGGTATATGGAGGATATTGACACTAGATTTAACCGTGATGATGGTAGTGATGGAGAGGTGCCATTGCCCGATGACATCTCTGTTTTTAAGCATGGTGTTACTCTTGTTGGATCTGATAGGAGGCAGTACATTGATGATGTTGTCCTGAATAAGTTAGTTTGGTATGTGCTAAATAATTGTGATGAAGTTCAGGAATATGTGGAGTAAGTATAGTTTATATGTTTGAGTTTTAGTTTTTTTTAAAGTTTAAAATTATTTTGATGACTAAACTTTGCTCTGGAGCTTGTACAGGTCCGAGCTAGAGGAGCAAGGTGCACGTGATGTTGATAGAATAGTTGAAAAAGGATTTGCAAAGTGGTTTAAGTGTCATGTAAGTCAGTACACATTTTGTTTCTAGTTTCAGTAAATGCATTAATATCCATATGTAATTGGTGAACAGATTAATTTTGTTGCAACAGATTGCGAACAAACGCAAGGAGAATCCTGAATCGGTTAGTGAAGGAGTGTGGGCACTGTCATGTGGCCCAGATCTGTGAGTTAAGACTTGTGCAGCTTGCAAGGTTAATGGAGTGCGGTATAGCAATGTGGATCGTGAGAAGTTCCTTCTGACACAAAATAGTGGTGTAGTGACTGAAGGTTCACATAATGGGAAAGATGTAGATTTTTATGGAGTCCTTAAAGAGGTAATTGAGTTGGAATATAACTCGAATCTGCAAGTACGTCGGACGGTGGTTCCATTTCGATGCGATTGGTTCAATCTAGAAGGCAAGACGAGAGGCCTTCGATACGACGGGCATTTCAAATCCATAAATGTGCAGTCATTATGGTACAAGACTGATCCTTTCATCTTATCGGCTCAATCGAAAAAGATATTTTACCTGCAAGACACATCTTTAAGTAAAGATTGGCGAGTTGTGCAGAAATTTGAACATAGGAATATGTATGATGTGTCTGAAAAAGATGAGGCCAGTCATGATGTGCATCAGGGTGAGTATGGTTCTGATACTGAACATGTAGTGCAAGCAGATGCTGAAAATGAGGTCATGCAGAATGTTCAAGGTGGAGAAGCCATTGTAATTGAAGGAAATTTAGAACAGCTTATAAAAAGCAAGAACCAACCTATTATTCATGAAGTGAGTGAGGATGAGGAGGAAGATGAGACAGCAGAGCAGTACTGTAGTGATGGTGGCAATGATAACATTGATGACATGTCCCTAGATGATGAAGATGATGATTTCTAGTATGGACTTTATGACATGTCCCTAGGCTACACTATATTTTCCAGCAACAATTTATTATGTTTATTTGTTCCTCTACAAGGACATTTGTAAATTGGTGCAAATTCTAGTAGAAAGAGTCTTGTGTTTATAGTTCTATTTATTTTTTCTATCAGCATTAACCTGAGAGTCCTGTGTTTTGCTAGAACAATCATGTAGTCATTGAGGTGTGGCTAATTTTCTGAAACAACAGAGCACATGGACAACTTCTGTGAAAATTCACCTGACATGTGGCTGAATTTCAATTCAAATTGCACATACAACCACACAATTTAGAAAACCATGGACCTGAAATCCACACATGCTTTGCACACATATTTTCCAAATGACAACAGGATCAGTTTTTGCAAGTGACAAAAGATACAGATTCTGCACTCATGTATTCCAGCTCAAATGAAAAAAGTACAGGTTACATGTATTCCACGTCAGGTGAAAAAAAAGGTATAGATTTACACATCTGGACTAGGGATTACATGCATAGTACTCCAGTAATCTTAGAGCAGCAACATCTAGCACACTAACTACATGCAAACTGGTTCTGTCACTTTAGAAGATTGGCATCAACTACGGCCTGCGTCCTCCTTGTCATCCAAATGCAGTTTGCGGCGCCGAAGTGAATAAAACATCGTCATCGCCACCAATTGCAGTATCTCCATAGCAGACTCCTAGTAGTGGAACTGAACAATGGTAAATAAAAGTCAATGAACATATCTGAAAATGTAAGAAACATATATTAATCATGTGATGTCAGTAGTTAAATGTAAGGTCCATGCTTTTATCGTGTATAGATTTTTGAATCATATGATATTATAACAATATTGCCAAATCCAGGCACTGTTATCATAAAAATAACTGCCAAATGTGAACCTGTCTAACTGAAACTCCAATCAGTTGGTCTATCAAAAACTAGCATAATGAATCTTACAAGCACAAAAGGTTGGATTTCAAAAAACAAAGGACCGAATCATTCTTACCAAGCTTTGTCCCTACGAGAATGATTGGCACACCAGGTGCATAATGCTTCTGTTCAGGTATCCACTGAAAATGGAAGGGGTTTAGAGTCAGCAAACAAGAAATTGGGGAGCCATCCATGGGTAATCCTATTCGAAAATGGGTTTTGAAGATCTGTTTCCAATACAATTTATGTATAATTTATTTTACTGAAAAAAGTAATCACTCTGGATATGATTAAAAGCAATGGATTTTATCACATAATAAGCTAAATCAAGGCTATAAGGTAAGTCAGCCAAAACAAGCATGTCCAGAGGACACCAGAACCAAAGTAGAAAATAAGATTCAGGGTCTTGCCTTACTGATCAGATAGAAAGCCAGAAGAAAAACATCAGCTCTACAATAGCTCAGTGGTCTCAGTCTATTGTAATCCTCTTGACCTGTTGCATTTGTACCACATATAAGCAGTAATACATAAATAAACCAAAAGGAAAGAGAAGGGAAATGGAGGGCATACCAGGTGGATGCTCGTCGCCGTCGAATGGGGCGAAGAGGGCGGCTGCTCGGCTAGCCGTCATCACAGCAGACAATGTCGCTTGACGCCTGAAGTCGCCGAACGGATGGCACTGCAGTGGCCTCTGGTGGACGGCGGCAGCGCAGCTCTCCTCTCCACGAACCCAAAGCGTGGACGGGCGGCGGCGCAGCTCTCCTGGGAGGACAGGTAGGGGCGACGCCGGCGGCGCTCTTCTTCTTTCCCTTATCGTGTGACCCCAAGAGGATGGGGAATGGCCAGGATCCCTCTAGGATTATGGACTGCGAAAATAGCCCTTAGGTACCTAGTTTAAGTGAGGCTGCGGACGACAACTAACGAAAACACTAGAATAGCGCATTTGGTAAGGCACTTCGAGTTTCTCCCTCAGTTCCCAGGTTCGAACCCAACGGCAGCCAATTTTTTTGTTTTCCCACACTTTTTGTGTTTATTATGTTTCTATTTTCCTATGTTTATTTTTTACTAGATTTTTAATTAATTATTACTATATTATTGTTATATGCTTTACATCATTGATTTTGAAACATCTTATTACATTTGTAGCTATTATTGTACTTATTTGTTGAATGACTAAAGGATAAAAGCTTTAAGCTACCTTGTGACTAAGAGGACTTGTTCATGGTTGCACAAGATGTATAGTACCACCTTTTCAAAATCATTTGAAATTTAAATGGGATGTTTACGGAACCAAACTATGATGTTGTGTGCATCTATGCAATGTTCTGACCAAGTTTACCTATTATTGTATTTTTTTTTCCATTAGGGAAGGATAAATGTTAAAATACCGTAACATAGCTAGAAAAATCTAAAAACTTGCATGTACACCACACTTTGGTGCATAATGTTGACAAAAAAGTTTCTGCTATTTCTGAGAAAGTGGTCATGCACATGCTCGCAAAATCATACATGTCTAACATATATCCTAATAACAAAGTGAGTTGTTCAGCGTTGTACAAGATGTATAGTACCACCTTTTTAAAATCATTTAAAACTTAAACGGGATGTTTATGGAGCCAAACTATGATGTTGTGTGCATCTATGTAATTTTCTGACCAAGTTTACCTATTATTGTATTTTTTGTTCGATTAGTGAAGGATAAATGTTAAAATACCATAACGTAGCTAAAAAAATCTAAAAACTTACATGGACACCTCACTTTGGTGCATAAAGTTGACAAAAAAGTTTCTACTATTTCTGAGAAAGTGGACATGTACATGCTCGCAAAATCATACATGTCTAACATATATCCTAATAACTAAGTGAGTCATTCAGCCTTGTACAAGATGTATAGCACCACCTTTTCAAAATCATTTGAAACTTAAACGGGATGTTCAAGCCAAACAATGATGTTGTGTGCATCTATGCAATTTTTTGACCAAGTTTACCTATTGTTATTATTTTTTTGGATTAGTCAAGGATAAATCGTTAAAATACCTTAAGCTAGCTAGAAATATCTAAAAACTTGCATGGACACCTCAATTGAGAATGAATGATGTAAATAATATAGCAATAATATAGTACAAATTAATTAAATATCTGGCAAAAAATGATTGTGGAGAAATATAAAAATTATTAACACAAAATATGTGGGAAAAACAAAAAAAAAATTGGCTCCCATTGGGTTCGAACCCTGGAGCTCAGGGAGAATGCGAAAGTGTCTTACCAATGTGCTACTCAAGTGTTTTTGTTAGTTTGTGTGCGCCTTTATACACTAATACTTAAACCGTAAGCTCGACCGAAAAACAATAGATGCGCGCACCAAAAAACACGGGATGGAGCGCCAAAAAAATTTCCCTGCGACATCCCAAAAAAAAAATAGCCGCCAAAATCCTAGCTAAGGTACCCATTTCCTCCACTCCCTCGTCAACCCACCGCCCACTCTTCTAAGCCCTCCGCCCCTCCTGTTTCTCCAACCCTGGCCGCCACCGAGAACCGCCGAAAGCAATCCGCCGTTGCCGAGCTGCTTGGCCGCCCACGAGCTCCATTGTTCGCCGACACCCCCTCTCTCCTCGTCCAATGCACCTATCTTGCCCCATATCCCTCTTTCTCGGAACAACCTAGCCCTAACGATTGCTAGATTTTGGGTTGCCGCCGCAGTGGATCTGCTTCCTGTTGACTACGGTTCACCGCACTAGGTGTTCTTCCCCTTTGACAACCATCGCTGACGAGCACCTCTTCTACAACCGCAACTTGCCCAGAACCCCAATGGTGGCAACGAGGGGTCAAGGTAGGAAGAGACCTGCACAACAAGAAGAAGGTGAGCTAGTCTGTATTTTATGGATTTATGTATTGTGTTGTTTGTTGAAGTAGTATTACAATTTTGTTGCTAGTACTGAGTGCTCTGTGATCAATGCCGTAGTTCAGTTGAAATTGTTTCATGCAAAATTGGATTAGGGAATGAGTTCAGGTGGGGCTCTTCTTCCTTGCCTTTGTTTTAAAACTGAAGTTTCATGCAAAAATGGATATTTTTAAAAACTGCTGCCTTTGTTTTAAAACTGAATGTCACAATACAGATGAAAACTACCCAAGTCACACTCATTGGGTCCTAATTTAGCAATGGTCAGGTTCCTGCACAAGCTGCAAATAGTAACAAGCTTCACAATCTGACAGGATAAAATAAGATTTAAAAATCTGACAGCAACCATTATACCTGGCAGGCTTGCTCAATCTCATAAAACAAGCAGTCATTAGCAATATCCTGATTCCTGAATGCAATTTAAAGTTTTTGATCTTCTAGAAGGTATATGTCAAATGGTAGCTGTCTCACATTAACAGCTAAACAATACTAAAACATGTTCTTCATTATAAGGGGAAAAGATTAGAGTAATGAGCAGAGCAGGTTATTTCTGTTATAGGAACCAGGGAAATGCATGCTACTTCTGAACAAATATAAAGTAGATAAAGATATGCCATGCCTCCATGTACTTATGGCATTTATGGTTACATTCATCATGTATGGTTTGTTATGCAATGCAGTTTAAATGTACCAAGTGCTACTAACATGGATTGCTTAGCTCCTATGTCAACTGGTGGTGTGGTGCTCTCAGCCCACCATTCAGACCTGTACAATAGGCAGATATTGGCCAAATGTGTTTGAATAGCAAGCACTTTCCTAGTTTTGCATGCTAATTTTTCATCCTAAATAGTTGTTGGACCATTTTACTTGGCCTAAGTTGAATTTGTCAAACACACAGCTCTAGGAAACTGGAAATAAATGACTTATGACAAATAATTTGAAAATAACATTGGAATCTTGGTATTATTGTACAACCTGTTCCAGACTTCCTGTTAACATTTTTCGTTTGCTACCTGCATGTTTCACAGATTATACTTCTGTTTCAAACTCAGATTATCACATTTCCTTCCTTGCTTGATTGTTCAGTCAGCAGTCACAATGCAAGTTCTTTTTGAAATAGATGAGATTTTGGCAATTTGGTTTCACTGCTATCCTATAGGTCTATTGGATTTTATGTTTAGGTGTGGTAGTGGCAAGTTACAGTCAATCAGTGTTCCAGTGCTATCCTTTCTTATTCAAACAGATAGAAGGATAAATGAAACTAAAGCATTTGTCTGAATGTTATCCCTTACCTCTTCAACAACCACTACTTAGCATCTACAATTACTAACTCTTACCTCTTAGTTCACTCCTTTTTATTCTCTAATAGATACAATTTGCTTGTTCTTTTAAGAACCTCCAAAAAATGATTATGAGAGAAGGCAGGATGAACACGTGGCGGCGAATGATAAGGTGTTTGAAGCGCTCGGACTGAAAAAACTATGCACTGAATTTATTAATGCTTTACCACAATCTGCAAATCAGAAGGGGAAAAAATCATCAAACAAGAACACAAGTAGTGAAGATTCAGATTCATCGGAGTATCTCCTTGACGACGATGCTCAAGGAGATAGTGATGATGATGATACTGAATCTGATCAGCAGCCAGAACCCACTAAGGTGCTTCTTCTATCTTGAAAGTACTGCATGGGGAATAGTTGCATTACATTTGAATGTTTTTAATATGTTCCTGAATATATGCCCTTGCTTTTTAGATACAAATCCTTTCTTTCATACCTGTTCTTTAACATATGCTCTTGCTCATTAAGGCACAAGACTTACTTCAAATTTTTTTTCCAGTCTCCTCCAGGGTATAGACGGAAAGTCATCTCTTCAAAGAGGAAGAAGACAGTTCCCAACATGCCGCCAGGAGTTAGGGCTAGTAAGAGAGTGAGGGCAACTGAAGGTTCACAGGTGCAACCTCCTAGTGCCCAATTAAGATCATCAAAAAGGCTTCAACTATCAGCGAGAGATGGGCAGACTATAGAGGATCCTACAGCGGGGCAGAATGTAGAGGATCCTTCAAGGGCAGAGGAAGCCAATGGAGCTGGTGGCCAGGATAGTATATCTGTAGAGGAAGACAGCGGAGCTATGGCAGACACTACAGCTGTAGATGAAGACAATGTAGCTGCAGAGAATGTCACTCAAGGCAAATTACAATTTTTTTGTCATTCCAATATGCTCTCTCTTTGGCTGATTTGCATGAAACTAAAGCATTTAAAAGCAAATTCTCTTTTGTAGCTCTTGCACCGCGAGCCCCAAGGGCACCCAGACCACCCACCAAGGGAGCACAGCTGGACAGGATGACAAAAGCTATGCGAAAGAGACTGCCCATATCTGTTGCTGAAGGCAAAAAAAGACCTCATGAACCTGTTCAAGCAGCCAAGTTTGCATCTGAGTCTGGTGTCATCATTCGGGATAAGGTTCCTATCCTACCTCATTGGAAGTTGTACAAGAAGGACGACAAATATTACAAAGAGTTTGTGGGAAAGCTCTCAGTAAGTGCCTTGCTGTTTATATGGTTGACTTGTATATCTTCTTAACCTGAATTGACTAATATGACTAGGTGGGCTTGGCCATTAACGACAAGGACGAGGCAACAGAGGAAGCCTGTACCAATATGCTGCCTCTAGGGTGCGACAAATGCGTTATGGGCTGAAGAAGAAGTACTTCAATGGTGTACCTGCAAATGAGATTCTGACAACTTCTCCAGTTTCATGCATGTCTGATGAAGAGTGGAAGGCACTGACTGCAAAGTGGACTAATCCAAATAACATGGTATGGGTATCTTGTCATATATTCTTTCTCATTCAGTTTATTGTGGATCTTCTCATTTCAAACCTATTATCTCATCTCATATTTTCATTCTCTTTTAGGAAACAAGTGAAAAGAACAAGAATAATCGCCGTAAAGTCAAGTATCATCAAACTACCGGCTCTCGCAGCTATGTGGCACACTTGCATGCATATGTAAGTAAAGAGTACCTTGTACATATTTGCACTAAACAACTTATTTTGCATTTGATCTGAGAAAACTTTGTTGTAATTGATTATCTATGAAACAGAAGCAGAAGAGGAACGATGTAGAACCCAGCACAGAGCAAGATCAAGAACTTGATGTGGTGGAGGCCTTCAAGACCTGCCATACCAGCTCCAAACATGGTCTGAGTGAACCATCAAGAGAAGCAGTGGTAAGTCCCGGCATCTGTTTTGGTGTGCCATTTTGTCCATTAGTTGGATAACATGTCCTGTTTCAATCATTTTGTATTCTGCCTTTTGCTGAAAACTGGTCATAATCCAACATATCTATATACTAGCTAAATAAGTTAAGTACTAACTGAAGGCTGTATACATTGGTCCTGGAAGTATCTGATGATCTGCAACAAATGCTTGTACTGAATGATAACTTCATTGTTACCTTTAAGGCTGACCACAAAACCAACATGTACACTTGAGTTTCTGTAGCTTGTAAAAATGTTTGGTTGCAGACAGAGATTTGTCATATTTGCTCACTGATATACAACAACAAAGTCCAAACACCTCAGAGTATTAGGAATTGTTATCAAGCTTCTCTACAAAGTCTCTTGTCTGAATTATCTGCACACACCAGCTTGCATTGTACTATTTCCTATAGATGCATGAGAACTGTACCTTGATTTTCTTGCTAAAATAAACTCATGATCCATGGCTTGCATTCTGCAGCCTCTGCTTTGGTGCCTTTGCTTTGATGATAGAGTAGTGCATACATTGAGATTGGGCTACGCTCAGTAGTAGTCATCATGGCTCATCACCAACTGTCAAGTCTCTAAATTTTCAATTTATCTTGAACTGAAGTATCTAAGTTATCTAATGCAATTGAAGCTACTTAAATCAGATTTGTTTTTGTTGCTCTTTAGGATAGAAAATTTGATATTCTTTCGAGCAAGATACAAAACTTGATCTTCTTTCCCTAGATCTGCTTGCTTGGTTATCATTGAATTAAGTCATGCAATTGAACCACAAATTTACATGCTTTAGAGTCGCAATGCAGTCCTGGACAAATGTATAACATGTCACCAATTAACTTACCGGCCACAAAAGGCAGCCCAATGGAGTGCAGTCCACCCATGAACATCTCTGAAATTAATATTCACGCCAGCAGCTGCTAAGTGAAGCACGCCCTACCCTTCACCATCTAACACACTAGGAACCTTGCCACCCATACCAACTTTATTTAGAAGCCAGACGTGCAATTTTTCCTTAATCAAGTTTTCAGCAAACTGATCCTGCTGATCAGCAGTAGAAGGCTGATTATTATCAACAGCCAACTTTAGCAAGTTGGACCACTCAATATTGCTTGCCATTAGTGAACTTATCTTCTTGCTTAAGTCAATCATCTCCAAGCTGGGGTTACACACAGTTGCCTGGTACCCATCCGGTCCAAGGGACAACAACTTGTCAAGGCGTATCTGGAAATAAACTTTGTCTGTTGACATTTGAAGCTTGTATTTTGTGTGGCAGGCAACCCCTGGCAACTGCATAGCATTTCTGTGAATGCATACCTTTTTGGAATCAGTTCTGAGAATGCAGCATAGTAGTTCTATGCAAGCAGCATAGTATTTCTGTGAATGCAGCATATTGTCAATGCAACAAATAAATGACTCATGGATTGTATGTGTATTTTTGGAACCAGTTTCTGTCAATGCAACAAAGTAGTTCTAAAAGTGCAGTGTAGTTGCAACACAATTATGTCTCATTGTATTTCATTGGAATGGCTTATGGTGGTGATCTAACACTGAAATAGAGTCACATATGTCTATCCATTTTTCTAATTTTACTTCTACCTCCCTCCAGTACACATCTTGCTATTTATATTTTTTAAAGTACATCTTGTCTGATATTTCCTCCTCAGATTTTGCAATAACTATCAACTAATGATGGCTCGTTGGTGTTTCAGTCAGATATGGAAGCTTTGAGGGCAGAACCTGTTGCTGAAGGTGAAACAGGAGTGTCCAGTGTGCAGGTTGTGTCCTAGGTGCTCCCCAAAAATAGCTCAAACATTTTCCTGAAGAGTGTTGGCATCGAACCAGTGGGATCCTCCAAAGCATCATCATCAAATGAAAGCGAGCTTCGGGAACAACTAGCAACTGAAGCTAAGGCTACGGTACAAGGTGAACTCGACGATCTCAAGAAGAGAAGCGAAGAAGCTGAGGAAAGGCTAGCGAGGACACAAAAGGAGATGGAGGAGTACAAGAAGCTGACAGAGATAAACAACAAGGCAATGGAGGAGAACAATGCGCTGCTCAAGCGTATCTTGTCGCTCAACAACTCTTCGTCGACATGAGGGCTGCATGTAGATGCTGGTAGTAGGAATGACCAGAAACTGTACCTGCTGTTGGTTGTCATGCTGCTTATTTTGTTTATGCAATGACTTATGTTGCTGGTGGTCGCCAACTATTTATTATTTGAATATAGTTTAATAGTGTTTCTGGTGAACTGAGTTGCTAGTGAGGAAAGGAACTTATGTTCCTAGTGCTGCTGAGTTGCTGTTGCTGGTAGTAGGAATGGCACTTATGTTGCTACTGATGAACAGATCCAGTATGGCACTTGCTGGTGAACTGAGTTGCTGTTGCTATGTGAACCGAGTTTAGTATTGGTGAAGTTGTATGGTCATTGGAAATACTGGATCTGTTAACTTATGGAAGCTTTTGTTGATTCCAATTTTATTTGAATTTTGAAATGAAATCAGCATGAGCACCTGTGATGAAATATTGACATTCTGTGACCATTTTTTAATTCATTCTGTGACGATTTTATAGTTTGTTCAGTGACGAAAATGAGAAGCGATCAGAGTGGGACACGGGGACTAATCACTGGATGCCACGTGGTCCCATAAAAAAGAGTCACGTGGACATCCCAGTCAACGGCCACGTCAGCTGGCCACATGTCAGTCTACATCAGCAGCCACATCAGCAGGTCACGTGCCAAGCCACGTCAGTCACAACGTGTTAAGCCACGTCAACTGACACGTGCCAGTCCACGTCAGCTGCCAGCGTGGCAAATGTCGTTTGGCAGCCTGACAGACCGTCATAAGCATCTTATGACGAAAATGGGACACAGCAATGACGAACATAGTTCGTCATGCAATGAATTCCTTTCTGTGACAATGGTCATTTCGTCATAGAACGAATGCAGATCTATGATGAAAATAGTCGTTTCGTCACGTTAGGCAATTAATGACGCTCATTCCATGACGCAACCATTTTCATCACAAATTTGTCATAGAAGAACATTGCTGACGATTTTGGAGTTTTCAATGACGAAAGCGGAGCGTCATTGGTGAACACATCCCTAGTAGTGATACTTAAAAAAAGCTCATCAAATATAGTCTTCTTGGATCTCGTTTTGTTAAAGCGTAATGGCACTAAGTAATGACGGGTAGATAACTGGTGGTCCTTTCCTTCTCTTGCATCTTGAGTTGTTCATGAGCATCTTGTCTCCTTTGTTGCTTATCCTCTTTGCCATCTTTTGCTTCTTTGATCTTATGACACCTTGTCACTCTATTCATTATTATTCCTGCAATAAATTAGTGGACAACACATACCCGAAGGAATGTACAACTTTGGAACATAGGTTGTTTGTCCAGAATTTTATCATGTTCCATCTATGCTACTAAGAAGATAGGGTTGATATTATGTTAGCATAGATCATGTTCTATACCGGCATGGCTTGAGTCCAAGTAACTTGCAGCAGAAGATAAAGTGAATGAATCATTAATACTCATAATTCTTCCATCCATAATGAATGAGCTATGTCTTCCTCTGCAAAGTTATTGAAGTTCAGCATGTGCCCTGTGTCATCTCCGATTTAAATTCACCTCATGACTTACCCAGATTAATTGTTAAAGTTTTCTGCAGGGGTTAGTCCCACAAAATATCCAATGTCTACTATAGAAATTTTTAGTTCAATGACCAAACCAAACTCCATGTTTAATTTTAGTTAAGAAAGGCTAGTTAACCTAAACACCACGCTTAATTTAAATGCCTATAGAAGTAGGATCAGTACCTCTAAACCAAAACTCACTATGGCAGACAAAGGTGAAATGAAAGCACTTATAGAGATTTATTCATTTAGAGATGAAAAAGCAAACAATTGAATATGGATTAGAAAGATAGAGACACCCAATATTAGCAACATAAGATTCTCTAAATAAGCCCATTCCACAAGCTTGAATTTTGCAAGGCAAAGTTATGTTTGGATGGATTAATATTGCATGATGATTGGTTGGACATACCTAATGCTCTCATTCTTCTACTTTAAGCCTGAAATGGTTAGTGACAAAAAATACCCAAAGGAATATTTTCATGATTATAATTCTATGTTAAATTCACAAGGGCATTACAGCAAAAGGTGCAAATTCATATTATCTTTCAAGAGTGGCAATTTAAGACACAAAGTCATTCTTGGGAAGCGTTTTAATTATTGAGTTCGTGGGGTGGTTTCCTCTAGAACACCAGCCTTTGTGGACCTATATCAAGATTACAACAAGATCTACAATATTTATGATAAACATATGCATCTACAACCACCCTTTCAATAAATTTATGAACAGGTAGAATGAGGGGGTTGAAGATCTCGTGTGCGATAATGTTAGAGAGACCAAATGATACAGGAGATTTCTCATATGAGCATGGATTTGATGAGGTGTTAATGAAATAATTCCCATGCTCATCGATATGATCTCCCTTTTCAAACTCCAAGGGTATTTCTTCATGGATGTCTATAGGCAAAAAGTTTGTCTTTATTATTTCATGCCTATGACATTTATTGGATGTTTTATTTTCTAGGATTTCCCATCGATTGCATCCTTTAGGATTGGTCTCGTCTAAAATTCCTCTAAATTTGGGTGAGTTATGTTTATTAAAGAAATTGATTTAAGCTCACCATTTGAATCTAGACCAAGTTTAGATGTTAGTACTAAGGCTTCGTCCTCTTCCATCCATTCTTTGACAATAGCATATGTATTTTTCATATGTTCCATGCATTCGTGCCATTGTCGTAGCTCTTCTTGGTCATTCCTATAGTCTTCATACTCCTATACTTTGGATGTCTTAATGGGTCTCCAGGGTCATTATGAGACTTAGGAGAGAGAGAGCATAAGAAGGATCATCGGGGTCAAGGATGGGTTTAGATAAAACATTTAATTTGGGCATAGAGGGGGAGAAGATAGAATTAATTTCTAAGTGGCTTGGCTCTCCTTCTATGGCATCACTAGACATACCATCTCTGTATTCTTCCCAATGTCTTTCAGGGGAGAAAGGAAGTTGACACTTTTTCCAAGATGCTCTTCTAAGAAGATCTGATTTACATTGATTAACAAGCATCTTAGCTAACTAGAAGTCTAAATCATCAAAGTGGGGTTTTGATAGTTTAGGTTTGACAGCTAAATCTTGGGATTGGAGTGATTGTTTTTTACCTACCAAAACTTGCTCTTTTTGTTCGGGAGATGATTTCTTCTCTTCCTCGGGGAGCTCAGAATTCGCTTCAGCAACCTTATTGATCATAGCTCTTGCTTTACTTATAGGCAAATAAGGAAAGGCTCCTCCTCCAGAGGATAAATCAAGGGATTCCCTTGAATTCTTGGTAAGACCCAAATAAAAATATTGAATAAGCACGAGGTCTGGAAAACCAAGGTCAGGGCCAGATGTAAAAAGTTCATTAAATCGATCCCATGATGTACTAAGAGATTCTTGTTCTAGTTACCTAAAAGTTAGAACCTCTTTTCAAAGGTTAACTACTCTATGGATGGAAAAAAAATATAAACAAAATTCAGAGCACAATGTTTCCCAATCCCCTTGAATACTTCCTATAGTTCGATTATACCACCGTTTAGCTCTTCTGATCAAAGAGAACAGAAAAAGCTTCCATCTTAAAGTTTTATTGGACATGCCAGCTATGCGTAAGCATGCACAGGTCTGCTCGAACTCTCGTAGGTGTAAGTATGGGTTTTTGTTATCTTCTCCCGAGAAGGGTTTATCCCGAATCATATTAATTAGATATGGGCGCAGCTCATGGCCAGGTGTTATTATAGCTCTACAGATTTTGGGGGTTCAAAGCTCTTGCGCATGCTATAAAGACAGATAGGCGTGGAATTTAAAGGATCCATAAGGATAATAAAAGGTAAAAGTATAATACAAGATTAAGCTAAACTAAGTCAAAAATCAGCAAACCGTTCCCCGGCAACAGAATCAGAAATGCTTGTTGGTATAAATTAACTGCACTCTATTAAATATTATTATTATCAGATTATCCGCAAGCGCACAGATATAATACCGATGTAGCACTTCATCCGGAGGTTTTAAATATTGTATCCACAGGGAACAGTAGGTGATAATGACCAAGCCGATGAACTTAACCCTACAATTAGGCTAGATAATATTAAGAAAGAGGAGATAGCTAATGACTATCTAGTTCCAACAACCGGTAAGCTTTGAATAATACCGTTCTAACTGGCAGTGTTGACGGTCATTAAGTACCAATTTTATACCATTAACTAATGCCTAGGGAAGGACAATAATAGAAGCATAGGGGTTATTACTGACAAATTCCACGAGTTTTGCTGAATTGTGTATTTTCCAGGGATTATTCTAGAAAGGCTTAAAAGAAGGATTAAAGTGCTTAATTACCACGAAACTTAACCGCCAAGGAAATCATCACGAAGACCCTGGAAGAGTCCAGAACACACCCGAAGCGATCAGGGACCGAACCCCACCAGGGTGGGCCGGCCGGCGCCCCCTTGGGTTTTGGCCCACCTTCTGGAGTCTTCTTGCACCGCCTCTCTGGAGTCATCTGGGCCCTTTGTTCAAGTCGGTTTGATCCCACGGTGCACGTTCATCCCACCGGGCTATAAATAGAGGGGCAGACCCCCTCCCAGAACACCAATTCATTCCTCCTGCTTCATTCGTCAAGAGTAGACAGAAGTTAGAGTTTCCAGAGATTAGAAATAGGGCTCTAGTTCTTCAAGTTTATAGTTTAGGCGTCTAGCAAGGTTCAAGTAGAGTTGGGCGCTACGCTCAGGATTCCAGATCTTTTCGTCTGGAGATCGGTAATCTTACCTTGTATCTCATTATGACTTTGCTTTATTTTAATAGATTGCTACTTATTTAGTTCTTAGTTTATTCTAGTTGCATATTCGACATAGTTGTTATTGGTGATGATTATTGTCATTTGATCGTAAAGCGCCTAATTCAGTACTCCAGTGAGTTAGGTGGTATACATTATGTAGATGTGGTGTATAGATATATTGTGTACCTACGGAGGCACCCTGACGTGCCGGGTCGTGTGGTAGTCCGCGTAGGTGACAGCTGCATTGGTTCCTCTGTAGTCCACCCCCCGTACGTAGGATGAGCAGAGCGTGGTCGTGAAGGAGGTGACCCTTGTGTCTTAATATCCTCATTAGATGATACTCCTTATGATGTTTTCTGAGTTGATTATGCTATAAACAAAAATGTGTAATGTGGCGTGGGCTGTAGACTTTGTATTTAGTAATTACATAGGTTTCCTTTACTTTAGCCGAATCTCGAGATTGTCTTACTACATTAGTGAGTCTCTATATTCTATCTCTGGAATACCATTTACCTCATTTACTCAGTTATTATTTATCATTGACTTATTTATCGTTAAAGCACTAGAGTTACGGCTTATCATAGGTCTGCACATTTGTCTTTCCAATCATTATAGTAGATTGTCCTAATGAGTAGAATGCCCCTTTATCCTTTTGGCATAAAACAAATCAACGATACTCGAAAAACTTATCGGGTGAAGTGCTACAATGGGAGAATTATCTGTGCGCTTGCGGATATATTCTATAGTATTATTTTTATGAGGCAAGTGAAGATTATTTTACGTTTGGTTTTTGGCATCATGTTAGGGATGACAACTTAACGTGAAGTGATGTTAAAAATACCAACAAGCATTTCTGACGCCGTTGCCGGGGATGGCAATTGTATTCATTAGGATAATTTATTGAGTTCGTTGATTTTATTCGCCAGGATATTTATTCTAGAATTTCATATAGGAGAGTTCTACATAGATAATATTATAAAAAACATAAAAAACTATAAACATAAATACTTAGAGATACCCATAACCTTTTGCTTTATCAGACTTACCCGTGTTTTGTTTATGTTTAAATATCTTATATAGGGTAAGTGCAGGATTGGTTGTGTACTTTAACTCTTATCAATCAGGAACAACCATAGGAAGAAGGGTCTTATATTATTTTGTGAAGCCATGGCTGAGAAAACTCTACATGAATTGTCTGCCTCAAGCACTGAGAATATTCCTGTTTGGCCAACTTTTAACATTGGAGATCATGATTACGAGATCAAGCCAAGCCTCATCAAAATAGTGTAAGCTATCACATTTACTGGAAAGAAAGATGAAGATGCAAGTGTCCATCTGAAGAATTTCCTGGAGATTGGCAACACCATCAACATCAAAGGCATTCCTCAAGATCTCGTGCTACTTCGTTTGTTTCCGTTCTCATTGGAGGGAAAGGCGAAATAGTGGTTTTATCAGAATAAAGATCGAGTCAAGACATGGGTAGAATGTTCAAAAGCTTTCCTAGAAAATTTTTTCCTAGTAGGCAAAACAAATGCTCTACGAGGAAAGATTTCAGAATTTTGTCAGCAGAAAGGTGAATCTATTCCAGAAACCTGGGAACATTTTCAAGATTACATATCAGATTGTCCCCATCATGGAATGGAAAGGTGGTTGCTCATGCAAACATTTTATCACGGACTAACTCAAAGGTCACGTGAGCAACTAGATGCCACTGCTGAAGGATCATTTATGTCAGTCACCCCTGGAAGAGCTGAAGATATTATGGCAAAGATAGTAGAAAATCAGAATTGGACAAACAACACTCAGACATGCCATATGAGTGAAGAAGTTCCAGAGGAAGTGTGTGCACTGTCAACCAAGATGGATGTATTGTTGAACTGGTTAGAGCAAAGGGCCAATCATAAAAGAGATCGTCAAGCTATTCAAGATGCATTCAATTCCCAGAATCAATATGAAGGATCTTTAGAAATTGAGTTTACAAATTCCCTAGAAGATATTAGTACAGTCATCAAGACCACTTCTCAGAAGCAAGGATGGAATCAACCTCAGTCAACCAATCAAGGTAAGTACCAGAGCAATTATAATTTTTCAAATCATAGACAACCACCCTTGAGAGAATTAATATTAGAACAAGCTAGAATTAATGAAAGTATTTATAATAAGCTTGCTTTTAATGATAAAGTTTTAGAAGGAATTAATTCTAAGTTGGATAGTTTCTCTTCTGCTGTTGAAAATCAAATATTATTTAATAAAAAGATAGAATTACAAATTGCACAATTATCTTCTACTTTGTTTACCACCAACCGTGAACAAATAAAAAGAATATCTACTAGAGGAGGTAAGTGATCCACCTTACCCAAAAGGGGCATGTAGACCATTACATTTAGTGCAGGTAGAAGAAGAGATTGAAAAGGACAACAGAGAAGAAGAAGATAGATCATCTACACCACCAGTTGAACTACAAGATCAAGAATTAATTCAAGATTTTCATGACACAACCCTTCTACCATTTCCACGCAGAATAAGAAGAGCTAAAATGGATGATCAATTTGGTAAGTTTGTAGAGGTAATTCAGAAGTTATATAGCAATATTCCGTTGTTAGATGCCATGCAGATACCTACATACGCGAAGTATCTTCGAACCATCCTCAACAACAAAGGACCACTACCTTCTACTGAAGTTGTCAAGCTAACGGAGAAGTGTAGTGAGGCAATTCTGAGTTCTTCTCCTACTAAGAAGAAGGATCCAAGGTGTCCCACTATTGATTGTTCAATAGGAGACCAGATGTTCGAGAATGCTTTATGTGATCTTGGAGCAAGTGTCAGCATCATGCCCATGACTGTCTTCGACAAACTTAACTATTCTACGCTCACACTAACCATGATGTGTTTGCAATTAGCTGACCAATCGGTCCGCTATCCCATAGGAATTGCAGAAAATATTCCGGTAAAAATCTGTAACTTTTCATTCCTGTAGATTTTGTAGTACTTGACATGCAGGAAGAGAGGAAGATACCCCTCATCCTCGGGCGACCATTCCTAAACATTGCAAATGCAACCATCAACATCGGAGCTGGAGAGATCACATTCACCATCAATGGGCAAGAAGAGCGATTCACATTCAAGCCAAGACTGGAGTAATGCCAAACATTGAAGTGTCATGAAGAGCAAGATACAACAACATCTCCGACACCGGAGATGAATCATGAAGAATAATTCAACTGGAGAAGTCCGGATTGGCGGACTTAAAAACCCCGAACCATCGCCGGGAGGTAACTCGGTAGTTATCGGTAATTTAATTCCTGCATTAAAATTTGCATATTTACTTTCTCATAAATTGAATTATTAAAAAGAAATAAAAATAAGCATAGCATGATTAAAGCTTAAGCCCCATGTGATTATTACTAACGGAGTGTTAAACCCCCGTCAGTGAAATTTGCTGTGGTGGCAGAAAATTATAAAAAGACCATCATTAGAATTCTAGTTTTTTATGGATTCATAAAAGTAATTTAGTTTTTCATTCTTGTGTCATTATATGGTATAAATACGGGAGACATATGGGACCCACCATCATCACATCAAGTCACATCATGCATTATCATCAACCACCACCTTTCACTACCATCCAAACTCCATTATTCACACATGCACTAACCACCATCCATCCATTCAGCCAGAAAGAGCACCAACCCACATGCATTTGGAAGGGCATCAAGGTGGTGTCGACACTAGCTAAAGAAGGGAGCCAAAGGTCACCAGGTGAGGTTGGTTGGCGCCCCTCCTCCACTTCTCTGCCTCCCACTTCTCTCATTTGCTCACTCACTCATTCACAAACCAGAGAGCTCCTAGCTACCTTGCTTCGTAGCTCATGATTACAAACTCTCATAATCCTATCATTTGATTCAAGTTTAAGCAAGGAAAGAAGTAGAGAAGAGGATTAACAAGAAGACCTAGAAGAGAGATCACTACTTTGATTCATTCTCTTCACTTGTTCTTATTTTGTTCTTGTGTTCTTGTTTGTTCTTGTTGTGTTCTTCGTGTTCTTTATTTTACAGGTAAGATGAGCAATAGAATGAAAGGTGCCATTCAATCCCTTGGAAGAGCCTTCTCACACCGCACAACACGAAGTCAATCATCATCACAAGTACCATCGTTCGTCGGCTCTGACATGAATATCGATCCTCCGTCACCCTTCACGTATGACAACCCGTCATCCTCTTCCCAACCAGAAGAGAGGTATGAGCTCACAAGCATAACTCAAATTTCATTACCAACTAGACCGCAGAGGGAGATATTAAATGTGGTTAAAAACAAGGAATTTACGCATACTCCAATTTTTTATGCCACTTTGCTCCATGAAACCGGAATGGATTCCGAGTTTGAGCTTATTTTTAGAAATGTTGGATAGAAAAATGCATGGCAAATTAATGAGCAGGGTAGCAAGTTCCTCACTATAGAATTTATTAGCACCCTAGACTTTGATGATGATGAGGTTAATTTTAGAATGTTTAATAAACCTTTCACCCTATCACGGAAAACTCTTAGTTTAGCATTAGGATTCAATAATCAGTGTGTAGTCAATATTTCTGAAACTCTCCAAGACTTTGATAAAGATGATTTTTTGGAGAGTATCACTGCAAAGAAACCTGAGAGAAAACAAAAATATACTACTGAAGAAGTTCGTCACCCCACACTGAGGTTTATGCTTAAATTGCTAGCTTTTACATTCTTTCCTAGAGATGAGTTAAATACTATTAAACAAGATGAGCTGCATTTGTTATATATCATGATTAAAAATAGGAAGGCATCTCCTATAAAAATGATGTTGAATTATTGGAGAACTGTCCCTTCCTTGAGAAAGTGCAGTATTTCTTTTATTTCTTGGATTACACGTTTAGTTGCAGGGCTGGGTTTATTATCAAATGCTACACTTGTTTATATTTCTGATGCCCACAAAATTATTGGTTATGATTTTTTCTTTCGTGCTCACATGCTCAAACGTCGAAATAATAAAATAGTTATGATTTATAAAAATTATGACAATACGTACGAACTGCCAGACAAGGAGTTAGGAATTTATTCTGTGCAGAATTTTGTTTTTCCAGCTGTTAGAGCTAATGTTGGCAGGTGTCCGTCCGCGCGCATCAGTAGGGTGCCGAGAACTAATTTCACTGGAGCTGACCCAGCACCATCTGGGTTAGTTTATTCCCACTATGTTGATTTTGGTGAACAGATATTGACGCAGGAGCCACGTCAGCAATGGACTGCATATGCAGGATGGGAGGAACGGCCCATATTTCAGCAAGAAGAATCTTCGTCAGCAACAGCAATAGCGGGTTGGGGAGCAACTGATTTTCAGAGAGGACGAGCATCTTTTTCTACACGCGGGAACACGGACTTCACCACTGTTGGACTGTATCCGTTCCACGCACCACTGGAAGATGACTACTATCGTTCACCTGAGTAGCACTTTACAGCTACCGCTAATAATTTTCTAACTTTATCTATGCGTCTCACTAACATTGAGCAGGGACAGAACGCAATAAGCGACACACTGCACCAACACGAGCAGTGGCAGCAGCAGGTCGACGACAGGTTCTACCAGCATGAACAATGGCAGCACAGCATGGACCAACAATTTGATCAGATCTATCAGGGACAGTAGCAGACGCAGAGCGGATTGGAGTATTTGATACATCAGATGGGATACCCACCGCCACCTCCACCACATTACTGAGCAACATCCAGCTTGGGGGAGATCCCCGCTTGGTGAGTACCTCTCACCTTTATATATGCTCTTTATTTCAGTATTTAGTTTAGTCTTTAATTCTATCAATTTTAATATTGCTAAAAATAACTAGAAAAACGAATAAAAATTTATTTACCGCTTTCTTTAATTATTGCATTAAATTTCTGCTTGTGTAAAAATGAAAATCCAGAAAATAATAGATTGTACAATTAAGTTTGCTTTAAATTCCGCACTCAACTTGTCTTTAGAATAATTAGAACTTGAAGCTAGAGAAAAATCAAAAAAGATATTCAGATTGTTTAAATATAATTTCCTGCAATTGTAAAAATGAAAAACGCATGAAGTTTATCTACCATGAAAATTTATTCTGAAACTTGATATCAGTGGGTAGCACAAGCTTTTTTAACTAATTGACGGATATGATATAAGAAGGTTGGAGTTACTATTTATTTCATTCTGAGTGATACCTAAGCTCCAGAGATTTCAAAAATCAAAGTCAAAACAAATATAATAATTTGTTCCGCTAATATGATTTAAGTAGACTATTCTGTTATGAATTCATGATTGAATTCACATGCACAAAAAGTTTTCGCTCTATGCACAAGTCTCTCTCTTAGAAGTACAATAGAGAGTGTGGGTTATAAATTAAAAGATGCCATACCAAAGAAGTATAAGCCTAAAAGATGCCATATCAAAAGGGTATGTGCCAAGAAAAAGAAAGAGAGAAAAACAATGGGTGCAAAGACACTCACCTGAGAGAAGAAAATGGGTACAAAAAGTATCAACTGGGGAGATAGCCCACACTCTTCAGGAAGACAGAAAAGAGAGGATAATGCATAGGAGTTCAAAAATGAAATTTGAGCACATTCACACATTCAATCATGATGTATAGCTTAGTACTCCTCTACAATCTTATTAGTAGGCTCTCATTATTTCCTAAATAAAAATTATATACTTATTCAAAAAAACTGGAGCAATGGTTGAAACAAAGGATTAAAGACTTAGTGCTTGCTTGATTATTCTGTCTCTCAATTACCCAAGATCTAGTTTAAAAGTCCCACGATTAAAAAGAATAAGAATGAGTTTGAAAGGTAGATTAATGAATTTCAATCCGGAGAAGAATTTCTGTTTAAATATTTAAGCATTTGTTGGGAGTTATACATTTTTATGGAACCCTGAATAAATTATTTCAAGTCAACTTTGCTAAAGGACTAGCAAAGACTTAGCTTGGGGGTATTGTTGACGGTCGTTAAGTACCAATTTTATACCATCAACTAATGCCTAGGGAAGGACAATAATAGAAGCATAGGGGTTATTACTCACAAATTCCACGAGTTTTGCTGAATTGTGTATTTTTCAGCGATTATTCCAGAAAGGCTTAAAAGAAGGATTAAAGTGCTTAATTACCACGAAACTTAACCGCCAAGGAAACATCATCACGAAGACCCTAGAAGAGTCTAGAACACAACCGAAGCGACCGGTGACCGAACCCCACCAGGGTGGGGCCGGCCGGCGCCCCCTAGGGTTTTGGCCCACCTTCTGGAGTCTTCTTCCACCGCCTCTCTGTAGTCATCTAGGCCCTTTGTTCAAGTCGGTTTGATCCCATGGCGCACGTTCATCCCACCGGACTATAAATAGAGGGGCAGACCCCCTCCCAGAACACCAATTCATTCCTTCTGCTTTATTCGTCAAGAGTAGACAGAAGTTAGGGTTTCCAGAGATTAGAAATAGGGCTCTAGTTCTTCAAGTTCATAGTTTAGGCGTCTAGCAAGGTTCAAGTAGAGTTGGGCGCTACGCTCGGGATTCCAGATCCATTCGTCTGGAGATCGGTAATATTATCTTGTATCTTATTATGACTTTGCTTTATTTTAATATATTGCTACTTATTCAGTTCTTAGTTTATTCTAGTTGCATATTCGATATAGTTGTGATTGGTGATGATTATTGTCATATAATCGTAAAGCGCCTAATTCAGTACTCGAGTGAGTTAGGTGGTATGCATTATGTAGACGTGGTGTCTAGATATATTGTGTACCTACGGTGGCACCCTGACGTGCCGGGTCAGTGTGGTAGTCCGCGTAGGTGACAGCAGCGTTGGTTCCTCTGTAGTCCACCCCCCATACGTAGGACTAGGAGAGCGCGGTCGCGAAGGAGGTGACCCTTGTGTCTTAATATCCTCATTAGATGATGTTCCTTATGATGTTTTCTGAGTTGATTATGCTATAGATGAAAATGTGTAATGTGACGTAGGCTGTAGACTTTGTATTTAGTAATTACATAGGTTTTCTTTACTTTAGCCGAATCTCGAGATTGTCTTACTACATTAGTGAGTCTCTATATTCTATCTATGGAATAACATTTACCTCATTTACTCAGTTATCATTTACCATTTATCGTTGACTTATTTATCGCTAAAGCACTAGAGTTATGGGTTATCATAGGTCTACACATTTATCTTTTCAATCATTATAGTAGATTGTCCTAATGAGTAGAATGCCCCTTTATCCTTTTGGCATAAAACAAATCAACGATACTCGGAATACTTACCGGGTGAAGTGCTACAATGGGAGAATTATCTGTGCGCTTGCGGATATATTCTATAGTATTATTTTTAGGTGGCAAGTGAAGATTATTTTACCTTTGGTTTTTGGCATCATGTTAGGGATGACAACTTAACGTGAAGTGATGTTAAAAATACCAATAGGCAGTAACCTGAATAAGAGAAGAAATCAGAGTTCTCTCCTACCAAGCACCTATACACCTACCAATCCTATCAACGGGAAGTGGACTACAGAGAAACCAACGTAGCTGTCACCTATGCGCACTACCACTATCCGGCTAATCAGGGGGCATTCACAGGTAAACCTAGCCTAGGCACCACGCCTACACTACGAAATACTACTTCAATCAAGTAAAGACCAAGATCAAAGTACTCAATATGAGTTGCAAACTTAAGAACAAATAAGAACAACTTCTTCCTTGAATTAGAATGTTGAATACAAAAGTACCTCAGAATGCAGTTCCGGGCGAGAAAGCCAAATCCCAAAGAATACAGCTACAGAGAAGCACCGACAGGCCGGAACTCCTCTAGAACTCTACTCCTCTACTCTATCTCTCTACTTCTCTAAACAAGACTAGATCTAAATGAACTAGTCTATCCTAATTGCTACATCTAACCCTAACTGGAGATATTGAACTAAAGCTCAGGAATAGGGATGCCTCCAGGGAGGGGGTATGCCCCTTTATTTATAGCCCGGTGGAATGAACGTGCGCCACAGGATCAAACCAACTTAACCAAGGGCCGAGATGACCCCTCAAAGGCGGTGGAGGAAGACTCCAGAAGACGGGGCTCGAACCCTAGCAGGGGGCGCCAGCTGGCTCCACCTGGAATGGTTCAGGGCCCAGGTTGCTTCGGGTGTCTTCTAGATGCTTCCCATGTCTTGATAACGATGTTGCCTTCGCGGATAAGTTTCGTGATGTTTAGGCACTTTAATTACTCTTTTACGCTTTTCTGGAATACTCCCTGGAAAATACAGAATATGCAAAACTCGTGAAAATTATCAGTTAAAACCCTAGACTAGTGTGTATTCATGTGTCCTCTCATGTCTAAAGTTCTAATAAAAGTTGACATTATTGACCGTCAACATCAGTCGCGACCAATATCCATTTGTGACCCTTACTCGATGGTGGATAGATTTGGCCGATCAAATCGATTCCCCATCCTCTTAATGTCCATGGCTTGACAATAGGATTCATAGCAGAAGCAGGAGATTTCTGCACATTCCCGAATCGTTTGCACTCTTGGCATCCTTTATAATATTTAAAACAATCTTCGAGCATCGTTGGCCAATAATAACCAGTCCTTCTAATGGTCCACTTTATCTTGTGAGCTGATTGATGAGCACCACAAACTCCTTCATGAACCTCACTCATCAGCTTTATCGATTCCTCTGCCCCAAGGCACTTCGGTAAGACCCCTTCAACAGTTTTATAATACAACTGACCATCTATCAACACGTACTTGATAGCCTTGTATCTCAACTTTCTGCTGACTTTTCACGAAGGGTCTGCAAGATAACCTACTATTTCGGCCTACCAGTCATCAGCCGATTGCTCAGTGTGCCTGTACTGACCTGTAGCCCGACGTGCTTTGTGCCAAGCGATTTGCTTCCTGATTTTGAGCTCTGGGGATATGACAAAGTGAAACTACCATAAATCCTCTGATCAAAGCCTGGCACTGATCATGATAGCCTCTAAGTATGTCATCTTTACACTCATATAGGTCGAGCAATTGGTTGATGACTAGTTGTGAATCCCCAAAAAATCTCAACTGCATCGGCCTCTGCTTCATGCAGAAGCTGAAATCCCTTCTAGATCGCCTCGTACTCAGCTTGATTGTTTGTCACCGTAGGTCCAATCTGAAAAGCAAATTCGAAATGCTGCCCTCGAGGTGAAATAAGCACTACTCCAGCACCTCCTCCTTGCTTGTAGGACGACCCATCGAAGAACATAGTCCACGGGACCACATCAATCATGCCGACAGTGCCGCTGTGATGTTGAGTGATGAAATCGGCTATTGCCTGCCCTTTGACTGCTTTAGCCGATTCGAACCTCAAATCGAACTCAGAGAGTGCCAAGATCCAATTGCTGATTCGCCCATTCAGGATTGGCATTGACAACATATGCCTGATGACATCCGCCTTGGACACCACCACACACTCGGCTGACAACAAATAATGCCTCAATTTGGTGTATGAATAGAATAAACATAAGCACAACTTCTCAGTCGGCGAGTATCTTGTTTCACGGTCCAAAAGCCTTCTGCTTAAATAGAAAACTACTCTTTCTTTTCCCTCAAGCTCTTGAAAAAGGGCCGAACCAATCGTATAGCTTTCGGCTGTCACGTACAACTTAAAAGGCTTCCCTGCCTGTGGCGGTACTAGGACAGGTGGAGACCTCATATATTCCTTGATCTCGTCAAAAGCCTTTTGCTGTACGTCACCCCATCTGAATTCTTGGTTGACTTTAAGCTTTAACAGTGGCGAGAATGGCAGCACCTTCTCTGACAAATTGGAAATAAACCTTCTGATAAAATTGATTTTGCCAAGCAAGGACTGCAACTCCTTCTTATTGGTCGGAGGCACGAGCTGATCAATAGCTTTCTTGCTCTTGCTACCAACTTCTATCCTCTTGCGATGAACCATGAGGCCCAGGAATTCGTTAGCTGATACCCCAAATGCACACTTGTTAGGTTTCATCTTCAGCCCATGCTTCCTTGTGCATTCCAGGGTCGTCTTCAAATCAACTAAATGATTTTTGTAGCTCTTGGACTTTACAACCACATTATCAATGTAAATTTCAATAATCTTGCCAATCAATTTATGGAAAGTATAATTCATAGCCCTCTGATAAGTTGCACTGGCATTCTTTAACCCGAAGGTCATCACTACCCACTCAAACAAACCGATCGTACCAGGACACCAAAAAGCTGTTTTAGGAATATCCTCGCCAGCCATAAAAGTTTGATTGTAGCCAGCATTACCATCCATGAAGCTGATGACCTGATGCCCTGTAGCAGAATCGACTAACATATCAGCCATTGGCATAGGATAGCCATCCATCGGGGTAGCTCTGTTTAAATCCCTGAAATCAATACAGACTCGTAACTTGCCATTCTTTTTATATACAGGGACAATATTCGATACCCACTCGGAGTATCGGCAAGCTCAAATGAACTTGGCTTCCAACAATCTCCCAATTTTGGCCTTGATGTCAGGTAATGCCTCTGATTTAAACCTTCGTGGAGGCTGCTTAAACGGCCAATACCCAGGCTTGATGGGCAGCCTGTGCTCAACAATCGATTTATCTAATCCAGGCATCTCATAATACTCCCAGGCGAAGCAGTCTTTGTATTCTTTCAACAAATCAATCAACTCCCGCCTAAACTTGGGGTCAAGATTGGCAGCAATGTATGTTGGCCTTGGTCTATTACCAGGTCCAATGTCTACTTCTTCAAGCTTATTGGCCGACGTGAAGCCCTGCCCAAGCTTGCCCTCAGTGTCGTCGATCGGATTTTCCATTAATAAAAATACTCAGAGCCGAATGCCCAAACCGACTGTTGACTCTCATCACTGACCTTGATGAAGCCTTCATCCCATGTCTTACCAGAAAAGTAGTCATGGTCCCCGGCTTCCCAGTATGTAGCATCAGCAGTAGCCACACTCACCGAATCATCAGCTGGGACCACCTCAACCTCGTCGCCATGCCATTGGATTACACATTGATGCATTATAGAGGGCACGCAGCAATTAGCATGGATCCAGTCACGCCCAAGCAGCAAATTATAGGAGCCTTTGCTGTCAATCACGAAGAAGGTAGTGATCAGTGTCTTCTTCCCAACCGTCAACTCGACATTAATTGCCCTCCCGGGTACTCGAAGAATTTCCCCCATAGTCCTTGAGCATCATGTCAGTCTCGATCAAATCATCAGGGCCTTTGCCTAGCTTGCGGAATATGGTATAGGGCATGAGATTGACCGTAGCACCTCCATCTACCAGCATTTTGGTCATGGGCATCCCATCAACACACCCTTTGAGGTATGGGGCCTTCAGATGCCGGTGCTTGGGTGGCTTGTCAAAAGTAGCTTGCTGTGCAAAACTCAGCCTGGTGGTGCCCTGTTCAGACTCTGACTCATCAGAATTGGAAGAAACCTCACATCTCCTGGCCTTGGGCGCCATGAACTCTGCTGGGAGCATGAACACCATCTGTGCATCAGCTCTCGTTTTCCCTTTATCTTGAGAAGGCTTCTTTTGCCAGACTTTGTTCGGGTGTCCTTTTGCCTTGAGCTTTCTGTTCCTAAGACGCTGCACTCAGCATCTCTGACTCCTGGTCAAGTATCCAGGACACCATTGGTCCTCCTGCCAAACCGGCTCTTCCGATCGACTAATGCCACGTCGAGCTGATGGTGCACATCCCTTTTTTCGTGCCGATCCTGCATATCACGCGGGCCACCAAGCCTCTCATGCACAGACCAGCAGTTGGTTTCAGAATGCCTGTACTCCCGGTATTGATCGCTGCATTTCGGGCAGTTGTAGACAGTCGGCAACTTCAAACCTTCATTCCAGCAGTATCGGAAGAATGGACAGTACCAATGATTCTCTTCTTCTTCCCGGCGATGAGCTAGTTCCTCCTAATAGCAGGCTTCTTCTTCGTCATGAGCCCACCTCCGGTACTCTTCTTCCTCAAGCTGCCTTTGGTGACTCTTCTCCCTCTCCCTTTGTCATTTGTTCAATAAGTGGCGAGAGGTCACCTTGGTTTTGCTGGACTCCCCTTTCTCAAATCGGTTCTTGTTCTGCTCCCTCCTCTTCTTTATCATCTCCAGCTCCTTAGCTGATATCTGCATGTCTGTATTGACTGATGCACTTTTCTTTGCTTGATCAGAGGTCAGAACTTTCAACTTGCCGGCAGGTACCGCCAGCTTAACCATATTTTGGCCCTTCGGGAATGGGACCTTATCAATCTTCATCTTCCCCTTGGCTGGGCTATCAAACTTCAAAAGGCCTCGAGAGATGGCTCTATGAATCTAATTCCTGAAGGTAAGGTACCCATTGGTATTGTGCGAGTCACGGCCATGATACTGGTAGAATTTCATTCCTTTTTAATTCTTCAGGAGAGGGCCTCACACAATCAGCGGCAAACGTGATCTGCCCAGCACTGACCAGCAAATCGAAGAGCTTGTCTAGCTTTGTTGTATCAAAATCATACTGATCCTCTGTACTCCAATGCTTAGGCATGGCCATGGGCTTCTTGCCCCACTTCAGCTCGACGCAGCAATCTCATCGTCATCCTCATCTTCTGAATAAGAGTTGTTCACATAGGCAGTATGCTTGTACTTCCCTTCCTTCCTGAAGGCTTGGGATTGTGTTTCGAGTGCCCTCACCCTTTGCATTGCCTGGCTGATGCTATCAAACTCAACTCCCATTAGCTTCTCCTGGATGTGCGGGAGCAGCCCACCGACAACCAGGTGAGCAAGCTGCTTGTCTGTCAGATTTCACGAATAGCACATATTCCTCACATCCCTGAAACGCTTGATGAAGGCCAAACTGGTCTCGTTATTCCTCTGGCGCACGCTGGTCAAATCAACAATATCTTTCTCCCCAGTCCCAGAGAAGAAATAGCTGTGAAACTTAGCCTCTAAATCTGCCCAGCTCTGAATTGATCTCGTCTCCAAAGTAGCGAACCAGCTGAATGCTGGGCCAGTCAATGACAGAGAAAAGAAACAAACTCTATGGGCCTCCTCCTATAACACTTCGCCAAGCTGGGTCAAATATTGGCTAATGTGTTCCATGGTGGACACGTCGTCCTGCCCACTGAACTTGGTGAAGTCAGGCATGCGATACCTTAAAGGTAGCGCTACGTGGTCGAACCATTCAGGATATGGGCGTCTGTACATAACTGAGACCCCTGCTTTCGGTTGTATGCCGAACTGATCCCTGAGCATTTGGCTCATCCTTTTCAACAGCTCATCCTGTGGCGACTGAGTGCGTGCTCCCTGATACCTAGGGTTTGGTGCTGAAGTGAGATCCTGGTAAGTATGCCCATAGTGGAAACCTGAGGGAGCTGCCGTCATTCCAGCGGTCTACATGTAAGCGTTAGTCTACTCAGGAAAGTAATCTCTGTACAGCTTAGGAGAGGCAGCTATTTTTGGAGCCGAGCCCACCACCATGTTGGGAGTTGGAACGGGTAACTTCTGTGAACTCGGCTGTTGCGGCGCGGCAATGGACGTGCTCGCCGCTGCGTTTGGATCAGATTCCTCCGGGGAATGCCAAAGTAAGAAGGGCCCAGGCATTCCCAATCCCGCCTCTTGATGACAGTCTTCGTAATGTTGTAGAACGTTTGCAGGAAGGTGTTGTAATGATGCCCAACTGCCTGGTGTGAAGCTAACCAAATGTTGTCAATGAGGAAAGTCTTTGTAATAGAACCGACCAATTTATATGAGCACAAGTACGACGATCGCCAATTTAGTAGCAATCAAGTCACACTTGAGCCAATATAAACCCGGTAGTCCGGAAATCTCGAAGGATTTCAAACATTTTAAACAGAACATGCCCCAAGGATCTTACAAATTCAGCAACAACCTATCACATGATACATAAGTTTACAACTGAATTAAAACATCAGAGTACAACATAGTCTTTTACATAAATGTAACAGTAGCGGAAATCAACATAGTTTTGAAACAACGTAGTTCACATACGAGTACCACTAGCTGACCGTGTCACAGCATCTTACAAAAGTTAAAGATGGATGATGACCTTGCCCCAGGTCTAATCTTCTTCGCCCGTAGGGGTGAAGCAGTTCTTGCAATAAGCATAGTAGACCACTCCTTCTGCAACAATGGGAATAAAACCCTGAGTACTCAATTGTACTCAGCTAGATTTACCCGACAGGAAGTAAATAAAAAGACTCTCAAGGATATGCAGGCTTATTTGGTGGAGCTCAGAGGATAGCAACATTTTGCTTAAAAAGCATTACTACAGTAGTTCCTCAACTTATAAATTTTAGATATGGTTTAGCTTCGATTTCAGTTAAGCTATTAAGCTAAAGTTTGTAGCTATACTAAACAATCACTTGATATTATAGCAAACAATACAACCATATGATTTCCAATATCCACAGATATCAACCTCATCTCAACATAATCAATATGTTCAAGTTGTTAACCTCTACCTCACCAGAAGATCAGTTCAGTTTCTCACTAACCAGGAGAGATGGCGATTCGAATCGATTGCACCAGCTGGCAAACATGCCAATCACAAACTCTGTCAGCCTGATCAGTGGCTTCTTGGGTCACCGTTAGATCTTTTTGAGTCATATTATATCGCGAGCTTGGCGGGGGCCATATTCTCGGAGACAAACCCACTCACAGGAAGTACAAGTCCCTGACCTGACTATGGCAAAATAGTGTCTCCACACATCCTTCCTACCTCCAGAATATGTCTATCCATGTCACACCAATTCTCGGCTCAGAAAGAACTATTCGGCTTCGCGGTCAGAATGACTTATCTGGCCAGCTATGTGACGACGTCCTTCAATCTCAACTGATGTCTGGTGGCCTCAGTCCTAGTCGGCCGCAAGCAGCACAGAAGACAGCATGACCTCAACCATGTCATGCGACTCCCCGCTACCTAGCCTTGATTCTCTCATTATCATTGTGGCATGGTGGCACATAAAGTCAACCATGTAAAATCCATCCCCATCAGCAATAGTCACCACCTATGCTCGCGAAGGACAAGAAATCCCTCGACTTCTACCGATCTAGGCATGGCTAAGCATAAGATCGAACCCATCCCTTGTCTAGTAATATTTGCAAGATCAAAATATATATATAATGGACAAGGTATAAATGCAGCAACGGTATCAAATCAACTCCTATACTTAAGTGCACAATCATACGATTTAAGAAAGACCGGTGCATTTATAAAAAGAGATAGGTGGAGGCTTAGGGATGCTCCGGGGCTTGCCTTTCACGAAGTTAGAGGGCTGGTGGTCAGTGCACTCAGGCAGCTCCGTCTCCTCCTCTCCTTCGGGTGCTTCTGGCACCTCGATCTCCGGGGGCACCCCTTCCTCCGGCGGATCGAATTGCAGCAGTGTAACTCCTCCCGGCGATCCTATATGCATGATATGCATATTTGAGAACTGAGAATGCACATGGAATGCAATATAGAGATGCACAACTTGAGCCATGAGATGCATTAAACAACATGTGAGCATCCAAATAATTTATCAAACATTTACTGAGTATGTGCATATTTCTTCTCTAAACAACAATGCATACTCACCCTTCTTAAGCAAGCTATAGAACAATTTCTTATCTTGCGTAAGAGATCTACAACCTGCACTAACAATTAATTTGAATCAAACTTCCCTACCACACCCACCTTTTAACTAATAACCACGAATAAAGTATATAAGCAAAAACATTTGACCTAGCTGCCCTACACATGAACAAGATCAACCCCAAAGTGTCCAGCAAGGTTACCAAGCTGGAGCATCACAGAAATGCAAGAAAACATCTTCTAACCAATTATTACTCAATTAAAAACAATTAAACAAGCACTAGCTTATAACTGGACCTTTCATCTGTTGTATCCAGAAAATTGTGGAAAAATTACAACAGATAGTACACTCCCATATTAGGTTACTGGCAAAATTTCAAGTCATTTGGACAGATATAACATGCTACACAAAAATGACAAGCAGACAGCCATTTAAGCAATGGAAAATACTTACTACAGTGAAAAGTATCAAACAACAGATTTTCCATTTTTCTTAGCTTCTTTATCACAAAACAAGTCTCAGGAAAAATATTCATAACCATAACTTATCTACACTAAGCATGGTGAATTTATCAAAACGATAGCATGAAAGGCATGTTACACATGACATCTTATAAATAACAGTAACCAACTAGCAAATATATTTTTCCTAGATCCTACTACTCTAAACAAGATTAATGCAAGTGGAATCACTTTTTTAGCATATTCCTATAATTAGTTATGCATTTATCAAGTTTACAAGCATATAACAAATTAATTATAACTGCACAGAAAAGTTACCACAAAGTCATATTTCATATTTTTCTAATATAGAATATAGACCTCAGAAATAAAAACCCAACAAAATTTGGTTCACCTCATTTGGACTCTTCTACCTCCAGATATGAATTTTAGAAGGTTTACCAATATTTCTGGAAATTCATTTTCTCTTTTTCCTTTAAAACGAACCCGACTCAAATCGCTACACACACCCAGTTCAGTGCACCCACGCACGACCGAGCAACTGACCGGTGGGCTCCCCTGGTCAAACCGGTCCCACGCGTCAGAGAGAGAACAGCCCGCCGGCGCTGACCGGCTCTAACTCGCCGGCGGCGAGGTCACTGGCGGAACCAACACCACCTACTTGCTCCTGGGAATGAGATGAACTCGATCAGCTAACTCCCGAGACCTAACTACCACCGGAGCAAGCTCGACGGCGACAATGGCGGCGGCGGAGATCCGGCGAGCGTGCGCCGACGGATTCCGGCCTTCACCGGTGAAGCCTAGCTCCGTTCCATGAACACTAGATCCAAACGAAGCTACGTGCATGAAGAATCGGACTATGGAGCTCGGACGCGCACCAAACGCACGTGCATGGCGGCACGGCGGCAAGCAGAGCCACGGCGAGGCCGTGTTCTGACGAGCCTACGAGACGAAAGGCCAACCAACTCCTCAGACCTAACCCTCGACTCAAGAAGACCTAGAGACAAAGCAGAATGGGGAAGAATGACTACGGGAAGGCGCTGGTTGTCGCGAGCAGAGAGCTCGGTGGCGTTCCGGCAACGGCGCGGCGGCAAGGAGCTCGCTACGGCTATACCTTCGGTCGACTTGGCCTGGAAAGGAGTCGAGGATGTAGAGTAGAGAATGGCGAAGCTACGAGGGAGATGGAGCGGCCGGAGATTGGACGACGGCGGCGGATTCCACCCCGAAGCCGGCTCGGCGTGTAACACCCCAGGTGTTAGTCACGAGCTAACCAGCGAGTGTGGACCTAATCGAGTTATTTCAATCAATGATCCTAATCACTATTTCATATTCATCTTCATCTACCTTGATCATTGGAGAAGTTACATGAAGATTTAAATTGGATAGTCACATGAGATGACAAGCCCTCTGCTTGATTAGATTGCAGGACTACGTGAACATGAGCATGCAAAGCCAACCAAACCTTGCAACCTTGACCAAACAACCCTATTTGAACTCTACAACAAAAGTCATGAAGGACTCATGTGGAGCAAATGCCAAGAAAATACCTTTATTGGCCTAAACATCTACTTTGAGCTCTCTAATTACATTAGTTTGACCAAAGTGGAAATATTATTTCTGAGCAAGATATGAGGTTTGACCCAAAATAAGAGTTGCAGATATTTTAGAGTAGAACAAATATTATTTATGGACCAAGTCATGATTCAACCTCTAAGTGCCTTAAACAGTGGATACAATATAGAGGAAAAGCTGATTCTAGAGTTTGAATTAATTGTAAGTCTGAAAATGGTGTTGATTTCATGGCCTTCTCGTGTTCTCCAAATTTCGTTAAGTAACTTGAGTTGGACCCAAAATACAAATTGTTGCACACTTCTTGGAGCGCAACATATCAAAATTTGGGACCAATCCGAGACTGTTTGACAAGGTTTGCCACTTGATCTTCGATCGTAATTAAGCCACTAACAGCAACAAATTATCTCCCTAACCAGCGAGCAAATGGCTGAGCAGCCTCAATGAAAGTCATAGAGTGTTCAGAGATGAGAAAACTTCATAATTGGTCCTTTGCCTAATTCAGCACAGAAGCAGCCCAAACCGGCGCTCAAAACCCGCAGCAACACGACCCGCCAGCTGCTTGATAAAATGCCACAATGGGTGGACGTGTCGTCATGCATCCAGAGCAGCAGCTCCATGGCTGCCACCTCGCCCTCTCTCTGTGACCGCGCCACTGCCCGAGATGGAGAAGCGCCAGAGCTCCTTCTCACTCTCCCCATCACTCTCCTGCTCCATTTCCCCTTCCTGCTCGCCCTCTCGCATCGCCTCCCTCCGTCTGCGCGCAAGCAGGGAGCTGGCCGCCATTGTTGGCCACGTCGAGTTCCGCGTCGCCCTTCACCGCTGCCTTCTCGTCGTGGGCCGAGCTTGCCTCGAGGTCCGCGGCACTCTGCTCCACCTCCGGCGCGATTTCGCTCCATTCCTGCGTCGCCGGAGAGCCACCGTCGTCGGGCATGGCATCAGCAGTGGCCACTGGCCGCCATGCCGTGGCCCGGGCTGGGGCTGGGCACGCCGCTGATGGCCGCAGCTGGCCGCTGCAGTCCCGTGCTGGCCCTGCAGGCCGCCGGAGCCGGCTAGGTCACGCTGCTGCTTTCCCCGGCGATCTCCATCTCTCTGCTCGTTCGATCCAAAGGAAGAAGAAGACTGTATCCCTCCCTCTCTGTGCATGACAAGTGGGACCCGCAGGGTTTAATATGCATCAAATTTGCAGATTTTGATATTTCTTTGAAAATCCATATCTTGAGTTAGGGATCTCCAAAAATAATGAAATTTGTTTTGTTAGTTTGCTCATGAAATTCTCTGCATGTTAGTATAAATTATTGTGCCATGCATGCATGTCTGTATGCTGTAGGAATTCAATATTGCAAGGTGGTTTAGAGACTGGATTAACTTGCTTTTGGCCATAATTTGAGAAACATAAGTCCAACAATTATGGTTCCAATTTTGTTAGTCTTCTCATGAAATGCACTAGCTGATAGGAATATAAAACATATAGGTTATTTACTGTTTTAATGATGTTTCACATTAATCTTGCTAAATAGGAAAATAAATGGTTGAATTGCTTGTTATTTTTGTATCTAGAGTTATATTGCTCCAAATGGCGTGCAAATTTAATTGTAGACTAGCTATATGATGTGTAATGTATGATTAAAATTTCATGATTTATGGTGTATGTATGACTGAGTTGTTGATTTATCTTCTTTGGTGCATATTAAGTAGATTTAAATACATTATAAATAATATATTGTGGTAAAAATGGAAAATGATGTTCCACTACCTTTGTATGATATTGTGTTAGCCTGAGAATCAATAATATAGCCATGTTGTTTCAGAAAATGTTGAGTTTCATATTTAATTTGCTCTCCAATGCTTTATTGCATTATAGATTTGTTTATTTTTGTAATAATTAAACTATGGAACCTGAGCATGTAAGATTTGAACCTTGGGCATGATTTGTAATTAACTACCTCTCATAAAAATATGAATTCCATTTGAGATGTTTATCATGTAACTTAAATAATTAAATAATGGGTTTTTATGCAATAGTGAGTGAATGATTAAAGACAAATGAATGCATGCATGTTTCTTGTGATGCCTTGATATTCTTTGTTCTGAGATGAATATTATATGATCATGTTTATGATAGTTAGAGTTAATTAATTAGCTTATATATGTGTGTCATTGATTTAAAAGCAAACAAACAACTTAACTATATTCCTGCTGAAAAAGGGCAGCAGGAGTAGTCTCTGTTGTTGTGATGTTTTACATATGAAAATGATGTTGCATGTAAATATATTCTATACAAAAGTTGTAGCTAACTTCATTGTATAGCTTGTCCTAAAGTTTCATGGTCATAGGCCTGATAGTTTACGAGTTATGGCTTTCGGAACTCTGCTGTCAGGTTTGGATTGTTTTCTGTCCAGATCTGATTGTTTGCCTTGTTTGCCTAAGTTAAGCTTTGAATCACACCTTGGTGATAATATAAGAGTTTTAGTAAATTTCATTGGCTTTCCAAATTTTCTAGGATCATCCCTTTTGATGGTCTAGATCCGTAGTTATGATTGTTTGAATTGTGAGGACAGAATCTGTCCATGTCTGGACAGAGCTGCCTTTAATGTGTTGTTTGACCTTTATATGTATTGAATCATCTTAAGATGATAATAGAAAAGTTCTATACAATTTAAATAGCTTTCCAGAAAGGCTTATATCACCCTGGTTGGATGTGTATAGCTTGAGTTATGGTTAAATATTGTGCTTGCTGTCCTGCTGCCCATAAACTGCATGTGTGGGATTATGATTGCTTTGACTTTGCTTTGCTTTGCTTGGTGTGATTGTTAGCTTATGGTTCAGTGATGGTAGATTAACATGCCTTGTGTTACTTCCTTTTATTCATACATGTGCATTGTGCATCTCATTTAGGTACGATAGATGAACACGTGAAGTGAAGGACATGCTAATGGAACTAACCACAAGACAGTGTGGCGGACTAATCACAAAGATGGAAGGACTAATCAAGTGCTTGGATGGGAGATGCTCATCGAGCGAGTGTCATCTAACAAACGCTGACTTAGTGTTGAATCCCAGGCAAGCCCCGGAGCATCCCTAAGTCTCCACCTATCTCTTTTTATAAATGCACCGGTCTTTATTAAATCGTATGATTGTGCACATAAGTATAGGAGTTGGTTGATATCGTTGTTGCATAATTACCTTGTCCACTCTACATATGATCCTGGTACTATTACTAGACAGGTGATCGATCTTATGCTTAGCCCTGCTTAGACCGGTAGAAGTCGGGTGATTTACTGTTATCCGCGAGAAAGTCGGGTGATTTCCTGTCATCCGCGAGCATAGGTGGTGACTGATGAGATCCACATGGATGGCTATATATGTCACCATGCTACAATGTTTAATGAGATAATCAAGGCTAGGTAGTGGGGAGCTGCATGACATGGGTCATGTTGACTTCGGTGCTACTTGCGGCCGACTAGGACTGAGGCCACCAGACATCAGTTGAGATTGAAAGACGTCGTCACTTAGCTGGCCAGATAAGTCGTTCTGACCACGAAACCGATTATTTCTTTCTGAGCCGGGAATTGGGGCTGATAAGGTAGACATATTCTGGAGGCAGGAAGGATGTGCAGAGACACCATCTTACCAAGGGCAGGTCAGGGACCTGATGCATCCTGGAAGTGGGTTCGTCTCTAAGAATATGGGCCCCCTCCAAACCCGCAATACATATTATGTCTCAGAAAGATCCAACGGTGACCCAAGAAGCCACTGATCAAGCTGACAGGGTTTGTGATTGGCATGTTTGCCAGCTGGTACAATCGATTCGAATCACCATCTCTCCTGGTTAGTGAGAAACTGAACTGATCTTCTGGTGAGGTAGAGGTTAACAACTTGAACGTGATTATTGGTAAGATGAGGAAGGTATCTGTGGATATCAGAAATCGCTATGGTTTATTGATTGCTATAATATCAAGTAATTGCTTAGTATAGCTGCAAACCTTAGCTATAATAGCTGAACTGAAATCGAAGCTGAATAATATCTAAAATTTATAAGTTGAGGAATTATTGTAGTAATGCTTTTATGCAAAATGATGCTATCTCCTGAGCTCCACCAAATAAGCCTTGTATATCCTTGAGAGTCTTTTTATTTACTTCCTGTTGGGTAAATCTAGCTGAGTACAATTGAGTACTCAGGGTTTTATTCCCAATGTTATAGGAGGAATACTTCATTGTCTAAAAGAGCTACTTCCATCCTTCGGCAGTGGAAGACTAGACCTTGGGCAAGGTCATGTATCTATCTTATCTATGTTGCTGTGACTGGTCGGTACTTGGCACTGTATTACGAACTTAAGTGTGTGTAAATCTATTTCGTTTCCACAACTAAACTTTTATGTAAAGTCTACCTTGTACTCTGATGTAATTGATGTGCGAATCTATGTATCATGTGTATGTGTGCTGCTGAGTTTCTGCGATCCTTGGGTAAGTGCTGTGTAAAAGTTTGAAATCCTTCGAGATTTCACGGACTACCGGGTTTATATTGGCTCAAGTGTGGCTTGATAGCTGGGTAAACAGCTGTCGCTGTACTTGTGCTCGTATAAATTGGTCGGTTCTGTTACACGGCGGCCATGGCGACGGCAGGAGCAGAGGAGAGGGAGAAACGAGAGAATGGGAGAGGGAGAGTGTGAATGGAGCGGCCAGGGAACAGGGTGGAGTGTCGCCTTCGGCTTTGTAGGGCGCAGTAGGGCAACGACGGCGTACGGCGCCACCTGGCGCGCGATGCCTGACGGCGGCAACGTCGGCCCCTCCCCTATTCAAACTGAATCGGTCGATTCAGTTCAGCGAGCAGGGCCCGAAACTCATTTTTGATCGAGCCATAACTCGCGATCTAGGGCGTTTCAGCGAAAACTTCACTAATATGGGTCAAAGAGCTACACGATTACTCCAATCCATATTAGAACACCTTCAACTAAAACGGCTTGGTTTGAGAGATATCGGTTGATGAACATGGGTACTTTGAAACTGGAAACAACTTTAGACTTAGAGAGAATTTGAAACTTCAAAACAGCTCCCAAACTGCACAATTTCACAATTTTGACCACCTTACACCCATTTTCATGAGTTGACCCAAAAATAAGGTTTGTTGCTTATAAAATTATACACAACTTTGATTAAGGGTGCTCTGACATGCAAAGTCTCTAAATTAACTTTCTTGTTTGGTCAAATAAAATAGGTTTAGGAGGGCTTTCTAGTCAACTATGAGCTAGAGGGGTATTTTGGGGATTTCACCAACATGAACATTGTTCCAAATGTTGACCCAAACATGTTTAAGTCATATAGAACAGTAAACAAGCATCACATTTGCATGCTAACACATCTAGCACACTATAGGCATACAAGCAAATATATAACATATAAAGGGATTTAATTCAATTCAAATGGTAAAGATGCATGAAATGACATGATCAATGCTTGATGGCATGCAAATGCAAATGTGAAAATAGTAACTAACACTAGGGTGTTACAGCCATTCCCCCATAAAAGAATCTCGTCCCCGAGATTAGAGTTAATTACCATTGTTTATAAAAAGAAGGATAAACTTCCTTGAGATAATCTTAGCTTTCCCAAGTCGCATCCCAGTCACTTTGGTTATTCCAAACCACCTTGTAGAACTTGACCACTCGGCTACGAGTGACTCTTTCCTTATAATCTACCACTTGTATAGGCTTCTCTTCATATGTCAAATCTGATTTTAACTTGATATCACCAAGATCCACTTGTTCTTCCGGTACTCGCAAACATTTCTTGAGTTGCGATACATGAAAGACATTGAAAATAGTGGACATGTGTGGTGGCAACCGTAACTTGTCTGCTACTTTCCCACTTCTTTCCAAAATTTGAAAAGGACCCATAAACCTTGGAGCTAACTTTTGTTTCACCCCGAAACGTTGTATGCCCTTCATGGGTGACACCTTCAAGTACACATAGTCACCAACTTGAAATTCCAACGGTCTTCGACGCTTGTCCGCATAACTCTTTTGGCGAATTTGTGCGGCTTTGAGATGCTGCTGAATGGTATGCACTCGTTCTTTAGCCTCTTTCACAAAGTCAATTCTGTAGTACCTCCTTTCTCCTGGTTAAACCCAGTTAAGAGGAGTTCTACATTTGCGCCAATACAAAGCTTCAAAAGGAGCCATATGAATACTCTCTTGATAGCTATTGTTGTATGAGAACTCTGCTAATCGTAACCATTCTTCCCACAAACCTTTGGACGAAATGACACAGGCTCTCAACATATCTTCCAATATTTGATTTACTCTTTCAGTCTGACCCGAAGTCTGAGGATGATAAGCTGAACTGCGAACCAAATTGGTTCCCAAACACTTGTGTAGATGCTCCTAGAAGCGTGCAATAAATTGCGGGCCTCTGTCGGAAACTATCGTCCTCGGCACACCGTGTAACCGAAGTATCTGAGCAAAGTAGAGCTGTGCCAGCTGATGAGGACGATCCGTAGTTCGAACTGGTAAGAAATGTGCAATCTTAGTCAGTCGATCTACAATCACCCAAATAGAATCATGGCCTTTTTGCGTTAAGGGTAAACCCGTTATGAAGTCCATGGTTATCTCATCCCACTTCCAGCCGGGAACTGGCAAAGGTTGTAATAAACCGGCTGGCTTAAGGTGAATAGCTTTCACACGACAGCAGGTATCACACCTAGCCACATAAGCTGCAATTTCTTTCTTCATTTTTGTCCACCAAAATCTAGGCTTCAAGTCTTGATACATTTTACTGCTACCAGGATGAATAGATAACTTGGAAAGATGAGCCTCATCCATAATCTAATTCCTCAGCTCATGATCTTTTGGTACTACTAATCGGTCTTTGAACCATAATATACCTCTTTCATCTACCCAGAAGTGAAGTGTTTCTTGCTCTTGCATCTTTCTCTTGATGTGATATATGCCCGGATCTGTTTTCTGACCTTCAATGATTTTGCTTTCCAAAGTACAACTGAGAGTAATATTATTCAATACCACTGGATGCATAAGATTAAACCCGTCCGCTAGCAACGGCTGCAATGCATTGCAATGAGACTTTCGACTCAAAGCATCAGCAACTACATTAGCCTTGCCCGGATGGTAATGTACCTCCAAATCATAATCTTTGATCAACTCCAACCACCTTCTTTGCCTCATGTTCAACTCAGGTTGAGTAAAAATGTACTCAAGACTCTTGTGATCAGAATAGATATGACATTTATGGCCCATCAAGTAGTGACTCCAAATCTTCAGTGCGTGTACTACTGCAGCAAGCTGCAAATCATGGGTAGGATAATTTTGCTCGTGTTTTCTCAATTGACACGAGGCATAAGCAATGACTCGGCCTTCTTGCATGAGCACACAACCTAACCTAGTGCCACAGGCATCACAGTACACATCAAAAGGCTTCTCAATATCAGGTTTTGCAAGAACTAGAGCAGTGGTCAGCAACGTCCGCAAGGTGCAAAAAGCTGCTTCACACTCCTCACTCCAAACAAACTTGGTATCTTTATGCAACAATTTGGTCATAGGTTGAGCTATCTTGGAGAAATCTTGAATGAAACGACGATAATACCCAGCTAACCCCAAGAAACTACGAACCTTTAACACATTGGTGGGCGATTTCCAATCCAACACCTGCTGCACCTTAGACGGATCCACAGAAATACCCTCAGCAGACAAAATATGGCCCAGAAAAGATACTTTGATTAGCCAAAACTCACACTTGCTAAACTTAGCATATAGCTTATGCTCTCTGAGTCTAGTCAAGACTATCCTCAAATGTTTAGCATGATCCTCCATGTTTTCAGAATAAATCAGAATGTCATCAATAAAGACTACCACAAACTTATCCAACTCTGGCATGAACACTGAATTCATTAAGTACATGAAATGTGCAGGAGCATTGGTTAACCCAAAAGACATAATCAAATACTCATACAGTCCATACCGAGTGGAGAAAGCCGTCTTGAGAATATCTTGTGGCCTAATCTTAATTTGATGATACCCAGATCTCAGATCAATCTTGGAGAAAACCTTAGCCTTGGACAATTGATCAAACAAGATATCAATACGAGGTAAAGGATACTTGTTCTTCATCGTCACAGCATTAAGTGGCCTGTAGTCCACACACATACGCAAAGTTTCATCTTTCCTCTTCACAAAGATAGCAGGACAGCCCCACGGAGAAGAACTAGGGCGAATGAACCCCTTGTCCAATAACTCCTGGAGTTGCTTCTTAAGCTCAGCTAACTCATGTGGTGGCATTCTGTATGGTCTCCGAGAGGTAGGTGCTATTCCGGGAATAAGTTCTATCGCAAACTCCACATCCCGGTCAGGAGGAAGTCTAGGAAGATCGTCCGGAAGACATCAGGAAATTCACACACTACAGGGATATCATGAAGGGTTGCAGCCCCAACCGCAAAATAGAGATTAAAAAGATCTCCCCTACGGGGCAAATAAACCTGAAAGGTGCCTTCACCCTGTGGTTCCCTTAATGTCAACATCTAGTTGGGAATATTTATAACCACATCCCACTGTTTCATCCAACACACCCCCAGAATAACATCCAGCCCTAACCTAGGCAACACAATGAGACTGCTGACAAATACCCTACCACCAATCTCAATGGCCACACTTTCGACACACTGACGAGTACAAATTTCAGCCCCAGCTGAAGTTATCCGGAAACTACAGTTCAATTCAACAATTGGAAATGCATGCTTTTGTGCAAATGCTTGACTCACAAAAGAATGTGATGATCCTGAGTCAAACAATACAATAGCAGGATGTTGATTTACAGAACACATACCCGCAGTGACTGGTTAACCTTCCGGAATTTCTTCAGCGGCAGTGTGGTGCACACGGCCCTGCCTTGGTTGAGGACAATAGCGAGCGAGATTCCCTTGTTGACCACAATTAAAACACAGCCCCAAACCTTGGTTGGTTTTTACCTGAACAGTATTGCCTGGAGGGGCATTGTTCTTGTTCAAAGGTACAGTGAAACCCTTCTTAAAGCGTTGCGGTGCAGATTGCTGCTTCTTGGGAGGAGGCCTAAACTTTGCTCCAGGAATAGCCGGACGATAAGCAGGGCAATTTGCCACAGCACGACCTGCTGCTGGAGCCCTTGGCTGAGAAGAGCCTCCTTCCAAGGGCCTCTTGCCTTCCTTGGAAGCAGTGTGCAGATTGTTCTGTTTCTCTTGAATGAAAGCATCACTGATAAACTCGTGGAAAGTTGTACGAGTGTTGTTAGCCAAAGTCTTCATGAGTTTGGTGCTAAGGCCTCTCTTGAAAGTTTCAATCTTCTTTTCATCGGTGTCCACCATCCAAGGAGCATACCTTGCCAGATTGTTGAAAGCATGATGGTACTGAGTAAGGGTCTTGGTACCATGGGCAAGCTGCATGAACTCATTAACCTTCATCTTGGTCAATCTAGCGGGAATGAAATGACCCCTGAAATCCTTAGTGAACTGCTCCCATATGATATTAGCAACCACAGGATAGGCGGCCTTGCGATTTGCCCACCACATCCCTGCGGGTCCTTGCAGTAAGAGAGAAGTAAAACTAGCCTTCATGGTTTCGGTCAACCTCAGCACTGAGAATGACTGCTCGATTGTGTTCAACCACTCATCTGCCTCCAATGGTTCAACAGCCTGCTTGAACACTGGTGGCTTGGTGTCCAAGAAGTCCTTGTAATCACTGTACTGGCCTTCATCATTTCCACGACGCCCATCTCGGTTGCGATTGTTGTTGTTGTTATTGTTGGCAACCATTTGCTGCAGAATAGCCTGCTGAGTATCCAGAAACTAAGCAAACATCTGCTCTTGCGTGCGTGGTGGAGGCGGCGGTAACTCCTCATCCTCGCGCTCATTTCCACCACCACTACCCAACCCACGGCGGGTGTTCACCGGCATCTGCAGTAAGCACAACAACCATTGTTAGGTGTTAGTTAAGCAGACGATAACCGAAAAATCATGCCCAGAGGATATCAATGATTATTTTTGATAACATACAAATAGCACAATAATTCAATAACCATCTCACAACCACACAATAACAAGGCGCAACAAAGAAAAATTCTTTGCGAACCGCGCGACGATCATTACTTAATTAAAAGTCTGATGGTTCAAGCCTTGAACATACAAGGTTTAAACATTACAAGTCCAACCCAACCATTTAGGGTACATCAAAGTATTTCATTACAAAAGAGCGCCAACATGGCAAGTGCAATAGAAAGAGCTACTCATCGTGGTCACTGTCCATACCGGACACGTTCCCACCAAAGTCATCACTCTCGTCGATAGGCACTATCTCCTCAGGGTCTTCTTCTTCTCCTTCCGAACTTGCCTCACCATCATCAGCTGCTACGAAGATCTCAGGACCGATCTCTGCTGCACCTGGATGGTGAAACGGATCAACACGGTTGTTCAGACGATGAACATCCTACTGCAGCTCCCAGACCTGCTGCTGACTCGCACGCAACTCGCGCAAAAAGTCATCTCGCTGACGTGCCAGGTTCATATTGCGATTACCAAGCTGAAGGTCCACATTCTGCCTCTCAAGCTCAGTAACACGGCGATCAACTGCCATCAAAGCACCAGTGCATTGTAGCAACTCATTACGACAGGCGGTAAGAGCTGCCACCTGATCGTCTACACTGTGACGAGCAATGCCTGCAAACTCTTCCGCTTCCAGCCTCTTCTCAACAGTATCATGCAGGGCGTCAATACACTGCATCCAACCATCCCTAGTGGCAAAGTGCATCTTCAGGATAGCAAACATAGCACTCATAGGAGCCCCAGTGCTATGAGCACGCTCATCTTTGCTTCGCACCAAAGGAGCTTGGCTAGACTGAGCCCACTCATCCTGTGAAGCATCTGCCCTTGGGAACACATTGGATGGCCCCAAATCAGCCCTCTTATTGAACCTGGTGCAAATTTCTATCAACATCTCGAAGGCTGCAAACTGGGCACCACCCCATGGCGTCTTCATGTCTACCTCGACTTTGAGCTTGGACAAAGACCAATCCCCTTCAAGAGTAGGAATTGCCACCAAAACATCAAACCAAGGCTGCACCATGGTCTCTGCTGGCTTCCAGAAATACAGTGGCGGCTCTGAATACCCCACTGACTCCAACAACCTCCACAGCACAGTGGGTGTGCTAAACTGCTCCAGAAACTGACCACTCTGCGGCGCACCTTCAGCTGCCATCCGGTACAATGCAATATCTTGTAGCATTAGAATAAGACAGGATAGCACCAATTTATTACAGGGAAGGGAACAATACAGAAATTTTAAATTAATTTCATGATCATGATGCATGCACGTGCCAACGACCTCACACACTAACATTTAATTAACTAACGTTATAGTCGGTGGCATACCACGTGCTCTCATATACGTAACTGGTCGTACTACACGTTTTGCGTGGTTAGTGTACCTGCAGAAGATTCATTTTCATTTCAGCCCATTCCCCAATGTATGCATGGCAATAAGAAGCACTTTTTGCCGAAAATGCTCCCGTGAGCACTTGCGACCCCGAAAGTAATTACTCCCCAATACTTTCATAAGTACACATATGAACCACATGTACTCACTTCAGTAACCATAAGCACTCCCCATAGATCGATGGTTGTTCGATCGTACACTCACATCTCACCTTACCTCATCCGAAGTGGTCGGTATAAATCATCAGCCCAAGAAGCAATAAGAAGCCGCAATGTCACATATATCCGCACAATAAAACCAAATGAACCGCAAATAGAAACATGATGCAATTCCCCAGTTAGTACTTACATAAGCCACCTAATTACCACATATACATATATAGGGCTATAGGACTTGGTCATGGTACTCATAATTTTTGTAAACACTCGGTTTAAATCACCTACACCCAACTAATAATTGTCAAATAATTTTCAAAAATTCAAAACCATTTTTGTTTTTAAATAGTCAAGTGATGGTGTATGCTAAATTATGCTCTGGTACCAGCTGTCACAGAACCAACCAATTTATACGAGCACAAGTACGACGATCGCCAATTTAGTAGCAATCAAGTCACACTTGAGCCAATATAAACCCAGTAGTCCGGAAATCTCGAAGGATTTCTAACATTTTAAATAGAACATACCCCAAGGATCTTACAAATTCAGCAACAACCCATCAAATGATACATAAGTTTACAACCGAATTAAAACATCAGAGTACAACATAGTCATTACATAAATGTAACAGTAGCGGAAGTCAACATAGTTTTGAAACAACATAGTTCACATACGAGTACCACCAGCTGACCGTGTCACAGCATCTTACAAAAGCTAAAGATGGATAACGATCTTGCCCCAGGTCTAATCTTCTTCGCCCACAGGGGTGAAGCAGTTCTTGCAATAAGCATAGTAGACTACTCCTTCTGCAACAATGGGAATAAAACTCTGAGTACTCAATTGTACTCAGCTAGACTTACCCGACAGGAAGTAAATAAATAGACTCTCAAGGATATGCAGACTTATTTGGTGGAGCTCAGAGGATAGCAATATTTTGCATAAAAAAGCATTACTACAGTAGTTCCTCAACTTATAAATTTTAGATATGGTTTAGCTTCGATTTCAGTTAAGCTATTAAGCTAAGATTTGCAGCTATACTAAACAATTACTTGATATTATAGCAAACAATACAACCATATGATTTCCGATATCCACAGATATCAACCTCATCTCACCATAATCAATATGTTCAAGTTGTTAGCCTCTACCTCACCAGAAGATCAGTTTAGTTTCTCACTAACCAGGAGAGATGGCGATTCGAATCGATTGTACCAGCTGGCAAACATGCCAATCACAAACCCTGTCAGCCTGATCAGTGGCTTCTTGGGTCACTGTTAGATCTTTCTGAGTCATATTATATCGCGAGCTTGGCGGGGGCCATATTCTCGGAGACAAACCCACTCACAGGAAGTGCAGGTCCCTGACCTGACTATGGCAAAATGGTGTCTCCGCACATCCTTCCTACCTCCAGAATATGTCTATCCATGTCACACCAATTCTTGGCTCAGAAGGAACTACTCGGCTTCGCGGTCAGAACGACTTATCTGGCCAGCTATGTGACGATGTCCTTCAATCTCAACTGATGTCTGGTGGCCTCAGTCCTAGTCGGCCGCAAGCTGCACTGAAGACAGCATGACCTCAACCATGTCATGCGGCTCCCTGCTACCTAGTCTTGATTCTCTCATTATCATTGTGGCATGGTGGCACATATAGTCAACCATGTGGAATCCATCCCCATCATCATTAGTCACCACCTATGCTCGCGAAGGACAGGAAATCCCTCGACTTCTACTGGTCTAAGCATGGCTAAGCATAAGATCGAACCCATCCCTTGTCTAGTAATAGTACCAGGATTGTAGACAAGTGTACAAGGTATAAATGCAGCAACGGTATCAATTCAACTCCTATACTTAAGTGCACAATCATACGATTTAATAAAGACCAGTGCATTTATAAAAGAGATAGGTGGAGGCTTAGGGATGCTCCGGGGCTTGTCTTTCACAAAGTTAGATGGCTGATGGTCAGTGCACTCCGGCAGTTCCGTTTCCTTCTCGGCCTCGGGAGCTTCCGGCACCCTCCGGGGGCACTCCTTCCTCCAGCGGATCGAATTGCAGCAGTATAACTCGTCCCGGTGATCCTGTATGCATGATATGCATATATAAGAACTGAGAATGCACATGGAATGCAATAAAGAGATGCACAACTTGGGCCATGAGATGCATTAGACAACATGTGAGCATCCAAATAATTTATCAAACATTTACTGAGTATGTGCATATTTCTTCTCTAAACAACAACACATACTCACCCTTCTTAAGCAAGCTATAGAACAATTTATTGTCTTACGTAAGAGGTCTACAATCTGCACTAACAATCAATTTGAATCAAACTTCCCTACCACACCCATCTTTTAACTAATAACCACGAATAAAGCATATAAGCAAGACATTTGACCTAGCTGACCTACACATGAACAAAATCAACCCTAAAGTGTCTAGCAAGGTTATTGAACTAGAACATCTCAGAAATGCATGAAAATTACTTGCTAACAACTCATTAATCGAGTAAAAGCAATTAATTTAACCCTAGCTTATAACTGGACCCTTTATTTACTGTACCTATAAAATTCTAGAAAAATTACAGTAGATAACACACTCCCATATTAGGCTACTGGAAAAATTTTAAGTCATTTGGACAGATATAACATGCTACACAAAAATGACAAGCAGACAGCCATTTAAGCAATAGAAAATACTTACTACAGTGAAAAGTATCAAACAACAGATTTCCCATTTTTCTTAGCTTCTTTATCACAACACAAGGCTCAGGAAAAATATTCATACCCATAACACTAAGCATGGTGAATTTATCAAAAAGATAGCATGAAAGGCATGTTACACATGACATCATATAAATAACAGTAACCAACCAGCAAACATATTTTTCCCAGATTCTACTACTCTAAACAAGATTAATGCAAGTGGAATCACATTTTTAGCATATTCCTGTAATTAGTTATGCATTTATCAAGTTTACAAGCATATAACAAATTAATTATAACTGCACAGAAAAATTACCACAAAATCATATTTCATATTTTTTCTGTATAGAGCTCAGAAATACAAACCCAAAAAAATTTGGTTCAACTCGTTTAGACACTTCTAGCTCCAGATATGATTTTTGGAAGATTTTACCAATTTTCTAAAAATTCATTTTCTTAATCCCTTTAAAACGAACTCGGCTCAAAACGCTACACACACCCGGCTCAGTGCACCAGAAGCGCACCAGAACGACAGACCGGTGGGCTCCCCGGTCAAACGGGTCCCACGCGTCAGAGACAGAGAGAGAGCAGAGCCGCCGGCGCTGACCGGCCCTATCTCGCCGACGGCGAGGTCACCGGTGGCACCGAGGGCACCTACGTGTTCCTGGGAATGAGACGAACTTGATGAGCTAACTTTCGAGACCTAACTATCACCGGAGCAAGCTCAACGGCGGCAATGGCGGACGGCGGAGCTCCGGCGAGCGTGCGCCGGCCGCTACCGGCCTTCACCGGCGAGGCTAAGCCTCGTTCTGAGAACCTGGAACCCTAACGAAGCTATACGGCCCGCGAATCGACCTTTGGTCCACTATGACTCGACTTAACCGTGCGCAAGGCGGCACGGTGGCGGACGGGAACTCCGGCGAGCGGCGTCCCGACAGAAACAGGGCTCGAGCGGCTCGACCAACTCTCTAGGCTAGATCCACGACTGGCGGAGACACCTAGACGAGCAAGAGAGAGGGAAGCCGGCCACGGCATTGTGCTCGATGCGGCGAGCAGCGAGCTCGGCAGCGCTCCGGCAATGGCACGGCGGCGAAGGGCTCTAGGCGCTATACCTTGCCTCGGCTGGTTCCAGAAATGGGCGGAGAAGGTAGAGTAGAGGATGGCGAAGCTCGGGTGGAGATGGAGCGGTCGGAGACGGTGCGGTGGCGGCGGATTTCACCACGGAGTTGGCTCGGCGGCGTTGGCGACGGCGGAGAGGAAAAAGGAGAGCAGAGAGGCGAGAGCGAGAGAGAGCGGGTGGAGTGGCCAGGAGACAGAATGGCGTGTTGCCTTCGGTTTTTGCAGGCTGGCCGAGGGCAACTACGGCGTACGGCGCCACCTGGTGACGTTTTGCTGCGGCGGCCACGTTGGCGCCTCACCGGTTCACTGAATTGGGTTTCGATTCAGTTTCAAATACCCGACTGAAACTCGATTTTGATCGAGCCACAACTCACGATCTAGGGTGTTTCAGTGAAAACTTCACTAATATGGGTCAAAGAGCTACATGAGTAGATCATTTGGTATTAGAACACTTTGAACTGATTCGGCTTGGTTTGAGAGATATGGATCGAAGAACACAGGTACAACGAAACTGAAAACAGCTAACACTTAGCAAATTTCAGCAACTCCCAAACAGCCCCAAATCTGCACAATTTCACAATTTTGACCACCTTACACCCATTTTCATGAGTTGAACCAAAAATAAAGTTTGTTTCTTATACAATTCTACACAACTTTGATTAAGGGTGCTCTGACATGCAAAGTCTCTAAATTAACTTTCTTGTTTAGTCAAACAAAATAGGTTTAGGAGGGCTTTCTAGTCTACTATGAGCTAGAGGGGTATTTTGGGGATTTCACCAACATGAACATTGTTCCAAATGTTAACCCAAACATGTTTAAGTCATCTAGAACAGTAAACAAGCATCACATTTGCAGGCTAACACATCTATGGCATTGTAAGCATATAAACAAACATATAACATATAAAGGGATTTAATTCAATTCAAATGGTGATGATGCATGAAATGACATGATCAATGCTTGATGGCATGCAAATGCAAATGTGAAAATAGTAACTAACACTAGGGTGTTACAGTAACCACCTCAAAATGGACGATCTTGGCAATTTGAGCACATGGGAAGCATGCTTGGAGTCTGTGGGGTACGTCGGTGGCCGGGGGCCACACCACCTGGTTCGGCCGACCCCTATGATGGGTAGGGCAGGCCAGGTATGGTCCCCATCAGTCATAGGGTCTCCCCTGGTACTTGTCCTATCTTGATTGCTTCGTTTCATGCCTCAATCCGTGTGCCTTCGATCTCCACTGTTGAATGAAAACACAAGTTGATCCGATGGATGAAATGATTTGGTTGGAATGTCACACGGATCCTGCCACATCACCAGAGCTAGGTGGGCCCCATGGGCAGTTCGGCCGACCCATGGGTGGGCCCACCCTTGACTTGGATCTCTTCCATTTGATGTTGTATGCACTGTGTTGAAAGGTTGTGGCCTGGGGCAACAAGACATGGTTCGGCCAAACCATGTAATTGGCCCCTAGCTGCTCACTTTTGCACTGTTTTGGTGTTCCCTACGTTCACAAGCTTAATAGTACATGTGGAACTAGTTATTGATAAAATATGCCCGTGATATGTTTATCTTCCCTTGAATCCGAGGCCTGTTGATGGTGTTTGAATGTGGAATTTTAGGGTGTATCCACCGTCAACACCTATGCAATAAAGAAACTAGCCAAAGTGCAACTAAGGTTTTGCTAAGTGTGTTGCTATCTCTACCGCAAAAGAGTTAAGCAGCCTAGGTTCCAGCCCTATTAACTAACCTATCAACTAAGCTAGAAAAGGTAAAGCACACAACCAAGGAAGCTATGTAAATGCGGAAGGTAAAGATGAGGTAGAGATGCAAACTCCCGTCGACGACTCCGGTATTTTTACCGAGGTATCGAGAACCGCTCAAGCTTCCCCCTAGTCCTCGTTGGAGCCCCTCGCAAGGAATCCCTCGCAAGGGCCAAGCTCCCTGTTGGGTCACTCAATGGATAGCTCCGGGCTTTCCCTACACGCAAGAGGGGCTCCGGTGTGCCTCGCAAGGCAAGCCTCTCCTCGGATGCTTCCCGCCGTCTTCACTATCAAGCTTCTGGCCAAACCGCCGCGGGCCTTGTTCCCTTCGGGTACACGGTGGTGGCCACACCTATAACACCCCTGGTGTTACGATAACTAAAACCTGCCATGTCATCATGATTGCATGCAAAAACATTCCGCATGAACTCATTTTTCTGTGCAATAACTAAAGTAAAATTTATTATTGCGTATGATTGTGTGTAGATACTTTAGAGTGATCTGGATATGATAATGTTTGTGTATGTATGTGGGATAAAAATAATATTAAAGAAATTTAAAAGAAATCATTTATAAACCCTACGCCAGACCCAAAACTCTAATTTGAAAACTAAAAGGAATTAGGTGTTGGGCCTTAAAAAAAAGTTGTAAATCTTTAAAATTTGAGCAACTTCTATTTTGGGAAATTTTGAAGTTATTAAAAATAATTTAAAATAAAACCTTAAGCTATGCTTTAAAGATTAGGGTTGAAACTCAATTTCAAAAACTAAAGGGAATCTGGTAAAAGTGATTTAATAAAAATTATAGATCTTTTAAAATGGGACAACTTTTATTTTTGGACATTTTGAAGTTTACTAGTGGAAATTTAAATTAAACCCCAATTAGTGTTTGTTTATTCAAATTTAAAATACCATTTTAAAGACTATCAAGAATTTGGGCAAACTCTTTTAATAAAAGTTGTAAGGCTTTTCACGTTGAACAACTTTTGTATTTGGGGGTTTTGAAGTTATACATTGGAAATGTAAATTAACCTCAAAACAGTGTTTTAAAATTTAAATTTGAAATGCTATTTCGAAAACTATGAAGAATCTGACAAAACACACCCTATCAAATAGAACAACTTTTATGTTTGAAGAATTTCAAGTTGTTGAGAAAATTTTTGAGAATTGAACTGGATTGCATTCAAATTTCAAAAACCACTTTTACCCTCTTTTGAATAATTTCAAATCTGGGCAGAATTTGAAGTTGCTTCAAAAATCAAAAGTGTTCTTCACAAAATTTGGCACAACTTTTGTCTTTGGAGTTTCTCCTGTAGCTGCACAGAATTTGGAGATAAGGCTAACATAGGATTTGACTTGGGAGGAGGCTAGCTACAGTAGAGGGGGAGGGCCCCTACAGTGGCGATGCCACCGTGCACGCGTGCGCGCCGCGCACTGGTGGTCGTCCGGCCAGCCGGGGGCCCGGGCGTCACCGTGCCATGGTCGCAAGGGAGGCCAGAAGATTGACTCTCTTGTTCCCCTTTGCTCTATAAAAAAACCGACGAGCTCTGCTCGTTCTTCCTTCATCTTGTTGCCATGGCCGAGCTCTGGTTCGTGGCCAAATTTGCCATTCCTATGCCACCATAGCTCAATTGCCTATGTTCACAGCTCCCTCACCTCCCTACGAATCTATTCGACCAGCTGGTACTGCTTGATGTCGTCGGAAGCCGCCCCTAGTCGTCGTTTTCCCCTCGGCGGGCCGCCATGGCCACCGAGCTCGATCCTCACATGTCCAGGCTGTCTCGGTATCCTTCTTGCTCTTTTAGTCTTTGTTTCTGGTCCTACTGATCACCTTGATGCTCCTGTATTGATGGCTTGGTCAGTGACGCCACGGATTCACCGGAACGTGCTCGTCGCCGTCAGAGCATGCCACCTAAGCCAGTGTTGATGCCGACGCCCTCACTCCGTTTCATCTCTGCCTCAACTAGCTCACGCATCGCGTCTAGGTGAGCCTGCTGAACCTTCCCCGTAAGCTATCCCAAGCCCTACCGTACTCTAGTTGTTGGAACACGCGTGCGCCGCTATGCCGGTTGCCGTCGGTCCGCCATGGGCGTGCTGGAGTTCGTTTGAGGCCTGTGTTCATCAAACTAACTAGCTAGTAGGGTTCACCGAGGTCTGGGGAGCAGCGCCAAGGGTCTGCGCTTGCCGGAGAGTCGCCGGCGGCGAGCCCGTGGCCGGAGCCGCCGCGCGCACGCGTGATGGCCTTGGCTGGAGGAAGCAGAGGAGGGGAGGGGTAGTACTAGGCCGGCTGGAGCCCAATTTAGGCCGGCCCAGGAGCGCTGAGAGGTGGGAGAAGGAGCGTAGGGTGATGCTGGGCCAGGCTGGGCCGGAGTGCGCCGACCTAGTCACAATGGCACGAGCGGGAGTTTTGGTCTTTTTCTTATTTTCTGCAAAAATGAATAGTTCAACACTTTACTAATTTCATAAGAATATTTCTAGAGCTCCATAAATTGTGAGAATAATTATGCAACCTCTACGTGCTATACTTTATTTAGGAAAAATGTGAAATATTCATTTTCAGTGCTTTTGGTATGTGATAAAAATATCTCTTTTAATTAATATATGAAGCTTCTAGGATTTTTATAGGTCAATATATATATATCCAGAAATCATGAAATTTGAATTGTATCTATAGAAAAAGTTTGAGCTCATTTGGAAATAGTTTATTGATTATTATTTTATGCTCCATTAATTGATTAATTAGACGAGGTTGTTAGAATTGAATTTTAATGGTTTGTTTGATATTTTAAGATTTGGTTAAATACCTTGGAACACATGAACCCTGCGGTTCCAAAGTTTGTTGATCAGTCACTTTGTAAGCATGAAATGAATTGCTTTATGTGGTAATTAAATACTAAAATGAAATGCTAATTGATATGTTAATGAAAATAAATGAATAAATAAATAAATAGGAAACCCTAATGACCTAGGAATTGTGTGACCTTGGCATTGTAGGTTGACCATGGATCATTAACCCTAGATGATCCTTGGTGCTTGAGTAGTTGTTTGAACTCATCACAAGTTGATTATTCGTAATTCATAATTAAGTTATGAGTAGATTAATCTTACTTCTAACAACTATTAAAATAAAACTGTAAGTCAATAATCGATAAGGTCGTTTGATGGCTTGCAACTTTATCGCGAAGGACAGTTGTACTCAACTTTCTAGATTAAGTTTACCTTCGAAGTAATTCACAATTTAGTGCATCTCATGCATCATGCCATACATATCATCATGTTGAGCATTGCATTATTATTTCGTGTAGTAAACGCGCAGTAATTCTTATCGGAAGCAAGTCCCGAGAATGGTATTCACTCGGAGGACGTGGATCTTTCTCGGCAATTGACTACAGGGTATAATCTGCTCCAAGCAACAGGCAAGCCCCGGTGCATTCAGCCCCTTCCTTGTGATTTATAAAATATTTATAACTTGAGTTAATCTACTGCATTAGGTTTATAGGAGTTGATTGATAACCCAAATGATGCATTACCAACCTTGATCACTGAAATACCTTGAAACCATTTTAAAATAAAATGTTTAAAAAATGTTTAGCCCTGCTAAATTAATTTAGTTTTGTGCAAAATGCTATTTTTGAGCGATGGTGTTATATTAATGATTATTTCAAGAAAAAGGGAATATGGTTATGTTCTCGTTCTGTGGCTATGCACCTGATCAGTACATTGTCACCGATGGGTAGGGATTTTTCGTTCGGTGGGCCATATGATTGGGTTAGAGTCCCAACTTATCGTCGCCGACGGAAAAGGGATGTGAAAACCGAGTGGTCTCCAGTGTACTTGGGTTAGAGTCCCGATGCATGGTTCCCAACGGAAAAAGAATTTAGGGACCATTCGTTGTCGGCCTACTGTGATTGAGACTTTTTGCAACTAGCCACATACTTCGAGAAGCCCTATCTCCGGTGGCTCTATTGCTTGAACCGACAACCACGCACTGGGAGTGGAGAGATGGCGAGAGTAGAGTGTACCCTCATGGCTGTCATGCCTGGAGACGAGAGGAGTACTGTGCTCTCAGGTGGCGCAGGACTGGTTCAGAGATAGAGAAGCCGTGGTAGACGGGGTTGGCATATGCAAGCTTAGGTGCTACATATGCAGTGTGGATAGGGATCCCTAGTTGGGTACTAATCGATTCGAATCGTCGTTGCTCCTCGGTTATGGAGACTTGATCCTCACACCTACATCGAAAAGTGGTTTAGAACTAGGATGTTTTGAGAATGATTAAGTAATTGGAAATAAAGGATATATGTGAAAGAATTGAAAACTATTGATATTGATTATGATAAAGTTGACTAAAATACTGAAAATAGGATTAGTATTGCTTTTTCGCAAAATACTTTGACTCTTGCTAAAGTCTTACCTTGACTTCCCTCAGCCTGCATTCCTGAGTCTCATTCCTTTTTCTTTAGTCGGGTAAGTCTTGCGGAGTACCCCCAGTTAGGGTCTTTTATACCGGTGGGAACCGGTCCGGTTACCGCGGTAACCGGTCCGGTTACCGCAGTAACCGGTAATACCGGTCCGGACCGGTACCGGTTCCGGCCGGTATAAAAAACCGAAAATTTAAATTTAAAATCCAAGAAAAAAATTGTAAAAAAATTTCTAAAAATACTTCATGATTTATAGATTCCAATGGTGTCAAAATTTTTCAAATTTGACTACGTTTAGGATTTTATTTGAAGTGCTGAAGTTTTCTAAAAAAGAAAAAGAAAAAAAAAGAGCCGGCCCGTTAAGGCCCATTAAATCATGAAGGTCGAAAAATATACTAAACGCACTCAAATTTGAAAAACTTTGACATCATTGGATTCTATAAATCATGAACTATTTTTAGAAATTTTTTCAGCATTTTTTTTAAAAAAATAAATTTGAAATTTGAAAATGCGACCGGTTACCACCAAACCGGTCGGTAAACCGGTCAAACCGGCCGGTAACCGGTCAAACCAGCCGGTATACCGGTCCGGAACCGATTGAACTGGGGTTCAAACTCAAAATTTGAATTCGACCGGTTTCTACCGGTAACCGGTCAAACCGGACCGGTATACCGGTACCGCCGGCCGGCGGTTACCGGCTACCGGTCGGTAAAACGAACCCTGCCCCCAGTACTCAGGGTTTGTTAATCCCCTGTTGCAGGTGAGTTGAGTGTACAGTTCTACATGGGACCGTGCCGGTTGACGGATCGTGCATGGATGAAGATGTGTATAACCCTTGGGCAGGGTGTCTAGTTGTATGATGCTACTCCACTACGAAACTCTGATTTGGGATAATTTAATTTATATTTGTAATCTATGTTTAGGTAATACTTCCGCACCTTGTACTGTGATTCAAATTATTTGTGTAAACTGTTATAATATTTGCAAGGTCTTTACAATGAGATCCTCGGGTGAATTAGGGTTTCCGGGTAAACCCGGCAGGCCACCTAGGTCAAGGGAAACTCGTGCAGACTGATCGTGGGTCCTTAGGGACGATGATGGTGCACGTGGGCCCTATGATTAAGGTGGGTCTGTCACAACACCACAAGCGCGGTTGGTGTGGTCTCGCAAGACTACAAGCCCCGCCGAGTACAAGAACGGTGTGCGCAGGCACCTTGGATCAAGAGGTGTGCAAACCTCACTAAGCACTAGGCATAACCTAGAGCAAGCGCATAAGCGGTGGTCTAATCAACATAAGCAGTTCGCAAAGCACCTATGCTAATCACCAAGTGTATCACTAAACACTTTGCAAGTGGAGAGCTTTAGAATGGTGTAGCAACACCCTTGGAATGATCCCTCACTTCTCCACCTCCTCCATAGCTGGTAGGAGGGGTATTTATAAGCCCACAAGCAAAGGTAGCCGTTGGAACTTCTCTGTGAACCGTCGGACTCGGACGTTGCGGCGGCATCAGACTATTTCTTCAGCGTCCAACGCTCTGCCAATTCAACCATTGTAGCGCGCAATGCAGTGGCTGACAGGTGGGCCACAAAACCGTCGAACGATAAACATTGGTCCAACGCTCACCGTCGGATGGCGTCTGACGCTCTTTTCTCTTCTCTGGTGCTCTCTGGATCCGTCGGACTGTCACTCCAATTGGTCTGACGCTAACTATTTACTCCGTCCGACGCCTTCTCTCGCTCTCAGGCATCTTCGGACGGATGACCTTTGGTCCGAAGGGCATCAACCTCAGTGTCCGACGCTCATTCTGCACAGAGGAGCTGCCAGGGCCATCGGACGGCAGGCAATGGTCTGACGCCCTTGATCCTTAGCGTTTGATGCTCTGGATTTGTCCAGTTGACTCTGTTTCTTCGTGATCTTGTTGTCCGACTTGGTTCTATCTTGTGCCTTGGACTTGTGCATGATCTTGAGGTCCGGTGCATCTTTTTCCATAGTGACATCTCCGGAAATCGCTGAATCCTGCCTCACAAGCTCTGCAGGAGGGAGAGAGAATCTGAACCCTCTCACCACTTGTTTCCAGCATGCCTTCTAATGTCTTCCTTGAGATGTTGATCACTCGGATTACACCGTTGCCTAAGTCCAAAACACTTGTGCATCCTATTGAACTGTAAAACAAACACTTGTGAAACCATTAGTCCAATATTGGTCATGTTGATCATCAACCACCAAAATCCAATATAAATGGGCCTAGGGTCCATTTTCCTTAATGGCCACGATGCCGATATACCACCGCCATCTCCCCTCTTCGCCGACTCATCTCCAGTAACTCCACCACCTGCCGTCGCCTCGACATTCTCAGTAGAAGGCTCCCTGGATGATGGTGCAGGCTTTATGATCACAAATGACAGGAATAGACTACTCAACAGAAAAATAAGAAGGCGTGGACCACTTACATCTCTGACCGACGGCGCTTGCGCACGAATTGTTTCTTCCGACCAGTGGTCCCCTCATTGGGACCGGGCACTCTGATTTTCTGAAGCTTTGATGCCAGCTCTTCTTCATCATCACTTGAGCTTGGGATGACAGCCTGGCGACATGGCTAATCTTCAGAAATCTTCACTGGCTTCCTAGGTTTTTGATCTCCGCCTTTCGACGAGCCAGCGTCATCGTCCACGGGCTGCTTACCGCGAGCTACTTGCTGAGCGAGGGTCTCTTGGTCCTCGTCGCCCTTGTAGTCTTTATCTTCGGCTTTTTCAAGCTCTTCGTCTTCGCTACCAGGCTGGTAGCAGTGCTGAGGAATAACGCCTTGAGGCCACTCAGCAGTTGGCACTTCCGAAAAGTAGAACTTCCGGTCCTAGCCATTCATCTTCAACCAATCAAATAAGATACCAAGGATCATCATTTGGCAAAAGGTACAAGAGAACAATTTACATGCAACATACCTCAGGCAGTGGACTACTGATGTGCAAGGCCTTTTGCTGTCCACGAGTGTCAATGAAGGTATCTTTGTCAAGAAGCTCTCTCAGCCTTTTTGTTGCTTCAGTAGCTGACATGTGCACGGGGACTTCTCTGGTCGGATCAGATTCACCTATCCACTCATAAGCAGGGTGAACTCTATCCTTACAAGGCTGTACTCGATGCCTTACAAAACTGGTAGCAACTCCAACTCCATTCAGATTCATGGTCTTTATGATCTCCAATAACTCATATACTTGGATCATCTCGTTGGACCTAGCCTTCTCCGACCAGGTGGATTTCCTCTCTGGTACCCGATCGACAGCACAGCGCACAAGAGGATCTAGGTTTGGCAGATAGAACCACCTCTTGTTCCAGTTGCGAAGGCTTGTGTTTAGGGGAACAAAAATGTATTGCGCAGACATTCCATCCCTAAGCTTTAGATAAATACCTCCGGCAACTCGGGACCCCCGTCGCTTGAATTCACGAGCATGAACAGATGGCGAAACAAGTTGAAATGGGGGACAATCCCAATAAAGGCCTCACAGAGATGGATAAATATAGAGATGCTGAAGATAGAGTTGGGATGCAAATGGCATAGGAAAATCTCATAGTAATAAAGCAGTTTACGAAGAAAGGGGTGGCAAGGAACACCGAAGCCACGAAGGAAATAATTAGCGAATACAGTAATCTCATTCGTGTTGGGCATAGGGTATGGCTCACCATCTGATGGCCTCCATCCGGTTGTGGCTCGATTTGGAAGTAGTCCCTTTGCTACTAGTGCAAGAATATTCTTCTCCGTCATTGAAGACCGCTGCCATTCTTGATCTAGACGGAACTCTCCAGGCTGTGGCTCCTTCGTCTTCTTCAGGGGGACACGTGTGCTCTTCCGAGGGGCCATTTCTGCAAGCTTCGCATGGATTGGAGGCAGCGGAAGGTTGAATCGCTAGAATCCGAGTGGAATCGGATTTTGATTCAGTGGTTATGGAAATCCTAGGTGGCGGTGACTAGGGTAAACAGCGGCGGTTCTTTGCTCGAGAGGCTCTTGGGCGTCGCGCAAGTGTGATGATGAACCGTTTTTCTTTCTCAAGTTAATTATAAAGAGGGAAGGCACCATTTCGAATACTTGCATATGGACTACAGGATACTTGGAAGTTTGAGCGTCGTTATTTTGTCAGCGTTTCTGAGCACTAGCTATGCTCTGGGACTTCGTCATCGACTCGTCATCGCTTCGTCAGTGTTTTTGAGCACTGGATGTGCTCGAGGACATCGTCATCGACTCGTCATCACTTTGTCAGCGTTTCGAAATACTGGATGTGTTCAGGGACTTTGTCAACGAATCGTCATCACTTCGTCAATGTTTCCGAGCACTGGATGTGCTCGGGGATTTCGTAATCGCCCCGTCAGCGTTTCCGAGCACTGGATGTGCTCGGGGACTTCGTCATCGCCTTGTCATTGCCTCGTCCAGCCTTTCCGAGCACTGGATGTGCTTGGGGACTTCGTCATTGATTCATCAGAATTTCCGAGCATTGGATGACCCTTTTTGAGTAAGGTTTATATGGTTTGTCAACATATTTGGTGTCATGCATATGATCTATCTATATGTTATGTATGCCAAACACCTTCCCCGGCAACGGCGCCAAAAATGTTTGTTGGCATTTCTAACGTCATCACCAAAAATACAGTTAGACTCTATCCCAGACAATGGCGCCAAAAATGCTGATGGTATTAATTAAGTGTCACTTGGTAAATTACTTAGCCACCTCTTTTAAACCTATATCTCTTACAATAACTAAGTTGTCATCTCTAGCATGAATATAAGAGACATGTATGGAAACTACCCAGATTAATACTAAGCAGTTATTATGAATGCAAGTGACCAAAGAGGATATAAAATATTATGTTCAAAGTATCTACAAGCGCACAGATTAATTATACCATTGTAGCATTTTACCCAGGAGTATTCCGGGTTGTCATTTATATTTTACCACTGGGAAGGGTTGGCAATAAATGGGATGTAAGTAGATAGATAGATGTCATATGCATATGAAAATATGGAGATAACCATGCTTGACTCATAGTCTCAGAACAGGGGTTATGTCACAATAATAATGATATATATGATAAGCATAATGATCAATCCAATCAATCAGTATATAATAATAATGATCACTTGGAGCACTTCCTATCTAGGCACTAGTATGGATTAGGTTGAAGCATAAGGATATCCTAAGTCATTCTAACTATACTATCAAAGACATATTAGATTGGTGCAATTATACTAGTAATCATGGCAAAGAACACTTCATATTCATACTTAAGGGAATATTACTAAGGAAGATCATGATTATAGCCAGCCTTCTAAAGTAATAATAACTTCCTATTCTCCCTATATTCGGAGTGTGGACTACAAAGGACTCAATGGGAGTGTCGCATCCGTGATCTACCACAGAACCCAGAATATAAGGCGCATTTGCAGACAAACCACATCTAAGCACCATGCTTACAGGTTGTTCATCACCCACCCATGATATCAATGAATGAGCGCTATACAAACCTATGTATGAATATGAATGCATGCTAACTATGCAAAGTATACAATCTAGATAAGGAATGAATAGCATAATTGAGAACATAATCAATAGTAGAACAATGTCAATCAACTTTATCTCAAGTGTCACACCCATATTTTAAGAACAAAATATGATGCACAAATAACTCATATGTGCCCCAGGAATAGTCGCACATATAAGCTGACAAATTACAATTGTATCATCACAGTGTTTACATAACGAATAAGTATTTAATACAGAGTTTTGCATAAATATAGATAATAACTATGACGTCACACTCATGGAAGCTCCATCACAGGGACACGGTCGATTGTGAGACACCAAGCCTAATACTCATTTCGGTAGTCCTCATTCCAATCTTCATCTGTTGTGGTGGTAATAGCAAGAGTAAGCACATCTCGTACTCAGCAAGTATAACACGGGTTCATGAGGCACAAATAGGCTAGACACTGTTTGACTACGTTTAGCTTTTAATATACATGTTCATTTTAGCAATTGAGTAGCATCAAGATCCTAAACCCATAATTAGTGCCATGATCAATTGTAATAAAGTTAATAAACAGCAAAGATATTAACAGCAATAATCAACATAATATAATTCATAGTAACCATCTAGCAGAACATGTGACCAAGGCCGCTCGTGACCGTGAGCACGGCTATCATGATAGATTATTAAACTCTGCGCAGAGGTGTACACTTTCACTGTGAGTCATGATTTTCTAATGCATGAGTTCATGACACCCACATACTAGCTAACCATATAAAGCCATCTAAAAGTTTGTCTAACAAGTTAGAGCCGCAAGGGGTGAGTGGCAGCGAGATGTAGGAACCCCCTTTTCAATATGGCACATTCCTTTTCGGCTATACACATAAGACTAGAAGCTGTACTACACCCAAGGTGGCAAACCCCCAACTGCGCCCTTTCGGATAACCTCTAACAAGTTAGAAAAGGTCTTTTAAACGACTAAAGCTAGAGCCATATAGCCCTCACAGCTGTACGGAAAATCCCGGTTCATCAGGTTCAGAAATCCTATGGAGAGAAATTAGAGCCAAACCATCCAACCCAAGGCTCTAGCCTCCTTTTGAACAGTAATAAAAATCATATTAAATGTTCATTGCACAATCCATTAATCATATCACAGGATCATTGGTATTAATAAAGCACTAGCAAAAGCTACCCAATGCACATCCCCTAGGTGATCAAGGAATCAGAAATTCAATAACTAAGTTATAATCTCTAAGGTTGTCAAGGTGGACACATGCATATATGAATGTGATTATTGTGAATAGGATAACAAGGATGGTCCATGTTATACTTTCCTTGATCAAAGAATTTCTGCTGGTCCTGCTCGTAGAAGTACTCTTGATCGTTCACGTACTGCTCACCATCTACTCACACGATCATCCAATCACCACACAAGCATCGGGCAATCATACACGAAGCAAATAAAGGAAAAATCATGAGAACAGTACACCAATAGAATAAAAATAGTTTGAAAAGTTTATAAAACTATTCTACTCGCTCTCACGATCACATCGATATAAAGATCACGAAAAACAGTTTTAAAACGTAAAAGTTATGATTTTCCGAAGATTTACTATAGAAAAATAATTAATATAATAGTAACTCGAAATTTTAAAAGTGTAAAACTCACTGTACAGTGGTATAAATACGTAGAGTTCGCAAATACAAATCTAACGCAATTTGAATCAACTCAAACGGATCAAAAATGAAGAAATTATAGCCTAAACAAAACGGGTGGCAAAACCGTTAAAAACTGAAAACGTATTTTGACTCAACCGAGGGGAAATATGCTCTCCAGAGTTGAACGTATAGATTGGCTGGGCGCTTTAGGACGGCGGGTTGATTACCAAAACGTTGAGGGTTTCTTTAACAAAATTGCCAGTGAAAGGGTAAGAGTGATTCTGGGCCCTAGGATCTGATCTTGGTGACCCAGATTAGAAGGAGAAAGACCACAGGGCTTTGCTGGCTGGAAGAACAGAGCACGCTCGGCAGTTCCATTGCCGGCGACGAGCAGACTTCGCCGGAAAACTCGAACTCGCACTACTGGCCTCCATTTGGCGAGCCGATTCCACTGGAAGACATAGAATGAGAACACGAACACTTTTAAGGCTTCAAAGCGGCTAGGGAATAGGCAGGGGCAGTCGCCGCCATGGCCAGCGGCCTACAGCTTCGCGACGCTCGTGGCTAGGACTCTAGAGGCCATGATTCTCGACCATTGCGACCTGGGGAGGAAGGGTAGGGTGTGGGGCTGCTCACCGCGGCGCTTAATTGGACGGAGAGACCTTCGCGTGCCTCGACGGCGGTGGCGCCATGGCCGGACCATGGCCGGAAAACGCGAACTGGAGATACGGTGCACCAAACGACGCGGGAAAAAGTCAGGAAGATGGAGGAACTCGTGACGGACTCACCCAAGACGTCGATTGGAACGATTAGAGCCCGAGGAAGACGTGCGACATGGTGGGGCGGATTCTGCCTTACTACGAACGCACAGATGAGCAATTAGCAGTGGAAAACCCAAATTGGTGCTTGACAGAGCTTCGCCATGACATGTTGGCGCTCGAGAACTACCGTGCGTCGATGACGGGGCTGTGGCGAGGACGAATTGCAGCAGCGGCTTGCTGCGATGGTTCAAGATGAGGATGGCGGCTGCAGCGGCTCGTAGGCTATGGACGAGGCGGCGCAGGTCGATTAGATGGAAAAGATTAGGTCATAGGGGGCTCTAGAGGCTTTATAGGACGAAAAGGGGACGCTGATACTGATCTCCGAGGCGAAATCGCTGATCGAACGGGGAGGCTCGAGTCCAGCTCGGTCGGTGTTGCAGTAACACGAACTCGGGTCGAGTTGGATTGCAGATAGGAGAAGGTGCTGTTGGTGGGACCTGCCTGACAGCCGAGCAGAGGGAAAGGGGTGCTCACTGGTCTGTGCCTGGGTTGTGCTTGCTCAACAAGGGATCGGCAGGGAATGGAGCCTCACGGCCAAGAACAGAGAGAGGCCATGCTTTCGGTCTGAACAGAAAGGAGGATGATGCCAACTTGGGCCTCTCGGCCAACATAGGAACAAAGGAGATTTTCCTTAAAAAAATAAAATATAAATACATATGTTCTCAAATTTTTTTAAATTTGAAAAGCTAAGAAAATATTTGGAACAACTAGCAACCAGAGCAAAAACCAGACAACCAAAATAATGTGCAGCAACATGGGTGCATCAACCATGTTGCTAAAACATAGTTGAATTTTAACTTAATGAAAAAAATTTAATTTCCTTAGGTTTTCATGAGCTCAAAAATACCAAATTAAATTATTTTACCTATATTTCAAAAGTAGCAAAATTTGGGGTGTTACATCAAGCACTCAAGAGAGGTAAGATACAAGAGAGAGCTTACAATGGCTCCAGGAAGCCTTCTAGCTCCAGACAGATCCGGAACTCGAGTAGAACTCACATCCTTCTACTTCTAACATATGTAGCTATGCTCTAGATGGTGAAGTTCTAATGATTCTAGGGTTTCTAGCTCTCTACAGCTAGGTTAAATTGATTGATGACTGAATTGATATGAAACTTTGGGGGGTCTGGGGGTTCTTATATAGGCCGGTGCGATGAACCGTAGCCCTTGGATCAAACCGACTTTAACGGGCGGCTGAGATTGCGTGAAATTTTGGGATATGGGTCCACGTCGAAGCGCACGCGGAAAGAACTCCTGACAGGGTCGGCTGACAATGTCAGAGGGTCGGTTGACCCTATGTCTCTGCCAAGTGGACCCCACTTCATCGGGCGTGTCTCTGGTGTTTTCTAGGATGTTCTTGATCTCCTTTCACGGTGGAATTTGTTATTTTAATCCGACATGTGGGCCTCTCTTAGTTCTTTTCTGGATAACCCCCTGCAAAATACTGATTCACTGAAACTGTAGAATTCTATCAGTTAAAGCCCTATTCTATGGTGGTGTTTGCATTTATATCCTTAGTTCATATTTAGTTGACAGGTAAAATCATACAATAATTACCGTCAACAAGCTCCCCCAAGCTTAACCTTAGCTAGTCCCTTAGCAAAGCCAACTTTAGCAGATATTATAAGTTATAGCTACCCCTCATAAGTATTTAGCTTTAAATCAAGAAGTACTCAAGGATTAGAGTAGACCAAGCTAACCTTCAAACTTACCTTTATTACCTTTAACCATGGAGCGTGTAACTTTCTCTTGAATCTTCGGCAATTGAAGGACACAATGTCTAAGTTAAGTACTATGTCTCAAGCTCTGTTGTTTAACTCTTATCCCGGAGCTTTTGCAAGTTTTCAAAATAAAACTCAAAGTTTTCTGTGTATGACTCTCTCAAGTCTCTCAATATGTGGTATTTGTGGATCCTTACCAAGGCAATAATGATGTATGCCTTCTCTCTCTCTTCCACCCTATAACTAATGGCTTATGTGGGGCTCATGGGTAAGGAGACAGCTCATACATACTTGCAATGAATATGTTGTAAAGTCAAACAATGGATCCAGAGGAAACAAGTCATACAATTGAATCAAGATGTACAAGTGTGTGGATGTGAGGTGGTAGGTGGATATTTTTGGTGATTAATCCTAATTCTACTCTTTTGCTCCTTGAAAACATCCCTCTCTTTTTTTTCGTTACTAGGGAATTGCGCTGCAGGACAACATGGGCTATCTTTCTCTCTTTTTTTAGGCGAGCATCAGAGTACCCAATGTTTTGATAATGCGGACACTTGTCCATTTTTACCTCTCAGGAGGGCATCTTTGTACCCATTGTTTTCTCTCATCTCACTCTTTTGCATAGCCACATGCCTCTTCTCTGCAACAGTACTTCCCTTTTCTTTTTCTTTTGAGAGATAGCAACAAGAACTTTGGAGCATTGATCTGAGGTTACCAATGGGGTATATATATTTTTGGTGGAATAGATGGAATGTCTGGGATGTGGATGCGCCTACTCAGGAATTGAGTAGTGCATTATGGGTGGAGTGCACATGATCTTGATTGTAAAAGCATGATAAGTCCCTAAGGTATCAACAAAGCTTGACTAAACTCAAAACAAAACAAGTAGCATATAATATGATGTGTGTTTTTTCTATTCTAGCATGTATGGCTGTGGTAGGAATGTAAAGCTCTTGTCATACAGGAACTCATCTTGTGGTTTTAAGGATTTTCAAAATAAACCTCCAGAATTCAAGCATCACTAGGAACAAGATAAATAGCAGCTTAAACTTTGCATATCATATCTCTCAATTACTTAGACTTAGATCAAGCATTTGCTACCCACAAGGCTTAGGTTCAAAGTAAATCTTCAAGTTAAAATGGTTGTATCTAAAACTTGGGATGATTCAAGGTTTAAAACTAAGTGTTATGAGAAATCATGGTGGGGTGCTACTTATCAAATTCCTGAGCATGGTTTCCATCTAGTCTGAGCAAGATTGTTGTAAGCACTCTCTTTTTATTTTATTCAAACACACTAACTAACCTAAACACTATTTATTTTGTTTTCAAATTTTTATCTTACTAGCTAACTCATGCGAAAAGCAATAGGTAAAATAATAAGGTGGGAAACTTATACTTAGCTGGGTTTAAGTGGAGGGTGCCCTCCCCCAAGCTGGATGTTTGACGGGGTCTTTGATGTTGCAAGTTGAGTGATCCTTCTGAGAGAAGGTTTACTGGCAGCATAGGGGGTCGGTTTGACTAGCTCTTTGATTTTTATATTATCCAGTAAAATTCAATTGCCAACAAGAATACCAAATCTCATGGAGAGGGGTTAGGTTAATACCACTCCATGGTAAGTGATTAATTTTTATAGTTTCAGCATGAAGTTCCCTACTTGGGTGGACCTTCATGTGCCCACATATTTTTGGTATTTTCATAAAGTGTGGATCTTCATGTGCCCACATATTTTTGGGTATTTTTAATTTTATAATTACAGGAATTAAATATGGTGCAGATATTATTCTAGACACAAAATTATTTTTGTGCCACCACGGTGAATAGTCTTTATGGGCTATGGCACAAAATTAGTCACATGAAGCTTTTAGATTTTATTATGTAAAGCAATAAATATTTTTATTTTGTTTTAAATGCAGGAAAGCAAATATGCGAATACTGAGATATTAATGCAGTGCCGAAATTAAATATGGATAAGTACCAGTTTTACCTTTTGGCAAAGGCTCGGTGGTTTATAGTCCTCCGACAGGACTCCTTGTCTGTTCATTTCTTGTTAGGTACAGTGTCGGGGTGAGATGACCCTGGTTGCACTTCTGATGATGAGCTAGAAGATGACTCCTTCTTCCTCCATTCCTTTCTGGTTGGTGAAGTTGATGTTGCTGGTGAGGTCGAAGCTGGAACTCATCCTTCACAGTCTCTTCTTCCTTCTCTTCTTTGGACTTATTCCTTTCAATTTCTTCTTTATAGTCTTCCCAACTATCCTTGAGTGGTTGGGTCTTTTGAGAGGAACGGCGTCTCCTCCTTGACCTGTTCTTCTTCGGCTGCTCATAAGTTGTGTAACTATTGAAGTAGCAGCGAACCTTCTCCTTGTGGAACTAAAAGTGGACCTTCCCTGATCTTATGTAGATGATTTCTCTTGTAGTGTTGAGGAACGGTCAGTCCAAGTATGAGTGGTGGGTCGTACTCTTCTTCTCCCATGTCCAGGACCAAGAAGTCAGTGGGGACCTAATGATCTCTAATCTTTACCATAACTTCCTTAGTGATCCCCTCTGGAAATATGAATGTCTGGTCCGCCATCTGCAGCTGTGTGTAGGGTGAGTACAAGGGTGTCTTGCCAAATAGAAAGTCATAACTTACCTTGGCCATTATGTTGACACTCGAGCCTGTGTCGCAGAAGGTCTTGTAGAAGATCTTCTGGTTGATTGTGCAGTCGATCGTCGGTACTCCTGGATCGTCTAGCTTGGGCATGTGTGGTGAAACCAGAAGGTAATCGTACTCAGCTCAAACTGAGTTGATCATCCTCACAGCTTCGATGTGAGTGTGCCTAGCATTGTTCTTCCTTCTACTTGTCTTCTTCTGCGCAGGCTTGTATTCATAGATGTATGGCTTCTGTGGATGGGCTGGACTTTCTAGTATCTTGTTCTTGAAGCTGAATCTTTCTTTGCTTCCCCTGATAGTGAAACAGATCTTGGTGCTGTCGTCATAGATGATAGCCTTGGCGGTGCTAAGGAATGGTCATCCCAAAATGATTGGTGACTTCTCATGTCCTCCTGTCTCAACTACCACAAAGTCAGCAGGTACGTACGAGTGTCCAACTCGCACACACACACACATCTTCTAGGATCCCCTTCGGATAGCAGAGTGACTGATCTGCTAGCTGCAAGCACAATGTTGGTGTATAGGAGTGCATCTCCATGGATCTTCGCGTAGATCACCTTGGGCATAATATTGACGCTTGCGCCAAAGTCGCAGATTGCTTCCTCGAAGGCGTGTTGACCAATGGCTATTGGTATCATGGGCCTTCCTGGGTCTCCTTTCTTCTCTGGCAAAGAATCATCATTCCATCCCTTGGACCGATGCTCTGCATGGTACCATCTTGCATTGAAGATATCCACCAGATTTACAGTTTCTAGTTCTTCTGGTTAACCTTGGATCTTTCCTTTATTGGCTGGATGGATAGAGGATGCCAGCTGAGCTATTTGAAATTCTAGCATTTTATTGAAGCTGAGCTGGTTCTTGATAACAGAGGCAAAACCATCAATCTTGTTGTTGATGGTTTCTAGCAACTTGTCATTGGAGACTAGTTTCTTGGAAATCTGATCTAACAGTTTGGTCTGCCTAGAGAATAGATCTCTCAACGGTGTGTTGAAATTATTATCTTGGTAATTACCAGAGTAATTACCTTGGTAATTAGGCCTCTGTTGCTGATTTCAACCTTGGTTCTGGTTCTAGTTCTGATTTTGGGGACGGTAGTAGATGTTGTTGTTGAAATAGTTCACATCCTCCTTAATCTCCGGACAGCTGTGACCTGAGTGGCCAGTGCCTCCACACTCTTCACATGTCATATATGCATCATGAATGTGCTTGACCTCTCTCTTGTCATTGGCTCGGTCAACAAGCTTCTTCATCAGCTGGTCCATCTTGGCAGAAATCATGTCGATCTCCTTGAGCTGGTGCATTCCTCCTCTCTTGCGAGTTGGGGCTCGTTCTTCATTCCAACTCTGGTTGGATGACATCTTCTCCACAAGGGTGGCAGCTTGCTCAATGGCGAGTGACAGAAAAGCTCCTCCAGCAGCAATATCCATCATCTCACGGGCGCTGGTAGTCAACCCATGGTAGAAAGTTTGCATAAACAACCAATTCTCCATCCCGTGGTGAGGACATTCTGAGATGTAGTCTTCAAAGCGTTCCCATGCTTCGGGACAGATTCATCATGCTGTTGATGAAAGTTGGTGATCTTCCCTCTGAGAGCATTAGTCTTGCCCAAAGGGAAGAACTTTGCTAGGAAGGCAGTGGAGCAGAGATCCCTTGTAGTGTTCTTGTCTTTATTTGCGTAAAACCACTGTTTTGCTCTTCCCAATAGTGAGAATGGAAACAGGCGGAGCAGGATTGCATCTCTTGTTACTCCCTTGATGGTGAAAGTGCTGCATACCTCCAAAAAGTGTTGGATATGGGCACTCACATTTTCATGCGCCTTTCCACAAAACTGACTAACTTGCACCATGTTGATGAGTGCAGGCTTGAGCTCGAATCCATTGTCTCCAACATCAGTGGGTGGTCCTGTACGGATGTTAGCGGAGGTTGGAGCAGAGAACTCGCGAAGGCTCTTGTTTGCCATGGCCTCAAACTCTGGTGTCAAACTTCTTCTTGCACGGATGTCTTCCGGCTGCGGATCTGGGATCTTCCTGAGCTTGGCTCGGGTCTTCCAGATCAAAGCATCTGGGTTTTCGATAAAATTCTGTGGAAAGTCAAATCCGTTCATACATCACCCTGCATAAGCTACATAAAGAATAAACAAGGATAGGGTGAGCCTGTTTGAGTAAGGTTTATATGGTTTCTCAACATATTTGGTGTTATGCATATGATCTATCTACATGTTATATATGCGAAACGCCTTCCCTAGCAACAGCGCCAAAAATGCTTGTTGGCATTTCTAACGTCATCACCAAAAATAGAGTTAGACTCTATCCCCGGCAATGGCACCAAAAACGCTGATGATATTAATTAAGTGTCACTTGGTAAATTACTTAGCCACCTCTTTTAATCCTATATCTCTTACAATAACTAAGTTGTCATCCCAATCATGAATATAAGAGACATGTATGGAAACTACCCAGATTAATACTAAGCAGTTATTATGAATGCAAGTGAGTAAAGAGGATATAAAATATTATGTTCAAAGTATCTGCAAGCGCACAGATTAATAATACCATTGTAGCATTTTACCCAGGAGTATTCCGAGTTGTCATTTATATTTTACCACTGGGAAGGGTTGGCAATAAATGGGATGTAAGTAGATAGATAGATGTCATATGTATATGCAAATATGGAGATAACCATGCATGACCACTAGTCTCAGAATAGGGGTTATGTCACAATAATAATGATATATATGATAAGCATAATGATCAATCCAATCAATCAATATATAATAATAATGATCACTTAGAGCACTTCCTATCTAGGCACTAGCACGGATTAGGTTGAAGCATAAGGATATCCTAAGTCATTCTAACTATACTATCAATGACATATTAGATTGGTGCAATTATACTAGCAATCATGGTAAAGACACTTTATATTCATACTTAAGGGAATATTACTAAGGAAGATCAAGATCATAGCCAGCCTTCCAAAGTAATAGTAACTTCCTACTCTCCCTAAATTTGGAGTATGGACTACAAAAGGAATCAATAGGAGTGTCACATCCGTGATCTACCACAGAACCCAAAATACAAGGTGCATTTGCAGACAAACCACATCTGAGCACCATGCTTACATGCTGTTCATCACCCACCCATGATATCAATGAATGAGCGCTATACAAATCTATGTATGAATATGAATGAATCCTAACTATGCAAAGTATACAATCTACATAAGCAATGAATTGCATAATTGAGAACATAATCAATAGTAGAACAATGTCACTCAATTTTATCTCAAGACCTCAAGAGAGGTTAAACATACAAGAGAGAGCTTACAATGGCTCCAGGAAGCCTTCTAGCTCTAGACAGATCCGGAACTCGAGTAGAACTCGCCTCCTTCTACTTCTAACCTATGTCGCTATGCTCTAGATGGTGAAGCTCTAATGATTCTAGAGTTTCTGGCTCTCTACAACTGGGTTGAACTGATTGATGACTGAATTGATATGAAACCCTGGGGGTCTGGGGGTCCTTATATAGGCCGGTGGGATGAACCGTAGCCCTTGGATCAAACCGACTTCAACGGGCGGCTGAGATTGCGTGAAATTTCGGGATGTGGGTCCACGTCGAAGCGCACGCGGAAAGGACTCCTGACAGGGTCGGCCTGCGTCACCTACAATCAGGCTCGGGGAGTATGTGGATACACTTCACCAAAGAGAAGCCTCTTCAAAAAATTTTCTGAGCTCCTTACATCCGTCTGGTCAAGCAACTATGAAGAGCAAGGTGCTCCGGGACTAGCTGTTGGGGTATAAACCCATATACCCGCACGCCTATACATGGGCCAAGTCATCCGATTAGGCCCGGACTGCCAAGGAAGGACTCGTCATCTACACGTTCTCCTGAAGATCACGTATATCCGCCGGCTTAGAAGTCTTGGTGGCTAAGGAAATAGCTTTCCTAATATCTAGACGATTAGTTTCCTTGTTCAGCTAGGATTGTAATCTGATATACATGGTAAACCGACTTGTAACCCTGCCCCCCGGACTATATAAGGCGGGCAGGGGATCCTCTTGAAACAACTCAACTCATAGCAATACAATCCACCAGCACACAGGACGTAGGGTATTACGCCTCGCGGCGGCCTGAACCTGTATAAATCTTGTGTCTCGCGCTCCTTGCGCAATGTTTGTTCGTCTCAGGCGTACCTTCACCGATCATCTACCACCTTGGGTATACCCCTCGGTGGACTATCGATGATATTCCGTCGACAATTCTTCAATGCGATATCTCAGAAGGCAATCAATCCAACGGACCAAAAGCTACAGGATGATGTGGTCCAGTGCATTGTCAGCTTCGAGTTGGTGTTCCCCCATCTTTCTTTAATATCATGACTCACCTCCTTGTTCAACTGGTCAAGGAGATCAGTATCCTAGGTCCTGTGCTCCTACACAACATGTTCCCATTTGAGAGGTTCATGGGAGTCTTAAAGAAATATGTACACAATCGTGCTCGACCAGAAGGAAGCATCGCAAAGGGTTACGGAACAGAGGAGGTCATTGATTTTTGTGTGGACTTCATTCCCGACCTTGACTCGATTGGTGTTCCTGAATCGCATTATGAGGGGAGGCTAAGTGGGAAGGGAACACTAGGGAAGAAAACATATATCGGTGCGGAGGATGGTTACTTCAATAAAGCACACTACACTGTTCTGCAACACTCATCCTTGGTGGATCTGTATATCACGGTACACAAGGAAATCCTAAGAAATGAGTTTGTAGGCAAACCTGGAGCTTGGATTACAAGGCACCACATGGAAACTTTCAGCGGTTGGTTACGAAAAAAATGTCAAGGTGATGAGAATCTTGATGAGCAACTATATTTGTTGGCTAGGGAACCATCGTGGCATATTCTCAGTTACAAGGGGTACGAGATAAACGGGAAAACATTTTACACAGTGGCCCAAGATAAAAGGAGCACCAACCAAAACAGTGGTGTCCGCATAGATGCCATAGACCCGAGTGGGAATAAGCAAACATATTATGGCCGCATAGAGGATATGTGGGAACTGGACTATGGACCTACTTTTAATGTCCCTTTGTTTCGCTGTCAATGGGTGAAAGGGAGCAGCGGCGGGGTAACAATTGACAACGAGTACGGAATGACAACTGCTGATCTCAACAATATCAGGTACAAAGACGAACCATTTGTCCTTGCCAAGGATGTGAATCTGGTGTTCTATGTCAAGGATATATCTTTAAGACCAAAGAGAGGGAGGATTAACAACTCAACAATCAATGAGCCAAAGCACCACATTGTTCTTTCAGGAAAACGAACCATCGTGGGAATCGAGGACAAGTCAGACCTGTCAGAGGATTATGAAAAGGATGACCAAATTTCACCATTCATAGTGAATAAGGACCCAAGCATCGCGCTAAATAATGAAGACAATCCATGGTTACGGCGTGATCATAATCAAGGGACATACCTCAAGAAGATCTTCACTGCTGTTGCCGCTTAATGTAGTGATCTTTAACAATGTGTATTTGAGATATTATGTACTTATGACTCAAGAATTATTTTGTCGTTGTTTTCATGTTTAAATTTAATTTAGAGATATTAATTAGCTTGTGTGCTTGATGTAATTTGACAATAAGTGATGAAAAACCAAATTAACAACGTTCGAATGATGCGAAAACAAATTTACTATACAACAATAGAAGTTTAAACAATTTTTAATGAACAATACATTTTTGCGTGAACGAAATAGAGATTTTCTATATTTACAATGGGTATTTACAAGAAAAAATAAAATATTATTATCTTTCAAATTTATCATGCGTACATGAAACCAAATGAAATATCAGGATTATTTTTCATAAAAAATATGCCAAGTAATTAATTTTTATATGCAATAAAGAAGACCCTGCACATTTTAAAAAGGAACAGAATAGGAAAAACCAAAATTTATGGAAGGTGATGGGAAGGCAAATTACAGAGACTTTTAGTCCCGGTTGATCACACCAACCAAGATTAAATGCGTCTGTACTGTTACTGCTCGTCCAAAAAATTTACCTTTTGTCCCGGTTGTTGTTACCAATCGGGGCTAAAGGTGTTTTAGTCCCGGTTTGTGAAAACAACCGGGACAATAGGTGTCACACCCAATTTTAAAAATAAAATTGAATGCATAATCTTATGTGTGCCTAAGGATCAGTCATACACATAAACCGACAAATACAAGATAATATCGAAAGACAATGCTCAAATACATAACGTAATATAATTAGAATATAACCTTAAGAAGTAAACAGTGGAAAGACACTCCAATCTTCGTGTGTAGACGCCAACTCCACAGGGACAAAACTGACTGGTTGACCACAAGCCTAAACTTCTCCTGAGGTGTGGGGGGAATAGCAAGAGTGAGTCCATGTCGAACTCAGCAAATATAACATAGGGTTTATGAGGCTTAAACATGATAGACACGGGCTTACAGCGGTTTGCTTTTAATTAAGCATCTTTTATGCAATTGGATAGCAACAAGTTGAATAAGCCCATTCTCATGATCATAAGTAAACATAATTAATGAATTGCAACAATCAATTAGCAACAAGACAACATCACCCTAAAGATAACTATTCCATAAGACGTCTAAGGCCGCTCGTGACCGTGAGCTCGGCTAATATACCAGTTTTACACTATGCAGAGGTTGTGCACTTTCACTATGAGCCGTGATTCCCAATTGCTCGGGGTATCTAGCCCCATAACACTATCAAGGTGAGAGAGCAGGGTTTCACTATGAAGTCTTTCAAAGGTATCGTCTAACAAGTTAGGGCCGCTAGGTTTCATCAGTCAGTCCGTGTGATTCAACCACGCAGGGATCCACAGTCTGCTTTTCCCCATTTGCGCCACAAGGGTAATCTCTGTCAAACTAGAAAAGTGACTCATACTTGACTAAAAGCAAAGCCATGTAGCCCTCATAGTTGCACTGTAAGTCCCGGTTTCATACTTACAGATCATTACCAAAGATGAAGGATTTAGAGTATCACAAAAACTATGCTCCAATCCCCTAGTTTCATGTTGCTAAAAAGGCATCTTTTAATCATATTGCATATTCAATTAATCAGGTTTACATGATCATGATTGCAGTAGCGCGTTAGCATCAACTACTCAATGTATAAACCCATAGATGATCAAGGAACAAGATAACAATACTAGGTAGAAACTATGGTTAACAAGGTAGACACATGCATATGAAATTTAATTATTTCGGTGAATAGGACAACAAGGATGATCCCATGCTATTCTTGCCTTAGACTTAAGATCATTTTCTCTGATCCAAAACCTTCAATGAAGACTGCTTCTTGAATTCACCACGTAATTCTCACCGACTATACTCGATTGATCACCACATCAACACACAACGTCCAGCAGACATACACAAAGCAAACAAGGATGATAACTAAAATAGTACTTCAAACAGTAACAAAATAGTTTCAAAAGGTTATAAAACTATTCTACTCGTTCCAACGAGCACATTCATATAAAGATAACGAAAAACAGAGTTACCGTCGAAAAGATACAACTATTCGAAGATTTGCTTTTATAAAACAAAACAAAATATAACTATAAACTTTATTTAAATAATGAATATTATTTTAGAGAAACAACTAAATTAGATTACACGTATTAGAATTGTTTTAACAAAACCAAATAGAATAGTTATTCTTTTATTTATAAAAGATCAAAATTGAATTACTTTTATTTAGAAAACAAGTGTTAACGGACAATTAAATTAGTATTTTATCTAAAGGATATAGACATGTTAAACAACCTTTCTTCTGCGCAGAGTGTGATGAAACAAATCCAACACAATTTGAACCACTCAAATCGGAATTAAAACAAATAAGTTATGAATTAAATAATATTTCATTTTGTAAAATAATAGCTTAAATATAATTACGAAATTGAAAAAGTTGAAAACATATATTACAGTAGAAAATACATGTAGACAACGTAAATACGAATCTAATGCAATTTGAATCATCCGAATCAGAATTAAAACGGAGAAACGGCAGCCAAAATACGAACCGGTGACAACACCGTAAATACTTCGTCTTCAACCTCGGGTCTTCTTCTTCCTTTTGCTGTGCACGTACAGACTCTATGGCTTCCATGGTGATGCTGCTCGCTCGTGGGGGAACAGAGAGCTCGACCAAGAGCTTTGCTGGCCAGCAGCACGGCACGGCGGCAGCAACCTGGACGGGGCGCTCGGCCAGGGGCCGGCCTGGCCTGCAGGTGACGTCGCAGCGCAGCAGGTGGCCTGCTCGATCGTGCAGTGGCCGGCAGCGCCTAGCAGCAGGCCGCAGGTGAGGCGCTGGATGCGGCCCTGGGCACGATCGGCGGTGTAGGCAGCAGCAGCGACCACGTGTCCCCGCAGCAGCGCCGTAGAGGGCCACGAGGCAGTAGGGAAACGAAGAACAGAACCGTGTCCATCGAGCTCCTCGCCGGAAAACACGTCGGAGAAGGAAAAACGCACGGAAAATAGTCAAAGGAAGATGGATTCGAGAAAACAAATATACCACGGTGTAGGGAACGAAGAGAGCTACCTCGTGGTGGTGGTGGTTTTCGCCGGAGACGGTCGAGATGGCCGAAAAATCTCGTCGGAGAGTTCACCGCAAACCTAACTTTTCCAAATTTCGACTTTAGATCTACGAGGCGACGGGTTGCGCCTGCAAAAATGGGTCGTACTTCCAGAATCATCGCGTCGAGGGCTACGCGGTGATATATATAGTTGTAGGGTTTGAGGTTGGTAGAAAAACGAGATATTTTATTATTTTTGGAATTATTAAATATTCTGAATTAAATAATTCTAGAAAAGTCCACAATTGATATTTAGGCCCCCAAAAATATTTCGAAAGCTCCGAAAATTATAAGAAAATTCCCAGAAACATTTTGAAACATGATGAACCCGAATAAAGGATTTGGGATGCTGAAAAGATATTTTGGATCATCTAAAAATATGAATCCGTGATTTTGCTCACAGATAAATAGGAGAATGGCCCAAAAAGCCGGAAAATTTTCCAAAAAGTATTTAGAGATACGTTGATGAACGTTGAGCACCAAAAAGTGATTTGGAGCTGAAAAAAGGTTATGATGAACTTCGATAGGAAGGATAGAGTTGAAAAACACGGAATTTGATTATACAAAGAGACAGAGACATGGCGCAGAAAAGATCGTTGTACTAAACGCATTTTAAAACTTTATTCACTCGCATCATAAAATCATTTACAACAGAATTTGAATAATTTTTAGTTTTGACAAAGACTACTCAACCAAAATAAATCATATGCAAGGGCATGAGTGCACAAACATGTTGCTAAACTTTAGTTGAATTTTAACTTAATAATTTTTTTAATTTCCCTATGTTTTCATGAACACAAAAATACAAAATCAAATCAGTTTAGTTCTATTTCAAAATTAGCGAAAATTAGGGTGTTACAATAGGTCCTCTATATATACCTCAATGGTTCGTCTTCCTCGTCAGTTTCCATACTCTGCTCTCGCTGACAGCACCGGGAGAGATTGAGTGCCGCCGACAGTGCCCCGACGCCCCCACGCTTCGATGACGCCGGCCCCGACGCCCCCGCGCCACCGGCCCCGACATCGTTGTGTGACCAACCGAGGCCAGGGCCCAGCCCGCCTCCGCCTCCTCGACACCGCCACCGCGCGCGCCTCCTCGAAACCCGCGCGTGCGCCACGGCAACTCTAGATCCGGCGCCACTTCAACACCGCGCGCCTCCGCCGCCTCAGCACCGCGTGGGCCCCACCGGCGGCCCGCCTGGGCCATCCACGTTCGCCGCGCGCGCCACTCCCAGCGGCCCGCAGTACGCTACACTGCACGACGCCGGCCGCCGGCCGCCTAGCTAGCTCCGGCCGGCCCGCCACCTCGTCCACGCCGACAAAGCCCGCCACACGGTGAGGAAAAGTTCGAGGAGGCGCTACCGAGTATTACATTAATATATATGTGCTTACTTAATTTCATGTGTATATGTATATATATTTATTGCTTAATAATTAATGACCCAATTTCTAATGTATCAATGCTGTATGTATATATATGTTTTTCATGCATGTATATATGAACAATTTCATGTGTGTGTATATATATGTGTAGTATATATATATCAATTTCATGTATATGTATATATATATATATATATATATCAATTTCATGTATATGGTATATATTATGTATATATATTTATATATAATGATCGACCCATGTGTATCAACAATTTTATGCATATATGTATATCATGTTTTTCATGTATATACATATTTATTTCTATTTCATATGTGTACATGTGTATATATGTATCAATATTTCACGTTTATGTATATATCTATAGCTATGGACGACCCAAACGAAAACATGGAGGACAGCTGCTGGGGGATGGTAATGATCAGCATATAGATGATGGGTCCCAATACTTAAATCTTGGGAATGATAAAAAATTAATGTAGACGAGGTATATATATACTTGATCGTAAAATCTATAACTTCCCTTATATATATATATATATATATATATATATATATATATATATATATATGTATGTGTGTGTGTAATGTTCAAACACTTAATTAATTTTTTTTATTAGTATATATACGTAGCCCTCTGATCCACAACGACAACGACGAAGAGTCAAAATGTACGAGGCCCGGCAAAGCCGTTGGAGGGCAGCTATATAATCTCCAACCTCCAACTTCAACACGGATACAGGCTAATCACTTGGACCGAATGCAACGAAGTTCATTAATTATTGTGGGTATCTTGTAAGGGACAAGCTCCCCATCAGTGCCTGTGAATGGAAACAGAAGAGAGATGCTCCTCATATTAGTTTTATCTCAGTGTTGATGGTGGATATACCATAAATTTCCACTTTAAAACACCGTCAACAGGCTTCAGATCCAAGGGAGAATAAATATAACATGAGCATATTTTATCAATCATGAGTTCCATTTGTACTCTTAGCTTGTGAATGCAGGGAAGATCAAAACAGGACAAAATGCAGCAGTTGGGGCTCACATATGAGGTTTAGCCGAACCACATATGGAGGCACCAGACAACCACATTCCAATACATGACACAAGGGACCACATGGAAGAGATCAGAGCTCAGAGTGGGCCCAACCATGGGTCGGCCGAACTGCCCATGGGGCCCACCTGGCTCTAGTGACGTGGCAGAATCTATGTGACACTCCAACCAAGTCATTTCATCCATCTGATCAACGTGTGCTTCCATTCAACGGTGGAGATCAAAGGCACACAGATTGAGGCGTGAAACGAAGCAATCAAGACATAATAAGTACCAAGGGAGACCCTATGACTGGTGGGGCCCACACCTGGCTTGGCCCCACCCATCATAGGGGTCGGCCGAACCCCCCTATGTGGGTTTTGGCCACCGACTCACTCCACCGCCTCTCTGCATGCTTCCCATGTGCTGAAATTACCACGGCCGTCCATCTTGAGGCGGTTCCAAGTCGGTTCATCCAAGGGTGGAGAGGCAAGGAGCACGCAGATCGCTGACGTGGCACCCCCTTGCTCTCGCCTATAAATAGAGGCTGCCTCCACCCTCTCAAGAGATGATTCATCCAAAATACAAGTGAAGAAGTAGTGTAGTTCCCCCTTTAGTAGTAGTTGGAGTCTAGTGTGGGAGTTAGAGTTGAGTCGAGCTGCGCTCGAGGTCTCCGGAGTCGTCTACTGGAGGGTCTGGTATAGCTCTTGTATCTTTCTCTTTCTGTAAGACTTATCTACTTTAATATATATTATTCCTACTTTACTTTACTGAGTCTTTACTTAGTGCATTACTTTAATAGTATTGTTGTGAGTTATCATATTACTTGGTCGGTTTGCATTAGATTATGATCCTGTAACCAGCTCACGTGTGTAGTTTATCACCTGTCAGAGGGTGCTCTAGTTGCATTGATCACTGCTAGAGTAGTAAGGCTTAGTGTAAGCGTGGTGCTTAGACTAGATCTTGCCTTTGAATGCCGCTTGTCGCACGGATTGTTTATGGGTACTAGCAGGTGGTGACAGCCCTGTCTAGTCTTAGTATCCCTCCACGTGTTTTAGGCAAGTTCTTAAAAGGTAGGCTCCCATAAGAGAATAGCCGCTTCGGGTAGAGGTTATATCCCCTACTGTCTCGCCTATCCCCTACACACTAGAAGTAAGGTAGCAGTCTTAGTGTAATTCGCCCATTTGATAGGATAGATCACAGGAGTAAAGTTTGAATCTCAGGAACCTTTCTCACTCGGTGTCCTCCCACCTACCTACACTACACTAGTTATCTTTTAGCATTTCATTTGTTATCTTTGAATCATCACCTTCCTATTATACTTCGATTACCCCCTCTGCACTAATTGTGCTAAGTTGAGATAGATTTAAGGATCTCTTTCTATTAACATTTCTAGCAATCGCTTTCCCTTGGGATAAAATAAATAACGATACCTTGGAATACTCCCGGGTGAAGTGCTACAGTGGTATATTCTGTGTGCTTGCAGAATTATCTAATAGACATAAGAAATACCCCTAGGCACTTCTGGCGCCGTTATCAGAGATAGTCTAACACCCTGTCTCTGGTGGTTGCGCTAAGAAGTGTCAACAAGCATTTCTGGCGCCGTTGCCGGAGAAGGCATAAGCCTAGAAATTTTAATAAGATCGAATCCGGAACCTATCATCAAATTAGTATCAATTAGTTGTAGTAGGGCTTACCCTTGCCTTTGCTTCTCTTTACTGTGAAGCAAGGCATACAGGAGTGGATTTCAGTTTCAAGCCACAGAAATAGAAAATCCGGAGACATCCATCAGGAGTTCTCGACACCGTTCAGTCTCCGATTGGAGGTCCAATTTGGTATTGGAACCACTCAAGGAAGGAGGCTTTGCACTGTCACCTAAGGAGGCTATGGCCCAAAAGACCATCTTCGAGCATTCTGCACCGTCGGCCAACAATGTCACTACTGGTCCGCAGCTTAGCTTGGGGGATGCCACTTTTGAGCTCAAGCCATCTCTTATCAATGTGGTGCAAGCCAACACATTTAGCGGAAAGCCCCATGAGGATGCAAATGCACATCACCAGAATTTCCTGGAGTTGTGTGGCACGATTACCATAAAAGGAGTCAAGATGGACGCCATCTGTCTTCGCCTTTTTCCGTTCTCCTTGATCGAAAAGGCAAAACAATGGTTCTATGCTTATCTGTTGGCATTTCTTAACATCGTTACAAAAGATAGACTAAAAGTCCATCCCAGGCAACGGCACTAGAAATGCTTGTTGGCATCCCCAACCACCATTAATTTAGAAAGGTAACCCTTGGCCCTTAAAGGCACCGGCCTAGGTAGTGCAGTCTGGTAATAGCAGTTAGAAGTGCCGGATTGGCCTTCCTAACCATCATTACTTACGATATGCAAAACTATGACACGGCGCCGTGGGGTGCACAAGAATTACAATTCTTAAGTAATGGTACTTAGGTACGCCAATCGATAGCTCAGTAAGAAATAAGATAACTCTGCAAGCGCACAGAACTATCATTGTAGCATTTCAACCCGTGAGTAGGGTGTCGTATTTATAATTTCCCGTAGGAGGGCAATATGCATCAAGCGTGGTGTAAACATGATCACTTATTGAGTGCAATGGTAGGCATAGAGTAAACAGGAATAAGACATGATTTCAAGATAGTGGACACACATATGGATCAACCTCAAGGATAAAAGGAAAATAAAGAATAAAAGAATATATCTAACTGAGCAGGCATTGGTCATATACAATTATGCAAAGAACTGTTAGTAGATCATCTAATTAGTAATTCTAGTATCAGGACTAAGTCTGGGTGATAGGGAGATCCCCGTAGCTGGTCTGCCAGCCGATAGAGACTTTACGAACTCCTACTCAATATCCGAACGTGGGGGAATGCTAGCGATGGACAGGCCTGTCATCACCTGTCCACCTACCCTCGGCCCGTGGGATACCGACATATTCGCTGATCTCCACATACCCAAGCTCCATGCTTGCATACTTGGAAACAACTTCTAACCCCCGCGGACCCCAACCCTTCGGATTGATAGGCTAGGTTAAGAGCAGCCATGACAGCACGACGAACCATCACCTCATTCCTAGTTCTTCCTCTATTCATACTAATTCGATGAACAATGAAGAACGATGATGAACAAGTCAAGAGCATGATACATAAACTATATTCTAGCTCATATACTATGCTCATAACAAGATCATAACTAGACTCTAATTCATATGCATAATCATATAAGTATGATAAGAACTTGCTCATGGAAGAAGACCGAATTGTATTCATACCAAGATGATCCTTTTCTCCCAAGGAGACAAGCTCTCCTTGATAGCTTTTGCCTTGCTCACTACTACAACTACTCTAAAGATACAAGTGAGAGGTGTGAGGTAGATGACTCCAAATGATGTGTGTGTTGAAGGGGATGGCGCACCATCTATTTATAGTGAAACTATGACAGTTTGGCACATCTAAACTTGGAAGGAAGTGAAACCACCATGGCCAAACCACCATCAGTACCACCTCTGAAGCTGGGCCCGGGAGGCACTACCTGGGGGGCGGTCGGTCCCTGGGGAGCACCATCTGGCCACCGCCTTCGGGTGGTTGGTTGCTCCCTGGGCCTGGGCCTCTCCCTTGGCTGCGGATGGATCCAGTTACGCTTTGAAGGTGGGCTTCTTTGGTATTCTTTGGTTGCACATTTGTTGGATTCGTCTTTTGATTTTGCGCTTTCTTCATGTTGATGTGTATTTCCACTTGTTATGCCATAAAACCTGTAAAACATGAATGCTAGGGGTACAAGTGAAACTTGTTAGTAGTAAAGGCATATGTGCTAGAATATGATTGTTAATCCTCTTTTTAGTCAAAGTTGGTGGTATAAAATTTATCCATAAGGACCACCAACAAGACCCCCAAGCTTAACCTTTGCTCGTCCCGAGCAAATAGCTAAGTATGGTTGTTGATCAGGAGTTGCTACAATGCCGATATAATTCATAAGTGTCATACCTATAACATAGCATTCATTCTATTCATTCTTTACCCTGATTTCTTATGGGGCTTGTAGTTTCTCCATTTTCTTGGGTGGCTGCAAGATAGAATGATTATAATAGACTCACCAATCATTCATTCTTTGATAGACCTTTGATCCGGAGGTTTTATGAATTTTTGCAAAATAAACCAAGTTTATCAAATGATTCTCTCAATCGCTCAATGTGTATGGTTTACCTTACCAAAGGCATTGTAGTGTTGCCTTTTCATCCTACTACTAAGGCTGAGAGTGGAGTTTTTGGGTAGGTATGAAGGTGGGCATACTTACATTACTTATATTGCTGAGTCAAAGACCGGACCATAAGGAGATACAAGTCATATACCTTGATTGAGATGTGCAAGTGTGTGGAATATGAGTATGGTAAAAACCTATTTCTAAACTTTTTGGCACTCCATGCATCATGACTCTCTCTTATTGGATGGAATAAAACTTTTTGGAGAAATATGGGCCATAGAAATATAATCGATTATTATTATTTTTTTGAACGGGTATTTGTATTTTCTTTCCCGTTTGTGTTCTCATGCCCTTTGGCTCTTTTTTTTAGCATAGCCCATATTTTGATTTGACATATGAAAACTTTTGGATGGAGAGACGTCATGATGGCGAATAAGGAGTGAAAACTTTTTGTATACACGGCTCTCAAAGTGAGGGTCGGCATTCGTATTTGGTGGATGAAAAGGTGCATGTTGTGCGCAACTCTCAGGATGAGAGTCGGCTTTATTTAGTGGGTGTACGTGAATCTCAATCATGGGTGTATGACCATAATCTCACTAGGTCTCAGCATTTTGACTCAACTCAAAGTTCCGTAAGTAGCAAATGACTAAGTTTTTTTTAAAAGTAGAGCATGTCATATGGCCTTGGTAGGTATTTCATAATCATTGGGGAACTTTTAATTTTTGAATTTTTGAAAAGAAATCTCCGAATGTCAAGTTTCTCTTAGAACAAAGTCATAGCAAAGTCTATTTCTACCATCTCATATCTTGCAACAACTTAGAAAAGGATCATGCAATTGCAACCCACAAGATTTCAAGTTCTCAGAATGAGATATTTTTAGCCAACAAACTTAAATCTTGAGGAATACTAAGTTATAACTTAGGCACAAACGAATTATAGACAGAGCAACTATTCATCATTTCAACAGAAGAGAAACTAACATATGTTAGCACATATGGGAGTGGAATATTTTATTTATTATTTTTAGCAAGGAAATAAAATTACAGAATTTAAAAGTGCGAGAAATAAGTGCAAGAAATTGAAAGATACATGTTACCTCTTGTGGGGTCTCCTCTCCCAAGCTAGTTCAAGGCCTAGGTCCCGGGAATTGTCCCATGGACCGAAGGTAGGCCATCTGTGCCTCATGCTGCCGCCGGTTCGCATCTTCGAGGTCCATGAACTGCTGCTGGTACTGCTCATGCCATTAGGTAGAAGTCTGGATGTGAGCATTGAGCGTACCCTGGATTTGTCTATTTTGCAATTCTAGTCCTCCCATGCGTGTGTTGAGCATCTCTAGTGTGATCGGCTGTGGGTGTATCGGAGGTGGCATGCCTTCAGACTCTAGAGAATGGTCGTGCTCGGGCTGCCTTGATCCCCCTGCCTCCTGCGAGTGTTGCCACCCAGACCCTCCAGCCGCATAAGGATGAGGAACATGTCCCATACCATATCCATACCCAGGGGTGAACCCAGGTGTAGACATGACCGGGGACCATTCCATCCTTGGTATCGTGGTAGGCATGGCCGGGTGTGGTGTAGGCTGCACAGGCTGCGTAGGCTCTTCCTTCTGTACTTCTCTCCTCCATGATCTCCGGCGAGAAACAGAACTCCTACGAGCTTCTTCCTTTTCGACAAGGTCGAAGGTGAGAGATCGGGATTTATATAAAGCGAGATCCGGGTTAGGTAACAGAATCTCGTTTGTATATCCCGGATAATAAAATACCAGGTTTGTTCCCGAGTCATCACGTTTTATAGTATGAGCTTGAGTAAAATAATATTCATTGATCATAATGCGCGTAATGGAGAGATAAACAATAGTGTTAGCACCATGAGGATCAACACTAGCAGCAAGACGTGTGATGAGTGAAGTGCACATAATTGGTGTGGAAGTTTTAAAAGAGTTTAACCAGTGCTTAACAATGTGATAGACAGGAGCAACTTTAATCTTTTTGAGCACGACATAAAGCATCTTCAACTCAATGTCATAAGCATGATGAGTGTCCTCTCTAGGAAAGAAAGAATTTGCAATCCATTCATACATAAGCCTTAGAGAAGGATGATAGATGGTGTTGATGTTGGGTTAGAATTTTCCAGTCACATTTTGTCCGTTTATCAAGTGCCAAAAAGCATGACGCTGATAACCCAAAAGAGTGAAACCCAAATCGACAGAGCATCGCTCATGAAAACCCAAGTGTGTAGCAAAATCTTTCCAGTAAAGGCTATGTTCCTTCCCAAAGCAACAAAAAGTAATACCATAATCGACAATTTGTAAAGTGCCCAAGATTTGGATGGCCAAGAAACGAGATCCAAGTTCGTGCACGGGGGCAACTTGGCTCCATCCAGTGTTTTTGAAAATAGTACTAAATTCGTGATTCATACCTGTCTGCAACAGGAAGTGTGGGTCGAAAGCCGGTGTATGCATGAATTCGTGTCCCTTGAGGAGGTTGTATGCTTGCATTTCCCGCTTGCTCTCCAAGTCAATGAAGGGAGCGTCGGCCTCGTCGATGGCGTGGCCTCTTGGCGCCTCCTCTTCTTTATGCAGCGGGCTCTCCTCACGTGTGGGGGTACTTTGACTAGACTCCCCACAAGAGCGACGGCCTTTCTGGAACATGCCGGAAATCCGACCTCCGATCCCACTCATGGTGAGCTTGGCACAAGAACTTGACTTGTGATGCGAGTGGAAGAGGTTTGTGCAGGATTTCCTTGCACTTGAACTATGTGGAGAATTGCTTAGAGAATGGTGGAGCAAGAGAGTGATGAAGGGAGTGAAAAATGTCAGAATGAGAGGGGTGAGGAGCTCCACCTGAATGTTCTGGTATTTATGGAGCTGATCGCATGCGGGGGAGTGCTCCTTGCAACGGCTAGTGACCGTTGGCAAAAGGACGAACCTTGGAGCCGTTGGCCAGGGGGCGGTCCCCCTGAGACCGGCCGGTCCCCTGACTGGGCCGGCTTGGTCCAATTTTTTTCCAGCCCCCTCTAATGGCTATTTCTAATGTGTAGCCGGTTACGAATGACTCCCATTTGAAATTTTGCGCCAGTTTTTGATTTTCCACAAGTTTTATCTGAAACTTTTTGATTTTAAAAAATTATTTAAAAATAATATTTAGACTTAACAAAAGTTATTCTTGCTGAAAATTATTTTTATAGAATTTTTGGAGAAGAATTTATTTTGAACTAAAAATAAATTTTTATAAATTTAGGAAGAGGGAATAATTTCTTTTGATGCAAGAAAATAATTTTATTATTTATATATATATTTTTTCAAAAGGATAAGATACAATACCTGAGTGGGGACACCTCCCCCAAGCTTGAATGGAGGTGCGGGCCCTTTCAGATATTTGTTTTTTATATATATTTATTTTTAGATAACTACCGATGTCCTTCGGCAAGGGCTCAACTTTTATAGTCTGTTGTCGAGACTCTTCTTCCTTTATTGATCTGTAGCTGCATGAGCAAACTCGGGAGAAGTCTCGGGTTGCCCCGGGATTTTTCCCGTGTTGTTGACAGGAATAGAAGCAGCTATTTGTGCCATTTGTGTTTCTATCATTTTATTAAAACTTGCTTGATTTTGAATAGAAGAAGACAAAGTTTCAAGCTTGGCATTTATGTTTTCAAACATTTTATCGTTGAAGGATAGCTTTTTGGTCAAATTTTCATTGATTTTAGCTTGTCCTAGAACGAGATCTTTTAAGGAAGGTTGGTTTGAATTGAAATTTGAATTGAAATTATTACCTTACGAGCGGTGTTGGTTATTTCACCCGTTATTACCTTGCTGTGGTTGGCGAAACCCGTTGTTGACATATGAAGCTTCTTCTTGGGTTTCGAGGCAGTTGTTCCCCGAGTGGCCAACGTTCCCACAGACTTCACACGTCATGTGTGAATCCATGGCTTAGACGGTACTCATGGAAGGGTTGGTAGCACGATCGTCCAACTTTTGCATCAGCAAGTCTAATTTTGCGGCAAGCAAGTCCGTCTCCTTCACGGTATGCGTGCCTTTTTGTGTTTTTCTTCCTTCTCCCCAATTCTGATTGGCCACCATCTTCTCAATAAGTGCAGTTGCATCCGCGATGGTGAGGGAGAGGAATGCACCTCCAGCTGCGGCATCTACGTGCCCCTTTGACATGGCCGTGAGGCCTTCATAAAAGTTTTGGAGCATGAGCCAATCTTCCATTCCATGGTGAGGGCAGGCTCGGATGTACTCTTGAAGCCTTTCCCATGCTTCGGGGATAGATTCAAGGGAAGATTGCTGGAAGTTTGAGATCTTCCCCCTCAGAGCGCTGGTCTTATTCATGGGGAAGAACTTGGCGAAGAATGCTGCGGAACAATTGTCCCACGTGTTGACAGCCTTCTTATTTTGATAGAACCATTGTTTCGCTTTCCCTATGAGGGAGAAAGGAAACAAGCGGAGCCTGATATTGTCTTATGCGACGTCATTGATGACAATGGTGTCGCAAAGCTCAAGGAAGTGTTGCAAATGAGCGTTTGCATCCTCGCTTGGCAAACCACAGATGAACAACGAACCATCACTCATTCCTAGTTCTTCCTCTATTCATACTAATTCGATGAACAATGAAGAACGATGATGAACAAGTCAACAACATGATACATAAACTATATTCTAGCTCATATACTATGCTCATAACAAGATCATAACTAGACTCTAGTTCATATGCATAATCATATAAGTATGATAAGAACTTGCTCATGGAAAAAGACCGAATTGCATTCATACCAAGATGATCCTTTTCTCCTAAGGAGACAAGCTCTCCTTGATAGCTTTTGCCTTGCTCACTACTACAACTACTCTAAAGATACAAGTGAGAGGTGTGAGATAGATGACTTCAAATGATGTGTGTTTGAAGGGGATGGAGCACCATCTATTTATAGTGAAATTATGACGGTTTGGCGCATCTAAACTTGAAAGGAGGTGAAACCGCCATGGCCAAACCGCCATCAGTACCACCTCTGAAGCTGGGCCCGGGAGGCTCCACCTGGGGGACGGCCGCCCCCGGGGGCGGTCGGTCCCTGGGGAGTACCATCTGGCCACCGCCTTCGGGTGGTCGGTTGCTCCCTGGGCCTGGGCCTCTCCCTTGGTTGCGGATGGATCCAGTTACGCTTTGAATGTGGGCTTCTTTGGTATTCTGTGGTTGTGCATTTGTTGGATTCGTCTTTTGATTTTGCGCTTTCTTCATGTTGATGCGTATTTCCACTTGTTATGTCATAAAACCTGTAAAACATGAATGCTAGAGGTACAAGTGGAACTTGTTAGTAGTAAAGGCATATGTGCTAGAATATGATTGTTAATCCTCTTTTTAGTCTAAGTTGGTGGTATAAAATTTATCCATAAGGACCACCAACATTATTCTGAAGACATTGGCAATTGGACAAGCTGTGCCAATGCATTCCTCAAGAAGTTCTTTCCGATGGGCAAAACCACCGCTCTTCGAGGAAAGATCTCAGGCTTTACACAGCAAGTGGACGAGATGATTCCTGAAGCATGGGAACATCTCCAGGCATACATTCGAGAATGTCCTCACCATGGAATCCAAGAATGGCTCCTGATTCAAGGTTTCTACCATGGGCTAACCCCAACAGCTCGTAGTCACCTTGATGCCGCTGCTAGAGGAGCATTCACTTCACTCAATGTCACACAAGCTAAGAATCTGATAGAAAAGATGGTGACAAATCAAGGGTGGAATAAATATTGACTCCAATCCAAGAAGAAGAACACACATACCATCCATGAAGTAGATGCAATATCTGAGAAGATGGATCTCCTCTTGAGAAGATTGGAAGAACGTGCTAATTTCAAGAAAGACCGAGAGGCCATTCAACATTATGCTTCCAAGCATCAATGGGATCAGATGGGCGTCGAACTCCAAGTTTCAAGGGAAGGCTGCAAGAAAAGACAAGGAAGATGATGATGAAGAAGAAGAATTGACAGTGCCTGATGACAACACCAAGTTACAAGGAAAGATAGCCCCACACAAATATTATGACACCAACATGCTGCTACCTTTCCCAAGAACAAGGAAGCAAACCACCGACGAACAATTCGGGAAATTCGTCGAGGTAATCCGTCATCTTTATTTGAATATTTCATTACTTGACACAATGCAGGTACCAACCTACGCCAAGTACCTAAGAGACATCCTCAACAATAAACGCCCGCTGCCCACAATGGAAATTGTCAAATTGACGAAGGAATGCAGCGCGGCCATATTGAACCAACTGCCAACCAAGAAGAAGGATCCTGGGTGTCCCACCATTGACTGCTCCATTGGGACACAATACTTTGAGCATGCATTATGTGACTTGGGAGCAAGCGTCAGTGTCATGCCAAAGGTAGTGTTTGACAAACTCAATCATACTATCTTGTCCCCTACATCAATACGTTTGCAGCTGGCGGATCAATCGATCCGCTACCCGGCGGGTGTAGCGGAGAATATCCCAGTCAAGATTCGTGGATTTTTTTGTCCCCGTGGACTTTGTGGTCCTAGATATGGAGGTAGATGAGAAGACTCCACTCATCTTGGGGAGACCATTCTTCAGCACTGCCAATGCACATATTGATGTTGGAGCTGGAGAAATTCAATTCACAATCAATGGGACCCTGGAAACATTCAAATTCCAACCGAAGGTTGAGCAGTGCTCATTGATCATGCTAAGGGAGATACATGCCTTTGCTATCGTAAAAGATTTGAAGAAGCCCAAATCACAACCAAAGGCAAAGAGCAAGCGAGTATGGAAGAAAAAGGTTATACAGCCGGCGACACCTCCAAAGAAAAATTCCACGCTAACTCAAGAGAATGGTCCTACCCCAAGGACCTAAAGGATTAGCTCTTCCATTAAGGTAAGTATACTAACATTTAAATTCATGTTACTTCCCTTACTTGTTTAAATTACTTTAGCATGTTAATCCCAAACCTTTTTCTGTGGACCAATAATTTTAGCATGATAATCATCATTTAATTAATCTTCTGAATAAAATCGACACCAAGTGGGGCCCATGGTGGGGTCGGCCGAACCCCACCATGATGCCCCCACCTGCCACCTTTTGTCCATTTCAATCCATGCCTTATCCCATGCACGACAACACTTTAAACAATTTGCATGATGATCTTAATTACTAGCATGGCAACCTTGGATCTTTCTATGCACCCACATGTTCAGTGCTAATTGGCTTAACCCAAGTATCATGTGAGCTACCCTGTAGAGTGCTACAAGACATATGACTGTCAACTTGCACTCTAGGAGTTAGAATCTCTCTCTCATCCCTTGCTTCAATAAAATGCCAATAAAAATGTTCATAGCAAAGCATAAGTAATTTAAGAGAGAAATCATGTCATGACATAGCCCAGTTCTTCTCTCCTTAATTCCACTCATGAAACTCTTAACCAAATCACTCTTGCTAATCAAAAGAAACCAAACTTGGCAATCACTTGAGTTCTCCTGTGAAGAATCTCATGAGCAAACAACCACTAGCCATGGTCATGTCTTGCTCCCTCCTTTCCTCTTTATTCCATTCACTACTCACTCCAAGAAAGGATTCCATGAGCAAGCATCCAAAGGAGGGAAACATGAGTGCTTCACCATGCAAGAAGTGACCACCCTTGACTCCTTTACTTGGCACATAGCAATTAGAGAGAGAGGCCAGTTTGGCCGACCCATAGGATGGCACTTGACAGCTCCCACTTGCTCTAGTTCCAACAAAGAGTGCAAAGCAACAAAGTGCCTGAAATATGGAGGTGATTGATGGTTCGTACGACCCACTAATTTAGCTCCATCACTTCATCTTTCGTTCCATTCAATGCAACAAGGATTCCCTGGAGTTTTGGCACAAAACAGAAATGTGATAGGGTTCGGCCGACCCATCATTGTTCACCAATTCACACCACATTTCTCTACTGTCTACACATCAAGGATTCTAGCAACATGTTGCTCAAGTTGGTGCACTAGGGGGTTCGGCCGAATCAGGCCAAGTGCCCCTGCACCCTCTACTTCCTTCTCCATTTAATCCCCATGCTCGTGAGCTCATTCTTCAAACCAAACCACCAGCAGAGCACTCCGACACTCTAAACTCCCAACAAGGCTTTTTCCTTTCCAAAAGAAAAATCAAAAATATTCTTCTCTCATCTTTGTTCTTCAAGTGTTCATCATCTGAGGGAATCAACGAAAGTAATCATCTGGTAAGAAGGTTCACATCCAAATCTTGGTTCGTGTTTTTGTTTTGTGCAAATATGAAGAACCCATTCAAGGCCAGAGCAAAGAAAATGCGCTCAGCATTGAGCGGGAGTTCATCACGACGATCATCCTCCCATGACACTGAGATACAACTCTCAGGGTCACAGGATGAATATTTGTCTGAGGCAACCGAGCCAAGCAACAACACAGAAAATGTTGAACAACATCCTCATGATCATGAAGAATCCGAAGAAGAGGAAGAACTTGTTAGAACACAAGACCAAGAAACAGGCATTTGGGTCACTCCATAAGAACTTCTTGTCCTCAACTCCATCCGCAACCGCAACTTCGAACACACCAAGGTAATTGATTTAGGACTCCTCCAACGCACAGGTATATATGAGGAGTTCTTTGATGTTTTTGGTGCAATAGGATGGGGTGAATTCTGGAATTTTTCTGGGTACCAAGGTAGCAAGAGTCTTTCTTTAGAATTTATGTGCACAGTAAAAGCAACTAGAGACAACATCTATTTTCGCCTGTTTAATCAAACCTATGATCTTACTTGGGACCAGTTTAGTGCTTGCCTAGGCTTCATGAACTACACCTCAAATTTACAATATGCTACTCGAAGGTTCAATAAACTTGAATTTTGGCATGAAATAACTGGGGAAAATAGAATGGGGAAACCACGTACTAGTCACATCTGCAACCCCACGCTGCGCTTTTTGCATAGATGGCTAGGAATCACTTTGTTTCCCCGGGATGATGTGAGACCTGTTAGAGAGATTGATTTAAGAATAATGTATGCCATGGTATATAAAATCCGAATATCACCTGTAAAAGCCATGGTAGAGCATTGTATTTCTGCACCATCAAGATGTGGATCATTTGATTTCACATCTATCATCACGAAAATGTGTAGCTACCTTGAACTACTAAATGGATTTAATGATTGCATACCTACACATAGAACCATTCTGGGTGAGGAATATTTCATAAAAGCTCATATTATTGCCGGTGGTCTCCAAGGAACAATAGAATTTAAATTCAATAATAACGATGCAAGACTCACTTTGCCATGCCCAGAATTAAAACTATATGGGGGCCACCCTTTAGTGCCTAACATTGCAGGAGTAGGCGGTTGATGGAGTTTTTTCAGGTCCTGCTACCCATGCAAGAACGCATGCTGCACAGCGTAATGAATCATCCGAAGAAGACGACAGCACCTACGCAGGCAGCTCAAATGCCATGCAAACCTCCAGCTCTGGAGGAGGGCGCCGGTCAGGGGCACAAAGTGCCAGATTTTCTTACTCATCCATGCAGGATGCAGGAACGCGAAGCCATCGACATGACATGGAGTTGCTAACACATCAGTTTGGTGTGCTGCGGGCTGGCCACGAGGCCATTCACAACATCAATGCACTAACCCAGCAGCAGTTTCAAAATTTTCAGGAGCAGACTGGCAGACAGTGGGCTGCCTTCTATCCACATCATAACATACCTCCACCTCCATATATCCCACAGCAGTTCCCGCGACCATATCCACCACAATATCCTCCTAACTATCCGCCACGTCCACCTCAATGAGATAACTGCAAAAGTGCAAGCTTGGGGGAGATTCTCTCCTCCACCAAGGTAAGTATTCTATCTCAGTATTTTATATTGTTTTTCATTTAATGCACTTAAATAAAATTAACTAAAAACACAAAAATATTTTCTGTTCATGCATGTAATCTTTCTCATTGGAAATGATGAATAGTTGCTCTGTTAATATTACTTTAATGCCTAGTTTAAACTTAGTATTTCTTTGAGTATGGATTACTTGGCTCATTTAAAAGTCATGATGAACCTGAAAACTTTATGGATGCTAAGTGCTAGAACCAAGTCTAAGTTGTTGTGAGATATGATATAGTGAAACAAGAGCTACTATAATATTGTTCTAAGCATGCATGATTACTGGAGATTTATTTCTAAATCAATCAAAACCTTATTGTTCCTCAATGGTGATAAATTCCTACCACAGCCATATATGTTACACATGTCTAAAACCTTCCACTTAAGCTATTTGCTTTGTATTGAGTGTTGTCAAGTCTTTTTGACCCTTATTGAGAGTCTTATCATGCTCCCATGATCAAGATCACGTACACACCATATATATACATGCTGCTTCTACACTGGAAGTACGCAACCACATGCCTTTCATTCCACCAAATAAATGCTCCATGTGTTCAAGTCATAGAAAATCTCTCTTAGTCAATTTGGTATAAGAGCCAAAGGCTATGCGAAATGAAAAGAAAGAAAAATAGACACAAGAGAGTCCACAGAAAAGAAAAGAATAATATTTGAGCAAGTCTAGGCTCATAAATAAAAGAGAAAAATGATAGCCATGTCTCAAAACAAAGTAGAGAGATACAATTTCAAATAGAGGAGCATCATAGTTTACTTTCTCCACACACATGCACATCTTGATCTAAGGGAATGACACTTCTCTCTTTGGATCCAAGATTTGGCTCTACAACATATGCAAAGTAAGTATGCTACATCCTTTCATTTCTACCTTAAGCTCCACATAAGCCATTTTTAGAAGTAGGATGATAAAGAGAAGGCAATTTTTACTTGTGCCTTGGTAAGGAATCATACACCATTTGAGTGACATGAGAGAACCATATGAGGAACATTAAGTTCTCTTTTGAAAAACATTGCTAAAACCTCCAGTATGAAACATGCAAAGAATGAGAAAATTAGTGCTCAAATTAAACTGTTCTGTCTCTCAACCACCTAAGGCAAAGGGAAAGGTCATTAGCCCCATGAAGGACTAAGGCAAAATGGGTGAATTTTTATAGCCAATTTTTCCATTCAAAAGAGAAGTACTTTGTTGTCTATATGGTATTATTGAAATATGACATTGTAGCAACTCCTGATCCACCGAGGCTAAGTTTGATCATTTGCTCAGGACGAGCAAAGGTTAAGCTTGGGGGATCTTGTTGACGGTGGATATACCATAAATTTCCACTTTCAAACACCGTCAACAGGCCTCGGATCCAAGGGAGAATAAACATAACATGAGCATATTTTATCAATAATGAGTTCCACTTGTACTCTTAGCTTGTGAATGCAGGGAAGATCAAAACAGGACAAAATGCAGCAGCTGGGGCTCACATATGTGGTTCGGCCGAACCACATATGGAGGCACCAGACAACCACATTCCAATACATGACACAAGGGACCACATGGAAGATATCAGAGCTCAGAGTGGGCCCACCCATGGGTCGGCCGAACTGCCCATGGGGCCCACTGGCTCTGGTGACATGGCGGAATCTGTGTGACACTCCAACCAAGTCATTTCATCCATCTGATCAACTTGTGCTTCCATTCAACACTGGAGATCAAAGGCACACGGATTGAGGCGTGAAACGAAGCAATCAAGACATAACAAGTACAAGGGGAGACCCTATGACTGGTGGGGCCCACACCTGGCTTGGCCCTACCAATCATAGGGGTCGGCCGAACCCCCCTATGTGGGTTTTGGCCACCGACTCACTCCACCGCCTCTCTGCATGCTTCCCATGTGCTAAAATTACAACGGCCGTCCATCTTGAGGCAGTTCCAAGTCGGTTCATCCAAGGGTGGAGAGGCAAGGAGCACGCGGATCGCTGACGTGGCACCCCCTTGCTCTCCCCAATAAATAGAGGCTGCCTCCACCCTCTCAAGACATGATTCATTCAAGATACAAGTGAAGTAGTGTAGTTCCCCCTTTAGTAGTAGTTGTAGTCTAGTGTGGGAGTTAGAGTTGAGTCGAGCTATGCTCGGGGTCTCCGGAGTCGTCTACTGGAGAGTCTGGTATAGCTCTTGTATCTTTCTCTTTCTATAGGACTTATCTACTTTAATATATATTATTCCTGCTTTACTTTACTGAGTCTTTACTTAGTGCATTACTTTAATAGTATTGTTGTGAGTTATCATATTACTTGGTCGGTTTGCATTAGATTGTGACCAGCTCACGTGTGTAGTTCATCGCCTGTCATAGGGTACTTTAGTTGTTGGTATGTAACTAGAGTAGTAAGGCTTAGTGTAAGCGTGGTGCTTAGACTAGATCTTGCCTTTGAATGCCGCTTGTCGCACGGATTGTTTGTGGGTGCTAGCGGGTGGTGACAGCCCTGTCTAGTCTTAGTATCCCTCCACGTATTTTAGGAAAGTTCTTAAAAGGTAGGCTCCCATAAGAGAATAGCCGCTTCGGGTAGAGGTTATATCCCCTACTGTCTCGCCTATCCCCAACACACCAGAAGTAAGGTAGTAGACTTAGTGTAATTCGCCCATTTGATAGGATAGATCACAGAAGTAAAGTTTGAATCTCAGGAACCTTTCTCACTCGTTGTCCTCCCACCTAGCTACACTACACTAGTTATCTTTTAGCATTTCATTTGTTTTCTTTGAATCATCACCTTCCTATCATACTTCGATTACCCCCTCTTGTGGGGGTATAAGCCCGTATACCCGCATAGTCATACTTGGCCCAAGTCTATCTAACAGGCCTGAACTACCAAGGACGCGTCGCCCATACGATCTCTAGGAGATCGCGTATATCCGCCGAGTCCTTGGCGGGCAAGAAAATAGCTTTCCTAGGATCTAACCGATTGGTTTCCCAGATCGGCTAGGATTGTAATCTGTTATGTATGGCAAGATCAACTTGTAACCCTGCCCCCCGGACTATATAAGGAAGGCAGGGGGGTCTACTCGATTCATCTAATCTACTAGCAATACAACACAACAGCATACAGGATGTAAGGTATTACGCCTCGTGGCGGCCTGAACCTGTCTAAACCTCTGTTCCGCACGAATTGTGCTCCCTCGTTCGTCTAAGGCGCACCCTCACCGTCTCATCTACTACCGCGGGCATACCCCTCGGTAGACTATCGCCGGTATTCCGTCGACAGTTGGCATGCCAGGTAGGGGGTGTGCCACCTGATTCCATGGCGAAAGCTGATTTTTTCAAGCTCCATCGAGCTCCCGACGCCGGGCCAGATCTTCACGGTGGGATCCATCACCTGGGTCGTCGGCGCGAACGGCGAAGGGGTGATTCTGGACACAACTCAGATCCCCTGCGTGTTGCCTCCGACGAAAAGGCTGCCACGCTACGTTCGAAAAAACATCGACAAAGACGACCTGATTGGGTCTATAGATCGGGTCACCAAGAAGCTGTCAGAGGGACTCCAAATCCTGGAGTCCATGTCATCCACAACGCACCGCCCCTCTTCGCTGTCCCCCGACACGACACTAGTCGTCACCGTCACACCTCTCGAACGCATCGTCGAGGAGCGACCTTGAGCGGATCGTCCTCCGAACGGCTACTTGCCGCTCGGGCTACAAAATGCAGCTTCCAGTTTCGCTCAAACGCTGCGTCAACACGCCGGCACCAGCTCCTTCATCACCCCCGATAACGTCCGTCCTGACAATGATGATTAAGAGGGTGGCCTTCCCGCCGATCTGCCTTCCATCAGGCAATTTTTTGACGGACCGGTCCTTGCCATCAGCAACGACAGCGACCCGCCACCCAATGAGTCTGAAGAAGCCCGAGCAGCCCGCGAGGCAAGGAACGCCGATCGCAGACGACGCCGCGAGCAGCAAGCTGAAGCGAGGAGGACTGCGGTGAAGAATCTGGAGCCCGAATTTTGCATGCTCGGGCAGTACGAGGTCTGCACGACTCCAAGCGCCAATGTCGCCATCGCGATCGCCGAGGCCAAGAGGCTACCCCAGACTCCAGAGCTCGGGCGGCTCACCGCTCTTCTCCAAGCAACTCAGGTCCAGATCAACGAAGGAAGACAAGCGCCATCTCATAGCACGGCATCGGCTGCAGAGCTCGTCGGCGAAGATGGTGAGATGTCTCACGGTGGTCGGAGACCTCATCGGCGAGACAGCGACCAAGAGGTGAACCAATCCGACCTCCGCGCAAAGCTGAAGACCAAAGACCTACGCGGCCGCATCGAGAACAGGAGAGAAACCAGACACTCAGCAGAGGCCGAGCGACGAAGAGAGTATGATCAGACGTACGGCTTCCCCAACGACAAGACCGCCCCGGAACTGCCATTCACGCCGGCACTCCGAACAGTCGTCTGGCCTCCTAACTTCAAAGTTGTCGGCGTCAAGACTTACGACGGAAGAGCCGATCCCAACAAATGGCTCAACGTCTACGAGATCGCTGTCCAAGCCACCAGTGGAAACAGGGATGTGATGGCCAACTACCTCCTGGTCATGCTCAGCGCCTCCACCAAGAACTGGCTTCATAGTTTGAGGCTGAACTCCATCGACACTTGGGATCAGTTGAAAGAGCAGTTCGTCAATAACTACCGCGCCACCTGCAAGCAACCGGGCACGAAGTATGATCTTGAAAGACTTTGGCAAGGCTCTCAGGACTCCCTGCGAGACTACATCCGGCACTTCTCGAAAATCAGAAACGACATCCCCGACATCACAGATGCAGAAGCCATCTCCGCGTTTATGTGCGGCCTGAGGCCCGACGAGGAACTGCGGAAGAAATTATACTGCACCAGCCCGACCACCGTTGCCGAGATGCTACGCATCGCCAACAAATATGCCGATGGAAACGACGCAGCTCATCACTCCATTCACAGTCGCCTTCGCTTCCCCGACCAGTCGCGGAACCAAGAAGAGGGCCACCGAACTGATCGGCACCAGGGTGATCGAGCTCCTCGGAGAGACTACCGCCGCGATGACCGCGACCATCGACGACGCTTAGAACACCGCCGCTACGACGAACCCGAGAGCTCCAGGGCTGGAGAGAGGCACCGCCACTACCAAGTTTACAACACCCGACCAGCCCCAAAGCGCAATTACGAGGAGGCCTACTCCAAGCTCCTCGACGCCCAGTGCCCCATCCACAAGCACCACAAGCACACCATGATGGAGTGCGACGGTTTCTCCAGGAACTTCCAAGCAGAAGAGAAGAAGAAGGCTCACGTAGAGTCTGACAGGGACCAGCGCGACGACATCGACAAGCCTCCAGGCTTCACTGACGCACACCGAACCGTTTCCACCATCATCGGTGGACGCGCCGCCATCGAGTCAAAGAGGGAGCAGAAACTCGTCAATAGACGTGTCAACTCCGTTGCCAATTCCGATAGCGCGATCGCTGATCCAAGGCTTCCTCCTTGGTCCCACAAAGACATCACCTTCAGCAGGGCCGACCAATGGACCCAGATTCCGTACTTGGGTCGCTTTCCATTGATCGTCGATCCGGTCATACGCACGACACGTTTCCGGAAGGTGCTCATCGACGGCGGTAGCGGCCTCAACATCCTGTTCTCTGGAGCTGCCAAGGAACTCGGGCTAAAAGAAGAAGACTTGCGACCCACATGAGCTCCCTTCTAGGGGTATCGTCCCGGGACAGCCGTCATATCCTCGAGGGCAGATAAGCCTCCCGGTCTAGTTCGGGCACCCACAGTGCTTCCGCATCGAGCACATCGACTTCTTGGTGGCCGACTTCGATGCCGCTTATCATGCTATCCTCGGCCGACCAGCTCTGGCGAAATTCGGGGCCATCCCCAACTACAGCTACCTCGTTATGAAGATGCCAGCGGAGAACGGCGTCCTTTCCATTGGCGCCGATCTCCAAGTTGCATATGTTTGCGAGCGAGAGGCCATTGCCATGGCGGAAGCTGTCGAAGAATCCATACTCATGAACATCTGTGCTACGGACGCAAAGCAAGTAGCTCCAGAAGACCAAGTCATCCCAGAGAAGACCCCATCAAGATCAGCCACCAAGAACAAGGAAACGAAGGAGGTTGTCCTGGTCCCCGGCGAGCCAAACAAGACTACTCGCATCGGGGCCGACCTCGATCCCAAATAGGAAGACGCGCTCGTCAGCTTCCTAAGGGAGCACGTAAGCACTTTCGCATGGAAACCAGCGGATATGCCCGGCGTTCTCAGGAAGTTGATCGAGCACTCCTTGAATGTCTCGAAGACCGCCAAGCCAACCAAGCAGAAACTCTGGCGATTCTCTCCAGACAAGAAGGAGGCCATTAGGGTAGAGATAGCCCGGCTCTTAGCTGCCAGCTTCATCAAAAAGGTGTATCACCCTGACTGGGTAGCCAATCCGGTGCTTGTAAGAAAAAAGAATAATGAATGGAGAATGTGCGTTGATTACACCGATCTCAACAGACACTACCCTAAAGACCCCTTCGGTCTTCCACGAATCGACGAAGTCGTCGACTCAACAGCAGGTTGCGAGCTACTCAGCTTCCTCGACTGCTACTCTGGATACCATCAGATCGCTTTGAACGAAGAAGACCAAGAGAAGACGTCTTTCATCACCCCTTTCGGGGCTTATTGTTACAAGACCATGTCTTTCGGATTGAAGAATGCTGGAGCAACCTACCAACGGGCGATTCAAGCTTGTCTGGACGACCTTATCCCCGACGTCGCTGCAGCATACGTTGATGACATCGTCATCAAGACTCGAATGGCTGAAGACCTCATCTCCAACCTCGAAGCAGTTTTCGAAAAACTGGACAAATTCCAATGGAAGCTTAATCCTGGCAAGTGTATATTCGGCGTCCAATCCGGCAACTTGCTCGGTAACATCGTCAGCAAGCAAGGCATCCTCCCCAACCCAGAAAAAATCAACGCGGTTATGTGGATGAAGCCTTCGACCAATGTCAAAGATGTGCAAAAGCTCACCGGGTGCATGGCGGCCCTTAGCCGTTTCATCTCCAGACTGGACGAGAAAGGCCTCCCATTTTTCAAGTTACTGAAAGCTGGCGAGAAGTTCACCTGGTCGGAAGAGGCAGATACGGCCTTCAGAGAACTCAAACGCTTCTTGACTAGTCCTCCGCTCCTCACAGCTCCAAAAAAGGACGAAACATTGCTGATCTACATCGCCGTGACTAATAACGTCGTCAGCACTGCCATGGTCGTTGAGCGAGAAGAAGACGGTCACGCCTATCCAGTCCAGCGACCAGTTTACTTCATCAGTGAAGTCCTCAACTAGTCCAAGACCCGTTACCCAATGGTGCAGAAATTGATATACGCCGTTCTCGTCACCTCAAGAAAGCTCTGTCACTATTTTGAAGGATATTCCATAGCAGTAGTCTCTGAATACCCCCTGGGTAGCATCCTCCGAAACAAAGACACCAACGGCCGGATCCTAAAATGGGCAGTAGAGCTGGGAACATACTCCATTGATTTCCGCAGCCGAATAACAGTCAAGTCGCAGGTACTCGCCGATTTCATAGCTGAATGGACAGAGATATAAGAAACTTTGCATCCGGCACAGGAAGAGTATTGGACAATGTTCTTCGACGGGTCCCTCAGCATCAGCGGCGCTGGAGCCGGAGTACTCCTTATATCGCCCACCGGTGAGCGCCTCCGTTACGTCTTGCGAATTTACTTCATGGCGTCCAACAACGCGGCCGAATACGAGGCCACCTTGCATGGTCTCCAGATAGCCTCCGAGCTCGGCATCCGTCGCATCATGGTCTACGGGGACTCAGCCCTGGTCATCAACCAGGTTAACAAAGACTGGGACTGCAACAATGAGAAAATGGACTCCTACGTCGCCGCAATCAGAAAAATCGAAGGGAAATTCCTTGGAATAGAATTCCATCATATCATTCGAAGCGAAAATCAGGCGGCCGACGAATTGTCAAAGCTCGGATCATCCCGATCCAACGTCCCCGCAGGTGTTTTAATCCAGGATCTGTTCAACCCCTCCATACAGACTGATGGCGATACCAGTAGCTCCGCGACCGACCAGATAGTGGCGTATATCCCAACCCCTGAAGAGGACTGGAGAACCCAGTTCATTGATTAACTACTGGAAGCAAGGGTCCCTGAAGATAGAACAGAAGCCGAGCGCCTGGTCCGAAGATCCAAAAGCTATGTCCTGGTCGACAGCAAACTCATGCGCAAGAATACCAGGAGCGAAGTCCTACAAAAATGCGTCGCAAGGGAAGAGGGTCTCAGGATCCTTCATGAGGCTCATAGTGGCATGTGCGGCAATCACGCGGCTTCACGTACTCTGGTCGGCAAGATTTTTCGAGCAGCTTTCTATTGGCCAACAGCAGTCCAAGACGCCGAGAAGATAGTCAGAGAATGCGAGGCATGCCAATTCTTTGCCAAGCAGACACATGTACCAGCCCAAGAGTTGCAGACCATCCCTGCGTCGTGGCCTTTCGCTACATGGGGACTGGACATGGTTGGTCCATTTAAAATGGCAAGAGGGGGATTTCGCTCCATTTATGTCGCCATTGATATGTTTTCCAAGTGGATCGAGTACAAGCCGTTAGTCAAGGCTACGGCAACCAAAGCAGCAGAGTTCTTCAAGGACATCTCCTATCGCTTCGGGCTTCTGAACAGCATCATCACTGACCTGGGATCAACATTTACTGGAAGTGATTTTTAGGAGTTCTGTGAAGAAAGATGCATATCCGTCAAATATGTGTCCGTGGCTCATCCTAGAGCTAACGGCCAGGTGGAGAGGGCAAACGGTATGCTGCTCGACGCCCTCAAGAAGCGTCTCCACGTAGTCGTGGAGAGAAGCCCAGGCAATTGGATTGATGAATTACCGGCGGTGATTTGGGGACTTCGGACTCAACCCAGCCGGAGCACAGGAGTATCGCCATATTTTATGGTGTATGGCTCGGAGGCGGTACTACCTGCAGATGTAATCTATCGATCTCCAAGGGTTGAGGTATACGAAGAAGCCCACTCCAACGAGGCCAGAACAGACGAAGTCGACAAGTTAGAGGAAGAGCGCCTGATCTCCTGTCTACGAACAACTAAATATCTAGAAGGGATCAGGCGATATTACAATCGCAATGTCAATGGCAGAGCTTTTTGCAGTCGGCGACCTCGTTCTCCGCCGAAAGTAGAGCAAGGAGGGGATGCATAAACTATCATCTCCCTGGGAGGGGCCATACATCGTCAAGGCAGTTACAAGACCAGGTGCATATAGGCTTTCCGACCAAGATGGCGTCGACATCCCCAATTCCTGGAACATCGAGCACCTGCGACGTTTCTACCCCTGATCCAGGGTTCAAAACAGATATGTGTATTTTTATTCTATTATAAATAAGGGAAATATATTGTTATTCTCGATATTTTTGCCTCCATTACGTTTTGTACAGCTAAACGTCTTCAACAATGCGTACGCCCCGCCACTGCTCGGGCAGCACGTCTTCGCCTACGCATAAGTCCCGCCACTGTCGGGCAGCACGTCTTCGCCTACGCATAAGTCCCGCCACTGCTCGGGCAGCGCGTCTTCGCCTACGCATAAGTCCCGCCACTGTTCGGGCAGCGCGTCTTCGCCTACGCATAAGTCCCGCCACTGCTCGGGCAACGCGTCTTCGCCTACGCATAAGTCCCGCCACCGCTCGGGCAGCGCGTCTTCGCCTATGCATAAGCCCTGCCACTGCTCGGGCAGCACGTCTTCGCCTATGCGTAAGTCCCGCCGCTGCTTGGGCCGCACGTCTTCGCCTATTCGTAAGCCCCGCCACTGCTCGGGCAGCATGATTTCACCAATGTGTAACCCCCGCACCCGCCAGGCAGCATTTGGTTCGACGCCGCGTAAGCCCTAAGAATGATAGGCCGCCTACCTACGACACTTCATCGACCGCCCCGATATATCGGGTAGCCTTCGCCCACGATAAGCGTAACCCCCGCCTAGCACGGGCAGCTTCGCCACCACGTAAGCCCCGAGGACGCTTGGACAGTTTAGTAGCGTCTCCAAAAGCCCCGGCAAAAGCACAGGCGACACGCAGGGCGTGTAGGATTATTCTTCGACCATACAAGATCTCGACTATGTTCAGGTGTCTCAATTTAAATCCCTTCGGTGGGAAAAAGTTGAACATCAGCGGTCAACATTTTTGCGGCTTCCCTAGCCTCTTCTTCAAGCTCGGATGCCACTAGAAGATCCAGCCTTTTCTGACACCGGCTGTTTCTCCCGAGCAGTTCTTTGGGCCAGTGTCTCCTCATCTTCTTCGTCAAAAGACTCTCTTTCTTCTTCAGATAGTTCAGTAGAGTCGTCTTCGGCACGTCTCTGGTGATAACTGTGCATTGCGTCAACTCGGCCCGGCCAGTCTGCGGTTGGTACATCGGAGAAGTACACCTTTCGGTCCTGTCCATTTATCTTCAAGAGATCAAACAGAAGTTATGGTATAAGTACAGTATGAGCGATGGAAGTGCCGGGGCAGTTCAGAACTTACCTCTGGCGGGGGATTCTTTAGATTAAAAGCCGCACTTTGGCCATGGTTGCCTATATGAGAGCCTTTTCCAAAATATTCTTCCAAGACTTCTTTAACTTGGGCTTCGGATAAATCTCCGGATGAGCACCTGGTCAGATCTCTCCGATCGGTAAATTCAAAGGCAGGATGAACTCTATCCTTGCAAGGTTGGACGCGACGAAATACAAAATTGGTAGCAACCCCAACTCCATTCAGGGTTAAACCCTTGATGGTTTCCAGCAGTTCGTTTACTTGTCCTAGCTCCTCTACATGCGGTTTCTCCGTCCAGCTATTCTGTTTTTCTGGAATCTGATCCACAGCGCACGGGACGCTTGGTTCATGATTGGGGATATAGAACCATCTCTTGTTCCAGTCACACACACTGGTATTCAGAGGAATCTGGAGGTAATGTGTGGACATTCCGTCACGCATTTTCAGATACACTCCACCAGCAACTCGAGAACCTGTGCGGCTCGATTTCATAAGAACGAAAAGATGGCGGAACAGATTGAAGTGCGGGAGAATGCCAAGGTATGCTTCGCAGAAGTGGATAAAGATGAAAACCAAGAGGATAGAATTGGGATTCAAGTGGCACAGGGAAATTTGGTAATAATCAAGTAACTTGCGAAGAAACGGATGGCATGGCAAACCAAATCCGCGGGTAAAATAATCAGAAAAGACTACTATTTCTCCAGAATCAGGCATTAGATATGGTTCACCTTGTGATATTCTCCAGCCTCCGGTCGCCTGGTCAGGAAGGAATCCCCAGGCCACGAGTGCATCGAGCTGCGATCTTCCCAATACTGACGGTTGCCATTCGTTCGACATGCGGAATTCCCCCGGTTGTGCCTCCTTTGACTTTTTTGATTCGCGGGTGCTCTTCCTGGTGCCTGCCATACAGATCTGGGCGGGGGAGAGGTGGATTCGATGTTTTTTCTGTGGCGGCGGCGGAAGAAAAATGGAACCCTAGACGGCGATGGAGGAATAGGCGGAGACGGATGTGTGTTTTGGGATTTGAATGCGCAAGAAGATAAACCAACTGTTCCCTGTTTCTATTTATTTCTCTGTCAAATGGCACAGGGGTATTTTCGGTTTACAAATCGTTTGTTGCAGAGAAAAGCACCGCTCGGATACTTCGTCGTTTTCATCAAGTGTTTCCGAGCAGCAAAGCTGCTCGGGGATTTCGTCGCCTTCGTCAAGCGTTTTCGAGCAGCGAAGCTGCTCAGGGACTTCGTCACCTTCGTCAAGTGTTTCCGAGCAATAAGCACTGCTCAGGGACTTCGTCGTCTTCTTCAAGCGTTTCCAAGCAGCAAAGCTGCTCGGGGACTTCGTCGCCTTCGTCAAGTGTTTCCGAGCAGCACGGCTGCTCGGGGACTCCGTCGTTTTCGTCAAATGTTTCCAAGCAGCAAAGCTGCTCGGGGACTTCGTCGCCTTCGTCAAGTGTTTCCGAGCAGCAAAGCTGCTCGGGGACTTCGTCGCCTTCGTCAAGTGTTTCCGAGCAGCAAGGCTGCTCGGGGACTCCGTCGCCGTCGTCAAGTGTTCCCGAGTAGCAAGGTTGCTCGGGAATTTCGCCGCCTTGTCAAGCGTTTTCGAGCAGCAAAGTTGCTCGGGGATTTCGTCATCTTCATCAAGTGTTTTCGAGCACTAAAGCTGCTTGGGCACTTCATCGACACTTCACAAGATCAACAAGGATAAAGATTTTGACCCTGACACCACGTGACTGCGTCACCTACTATCAGGCTCGGGGACTAAGTGGATACACTTCACCTGCCGGTGAAGGTATTGGCTCTGTCCTGGTAAAAGTGGATACACTTCGCTAAAGGGAAACTTTTTTCAATTTTTTCTGAGCCCCTTACATCCGTCTGGTCAAGCAACGCTGAAGGTCTGCACTTCTCGACGAATGCAAGGCGCTCGGGGACTAACTTTGGGGGTATAAGCCCGTATACCCGCATAGTCATACTTGGCCCAAGTCTATCGAACAAGCCTGAACTACCAAGGACGCGTCGCCCATACGATCTCTAGGAGATCGTGTATATCCGCCGAGTCCTTGGCGGGCAAGAAAATAGCTTTCCTAGGATCTAACCGATTGGTTTCCCAGATCGGCTAGGATTGTAATCTGTTATGTATGGCAAGATCAACTTGTAACCCTGCCCCCCGGACTATATAAGGCGGGCAGGGGGGTCTACTCGATTCATCTAATCTACTAGCAATAAAACACAACAGCATACAGGATGTAAGGTATTACGCCTCGTGGCGGCCTGAACCTGTCTAAACCTCTGTTCCGCACGAATTGTGCTCCCTCGTTCGTCTCAGGCGCACCCTCACCGTCTCATCTACTACCGCGGGCATACCCCTCGGTAGACTATCGCCGGTATTCCGTCGACACCTCTACACTAGTTGTGCTAAGTTGAGATAGATTTAAGGATCTCTTTCTATTAACATTTCTAGCAATCGCTTTCCCTTGGGATAAAATAATTAACAATACCTTGGAATACTCCCGGGTGAAGTGCTACAGCGGTATATTCTGTGCGCTTGCGGAATTATCCAATAGACATAAGAAATACCCCCAGGCACTTCTGGCACCGTTATCAGAGATAGCCTAACACCCTGTCTCTGGTGGTTGCGCTAAGAAGTGTCAACACTCAGATCTTGATAAGAACCTATTTTGGAATGATATCCTCTCATATTTCACACTTGAAATAGATGATGATGACTTGAAAGAGGTAGTGAAGAAGTGGGCTACGAAGAAGATGGCCACACAATTCCAGAATTGGAAGAAAAGATTGCACAAAGACTTTGTCACTCAGAACAAGACGCCAAATTTCAGCAATAGTGTGTATGCAAAGCTGAGGCCGTATTGGATGGAGTTTGTACAATACAAGACATCGGAAGAGGGGGTACAATGGGTGCGCACGAACCAGCAAAATGCCCGACAAAAGGAATACCACCATCACATGGGATCGGGTGGATACAAGAGCGCCATTCCCAAGTCAGAGAAGATGGAATCGGATATAATTGCCAAGGGGCACGAGCCAGCTTCACTTGACTGGCCTGAACGTGCAAAGAATTGGTTCTTTGCAAATGGTGGAAGGCTGGACCTGGAGACAGGGGCCGTCATATATGGTCAAAAAATCCAAAGAGCAGCAGAGAGACTGCTGTTTGCTATAGACGCTTCCGCTAGTGGTGTTTTCAAGCCCAACAGAAACAAGGATGAATTGACGTATGCCCTCGAAAGTGCTGAGCACGGTGGGTGAACAAGAGGCAAAGGCGCTGCCTCGTGGTAGCATGGGTTTCCTTAGGACAGAGGAACCTACAGAAGCCGCCAAAGAAGGAAGGATGAGGAGGACGAGAGATACCGCAAGATGGAGGAGTTAGTTATGGAGTCAATAGAGCGAGAAAAGAAATTACAAGAAACCATGCAGGAGGAAATCAAACGAGCAGTGCATGAAGCAATAAGTGCCCAAAGGCAATCTACATCAGAGGGGGGCCCAGGGGTCAATGTTAGCCCCCCTGATCAGGTGAAAAGCAGTTGTGCATCCACAGACATGCTAGTTCAAGGAGATATAGGGCTTCGATTCCCCGTGGATGATGTCACTAGTGCTATGACACCATGTGAGCTTTACATTCCAAGGGAGAACACCACAATCGTGGTGGCTACAGCTGTTGTAAACCCCGTCGACACTACCACAACAATACATGGACGACCAATACCACCTGGATATGCTAAGGTGTCTGTGGATAGGGTATGTAGTAGAGATTTTAACGATCTTCTTCTTGACATTACCGGAGGTGATGGGGAGAAGACTCTAGGAGAGGTTGTGCATGCATTCATTCTTTGGCGCAAACGCTACATCATTATTCTAGGGGCGTCGCCTCCTCTGCCCCCTCACCAAAGGTACATCTAGATCGATGAGAAACTATATCAGACACGTTTCCTTTTTGTTGACCAATTAACAGTTTTCAGTAATACTCTCATGCACATTCATTTATGTAGTTTGGAGGGAAACCTAAGTCCAATTGTTCGTTCCCCAGAACACCAGAGTGCAAGGCGGTCTCCTATGCTGGCACGACCTTCTCCAGCACAACGGTCTCCAATGCTGACTCTACCAAGACGGAATCCTATGCCCTCTCTAGCATGACGGTCTCCAACGCCTACTCCACCAAGGCGGAATCCTACGCCCCCTCCACCACCTCCGCCACCTCCACCACCTGCAAGGAAGTCCCCTAAGCTTGCTGCCAAGCAGATATCCACAAAGAAGAGGGCAATGAAGCCTCTTCCATACCCCCCGAAGAAGAAGACTAAAGCCTCTGCCATCATTCCCTAGAAACTATTTTATGAGAAGACAGAGAAGGAAGTAAAGGCGGGCGCAAAAAAAGATCTGAAGGATTTCTGGACAGATTTCAAAAAGAAAATAGAAGCAAAGAAGAACCCACATAAGGAGTGGTACCTATCTTGAGGAGAACTGAGGCAAAAGGTGGTAGCCCGCCAGAATATGTTGAATGCTCGTAATAAGGAATCGCCGCTTTCGGACTACGACCGATCACTCAAGAAGAGTATTGAGGTGGATGCGAAGAAAAACCGTGCAGGGAGAGATGTTCCACAACTTAGACAGCAATCACAACAAGAAGTGGCCCCTCTAATAGTTGTTCCAAACGAATACGGTTCAAACGATGACACCATGGCCCACATACCGGGGGATGTCACTTTGGAGCAATTCAAGAATTTCTACGAAGACACTGGTATTGACCTTACCTATCTCTTTAGTGGACACATTGATACTGCACCCATAGTTGATCATTGGAAGAGTAGATATGAATATGGCAAAAGCCTTTGGAATCCCACGAAATATTCCCAACTAGGCATGCAAATGTACTTACTGAACCAATAGTACTTACGCACTAGTGCCAAGAAAGAATGTCATGACATAACGGTCAAAATTAGAGACGAGCATTACTTCCGTGGCGATGACTTAATGATATGAACCCGCTAGGTTTTGTGGTCGATCTTTCGATGAGAGGCGTGAGATAACTCGATTGGTGGATGGAGATGACGTTCACGGCCCGACTACAGTCTTCCAAAACCGTGCCTTAGCGACCGATACACCACTTCCAAATGCCGTCACGATCTTGTGGAGCGCGACAACCAGCCACTAGGGCTCCCGTCCTGCAAGCAATCGAAGAACTAGCAAGAACGAGGAAACAAGCACTGAAATTGCAAGATGAAATTGAAGGTTTCAAACTGAATCTTATTATGAGTGGGGTTCCGAAGACAAGGAGACGGGCGACTGGATCAGCACGCGCGCCTACAAGCAAGTAGCGATGGCTAAACTTGATCTAAACAAAACCCAAGTGTTCCTGATGGTAGCTAAGGGGTATATGACATGTGAAGGATGACCACAAGAGAGTTTGGGTCGTGCTCCAACCCTAGGATGCGTCCCTATTAGACTCTAAACGATACAAGCCCATTGGGCTAACTTAAGGTGTCGCAGCACCCTGGACAGAAAACCTCTCGGTGGTATTTGGACGATTGCCAATGCTTCTGAGATGATATGAGCATGAGACCAGATCCATATGAAAGTATACTTCACAATCTTTCCAACAAGTCCTGAATCACCCCAATCGGACTCCATATGTAACCGTGGCGACCATCACAAGTTGGAGGTGTGCTGCAGTCCGAATCCAGCCTACGTGAGTCCTTTTCCCTTTCGGTCTTCTCCTTGATTCCTAATCAAAACAAGAGTGCGCATGTCTCTAAGATTTAAACAGGATGGACAAGAGCTCAAGAAGGAACTCACTTGATGATTAAGTTTTCGAGCACGAGCACGAGTAATAGGACCTGCAGGTGTCGGCGTCGACGGCGTGGATGTATGCGTGGATGTATGATTGATGTTGATGTCCTCATCATCCTCCCTTTCTTGAATTTGAGTCCTTGACTCAAGCTCATCTTCCTCACCCAAATAAGGCTTCAAATCGGCAATGTTAAATGTGGGATTAACCCCAAAATCTGCAGGAAGATCAAGCTTATATGCATTCTCATTTATTCGTTGCATCACTTTAAAAGGACCATCAGTTCTAGGCATCAATTTAGATTTTCTTAATTCAGGAAACCAATCATTTCGCAAACGCAACCAAACCAAATCTCCAGTTTTAAGAATCAATTCCCTTCTACCTTTGTCTCCAGCAAATTTGTACTTAGCATTCATGCGCTCTATGTTTTCTTTAGTGGTTTCATGCAGTTTTAGCATCAATTCAGCACGTTGCTTAGCATCAAAATTCAACTTTTCAGAACTTGGCAATGGCATTAAATCAATAGGAACACATGGTAACAAGCCATAAACAATCTCAAAGGGATACATCTTTGTAGTAGAATGCAGCGAACGATTATAAGCAAACTCAATATGAGGCAAACAATCTTCCCACATCTTAATATTCTTCTTCATAACAGCCCTTAACATAGTAGATAAAGTTCTATTCACAACTCCAGTTTGAACATCAGTTTGGGGGTGACAAGTCATGGAAAATAAAAGTTTAGTCCCCAATTCATCCCATAATGTTCTCCAGAAATGACTAAGAAATTTAGCATCACGATCAGAAACAATTGTATTTGGCACACCATGCAAGCGAACAACTTCTCGAAAGAACAAATCAGCAATATGTGTAGCATCATCAGTTTTATGATATGGTATGAAATGTTCCATTTTAGAGAATCTATCCACAACAACAAAAACACTATCTCGCCCTTTCCTAGTCTGTGGCAATCCTAACACAAAATCCATAGAAATATCCTCCCAAGGAGCACCAGGAACAGGAAGAGGCATATACAAACCGTGTGGATTCAGCCATGACTTAGCCTTTTGACATGTTGTGCAGCGAGCAACAAATCTCTCCCCGTCTCGTCGCATCATTGGCCAAAAGAAATGACCAGCAAGAATATCCTCCGTCTTCTTCGCTCCAAAATGCCCCATCAAGCCACCTCCATGCGCTTCCCGCAGCAACAACAAGCGAACGGAGTCAGCTGGAATGCATAGCTTGTTAGCTCTAGAAACAAACCCATCATTGACGATGAATTTGTTCCATGTTTTCCCATCTTTACAATGCAGCAGCTGTTGACGGTGGATATACCATGAAAATCCACATTCAAACACCGTCAACAGGCCTCGGATTCAAGGGAAGATAACCATATCATGAGCATATTTTATCAATAACTAGTTCCACATGTACTCTTAAGCTTGTGAACGCAGGGAACACCAAAACAGTGCAAAAGTGAGCAGCTAGGGGCCAACTACATGGTTCGGCCAAACCATGTCATGTTGCCCCAGGCCACCACCCTTCAACATAGTGCATACAACATCAAATGGAAGACATCAGAGCAAAGGGTGGGCCCACCGATGGGTCGGCCGAACTGCCCATGGGGCCCACCTGGCTCTGGTAATGTGGTAGGATCCGTGTGACATTGCAACCAAGTCATTTCATCCATCGGATCAACTTGTGTTTTCATTCAATGGTGGAGATCGAAGGCACAAGGATTGAGGCATGAAATGAAGCAATCAAGACAGGACAAGTACCAGGGGAGACCCTATGACTGGTGGGGACCACACCTGGCCTGGCCCCACCCATCATAGGGGTCGACCGAACCAGGTGGTGTGGCCCCCGGCCACCGACGTACCCGATCGACTCCAAGCATGCATTCCATGTGCTCAAATTGCCAAGACCGTCCATTTTGAGGCGGTTACAAGGCGGTGGATCCAAGGGTGGAGAGTTGAGGAGCACACAGATCGCTGACGTGGCATCCCTCCGCTCTCCACTATAAATAGAGGCTGCTTACTCCTCTTCACAACACAACATAACACAAGACAAGTCACAAGTCACAAGAGTTCTACTCTTTAGTAGTAGTATTAGTCTAGTGTGGGAGTTAGAGTCGAGTCGAGCTACGCTCGGAGTCTCCGGAGTCGTCTGCTGGAGAGTCTGGTATAGCTCTTGTACCTTTCCCTTCTGTAAGACTTTACCTTTATCAATATATTATCTTTACTTTACTTTACTAAGTCTCTACTTAGTGCATTACTATTCTTTATAGTATTGTCGTGTTTTATCTTAACTTATAGTTGAGTTATATTGGATAGTGATCCTGTAACCAGCTCACGTGTGTAGGTCATCGCCTGTCATAGGGTACTTTAGTTGTTGATACGCATCTAGAGTAGTAAGGCTTAGTGTAAGCGCGGTGCTTAGACTAGATCATGCCTTTGAATGCCGCTTGTCGCACGAATTGTTTGTGGGTGCTAGCAGGTGGTGACAGCCCTGTCTAGTCTTAGTATCCCTCCACGTGTTTTAGGCAAATTCTTAAAAGGTAGGCTCCCATAAGAGAATAGCCGCTTCGGGTAGAGGTTATATCCCCTACTGTCTCGCCTATCCCCTACACACCGGAAGTAAGGTAGCTGTCTTGGTTTATCTCATCTATTTGATAGGATAGTTCACAAGAGTAAAGTAAGTGTCATAGGAGTCTTATACTCACTCGTTGTCCTCCCACCTAGCGATAATCTACAAGTTATCATTAGTTATCTCAAAACCTTGTTGTGTTGTGGTGTCATTACCCTTTTCTCTATATATCGATTTACCCCCCCTATCACTAGTTGATACTAAGTTGCTATAAACTTAAGGAGAGTCTTTTTATTAATTATTCCTAGCAACCGCTTTCCCTTCGGATAAAAATAAATAACGATACCTTGGAATACTCCTGGGTGAAGTGCTACAGCGGTATATTCTGTGCGCTTGCGGAATTATCCAATAGACATAAGAAATACCCTCAGGCACTTCTGGCGCCGTTATCCGAGATAGCCTAACCCCCTGTCTCTGGTGGTTGCGCTAAGAAGTGTCAACAAGCATTTCTGGCGCCGTTGCCAGGGAAAGCATCAGTCTAGGAATATTAATAAAAAAATTGAATCCATAGTCTACTATCAATTTAGTTATCGATTAGTGTTAGGGGCTTACCCCTGTCTGTGTTTCTCGTTATCGTGAAGCTAGACAGTGTATGAGCGGTTTCCAATTGCCATCGAATTATATTGAAGACCCCGAGCAATTGTTGAGAAGAACTAGACGCCGTCAAGTTCCACCTCAAAGGTTCATTTCAAACCTGAATCCGTTCGAGGAAAGAGGCTCCGCATTATCAATCAGGGAAGCTATGGCCCAAAAGACCATCTCTGAGTTCTCTGCGCCATCCGCTGACAACATTGCCATCGGACCACAGCTCAACTTTGGAGATGCTACCTTTGAGCTCAAGCCTGCACTCATCAACATGGTGCAAGCTAATCCATTCTGTGGAAAGCCACACGAAGACACCAATGCCCATCTCCAGCACTTTCTGGAGGTGTGTGGGACTTTCACCATCAAGAATTTCTCGGCTGACGCCATCTGTCTTCGCCTGTTCCCATTCTCACTGCTTGGGAAGGCGAAGCAATGGTTCTATGCCAACAAGAGTGAAGTCACCGCCTGGGAGAAATGTGCCAATGCTTTTCTCAAGAAGTTCTTCCCAATGAGCAAAACAAGCGCTCTCCTTGGCAAAATTTCAAGCTTCCAACAACAAGTGGACGAGACGATTCCCGAAGCATGGGAACGTCTCCAAGAGTACATTCGTGCCTGTCCCTCATCATGGGATTGAAGAATGGCTCTTAATCCAAGGTTTCTACCATGGGCTAACTGGATTAGCCCGTAGTCACCTTGATGCTGCCACTGGAGAAGCATTCCTGCAACACAATGTCAAGGATGCTAAGGACCTCATTGAGAAAATGGTTATCAACCAAGGATGGAATGAGGAACGCCTCCAACCCAAGAAAAGGGGTATGCACACCGTTCATGAGGTGGACATGCTCTCAGCAAAAATGGACCTCTTGATGAAAAAGATTGAAGAAGGTTCAAAGAAGGAACAAGAGGCCATTAGACCCACTGCCACCGCACGAGCAATTGAAGCTGATCCATGGTGCGAGGTATTTGGTGGAGAAGATCATTCGAGCAACAACTGTCCCGAAACGAAGGAGGAAGTGAGCTTCATCAACAACAACAACAACAACAATGGGTATCGACGCCAGCAACAAGGAGGATGGAACTCGCGCCCCTTCTACCAAGGAAATCAAGGTAATGGTTACAACAATAATTTTAATAATTCTTATGGTAACCAACCTTCTCTTAAAGATCTTGTCTTAGGCCAATCTAAAATCAATGATAGCATAAATAAGAAAATAATGGCTAATGATAAGATTCTTAAAAATCTTAGTGAGAAAATGGATAGATTTAACACTGCTATGAAAAATCAATTAAGCTTTAATAAAATGCTAGAAACCCAATTATCTCAAAAAGCAGCAGTTGTCCCATCATTCGAACAAGGTATGATCCCAGGGAAACCTGAAGAACCAATTGAGGGTGTTAAGTTAATTTCCACGAGGTTTGCTAAGCCTCCGGTTAGGCAAAACTCAGGTTGTCTTCTTGATCCGCCATTCATGGCCAAGAAGAGTGACCCCGGTCATCCTACCATCACCTGCGAGATCGGGCCACACACCTTCAACAACGCCTTCTGCGACCTTGGATCTAGAGTGAACATCATGTCCAAGGTAATGTACGAGAACTTGCTAGGGGGACCTTTTTACCCCACTTTTGTCAAATTGCAGATGGTCAATCAATCAATCTGGTTCCCCGAGGGATTGGCAAGGGACATCCTTGTCAAAATTCAAGATGAATACATCCCCGCCGACTTCATCATTCTTGACATGGGGGCCGATGACGAAGTCCCCGTCAGCCTGGGAAGGCCGTTCCTCAACACCGTGAATGCCATCATCTACGTGGGATCCGGCCAAGTCCACTTCCAACTCTTAGGTAAGAGAATTAGATGTCCTTTCAATGGTTATAAATCGATGCAATAGGTAAGGAATGTGGAGAAACAAGCCACAATATGCACCCCGCCGAAAGAATCAACCGCCAAGGTCCAAAAAGGCTGAACTGGTAAGTAAGGCTGAGGTGATAAACAAGGCTAACTCCGCTGAATCACAAGCATCAACCAAGAAGGAATGGCGAAAGAAAGAGGTGCGATCATCATGGTCTCCATCTCCGGGACCGATCGAAGCACCCGAAGAATGAACTCGAAATGGAGAGGTCCTGCTCTATAGACCTAAAACATGGAGCCCTTGCTGGTAAGGTAAATCAGTATTTATCTCATATTTAATTCCTGCATTTCAATTTTTGCATTTTCTTCATTGCATTTCATATTTAAATTTTGCAATAATTTATTCTGACAAAATAAAACACTTAGATGAATAAAACTTGAGAATGAGCAGTAGTGCTCACACTGAGGTGGTGGGACCACCTAGGTGGGGTCGGCCGACCCCACCATGGGGCCCACCCACCTCTGGTGATGTTGGCCTGGTGTAGTGATTCATTTCCTGAAATTTGAACACCAGCTCCTTCTTGAATTTGGTCATGATCACTTTCATTTGGTCCAAGGAGAATCCAACACCCACATTCATCCAAATTTTAAAAAGTGGACACTTTGGCATGAATGAGTGCTCCCATGGTCCATGAGAATTACTTTAAACATGTCCCCACTTTTGTCATTCACCTTTTACCTTCACAAAACACTAGACAAAGGAATCTCTGAAAGTTTCAAACTTTTGGTCCACCACTAGTATCTACTTTTCTGGACACACTGTTTAGAGCTGAAAGGGGACAAAACCTGGTTCGGCAGAACCATCTTTTGGCTCCCCCCAAGAAAGTGGTGTTTGAATTCAAATAGATTCCCTATGAAAAGGTAAAAGTAACACTGAACCTGCAATTTTTGGTTCGGCCGACCCACTATTTGGGTCCTCTCTGCAGAGGTGCATTTGAATTCAAATAGATTCCCTATCCAAAGGCAAAAGCAACTCTGATCTTGTCACAATGGGTTTGGCCGACCCATCAATGGAGAGTTGTCAGCAAGGTCAAGTTTGAATTCAAATAGATTCCCTGTCCAAAGTTGAAAACAACAAAAATCTGGCCATGGGGGGGTCGGCTGAACTGGGCCTAGTGGCCTGACCACCAGCCCTTCTCCCCCTATAAATACCCTTGCATTGTGTGCTCAAATCCACACCCAAACCAGCTGATTTCTGCCGAGCACACAAGTTCTCTTCTTCCCTCTATTTGAGCAAGGTCTTTCTCAAGTTTAGTTTAAGTTTAGCCACTCAAACCAAAAACCCAAAAATATTGTAGTAGTAGAAGCTTGTCTCACTCTCATCTTTGCTCTCAAATTCTTGTTTGTGGAGGTAGCCTTACCCCATAAGGACTACTAACAGTGGGATAGCTAACGCTAATCCCTGTTGTTGTAGTGTGTTCGTGTGTGAGCTCATTGTTGCAGGATGAAGAAGTTCTCCTCCGCACTCAAGAAGGCTAAGAGTGTTGTAGAGAGTTCCTCCCAACGACCCCGCCATGATGAAGATGAAGGAAGAGAAGCTCCACCAAGACGAAGCTTTGGAGTGCCTTCCGAGAGAACGTTCGATCCCGAGAGTGGCCTCATGCTAAATCAAGAAGAGTACCAAAGGTACACTTCCATCCGACACCGAGGGTATGAACATACCGGCATCATCGACCCTATCCTTTTGGACAGCATATGTATGACCGCGGAATTAGTTACTATTTTCAATACAATCGGTTGGGGAAGTTTTTGGGAAGTGCAAGAACTTGGAATAGAAACGCTCACCATTGAATTTCTATGCTCTTTACAAGCCACTGAAAATAATGTCTACTTTCGCATGTTCAACCAAGAGTATAATTTAACATGGGGAGTTTTTAGCATGGCACTAGGTTTTGATAATGACTGTCATCTAGGCCTTGTTAATGCAACAAGAAGATTTGATAAAACTGAATTTTAGAAAGCTATAACAGGATCTAATGATTGCTCTGACCCTAAAACCGATGAAATCCATAATCCTACTTTGCGCTTGATCCGCTATTGGATGGCTATAACTTTTCTTCCTGGCTCTAATGTGCATGTTCTTTATAATGATGAATTAAGACTGCTTTATGCCATGACAAAGAAAATAAAAGTTTCACCTGCTAAGATGTTAGTCCACTTTTGGCTTCGTATTTTCCATAGAAGCGAGCCCATATTCTTCACTTCTTTTATCACGCGCATTGCTGAAACAATGGACTTGCTAGATGGAAAACATTACTTTGGATACATTGCTTCTCCTAGAGATGTTGTAACCGATGATTTCTTCATAAGTACTCAAGTCATAAAGAGAGATGAAAATGGTGATATAAAAATGATTTATCCCGGCCATACAGCCGAAATCTCTCTCCCTTGTGAGAGGCGTCGGTTGTATGCGCTGCGCACACTAACCATAAATTGGGACCGAGAGGCAAAAAGCCAAAATGTTGCAGGACAAAGAAGGGTGACAAGGAGCATGTCACAAGCCGCTCAATTTGAGCAAGGTGGCACATCACGAGCTGCAGGGAGATATGAAGAAGAAGGCGATGAGGCAAGTTCCATGGACATTTCAAGGTCCACGGAACGGCCTCAACAGCACACTCCAAGAGTGCGCACTCCCCGTCCGTCCACACGGGCGAGGGGCCGTCAAAGCCAAGGATCGGAAATGGACCAACTCATCAATGACATGGGCGCAATGCAAGTAGAGCAAGATGCAACTCTGAATATGGCACAACAAAATGCTCAACTATTGCAAGCTATCCAAGACGAAGAAGCACAACGTTGGGCGGGATGGTTCCAATACTACTCGCCACCACAATGAGCAAAAGGACAAGCTTGGGGAGATCCTCTCCCCCACCAAGGTAAGTATTCTATCCTAGTATTTACATTATTTTAATTTATTGCATATAAAAAATGCATAAGATAAAAATACCAAAAATATTTCCCTTATTTCCATATGTCTCATGAATATTTATCTTCCTCATGGAAATGATGAATAGTTGCTCTGTTAATGTTTCTTTAACGCCTAGTTTACAACTTAGTATTTCTTTGAGTATGGATTATTTGGCTCATTTAAATCATCATGAACCTGAAAACTTTATGGATGCTAAGTGCTAGAACTAAGTCTAAGTTGTTGTGAGATATGATATAGTGAAACAAGAGCTACTATAGTATTGTTCTAAGCATGCATGATTACTGGAGATTTATTTCTAAATCAATCAAAACCTTATTGTTCCTCAATGGTGATAAATTCCTACCACAGCCATATATGTTACACATATCTAAAACCTTCCACTTAAGCTATTTGCTTTGTATTGAGTGTTGTCAAGTCTTGTTGACCCTTATTGAGAGTCTTATCATGCTCCCAAGATCAAGATCACGTACACACCACATATATATATGCTGCTTCTACACTGGAAGTACGCAACCACATGCCTTCCACTAAATAAATGCTCCATGAGTTAAAGTCATAGAAAATCTCTCTTAGTTATTATGCTAGAGGAGACAAAAGGCTATGGAAAATAAAAAGAAAGAAAGATGGACACAAGAGAGTCCATAGAAAAGAAAAGAAAAATATTTGAGCAAGTCTAGGCTCATAAATAAAAGAGAAAAATGATAGCCATGTCTCTAAAATTTATTAGAGAGAGATACAATTCAAATAGAGGAGCATTATATTCTATCATCATCCACACACTTGCACATCTTGATCTATGGGCATGACACTTCTCTCTTTGGATCCAAGCTTTGACTCTACAACATATGCAAAGTAAGTATGCTATATTCTTTCATTCCTACCTTAAGCTCCACATAAGCCATTTTTAGAGGTAGGATGATAAAGAGAAGGAAACATTTACTTTATGCCTTGGTAAGGAATCATACATCATTTGAGCGACATGAGAGAACCATATGAGGAGTATTAAGCTGTCTTTTGCAAAACATAGCCAAAACCTCCAGTATGAAACTTGCAAAGAATGAGAAAAGTAGTGCTCAAGTTAAACTGTTCTGTCTCTCAACCACATAAGGCAAAAGGAAAGGTCATTAGCTCCATAAAGAAAAAAGGTGAAATGGGTGAATTTTCATAGCCAACTTTTCCATTCAAAAGAGAAGTATTTAGTTGTACACATGGTATTATTGAAACATGAACATTGTAGCAACTTCTGATCTACCGAGGCTAAGTTTAATCATTTGCTCGGGACAAGCAAAGGTTAAGCTTGGAGGATCTTGTTGACGGTAGATATACCATGAAAATCCACATTCAAACACCGTCAATAGGCCTCGGATTCAAGGGAAGATAAATATATCATGAGCATATTTTATCAATAACTAGTTCCACATGTACTCTTAAGCTTGTGAACGCAGGGAACACCAAAACAGTGCAAAAGTGAGCAGTTAGGGGCCAACTACATGGTTCGGCCGAACCATGTCATGTTGCCCCAGGCCACCACCATTCAACATAGTGCATACAACATTGCCAAGGGTGGGCCCACCCATGGGTCGGCCGAACTGCCCATGGGGCCCACCTGGCTCTGGTGACGTGGCAGGATCCGTGTGACATTCCAACCAAGTCATTTCATCCATCGGATCAACTTGTTCTTTCATTCAACGGTGGAGATCGAAGGCACACGGATTGAGGCATGAAACGAAGCAATCATGACAGGACAAGTACCAGGGGAGACCCTATGACTGGTGGGGACCACACCTGGCCTGGCCCCACCGATCATAGGGGTCGACCGAACCAGGTGGTGTGGCCCCCGGCCACCGACGTACCCCACCGACTCCAAGCATGCTTTCCATGTGCTCAAATTGCCAAGACCATCCATTTTGAGGTGGTTACAAGGCGGTGGATCCAAGGGTGAAAAGTTGAGGAGCACACGGATCACTGATGTGGCATCCCTCCACTCTCCACTATAAATAGAGGATACTCACTCCTCTTCACAACACAACATAACACAAGACAAGTCACAAGAGTTCTACTCTTTAGTAGTAGTATTAGTCTAGTGTGGGAGTTAGAGTCGAGTCGAGCTATGCTCGGAGTCTCCAGAGTCGTCTGCTGGAGAGTCTGGTATAGCTCTTGTACCTTTCCCTTCTGTAAGACTTTACCTTTATCAATATATTATCTTTACTTTACTTTACTAAGTCTCTACTTAGTGCATTAGTATTCTTTATAGTATTGTTGTGTTTTATCTTAACTTATAGTTGAGTTATATTGGATAGTGATCCTGTAACCAGCCCACATGTGTAGTTCATCGCCTGTCATAGGGTACTTTAGTTGTTGGTACGAAGCTAGAGTAGTAAGGCTTAGTGTAACCGTGGTGCTTAGACTAGATCTTGCCTTTGAATGCCGCTTGTCGCACGAATTGTTTGTGGGTGCTAGCAGGTGGTGACAGCCTTGTCTAGTCTTAGTATCCCTCCAAGTGTTTTAGGCAAGTTCTTATAAGGTAGGCTCCCGTAAGAGAATAGCCGCTTCAGGTAGAGGTTATATCCCCTACTGTCTCGCTTATCCCCTACACACCGAAAGTAAGGTAGCTGCCATGGTTTATCTCATCTATTTGATAGGATAATTCACAAGAGTAAAGTAAGTGTCATAGGAGTCTTATACTCACTCGTTGTCCTCCCACCTAGCTATAGTCTACTAGTTATCCTTAGTTATCTGAAAACCTTGTCGTGTTGTGGTGTCATTACCCTTTCCTCTATATATCGATTTACCCCCTATCACTAGTTGATACTAAGTTGCTATAGACTTAAGGATCTGTCTCTTTTTATTAATTATTCCTAGCAACTGCTTTCCCTTGGGATAAAAATAAATAACGATACCTTGGAATACTCCCGGGTGAAGTGCTACAGCGGTATATTCTGTGCGCTTGCGGAATTATCCAATAGACATAAGAAATACCCTCAGGCACTTCTAGCGTTGTTATCAGAGATAGCCTAACACCCTGTCTCTGGTGGTTGTGCTAAGAAGTGTCAACAGCAACACTTCTTTAAAATCAGCATCATGAGCGTATCGGTCTTTAATTGTTTCTAACCCAAAGATCTTGTAATCAAGTTGATTCAGCAAAGTATATCTCCTACACAATGCATCTGCAATGATATTATCCTTCCCTTTCTTGTGTTTGATAACATAAGGAAAAGATTCAATAAATTCAACCCATTTTGCATGTCTATGATTCAGTTTTCCTTGACTACGAATATGTTTCAAAGATTCATGATCAGAATGTATAACAAATTCTTTGGGCCACAAATAATGCTGCCATGTTTCTAATGTCCGCACTAGAGCATATAATTCCTTATCATATGTAGAATAATTCAGAATAGGCCCGCTCAATTTCTCACTAAAGTATGCAACGGGTTTGCCTTCTTGTAACAAAACACCACCCAATCCAATTCCACTCGCATCACATTCAAGCTCGAAAGTCTAATTAAAATCAGGGAGTTGGAGCAGAGTTGCATGTGTTAACTTATCTTTCAACACGTGGAAAGAGTGCTCTTGTGCTTTGCCCCAAGAAAAGGGCACTCCCTTCTTTGTAAGCCCATTCAACGGTGCAACAATGGTGCTGAAATCCTTCACAAAATGGCGATAGAAACCAGCAAGTCCTAGAAAACTCCACACTTGTGTGGCCGTCGTGGGTACAGGCCATCCTTGTATAGCTTCCACCTTGGCCTAATCAACCTCAATTCCCTGTGGAGTGACAACATAGCCAAGAAACGATACTCGATCGGTGCAGAAAGTGCACTTCTCGAGGTTACCAAATAAACGTGCATCACGTAGAGCATTAAAAACAGCACGTAAGTGATCAAGGTGTTCATCCATGGATTTGCTATAAATTAGTATATCATCAAAGTAGACGACAACAAATTTCCCAATGAAAGCACGCAAAACCTCGTTCATTAATCTTATGAAAGTACTAGGTGCATTAGTTAACCCAAAAGGCATGACTAACCACTCATATAGACCGAACTTAGTTTTGAAAGTAGTTTTCCATTCATCTCCCAATTTCATACGAACCAGGTGATACCCACTACGCAGATTGTTGGCGGTCCTTAGCAACTAAAATAACACATCATTTTAATACTAAAACACATAGAAGGTAGGGCTTTTCTCTAATCTTCCACGAGTTTTGTTGTGTATATAACATGCAGGTTTGACACGTGGAAATGCGTAAAATCCACAAGAAAGCGTACTTCCAGGAAACGTATTCAGAGAAGGCGCAAACCAAGAAAAGAAGAAAGCCCATCTCAAACAAGGAACTAGATCCATCCGTAACCACAGGAGAGGCCCAGGCCCAGGGAGCAACCGACCACCGGAAGGCGATGGCCAGCGGGACCAGCCGGGGGACCGAACGCCCCCAGGTGCGGCCGCCCCCCAGGTGGAGCTTTCTAAGCCCAGTCTTCGGAGGCGGTGCTCAAGGCGGTTTCCCAAGGGCGGTTTCACCTCCTTCCAATCCTAGAGACGCCCAAACCGCCCTACTCTAGCTATAAATAGATGGTGCTCCTTCATCATTCACACACACCAAAATTTGGAGCACTACACCTCACATTTCATACTTGTTCTCTAGTTTAGTAGTAGTAGAGCAAGGCAAAGCTATCAAGGAGAGCTTGTCTCCTTGGAGGAATCAAGAACATCTTGGTATGAATATAATTTAGTTCTCCTCTTTGAGCAAGTTCTCATCTTATGTTTATAGCCATGCATCTGAATTAGAGTATAATCTTGTTCATATTATGATCATAATATATGAACTAGTTCATAGTCTATGTGTTATGTTCTTGATATGTTCATCAAAGTTCTTCATCGTTCATCAAATTAGTTGGAATAGAGGAAGAACTATAGATGGGATAATAGTTCGTTGTGCTGTCATGGTTACTCCTAGCCGAGCCTGTCAATCCGAAGGGTTGGGGTCCCGGGAGGTTAGGAGTTGTTTCCAATTACGCGAGCATGGTGTTCGGGTATGTGGAGATCAGCGAATATGTCGGTACCCCACGGGCAGAGGGGGTAGGTGGGCAGGTGGTGACAGCCCTGTCCATCCCTAGCACTCGCCCACGTTCGGGTATTGAGTAGAAGTTCGGAAAGTCTCTATCGGCTAGCAGACCAGCTGCGGGGATTTCCCTATCATCCCAGACATAGTCCTAATTCTAGTCTTGCTAGTTAGATGTAAATGCTATTCTTTGCATAGCTGTATACGACTAAAGCCTGCTCAGTTAGTTGTACTCTTTTATTCTTTATTCGTTTTTTATCCTTGAGGTTGCTCCGATGCGTGTGTCCACTATCTTGTAAACTTCATTTAACCCCTAATTATGCTATGCCTACCTATGCATCCAAATAAGTGATCATGTTTATACCAAAAGCTAGATGAAATTCATCATGGCCTCCTACGGGAAATTATAAATACGACACCCTTGAATACTCACGGGTTGAAATGCTACAATGATAGTTCTGTGCGCTTGCAGAGTAATCTTATTTCTTACTGAGCTATCGATTGGCGTACCTAAGTACCATTACTTAAGGATTATAATTCTTGTGCACCCCACGGCGCCGTGTCACAGTTTTTCATATCGTTAGTAATGACGGTTAGGAAGGCCAATCTGGCACTTCTAACTGCTATTACCAGACTGCATTACCTAGGCTAGCGCCTTTAAGGGCCAAGGCTTACCTTTCTGAAGAAATGGTGGTTGGGAATGTCAACTTTCGTTTCTAGTATTATTATTAAGGACAGACTTATAGTCTATCTTTAGTAGTGATGCTAAGAAACACCAATAAGCATTTCTGGCGCCGTTGCCGGGGATGGACCTTTAGTCTATCTTTTGTAACGACGTTAAGAAATGCCAACAAGCATTTCTGGCGCCATTGCCGGGGAGGGCAAAAAGAAAATATAAACATCTGGCTTTGGCATAAACTTTGATAGCCATAGTTATGCAGGCTAACTTTGTTGTTTTCTTCCTCTTTTTATTGGAATGAAAACAGGATAGTGTATGAGCGGTTTCAATCTGCTGGAAAACTTCGTTAAAAATCCAGAGGCACTCCTAAGAGAGGGCCTCGTACCATCTCTTCTTCTGCTACTCAGCCGGCAAACGAACCGGTCACTTCCCCACCATTCGCTACTACCACCATGGCCAAGTCACTCCGCGAGTATTCCACCCCCACTATTGCCAACGTGCCCGTTGGGCCCGCTGTCAATGTCGGGAACGGAAACTTTGAGCTCCGCACTGGCCTACTCACGATGGTGAAGGCGAACCAGTTCTGTGGTTTGCCAAGTCAGGACGCAAACGCACACTTGCAAAACTTTCTTGAGCTATGCAAGACCATCATCATTAAAGATGTCACACAAGACAGCATCAGGCTCCGCTTGTTTCCCTTCTCCCTCTCGGGGAAGGCGAAGCAATGGTTCTACCAAGCCAAGGAAGCAGTCAACACGTGGGACAAATGTTCTGCGACGTTCCTCGCAAAGTTTTTCCCCATGAGCAAAATGAATGCTCTACGGGGGAAGATATCTAACTTCCAGCAAACATCACTCGAGTCCATTCCTAAGGCTTGGGAAAGGCTCCAGGAGTACATCCGGGCCAGCCCCCACCATGGGATGGAAGAATGGCTCGTGCTCTAGAATTTCTATGAAGGCCTCACGGCCATGTCTAAAGGGCACGTAGATGCCGCTGCTGGAGGCGCGTTCCTTTCCCTCACCATCGAGAATGCCACGGCATTGATTGAGAAGATGGTGTCCAACCAAAACTGGGGAGAAGGACGCAAAACACAAAAAGGCATGCACACCATGAAGGAGACGGATCTGCTTGCCGCAAAATAGAGTTACTAATGAAGAAACTTCAGGGACGTGCCACCGATCCTACCACCGGCACCGTCCAGGCCATGGACTCACACATGACGTGTGAAGTCTGTGGAGATGTTGGCTATTCGGGGAATAACTGTCCCGAAACCCATGAAGAAGCTTCATACGTTAACAACGGGTTTCGCCAACATCAACAAACAGGTAATGGGTAGAACAGCCAAAATCGCCCCCAAGATAATTCTTCCAATTTTAATTCAAACTTCAATTCCTCCCAACCTTCATTAAAAGATCTTATTATAGGACAAGCTAAAACAAATGAAAACCTTACAAACAAGCTTTCTCTCAATGATAAAATGTTTGAAACTATAAATACTAAGCTTGATAGCATGTCCTTATCTGTTAAAAATCAAGTAAGTTTTAATAAAATAATAGAAACTCAGATCGCCCAGCTTGCCTCTGCTACTAAATCTGCCATACAACCTAATAGGACTATTGAAAATATAAACTCGGTGACCACGAGAGGGGGTAAGACCACTCGTGATCCACCACACCCTAACCATAAGACAGGTAAAGCATCAAGGCAGCAAGAGGAGACACAGGTCGAGTCAGCACAACCACAGGAAGAATTAGCAGAAAATGAGCCGACATCGGAAAACTATGTGGACACCACGATGCTACCTTTCCCCACAAGGATAAGAAGGAAGAAGAAGGTTGGAGATGAGCAGTTCCTTCGATTCATGGAAATGGTCGAGAAGACACACGTCAGTGTCCCGCTGATGGATGTCTTGCACATACCGTCCTACGCCAAATTCATCAAGGACATCATCAACAACAAGCGACCATTACCGTCCACAGAAATTGTCAAGCTGACAGAAGAGTGTAGCGCAGCTATACTCAATCATCTACCCGAGAAGAAACAAGACCTTGGGTGCCCCACGATCACATGCTCCATTGGCACCCGGCAATTTAACCACGCCTTATGCGATCTTGGGGCGAGCGTAAGCATCATGCCAAAATCAGTCTTTGATAGATTGAATTTCACCAACTTGGAGCCCACCAACATGACACTCCAGTTGGCTGACTCCTCAATTCGGTATCCAGCGGGGATTGCACAAGATATCCCTATCAAAATCAGAGAGTATTATGTCCCAGTGGATTTTGTGGTGCTCAACATGGAGTTTACCAAAGAAACACCACTTATCCTTGGGAGACCATTCCTAAGCACGGCCGGAGCATAAATTGATGTTGGCACTGGAGAAATCCGCTTCAATATCAATGGACAAGAAGAAAAGTTCGAATTCAGGCCTCACCGTCAGGAAGAATGCAACATGATACGTATCCGATATGGGCCGAACCCCCAAGGCATTAATGAGGTAGAGATTCAGCCTCAGCTCTTGAAAAATCTATCAAAATTCTCAAAAGAGTTAAAGAAAAAGCCGGAGCCAAAAGAAAAGGCGGCTCCTAAAAGAAATATAAATAAGGAGCAGAAGAACAAAATGGCTCCTAAAAAGAGGGAAGAAATCCCCAAGCCTTCACAAAAGAAGTCGGTTTGGAAACCCAAAGCAAATGTCGAAAATACTACCACACCGCCCAAAACCACCCAGAAGGTATGGAGCCCTAAGCAGGTGCAACCGTCTACTTGTCCCAAGATGGATGTACCATCATCAAGCAAGAAATGAAGGGAGAAAAGTCCTACTCAACGGACTTAAAAAGCTAAGCCCTTGCCGAAGGTAAATCGGTAAGTTATCTTTAATTTTTACTGTAAATAAAAATTTAACAAATCTTTCAATAAATGCCTAAGTAATCTCTTTATTCTAAAAATAATAATAACAAATAAAAAAATATATATATATTTATATATTTTAAACTATTATAATAAATATATGCATGCCTTGATGCTAGTATTGCATTTATGTTTTGACTGAGATCATAGGAATATTCCTTCATAAATGCATGATAGTGTGATCTTAAAACATATTTTCATATGTATCAATCATTTCCCACACTCAATCACACACTATCACTCCGATTCACTGCGCTTCAAACTTGATCGTAATCAAGATAGGGATCTACACAGTCAGCATGGCACCTGGCCAAAAATCAGAGGCTGGCTGGTGGACCCAGGGGACCGACCGCCCCCGGGACCGACCGCCCCCCTAGCTGGCCCAATCTGTGCCAAACTTTTTTGTATCCCTCTCTGATCCCTCCAGCATCACGTTTATGGTTACGATCAAGTTACTTCCTTGCTAGAAACCTCGGTAGCACCTATTTAAACCCCTTTAGGTCTCTCTTTTCCTCACACCAACTTTACCCTTCTCCCTTTTTCAAAGCTTGCTAAGCTCTCCCATCTCGAAGTGCCAACCATGTCTAGCTATGCCCTCTCGCTGTTCAACGCTCCAAAGGCCATAGCGAACCTAGACATAGCACGTTACCAAGAGAGTCCATTAGTAAGGGAAGAAGCTCGTGTTGTGAAGGAGAAGCCTTTAGCGATCTTGCCAGCACGCTCTGTTGCACTGGAAGGTGACGCCAAGAAGAAGACCGCTGCTACCCATCCTACCAGTTTTCTAGGCCTCAAGAAGAAGACTTCTAGCGGTAGTGGGACTAGCATGCATACTGGAGGAAAATTGGCTAGCAAGCCTGCACTTTCGGCCAAAAAGGCAGCATCCGCTAGCACCTTTCCTAGAATTAGGAGGCATTTACCACAGCCATCCATCAAGCGTCGTGCAGGATAGTATGAAAGCAGTGACGATGAAGACGACTCCAGTATCATCAATGACCTCATAGCCAAACATGTTGGCTTACGTGCTTTCCTTAGGACTTTAGAAGACGACATAGAGACCAAGAACACAGAGATTAGGAACCTTAGCGATGACATTAATAGTTTCCGCTTCAAGATCAATCTTAAAGCTAAGGAAAGTCACTAAAGCCCTAGGTGTTCGTCATCATCTTAAGTATCTTTAGAATGCACCTGCTGCACGAATAATTAGGCACTTCTCTTTTTCACGATCATTTACTATCAATGAGAATGTGCCTATTCGAGTTTATCAATTAAATAAAGTTTTTATGTTGAGCACTTGTTTTCGCCACATATATATATATTGACTAACCAAGACAGGAAAGAAAACAAGTGTGGGGGAGGACTCTCCAAGACAATTGCACAATAACAAAAATCAAAATTCAGTTTGTGCAACCTTTTCCCTCTCTCATTTTGAAAAGTTTTAAGATAAAATGATGTCCCCTTCATACTCCATCAAAACTTGTCTTCCTACATTCGAGATATTTGCATACTTTTTATTCCCTACTAAAATTCCTACAGATTTATGAACACTGTTTAGGGACCCCGTTTCTAAGTAATTGACGAATGAGATATAGTAGGATGACATGATGCTTGCTCATTCTTGCAAAGTACTTGGGATTTATCTTACAAAAAACAAAGACTCAATAGCATGCTCCTTGAATGATTGTCAAATACCTACCAAGGCCATATATGATTCTATTTGATGAAACCTTCTACATATGCCACTTATTTTGTGTTGAGTTTGGTCAAATTTCTGACCGCTGTTGAGAGATGTTGTAACAACCCTAAAAATCCACACAACCTAAAATCCCAACCAATTAAAATTTTTCATTTATTTCTTATGAAAACCCATTTTTCTTGTGCAAGCATATAGGTTTCATTATGAATTTAGTTATAAAGGAGTATAGCTTGCATTTTAATTCCATTCACATAGAATAATAACTTATGCATCACATTTGGGATTTATTGCAATTTATGTTTGTGTTTACTCAATATTTAAAATGGGTAATATATGTATTAATACACTAAAGTGAAAATAGAAAAAGAAAAAGAAAATGAATAGGGAGAGAGAGCAAGGCTAGCCATTCGGCCCAGCCGGCCTGCTAACCAGCCCAAACGCCGCCGCGGCCCATCTCCCGCGCGCGCGTTGAGTCACTGCCGCAACGACCCCACCCGTCAGCGTTTTTCCTCTCGCTACTGTTCTTCTTCTCACCTCGCGAAAGGCGGTGGCCGACAGTGTCATGCAAATGGCGTGACCGACAGCGCCACGCATGGCAGAGCCCTGACCCCGTTGTCCCCTGCCTGTCCCCTACCTTGCTCGCCAAGAAGCCCGCGCGCACCACCGGAACCCTAGCTCGCGCAAGCCGCAGCCCTCCGATCAGCCCGAGCAGATCAGAGCCGCCCGCCATAGGTAGCCACCCGAGCTCCGCTATAAATTGGAGCACCTCACGGCGCCCTAGCCTCGTTCCACTCGCCGCCGCCACTGGAGGCACCAACCACGACACCGCACCACACCGAGAGAGAGAGAGAGAGAGAGCGAAGGAGGAAGGCGGAGCGGAGAAGGTGAAGCCGCCGGAGCGCCGCCGCCGCGGAGCACGCCGGAGCCGGACACGGAGGAGAAGCCCGAGCTGCGGACGAGGAGCGGCACGGCACTGCGATCGCTCTGCACGGCTCTGACTCACCACTGCACCGCCATCCTAGCTTCACTGACACCACGGTGAGCCACCGCACGCCATGTCCAAACCTCGCCCTGCTTTTGCCATGGCGTTCCGCCCACGGGACGCGCAGGCACGAGCCTTTACAGCTCAGGAAGATCACCTGCACCATGCACTCATGCGACCGGCCGAAACCCCCGGACTACAAGCTTTGCTAGACCGAGAACGCAGCACGACGCGTTCTCGGCGGAGCGCACTCGCCACCGTCGCGTTCCGACGCCGAATCACCCGTTCCAAGCAATCCGACTAGCACCCGTATAGGTTAGAGCGTCGTGGAGCACCGCCACGACCCCTTGAGCTAGCTACGCGGATCTAAGCGCTAGAGGAAGCCTCGTCCGCCCTGCTCGAGTGCGCCGCGACCCCGCCGGAGCTCCGCCACGTGCCGAAGCCAGGAGGAGACCCTGCTGTGACACCAAGTTGCCACCCACGACCCGAGAGCCTTACTGACTATGTCAATAGAAGGGAACCACACCCGTTCGTGCCAAAACCGAACCCCGGCCACCACACTGCCGCCCGCCTCGCCGGAGAAGCGCCTGTGCCATGGCCGAGCACCAAAAGGGACCCTGTTAGCCAAATTGGATCCCTTAGAAACGAATATTGGGGCCCGGAGGGGAGAAATTGCCTCGCTGTGGGCTGCAACGTAGCCTACCGGAGCTTTAGCCCTGCGGCAGCTCGCCGCCGGCCGCCATGACACGCCGAATGGTCGGCCAAGGTCACAAACCACCCCCGACCACCGCCGGGCTACGCCGAGCTACGCCGACGCCCCCCGACCAACATCGAGCTCGCCCGACCACCGCCGAGCTACGCCGACGCCCCCCGACCAACGTCGAGCTTGCCCGACCAACCGCCGAGCTACGCCGACGCCGGTGACTCTCTGGGAACCAGCATCGAACACCTGGTGGGCGACCATCGGGTCTGTGTTCTGTTGAGGCGCCACATGCCGCACTACTGGACCCGCGCGCCACGTGGACCAATCCCGAGCTGTCATCCCCTGATTAATCGGCCATTTTCCATTTTCAAAAAATAGGATAATCTTCGGAAATTCATAACTTATTCATACGAAGTCCAAAAATTGCGTACCATATATCAAAATTCTCAGAAAAATAAGATCTACAATCTAAGACTATGTTTGTGTGCATTTGGCTCTTTATTTTATTAGATTTTTTTGAAATACTCTATAGGAGTCGCTGACGCGACTATTTCGTGTTCGATTTCAGAGCCGGAGGAGGATCTGACTAAGGAAGACGACCACGAGTACTTTCAGGAGCTAGGAGACGACTACAAAGGTTCCACGTCCCACCAAATCCTTAGATCCTATTTACGCATTGCAAATGACATTGCTGCTATTGCTTTACGATTATGTATGGATTGGTTGCATGATAGTATATTTGAATTCCCTGCCTTGTTAAGACTTTATCCTGCTATCCGCTGCTAGGTTAGCTGCTGCTTAATTTACTGTTACTCTTCCACTACTTTCTACTTGCTATATGCTATGTGGTGGAATTGGGACGGTGAATATCTGATTATAACCACTGGGAGAGAGTGCTGCGTGCGTCTTGGGTGCGTGGTAAGGGTTGATGTCGACCAAGTGGGATGTGAGACAAGCCCATGGGGCAAGTCGTGCCGGGGGTGCAACCTGGGCATCCCCAAGCGAGATACCTGTGGCGGGTAAAGTTGTTGAGGAGGATTCCGGGTGGGATAGCCTTGGTGGTTTGAAGCCCGTGGACGGAGGTGCTGTGATGGCACGGGAAGAGTATCCCCTAAGTGAAGATGCCTGCTTGGTCAAACCTAGGACGGACTAGTTTCAGGTTCATGGGAATCCTTTTCTACTCACTCGCTTCTGATGGGCGGGAGACGGCTGGACTACTTCGTAGGACGGTGCCACTACTGCTAGGTTGAGAGGTGATAAGGGTGGGCGGAAACGGTCGCTGGGTTCCTGTTCCGTTCTAGATGCGCAGTACCACTGGATGGGCCCGGTACTGTGTCTCCCAGTCTCAGCATAACGGTGTAGGATCCGGAATATCCCAGGGCTGAGTGGTAGGGTGGCATCGACCTAGGCAAGCAAGCACCCGGAATTCTGCCTAGGTGTTTGCGCAACACCTATGATGGCTAATCTTGTGGGTAGTGAAACCTCTGTAGAGTGTACGGTTGATCGATCGATACATATGCCAACTTGTTGGCTATGGACCTTTCCTGTGAAGCTTCTACTAGTGTAGTGAGTGTTCTCTTCTCCCCCTGGATGACATTTTCCTGCAGTGTACCCGCTGTGGTAGTGTGCTGCTGAGATAGGCCCGAGAGGGAGTTGGGCCTGTCGAATGAGAGTGAGGTGTGGGTATGTGAGATGTGGTGATGGGAAAAGGGATGATGGTGTAATTAGAGATAAAACTTGACTAATTAAACATTGATTACAGCTGCATAGGAAAAACCTCAGCCTATAGGTCTGCTTGTATAGCCTTGCATCCACTTTCCACAAAGCAAATGCTGCATAGGTGGGCTCCGTGGCCAGTACATATCGTACTGATAAATTTGCTGTCAGGTGACGAGAATGAGTACGACTTCGAGGAAGATGATGGTGAGGAATAGGGTCACGTGCTACACTCAAGTTGGCCGTGAAGGATGAAACGTTTCCGCATCTACTAAGCTTCTCTGAATGTTGATTCCGCCAGTGTGGCGATGTAATAAATATTTATGTAAGACTTAATTACCGTTGTATGGATCCTGGTGTCAACTGAGATATGGGTAATTTCATGGATTGTCCCAAGCAATCTGTTGAATTACAATTCGAGCCTGTGGATTTCCCTTCACGGAAATCGAGGTCGTTTCAGATGTTTTATACTCCCAAGATCAGAATTCACTTGCACCCACCAAATAAAGCCAATTCTCATCCTGAGAGTTGCGCAAAACATGCACTTCATCCACCCACCAAAAATTTGCCAACTCTTACAATGAGAGTTGCGCAGCGTTCTCGCCCAAATAAAAAAGTGTCGGTTCTCATCCTAAAGAACCGTGTATTCCTTCTACAAAATTTTACTCCATCATGATATCTCCTTATTTAGTTTTCATATGCCAATAAAAGATATGGGGCTATGTTAAAAAAAATATATAAAAGATCATGCCAAGGGGCATAAGAAAGTAACGGGAAAGAAAAAGTTTAAATACCCGTTCAAAATATATATATATATATATAAAAAGATCTTATAGCCCATATCTTCCTAAGTGTTATCCAAGGAGAATCATGATGCATGGAGTACCAAAAAGATTTAGAACTAGGTTTCCACCTTCATACTTTTCGCACACATGCACATTCTGATATAGGAGTATGGCGCACTCCCTCCGGTATGGTCTGGGGTTTGACTTGACAACATATGCAGGGTAAGTGTGCCTCGTCATTTCTCATTCCTACCTAAAACTCCAGATAAGCCTTATTAGAGGTAGGATGATCAAAGTGAAGGCATCACCTTTTCATGCCTTGGTGAGGGACCACATTACAAAATGAGTGACTTGAGACAATCATTCAAGGAACACAAGCTATTTTTATATTTGCAAAATCCTACAAAAACCCAAGTCTCTACGCAAGGACAAGAGTAAGAGAATTTGATTCCAAGCTATTCCATTTTTCAATTACTCAAGGTGATTCGGTAGACACTTTGAAGTTCATAAATCCAGGTGAAGTTTGGAATATCCTGTATGCAGACTCTTTTGACAAGGAAGACGAACCCATTTGGTCCTTAGCACTTCACTCGAGGACGAGCAAAGGACCAAGTGCGGGGGAGTTGTTGGCGGTCCTTAGCAACTAAAATACAACATCATTTTAATACCCAAACAAATAGAAGGTAGGGCCTTTATCTAATCCTTCCACGAGTTTTGTTGTGTATATAACATGCAGGTTTGACACGTGAAAATGCGTAAAATCCACAAGAAAGTGCACATCCAAGAAACGTATTTAGAGAAGGCGCAAACCAAGAAAAGAAGAAAGCACATCTCAAACAAGGAACTAGATCCATCTGTAACCACAGGAGAGGCCCAGGCCCAGGGAGCAACCGACCACCCGAAGGCGGTGGCCAGCGGGCCCAGCTGGGGGACCGACCGCCTCCAGGTGCGGCCGCCCCCTAGGTGGAGCTTTTCGGGCCCAGTCTTCGGAGGCGGTGCTCAAGGCGGTTTCCCAAGGGCGGTTTCACCTCCTTCCAATCCTAGAGACGCCTAAACCGCCCTACTCTAGCTATAAATAGATGGTGCTCCTTCATCATTCACACACACCAACATTTGGAGCACTACACCTCACATTTCAACTTGTTCTCTAGTTTAGTAGTTGTAGAGCAAGGCAAAGCTATCAAGGAGAGCTTGTCTCCTTGGAGGAATCAAGAACAACTTGGTATGAATATAATTCAGTTCTCCTCTTTGAGCAAGTTCTCATCTTATGTTTATAGCCATGCATCTGAATTAGAGTATAATCTTGTTCATATTATGATCATAACATATGAACTAGTTCATAGTCTACGTGTTATGTTCTTGATATGTTCATCAAAGTTCTTCATCGTTCATCAAATTAGTTGGAATAGAGGAAGAACTATGGATGAGATAATAGTTCGTTGTGCTGTCATGGTTACTCCTAACCGAGCTTGTCAATCCGAAGGGTTGGGGTCTCGGGAGGTTAGGAGTTGTTTCCAATTACGCGAGCATGGTGTTTGGGTATGCGGAGATCAACGAATATGTCGGTACCCCACGGGCAGAGGGGTAGGTGGGCAGGTGGTGACAGCCCTCCATCCCTAGCACTCGCCCACGTTGGGTATTGAGTAGGAGTTCGGAAAGTCTCTATCGGCTGGCAGACCAGCTGCGGGGATCTCCCTATCATCCCAGACATAGTCCTAATTCTAGTCTTGCTAGTTAGATGTAAATGCTATTCTTTGTATAGCTGTATACGACTAAAGCCTGCTCAGTTAGTTGTACTCTTTTATTCTTTATTCCTTTTTTATCCTTGAGGTTGCTCCGATGCGTGTGTCCACTATCTTATAAACTTGATTTAACCCCTGATTATGCTATGCCTACCTATGCATCCAAATAAGTGATCATGTTTATACCAAAAGCTAGATGAAATTCATCATGCCCTCCTACAGGAAATTATAAATACGACACCCTTGAATACTCACGGGTTGAAATGCTACAATGATAGTTCTGTGCGCTTGCAGAGTAATCTTATTTCTTACTGAGCTATCGATTGGCGTACCTAAGTACCATTACTTAAGGATTGTAATTCTTGTGCACCCCACGGCGTCGAGTCACAATTTTGCATATCGTAAGTAATGATGGTTAGGAAGGCCAATCCGGCACTTCTAACTGCTATTACCAGACTGCATTACCTAGGCCGGCGCCTTTAAGGGCCAAGGGTTACCTTTCTAAAGAAATGGTGGTTGGGAATGTGAACTTTCGTTTCTAGTTTTATTATTAAGGACAGACTTATAGTCTATCTTTAGTAGTGATGCTAAGAAACGCCAACAAACATTTCTGGCGTCGTTGCCGGGGATGGAGCTTTAGTCTATCTTTTGTAAAGACGTTAAGAAATGCCAACACAGATTAACCTTTGAAAACACAACAGCACCACTCAATTCATCAAGCATATCATCTAATCGTGGAATAGGGTGTCGATATCGAATGGTGATATTATTAATAGCCCTACAATCAACACACATACGCCATGTTCCATCTTTCTTAGGCACTAAAATCAGTGGAACAGCACAAGGACTAAGAGACTCATGCACATAACCTTTGTCTAGTAGTTCTTGCACTTGTCGCTGAATTTCCTTCGTTTCTTCCGGATTGGTCCTGTACGGCGCACGGTTTGGCAAAGATGCACCAGGAATAAGATAAATTTGGTGCTCAATCCCACGTAACGGTGGCAGCCCCGCTGTTATCTCACTCGAAAACATATCAGAATACTACTGCAAAATGTTAGCAACAGCAGGGGGCAAAGAACGTTGCATATCCTCTATTGAAATCAAAGCATCCTTGCATACCAAAGCATCAGCAATAGAGCTGGACGCATTGAACTCACTAATATCAGATTTTGTGGCAAGCATACAACATCCTTTTAGTTTTATCTCATCTTTGTCATCAATTACAGATTGTCATTTTTATTGCTCTCACTCTTTGCTTTAGAAGCCCTAGCAACATCAGTTTGCATAATAGCTTCAGGAGACATAGGATGCAACACAATTTTTCGATCATGGTATAGAAAAGAATATTGATTTGATCTACCATGATGCATAGAATCCCTATCAAATTGCCAAGGTCTACCTAGCAAACATTCAACAATATCTTTGTATGATCCGATGGCAAAATTGATTCGCACAAGTCTCGTTACCTTTGCCTTACCACTGTTGTTCAGCCATTGGATGTAGTAGGGATGGGGGTGTGGTTTGGTGGTGAGGGCGAGCTTCTGTACCATATCGCTGCTTGACAAGTTATTGTAGCTACCACCATCAATGATCAAGCAGCACGAATGCTCCTTGATGACACACTTTGTTTGAAATAAAGTGTGTCGCTGATTTTGCTCCGCCTTCTCCATTTGTGCACAAAGCACTCGCTGTACAATCAAGCTCTCATAGTGCTCCACGTCACCTGCATTAATGTGTTCTTCTATGTGCTCCTCACTACCTGCATAGTCAGCTGCAAGCAATGCAAGTGTATCTTCATCAAAATCACTAGCAGATGAACACTCACCGTCATCTTTGACAATCATAACACACTTGTTTGGGCAGTCATGCATCACATGGCCATATCCCTTGCACCGGTGGCATTGTATGTTGCTTGTTCTACCTGTCGATGCCACGGATGAAGTACTCGCAGCCGGCTTTTGCGCTGTCTTCGCAACTGAATTGGTGGGGGCAGCTCGAGTCTTGTCACTATATGATGGCATAGGAGTACGTGATGACGGAGTTGTAGACGTGCGCTGCTGCCATGAACTAGCTTTCCCTGCAGAAACATTAGTCCTTGCGCTAACATTTCGTCCCTGCACTTCCCGTTTAGCTTTACAAGCAAGATGAAATAGTTTGGTTACGTTATTATATTCTTTATAAGCGAGGATATCCTGAATTTCCCGATTTAACCCGCCTAAAAATCTAGCCATAGCAGGTTCCTCATCCTCCTCTAATTTACAACGCAACATACTCGTTTGTAATTCGTGATAGTATTCTTCTACACTTTTAGAACCTTGTCTCAATTGCTGCAACTAATTTATCATATCACAGGCATAGTAAGATGGAACAAATCTAGCTCTCATGACTCGTTTCAGCGCATCCCAAGTTTTAGGTATGTTATTAGGATTTTTCTTGCCATATTCTATCCACCAAACAGAAGCAATATCTGTGAACTCACTAGTAGCAGCCCCAACACGTGTGTTCTCAGGAAATTCATGGCATGCAAACTTTTGATCAACAGCAATGTCCCAAGTAATGTATGCATCAGGGTCATATTTACCATTAAAAGGAGGTATTTTAAATTTAATCTTACTGAAAGCATCATCATTATTGTGTACCTCGCGCGGCAGCGACCACCCATACCTCTACGGTTGTGACGTAGGCGACGTCAATCACGAGTGTCTCGATCATCATGTTCAGTATCACCTGTGTATTCTTCATCATAACTACCATCCTCTCAATCTTCCTCCTTGTTTTCTTCTTTATGCTTGTCCTCTAGATCTTCCTCCTTCTTTTCTTCTTTATGCTTGTCTTTATCATCATTGTGGAGGTCATCAAAACGCCTCAGCAGAGCAGCAAGGCTTTTGTCCACACTAGCAATGGACTTCTCCAAACCTGCAAGCTTGTTGTTTGCGGCAATCTGCGTAGCCTCCAACTGCCCAAGTTTGTCATTTGTCACCTGCAAGTCATTATCAAGTCCCTCCATGTGCAGCTTCACTTTCCTTTCAAAATGTTGTATGATGCCCTTTGTGCGAGGTGAATGTGGAATTTGGTTATCTTCATCAGACCCTGGCATGGTTCAAAGACAAAGACAACAAGAAGACAAGTAAAGAAACAAAAGCCTTACAACTACTAGGATGTAGCTACAGCAAGTCGCTCACTCTCCACCTGCTACACAAGTTCTTACATTGCTCGACAGGAGGGGTCGTCTACCAACAAGTCTGCAGCAATGGATGAAGTGTATCGGTGCCGCAGCACAAGACCTGTCAAGCTGTAGAATATGTGGAGCTATAGGTGGGCTGAAATAAGGAACGAACTAGCACCACGTTAGTTACAAAAAGCAAGCTCAATAATCGTTCAACCGGCGGTACTGTGCTGGTCCTAGCCTAGACCGTGCTAGAGACGCGAGCCTGGACACAAGGGAGAGCACAACACACCACCCGCAGTGAACGAAAATCACCAAGATCGGCCCCTTTCTCTTCTTTTCTTTTGCTTCTTTCTCTTTTCTTTTTTTTTCTTTTTTTGAATATATTTTTTTCAGGGGGCACTCAAAACTGATTACATGAACAAGAACACTCTCAAAGAGTAACTCAGCACACACATTTTTTCCGAAAGGGCAGGGGTATTCCAATAAAAAAAGATCTTCAAGAAGATCTTCACTGCTGTTGCTGCTTAATGTAGTGATGTTTAACAATATGTATTTGAGATATTACGTACTTGTGACTCAAGAATTATTTTATCGTTGTTTTCATGTTTAAATTTAATTTAGAGATATTAATTAGCTTGTGTGCTTGATTTAATTTGACAATAAGTGATGAAAAACCAAATTAAGAACGTTCGAATGATGCGAAAACAAATTTACTATACAACAATAGAAGTTTAAACAATTTTTAATGAACAATACATTTTTGCATGAACGAAATAGAGATTTTCTATATTTACAATGGGCATTTATAAGAAAAAACAAAATATTGTTATCTTTCAAATTTATCATGCGTACATGAAACCAAATGAAATATCAAGATTATTTTTCCTAAAAAATATGCCAAGTAATTAATTTTTATATGCAATAAAGAAGACCCTGCACATTTTAAAAGAAAAAAATAGGAAAAACCAAAACTTATGGAAGGTGACGGGAAGGCAAATTACAGAGACCTTTAGTCCCGGTTGGTCACACCAACCGGGATTAAATGCGTCTGTACTGTTACTGCCCGCCCAAAAAATTTACCCTTTGTCCCGGAGCTTTTGTCCCGGTTGTTGTTACCAACCGGGACTAAAGGTGTTTTAGTCCCGGTTTGTGAAAACAACTGGAACAATAGGTCGTCCTTTATATATACCTCAATGGTTCGTTTTCCTCGTCAGTTTCCATACTCTGCTCTCCCAGACAGCACCGGGAGAGAGATTGAGTGCCGCCGACAGTGCCCCGACGCCCCCACGCTTCGACGACGCCAGCCACGACGCCCCCGCGCTGCCGGCCCCGACATCGTTGTGACCAACCGAGGCCCGGGCCCAGCCCACCTCCGCCTCCTCGACACCACCACCGCGCGCGCCTCCTCGACACCCGTGCGCGGGCGCCGCGGCAACTCTCGATCCAGCGCCGCTTCAACACCGCGCGCCTCCGCCGCCTCGGCACCACGTGGGCCCCACTGGCGGCCCGCCTGGGCCCTCCACGTTCGCCGCGCGCCACTCCCGGCGGCCCGCAGTACGCTACACTGCATGACGCCGGCCGCCGGCCGCCGGCCACCTAGCTAGCTCCGGCCGGCCCGCCGCCTCATCCACGCCGACAAAGCCTGTCATACGGTGAGGAAAAGTTGGAGGAGGGGCCACCGAGTATTACATTAATATATATATGCTTAATTAATTTCATATGTATATGTATATATATTTATAGCTTAATAATCAATGACCCAATTTCGTATGTATCAATGTTGCATGTATATATATATGTTTTTCGTGCATGTATATATGAACAATTTCATGTGTGTGTGTATATATATGTGTAGTATATATATATATATATATATATATATATCAATTTCATGTATATGTATATATATATCAATTTCATGTATATGATATATATTATGTATATATATTTATATATAATGATCGACCCGTGTGTATCAATAATTTTATGCATATATGTATAACATATTTTTCATGTTTATACATATTTATTTCTATGTCATATGTGTACATGTGTATATATGTATCAATATTTCACGTATATGTATATATGTATAGCTATGGACAACCCAAACGAAAACATGGAGGACAGCTGCTGGGGGTGATGGTAATGATCAGCATATAGATGATGGGTCCTAATACTTAAATCTTGGGAATGAGCAAAAAATTAATGTAGACGAGGTATATATATACTTGATTGTAAAATCTATAACATCTCTTATATATATATAATATAATGTTCAAACACTTAATTAATCTTTTTTGTTGGTATATATATGTAGCCTTCTAGATCCACAACGACAATGATGAAGAGTTGAAATGTACGAGGCCCGACAAAGCCGTTGGAGGGCGGCTACATAATCTCCAACCTCCAACTTCAACACGGATACAGGCCAACCACTTGGACCGAATGCAACGAAGTTCATTAATTATTGTGGGTATCTTGTAAGGGCCAAGCTCCCCATCAATGCCTGTGAATGGAAACAGAAGAGAGATGCTCCTCATATTAGTTTTGTCTCAAATCTTGATAAGAACCTGTTTTGGAATGATATCCTCTCACATTTCACACTTGAAACAGATGATGATGACTGAAAGAGGCAGTGAAGAAGTGGGCGATGGAGAAGATGGCTACACAATTCCAGAATTGGATGAAAAGATTGCACAAAGACTTTGTCACTCAGAACAAGATGCCAAATTTCAGCAATAGCGTGTATGTAAAGCTGAGGCCGTATTGGACGGAGTCTGTACAATACAAGACTTCGGAAGAGCGGGTATAATGGGTGTGCATGAACCAGCAGAATGCCCGACAAAAGGAATACCACCATCACATGGGATCGGGTGGATACAAGAGCGCCATTCCCAAGTCGGAGAAGATGGAATCAGATGTAATTACCAAGGGGCGCGAGCCTAGCTTCACTCGACTGGCCTGAACGTGCAAAGAATTGGTTCTTTGCGCTTGGTGGAAGGCTGGACCAGGAGACAGGGCCGTCATATATGGTAAAAAAAATCCAAAGAGCAGCAGAGAGACTGTTGTTTGCTATAGATGCTTCCGCTAGCGGTGTTTTTAAGCCCAACAGAAACAAGGATGAATTGACGTATGCCCTCGAAAGTGCTAAGCACGGTGGGCGAACAAGAGGCAAAGGCGCTGTCTCGTGGGAGCATGGGTTTCCTCAGAACAGTGGAACCTACAGAAGCCGCCAAAAAAGGAAGGATGAGGAGAACGAGTGATACCACAAGATGGAGGAGTTAGTTATGGAGTCAATAGAGTGAGAAAAGAAATTGCAAGAAACCATGCAGGAGGAAATCAAATGAGCAGTGCATGAAGCAATAAGTGCCCAAAGGCAATCTACATCAGAGGGGGGCCCAGGGGTCAACGTTAGCCCCCCTGATCAGTGCATCCACAGACATGCCAGTTCAAAGAGATATAGGGCTTCGATTCCCCGTGGATGATGTCACTTGTGCTATGACACCATGTGAGCTTTACATTCCAAGGGAGAACACCACGATCGTGGTGGCTACAGCTGTTGTAAACCCCGTCGACACTACCACAACAATACATGGCCGACCAATACCACCTGGATATGCTAAGGTGTTTGTGGATAGGGTATGTAGTAGAGATTTTAACGATCTGCTTCTTGACATTACCGGAGGTGATAGGGAGAAGACTCTAGGAAGAGGTTGGGCATGCATTCATTTTTTGGCACAAACGCTACATCATTATTCCAGGGGCGTCGCCTCCTCTGCCCCCCTCACCAAAGGTACATCTAGATCGATGAGAACCTATATCAGACACTTTTCCTTTTTGTTGACCAATTAACAGTTTTCAGTAATACTCTCATGCACATTCATTTATGTAGGTTGCAGGGAAACCTAAGTCCAATTGTTCGTTCCCCATAACACCAGAGTGCAAGGCGGTCTCCTACGCCGGCATGACCTTCTCCAGCACAACGGTCTCCAACGCTGACTCCACCAAGGCGGAATCCTATGCCCTCTCTAGCATGACGGTCTCCAATGCCCACTCCACCAAGGCGGAATCCTACGCCCCCTCCACCACCTCCGCCACCTCCACCACCTGCAAGGAAGTCCCCTGAGCTTGCTGCCAAGCAGCTATCCACAAAGAAGAGAGCAATGAAGCCTCTGCCATCCCCCTGAAGAAGAAGACTAAAGTCTCTGCCATCATTCCCAGAAACTATCTTATGAGAAGACAGAGAAGGAAGTAAAGGTGGGAGCAAAAAAAGATCTGAAGGATTTCTAGATAGATTTCAAAAAGAAAATAGAAGCAAAGAAGAACCCACATAAGGAGTGGTACCTATCTTGAGGAGAACTGAGGCAAAAGGTGATAGTCTGCCAGAATATGTTGAATGCTCGTAATAAGGAATTGCCGCTTTCGGACTATGACCGATCACTCAAGAAGAGTATTGAGGTGGATGCGAAGAAAAACCGTGCAGGGAGAGATGTTCCACAACTTAGACAGCAATCACAAACAAGAAGTGGCCCCTCTAATAGTTGTTCCAAACGAATACGGTTCAAACGATGACACCATGGCCCACATACCGGGGGATGTCACTTTGGAGCAATTCAACAATTTCTACGAAGACATTGGTATTGACCTTACCTATCTCTTTAGTGGCACATTGATACTGCACCCATAGTTGATCATTGGAAGAGTAGATATGAATATGGCAAAAGCCTTTGGAATCCCGTGGAATATTCCCAACTGGGCATGCAAATGTACTTACTGGACCAATGGTACTTACGCACTAGTGCCAAGAAAGAATGTCATGACATAACGGTCAAAATTAGAGACGAGCATTACTTCCGTAGCGATGACTTAATGATGTGAACCCGCTAGGGTTTGTGGTCGATCTTTCAATGAGAGGCATGAGATAACTCGATTGGTGGATGGATATGACGTTCATGGCCCGACTACAGCCTTCCACGACCACGCCTTAGCGACTGATACACCACTTCCAAATGCCGTCACGATCTTGTGGAGCGTGACAACCAGCCACTAGAGCTCCCGTCCTGCAAGCAATCGAAGAACTAGTAAGAACGAGAAAATAAGCACTAAAATTGTAAGATGAAATTGAAGGTTTCAAACTGAATCTTATTATGAGTGAGGTTCCGAAGACAAGGAGACGGGCGACTGGATCAGCACGCGCGCCTACAAGCGAGTAGCGATGGCTAAACTTAATCTAAACAAAACCCAAGTGTTCCTGGTGGCGGCTAAGGGGTATACGACATGGGAAGGACGACCACAAGAGATTTTGGGTCGTGCTCCAACCTTAGGACGCGTTCCTATTGGACTCTAAATGATACAAGCCCATTGGGCTAACTTAAGGTGGCGCAGCACCCTGGACAGAAAAATCTCTCAGTGGTATTTGGACGATTGCCAATGCTTCTGAGACGATATAAGCATGAGACCAGATCCATATGAATGTAGACTTCACAAGCTTTCCAACAAGTCCTGAATCACCCCAATCTGACTCCGTATGTAACCGTGGCGACCGTCACAAGTTGGAGGTGTGCTGTAGTCTAAATCCAGCCTACGCGAGTCCTTTTCCCTTTCGGTCTTCTCCTTGATTCCTAATCAAAACAAAAGTGCACGTGTCTCCAAGATCTAAACAAGATGGACAAGAGTTCAAGAAGGAACTCACTTGATGATTAAGTTTTCGAGCACGAGCACGAGTAATAGGATTAGCAGGTGTTGGCGTGGACGGCGTGGATGTATGCGTGGATGTATGATTGGTGTTGATGTCCTCATCACTTAATATTCATTAACTTCGCTGACTTATACCTACTATTCCATCGGGACTTGCTCGACAAAGCCATCGTCAGCTGTTATTGCCTATAAGTGATTATATTTTAAATTTCTCATATTTTCTATATAAATATCCTCACAATAAATATGTTTATAATAAGATTCATCAATATATATGTAGATATGTGATGAGGGACCTGAGAAGAAAAGGGGATACCACCGTTGGTTTTATTGATTCATATATCGTATTCAAAGACCCAGTTACCATCGGTTGGGAAACTTCGGCAGAGGAGACTGTCCTGATGTTCTTATCTAAACAAAAAGACAAGGAAATAATACTCTGCCCATACTGTGGCGAGTGAGTGTTTCACATTGTGTTTTCCTTACTCGACACTTATAATTAATGAGCAATGCGCATTTTATATACATATACACATATATATATATAAATGCAGCAATCATTGGATATTGTTCAACATTGTTGTGTTCAAGAGCGAAGTATTCATCTATGACTCTAGGAGAAAGGAACTGGGACAATACCGAGTAATCATAGTCATCATCCAACGGTAATCTATATGGTCTTTCACAACCATGCATCTCTCTCTATGTGCGTGTATAGATATATTTACCTAATGTCCTCTAACTCCGGAATGGTTGTTTTTGTATTGGCCACTGCTTGGAAACAATTTGTTGATCAGGAGCACCATCCTGATTGTAAAGCACCACTACAAGTAGTACAACTCCAAGTAAGTAGTAGCTTGCTATATGTAGTTTCCGGCATCTTTATTTACCATGGTTTAAATTAAATCACTGGATAACGAGAGGATCATTTTCTCGTAAAGTGGTGTCTGTATCAGGAGCTTGAGAATAACCTTTGTGGATACTATGTTTGTGAGTTCCTCAACTTGTTCTTGAATAGAACTACTCACGAGAAAGATATTGTAAGTTTCCTTTTATTTAAATCAGTTGTTATGTATATGATTAAACATACGTGTATTAATACATTCTCTTAATTAATTAAATTTGAAGATTGAGGACAGGAGGCTCAAGGTTCTACTACCGGACTAGAACAAAACAATACAAGAGACAATTGCAGGATTTATTAATGACCAAGTTCTAAATCCTAGTGGAGACCACTACTCTGGCGACGTATAAGTTTTTCAATCCACTAGGATTTACAATATTGTCAATGTAATCCTCTCGTTAAGAACATGGTACGCGAATATGTATATATTATATATACAATACGTATGTATACGAATATCGATCATGCTTTTAATATATAAATATATATAGTTTCACACTATGCTTATCTTATTTAATTACATATTCAAAACAAATACGTACATGTGTACTCAAATATCATCGGCCTAGAATGCGTAATCGAATACCTATTTTAAAGCGAAAATGAAATATGAATTAATAACATGAAATATTGGTATATAATAGTGCAAAGGCTTTAGTCACGGTTTGTAAACCGTGACTAAACGTGCTAGCCAGCATGGCTTGGCTGCGGACACTTTTAGCACCGGTTTGTGTTACAAACAGGGACTAAACACAACTACATTTTTTTAATGGAGGTGGTCAAAAAAGAATTACCTAGGCAGTTTTTGCAACCGCCTCAGATGGAAGGTCACGGTTAATGTGCGACCTTTACCATGGCAGTTGCTTGCCCGCCACAGTAAATAGAATAAAAAATTAAAAAATACAAAACCCATGAATTAGCCTGCCAAGCCCATCCACGGGCCGTCGCTGCCGTTTGCCAGATCTACGCCACCGCTTTCATGGATCCGCCCGCTGCTCGCCAGATCTGGCTGCCACGGGCATGGATCTGGCCTCTAGCATGGTGGATCCGGTTGACCATGGTAGCCGGGAGAGGGAGGAGGAGGCCGGGGTCCGCCCTGTGCCCAGCATGGCGCCGCCGCCACCGAGCAAGCCGTGGAGAGGGGCGTCACCGCATGGCGTGGAGAGGTAGGAGGAGGCCGGAGCCGCCTAGTGCCCGTCATGGCACTGCCGCCGCCAGGCAAGCCATGGAGAGGGGCATCGCCGCCGCGCATGCCGTGGAGATGGGGGCCGCCGTCGCGCGCGCCGTGGAGAGGGAAGAGGAGGCCGGGAGCCACCCCGTGCCGAGCATGGCGCCGCCGCCGCAGTGCACGCCGTTGATAGGTGCGCCGCCGCCACGAATGCCGTGGTGATGGGGGCCGCTGTCACCGTGGAGGGGGAGGAGGAGCTCGGGCGCCACCGTGGGGAGGGAGGAGGAGCTCGGGCCATGGGGAGGAAGGGGAGGGGCGCTAGGAGGAAGATCTGGAGGGGCGTCGGGAGGGAGGTGAGAGAGGGGCATCGGGAGGGACGTGAGAGGGGGTGAGCGGCTGAGGAGAGGGAGGAGTGGGAGTTAGTAAACCCTAGAGTTGCTATATATACTAGGAGGTACCAATCGGGCCGAGTTGGGCTATTCTAAATCAGAATGGGCCTGGCCTTTTTAACCGTGGCGGGACTCTTATATAACCGCCTCCTAAAATAGTTCTATTTTCTGAGGCGGACCTGTATCAAATAACCGCCTAGGTTAATCCATTTTACGTTTTAACCGCCTCGGTTAATATAAATTGACCGCCTCGGTTAATGCTAGCCATTAACCGAGTGTAGGGTCGAGATGGCGGACTAGAGGGGGGTGAATAGTCCTTTATAACAATTAATCGCAGCGGAATAAAACCTAATCGATTCTAGCGACAATTCACCCCTCTAACTAAGACTCTAAACACCTTGCCAAAGATCCTAGCGAGAAGCAAAGGTGCAAGTCTAGCTTGAGCTTCCCTAAACCGTTCTAGCGCAAGATCACACAAACCTAAGCGCTAGTACTTTAAGCACCGGGGAAACTCCTATTAACTAGCAAGCAAAAAGCACTAAGCACCTAAGCTCACTACTTGCTCAATGACAAGGATACACAATCCAAATCAAAGGGCGCAACTCACTTTAGCTACACAAACTAAGTGAGAACTACTTCTAAGCTACACAAGCTAAGAAGGTGAGTGGCAAGCTACACAAGCTAACCGGTCTCACAAGAGCAACTACAACTACACAAATAAAGTAATGCACAATATAAATAACTTGTGTAGAAGGGAGCAAACCACCGCGAAGGATGGGAAGATGTTGACGCGGTGATTTATTTCCCGGAGGTTCACTTGTCGCCACAAGCTACGTCCTCCGTTGAGACAAGCTCCAAGGTTGCCGCCGGTCCTCTTGCTAGTGGTGACCCGCAAGTCACACTCTCCCACGTGGAGTGCTTACCACAAGCTCTAGCACTTGACTCGGCCGGACCACTTGTCGCTCTTCACGTCTCGCTCTACTAGCGATGCTCTTTGCGATCTCCCGCGGGGTGAGCTCCAACCCCTCACAAAGCTTCTCCGGAGCTAAGCACAATCTTCTTGCTTGCTTCCACGGAGCCTCTCGCCACCAAGCCGTCTAGGAGGTGGCGACCTCCAAGAGTAACAAGCACCACCGGCTTGCAACTCGATCACCTAGTGCCACACGATGCAATCTCTCAATGCAACGCACTATCGATCGATCACTCACTCCTCGATTGTGAATTCTATGAGCACAAGTGAGTTGGAGAGCACTAAGCCATGCACAAACAAGGGAGACACATTCCCAAGGTGCAAGACACCTCCAACAGCCGGCCACAACCCTCTATTTATAGCCCTCAGCTCAAAAGAGCCGTTGCCAACTGAAAACAGCCGTCGGACCGACCGTCGGACCGAACCAGCGCGCCACCGTCGGACCAAAGCCCACGGTCCGACGCTCTCGATGGCCGCCACGTGTCACTAGCTGTTTGAAGTCGAACGTTGGATCACAACGGCTATTTCTCGCGCCGTTTTTCCAACCGTCGGACGCTCAAGCCGATGGTCCGACGCGCGCACAGCTCCAGGCGTCGGACCGTCCGACTCTCACAGACGGGCCACAGCTCGGCCACCGTCGGACTCTCGCGCGGTTAGCCGTCGGACCAATGATCACCACGGTCCGACGCTTCCAGAGAGCTCCCCGAGCGCTCAAAACCGTCGGACTCCAGTCCGACGCTCACCGTCGGACTAAACTCTAGCGTCCGACGCTTTCCCGATCGCCACGCGTCACGCCGACACCGCTCGCCACCGTCGGACCGAAGCGGGCAATGGTCCGACGCTCGTTAACCGAGCGTCCGACGCTCGCTATTGGCCAGAACTAGGGTTAGGCGTCGGACTCTACTCAATGGTCCGACGCTATCCCTCCACACAGTCCGACGCTCCTTTTGAGCTCCTTTCAACTCCAAACTTCACCACCTTTGCAAATGTGCTAACACCAACAAGTGTACACCTCATGTGCATGTGTGTTAGCTTTTCACAAACATTTTTCAAAAGGATTTTTCACTCTTTTCACCACGCCACTCGATCCTAGCAACGCATGCAAGTTAGATCGCTCGAGTGGCACTAGATGACCGATATGCAAACAAGTTTGCCCCTCTTGATAGTACGGCCATCTATCCTAAATCCGGTCAAGCACTTCTCTAATCAACCTTAGACCGGTGAAATGAAAATGCCCTAGGTTATACCTTTGCCTTGCGCTTTCCTTTTCGATCACCGTCTTCATCACCGTCTCCGACACCATCGATGCCAATGCAACACATGCACCAACACCTCATGAATGATATGATCCACTTCATATCATCACGTGGCTTTTGGTTCATCGATCCTTGACTTGCTTGCTCTTCACCGTTGCGTTGGTCCATCGGCGCCAAGCCATCACCCGACTTGCCCTTCACACTTGCAACCGGTCCGTCGACGCGAAGCCTCGTCTTGATCTTCTCCACCTAGCCACATGACTCCATGTCATGTCTCATGCGTTTAGCTCCTTCATCTCCATATGTGTGAGCTAAGCAACACTCAACACGCCATATCCACCTCCATGGCATAGATGCTCACACACATGTACCTGTGGACTAATCACCTGTGTAATCAACACTTAGACACATATTAGTCCACCTAAGTTGTCACTCAATTACCAAAACCAAACAAGGACCTTTCAATCTCCCCCTTTTTGGTAATTGATGACAACTCTACAAAGATATGGAAATTAAGCGCATTAACCAAGTTAGCTCTTCACACAAGTGTAAATTACTAACTTGGGTTGGATTTTATGTTGCTTATCCATCTTTAAGCTCAAATATTTGGACTTGGATAAGCTACATAAAACCCGACTTGGTAGTGTTAACTCCCCCTACATGTGTGCTCAAATGGTTTGGTTTCAAATTTTCACATATGCATAAATATAGAATTTGTGGGAGTGCCAACACTACTAAGTGATGCTAAGGTGTTTAGAATAAACCTTTGAAGCTCGATACCACATGTAGATTGGCAATGATCGTGCTTGATACCAATTGCTTTATGTCAATTGAAGTTGCACCATTAAGTTCACCCTTAGCATCAAGATTAGCTAGACAAGCAAGAATACTAGATACCCCGTGAGATCAATATTAAAGGGCAAGGTTCTAGTAAATACTTGATAAACACAAGTCTAGCTAACAACCTATGCATGCTAGTTATCAAATCATCATTCAAACCTATACTAGCATACACCACACAAGTAACATACCATGTGTAGAAAACTAAGTGCAAATGCAAGCAAGCATATGAATATGCACATTTCAAATGCAATCAACCATGTCCATGAGCTTGCTCCCCCTACTTGTGTGCTTCTCTTGTCCAAGAATTTTGATCCCCTTATAATCTTTAAATCTTGTGGATCATCCTTCTTGTTGGCCTATTGCTCTCCCATCATCGGCCTCCATGATGGTTCATTGCATACTTCCATCCATCTTGATTATCTCTCCCCCATGATCATGTAATCCAATATCTCTTCCTTATCACACAATTTCATATCTTTGTCCAAATCTCTCCCCCTTTGTCATCAATTTCCATAAAAGTCAATGCTCTATTGTGACAAAGGTGTGTGGTAGGGATGTTGAGGGTAGATTCTTGCACATTTGATGGACACCACCATTTTGAGTTGGAATGACACCACTTGAAAACCATCCAAGGAATGAGATACCACATGTTGGACCTTGCATCTCTTGATACCAAATGAATAAGTATCTCCCCTATGTCATATGATCGGTCATCCACTTGAACTTGAACTCTTTTGGTGTGCGAAGTCTTCATCTTGATGATCACTAAAAGTTGAGGATCAATTGCACATCTTGTCGGATACCACTTGAAAATACCACGTGTAGAAGAATATCGCGTGAAGAAATAACGTGATATCCTTTTTATTATTGTCTTGTGCTTCTTGAACTTAGATTCTTTTGAAGAGCTTCTTTCTTGATTAGTTCAAACTAGCAAACTTGCATAAGTAATCTAACTCGGTTTGAACCAAAGACAAGCTTCTTCACGCCACTAGGGGTTATCTTGCCTATGTTGAATTAGATCCTTTTTGCTTATTTAACTAGATCAAACACTAGGTTCACATGCTCATGAACAAGTCATATTTAGCCACTAGATTAAACAAAACATACAAGCAATAGTGGCATCATATGAACTTAAAATCATTTGATTTCTTTATGAATGCTCATCTATGTATGACTATATGCTCTAATCAAGTCCTTATCAAAATATGGATGCATATGCCATACAATGATACCTTTGCTATCTCGGAGTAGAGGATAGTCATTTTTAATCAATCTCCCAAAATAGCAACGGTGAAGTTCATTTGAATAGCTTGGTGAAGATCAATCATCATCATGAATTCCATTCTTCACCCATATGGTCAAGTGCTAGCTTCAATGTTGTGGTTGACTTGCATCCTTTCTTGATCAAGCTTAGATGAAAGAATACCACTTGAATAATCATTAATACCATGTGTATGTATATGAATTTTCTTATTTGGTTTGTTGCTTGCTCTCTAGATCAACCCTTTTGATTTGCTTCAACTAAGCATCTCCAATGATTCTCCGGATTACCACTTCCATGTTAGCCATCCAAGCATCACCCACTTGATTTACCTACAAAAGGCGGCACACCCCGACGATCGGGAGAAGTGACCTCTCTCCAAAGAAACATCTTCAATACTTACTTGAATTACCTCTGCTTGATTGATCTAAGGACTTAACATGATGATCAACTTGAATTTCTTCTTTAAGTCCTTTTCTTTCTACTTCTTTAAGTCCTTTTCTTTCTATCCAATTGTTCTCCAATCATCACTAGGACTTAAGCTTCATCTTTTCTTTGCTTGGTCTTGTCCTTCCCTTAAGTACCAATATCCATGATACAAAATCAAACAAATGACTCTCAACCACTTGTAATTATATTTCCAACTTGAGAGCCTTTCAATGCAAGAGATACCAAAGATTTGCAATAATTCTCTCTTGTGGACAGATTCTGTACACTTCAGAGAATAGATCATAACTGCCAATGTACTTGTCCAATGACCATAAAATTTTGTGGAGATGACCTTATTTGAGTCTACTATCAGCCATTAAAATTTGAGCTTTATTTGACCAAGTATGGACTGCCAACCATTATTTTTCTCTACACTGTTTACATGCTCAAAAACTGCTGCACTATAGTTGACAAGAACTACTCCAAAACCAAAGTAATCCTTATCCAATTCTTATGAGATCTTCACAGCAACTTGTACCATAAGTCTAGAGCATGTATCTCAATTTTCAAGCTAATCCAAATAGTTTTGATTACTCAAACATGGCTTTACTCTCAGCTAGCTCAGTTTCACAATTTTGGACAGATTTTGATCAATTGAGCTAATCTTCATCAAATTGAACCAAACTTGAACTAAACTTGCTTGAATACTTTTCACAAGACATAAATCCATTCAATCCACTTACTAAATGTCATCTTGTGATTATATCCAACCAAATCTACTCAAATTTGATCACTAAGCAATTATTCCATTCAAACTTCTTATTGCAAGCAACATATGCATATTTATCCAATTCAATCAACTCATATGCATCCAAATAAGTTTGATCAACAAATGATATACCTTGATAGTTCATGATTATCCATTTTCAAGCTTCAACTCAATTGTTTGCAGCTCATCAAATAATTAACCAAAAGATCACCCACAACTTGAACTTTTGCACTTGTATGTTATAGCACTTGGACATCACTTTATTTGACTTGGCATTGGTTTGGATTTGCACTAGGTTTCATGACTTGACTCAATATATGATGATCAATAAGAATGCCAATTGAATCAAGCCTCCAATGCCATGGTACCTACACGCAATCATCCACTTTTTGATGGTACCCAAACTAGTTTGGGTCCTCTCAAGTTAGGAGCAACATACTTAGGCATTGCCTTAGTATGGATAGCGGGATGTTTTGCAATAGCAACCGATGAGGTACCATTGTCATCCTTCCTAAGCAAATTATTTGCATGAATTGAAATAGGCTTAGGAGTGTTACTTAGGGGACATGAATTAGCCATGTGTCCCCTTTCCCGGCATGAGTAGCACTTTTGCTTTGCTTGAGCCTTCTCTTTCTTGCTCATGTTGTGCTTCTCATTGCCTCGCCTCTCTTGAGTTGCTTGAGCCTTCTTCTCAAGCTTGTTAGGACACTTCGAGGCAAAGTGACCCAAGTCTTCACATTTGAAACACTTGATGTGAGCCATCTTGTTCTTCTCTTGAGTCTTGCTCATCATCAACTTGGCATCATGAATATAAGTTGGATGCCTTCCTCTTCCATTACCCCTTCTTGTCTTCTTCTTCTTCTTCTTCAAGTCACCATAGCATACTTCATGGTTGGTCTTGACTTGATCTTGGGGTGTCTTGTCTTGTGGCTTTTGTTGAGGCCTCACAAATCTCTTGTATAGGCACGTAGAAGGGATATCACTTCTAGTGCTACACTTGGGACATTGTGGATGTGTGAGCCTCACTTCTTCTTTCTTCTTGGGCTTCTCTTTGGTAGGGCATGACAAAGCTAGATGACCCATTTCATGGCATATAAAACACATGAAATGAGCAAGTCTTTCTCGCTCTTGCTTCTTCTCATTTCTAGCTCTCTTTCTTTCACCTTTGGTCATGTCCCATTTCTTTTTGATGTACCCAAGGCCACTCTTGTCACCGACAATTTTTGTATTCTTTAACATGTTATTTAGGGTGACACTTGAGTTGTTCCACCTTTCTATTTTGTCACTCATGTTCTTCACATGACTTTTGAGCTCATTGTTCTCCTTCAAAAGGTTAGTCTCACAAGACATAGAAGTAGAACAAGTATGTAAAAATGAAGGACAAGGCATATCATCACATGAGGCGGATACATTCTTCATGCCTACATCACGAGGGTTAGTTGCAATATGTGATTGATCATTTGACCCAAGTGATGAGCTCTCACAAGTTTTAGATTTTTCATTGGAAAGCTCCTTAGTGAGAAAAGCATGGTCTTTTACCAAATTCTCATGAGCAACACTAAGCTCCTCATGAGTCAATTTTAGCTCCTCATGTGAACAACTCATGACATAAAGTAAATGCTTTTGTTGTTCACATGTGTCCTTTAGAAAAGAGTTTTCGTTAGTCAAATTCTTTGTTTTATTCATCTCATTTTCTAAAGCATTAGCGAGTCTACGCATGAGCTCAAGACCTGGTTCATCACAATCAACAACAACATCACGAGATGATACCTTGGTGCCCCTTAGTGACATGTAGCATTGTGATGAAGTGGTAGAAGTTGTAGACTCATCACTCTCATAGCCATCATCAAGTGTGCATGTGGTAGCATCATCATCTGCATCACTTGTGGCTTCATCAACTCCCTTGTCAAGTGATCTTGGGGTAGCATCATCATCATCATCATCACCATCACTTGACCAAGCGGAGGAGCAACTCTCCACAATCATGGAGTTGTGAGGGTGCTCATGATCACCAAGCTTTATGTCTTTGACATCATCTTCATCTTCGGGGAGCTTACCATAGTTCTCATTGAGATATGCCCAAATCTCATGAGTGGTCTTGAAATGCACGATCTCTCCAAAGATGCTATAATCCAAAGCTCTATAAAACATGTCAATAGCATTGTAATCGAGTTGTAAGCATTTTCCTTGCGCTTCGGTAGGATTGTCCTCATCAATCGCATGGGAAAAGCCTACATCTACGATCCACCACATTTGAGGAGAAATGAATTTAATATTACATTCCATCCAATTTCTCCAACGTGCAAAGTGTGTGCCATCAAAAGTGTATGGACAATCAACATCTAGCCCATAAGTCGCCATCCTCTCGGGTCGGTTAAGACCGCAATTGAGAGACCAAGCTCCGATACCACGTGTAGGGTCGAGATGGCGGACTAGAGGGGGGTGAATAGTCCTTTATAACAATTAATCGCAGCGGAATAAAACCTAATCGATTCTAGCGACAATTCACCCCTCTAACTAAGACTCTAAACACCTTGCCAAAGATCCTAGAGAGAAGCAAAGGTGCAAGTCTAGCTTGAGCTTCCCTAAACCGTTCTAGCGCAAGATCACACAAACCTAAGCGCTAGTACTTTAAGCACCGGAGAAACTCCTATTAACTAGCAAGCAAAAAGCACTAAGCACCTAAGCTCACTACTTGCTCAATGACAAGGATACACAATCCAAATCAAAGGGCGCAACTCACTTTAGCTACACAAACTAAGTGAGAACTACTTCTAAGCTACACAAGCTAAGAAGGTGAGTGGCAAGCTACACAAGCTAACCGGTCTCACAAGAGCAACTACAACTACACAAATAAAGTAATGCACAATATAAATAACTTGTGTAGAAGGGAGCAAACCACCGCGAAGGATGGGAAGATGTTGACGCGGTGATTTATTTCCCGGAGGTTCACTTGTCGCCACAAGCTACGTCCTCCGTTGAGACAAGCTCCAAGGTTGCCGCCGGTCCTCTTGCTAGTAGTGACCCGCAAGTCACACTCTCCCACGTGGAGTGCTTACCACAAGCTCTAGCACTTGACTCGGCCGGACCACTTGTCGCTCTTCACGTCTCGCTCTACTAGCGATGCTCTTTGCGATCTCCCGCGGGGTGAGCTCCAACCCCTCACAAAGCTTCTCCGGAGCTAAGCACAATCTTCTTGCTTGCTTCCACGGAGCCTCTCGCCACCAAGCCGTCTAGGAGGTGGCGACCTCCAAGAGTAACAAGCACCACCGGCTTGCAACTCGATCAGCTAGTGCCACACGATGCAATCTCTCAATGCAACGCACTATCGATCGATCACTCACTCCTCGATTGTGAATTCTATGAGCACAAGTGAGTTGGAGAGCACTAAGCCATGCACAAACAAGGGAGACACATTCCCAAGGTGCAAGACACCTCCAACAGCCGGCCACAACCCTCTATTTATAGCCCTCAGCTCAAAAGAGCCGTTGCCAACTGAAAACAGCCGTCGGACCGACCGTCGGACCGAACCAGCGCGCCACCGTCGGACCAAAGCCCACGGTCCGACGCTCTCGATGGCCGCCACGTGTCACTAGCCGTTTGAAGTCAAACGTTGGATCACAACGGCTATTTCTCGCGCCGTTTTTCCAACCGTCGGACGCTCAAGCCGATGGTCCGACGCGCGCACAGCTCCAGGCGTCGGACCGTCCGACTCTCACAGACAGGCCACAGCTCAGCCACCGTCGGACTCTCGCGCGGTTAGCCGTCGGACCAATGATCACCACGGTCCGACGCTTCCAGAGAGCTCCCCGAGCGCTCAAAACCGTCGGACTCCAGTCCGACGCTCACCGTCGGACTAAACTCTAGCGTCCGACGCTTTCCCGATCGCCACGCGTCACGCCGACACCGCTCGCCACCGTCGGACCGAAGCGGGCAATGGTCCGACGCTCGTTAACCGAGCGTCCGACGCTCGCTATTGGCCAGAACTAGGGTTAGGCGTCGGACTCTACTCAATGGTCCGACGCTATCCCTCCACACAGTCCGACGCTCCTTTTGAGCTCCTTTCAACTCCAAACTTCACCACCTTTGCAAATGTGCTAACACCAACAAGTGTACACCTCATGTGCATGTGTGTTAGCTTTTCACAAACATTTTTCAAAAGGATTTTTCACTCTTTTCACCACGCCACTCGATCCTAGCAACGCATGCAAGTTAGATCGCTCGAGTGGCACTAGATGACCGATATGCAAACAAGTTTGCCCCTCTTGATAGTACGGCCATCTATCCTAAATCCGGTCAAGCACTTCTCTAATCAACCTTAGACCGGTGAAATGAAAATGCCCTAGGTTATACCTTTGCCTTGCGCTTTCCTTTTCGATCACCGTCTTCATCACCGTCTCCGACACCATCGATGCCAATGCAACACATGCACCAACACCTCATGAATGATATGATCCACTTCATATCATCACGTGGCTTTTGGTTCATCGATCCTTGACTTGCTTGCTCTTCACCGTTGCGTTGGTCCATCGGCGCCAAGCCATCACCCGACTTGCCCTTCACACTTGCAACCGGTCCGTCGACGCGAAGTCTCGTCTTGATCTTCTCCACCTAGCCACATGACTCCATGTCATGTCTCATGCGTTTAGCTCCTTCATCTCCATATGTGTGAGCTAAGCAACACTCAACACGCCATATCCACCTCCATGGCATAGATGCTCACACACATGTACCTGTGGACTAATCACCTGTGTAATCAACACTTAGACACATATTAGTCCACCTAAGTTGTCACTCAATTACCAAAACCAAACAAGGACCTTTCACCGAGGCAGTTATCCTTCTAGCCCGTCTCGGGAAAAAAACAAGTGCCTTGCAAAATATTTTATGTAGTAGTGAAAGGTGACCCTTTAATCATGATTCAAAAACCGGGACTAAAGGGTTGACCTTTAGTCCGATTCCGTTGTCCCAGTTGGGAAACCGGGACTAAAGGGGTTTGCCAACCAGGATAAAAGCCCTGCTGTGTACTAGTGGGGCTAGGAGGTGAGGGGGAGGTGGGCGCGGAGGTGGGGGGCGCCGCCGCCAGGCGCCGGTGGCGGCGGCGGCGGGGGCCCTGCCAGGGGCTAGGGTTGGGAGTGCGCGGGCCCTGTTTCAAACATGTCTCTTAGTTACAGCTGCCGTTCCTGAAAATTCAGTTCAGCAGTTGCGAATGTGCATAACAATTTGACTTGTCTGCTGACTGCTGCGCGCTAGCTAGAATATTATTACTATTATAGATAGAGTGGTACCAGTAGCTTTCCGATCGAAAAAGCACGCATGCTTGTGCACCTATCAATCATGTTAATTAGTGTTTAGTTCGTTAATTCCTTGCCTGTTCATTTCAAATTTCAGGTACGCAAGTTTGAAATATTATATTGATTACATGTTCCATCAATGTTCGCTGCATGAAGAAAGAAAAGAAGAAATTTGTGAGGGAAATTTCCATTGCATTATAATGAGTGAAACAAATTAGTATAAGGAAACAAGTTCTTATATATAGCCTAATTATGAGAATTTAAATTATGTGTCCATTACATTCCAATCAGTTCAATGTATCACATCCCAAATAATAACTGTTTATTATGTGCAAATTCAAATCATGTCTGATATGTGCATCTCCTTTATAATCTAAAGTGTCCAAAAGCAGTATGTCATGTTTCACGAGAAAATAATATGAAACCTGTAGTTACTTGACTTTATACTAAAGGACTTCGTAGACAAAAACTATTACAGAAAATCTCTTGTGAGACATTTTAAAATGGCTCTCAGAGGCGGGCAGCAGTTCAAACTGCCTCGGTCTTTTCTATTAACCGCCTCGCAAAATTAATTTACGAAGGCAATATTATAATCAGGCCTACTCGGTTAAAAAGGCCAAGCTCATTCTGATTTAAAAACCTAGGCCCAACTAGGCCAGATCGATGGCTTCGAATATATATACAAACTGTAGAGTTTCATTCACTCCCACTCCTCTCTCTCCCTCATTTACTCTCCTCCCTCGCCGCATCCCCTCCCCTCCCACTTCCCTCCCAATGCTGCCTCCCTTGCCACTTTCCTTCCGGATCCCATCCCCTCACCTCCCCACATCCCTCCTAGCGCCCATCCCCTCCCCTCCCCTCCCCTCCCATCCCAAACCTGTCGTCCTATCCCCCTCCACTGTCGTGGCGGCGGCGCCATGGCAAGCATTGTAACACTTCTGTGTTACTGAACACTAAAATTGAGCATGTCATTATGAGCATTGAATACCATGTATAATTTTGTAAATTTTGCCCTGCATCAACTAAGAACAAGTTTAATGTCCACAAATTGGCTTGTGCTTAGGACTATAGAGTGATTGAATTTGAAATCAATTTAAACACTAATCTGAGGGGCTAAAACCCTAATTTTAAAACTAATTAGAATTGGGTCTTGGTCCCAAAAGCAAAGTTCTAGCTCTTATTTAGTGGACCAACTTTCATATTGTGAGTTTTTCAAGTTATTAATTGAAATTTCAAATTAAACACTAATTAAAGTTTAAAGATTTAAATTTAAAACTCCAACTCAAAAATTGTTGAGAATCTGGGGTTGACCCTTAAATGGAGGTTGTACAACTCATCAAATAGAGCAACTTTTGTATTCACAGATTTTGAACTTGTTCAATAAATTTTGAGATTTAAATCGAATATGAAAAGAGCCATTTACCCCCTTTTCAATAATTTCGAAAATATTCAAAATTTAAAAAATATTTTCTATATCAAAATTGTGTAGAATGAAATTCTGCATATTTCATATATTGGACATTTTTCAAGTTGCTACACGAATTTGGAAGTAATTGAACAAATAATGTTGGGAGGGGTTTAAATGCAACATGTTTCATCCAAATCCAGAGCTGAGTCTTGGCCAGCTGCCCTGCAGGCCGCCATGACACGCTCCGCCGCCTTCCGGTCGTCGCACTCGCGCGAGGGCACGTGTCAACGGGCGTATCGACTCGGAGGGGTGCAGTGGCATCGTCGTGGTCGTCGTGGCAAACCTCGGCTTGCCCTCTCCTTGTTTAAAACGCGAAGCCGCGGTCGCCGTCATCCTTTTCGCTGCTCAGTTCGTCGTCGAAGCTACTCAATTCACCTGTCAAATTCACCGTCACCTTGACACCCACGTCCAATTCGTTGTGCCCATAGCTTTCCCATCTCCTTGCGACCCCATTGAGCCTGGCCGTGTCCCGAGTCGTCACCGGAATCGTCCACGCGGTCATCTTCTTCCCCAGCTCTGGTCTGGGCGCCGCTGAGCACCACTCCACCGTGGCAAGCCATCTCCGGTAGCTACCTTTCATGTTTTTCTCGTGTTGTCGATTCCTCGTAGCACTGTGAAGCTCATGCGCTAGCTGGTTTTCCATTTAGTGCCGCAGCTTCGTCGGAACGCCGTTTAAGCCGCCGGAGCTCGCCGCCGAGACCTCTGTCACCGTCGACGAGCGACCTCCGAGCAACCCCGTCCTCAACTAGTGTGCGCATCGCATATTGGTTAGCTTCTTGAAGCTCTGGGAGTAGCCGGTTGGGTTTCGTGTGCTCCATTATAGCCAGAACGCGGCATGTCACCGGTGACCGTACCATTGTGCCGCCATGGCTATGCTAGGGTTTTTCTTGGGTCTTTGAATCTGTCAGCCGAGGTCACCGTTCGCTTCATGGTGAGACTAAGAGCTTTGCAGCCTGCTGCTGCCCCCTCGGCCGCCGCCGGCTGCTCGCAGCCTTGGCCGGAGCTGGCTCGGCCGTCCGGCGACCACCTATTAGGGCTCTAGCAGGCCGGTGCTGGCCTGGGCTGGCCAGCTGCTGGCTGGGCCATACTGGGCCTGGCCCAGCAGTGCTGGAGCACGCGTGTAAGGGTCTCGCTGGCTCGATTAGGCCGGCCCAGTGGTGTGGTCTAGTTGAATCAAGTAACTTTCTCATTTTCTGAAAAATAAGAATAATGTTGAGATTTGTTTATTTAACAGGGAAATGTGTATAGCTCCAAAAATCAAGAAATTAATTCTGTAGATGCTCTGAAATATGTTTAGTCTGGGAAAAATATGAACTATGGATATTGGGCACTTTCGGTACGTATTAAAAATGCCTATTTTAGTTAATAAATGGGAATTCTAGGAATTTTAAATTTTAAAATAATTATCTAAAAATCATGAAATTTATGAACATACTGTTTTGTATTGTGTGCTATCTCCTAAAAAATGTTCAAGTCATTTGGACAAAGTTTAATTTATTCATAAGTTGTACCTAATTATACAATTGATAAAATCAATTATAAACCCTAGTAGTTTAGAACTTTTGTGCGACTTTTGGATTGTATGATGACCTTGGATCAGGAAAATGATGTGATCCTTGGCACTTATTTGGTTGGTTGAGTTCATGATTAACTTGCTAATTAAGAATTATTAATTATAATTCCAATTATTGCCACATATCCTTAGAAGTTAATGACTTGCTGAATGGTATGCTAGGTAGATTAATTAGGCTTTCAACGACTGTTAAAATGGTCAATAAATTACTTATGTAACAATTACTCTATTTAATGAGATCTTGATTACAACTTTATCGTGAGAAAAGTTGTACACAAGGTTACTAAAGAAACACTTGTTTCATATCTTGTTCGTGCCATTTTGCACCATCATTGAAGCATGCATTATTATATCACGTGTAGTGACCGAGGGTGAAGAGGTGAAGATCGAGCAAGTAGCCGTTCAAGAAGTCCCGGCTATTACTATTGGGTTTGATATCTGTGGTGCTAATCCTGATCCATCGCTCCCTGCAATGCAAGGCAAGCCCCGGTGCATTTAATCATTCCTTGTATTTTACAAAGTTTATCACCTTGAGTTAAATTATTGCATTAGGTTGTTAGGAGTTGAGTGATAACCTAATTGCTGCATTACCAACCTTGATGACTTGATTATCATCCTTGACACCTGATTTGAATTCAAACATTTGGAAAATGCTTAGCCCTGCTTAATTAGTTAAGCTTTTATGAAATGCTATTTTGCATGCTATGATGATATATTATGAAAAGTGATAATGAAATTGACAGGTCAGTAGACTTGCATTGAGAAAGGAGTCTCAATGTAGTTTCTCTGACTGTCTACAACGGAGACAATTAGGGACCGTTCGTTGTAAGCCTATTGTGATCAAGACTTGCAACTAGCCATATACTACGGGAAGCCCTAGCTCCGGCAATTCTAGTACTTGAGCCGACGACCGCGCACTAGGAGTGGAGAGATGGCGTGACTAGTATGTACCCTCGTGGCTAGGGAGCCGGATTGCAGGTGTAATGTGCTCTCGGGTGGCGTAGGACCGGTTCAGGTTTGGAGGAGCTGTGGTAGACGGGGTTGCCATATGCAAGGTTAGGTGCTACGTATGCAGTGTGGATAGGGATCCTCAGCTGGGTTTAATCGATTTGAATCATCGTTGCTCCTCGGATATGGAGACTTGATCCACTAACCATACACCGAGGAGTGGCTCAGAACTAGGAGTAAAAATGATGGAAAGGAAATGGTACCGGAAGAATTTACATGAATCAACTTAGATTCAGGTATAAGTTATAATATAGATATAAAATTTTAAAGTAGCATACAAGATAGAGAGCTTTTCTGCAAAATTGTTTGATTTTTGCTAAAGCCTTTCCTTCAATCCCCTCAGCCTGCATTCCTGAGCTTTCTCCCCACTTTTTGGTCAGGTAAGTCTTGCGGAGTACCCTATGTACTCAGGGTTTATTTACCCCATGTTGCATGTGAAGAGCCACGATAGGTTTGTTTCGGGGCCTGTTGTATGACTATTTTCCAGGAAGAAGTCGAGGAAGAAAATGATGAAGAATGATGAGCTATTCCTTTGGGCACGGATATTTATGTAATGGGAGAATTGGCTCCTGGACATCCAAAGTGATCATCATTTGCTTGTGGACATGCCAAAATGAGCGATTTGCTGAGAGACACTCTGATTCTTGAAAATTTTGTTTGTGGACATAGTGCCTAATAAGAATACTTTAAAAAATAGATATAAAATCATATAAGTGTCCAAAAATTGTACCATAAAATCTTATAGACTTTAGATGACGGGAATTACATGATAAAAATATTTGAAAATATTGTTTTGGATCAAAAATGACTATTTTGCCCCTCTTCATGAATAAAAAAGTTAACCATTGTTAATTTGTTGATATATTTGGGGGAAACTAAAAATATTAAAAAAATCATAGGATGTGTATAACACCAAATCATTACTATACTAAAAATATCAACTGAAAAGAATGCATTTAAATATATTAATTAACCTTGACAAAAGATAAATCTATAACTTAATCATGTTATGTATACCATTCTAAAGTTTATCATTTTGAGCTGATATTTTTAGCCGTCATGATTCAATGATATACACATCATGTGATTTTTCCAAGATTTTTGATGGCCTAAAATATGAATAAATTAACATTGGTTAAACTTTTTTTATTTATAAAGATGGGTGGAATGGTCATTTTCATTGCAGAAGATGTTTTCAAATATTTTGCTACTTAGTTCTCATCGTAGGGTCTAGAAAATTTGATAGTACAATTTTTGGGCACTTATATGATTTTATATCTATTTGTAAAAGTATTCTTACCAGGCACTGTGTCCACCAGCAAAATTTTCAAGAACCAGAGTGTCTTTCAACAAATCACTCCTTTTGGCATATCCACAAGCGATTGGCGGTCACTTTGAATGTCCATAAGCCAATTCTCCCTTATGTAATATATGTGTTGTATAAACTACTCCTCTACTGTTACCACTACTTATGTTATGGTTTGTAATAATCGCACCTATGTTTAGGTTTGAACAACTGGTCTGTAATATTATGTCTTCCGCTATTGTACTCTGATATATGTATATATTTGTGTATGAAATGTTGGAACCCTACATTGTCTTTGCAATGGGATCCTGTTGGAAATACGGGTTTACGTCTAAACCTAGCTGACCCTTTTGGGTTATTTGGGTCACATGCACAGCTATCAGAGGTCTTTGGAATAACAATAGGTGCTTGTGGGCCATATAACTTAGGAGGTTGTGTTACAAGCATGCCCCTAGCCTCCTCGTCCCTATCCTCACGAGCATAGTGGCGGCGCCCCACCTACTCCCTCTTTTCTTTTGTGCCACAACGCGTGAGGTAGGGTGCCAGGCGACCGACGCACGAGGTATGCATGACAACATGGCCAGGCAAGGGCGGCCATGCTGGTGGCGTCGGATGTAAGCTAGCCAGGTAGCGGCAGGTGTGGATCCCAGCGACCCTCCATTTTTCTCATCAAGATCTGGCGCGGATCCCTTCTTCCTTGGCCAGATTCGGTGCCACCACCGTGGATCTGGCCCTACCACCACGGATATTAGCATGGTGGAGGATCCAGCCTCGCAGGTGGTGCAAGGGCGGTGATCGCAACAGTGGCTAGTGGTAGGGCTAGAAACGGGATCACTGATGGGCCTAAAAATGGGCTCATCGGTGGCTCTGTGTTTTTCTTGTTTTTAATTCATTAACTGACGTGGGCAGACAACCGACTTGGTTAAGGACAAGATTAACTGTGACCTCTAATCCAAGGCGGTTACGAAAACTGCCTCGGTTAATCACTTTTGCCCGTTGTCGTAGAAGCGCTTAGATAATATACCATTATAGCATTTTACCGTAGAGTATTTCTGGGTTGTCAATTTATACTTTACCACTAGAAAGGGATTGGCATTGATTAGAAAATAGATAGATCTCATATGCACATGCAATGAAGAAATAACCATGCATGCTCAATTTACTCGCAACAGGGTTAAGTCACAAGATAAATAATAACGATAAAGGTAGATGATGAATTCATATATGAAATAATGTAGTTCACTTGGAGCACTCCCTATCTTGGCACTAGCCTTGATTTGGTAGAAGCACAAGAATATTCTAAAATAATTCTAAACTATATTATTAGAGTCATACTTAGATTTTGATCACCAAAAAAAAACTTAGTTTAGTGCAATTATACTAGCAATCATGGCGAGAATACTTTATATTTAAACATAAGGGAATATTACTAAGGAAGATCAAGAACCTTCTATAGCAATAATATGTTCCTACTATCCCTACACTCGAGGAGTGGATTACAAAGGACTCAATGGGAGTGTCACATCCGCGATCTACCACATGACCCAGAATATAGCGTTCATTTGCAGACAAATAACATCTAAGCACTATGCTTATATGCCATTGTCTCTCACCCATGATATTAAATAGTGAGCGCTATATGATCTTATGTATAAATATAACGACCCTAACTATGCTAAGTTTATAATCTTGGCAAACAATGAATGGCACAATTGAGAATATAATCAATATAAAGCAATGTCAAATCAAATGTATCTAGAAAATATAAAAAGATACAAAAGAGAGCTTACTGGGGCTATGATGAAGCCACGCTCCCGACACAATCAGGAATCCAAGAAGAGCTTGCCTCCTTCTACTTCTAGACCTATGTACCTATGCTCTAGATGATGGAGCTCTATTGAACTAGGGTTTCATGCTCTGACAACTTGATCAAATGACTTCTAATGAATTAGACATATGAAACCCAAAGGTCTAGGACTGCTTATATAGGTCGGAGCGGTGAACCTCAGCCTTCGGATCAAACCGACCTTGAGCAATGGACTAGATGCATCTTTAAAGGTAGTGGAGAACCGACATTGAAGCAAAGAGGATGACGAGGTGGGCCCAATTCAGCCGAACAGGGGGTGTTCGGCCGAACCCCACTGGCTGATAACTGGATCCCGCTTTCACAGGTGGATCTCTGGTGTTCTCTAGAATGTTCTTGATGCAGAGCCCACACGGAATTCAGTATATTTGTATGGCATGTGGGTCCTCCTTTGGTTTTTCTGGTTTAATCCTTGCACCATAGAATAGGGTTTTAACTAACAGAATTCCATAGTTTTAGTGAATCAGTGTTTTGCAGGGTGTTAATCAGAACAGAACCAAGGGAGACCCACATGTCGGACTAGAACATTGAATTCCACCGCGAAAGGAGATCAAGAATGTTTTAGAGAACACCAGAGACACGCCTGACAAAGCGGGGCCCGATTGGCAGTGAGGGGAGGTCCTAACAGGTCGACCGACCCACCCAGGTGTCTGTTTCGCATGCGTTTCGACGTGGACCCACAACCCGATTTTTAGAGCAATCTCCACAGCCCATCGAAATTGGTTTGATCCAAGGGCTACGGTTCATCCCACTGGCCAATATAAATAGCCCCAGACCCCCAGGGTTTCATCATCAATTAATCAGATATCAGTTCATCCAGTTCAGAGAGCTAGAAACCCTAGAATCATTAGAGCTTCACTATTTAGAGCATAGCTACATAGGTTAGAAGTAGAAGAAGGCAAGTTCTAGTTGAGTTCCGGATCTTGTCCGGAGCGGGAGGCTTCCCGAAGCCATTGTAAGCGGTCTCTTGTAATTTAAACCTCTTTTGAGTGTTTGAGATAAAATTGATTGACATTGTTCTACTATTGATTATGTTCTCAATTATGCTATTTATTGCTTATCTAGATTGTATACTTTGCATAGTTAGGATGCATTCATATTCATACATAGGTTTGTATAGCGCTCATTCATTGATATCATGAGTGGGTGATGAACAACATGTAACCATGGTGCTTAGATGTGGTTTGTTTGCAGATGCGCCTTATATTCTAGGTTCTGTGGTAGATCGCAGATGTGACACTCCCGTGGAGTCCTTTGTAGTCTACACTCCGAATGTAGAGAGAGTAGGAAGTTATTATTACTTTAGAGGGCTGGCTATGATCTTGATCTTCCTTAGTAATAATCCCTTAAGTATGAATGTCAGGTATCTTTGCCATAATTGCTAATATAATTGCACCAATCTAATATGTCTTTGATAGTATAGTTAGAATGACTTAGGATATCCTTATGCTTCAGCCTAATCCATGCTAGTGCCTAGATAGGAAGTGCTCTAAGTGATCATTATTATATATTCATTGATTGATCATTATGTTATCTCCATATTTGCATATGCATATGATAACTATCTACTTGCATCCCATTTATTGCCAACCCTTTCTAGTGGTAAAATATAAATGACAACCAGGAATACTCTTGGGTAAAATGCTATAATGGTGTATATTTTATCTGTACACTGGCGGATACAATATAAAATATATGTTAGTCACTTGCTAGAAGGAGAGATCTTTTAGACCATGCTGGGGATGATAACCTAGTTACTTATAAAGAGATAGAGGATAAGAGTTCAAGTGATCTATAGACTAATCAGGTGGCACATTAATTTATACCTCCCATCATTTTTAGCGCCATTGCTGAGAGTAGAGTCTAGCCCTATTTTTGGTGGTGTCGTTAGAAATGCCAACACTCAGTAGTCTTCAAGGCGCGGTCGGGACGCAAGTGAGTGCGCCACCGTCCCTTGCCATAGGTGTACGACTGCCGTGGGATGGAGGCGCGGCGAGCGCGGGACGACGCGTCATAGGTGGGCGCTGGTCGTCTTCGCGAATTGGGCCGGGTGGGAGGTGGTGGTCCGTTTAAGAAAATACAATATATTTTCTTTCCAATTTTCATTCAAAATTGTAAATTTGAATAGGTTCTAGCTATTTTCAAAAGTTGGTCTAAAAATAAAAGTTGTCCCAAATATTTTTCTATACAACCTTTCTTAAAGGAGTTTTGTCAGATTCCTTTTTAATTTTGAATTATTCATGGAAAGTCAATTTGAGCCTTGAATCGATGCCTAGAGGGGGTGAATAGGCTCTTCAAAAATTCAGACAAAGATTAGCACAAAATATGTAGCCCGACAAAGTTGGCTAGGCTGGCTCCTCAACCCGGCTTGGCCGGTTTCACAACTCGGCTTGGCCAGGTTTCTTGGTTTGACCTTCTGTCGTCCGGTACTACCAATATATGACTGGTACTACTGGTTCTAGGCCGGTACTACCGACCTTCAGCGCTGAGAATTAACTTTGCTGCCTTTCACCACTTTACTATGATCACAACTCGAGGTGTGATGCTTATGTATGTGTATGGACAAGTCCAAACACTTCCTGCAAATACAAATCACAACAACCGAGTACCACAAGCAGAATATGTAAGTAAATATGCGGAAAATGAACAATAAGTGAGGCAAACAAAGAGGGGACACGAGGATTTGTTTGACCGAAGTTCGGCACACCCAAAGGTGTTCTACTCCCCGTTGTGGAAGCGGGTGAGGACCTAACCAAGGTCAACTCATGGCCGGACCCGAAACAGTCTCTTTCCACCTTCTTCACTAAGGAGCTTTCTTTCCTTTTTCAGCGGTGAAGCCACCCTTACAACAATGGACACCACGGCAGCCCACAACACCCCACGGCTGCTCATTGGTGACGCCTTGCCACTACGAAACCGAAGCTCTAAGTGGAAGAACGCAACGAACCAAGAAATCTTTGACTTGCTCAAGTGCTCAAGAATGGGATGGATCAGACAAACTGTTAGGATCACATTTGCCACAAAGACAAGTCTCTCAAGGCTCAAGCTCATTGACTAATCAAGGATTAGAAAGTTGTAATAGTTTCACTCACAAAGAGAGAGTAGAGAGAGCAAGAGGGCTTTTCTGGTCGTGGTTAGGGATAGGAAGAATCAGCAATCTTGAGAGAGGGTGTAGGAGAGGTATTTATAGCCTCCTCTCCAAAACTAGCTGTTGGGGCAGAATCGACAAACCCAGCCTAGCCAGGTTGGGGACCCATCCTGGTCGGGTTGAACAGTTCAAATACCCACTAGCCGTTGGAGAGGCGGCTTGGCCGGGTTGCCTACCCGGCTTGGCCGGGAAAGCCGGCCCGGCCGGCTATATATAGGACCTGGCCTGGCCGGGTTTGGCTACCCAGCCAACTACCTCTCTCACTTCCTCTCTTTTCTCTCAAGCTCCTTTTTCTTAGGTTTTGTCTCTTGAGCACTGTCACTTGTCTCCAATACCTTAGTGATGCGACTCTCCAAAAGGGGGGCAAAACGCAAAACAACTCAACACAAAATTTGCTTTGACCTTCACTTGAGTTGTTCTTGAATTTCAAATATTTGCCGCTTTGAACTTTGAAAATATTGAGAGCTTCATCACTTCATCTTCATGATCCCTTCAACTTGAGCATGTGACTTGTATCGAAGTATCCAAGTCACTTTGAACATTTGATTGATCTTCCGCATTGACAATCACCACTTGCATGGCTAACTCCAAGTTGGCTTCTTCTTCACCTTAGCTAGGTCCCTCGGCCGCCAAGTCGTCACTTGCCCTTCACCTTTCGCTTAGTCCCTCGAAGTTGTCCACTTGTCATTAACACCACATCAAGATTTATGTGCATTTCCCATGCTTCACATCATGCTTTGGATGCCCTTTCAATTGTATAATTGTTGTCTTTTGCTTCAACTGATTGTTTTCATTCATCATTATGAGCAAGACAACCGAGAATTTGCAATCTCATATGGACTTAAACAAGTCCAACCATTAATGTACACATGTGAATAAATACTTACAAATCTCACAAAGTTCATTAGTCCTTTAATTGTGTTGTTATTAATCACCAAAATACTTAGGGATCTTAGATGCTCTTTGAAAGGTTAATTCAAATATTATTTTAAAATTCAAATTTCACCAGGTTTCAAAACAAAATCTGATTCTGATTATTTGGAGAACATTTTGAAAATCAATTTGGGAGTAGAACATGCCATTTACTAGGACAAGTTACTAATTAACAATCACAAATAATTTGAATAAGAAAAAAAATTATACAACATGTGATGATGTTGAGATGATGATGCTCATGAATGCTTATGATTAAGTTAATGTAATGCCAATGCAAGGTTTGATCCAAACTTAACACCTAGGGTGTTATAGAAGGCAGGGGAGGGCCGTAACGGAGGTGCAACACATCCTTGAAGTGGCACCAAGACGGAGTGCCCTCGTCGATCTGGACCTGGAAGTACCACATCTGGACGCCCTCCTCCATTTTGTAGGAGGAGATCCACACCTTCTCCTCTTCCATGATGCGCTATTGATGAAAATACGATTCGCACTAGTTGATGAAGATAATTGGATTGGACTTGCCATCGTACCGCTGAAAATCCATCTTCTGGAACTGTGGTGGCGGATCCTGGTGGTGCTCACCGGAAGCAAACTTGCTGGAGGACGACCGTGGCATAGCAAACAGGCGCTCAATGGCCTGGGAGTTGGCCTCGACCGAGGTCTGCAGGCTCGTGACGGCGGCGGCTAGGGTCTCCAAGATGGCCACGAACAGGCAAGGAATGCCGGAACCGTGATACTAGGTTGCCAAGGGCCTCAGCGCTGAGGGTAGCAGGACCTCGACTACATAACTCATAGTCACGATCCGTGACTTAGGGAGGGGTTTTACCCCTCTGTGCCTAGCTTGTTCGGAGAAGAGAGAAAGAGAGATTAGATTGATAATGAATTGCTTCTTCCTTTTTCTTGTCCACGTACACTATTAAATAGGCCTTCGAGACTATCAAACTGGAAATAATTACTCCGTAATCTAAGGAAGCAACGTGATCGTTTCCATCATCCTAGCTACTAGTCCGATTGGGCCTGCCCATGCCCAGAGACGAACGACGCGGCCTCAGAAGCGCACTCGGCGGCGCGACGGATGTCCCGGGCGCACCTACGGGCGGCCCCACATGACAGGTATCTAATTGGAGCATTCAATTAGATGACTGATAATGAATCCCAACAATCATGTAGTAAAGCAGCAGCAGTGATATCATGATCTTAGTACTGCAGGTCAAGGTATGACTCAACATTCGTGTATCAATGGCAAGTTGTGACCTGATCCCATAATAATATTCCCTGTATCACTGCTGTTTGTAAATCATTTTCACAGGCAAGCATTTTCCTATAGGCCGACTAGCCATTTACCGATTTACCAAGACGGTCTCTATATGTGCTCTCTTACCTGGCAGTGAGAAGGGGCTTCACTTCTAAGTTGTGAGTGAAATAGACAATAGGATCTCAACCATTATACGGATGCTAGCCTTAATTATTATCCAACTAAAACTGGATTACTGTTGGCTGTAGCACACTAGGCAATCTTCTCCTTTTGAAACCAGAGTCCAAGCTCTGGCTCCATATTGAGCCACGTCGCCCGAAAATTGGGGCCATCCGATCGGTCGCATGGACAGCTCAGATCATGCGAGTCTCAGCAATTTTGTAAATAATCCCTCTACATTTATCGAAATCAACTGCAGTCCGGCCTCTCAAAAAAAATTCAAGAAAACCCTCGAACTTTACAAAAACTAACGTGCAGCCCATGCTTCTCGATGGGCCGGCCTGCTTCAATTGCCAAAAATGGCTCGTAAGCCTCTTCTCCTTTTTTATGGTTTAATATTTTCTTTTAAAATTAGAGATCTCTCAAAATTTATATAAAATCACAAAAAACCTATAAAATACCAAACTGGTTTTGTTATGTTTCTTATGACTAGATCTATGCATTAAACTTAAAATATCATATGCTTTGTTGTATTTTATTAGTAGAGTTGTAGATTTATGCTTTTACGCGTGACTCATTAATTTGTGGTTTGTACCATATGTGAACTAAAAATATCTCCTCTGCCTTAACTCCAATAATATCATATACCCTTTCTCAAAATCTTTGGTGGCAAAATAATTTAATGCTAACACGAAGTATAGATACTCAAATATAAATTCTATCGTACATACTTATACATACAAAAAATTCTTAAACACATATGATATATGATATTCCGTACATTCGCATACGCGAGCACATCATGTCCCATACAAAAATATTCCTTATAGGCACGCGGCAACGTCGCGTGTTCCTTTCTAGTGATAACTGATAAAGGTGTGCTTGGCACCAATAATCTAGCTCTATATAGATGCCAGTATGTGGACGGTCCCAGATATATATATATATATATATATATATATATATATATATATATATATATATATATATATATATATATATATATATATATATATATATAGGCCCGTTTGATTCACCCAATTAAAGTTTATAACTAGCTAAAAGTTTAAACCTCAATTTTAGTTAGCTAAATTTTTTCAGCTAAACTTTAGTTGTGGTGTTGGGATGCTTTAGCTAATAGACTCAGCTAAATTTTACTTGAACCTTTAATTAGTTGGGGTGTTTGGATGGCTAGCAGTTAAATTTGGCTAGCTAAATTTAGTGGGTGTATCAAAACATACCTATAGCTCATACTCTCTCCGTCCCTAGAAAGAATGATGTTATAGGATGTGGTAGGTTAAATTTTCTCAACTTTGATTAAGTTTATAAAAAATATTAGTAACATTTATATGCTGAAATAAATTTATTATGAAACTATATTTAACGATAATAAATATGTATTATAAATATTAATATTTATTATATATAGTTAGTCAAAGTTAAAAAAATGACTTCTCACAAAGCGAGAAGGTTTATGGGATAGAGGGAGTAATAAAGCCGAATACTAGTGTCGATCTTTGTTGTCCAGATTCGGATCGTGACGTCTGAGTGACCGAGTGAGTGACGACTGACGTACGAGCGAGCGAAGGTACCCGGCCGGCCGGTCCAGCTCGTCTCCGCCCTGGGAGGAGAATATTAGCTTGAAGAAACAATACAAAACCAAATGAAAGGGAGCGCCTCAGCAGCTCAAGATTCCCTCCTCGGTAGGGCAGTCATCACAGTGGATACATAAAGGTGTATATATATATGGCAGATAAGAGATAGGACTAGAGGAGAAATAGAGAATTAGACAGGCTCGTGGAGGCCGTATTGCATGCACACATATGGATGGTTTCAACGAAGCCGAAGCAGGAAAAGACGGGTTCCCCTTTGGAAAAGACCCCTCATCCCGACAAAGATTTCGCACGCAGCAGCCTACAGCGCCACGAACTCCCACATATACTTACTACTGGTATTAGAGGCATTTACAGTCACAGTGCAGACTTTAACATAGGGTCTATACCTCGAATCTAATAAATACTTGAAGTCAAGTCTTAGTTTTTTATCTCTCGCTACAATAAATATACTATCATATTAGCAAAACATTATAAATAGGAGGGTAATAAATAGACTTATACTCTAAGTTAGAGTATGCATTGTGAGTGCCCTTAGGCCTATATTAGTAGAAGGTTTTAACTCTTAAACTTTAGGATTTGAAATTTAATGTGAAATGAATATCTCATGGTGTATAGTTTTATTGTACAATTTTATAGGACTATTTTTAGTCTTTTCTGGGTCCTAATATATTTTTTCTCTTTTCATCGCACATGTGCATGCAACAACTCAGTCCACGTACGTGAAAGGAACAAAGGCTCTCAAGGGTTTTATCCGGTTTGAAACTAACGCTCACTTGTTTCTTCCGTACATGTAAAAGGTCCGTATGATACAGCTAGTCATCAACCATGCTTTGTTTATAGTTTACAGTAAGCCCAGATGATAGTGATCAATGATGGTGGGTCGGCGGCACAGCCACGACAACAGGCGCCCAATTACGGGAAAATCAATGGCTCTATGTTCTAGGCAAAATATATCTGTCCAAACTTGTTTGCTTCTTCTTTTGCTTTACAGCCATCGATGCAAGAATGTTTGGATGCACAAGAAGATCGAGGAACGGAGGGTCGAGCCTCTCTAGCTTGCTTGCGCCTTGTTTCCACTTTATCTGGCAATATATGGTTACTTTGAGCGAAACCATGCTGGCCCTCCGATCGAGAACCGACGCTCGAGAGAGAACCGGCCACAAGCGATGTTGCCTTCAACAAAAAATGGTAATCTGTTTAAAGCGGATAGTACCCATCACCAGGAATATAATTTATGTTAATCGATGAATACACGCATATACTACTATCGATTCAAACGTCCTTATCGGTCCATCAATACCGGTTTATATGCGGCCTTCAGTGTTGGTTCATATTCTAACCAGAGCAAAATTATTAAGATACAGCCCAAACCAGCAGTAAAGGTCTATCACTACCGGTTAGTGGCTGGAATCGCCAGATAAAGACCTTTACTGCTGGTTGGAGCCACAAACTGATAGTAATATGTGTACGTTATATAAGCATGACCTCTACTCCCTCCTCTGTTCCAGCAGCACAGGATAGAGAGGTGCGTTTTATCCTCTCCCCTCCATTATTGCGGTTGCTCTTCTCTAAATTTCTCAAAGAAACTCAGAGATTTTCGGGCATGGGTATGATCTTCTAGCTTAACGCTAGTAACAAGTATACTCCTTTAGATTTATAGGTTTATAATGCTTTGATGTTTGGAGACTTATTCTTATTGTAGTTGTTTAGTTTAACAATTTTAGGGAGCACATTCCATTTGGATCTTGAGCCAGGCATCAAATAGTGGTGAATCCAAATTTAAGAAGTTTAGCGTAAGCGATTACCACATGACACATACAAAATTTTATTTTGACGTGAGCAAATCCATGTGAGTCCTACCGGTCCATTGCTTGGAGATATATTGCTATTCATGGCCAAGTCTCATTTTTTTGGGAATTTGTGTCTCCATTTTCACATGGTATGTTGTAGAATAATTATTTGGGCAATTTAAATTTTATGGGCTACCAATTTATATCTTTATTTAATTATTTGTGTATAATAATTGGCATTCAAAATGAAGTGACCAATTTTAATTATCGTAGAATTAATTGTATTCATGAACTACAAATAATGTTGTTTACATCAGGCCTTAATTTTTTGGGAATTTGTGTCTCCATTTTTTATGTGGCATGTTGTAGAATAATTATTTCCTATAAGGCTACCTATTTTACTTTTATAGGGCTATTTTTATCGTAGAATATATTGTCACATGATTTCAAATAATATTGTTCATAAAAGCTCCAATTTTAACTTCGCTATATTTTCTCTATATATGGATCGAGGGTGGATGTATAGTCTGTCATGTACAGACCAACGGTACTTGACGGACATTGGCGACTTCATCAAGCAGCCAGAGCCAATGCTGGAGGACTCACATCATCAACCTGAATTTGTTTCCATGCAAAGATTGCAAGAATACAAGAAAATGGGTTGATGTGAAGTATTTAAGATTACACTTGATTAATAGAGGCTTTGAGATAGACTACACGATTTTTACAATATGCGCATGGGGAGGTTGGTCAGAATGTTCCACATGAAAACATTGATGATATGCCCATGCCTGGCGCAGTCCTGTACGAGTTTGTGGGTACCAATTGCAATGAACCTATGCCTACCAATGATGATGTGTTTAGAAATACTTAGCTAAGGACATAGAGGAAAACAATGCCATTTCTCAACTGCTATATGATGTACAAGACATATTCCTTAGAGCTATAGCTGAAAAAAGTTGGAGATAATAAGAAAGGATGCACAAACACCATTGTAGCCGGGTTGCCAGATAACAAGACTAGAAGCCGACGTCATGCTATTACAGTTCAAATCAACGAATGGATTAAGTGATAAAGGCTTCGATAACTGTTAGATATAATAAAGAAAATGCTCCTAAAGGGTAGTGAGTTACCAGAAAAAACATATCCACCAGTACATTTTTTATTAACCGCGATGGGCATTTTTCATTAACTGTGGCGGTTTTCACAACCACCTCGGATCAAAGGTCACGGTTAATTATGACCTTAACCGACGCGGTTGTCTGACCGCCACGGTTAATCAATTAAAAAATAAAAAAAACCCGCAGACGAGCCCACCGAGCCCATCCACGGGCCGCCGCCGCCGTCGCTCGCCGCATCGGATCCGGCCACGCCGCCACCGGATCCGGCCTCCCCACCACCGGATCCGCGCACACTGCTGTCGCGAGCTCACAGAGACAGAGGGAGGGAGGGAATGGAGAGGGGCGCCGCTGGCCGGCCGTGGGGACGGGCCGCCGCGCCGCCCTGGCCACCTCGCACCCTTGCTGGCCGCAGGGACAGGCCGCCACGCCCCTGGCCGGCCGCAGGGACAGGCCGCCGCGTGCCCTGGCCGCCACAGGGAGGGGCCGCCACGCGCCCTGGTTGGCCGTGGAGACGGGCCGTCGGGCCGCCGCGTGCCCTGGCCGGCCGCGGAGACGGGCCGCCGGGCCACCGCGCGCCCTTGCCGTCTGCGGGGACGAGCCACCGCGCCCCTGGCCGGCCGCGAGGAAGGGCCGCCGCGCCCCTAGCCAGCCGCGGGGAGGGGCCACGGCCTGGCTTTGCCGGCCGCGCCGTCGAGCCGCCCTTAGGGCCACGCCAAGAGAGGATGGAGAGGTAGAGAGAGGGATAGCATGGAGGGCAGCGGTCTGGGGAGAGAGAGAGAGGGGTAGCGCGGTCTGGGGAGCTGCTGCGGGAGGGAGTGAATGAAACCCTAAGTGCTACTTATATATGGAGATCGCTAGTGGGCCGGTGCGGGCTAATGGGTTTGGCTTGATTTATGGAGGCGGTTGTATTAGGATGACCGCCTCGGTTAATGATTTACCGAGGCGGTTACGTTACAATAAACCGCCTCGGTTAATATATATTAACCGTGGCGGTTCTTTTAGGTTGCCTGTCTCCGTAAACCTATTAACTGAGACAGTTTTTTTAACCGCCTCGGTTAATAAGAAGTGACCACCTCGGTTAATGGCAGTTTTAACCGTGGCATTTTGGAAGGAAAACCGTCTCAGAAAATAAATTGGAGGTGCCTCGCAAAAGATTTTTTTAGTAGCGATCTAGACAAACAAATGGTCTGCCCAATGGACCTGTGCTTTCCATTTATATTATTTTGTCTTACATTGTGCATCTCAATATCATTTTGCTTCAATTATAGCGCAATGATCACAAACACAACCGGTTATCTAAGTTTGTGGCTGGCGAGATAAGAGGAATTCGAGAGAAACTACCTAAGTTTATGACTGATGAGATATAGAGCAAGAAAAGATCATTCTCCTATGCTAGGACTAAGAAGTACAAGACAGTATGGAAGAGACCACATCCATAGAATATTTTGTAAGAGTTTTAGGATAAATTAAGACAAGGGACAAGCGATTTTCATGTCTCTCTAAAAGCAAACAACAGTTAATAAAGGTGGAAATTGCAACCACTTACAATTGAAAGCCTCCGTTAATCACAACTGTGATTAACGGAGGCGGTTGCTTTGCATGTCTCGGTTAATCTATTAAAGTAGGCGGTCATGTTAAGTTGTCTATCTCTGTTAATCCTATTAACAAAGGCGAACAACTTAACGTGCCCGTCTCCGTTAATATTTTCCAGAAAACCAAAAAAAAAATCAAAAACTCACAACGACCTAGCGCTTAATAAAAAAACACCTCTACCATTGCACCGCATACTCGTTCATATTCATATATAATATGCTACCATTTTATATTAATATTTCATAATCTTATATTAGATATATGAGCTACTAAATGAACTCAAATGAAAAAAATAACTACAAAAATTTTAAATCTTGCCAAGTACTGCAACTTTGGTGTATAATGTTTCTCCATCCGAGATAGTTTGAAAACCTCAAAAAATTGTCTCAAAATATCTGAATTTTAAACACATATTTAAGATTTTAGATGACTTTAAATAAAAATCTTATCCATATCAAACATGTAGATAAGTTTGGCCACTAGATTTTTGGTATTAACTACGTGAACGTTTGAGATCCTTTGGGAATTCAAAATTTTAAATTTCAAAATCTATAACCTTCTAACACACATTTGGGATTATAAACGTCCTCAAGTTAAAAAAACTTTCAACTACAAAGTTATAGATTCTATCGAGAACTATAACTTTCATATAGACCAAGTCAATATACGAGATCGTCTTGTAATTTTAAATGTCAAATTTCAAAAAATCTGTGCACTTACAAAAATGTTTGGGGCCCTAAACAGTTTCAATTCAAAAACTTTTCAGAGACAAAGTTGTACATCTCGTCGACAGCTATAATTTTAATATAAAGTTTGTTTTCATCCAAGACCATATAAAAAGTTATGAATTTTTTCTGGCAATCATTAGCGGAGATGGGGATGTTAAGATGCCCGCCTTCGTAAATCCATTTACGGACACAGACCCTTATAACAACCGTCTTCGAAAATAATTGATTAACGGAGGCGATTGGCTAAAGGTACCAGCCTTGGTTAACCCATTAATAAAGGCGGTTTTCGTAATGCAAATGTCTTGGTTAATCGTGGATTATTGGAGACAGACGATTAATAGAGGCGGTTGCCTTAAGACACAACCGCCTCCAAAGTTAGACTATTTTTAGATGTTGTTGTTTTTAAGAAGAACGTATCCGTAAATCGATTAATGAAGACGGTTATTTTTCAACCGCCTCCATTAATCGCCAGGCATTAACCGAGGTAGTTAGATTTTGCAAAGATATCTGTTAATGTTTTGGCAGTGTCTTGTAAAATCTTTTTGTAATAGTGGCCATGCCACAAATCAAAAAGTTCTTGAATGAATGAATATACTTAGAAATTCTTACATTAATTTCTAGAAATATTTGAACATCAAAAGTCCTCATATTTGTGGATGCAACGAATACCTTTAGGGGCCGTGCACATTAATTTCTACATTGCAATTTATAGCACGCTCTTCAATTCCCTCCCACACGGTAAAGAATACAACGCATAAGTATCTCTCATATAGCCAACAATAATATACAAATATAATCTATATATAACCTATTATATTAATTAATATTTTTGTAAATTAAGATTTTTAAATAAATTCAATTCCAACAACAATCTAAACGGGGTCTTAAAGGATTTGTTTTTTAGCAACCTTTATGCATACTTGGCCTGTGTCAAAACTTGTTTATTCTCGCTTGCATGTGGATTTTTCGTAAACTATTGGCTATGTACGTCGGTTATCGTCCCTAATAGCTCTATGCACGGGTCTTAGTGGTGAAGGCATTGCAACAATTGATGCAAGCAGCAATGGCTTTTTTTCCTTACAGGCACATATGTGGTGATCTAATCTTAAAATTGATGGTTATTAAAGTGTCACGCTTTTTCCTCTTAGGGCGTCCACAATGATAGCCAGGTCAGCTGGCTAGGAGAACACAGGACCAATCAAGAGCAGAGAGAGACATGAAATCCACAGCGCTAGCGACGAACAAATCTCCGAGCTCGCACGTTCTTCAACAATTTTTCTCTCTGACATGCTGAGATACCACTGTTGCTGCTGATTTTTTTATGCATCTAGCTAGCGATTTCATTCTTGTCATTAAGGACACCCTTAGGCTTTGTGTTTAGGTTGAAGCCCGATGTGAATTCACCTCTGTTGTATCGTCTCGATGAAATGACGGTAAATTAATAAAATGTTTCTGCCATCGTCCTCGTATGCCATGCAATGTTGTGCGCTGGAAACGCTTACTTTATGCTTGATTTTACCAATCATACTTCATAATCTAGGCTATCTTTGTCTTCAACTAGCGTCTAGTTTAAGGTAATCATTAGCTATAAGTGCCGACGACGCATCAAATATTTAGCATTATCTAGATAGCTATCTAGCTATGTGTTAAGGTGCGTTGAATGATTAGTAAGTAGATGAAGTTTCTTCTCGGGCAAGCGTGTACAACATGCCAGAGAGTTCATAAAACTACAAGGGACACACAGATTATTAACTATATCCACTAGTAAATGCTTGCATTCTATTGCCTCGTTACATATATACTATGCCGCTATACAAAATAAGCATGTACAACCAAAGGTTATTGTTGTTTCTTAATCTCACAATTAAAGGCCACGCAATCACAAAACTATAGGGATCAATGCGTTGCTTTACAACACACTTGAGTTCTTACGTGCTGTGTCTTAGGGACTGTTTGCTAGATCCTCCATCTGTTTCAGAATCTCTATGAAAACTGATTCTCATAGAGAAGTGATACAGTGGCTAAAAATGATTATATTTAATTTTTTAACATAAACTCTCGAAACCCAAAAAAAACCACAAGAAACTACTACTTTTTTAATTAGCTCCTAGCCTTTTAATTCAATTTATAAAACCACTTAGGCCAGTTTGGATCCTTAGAATTGAATTCATTTTAAGAGTTATAATTTATACACATATTAATTAACTTAATATGTTTGTATATAGATATATATAAGAGAGATATTTATGTGTTGTATTTTTACCATGTGGGAGAGAATTGAAGTGCGTGCTATAAATTGCAACGTAGAAATATAGCACAGTGATCTGTAGAATCAAATTTCATCTCTTACCCTATGAATTTGTGGTAGACTAACATATGAACATTGAAAAGTGGTGGAGTGTTACATTCCAAAGGAAATAGGCTAAGTTGTTAAGTAGATTTCAGTTCCTCCAAATGAAAGGATGCAAACGGCCCCTTAAAAAATCAACAGATAATCACTTTTCCACGAAAAACTATTTTCCAGAGCTCCTGCTGGATTCAATAGAGAATCAGCCTTTGGAGCTTTGGCAAACAGGGCTTCAATTTACCAGCAGAAGCAAATGTGAAACAAAAGGAAGCTGAAAATCTGGTAAAAAGCTAAGTAACTTCTAGTGAAATCAGCAGTTGTTATGTATGCATGCTCACGGGTCCTGCAGTAATACCTTACATTGTTACCATAGAAGGGGGCTGGATTAAACTGGTTTAATTCAAAGACTAAGAGGACTTTTGGAGTTGTCCTGTGATGACAAGTGAAAGAGGTATTTGTATCAGCAGCCAAAAACCATGCATGTAAGGCTGTGATTTTGGTGCTATTATACACATTCCATTAATTTAAAAGTCAATCCACGAAGAAAGTTTTATTTTTTCGGCTCTTTCAGAAATCAATTGGCTTCTATAGCTGCCTATAAAAGCTACCTTTTGAAAAAAAAAAAACAATACCCGAACAAACACTCCTAAACCTGCGTGGCTACTACAGCGCATGAGCTTCTTGCGCAGGATGGGATCGTCCATGCTGGCGACAAGTGTGTGTTCATGTAAGCCAAGACATCAAAAGCCGGGAGGAGCAAAAGCAGGGCCGGAGGACGGGAGGAGCCACCTATCAGCTAAAGCGGCTTTCACGTAAAGTACAACAATCTATCTATCCATCGTTACCCTCGATCTGCACATAAGAAAAAAGACGCCAAATGTTGCTTCGTTCATGTACCTGCACTTGCTTTCACATTCGATCCATGTCTCTTCTGAGTTCTGACTTCATCGGAAAGCAAAATCATTACTCGTAAGCTCAACCCTGCATCTCATCACCCGGCCTAAGAATCAGTCGTCGTTATCCAAAGTATCGACAATCCTTATTAGATTCTAATATTATTTATATCTAAAAGGATTATGTATTTGAATTCACATTGGTTAATTTTATAAAGTTTATCGTGCCTGAATAGCTTTGAAATTTGGGGTAGTTGGTGCATAAGATTCAACAATTTTAGTGCCCTATTTGTTTCAGTTTTTGTCTCACTTTTGCAAGCCAAAAGATGAAAATTTAAAAAAGAACCTCACTATTGATGTAGCATTTGAAAAGATAAAAAATTGGTTTATGAAGAAATAAACCAAATTCTGGAAAAAACATATTTAAATGAGATTTTCTACATTTTGATTGATACACTAAGGAGCTTAAAATTTAATACAAAACTAATAAAAAAAGCTAAAAGCCAGAAAAAACAACTTTTTAGAAAACCCAAAAGCTACACCCCAACAAAATATCCCATCAATTTAGATGCCCGCGATGATATCTTAATTTCTAATAATGAATACACATTACATTTAATATGTTAACAACACGTGCATATATACAAACTTTCTTGATATGACTCATTGAAGGAGACAGTGGGGATTATAGAGTGATCAGTAGCGTTGTTACTTAGTCATGATACAGAGACTTAATTAGAGCATCTCCAAAGGCTAATTAGGATTTGTTAATTGGGAATGTTAAAGTTGTCATGTGCATCCAATGAATCATTCATGGATTTGTGTTATTCCCTTGTTTGCGTGCAGCCTACGATTTTGTTTTTATTTTTTATTTTTTATTTTTTATTTTTTTTTTTTTGGGTGCAGTAGGTTGGTGCTGTATTTCTGGATCGGGGCTGGCCCATAGGATGGCTAAGATGGTAAACGTATCTCCGGCACTGCACGTTCGAGCCTTGTATATATGTGTCATTGTGTCAATTTTGCCGACGGAATACTTTGTTCGATTTTTACTGTTTTTTCCTGCCTTCCGTTACTGACCTATTTTACTTCCTTCTATATATATTTTTGGTACGCAAACGGGCATCTAATAATAAATATCAATATAAATACAGGTACAGACGCGTTTTACTATTCCATTGTTCATCGGCCACTGTAACGGTTACTTATTTTTTACTTTTTTATTTTATAATTTTTTTATTCCAATTTATCTTTCAGTTTTACCATTTTTTTGCACTCTATTTTATTTTTCATCATTTTTTTCCTTTATATAAATTTTCCCTTTCCTTGTTTGGCCTCATTCTTTTTTTCCATTTTTCCATTTTTTGGTTTTTAATTTTTCCATTTTAAGTTTTTGGTTTACTATAGCATGATTTTTTAATTTTTATTTTTAATTTTATTATTTTATTATTTATTTTTAATTTTTTTCTACTTTTTTACCTATCCGGTACTGTGGGACTGTTAGTGTAGCTAGCGTTTTTACTCTTTCCTTTTTTGTTATCCAAATTCATTTTCCCTTTTCTCCTTTTACTTTTCCCAATTTTGCTTACCTATCATGTGAGACACTTATATTAGAGAACACTGCGAAGAGACCATTTAAATGTTTTTTTTTTGGTTTTCCTTTTCTTTATTTTTCCCTTCTTGCTTTAGCTATCAAGTGTGACACTTGTATTTGTGAGTAGTGACACTTATAACGGAGAATAATGCAAAGAGATCTTTGGTACAACAGTTAAACCTTGCATTTTCCTAACTTTTTTACAACTTCACATGTGTAACACTTAAATTAGAGTACAGTAAATGTAAGATATAAACCATCCGCAGCGAAACAAATCTTAATTTTTTCTAACTTATTTTTACTACTCAACGTGTGTAACACTTAGATTATACGAATGTACGTCTAAAAACTTTATGTACGTCCAAAAACTTTTACATAGCACAATAATTAAACCTTGCATTTTCCTATGCTATTTCCATATATGTATTTGTGGAGCTCCTTAAATTTTCTTTTATGCTACTTGTCAATGCATATAAAACCACGTCCCTCGGTAACTCACAGGGAGGCCTACTACTAAGAAAATGTATTTATTGCATATAAAAAACCCATGCATGCTTTAAAATGCCCTCAACATTTAAAAGAAAATTCTCGTACATTTTGGCAATGTCTTGTTAAGTAGTAATATATACTCTAAGGCTTTGTTTAGTTGCAATAAATCAAATGGGATTGAGGAGGTTAAACCCTAACAAGTTAAGATCCCTTCGAATCCCTCTCAATCCCTTCTAACTCCCATGGATTGGGGAATAACCGAACAAGGCTTAAGGACATAGGGGTACCAAGCTATCACCATTAGCTCATCAGCTTTATGACCAATTTCTTTAGGGCTGACTTTGCAAAGGTTAACTCAAGGTCATCAAAATGCGTAAAGGTTAACTAGGTGATGACTCCTTGGCTTTAGCGTGTTTGGAGTGCCATCAACCTATCTCTGCCATTGATCTTCTTCACGTTACTGGCAGTTTCAGAAATTCATATCACTAAAGTCAATATATCAAAATACGAAACAATAAAGTCAATATATCAAAATTTGTATATTTGTATCATTAAAGTCAACTTTTTTTTATAAGTTTTTTTATATATATATATATATATATATATATATATATATATAAATTCGTATAACTAAAGTTAATATACCAAAATGCATAATAGTAAAGTTAATATATCATACTTTGTCACCCTCCCCTGCCCTTCTCTCCTAGTTGCCTTTTCCTACCTTGTCATTGTCACCGTCCCCGACCATCTCCTCCATCGCCGAAGATGATCTCCGGTGCTAAGCTGTGCTCTCCTGTTATCCTCTTGAGCTAGTTTGGATGGGTGCGCAGGTGGGTGTGGTGGAAAAAGATGGACTTTCCCCAATGACAAATTGTTTGAGCAAGATGTTCATCGTCATTTTGGAGTTCAGGTACATCCGTTCTCCTAGCCCAAGTGTCGTTTCCTTCTTTGACTTATAGAAGAAAGGGTAGCGCTAGTGCTTCAGTCATGTTTGAGTGATCATCGTCCTTTCTTTCACGTGATTGCGATGATCAATCAGAATCAATTTCGCTTCTCTGTTTCCTGCAGAGTTGTGTGGCTTTTTGTTTATGCTCTGCATAGGTCAATGCGCTTCCTTTGACGTTTATTTTCATTTATAGAGAAATGGTGCTCCTCACTAGGAACATGAGAAGAGATTGTGGGAGGCTGAAGAGGCTAACAAGTGGACCACGGATTTATCTAAATGCGGCTGAATGTGGGTAAATCTAAAGTCTTGATGGGCAAACATGTGCGATTTGCACCTCAGGTTGCTTTTGGTTCTCCTGTCAAAAACTTTGCTCCTATTCTTCCTAGTGCCTAGTGATCTAGGTCATTGGGTCGTTCATAGCTTAAGTTCACCGTCTAGATGCTACACATTGTTTTGTCACTGGTTGTAATCATGTTCATGCTATTTCATCTTTAAGCCCTGGTTCGAGTACTATTCAATCAGTTGATCAGCAGCCGCCGAGCGCAGTGATGTTTCCCAAGCCTGCCTTGAAGAAAGGTTCTCTTGATGATAATTTGAATTTGGTCTCATTTTCTTCTGCCACTAATAGTGATTTCCACATTAATTCCAGAGGAAGAAGGCTGGTTCTAATTCCCTTAGTGGCATTGAAAAGTTTACCTCCCTCCTCCCATTGCCATCGAGTTTTTCAAACTTCCCTCACTATCATCAGAATAATTCACACTTCCCTCAATGCCATTTCCGTCAAAATCTGATAAGTTTGTTGTCAGGTTGATCTAGAAATGACCATTTTACCCCTCCAAATCAAATGATGTGAAAATTAGGAAAAACAACATATCTTTTCATGCCATCTCGGACGAGCTTTCATCACAATCTACAACTTTCTAGTTTTCATTGTTTCATTTGAGGTCTCTAAAATGTTTAGAAAAATTAAACAAAGTTTCAGCATATTAATCTCATACAAATGCTTGTTACATTGGAAAATCATATCTTTCTTATATGGTGTCACACGGATATGTTTTTATGTGAAAGTTATAGCTGTTGATGGGATCCACAAATTTGTAGTTTTGAGTTTTTTTATTTAAGATCATTAAGATACTTGCAGCATTTAAAAAGATACTTGTACGCGACAAGGACTTGTTCACGATTAAAATACTTCCGAAACATTGTTTAATTTTTTTGAGCATCATACATACCTCAAATGAAATAAAGCAAAACTAGAATGCTATAGATCTTGATGAGAGCTATAATTTTCATATAAAAATCATCTTCATCCAAGATCCTATGAAAAATATATGATTTTTCCTAATTTCCATGTCATTTGATTGGGAGGGGCAAAATGGTCATTTCCAGATAAACTTAACATGAAACTTAACGGATTTTGATCGAAGTTGCAATAAGGGAAGTGTTAATTATTCCGATTGCAGTGAGGGAAGTTCGAAAAACTTGATGATAGGAAACATAACTCTGTTCGGTGCTCGAGATGCTTTCAAACAGGCCACCTATTATAACATCCCGGTTTTTATGAATTCCAAAAATGCAAACTTTTTAAATAGTGGCTTGTAGGCATTGGGTCAAAGCTAAATCAAATATTCTAGATTCTCGCCTCTTTTAAAAACCATAACTTCAAAAATATTTACAACCATCTCTTGTTAGAATGTTCACCAAGTCAATGATATGACAAGGATTGTTTAATAAAAAAATTTTGGGATAAAGTAAAACTTGGTTTGAACTCAAGCTCCGCTTGGTTCAAATGGGACCAGTTTCAAAACATTTAATTCTAAAACCAAAAACCTTAACTCTTGCTGAACTCTTTCAAAAGTAATTTACAAATAACGTTGTGCATTCATAACACATGTGTATATATCGTTTAGGGTTTGGAGAGCTGAAAACCCAAGTTTAGTTTTTATAATTAATGATAACCTATGGACTAACATATTTGTCTACGTGTATGATTAAGTATAGGTTGTCCAAGCCATGGTGTGGAGCTAGTAGAGAAGAAAATGATGATCATGAAGCTCAACCGCGGAAATGAAAGTGATCAAGTGATGGAGAAAGGAAGGAAGAAAAACAAAGCTAAAGGAAAAGATATTGCAATAGGGCTTTTTCTTTCAGTGATCAAGACTTATAGTGGAAGTGATCACACTTAGGATAGATAGTCGACTATCAAGGGAAGAACCATGTTGTTGGCCTACCTTGAAGTGCTATAGGTTGTATTTCATGTGCATTGACTTAACCAACCTAGAGATTGACTTAGTAACCCTTGAAAAATGTTTTGAAAAGCTAACACATTGTGCACAAGTGATAGATTAACTTGGTGTTAGCATCTGAGACCAAGGGTTGAAGAAATTGACTTGAAACTTGTGAAGAACAAGAGTTGAGCACTAAGAGAGCAGAGCACCGGACCATTGGTTATGGTTCTTAACCCTACACTGAGTTGAGAGCGTCGAAAGTGTGCTGTTTGTCCAGTGTAGGGCATCAGACAGCGTCAGGCGAAGTCTATAGCTCTCTGGTCATTTCTGGACTACATCAAATGCTCTAAGCGGTTCATCCGGTGCACTGACCTGCTGCAATCCGACGATTGCTAACTTGTGAGAGTCGAACGCTCACGGAACCGTCAGACAGTGAGCTCTGGATTAATTCTTCTCCATCCGATGGTGTGACCCAGTGCACTGGAAAACTAAGTTGAATGCGTTAGACGCTTTTGTTTCGTCCGACGATGTAACACCCGAAAAATTGCATTCTTTTAAATAGTGGGAATTTATTTAATTATGCAATTAGTTGACCATTCCAATATAGGGAAATAATAATTTTTCTCAAATATAAAATCAAACCTAGGTCATACACATGTATGATGCATTCATGCTGGAGCATTTCTTCTTTGTACTATTGTAGATTATTTGAACTTCTCAAATATTTCAAAACCCAATTTGAAAATCCTTTTAGAAAATGGAAAGGAAATAGGGCAGAGCCCTTCCCCTCTCCTTTCTGGCCCGAGCAGCAGCTTGGCCTGTTTTCCACTCCCTGGCTCCAGCAGATCCAGGTCGGATGGTCCGAGGACAGCTCGGCCGACCTGCTCCCTTCCTTTCCCCTTACCCCATCTGACTGACGAGTGGGACCCATGGGTCAGCCCTTCCTTCTCCACCACCCCCGCCGCGCGAACAGAGACGCCGCTGCCGTGTTCATCCACCGCGGCCGAACGCGCGGGAAGCGTCCCTCTGCCGTGACTGCCAGCCCGACCCCAGCGCTCGGTGCTACCGACCTGTGGACCCACAGAACAGCCCCTCCCCTGTTTCCCTCTGCTGCTCGCCGAGAGTCCGACGCGGGCAAGAAATAAACGGCCGAAGCCGAGTTCGTCGCCGCGCTGAGAGTCCGTAGCAGAGAAGAAACGGCCGAAGCCGATTTCTCCGCTCGCCGAGTTTGTTTCAATCTCCGAGATTGTCGTCACACCTCGGGAGTATTTAAGCAACGCTACACCCCCCGTAGCCGTCACCTAACCCTAGCCGCCTCTTCTCGCCGCCATTGCCGAGCTCCCGCGAGAACCGAGCAGCCGCCGCCGCGAGCAGTTAGCTCGATTCGCCACCAATTTCCTCCCGGTAAGCCTTTGAGGAGCTTCGCTGTGATCTTGTGAAGTTCCCGAGCACTTTCCCCCTTCGATTTGTGCACTGACACGCCTCCGCCGCCGTTGCAGAGATCCACCGTCCGCCGGATCACGCCGCGAGCTATCACCGAGTCGATTTCCGACCTTCCCATTACCCTAGGTGAGCTTGCGACGCTCTTCCCGATCTATGGGTACCCTTCCCGACCTATTTCATGCACCGAAGGCCGAGTTCACCTTCTTCGGCGGCCCTCCGGCCATGGCGCCGCCGTCGGTCTCTGATTTCCGGCCGAGAGCACCGCCACCCCTCCTCTCTTTTAATCTGATCCGCCGATTATGAATCGGACGGCCGAAGAGCAGCCCATACCGATTCGGCCAGCGTATAACCCTCTGCAGTTTTTAATGCTAAACCCGCGATCCCTTAGCGTATTCTATGATTTGCGCTTTTCAATTTAGAAAACGTATTTTCTCCCGGTATTTAGAAAATGTGTTTTCTATTATTTATAGATTTGCCACTAAACTTCATTTGATCATAATTTACTTGTTTTAGATCCGATTTGAACGATTCAAATTGGCTAGATTCGTAATTTCATAATCTATCTGATGGTACCACTGTTTCATATATTTTCGACTTTGAAAATTTGAGATTATATTTAATCTATTATTATTCTATTATAAATCTTGTAAAATTCATATCTTCCTCGTTTTAAATCCGATTTGCGCAAACTTTATATCAATGTGATCGTAGCAACGTGTAGATTTGTTTTATAACCTTTTTAATTTATTTTCTCTCTGTTGGTGTACTGTTCTAATGAAAACTCTTGTTTGTATGCATGATTGCCCCTGTATGCGTGTGTGTTGTTATGATGGATCGAGTATAGACGGTGAGCTTTACGTGGGTGATCAAGATCAATACTGCGACAACCCGGATCACCAGGAGTTTGCTGATCAAGGCAAGTATTAGTATGGATCATCCTTGTTGTCCTATTCACCAAATAAATAAATGCATTTGCATGTGTCTTCCTTGTTAACCATAGTTATTTCCTAGCATTGTTACCCTGTTCCTTGCCACCTATGGGATTATGCATCTGGTAAATGTTGCTAGTGCGCTTTTGGGAATCATGATCGTGTAAACTTGATTAATTGATTATGCAATATGATTAAAAGATGCCTTTTTAGCAACAGGGAACTAGGGGATTCGAGCATAGTTTTGTGATGCTCAAAATCCTTCACCTTTGATAATGATCTGTAAGTATGACACCGGGATTGACAGTGCAACTATGAGGGCTACATGGCTCTGGTTTTAGTCAAGTATGGGCACTTTTTCTAGCTTGTTAGAGGTTATCGAAAGGCGTGATGGGACCTGCCGACTCGGGTATAGTGCGGCTCCTGTCCGAGTGTGTATAATCTGCATGACCTTGTGCCACGAAGAAGGGGGGCTCTACATCTGTTTGCCGGGTTCCTAGCGGCCCTAACTTGTTAGGCGAAGTTCTTTGAAAGACTTCATAGTGAAACCCTGCTCACTCACCTTGCTAGTGTTATGGGAGTAATTAACCCGAGCAAATGGGAATCACGGCTCATAGTGAAAGTGCACAACCTCTGCAGAGTGTAAAACTGGTATACTAGCCGAGCTCACGGTCAAGAGCGGCCTTGGACGTCTTACGGAGTAGTTATTCTTTTGGGGTGATGCTTACTTATTGCTAAATCTATTTAATGCTACTCATTAATTATGTTTACTATGATCATGAGAATGGGCTTATTCATTTGTTGCTATCCAACTGCCTAAAAGGATGATTAATTAAAAGCAACCTGCTGTTAAAACCGTGTCAACCTTTTGAGCCTCATTAACCCATGCTAGTCTTGTTGAGTACGACATGTACTTACGCTTGTTTATTTTTCAATACTCGGTTAAAAATCCCGGATGGGTAACAGATGGTGATAGTGATGAAGACTACCCAGAGGACTTCTAGACTTGTGCTTCACCAGTCGACGTCCCTGTGCTATGGAGCTACCGCGAGAGTTATCTTTATTTTCCGCTGTGTAATGACTTTGATATTATTCGCTATGTATTAAACATTGGTTATGATACAATTTATGTAATTTGTTGGCTTATGTGTGTGACTGATCTCTAGGCGCACATAAGATTATGCATCCCATTTTATCCTTAAAATTGGGTGTGACAAATTGGTATCAAAGCCGTGTTGACTATAGGACGCAAGCCTAATTAGCACTGGATAGCTCTTAACTTTATTATCTCTTTTTACTTGTTATATTAATTTGCTACAAGTTTTTGCTGATATCCTACCCTTGTCCATTGCAAAATTTTGACTTAATCTTAATTCTTGTAGATGGCCAATCTTAAGCGCACTGCTCGCAAGCGTGTCATGCCACCTAAGAGGTACCTGCAGCGCTTCATCTCTGGCGGACGTGTTTCCCGACCGGAGGTACCCGTGGAAGATGTACCAGTGGAGGAGTCCCAGCAGGAGGTGCCCGCAGAGGAGCCCAGTGAAGAGCCCTTGGGCGACAGCTCTGAAGACGTACCTATGGAGGGCCCTCAGAAAGATGAACCTGAGAAGGTGGAGCCGCGGGGTGACCAGGATTGTGCTGGCGACCCTGACGACGGAGATGATGGAGGCAACTCGGATGACTCCGACGACCCCGAAGACAATGGCGATGATGATGGAGACCAAGGTGGAAAACCCTAGGTGGGAATGATTCACTATGATCATCATGGTGATGACTACTACCACCCGCTGCTTCTTGACTTGGTGCGCCACATCTACCCCAACGCCTCGGTGCTGTACAAGACGGAGTACTGGAAGCACCCTGACTACGCCGCCTACTATGAGACGAGGGTGTACATCAAAGAGGGAAGCCAGGTGAAGAATATTCACTATGCTGTCTCCATTCGACTCTCCAAAGCTGCCGCCATCAAGGATGCCGCATGACAAGCTCTTATGGTGCACCGCCATGAGAATTGGGACATCATCAAGTGGGAGATGCACCGCTACCTTCCCCGCCGTCAGAGTGGCCAAGCTAACTGCAGTATCGCCGGTCCACTTGGAGAAGTGAACGCCCGACTCCACGCTGCCTTGGAATGTTTGGCTCAGACCAACACTTTTCTGGACCAGACACTGGATGAGCTGAACACCAGGACTGAAGCTAACTGCAAGCTCAGCCGGGCAGTGGATGGGTTGAACAGGCAACTCGGTGTTGGACCCCCTCCGCCATCACCAAGGTGTCCAGCTGAATCGCCGCCAAGGAACCGAGGAGACCATGGAGATGCTCACACCCGCACCGACATCGACCCCTAGAGGAGTTACCCCCAGTTAGTAACAAAAGACGCTAGAAGCGCAAGTTGAGTCAAGTCGAGTCTAGTTCGTGTCTTGTGAACATTTGTGCTAGATTGCTTTTCCTTATGAACAATGCTTGATTTGGAGTTTGTAATGAGTGCTGAGATTGTGGGCAGGTCCGCAAATCTCTTTATATAGGTTTGAATTAATGCATAATAGTTTGGGTTGATTATCTCAGTTTCCAGCAGTGCTGTTTTTCAGACCTCTCTGCCTTAGTTATTTTTTTCTATTTAATTATATATGACCAAAAATCATGAGAAATTTTTGTGAAAAACTAGACTTCTGTAGTTTTCTTTGGCCGCAAGAATCATCTCAATATCAGTTATGGTTTGGGAGAAACAAATGTCACAAGTCAAAGTTTCTGCGCTGTCTGTTACTCTGAAACAGTTCGAATCAAATTTGTTTTTGATAAACTTAACGACAGAATCTGGAGAGATGGTATGAATAAAAATTGTGGAGTTTTTCTCATGCTTTCCAACCATGTATAGCATGTCTCTGTTTGACTTCGGGAACTCCTGATATAACTGTTTTTCTACTCTGCCGTTGTCGGATCGCGCCCAGAATTTCCCGTTCTAGTCTTTTAAGTGATATTTCAATGGAAAAGAATTCTAAACCTCACTTCAATGATTTGAACAGCAGATGGCCCACACCAGGAGGAACCCAAGGGGTGATGGTACCTCTGAAGAAAATGCTAATCCACTACCACCTCCACCACAGCCTAATATGGAGCAACTGATGATGATGCAAACACAGCTGATGCAGCAGATGGCCCAGAACATTCAACTGCTGCAGCGAAGCAATGGCAACGGGAACCCACCTCCACCACCCCGTGACAAGAGAAGCGAATTCTTGAAGGGACGCCCGCCCACCTTCGATCATTCCAGTGATCCTCTCCAAGCTGATGATTGGCTGCGTGCAATAGAAAGGCAGCTGGAGATCGCCCAATGCAACGACACCAAGAAGGTTCTCTATGCATCTGGGCAGTTGCAGGGAGCTGCTCTGGACTGGTGGGAGTCTTTCTGTTTTGGACGTGCCGACCCCATCTCTTGGCGGCAATTCCGTGAGGGGTTCCGCAATCATCATGTGCCTGCAGGGTTGATGAAGCTGAAGAAGGAGTTTTTTTCGCTGAAGCAGGGAGGAATACTAGTTGCCGAGTACCGTGACAAGTTCATCCAATTGTCGCGCTATGCTCCAAAAGAGGTTGAAGATGATGCCAAGAAGCAAGAGCTCTTCTTGGAAGGACTGAATGATCACCTCCAGTACCAGTTGCTCTCCCACACTTTCGCCAATTTCCAACAGTTGGTGGACAAAGCTTTGATCATCGAGAGCAAGCGCCGTGAGATAGATGAGAAGAAGAAGAAGAGGAAGTTTCAAGGATAGTCATCTGGAAGCAACAGCCGCTTCCGTAACAACCAACAGCAGCCTTAGCAGCAACAACATTTTCAGGGACAGTCTGGATTCAAGAACAATTTCCAGAATCAACAACGTTCCCAGAACCAGCAGCGTTCCCAGTACCAGCAACAAGGAGGCAATCAGGCGTCACAACTGACTGCTCCCAACAACATCCCAGTGAAGAATGGTGCCCCCAACAAGTGTTTCCGCTGTGGCAAGGAAGGACACTTGTCCTACAATTGTCCTGAGAAGCAGAATCCCCAAGCCTCCCAAAAGCAGAACAACCAGCAGAGAGTGCCACCTCGCACCGGGAAGGTGAACCATGTGTCGGTTGATACGGCACAGGTGACTCCCGAGGTCATGATGGGTACGTTCAATATCGACTCCATCCCCGCTACAGTTCTTTTTGACTCTGGTGCTTCGCATACTTTCATTTCGCACACATTTGTTAGAAAGCATGGTATTCCCCTTAGTGTCATGAAACATCCTATTATGGTTCTTCTCCGGGTGGTGTTATGCAAGCTACTCTTCAGTGTCTCCCGATTACCGTCTCATTAAGGGAGGTAGAATTTGAGATAACCCCTACTGTGCTAAATACTGCCGGAATTGATCTTATCCTGGGTATGGATTGGATGAAGAAATACAACACGAACATAGGGTGTAAGGAGAAGGTTGTAACTGTCACTACACCAAAGGGAGATGAGGTCCGAGTTGAGGTTGCTCTGCAAGTGCAGCAACAAGCCAAAGTACATCAGCTCCGAGAAGAAGTGCAGCTGGATAACTCAGTGGTGGATGAGTTTGAAGATGTGTTTCCAGATGAGTTGCCAGGTATGCCGCCTGACCGTGACATTGAATTTATCATTGAGTTGTTACCTGGTACTGCACCTATAGCTAAACGTCCATATAGAATGGGAGTTAAAGAATTAGAAGAACTTAAGAAACAAATCAAAGAACTGTTAGAAAAAGGTTTCATTCGTCCTAGTTCTTCACCTTGGGGAGCCCCGGTTATTTTTGTTGATAAGAAAGATGGTAGTCAAAGGATGTGTATTGATTATCGGTCACTGAATGAGGTCACCATTAAGAACAAGTATCCGTTGCCTAGAATTGACGACTTATTTGATCAGTTGAGAGGTGCTTGTGTGTTTTCCAAGATTGATCTCCGTTCAGGTTATCATCAGTTGAAGATTCGTGACTCTGACATACCTAAGACTGCATTCACTACTCGGTATGGATTGTATGAGTATACGGTAATGTCTTTTGGTTTGACTAATGCACCTGCCTACTTCATGTATCTGATGAACAAGGTATTCATGGAATTCTTGGATAAGTTTGTTGTGGTGTTCATTGATGATATCTTGATCTACTCCAAGAATGAAGAAGAGCATGCCGAGCATCTGAGATTGGTTTTGCAGAAGCTCAGAGAACATAAGCTGTATGCCAAGCGAAGCAAGTGCAAGTTCTGGTTGAGAGAAGTTGCTTTTCTAGGACATATTGTGTCCAATGGTGGAATTTCTGTAGACCCAAGCAAGGTGGCAGACGTGTTGAATTGGAAGCCGCCAACTGATGTGACTGGCATTCGTAGTTTTCTTGGTTTAGCTGGTTACTACCGAAGGTTCATTGAAGGATTCTCCAAGCTTGCGAAGCCAATGACTTCCTTGCTAGAGAAGAATGCCAAGTTTGTGTGGTCTGAGAAGTGCCAAGCTAGTTTTGAAGAATTGAAGAAGAGATTGACAACAGCCCCAGTGTTGGTTTTGCCGGATCTGAGTAAGAAGTTCTTTATCTATTGTGATGCTTCCCGCCTAGGTCTTGGTTGTGTTCTCATGCAAGAAGGAAGAGTCGTAGCATATGCATCGAGACAGTTGAGGAAGCATGAGTTGAATTATCCTACTCATGATTTGGAGCTAGCAGCTGTGGTTCACGCTCTGAAGTTATGGAGGCATTATCTGATTGGTTATAAGTGTGACATCTATACAGATCATAAGAGCTTGAAGTATATCTTCACCCAGTCATAGTTGAATTTGAGGCAACGTCGTTGGCTGGAATTGATAAAGGATTATGACCTGGAATTGCATTATCATCCAGGCAAAGCAAATGTTGTGGCCGATGCTCTTAGTAGAAAAAGTTATGCTAATGAGATTCGAACAACCACTATTCCAGCAGAGTTGTGTGCAGAGATGGAGCGTCTCAACTTGGGAATTGTGATCAATGCTGTTGAGATGGAGGTTGAACCCACACTAGAACAAGAGATACGAAAGGCTCAGTTGGAAGATGAGAAGCTCAAAGAAATAGCAGAGAACATTGTGGTTGGAAAATCACCCGGATTCAGGCTAGATGAGAATGGAACCTTATGGTTTGGGAAGAGACTCTGTGTACCTGAAGTGAAATTCATCCGAGACGCTATACTGCGTGAAGCTCATGAGTCAGCATATTCTATACACCCAGGAAGTACCAAGATGTATTTGGATCTGAAGGAAAAATATTGGTGGGTTGGACTGAAGCGTGATGTGGCAGAATATGTGGCTATATGTGATACCTGTCAGAGAGTTAAAGCTGAATACCAGAGACCTGCAGGATTGCTACAACCACTAAAGATACCTGAGTGGAAGTGGGAAGAAGTCGGTATGGACTTCATAGTTGGATTGCCACGTACTCAGAGAGGTTATGATTCAATCTGGGTAATTGTGGATCGACTGACTAAAGTAGCTCATTTCCTTCCAGTCAAGATCACTTATGGAGGTCCTAAACTAGCAGAGTTGTATATGGAGAGAATAGTGTGTCTGCATGGAGTTCCAAAGAAAATTGTGTCTGATAGGGGCACTCAATTCACCTCACATTTCTAGCAAAAGATACATGAGTCTCTAGGTACTAAGCTGAATTTCAGTTCTGCATATCATCCTCAGACTGACGGTCAAACTGAACGGATTAATCAGATTTTGGAAGATATGTTGAGAGCTTGTGCTTTACAGTATGGAACGAGTTGGGATAAGAGTCTGCCGTATGCGGAGTTCTCTTATAATAATAGTTACCAGAAAAGTCTCAAGATGGCACCCTTCGAAGCATTGTATGGACACAAGTGCAGGACACCCTTGTTTTGGAATCAAACTGGAGAAAGTCAAGTGTTTGGACCGGATGTGTTGAGAGACGCAGAAGAGCAGGTCCAGACAATAAGAGAGAACTTGAGAATAGCACAATCTAGACAGAAGAGCTATGCGGATACACGGAGAAGAGAACTAGCTTTTAATGTAGGAGACTATGTATATCTTAAAGTGTCCTCGATGAGAAGTGTGAAAAGGTTCAACAGCAAAGGAAAATTGGCACCAAGGTATATTGGTCTTTTCAAGATCCTAGAGAGACGTGGAGAAGTGGCATATCAGCTAGAACTTCCGGAAAGTTTGTCCGGTGTGCATGATGTGTTCCACATATCTCAGTTGAGAAAGCGTTTGAGAGTACCGGAAGAGCAGGTTCCTGTCGAGGAAATAGTTTTCAAGAAGGGTCTCACCTATGAGGAACATCCAGTGAAAATTTTGGAAACCGCAGAAAGAGTTACAAGAAGTCGAGTTATAAAGATGTGCAAGGTGCAGTGGCATCGGTACTCTGAGGAAGAAGCTACTTGGGAAAGAGAGGAAGATCTCAGAGAGAAGTACCCGGTGTTGTTTGAGTAAGCACCAACTGAATCTCAAGGACGAGATTATTTTTAAGGGGGGTAGAATTGTAACACCCGAAAAATTGCATTCTTTTAAATAGTGGGAATTTATTTAATTATGCAATTAGTTGATCATTCCAATATAGGGAAATAATAATTTTTCTCAAATATAAAATCAAACCTAGGTCATACACATGTATGATGCATTCATGCTAGAGCATTTCTTCTTTGTACTGTTGTAGATTATTTGAACTTCTCAAATATTTCAAAACCCAATTTAAAAATCCTTTTGGAAAATGGAAAGGAAATAGGGCAGAGCCCTTCCCCTCTCCTTTCTGGCCCGAGCAGCAGCTTGGCCTGTTTTCCACTCCCTGGCCCCAGCAGATCTAGGTCAGATGGCCCGAGGACAGCTCGGCCGACCTGCTCCCTTCCTTTCCCCTTACCCCATCTAACTGACGAGTGGGACCCACGGGTCAGCCCTTCCTTCTCCACCACCCCCGCCGCGCGAACAGAGACGCCGCTGCCGTGTTCATCCACCGCGGCCGAACGCGCGGGAAGCGTCCCTCTGCCGTGACTGCCAGCCCGACACCAGCGCTCGGTGCTACCGACCTGTGGACCCACAGAACAGCCCCTCCCCTGTTTCCCTCTGCTGCTCGCCGAGAGTCCGACGCGGGCAAGAAAGAAACGGCCGAAGCCGAGTTCGTCGCCGCGCTGAGAGTCCGTAGCAGAGAAGAAACGGCCGAAGCCGATTTCTCCGCTCGCCGAGTTTGTTTCAATCTCCGAGATTGTCGTCACACCTCGGGAGTATTTAAGCAACGCTACACCCCCCGTAGCCGTCACCTAACCCTAGCCGCCTCTTCTCGCCGCCATTGCCGAGCTCCCGCGAGAACCGAGCAGCCGCCGCCGCGAGCAGTTAGCTCGATTCGCCAATAATTTCCTCCCGGTAAGCCTTTGAGGAGCTTCGCTGTGATCTTGTGAAGTTCCCGAGCACTTTCCCCCTTCGATTTGTGCACTGACACGTCTCCGCCGCCGTTGCAGAGATCCACCGTCCGCCGGATCACGCCGCGAGCTATCACCGAGTCGATTTCCGACCTTCCCATTACCCTAGGTGAGCTTGCGACGCTCTTCCCGATCTATGGGTACCCTTCCCGACCTATTTCATGCACCGAAGGCCGAGTTCACCTTCTTCGGCAGCCCTCCGGCCATGGCGCCGCCGTCGGTCTCTGTTTTCCGGCCGAGAGCACCGCCACCCCTCCTCTCTTTTAATCTGATCCGCCGATTATGAATCGGACGGCCGAAGAGCAGCCCATACCGATTCGGCCAGCGTATAACCCTCTGCAGTTTTTAATGCTAAACCCGCGATCCCTTAGCGTATTCTATGATTTGCGCTTTTCAATTTAGAAAACGTATTTTCTCCCGGTATTTAGAAAATGTGTTTTCTATTATTTATAGATTTGCCACTAAACTTCATTTGATCATAATTTACTTGTTTTAGATCCGATTTGAACGATTCAAATTGGCTAGATTCGTAATTTCATAATCTATCTGATGGTACCACTGTTTCATATATTTTCGACTTTGAAAATTTGAGATTATATTTAATCTATTATTATTCTATTATAAATCTTGTAAAATTCATATCTTCCTCGTTTTAAATCCGATTTGCGCAAACTTTATATCAATGTGATCGTAGCAACGTGTAGATTTGTTTTATAACCTTTTTAATTTATTTTCTCTCTGTTGGTGTACTGTTCTAATGAAAACTCTTGTTTGTATGCATGATTGCCCCTGTATGCGTGTGTGTTGTTATGATGGATCGAGTATAGACGGTGAGCTTTACGTGGGTGATCAAGATCAATACTGCGACAACCCGGATCACCAGGAGTTTGCTGATCAAGGCAAGTATTAGTATGGATCATCCTTGTTGTCCTATTCACCAAATAAATAAATGCATTTGCATGTGTCTTCCTTGTTAACCATAGTTATTTCCTAGCATTGTTACCCTGTTCCTTGCCACCTATGGGATTATGCATCTGGTAAATGTTGCTAGTGCGCTTTTGGGAATCATGATCGTGTAAACTTGATTAATTGATTATGCAATATGATTAAAAGATGCCTTTTTAGCAACAGGGAACTAGGGGATTCGAGCATAGTTTTGTGATGCTCAAAATCCTTCACCTTTGATAATGATCTGTAAGTATGACACCGGGATTGACAGTGCAACTATGAGGGCTACATGGCTCTGGTTTTAGTCAAGTATGGGCACTTTTTCTAGCTTGTTAGAGGTTATCGAAAGGCGTGATGGGACCTGCCGACTCGGGTATAGTGCGGCTCCTGTCCGAGTGTGTATAATCTGCATGACCTTGTGCCACGAAGAAGGGGGGCTCTACATCTGTTTGCCGGGTTCCTAGCGGCCCTAACTTGTTAGGCGAAGTTCTTTGAAAGACTTCATAGTGAAACCCTGCTCACTCACCTTGGTAGTGTTATGGGAGTAATTAACCCGAGCAAATGGGAATCACGGCTCATAGTGAAAGTGCACAACCTCTGCAGAGTGTAAAACTGGTATACTAGCCGAGCTCACGGTCAAGAGCGGCCTTGGACGTCTTACGGAGTAGTTATTCTTTTGGGGTGATGCTTACTTATTGCTAAATCTATTTAATGCTACTCATTAATTATGTTTACTATGATCATGAGAATGGGCTTATTCATTTGTTGCTATCCAACTGCCTAAAAGGATGATTAATTAAAAGCAACCTGCTGTTAAAACCGTGTCAACCTTTTGAGCCTCATTAACCCATGCTAGTCTTGTTGAGTACGACATGTACTTACGCTTGTTTATTTTTCAATATTCGGTTAAAAATCCCGGATGGGTAACAGATGGTGATAGTGATGAAGACTACCCAGAGGACTTCTAGACTTGTGCTTCACCAGTCGACGTCCCTGTGCTATGGAGCTACCGCGAGAGTTATCTTTATTTTCCGCTGTGTAATGACTTTGATATTATTCGCTATGTATTAAACATTGGTTATGATACAATTTATGTAATTTGTTGGCTTATGTGTGTGACTGATCTCTGGGCGCACATAAGATTATGCATCCCATTTTATCCTTAAAATTGGGTGTGACAGACGAGCAGCATCGGGCACTGTACAATGCGAATGGTGCTATCTGGAACCTATCTGGATTGCACTGGACGCTAACTGACTTTAGTCTGGTGCCCTGACTATTCATGTCTGACGGCTTTGTCCGATGAGTGATTAGAGGAGTTGTTGGCACGCAACGGTCGAATTCAAATGTTCCTCTGATGTGTCATGCTGTGCTTCGCTATTCAAAGGGCATCAGACGCAGGGATTAGTTTGTTGGATCCAGTCTGACGGAGCGTCCGACGGTGTGAAATCATTCTCAAAGGTTGTTTTAGAGGGAGTTACGGCTGTTAGCTTACTTGGGGCTAAAATAGAAGATCACCAGGCACATGATGCCTCCCTTGCACATTTCGATCATTGCTATACACTTGTGAGCATTTCCTAAGCCCCCCACTCACTCATTTAACTTAGTGATCATCATTCTTTGAGTGTGAGTGATTTTCAAAGTGTTCATTGCTTAGTGAGCTGCATTTTATAGCACTTGAGAGAAAGCCGCTGCTTAGTTGTTATTCTCTTGGGATTTTGCTGAATCCCTAAACGGCTTGGTGGAGGAGTTGATGTGAGATTGGTTAGTGATTGTCCAAGTCCACATCAAGAAACTTGTGAGGGGTTCTTGTTGTTTATCCGGTGAAGTGCCAAAAACCTACTCTAGTGGATCTCGTGACTTGTAACACTTCTCTTGTGTTGGTGAGTGACTCCTAGTGAGGGATTAGTGGTGAAGCCTAGCTCGCAATTCACCAAGAAAGATCGTTGTCACAATGGATACGTAGCTTGATGGAAATCAAGGGAACCCTAGGATAAATCTGGTGTTCATTCTCTTCTCCACCATCGAGTTGATGACTTGATCTTCTCGGTGTCCATCTTGATGATCAACTGGCCTATTTCGTTATCTTCATCATATCGGTGAATGGTCTTCCTCATAAATTCACTTCTCATCTACGGTGATTGGTTATACATGGTGCTACAACATCATCTTCATCGATACCATTGGTATAATCCCTGGATTGTTGCTCTCTCAGTTTACAACTTGCTTAGCTAGGTGGTTCCTTAGGTTTGAGGAATCACCTCTTGCGTAGTAGCTTGCCCATAGGCTCGGAGTGCTACTCGTTTCGTTGTGTGTCATATTTATCGCCATTTGTATTACTAACTCCGTGCACTAGTTTGTGTTTTGCAAGAAAATTTTTATTAGGCCATTCAACCGCTCTAACGTATGACAGACCTTTCAATTGGTATCAAAGCCGAGGTCGCCACTGTTTGAGGCTTAACATCCTTGTGGTGTTAAAATGTCTCAAATCAATGTCTTGAGGAAGCCACCAAAATTTGATGATACAAAGTATGATCAATGGAAGAAAGATGATTGTTCACTTTATGATGAGTGGAAAGCTATGGAGACTAAAATTGAGCACACTAATGCTCAAGATCCAAATGATGCCGACAAGAGAAAGATTGAATGTAATGCCCATGCCGTCAATGCTCTATGCACTTCTCTTGAGTCACATGTGTTTGAGAAAATCTAGGATCTTGAGTTTGCTCATAACATTTGGAAGAGATTGGAAGAAACTTATGAGGGCTCTCAAGAAGTCAAGAATGTCAAGGAGTACATGTTGAGAGAGAAGTTTGGCACCTTCAAGATGAATGAAGGTGAAAGTGTGCCAGAAATGTTCAACCGACTCCAAGTCATTGTCAATGATATCAAGAGTTTGGGCGAAGATATCAAGGACAAGGACTTCTGTCATAAGTTCTTCAGATTTTTGCCTCCAAGATTTGCCATAATTAAGACTCTACTTGCAAGTAAAGATTTAAGTACCAAGAAGCATAACCAAATTCTTGGAGAGATCATGACACAAGATATGAGCAATGAGGAGGTGGTTGAGGAGAAGAAGATGAGTGTAGCACTCAAGGCTATAGCGTCCAAGAGCAAGTGCAAGGGCAAGACAAAGAAGGTTGAGGTAGAAGATGACTCAACTACAAGTGATGATGATGATGAATTGGCCCTTGATATGCATCGCTTTGGCCATTTTATGAAGAAGAAGGGTGATGGACAAGGCAAAAAGAAATTCATCTCCAAGAATAAGCAAGAGCCAAGAAGATGCTTCAAGTGCAAGAGGACCGGTCACTTTATTGGCAATTATCCATTCAATAGTGACAATGACAATCAAAATGATGATGATAAGAAGAAGAGCAAGAAGAAGGACAAGAAGAAAAAGAAGGACAAGAATTGACTATCGAAAAGAAGAAGAAAGGACAATCATAATGTGTCACTTGGAATGATAGCAATGCCTCCATCGATTAAGATGACAGTGATGATGATGAGAGATAAGAGTTCAAAGAAGAAATCTATTGCTAGTTTCGCCCTCAATAACAAGCTATACCTCTTCGACAATCCATTCACATGCTTGATGGCTAAGCCATCTAAGGTACAATCCGATGATGAGAGTGATGAGGAGGATCCGTCATATGATGAGCTTATGTCTATGCTTGATGATGCTAACACTTTCATTGAGGCCAAGAGAAAGGACTAAAGGAGTGTAAAGAATTACGCAAGGGCAAGTTAGCACTTGAGCAATCCTTTGTTGAGTTAAATGCATCTCATTAGATGCTAATGGAAGCCCATGAGAAGCTTAAGAAAGCTCACTCCAAGCTAGAGATAGCGCATTCTTTTTTTGTGGCCAAAAATGAGAAGAGAGCATCTATCAACACATGTGGCATTGGTTCATCATATGGCATCCTTAGTGACAAGTCAATTCCTTCTACTATTGTTGTCACTAACACTTCATGCAGCTCTGTCACTCCCATTTCACCTAAGGATGATGGCACTAAGGCCACACTTATGGTTGACAACAAGAACCTCAAGGAAGAGGACAACAAGCTCACTCGTGCCTTAGGAAATACCTATGGTGGAGATGCCCGCTTGCTAAAGTGCTTGGGTAGTCAAAGATTTAGGCACTTTAGAGAGTGACTAGGCTATACCTCCAAGAAAGGCAAGTCCGCTTTTATAAATCCCAAAGCTAGCTTTTTTGAGGAGCAATGGCCGGTTTTGTCAAAAATGCAAGCAATTGGAGCATGTTGAGCAATATTGCATGGCCAACAAGATCAAGAAAGTAAAGTTTGCTAGTGCAACTTCCATTCGTCTTGATTCTTGTTACATGCTCACTAAGAGAGTGAAAGGTGTTAAGGCCAGGTACATTGGAACACCTACCGGTAACCCGAAGAAAAGAGGTATTTGGGTTCCAAGTTTTTGGTTACTAACCTCCAATGACTCAGCAATGCTTAGGTACCTAAAACCAATTAATTTATTCTTGTAGGTCAATTACAAAGCCGAAGGTAGGCATTGGGTGCTCAATAGTGGATGCACTCAACATATGACCAGAGATTATAGTATGTTCAACTCTATCAACACAAGTGGCAATCAAAAGTTTGACTCTATCTCATTTGGTGACAATGGCAAAGGCAAGGTGAAAGGATTGGGCAAGATTTCTAGTTCTATATCCCTAATGTGTTGCTAGTTGAATCTCTCAATTTCAATCTCTTATCAGTGCCACAATTGTGTGATCTTGGTTTCAAGTGCATCTTTGGGATTGATGATGTTGAAATTATAAGTGTGGATGGTTCCAACTTGATCTTCAAGGGCTTTAGATATAGGAACCTATACTTGGTAGATTTCAATCATAGTGAAGCTAAACTCTCTTCATGTTAGATCTCAAAATCAAGTCTTGGTTGGTTGTAAAATAGGAGACATGGACATGTGGGAATGAAGTAACTTGGAAGATTAGTGAAGCATAACATGGTTAGAGGTTTGGAGGATGTGCAATTTGAGAAGGATAGGTTATGTAGTTCATGTCAATATGGAATGCAAGTTAGGAACACACATCCTAAGAAAGGAATGATGAGAACATCTAGTCCACTTGAGCTATTGCATATGGATTTGTTTGGTCCAACCACTTATGCAAGTATTGGAGGAAACAAGTATGGCTTTGTGATAGTTGATGACTTCACTAGATACACATGGAGATTCTTTCTTATTGATATGGGTGGTGTTTGATATCTTCAAATCATTTATCAAGAGAAGCCAAAATGAGTTTGATAGAAAAGAGAAGAAAGTGCAGAGTGACAATGGAAGCAAATTCTAGAATGCAAGAGTTGATGAGCTATGTGATGAATTGGGAATCAAGCATCAATTCTCAGCCAAGTACACTCCATAATCTAATGGTCTTGTTGAAAGGAAGAATAGAACACTTATTGACATGGCAAGATCAATGTTTAGTGAGTGCAATGTGAGAGTGATGACTTTTGGGCCAAAGCAATTAATACGGCATGCTACTCTAGCAACTGTTTATACTGTCATCCAATATTGAAGAACACACCTTTTGAGCTCTTGACTAGAAGAAAGCCCAAAATTGCTTATTTTAGAGTGTTTGGTTGAAAGTGCTACATCTTGAAGAAGGGCACTAGGCTAGGCAAGTTTGAGAAAAAGTGTGATGAAGGCTTCCTACTTGGTTATTCAACCATAAGAAAGGCTTATAAAGTACGAAACAAAACACATAGTGGAGGAAGTCCATGATGTTGAGTTTGATGAAACCAATTGGTCACAAGAGGAGAATGAAAAAATTTGATGATGTTAGAGGACATTAATTGGTTGAGGCTATGAAGAAAATGGACATTGGTGATATTAGACCAAGGCAAGTGGTTGAGATTGAAAAATAACAAAGATCAAGTGGTCACCCGTCCCATTGTGCAAGTGGATGAAAATAAAATTAGCTCAAGTGACTCTCAAACTCTATCAAGATCAAGCCCAAAATGATAGTCCAACTCAAGTCTTCCAAACAACACACATTGCAATAGATCATCCTCTAGATCAAATAGTTGGTTGTTGGCATTTCTTAACATCGTTACAAAAGATAGATTAAAAGTCCATCCCAGGCAACGGCACCAGAAATGCTTGTTGGCATTTCTTAACATCGTTACAGAAGATAGACTAAAAGTCCATCCCAGGCAACGGCGCTAGAAATGCTTGTTGGCATCCCCAACCACCATTAAATTAGAGAGGTAACCCTTGGCCCTTAAAGGCGCCGGCCTAGGTAGTGCAGTCTGGTAATAGCAGTTAGAAGTGCTAGATTGGCCTTCCTAACCGTCATTACTTACGATATGCAAAACTGTGACACGGCGCCGTGGGGTGCACAAGAATTACAATCCTTAAGTAATGGTACTTAGTTACGCCAATCGATAGCTCAGTAAGAAATAAGATAAGTCTGCAAGCGCACAGAACTATCATTGTAGCATTTCAACCCGTGAGTAGGGTGTCGTATTTATAATTTCCCATAGGAGGGTAATATGCATCAAGCGTGGTGTAAACATGATCACTTATTGAGTGCAAAGGTAGGCATAGAGTAAACAGGAATAAGACATGATTTGAAGATAGTGGACACACATATGGATCAACCTCAAGGATAAAAGGAAAATAAAGAATAAAAGAATATATCTAATTGAGCAGGCATTGGTTATATACAATTATGCAAAGAACTGTTAGCAGATCATCTAATTAGTAATTCTAGTATCAGGACTAAGTCTGGGGTAATAGGGAGATCCCCGCAGCTGGTCTGCCAGCTGATAGAGACTTTACGAACTCCTACTCAATATCTAAACGTGGGGGAATGCTAGGGATGGACAGGGCTGTCACCACCTGTCCACCTACCCCTCTGCCCGTGGGATACCGACATATTTGCCGATCTCCGCATACCCAAGCTCCATGCTTGCATACCTGGAAACAATTCCTAACCCCCGCGGACCCCAACCCTTCGGATTCACAGGCTAGGTTAAGAGCAGCCATGACAGCACGACGAACCATCACCTCATTCCTAGTTCTTCCTCTATTCATACTAATTCGATGAACAATGAAGAATGATGATGAACAAGTCAAGAACATGATACATAAACTATACTCTAGCTCATATACTATGCTCATAACAAGATCATAACTAGACTCTAGTTCATATGCATAATCATGTAAGTATGATAAGAACTTGCTCATGGAAGAAGACTGAATTGTATTCATACCAAGATGATCCTTTTCTCCCAACGAGACAAGCTCTCCTTGATAGCTTTTACCTTGCTCACTACTACAACTACTCTAAAGATACAAGTGAGAGGTGTGAGGTAGATGACTCCAAATGATGTGTGTGTTGAAGGGAATGGAGCACCATCTATTTATAGTGAAACTATGACGGTTTGGAGCATCTAAACTTGGAAGTAGGTGAAACCGCCATGGCCAAACCGCCATCAGTACCACCTTTGAAGCTGGGCTCGGGAGGCTCCACCTGGGGGGCGGCCGCCCCCGGGGGCGGTCGGTCCCTGGGGAGCACCATCTGGCCACCGCCTTCAGTTGGTCGGTTGCTCCCTGGGCCTGGGCCTCTCCCTTGGTTACGGATGGATATAGTTATGCTTTCAAGGTGGGCTTCTTTGGTATTCTTTGGTTGCGCATTTGTTGGATTCGTCTTTTGATTTTGCGCTTTCTTCGTGTTGATGCGTATTTCCACTTGTTATGCCATAAAACCTGTAAAACATGAATGCTAGGGGTACAAGTGGAACTTGTTAGTAGTAAAGGCATATGTGCTAGAATATGATTGTTAATCCTCTTTTTAGTCTAAGTTGGTGGTATAAAATTTATCCATAAGGACCACCAACAAGACCCCCAAGCTTAACCTTTGCTCGTCCCAAGCAAATAGCTAAGTATGGTTGTTGATCAGGAGTTGCTACAATGCCGATATAATTCATAAGTGTCATACCTGTAACATAGCATTCATTCGTAATTTAAATAAGTTGGCATTCTATTCATTCTTTACCTTGATTTCTTATGGGGCTTGTAGTTTCTCCAATTTCTTGGGTGGTTGCAAGATAGAATGATTATAATAGACTCACCAATCATTCATTCTTTGATAGACCTTTGATCCGGAGGTTTTATGAATTTTTGCAAAATAAACCAAGTTCCTCAAATGATTCTCTCAATCGCTCAATGTGTATGGTTTACCTTACCAAAGGCATTGTAGTGTTGCCTTTTCATCCTACTACTAAGGCTGAGAGTGGAGTTTTGGGTAGGTATGAAGGTGGGCATACTTACATTACTTATATTGCTAAGTCAAAGACCGGACCATAAGGAGATACAAGTCATATACCTTGATTGAGATGTGCAAGTGTGTGGAATATGAGTATGGTAAAAACCTATCTCTAAACTTTTTGGCACTCCATGCATCATGACTCTCTCTTATTGGATGGAATAAAACTTTTTGGAGGAATATGAGCCTTAGAAATATCATCATTTTTTTAACGGGTATTTGTATTTTCTTTCCCGTTTGTTGCTAATGACCTGGTGTCCTGCAGTCAAATCAACTAATATATTGGCTATCGGCATTGGGTAGCCGTCCATCACGGTAGCTCTGTTTAAATCCCTGAAATCAATACAGACCCGCAACTTGCCATTCTTCTTGTATACAGGGACAATATTCGATACCCACTCGGCGTATCGGCAAGCTCGAATGAACTTGGCTTCCAGCAACCTTTCAATCTCGGCTTTGATGTCAGGTAATGAATCCTGCTTGAATCGTCGTGGCGGTTGCTTGAAAGGCCGAAACCCGGGCTTGATAGGCAATCTGTGTTCGACAATCGATTTGTCCAAGCCGGGCATTTCGTAGTACTCCCAGGCGAAACAGTCTTTGTATTCTTTCAATAAGTCAACCAGCTCACGCCTGAACTCAGGGTCAAGATTTGCTGCAATATACGTCGGCCTTGGCCTATCACCAGATCCAATGTCCACTTCTTCAAGTTTGTCGGCCGACGTAAAGCCCTGTCCGAGCTTGCCCTCAGTGCCATCGATCGGATTGTCCATTAATAAAAAGACTCAGAGCCGATTGCCCTGACCGGCTGTTGACTCTCATCGCTGACCTTGATGGAGCCTTCCTCCCAAATCTTGCTAGAGAAACAGTCATGATCCCCGGCCTCCCAGTAGGCAGCATCTGCTGCGGCTATGCTCACCGAGTCATCAGCTAGGACCACCTCAACTTCCTCACCATGCCACTGCATCACACACTGGTGCATGGTTGATGGTACGCAGCAATTAGCATGAATCCAATCACGTCCAAGTAGCAGACTGTAAGATCCCTTGCTGTCAATCACGAAGAAGGCAGTGAGCAGCGTCTTCTTCCTGACTGTCAGTTCGACATTGATTGTCCCCCGGGTATTTGAAGAGTTGCCCCCCGAATGAGCATCATGTCGGTCTCGATCAAATCATCAGGGCCCTTGCCCAGCTTGCGAAATGTGGTGTAGGGCATGAGATTGACAGTGGCACCACCATCGACTAGCATCTTGGTCATGGGCATCCCATCGACATATCCTTTGAGATACAGGGCCTTCAGGTGCCGGTGCTTGGGTAGCTTGTCAAATGCAGCCTGCTGCGCGAAAACCAGCTTGGCAGTGGCCTGCTCAGACTCTGACTCATCAGAATCAGAGAAAACCTCAATCTTCTTGGCTCGAGATGCCCTAATTCAGCCGGAAGCACAAACACCATCTACGCATCAGCTGTCGCCTTCCCTTTGTCCTGAGGAAGCTTCTCCCGCCAGATTTGCTTCGTGCGGCCTTCTGCTTTGAGCTCCCTATTCCTGAGGCGTTGCACGCGGCACCTCTGGCTCTTGGTCAAGTTCCCAGGGCAGCATTGATTCTCCTGCCAGACCGGCTCTTAGTGATCAACTGTTGCTTCGCTAAGCCGATCACACAGGTCTCTTTTTTCGCACCGATCCTGCATATCATGTGGGCATCCAAGCCTCTCATGCACGGACCGGTGGTTGGTCTGAGAGTGTCTGTACTCTCGGTATTGATCGCTGCACTCCGGGCAATTGCACAGAGTCGGCAATCTCAGACCTTCATTCCAACAATGCCTGAAAAATGGGCAATGCCAATGACTTTCTTCTTTCTCCCGGCGGCGAGCCAATTCTTCTTTTAGTGGGCCTCCTCCTCATCATGAACCCATCTCCGGTATTCTTCCTCTTCGAGCTGCTTTCGGTGGGCCTTCTCCTTCTCCCGGCGCCATTTATTCTGCAGATCACGGGAGGTAGGCCTGGTCTTCTTGGTGCCACTGGACTCCCCCTTTTCGTATTGGCTCTGGTTCTGCTCCCGTCTTCGCTTGATCAGCGCGAGCTCCTCAGCCGATATCTGCATATCAGGGTCGACTGATGCATTCCTTCTGGCTTGGTTAGAAGTCAGAACTTTCATCTTGCCCGCAGGGGCCGACACCTCAACCATATTCTGGCCCTTTGGGAATGGGAACTTATCAATTTTCATTTTCCCATTAGCTGGGTTGTCAAACTTCAATAAGCCGCGAGATATAGCCCTTTGTATCTGAGTTCTGAACGCGCGGCATCCATTGGTGTCGTGTGAGGTGAGGCCATGGTACTGGCAGAAAGGCTCCCCTTTCAAGTCTTCAGGAGGGGGTCTCACATAATCGGCAGGGAAGGTGATCTGCCCAGCACTGACCAGCAAATCAAATAATTTATCCAACTTATTTGTATCGAAATCATACTGATCTTCTGAGCTCCAATTTTTGGGTACAGCCATGGGCTTCTTGCCCCACTTCAGCTCGACAGCGGCGATTTCGTCTTCATCTTCATCCTCCGAGTCCGAATTACTGATGAACGCCGTCTGTTTGTATCTCCTCACCTTACAGAAGATCTGGGCTTGTAGCTCCAAGGCTGTCACTCACTGCAACACCTGGCTGATGCTGTCGAATTCAATACCCACCAGCTTTTCCTGAATGTGTGGGAGCATTCCACCAATGACCAAATGAGCGAGCTGCTTGTCAGACAAGTTCAGTGAATAGGACATGTTCTTCGTCTCCCTGAAGCGCTTGATGAAGGCTGATCCGAGCTCGCTACTCTTCTGCGCATGCTGATCAAATCAACAATAGTCTTCTCCCCGGTGCCCGAGAAGAAATAACCATGAAACTTGCTTTCCAGGTCTGCCCAGTTTTGGATTGTCCCGGGCTCCAAAGTGGTGAACCAACTGAAAGCCGGCCCAGTCAAGGACAATGAAAAGAAACGGACTTTGTGAGCATCCTCATAAGACGCCTCACCAAGCTAAGTCAGGTAACGGCTGATGTGCTCTATGGTAGATATGTCGTCTTGACCGCTGAACTTGGGGAAATCCGGTATGCTGTACCTTGGTGGTAATGCCACACGATCAAACCATTCAGGATAGGGGCGTCTGTATCTGATCGACACCCCCGCTTTCGACTGCAAGCCGAATAGGTCCCTGAGCATTGCGCTCATCTTATTTACTAACTCGTCTTGAGGCGACTGTGCATAGCCAGGATGTGGCGCCGATGTGAGCTCATCATAGGTGTGACCGATGTGATAGTTTGGAGTTACCGAAGTCACATTTTCAGTCTGCACGTTCCTGACCGGCGCATTCCTAATTGTACGCATATAAGCAGCAATCTGCTCAGGAGAGTAATCTCTGCATAGCTTAGGTTACGGAGCTATTTTTGGAGCCGAATCCGTCGTCATATTGGGATGTTGATCAGGTGACTTTGACGGTTTCGGCTGTTGCGGCGGAGGATCGGATGTTCCAGCCGCTGCATCTGATTTAGTATCCTCTGAGGGAATATTAAAATACATTGGACCCAATGATTCCCAGTCCTGCCTCTTGATTATGGTCTTCATGATGTTGTAGAATGTCTGCAGGAAAATGTTGTGATGGTGCCCGACTGCCTGGGGCGAAGCGTTCCAGATGGCACTCTTTATGAACTCTTTGAACTCTTGCTCCACCTTGTCGGTGTGGCTAGGCATGACCCACCTTGGGTAGGGGTTTTTTTGAACACGTGGCCATCGCGATTCTTGGGAAACGACAGCAGACAGGCATCAATGAACTCTTCGATGATCTGCACTAACACCACAGCATCCTCGGGGTTGATCTCTTCACGCTTGACTCTGATGACGCCGACGTCCCTGGGAGCCACGGTCTCCGGAGCCTTTCCCTTAGTCATGAGTGAAACGTGTCCCACCGGGCGTGCCAAAAAATGTGTTGGCATAAAATGTGGTTCTTGTGTCTCAACACACCAGCGAAGCCGGATATGACCTCAAGAGCGCCAGAGCTTCCAAGATCCAGCTAGCTTCAAACCCGATCAGAGAGTGCCGATAACCCTCAGGCGTGCTAGTCAATTTGACCTGCAATTGACAAGGAAAGGATAATAGTCAGTAATCACAGGGCGGAACTAACCGGTGTGTCCAGGTAGTTCCAACTATGTGGCTCTGAGAGCCGATTCAATCGGAAATCGACTAAAGAGTCGATTCCGGCATATATGCATGTTTTGCCATAGAAACAGACATTGAACTGATACATAATCGATTGATATGCGTGATCAAATAGAACAATCTACATTAAACAAATCTATGCAGATAGTTGTAACAGATTAAAGCATAATCGATTGCTGTAAACAGGTCAAATCATTCAATTCAGACTGTCTGAACGTCAAACAGGCAGAAATCGGCTGGCAGAATGCGATCGGTTAATTGGTTTTTCTCGAGAAAGCACAACCGTATCAGCTAATTAGCCGATTCGGAGTCCGTGAAGTAGAAAACTTGGCGGTGATTAGTTCCAAGTATAAATCTAGTACTAATACGAAGCTGGTCTAGAAGGGCTACGGCTTTGCACCAGTTTAGATATGTTCTCGAAAATAATCACAAGCAAATCTAGAAGGAATACAGAGCTAGTCTAGAAGGCCGGCGGCTCTGTGTTCATTCAGATTGGCTCTTGTCAAGCATCCACAGCACGTACGAGCAAGATTACGATAATACTGGCCGAATCAAGCGATATCGTAACAAAGCATCAACATGAACGAGTCATAAATGATATTTTTCATGTGGATCTAAGGCCAATACTACGCAATCTTGATCGAGCAGAAAGATGTTATATTAACAAATAAACAATAAATGACAAATAACATCTTGATAACTTAATGAATCTAACTAAGATGCCGAATTAGTTAGAGCCGATAACTAATCCATGCACATAATCCAGCTTAACCTAAGCCTTCGTCCACCGGATGATGTTAAACATAGATTAAACAGGAAAACAAACATGAATCGATAACTAACCCTTATTCGATCTAAACCCACGTCCACCGGATGACGCTAAACTTATATCAAATAAGAATCAACCCCGATCTATGACGCTCCCATGTCCACCAGATGACATTAAAAAGATAAAGCTTAACGAGGCATGATGGTACTTACAAGCAAGCCTGCGTTCACCGGATGACACTCAGCCCAATTGAAGAACTCACCGAGATCTACGTTACTCCTGCTCCTAAGTTTTGGCCGGAGCTGAAAGGTGTGTTGTATTGATGTGTTTTTTGTTACAATGGCCGGGGCTTATATTTATACCCAGGGCTTTGATAGAGTCCTATTCGAATTACAACTCAAGACAAACACGGAAACTAACCAACTTTCCTAAATAAGAGGTAACTTGGAGCCCAATCTTTCCTTTCTTCAACGGACTCCGAACGTGATCGCTTTCCTGGCCGAAGGTCCATACTGACGTTATCAAATTGGCTATTCGCGCCGTCTTCACCTCCAGCGCACAATCGATTCCGGGACCCGATCGACTATCTCTGCCTTGGCCTCTGTTCCCGAAAATCGGCTATCTGCATCCGGCATCGGTTATCTGCACTCAGTCCATATTTTAGTGTAAACAAGAAGAAAACCTCCCCTCTTGTATTTTGACTGATCTGGACCTTCCATAAATGCTTCCAATGGCGACTGGCTGCGAGTGGCTGTTCGGTCGGGGTGGGGAAGAAGCTACATTTATAGCAGACCTAACACTGGCGGTAGGGCCTAACCAACCGCCAGTGAAAATCAATTATCACTGGTTGTTGTCTTAAGACAACCGCCAGTGAAAATCGAATCTTAACACTGGCGGTTGGCTTAGGACAACCGCCAGTGTAAATGGTGCTTACACTGGCAGTTTTCCTAAGCCAACCACCAGTGTTAAGTTTCGATTTTCACTGGCGGTTGGCTTAAGACAACCAGCAGTGATAATTGATTTTCACTGGTGGTTTATAACTCGGACCCACCTTTTTATTTACACTTGCGGTCGCTGAACGTAACCGCCAGTAATAAAAAGCGGGGCACCACTGTGGAGCTCCTGTGTACTAGTGGTTCTCTATATTATGACGTGGCTTGGAAGTTTATGGTTGAATCGTCGGTGATACATCCGGCCCAGGTGGGGTTGTCCGAGGCCCAATAAATTAAAGTTGCTCGGACCCCAACAGTTCTTAGGCAGACTCACTCGGGGAACAGGCGCAATCTCCCTAAAAGACTAGTCCAATAAAGGAAGGGTGGCTCTCTCTTTTAAAGTGGCTTCATCCTCCCAAGCTAAGTAAGGTGGGATTATTCAGAGGCTCACATGGTCGCCCCCGACTACAACTAGGCCACTTGGCCCCTTTGTTGCGTCTTTGCCAGTGGTTAATAGTGGAGGATGTCCTCATCATTCCCACCCCCTTAAACAAGGGCCCATCTCCGATACCAAAATTCAGACACGACGAACACAACGACTTCACGAGGGACAACAATTCAGTAAAGCAAACTAAAATTAAATATATTGCAATAGAAAATTATGATGAACACAAATATTTTTATAGGGTATTTTTTTGGATTTATGGGATAGAGGCGAAATTAACTAAACTAAGATAAATATGAACCTGTCGATATACCTGAGGCTCTGATTATCACTTTATATAAATTATGTATCTCGATCTTCCATCAGGTAATGATGACTATCATTTTGTTGGAGCATGGCACACCGATCCGGCTTCAGATCGAAAGACCCGAACCTTACAATCTTAGCACCACAACTTCTCTGGTTATCAACCGTGTCACCAATCCGGTTGACCTCGCCACGAAGGTTATTCCTTGCCTGCGAAACTAAGAACACAAGCAAGAACTCGAAAGTACTCAGCTCAAATTATGTGACAATCTGTAGATGAATAATTAAGCTCACAAGTTGGGGCCTTACAAACCGATGAACGGTGAAACTGTTCTTAACAGAATAATCTAAGCAAAACCCAAGGAAGAAACCATTGGCTCTAGGAGCCTTAAGTATTGCATAGGCGATGAAAAGGGGTGTCACAGTGCTAGTTGATCCATACGGCACAACTATTATGTGGCCAACAGGATGCATGGTGAATGTAGTCGTGGTGCTAGTGATCCCTAGGACACGGTTATTGTGTGGAATGCATGTTTGGTTATTGTGTGGATGCATGTTCATTGTCTAATCATGGGTGTTGTCTTTTTCCAAGTTCTTCATGTTTCGGGTGCATGGTTGTTGGCTAAACATAGGTGATGTCCTCCTCCAAGTTCTTCACGGCCAACAGGATAAACAAGGGTGGTGGACGTCCTCCGTTACAAGTTCTTCACGCCAACATGATGCATGGTTGTTGGCTAAACATAGGTGATGTCCTCCTCCAAATTCTTAATAGTTCCAAGTTATTCATGTTTATTTTTTTTCACGACCCTCTCTATTGTTCCTAAACAATAAAATATCATTAGGTAACAACCTATTATCCAAAGTATGAAAGGAATCACTTAAGAACGAGCTCACCTCTAAGTGCAGTTGATGTATTCGAGTTTGGGTCATTGGTCCTTGCATGATGGTTGGAGGATCAGCATTGGGTGCATCCGAAGGACTGATGTCCTCATCAGCCGAGGCTCCCAGGGAACACACGACAGAGCTTTCAGAGTTGTCTGGCCCACGTGGATAGCAATCTGAGACCATTGGGTGATCACACGTGCATGTGGGCCATGACAACTCGGGTGATTCTGCCACAATCAGTCTGACAAAAGTCATTAGTTCAGAACACGTGTTTTCGATAAGCTACATACATTTGTTAGCATGTCATAGACTGTGACAGAACCGCCTTAATTATAGGGCCCACATGCACCATCATCATCCCTAAGGACTCACGATCAGTCTGCACGAGTTCCCCTTGACCTAGGTGGCCTGCTGGGTTCCCAAGGAAACCCTGATTTCCCCGAGGATCTCATTGTAAGCATTACAGTATTGTTGACGGTAGATATACCATAAAAATCCACATTGAAACACCATCAACAGGCCTCGGATTCAAGGAAGAATAAGCATGACATGAATATGTTTTATCAACAACTAGTTCCACTTGTACTCTTAGCTTGTGAATGCAGGAAAGATTAAACAGGCCATAAAACATCAAGATAAGGTGCACAACATCACGTAGAAGAGAAGAGAGCTCAGGGTGGGCCCATGTGTGGGTCGGCCGACCCCACCATGGGGCCCACCTGGCTCTGGTGACATGGCATGATCCGTGTGACACTCCACCCAGCTCATTTCAACCCACAGAACAACATGTGTTTCTATTCAACGGTGGAGAATCAAAGCACAAGGATCAAGGGATAAATCAACGTAACAAACACGCAGCAAAGGTGGAACCACACTCTGTGACAGATGGGGATAGCTTCTAGAAGGACCTGGCTGGGCCCACCTGTCATAGGGGGGTCAGCCGACCCCCCTGGTGCCCAGCCAGGTCGGTTGGCCTCCACCGCCTTCCTACATGATTCCCACGTGATGGATTCACTAATGCCGTCCATCTTGAGGTGGTTCAAAGTCGGTTCATCCAAGGGTGGAGAGGTAAGGAGCACGCGGATCGCTGACATGGCACCTCTCCATCCTCCCCTATAAATAGAGGCTGCCATCACCCTCTTCAAGACACACAAGACACACAAGAGACAAGAGAAGCTCCATTCTTTAGTAGTAGTATTAGTCTAGTGTGGGAGTTAGAGTCAAGTCGAGCTACGCTCGGGGTCTCCGGATTCGTTTGCTGGAGAGTCTGGTATAGCTCTTGTACCTTCCCTTCTGTAAGACTTTACTTTTATCAATATATTATCTTTACTTTATTTTACTAAGTCTTTACTTAGTGCTTTACTATTCATTATAGTATTGTTGTGTCTTGTCTTGCCTTATAGTTGATTTACATCAGATTGTGATCCTGTAACCAGCTCACGTGTGTAGTTCATTGCCTGTCATAGGGTGCTTTAGCTGTTTGGTACCCAGCTAGAGTAGTGAGAATTAGTGTAAGCGTGGTGCTTAGGCTAAATCTTACCCTTAAATGCCGCTTGTCGCACGGATTGTTAGTGGGTGCTAGCAGGTGGTGATAGTCCTATCTAGTCTTAGTATCCCGCCATGTGTTTTAGGCAAGTTCTTAAAAGGTAGGCTCCCATAAGAGCGTAGGCGCTTCGGGTAGAGGTTATATCGTCTATTGTTTCGCACTACCCCCTACACACCGGAAGTAAGGTAACTGTCTTAGTGTAATTCATCCATTTGATAAGATAGTTCACAAGAGTAAAGTAAGAGTCATAGGAGTCTTATACTCACTCGTTGTCCTCCCACCTAACTATACTCTACTAGTTATCCTTAGTTATCCTAAATCTTGTTGTGTCTTTGTGTCATTACCCTTTCTTCTATTTATCGATTTACCCCCTTATCACTAGATGATATTAAGTTGCTATAGACTTAAGGATCTCTCTCTCTTTTATTAATTATTCCTAGCAACCGCTTTCCCTTGGGATAAAATAAATAACGATACCTTGGAATACTCCCTGGCGAAGTGCTACAGCGGTATATTCTGTGCGCTTGCGGAATTATCCAATAGACATAAGAAATACCCCTCAGGGCACTTCTGGCGCCGTTATCAGAGATAGCCTAACACCCTGTCTTTAGTGGTTGTGTTAAGATATGTCAACAAGCATTACAACAGTTTACACAAATAAAATGAATCAGAGTAAAGAGTGCGGAATTATTACATAACCATAGATTTACAAATATAGATTACATTAGCCTGAACCAGAGTTTCCTAGTGGAGTAGTATCATACAACTAGACACCCTGCCCAAGGGTTATATCATACACCACATCATCGTCCATGCCTGATCTGCTAACTGGCACGGTCTCGAGCAGAACTGTACTCTCGGCTCACCTGCAACAGGGGTTAACAAACCCTGAGTACTGGGGTACTCCGCAAGACTTACCCGACTAAAGAAAAAGGAATGAGACTCAGGAATGCAGGCTGAGGGGAGTCATGGTAAGGCTTTAGCAAGAGTCAAAGTATTTTGCGGAAAAAGCATTACTAATCCTTCTTTCAATATTTTGCTCAATATTATTATAATCAATATCAATAGTCCTCAGTTCTTTCACATATATCCTTCAATTCCAATTACTTGTTCATTCTCAAAAACATCCTAGTTCTGAACCACTTTTCGATGTAGGTGTGAGGATTAAGTCTCCGTAACCGAGGAGCACGGCGATTCGAATCGATTAGTACCCAGCTGGGGATCCCTATCCACACTGCATATGTAGCACCTAAGCTTGCATATGCCAACCCCGTCTACCACGGCTTTTGTATCCCTGAACCGGTCCTGAGCCACCCGAGAGCATAGTACTCCTCTGGTCTTCAGGCACGACGGCCATGAGTGATGAATACAGGCCTGATCTTCCGAGAGGTGACCGGTAAATTCGATTTGTGGAGATCTCGACGTTGGCGATCCGGCTTCAAATCAGACATGATTCGAATCCTGCAACCGTTACACCACTGCTCCATTGGCTATCAACCAAGCACAACTTGATTGACCTCTAGTATCAACAGAGGCAACCTTTTTTAAAATATCATGTTCTCTCACGCTGTCCCTGTCTGCCAAATCTATGCGCACCGTAGATTTAAATGACACAGTATTCTCCAAATCATAAAACTCAAAAAGATCTTTATAGCTATACCTATCAAAACTAGACATAGAAGTTCTATTGCATTTATCCCTTTTGTCAATAGGTATTACTTGATAGCTAATCTGGCTCTTAAAGCCCTCAATAAATTTCAACAGAATTCGGATATTTAGACGATCAGGTGTTGCTACAACCATATCGAAATAGGTTCGTGGTGCATTCTTGAGTAACGGCACACTTTCTTCTTGCCATAATTTGCGTCTTAATTCATACTGCTCCTGCGAGTACCTGATCTGATGGAGTTTCATATCGACTTCCGGTCAAGAACTCGGTTCCAAAGGACTAATCGACATAGTGGAGGAGATCAAGAACGGGGGCCCTGGATCATTGTAAAAGGATTTGTCACCACAGTCACAATGAACGATTCAGTTTCTCGATGGAAAGCTAAACTCTAAACAAAACCTAAGTCTCCACAGCGGCGGCTGCGTGGAACATAAAAGAGAGGCGTCCTAGGGTTGGAGGCGACCAGAGAAGGCGCCCACAACTTGGGCTTAAGGCCCGACTCGATACATGGCCAAGTTGGCCCAAAATAGAAGACACAACACCTTGCCGTGGTCACACAGATTATTCCATGGGCCATCTAGATCTGGGACCAGATCCAAAATGATGGCGTCGTCGTCCCCTTTCCAATGAGTCCAAGATCTCCCCGTTTCGATGTCGTATGAGGGAGTTATGAGCGAAACATTGACGACGTGTCTGCTGAATCCGAGGGCGACGTGACAGCTGAGTTGGAGATGAGTTGCAACTTGGGAAAGACGATGGCGCAGGCGTGTCCAGCATGACGATGTCCTCATCAATGAGGGTACACGCTACTCTCGCCATCTTTCCACTCCCAGTGCGTGGTTGTCGGTTCAAACAATAGAGCCACAGGAGATAGGGCTTCCCGGAGTATGTGGCTAGTTGCAAAAAATCTCGATCACAGCAGGCTGACAACGAACGGTCCCTAATACTTTTCCATTGGAAACCATACATAGGGACTCTAACCCAATTACACTGGTGACCACCCGGTTTTCACATCCCTTTTCCGTCGGCGACGACAAGCTAGGACTCTAACCCAATCATATGGCCCACCGCACGGAAAATCCCTTCCCGTCGGTGACGATGTACTAATCATGTGCACGACCATCGAACGAGAACATAACCATATCCCTTTTTCATGAATTAATCATTAATATATCACCATCGCTCAAAAATAGTATTTTGTGCAAAACTAAATTAATTTAGCAGGGCTAAGAATTTTTTGAACATTTGATTTTAAAATGGTTTCAAGGTATTTCAGTGGTCAAGGTTGGTAATGCATCAATTGGGTTATCAATCAACTCCTATCAACTTAATGCAGTAGATTGACTCAAGTTATAAACATTTTGTAAATCACAAGAAAGGGGCTGAATGCTCAGGGCCTTGCCTGTGTTGCAGGTCTATTACTTCTGCCAAAAATCGGAGAAAACCCACTAGACTTCTCCTGACGAATAATCCTTCCGTCTGGCATCAAGCAAGGCTTTCGGAAACTCGTTTACTATACGAAATAAAAATGCATGATATGCATGCCATGATGCAAGAGACGCACTAAATTGTGAATTAATAAAAGTAAACTAAATTTAGAAAGTTGAGTACAACTTTCCTTCACGGTAAAGTTGTAAAACAAACTTCGTTAAACAAGGTGGTGGCTGTATAATTTATTCATTGACCATTTTAGCAGTCATAGAAAGCCGAGTTAATTTTCCTTATAGCACTGCTACACCTTTGCTTAAACAAGTCATCAACCCTAATATCATATGTGAATAATATAAATTATTAATGTTTTAATTTGCAATTTAATTAAGAACTCAAACAACTAAATAAAGTGCCAAAGATCATCTTAAGTTAATGACCCAGGGACATCACGAAATCCAAAAGTCATACCAAACCTAAAATGGTTTGGGTTTCTATTTATTTTATTAATCGATTTATAGAGTATTAAATGGTGATTAAGTAAACTATTTCTATTTGAGCCCAACCTTTTCCTACAGTTAGAGTTTAAACCAAAACAGTACCAAAACAAATTTCATTATTTTTGGATTAATATTTTGACCTACAAAAATCGTAGAAATCTAATTCATTAATTAAAAGGCACATTTTTATTCCGTGCAGAAAATGTTCCAAACATATATTTAATATTTTAACAGAAGTCTACACCTCATAGAGAGCTCACATAAATATTTTTATGATTTTTAGGAGCAATATATTTATTCCTATAAAAATAACAAGGTGACCAACTATTCCTTATAATTGATATTTAGAAAATCTACTTGAAATCCCCTGAAAAACGAAAATACGATTTGGCCCGAGTTAGCCTAGCTCGGTCTCTCTCTCTCTTACGCACCCTTTCAGACCAAGTTGGCCCAGCGGGCCCAACCTGGCCCAACTCAGGCCTCCTCCCTTCCCACTGCTCTGCTTGAGCATAGAAGGGCATGCGCGTGCGGCGGCGGCACCGGCCACAGTGGGTTGTCGGCCGCAATCCCTCGGTGAGGTCAGACCCCTGACGTGTTTCCCTAGAGCACTACGAACCTATATGGGTGCTCAGGAGAGGTCCCGTGCTCGAGCTCGAGCTCACCGACGTCCATGGCAGACTGACCATGCGGACACGGCGGCGCGAGGTGTTCCGACGGCCTCGAGCCTCACGGTGCTCAGCCATCTACCTCTAAAGCATGACGAAGCTCACCAGATCTCATTGAACATGCCGGTTTGGGCAGGGATGACTGGAACGGCTTTGTCGACGTCGACCGCTAGCTCGGCGGCGCGCTCCGGTGACCTCGACGACGTTCCGGCGGCTTCCTACGGTAAAACACGAAACCACATGGTGTATCAGCTTCTATACTCCATGGTGAAGCAGGAACAAAAGAGAAACGAATCATAGGAGTACCAGCATGACCGGACCACATCAAGATGACTAAGACGGTGCTCTTTACTGTCCGCGAGGAAGAAACGTCGCACCAGTCGACTCACGCGACGAGCAACGATACGAGTGGGTTCGACGGATGCGCCTGTGGGTCACGAAGCTACGGGCGCACACAATTTGACATGAGGGCAAGCAGGGTGGCCGAATTTCTCGACGAAGTACCGCTCGACCGGGCGACAGTGAAGGGAAAAGGAAGGTGAACGACGAGCTCGACGGCGTTTATAGAGGGCAGAGGTAGCTTCACGGCATGGCCGGGGTCCCCACGGACCCGTCCCCGTCAGCGACACGCGGCCGGCCGGCCCCGGGCATCGCCGGCGGCCAGCACGCGCACGCGGGCAGATCCGCGAGAAGAGCAGAGGACCATCCCCCCTACTACTGTAGCTAGGATCCCTCAAGTCAAAATCTATTTGCTCATTATCTGCCTATTCCATGTAGCAACTAGGGAAAACCCAAATACAAAAGTTGCAGAGAATTTTGTAAAGAACATCTTTGGTTTTTGAAGCAATTTTAAATTCGAAATGGTTTTGAAATTATTCAAAAAGGGGTAAAAAGGGTTTTTGAAATTCAAATGCAATCCAGTTAAATTCTCAAAAATTTTCTCAATAACATGAAAATCTGTAAAAATAGAAGTTGTTCTATTTGTCAAGCTCTACAACTTTTATTAAAGGAGTTTTGTCAGATTCTTCATACGTTTTGAAATAGCACTTCAAATTTAAATTTAAAAGCATTAATTTGAGTTTTATTTGAATTTACACTTTATAACTTTAAAATCTCCAAAAATGAAAGTTGTTCCATTTTGAAAGGGCTAAAACTTTTATTAAAGGACTATCATCAGATTCCTATTAGTTTTTGAATTTGTATTTCAAATTTAAACTTTAAAACATAGGTTAGGGTTTTGTTTGAAATTCTTTTTGATAACTTCAAAATTGCCCCAAATAGAAGTTGCTCAACCTTTAAAGATTCACAACTTTTGTTTAAGGTACAACTTCTAATTCTATTTAGTTTTTGAATTAGGGTTTCGAGTCCGACGTAGGGTTTATAAATGATTCCTTTTAAATTTCTTTAATTTTATTTTTATCCCCCCATACATACACAAACATTAACATAATCAGATGACTCTAAAGTACCTACACACAATCATATGCAAGAATATATTTTACTTTAGTTATTGCACAGAAAAATAAGTTTATGCGGGATGCTTTTGCATGCAATCATGATGACATGGCAGGTTTTAGTTGTCATAACACTAGGGGTGTTACATAGACTCTTGCATGCCACATGCCTCCCATAAAGAGTTGCTATAGACATGTGTTTGCAAACACTAGTCTGTCTGAAATCTATGTACAGACGCGTGTTCAGGTTATCACAGTCGTGTTTAGTAGGCATGTGTCTGTTGTAGTTTCTTAATACAGACACGCGTGTTATAGCCGACGCGGCGAAGCGCCTCTGTGATGTCCCTGAATGCGGATTCCATAGCGCTAGTTGTTGCTCTATTAGACTGTCTCCAACAGCCGGTAGGCAGATGCAAGACGCATTCCATGTTTTGCTAGCGCACAGTAAAGGGATTCCTAGCCCAAAACTTCCTGTCTCCAACGGTCGCGACGCATCCTCATGACCATCGCGAACCAGCTGTCAGCATTGAGGACGAAGAGGCTCCCGCCCTGGGCCTGCCTAGATGCCGGCAACTCGTGCTCGCTGCTACCATGGTGCCTCGCACCTAGCTCGGCACCTCGCGCTCGCCGCTGTGGCTCGCTCTTGGACCAGAGGACCGGCGGCTGCGCTCGGCGTGACGGCTCGCCCCTGGCTCGGGGGCCGTGCTCGCCCCTGCCTCGGCAGCCGAGCTCGCCATGTAGGTGCTCGCGCAAGGCCTGACGATCGCGCTCGCACCTGGCCCGGTGGCGGCGGCTCGTGCCTAGCCCAGTGGCCACGCTTGCCCCTTGCCTAGCGGCCACTCGACGCTGCGGCTCGCGCGAGGCCCAACGGCCGCGCTCGCACCTGGCCCGGCGGCGGCAGCTCGTGCCTGGCCCGACGACCGTGCTCGCCCCTGGCCCGGCGGTGGCGCTCGACCTCCAGCCCCACACGAGCGGCCTCTGGCCCGCTGCCAGCCAAGAAGAGGAAAGAGGAGCACGGATTTGCCTCTGCTACTAGGGACGACGCATATTTGTGTCTTCGTTCGCCTCCTACGCAAATGCCTACTCTGATTGGGTTCTCTATTGGAGACTGATTTTACTACCTAAAACAACTGTGCGCTACCTATTATGGGTTTAGGTTGTGGTGTTGAGACAGTCTTACAAAGTTCATACATATTACGAAACAACAAACAGAATATAGAATAGCAGATATAATAAATGCATATCTGTTGCTATGCAAAGCGCTAGTCAATTAGTGACTTTGGCTTATCGTCCCTTTTTAGCTGATGTAACAGAATATCATAAAAATAAAAGTATGGCTGCTGCAATTAGACCGATTGTTTAAAATAGCTCCATTTACATATATGCATTGCTTAAGTATAGGAGTAACTAGCGTACACTTATTTTTATTGAAAAAGTGAGCAAGATAAGTACATTATATCATTTCCGTTTCACTGATACATATAATAAACGCCAGAAAGATGAATATATGAAGCCAACCGATCGGACCGGATATTCTTTCTACTTCGGCAGTCATGCATGCCTTCGCTTTTTATTTCTGTGCGTGCGTGCATGCGTGCACTGTTCCTGTGTATGTGGCGTGTTGTGGAGGTTATATATCTTTGTACGTGTGCAGCTGGTCTAAGCTTCATTCATTCATCACTGCAACTGCAATTATCAGGTGGCGTCTACTTAATTGGTGGCTTGAAAGGTGATAACATATACACAAGCTGGATGAGATGACATAGATTAACATGCACCGCCTCGTCTTTAAAGCTTAAACCGTTCCTTTTGCGTCTGAAATGCTGTGCTGTGTCTCACTCTCACATACCTTTCCTACATCACTTTATTGTGATAAAGCAAAAGTGACAGGGAGAAGGGAAATAAAGAAAAACATAATTGTTTGTGTGTGTGTGTGTGTGTGTGTGTGTGTGTGTGTGTGTGTGTGTGTGTGTGTATAACATACAAAAGAAGAATGAGTGAGAGAGAGGGAGGGGGTATGTAGAGAGAGAAAGGGGCTGGAGGAAAGCAAGGGAAAGTTCACAAATAAAGGAGTGAAGCAAAAGGAAGCGGAAAACAAAACAAAACAAAGCCCAGATTCCTCTCCGAACAGCGCCTATGCTTTTTATTCAGCTCCTCTCACCTCTTCTCCTGTTTGGTATTGTTGTTGTTCCCTTCCGCTCTCTCTCGCTCTCTCTTTCTCTTTCTCTCTCTCTCCCTCTCTATAGGAGCTAGGAAGATATATATGCCCAGGCTATCTCCCTCAAGGAAATTGCGACGAGCGAAGCTGCTGGCCCCTTAAAGATTGACCTGAGACTACTTCCATTCCACACCAAGAGTGCAATAGAGATCAACCTGGCAAGGAAGAGATAATAGAGAACATTTTGCTGCAGCAAGCAGAGAGCTCTCTAGCTCGTCTGTCCCTAGCAGTCGGTGATGACGAATAGAGGAGAATTCCAGACCTCCCTTGTCCAGCAGATGATCTGGAGTGGTACCGGCACTGGTGGCGGCAATACCACAGCCAGCAGCAATATCATGGGCAGCTTCAAGTCTTGCCATGAGGATCAAGAGGCCTCCCCCAACCTGCCCTCCCTGTCGTCTCCGTCGGTGCTCTTCTCCCACGGCCAGCAGTTTCCACACACCTCTTCGGGCCAGCTAGTTCATATCAACGGCGGCGCAGCTGGCGGTTCTCTTCCAAATCTGCGTGACAGCGGCGGCGGCGGTCAGGAGAACCACATGCCAGAATCATGGAGCCAGATGCTTCTGTAAACACCTCTCTCTCTCTCTCTCTATTGTTTGTCTATATCTCTCTCTTCCTTCCCCAGAGGCCCTCATTAGTTCTTAACTGGTTAAATATTGTAAGATTTATTCTTGCAACAGATCCACACAATTACAAACCTCCACAATCCATGTAAACTTCCAGTTCTCCCTATACTAAACTGTAGCTCTAGGTGAAGGAATAAAGTGGTTAACCCACTTTGTCCTATAGCGGATCAAGCCTTTCCCAGTGTTAATCTAGCTTCCTGTCTCTAATCATCTTATTCATGTTCATTTTACTCTGATGCTAACTTGCAGTTGTTCTTATCTCCATGGACTCATCTACCTGTGTTCATCTATAACTACATGTGCAGCGGGGGATTAGTTGGAGGAGACCATGAGCGCTACACCGCCACCGCTGCTCTCCTGTCAAAGGGCATAGAGAATTGGGGGGAACACGCTGCAGCTACTGCAAGTGCATGCATGGTGGGCGGTGGTATGAAGGAGGAGGGCACCGCCATGCCTCAGCCTCCATACAACTTTTATGGGAGCCAGAGCAACCACCTTGCTGCTGGTGACCATGAGATGCCGGCGCCTGCAGGAGGAGCCAAGTCTCAGCTGAGCCAGATGCTCCTGGCCTCGTCTCCTAGGTCCTGCATCACCACCAGCCTCGGCAGCAACATGCTCGACTTCTCCAGCAGCGTGCCAGCGCCGGATCAGCTAAAGAGCCACCATCATCACTCTGATAACTCATCCGAGGTGAGATATGAGCTGCCTTGATTAATCCGTGCGGGTTATCCGGCCGTTGCTATTTCGTAGGCTGTTTTTTTTATCTGTTCCTTCCAAGCCATTTTGTGTTTTTCCTCGTTCGTTATTAGTTTCCTAGACGTCTGGTTTAAACTTTATTTGTCAAAGAATTTCGTCTTCTCAACTTGCATTTATCCATGCTTATGGAAGGCATGTAGTAAGATGCACATTAATTATTTAAGCTGCGACGGCATGGTATATGCATTCGTTTTGCCAACTTTATTAGGATATATATGTTTCATCTTGATCGCCCTCGGGAAGAGATGGTACTTTCTAAAGGCACTCCATTCATCTTAATTAGTTTGAGATGGAAAGATATACCATGATTATGTTTTCTCATCGATAACCGACTACATAGGATGAGAGAGGGGGCTATGCTGGCAATAAGATCTCTTGGTGAGGGTGCATTCTGCCTTCCAATTAACTGAAACAAACCGAAGGCAGTGGTACTATTCTTCTTTTTCATGAAAAGATGCTTTATTTGCTAGTAGTACAGAGTACAGACATGCATGTTTCCATGTCATATGCAAATCCACTTTAGTCAACCAAGCTAAGAGGTGTGGTATTTTCGTGCACGCTGTTTCATAATCTCTTGGTCATAGTGTTACGGAACACTAGTACACAAAAGCTCTGTGCTGGCGGTTGAGAACGCATTTCTACAGGTGTTTCTCCCAACCGCCAGCGGGGAAAGGCCAGTAGAAATCAAGATCCTGTGAACCGCCTGTAGAACAAATAAAACAGTGGCGTCGGTATAGAGCTTTTGTGTACTAGTGGAATGCACGCGTATTGAAAGGGCTACCTTTTTTTGTTACTACTTATTATTTACTCCGTCGGTACCCCCCCCCCCCAAACAACACAGACAGACATGCACAAATGGAAAGGTTTGGTTAAAAGAAATATTATCAACATATTAATTTACAATTTCAAAAAGATACACTCAAATTGATTCACGATCAATCTAACTAAGGACAATGCTATTGAGATCATACATATTATTTGTGCTTCTTATAATTTTTGTCAATGTAAAGATGGTTGAGTTAGTATTGTAGTTAGAACTTCATTCTTTCCTTAACAGATTGTGTACTTTTCTTGTTGACCTTTTGGTTTCATTTTGTGATCCTTGTACATGATCCATAGTTTGTCAGTGTTGAGAGCTAGAACCATGCACTGTGAATTCACACTTTACGAAGAATTAGTGTGTTGTTTTATGGGGCAGGTTGAAATGGGATCATGATTGTTCTTTGCTTTGCTTGTTTGTCTCTCTCTGCTAGTGCAACAGCACTGCAACAGGTTCAGCCGTCAAGAAGCCTAGGGTTCAGGCCTCCTCTTCAGCACAATCAACTCTAAAGGTTTCTTCATCTCTCACTGCTTTCCATAACTTGAACCCGCCTATCTTTTGTGCGCACATCTCTCTCTCTCTCTCTCATTCTGGAAATTCGTGCATGAAGCTAAGTACACAGAAATTGACATATGATAATCACTTACCAAGCATATTTAGGAACAATTACTGCATATATTCTACTGTACTGTATTAACTAAAGGTTTGTTGCAGGTGAGGAAGGAGAGACTGGCTGATAGAATAACTGCCCTTCACCAGATCGTTTCCCCGTTTGGGAAGGTAATAAGTTAGAACAAAAGGAACTGTACAACATGCTTGGATTGATTGATTACATACAGAGCCAGCAGCTTGTAGCAATCGCAACGGTGGTGCAGTGACTTATATTAATACTAGGCCCGAAAAGAAAGATACCGTAGATCAGTCATCGGATCTGAGTGCATGTGTTCCCTAGCTCGCTGCGCAGTAGATAGATTCATGGGTAATATATACAGCGTGATGCTGTTGTTGCAGTTGTCTATAGTTGTTTCCATGCATGCATCTGCTTTGTTTGTTTTGCTCGATCCTTTCACTCGAGGGGCTCTGTACAACTAAAGCATTTCCCTGACACACGTGCCTCTTTTTTACAGACTGACACGGCGTCGGTACTGCAAGAGACCATTGGCTATATCAGATTCCTCCTGGGTCAAATTGAGGTCCAATCCCTCTCTCTCTCTATCACACACACACAATCTCTCTCTCTCTCTCTCTCTCTCTCTCTCTCTCTCTCTCTCTCTCTCTCTCTCATCGCGTGCATGCTTTGTGTATTTTGGAAAGGGAAAATTCATAAGTCATGGTCATATAGAGCTAGGACCATCAGAAGCAGTATGGGTGAAGAAAGAATAATGTGGCCCGGCCGCCCCACCAGCCAGTTTCAAGATGTTTCTACCTTATATACAAATATAAGCACAGTAACAAATTAAACCCTTGTCGTCGTCACTGCATAGCTGGCCCCACAAAGCTGACCCAGCTGGCCCACATGGCAGTGAGCAATGGCAGCCGCATGGGATTGGGAGGTAGCTAGGGAAGAAAAGCTGGGTACGCGGGGGGAAACAAAAGGAGAATATGCATGTGGGGAGGGTAGGGACGGGTGCAAGAGCACGCTCTTAAAGTTGATCGATCGCTTTGCATGGGCGCGCTCGCGCACGCAGTATCAGCAGCTGTAGCGAGATGCATGGATGAAATGAACCGATGCTGCGCTCCTCTGTCTTGTAGCGTCTTGTGTTTCAGGGACTGCACGGGAGTATGTGCGGCATGATCTCTCTCTCTCTCTCTCTCTCATGAGCTGTGTGGTTTTTTCTTCTGTGACAGGCTCTCAGCTACCCCTACATGGGCCACGGCAATGGGACCTCCATTCAAAATGTATGTTTGCATGCATATCTCTCTCTCTCACACACACAGGGCGCACGTACGCTGGAAGGAATCTTACGTGCGAGGTTAACAATATGTATCCACGTGCATTCGTATTGTGAAATTCTTAGCCGGGTCTAGACTTTGACACACTTTGTATGTCGACATCAATAGCGCCTTAGCAAAACCTTTAGCAAAGGTCGCCCAAAAATATACTTTGTCAAAGGTATTCTAAAGAAGCCTTTTACCAAGGCTTCAGTAGAGCACTGATCCTTTTGCATGTTAACCTTTGTCAGAAAGGACTTCAGTTCTTTTAGGCTATTTATTATGTGTGCGAGGTAATAGAAGAAAAAACTTTTTTTTTAAATTGTTTCCACAACAAACCCTAAACAAAAAGACAAGTTGTGCGAGTTTAATATTTTGTAACATTAACTCCTTGATAAACACATGTCTGTTCAAATAAAATATTGGCTGCATGTATAATAAGAGCTCTACATGTCAACAGTGGAATGTACGAAGCTGAGGTGGGTTAAAATTTAGAGTTAACTTTTAGACCGCTTGTTTAAAACTTTATCTACCTTAAGCATAAAGTTGCGGGGGCTGTGTCTGCCCACCGCAGGCCGAGTTTTTTTTTCTAAGAAGTTTAGAGGAGGAAATTCAAACATTCCCTTAATCAAGGGGAACAAGTCCTTAATCGTTTGAGGATTTTGCTCATTCTTTTAAAAAAAGGCTTCATACAGCACTATAAAATATATATACTTATATATGGGAAATGAACATTTTTCTGTTTTATATATACTTATTAACATAAAATATAGAGCATCAGCACGTAGCCATATTTCAAAGCCATTAGTTTCTTATCATAATCTCACTAATGAAAGGCATCTTTAGATGACACCGGCTAAGTGTTAGCTGCTAAAGTTTTGCCGGAGAGGTATCCAAACGGGTACCATGCTCAAAGTGTGGCTAAAATTTATCCGGCGTGGAGTTATATATTAGCTGCTTAGGTAGCCAAGAGGCGGACCTAAAATAGGCAAATCGATCGGAGTCCATATCCAACCGACCCTATCCTATCAACATTCTCTCTGCCAGTACACACACGTCGCTGCTACTGCCACAGCGTAGATAAGTACGCCAGTTATGACCATATTAACTATTCGTTCATAGACCATATGCAGTTTTTTAACTAACCAAGAAGGAGAATACAAATTATTAGTGATCCTCGGAGATCCCGAACAGGAAGAAGAGTATAGTATAAAATTGCACTGATATGGTCATAATAACCAGCTTATTTGTTTCAGCCTGCACAGCCCTAGCTCAACTTACATTATGCATTGAGACAACCATATGGGCCAGTACTCCTCATGGCTTCAATGATATTTATCCCACCTGGGAGATTATTCGCTCTGGCTTTTCTTGCACGCTTGTACGTGCAACGTTGACATGTGACACTGCTTTCTTTTTCGTTTATTATTATATAGGGACCAATTGGAGAAAGGAACCCTGCAGGGCTCTTCCCAGAATACCCCGGCCAGGTAAATAACCTAGAAACCCCATGTTGTTGCACATGATTCTTGTTGTAAGAACATAGCCCTTTACAGCCCTGCTTAAACCACTTTTTATTCATATACATCTTTTGCGTCTGGGTTCCTTTGAGCAGTTGCTAAACCATAATAACAACACTGGAGCACAGCAGCCTGCAGTCCAGCCTGATGAGCAGCAGGTATGCAAGCTCGCTTTGCTTTGCTTCGAAGTCATTTGCAATCATCCGCATACACGTGTACGTATATACAGGGTAGAATTGCTATATGTACTATATATGCCTACATAAAAGAATAACCCATATATTCATGCACATTTCTTTCAAGGATATGCAGTTCTGGCAACACATTACAGCTAGGTGTTTTTTTTTTTACAAAAAAAAATATTTATAGGACTATGCGTACCTCCACCTCGAAATAGATGCAAGTCAATTAGAAAGTTTTTTCGTGGATATGCCGCTGTATTAGCATGCACGTGTTTCATTGAAAGAAAAGGAATTACACAAATAACTACAGGAGAACTCTCGTAGTGCAGATAATTACTCCTACCGAAAGCATGTGTTTCAGTTAGACAGTTGGAGGTGTCAAGTTATATTCATACTGAAGGGAGTTTTTCGTATGCTATGTATTGAGTATCCATTCTTGAGAGAAGGTCATATAGATACCTGATTACTTGATGTATATGTTCAAAGGGTTTGGATGACGAGATGAAGAAAGACCTAAGGAGCCGGGGGCTGTGCCTCGTTCCGGTGTCATGTACCTCCCACTTTGGAGGGGATAACGCCGCTGACTACTGGGCCCCGGCGCCACTTGGTGGGATCCTCCGCTAGAGCATTCACTGGCATTGAAGCATGCATTTTCGTCAAGATGTGGCGAGCTGCTGTCTCTTGCAAGTATATGTTCATGAGGCTGCAGGTAGAGAGCTGTCTATCAGAATCAGAATCATCACAAGGGTGATGCATATGGTTGCTGGGAGACATAACATCATGAGCAGTCATTCTGGTAAGGGAGGAACTACATACCTGTAAGGCTGATCGCTCTTGATGCTATGCGAGTAGTATGACCTTTTGGGGGCGTGCAAAGCTTCATCATCTGTATCTTCAAGGGCGGGCTTCAAGAAGAAGATCTAGATCTTCTCTGGTCCCTGTCGCAAATTTATTTCGTTGATCATGTATATGTAATTAAAATTTATTAGCAAGTTATCAGTGAACATTTTACTCATATATATATATATATAACGTGCAATGCTCGTACAAGCTGGCCAGCACAGGAGAGCAGGACCGGGGTGCCGTCTTCTTGGTTTATGCGCGACCGGGTGTACTTAGAGAAATTCATATCACATATGTATATGACAAGTAAATTTGTATCCTTTTGCTGAGGTAAATCAGCAATTAATATTGACTATTGTATTCGCTGTCAGCTCGTCATCTTAGCAACTTTCAGCTTCTTCCTCTCACCATCTGTAACACGTTTCCTGTTAACTGCGAAAGGAGTATATCTAATGGTTGATTAAGAACATATAATCCCAGCTGCTAAAAAAACATCTTTAGAGACCGGAGGAAAGTTTTTTATTGCCCTTAAGGGCACATGCTTCCACTGCATGTGCCCTTGGATTTGTATCGTGATATGTGTACACACATTACAGAGCAGAACTGTATCATGATACGTGCGTGCACACATCATGATGTATAAGCAGTGGGTTTATGTGCCCTTAAGGGCCAAAAAAACTGCTTCTGGCCATAAAGCTTTAACATTTTTTTTTTGAGAAAAGCCGGATTGATTTCATTTATTCATATAAAGGATTACATAAACTTCCATACAAAGATCCCCTTGTTTAAAAAGAAAAGCACAACTAGATCTTTGCAAGGATGCCCCGGTCATCTTTGTCACCAGCAACCGGAGCCACCGCTGGACCCACTACTCACTACAAGAAATGCTTGATTTTTTGACATAAAATCTATTTATGACGCGGGTTTTTTGACATTAATTATGACATAGTTATGTGAATTATGACATTAGTTATGTCAATTATGACATCGGTTATGTATATTATGACAAAAGTGCAATGTCAAAAGAAGATTGCGTATATTTTATGACATAATTCATGTTTTATGACATAAAATCATGTCATAACCAACGTATTATGACATAAACTGTATGATAATTAATGTCAAAAAACCCGCGTCATAAATGGATTTTATGTCACAAAATCAAGCATTTCTTGTAGTGACTCTTTGAAGAAAGAAACACCAAGTTCACAACTTGAAGCCGATTCCCATCTCAACGAAGAAGAATCCATAGAAGCAGCATACGGTTTTAAATTAAAGCTCCAATTGTTGGCACATCGATCACAATGATGTGCACTTTGAATGTTGAACGCCTGAGCAAACCAAGTTGGCCACTGGCCAAATGATCGCCAAGATGCATGGGATCTGTCGCCTCAAGCATCGCAGGTGACCCCGAACCACCCAGCAATGAGGAATTTCAAAAAGGGGAAAACCAACCCGCTTTCACAAGTAGGAAGAAAACTAAGCTCCAAGCTGGATCGGTGGAACAGACAACAACACCGAGACTACCGCCGCCCTCCACAGCACCACCTTGGAAGGATAAGAAACTCTAGAGGTGACTCATCGATGCCCAAAGACTTCCTAACCTCCATGGACAGCTGTCGAAGAAGAAACCATCAAAGATGCAGACATCAGCAAAGCAGCCGACAAAAACTTCAACGCCAATCCAGAGGAACATAAGAACTAGCACAAAACTCCCCATAGCCACCAGGAAGACATAACCTACTAGATAGCTAGACTATATATTAGAGATTTTATCCACCACCGTTTTGCCCGATCCTCACCTCCTCTAACGTTGACAATGGCATCATCAATGGCAATGAATCGGTCAAATCGGTGGAGACGTGAATCGCCCTTGAGTCGTCCCTGAAATTATAGCAAGGGGAAAAAGAAGACTCACTAAGCGTCGTATCTAGAGAAAAGGTTTTTTCAATCGAAAGCCGGTACATGTTCATGGGCTTTCCAAAAGCTTTAACATAAGCATGTTGGGATATGCCCAGGTCAATATGGGTTGTATCTAGCCCACATGGCCCAAATAGTGGACCATAAGCAATATATATAAATATTGCTAATGGCTGGCTAGGAGGTTAAGCCTCTGAACTAAACCTTGCATTACAAAAGCCCGCTGCCTCCTCTCATGAATAGGAGACTGCTGCCTCTTATCACAAGAACAGATGGCCACCACAAAAGTTGTTTGCGGTGGTGTTTGATCTGCTACAGTTCATGTCGCCGACGAGTGCTAGCACACTACATCATCGTCTTTCTACACCCCATATGTGTGGACATTCATATATAGAGTTGTTGTTTCCTTGCGCATTACGTCGTACAGTACAACTACATTCTCGACGTCTTCCACTGCACCGTCCTGTCAGGAAGGTATAATCTATGATCATCTACATGCAAGTGATCTTGTTTTAAGCAGTTATGTATTTTGTGCTAATGAGTAGCTATCCGAGTAAGTTTGCCTCTAGAAACATTTAGTATTAATCACAAAACCACTTGCAGGTTAAAGGGCCACCTTTGTTGATCTAAAAAATACTGAGTAGCTGATCCCATCATGGAGATCCACCCTCCATATGACCCAATGGGGAGCGCTCTGCGTGAGATCCACCCACCATTCCTCTCATCTTTAGGCTCCTTGGGTGGTGGCAGATCCAACCTTCAAGCTCCTCAATTGTTGGCACATCCAAGACCCTTGCCAGATCTGGTCTCTTCATTGGACCAAACACTAATGGCCAACATCCAGAGCACAAAATGTTAGATACAAGTTCTATCTCAGCAATAGCGCCAGAAATGCTTACTGGTATAAGCCAACTCAAATAAATAAACACTAGGAATTATCTGCAAGCGAACAAACACCAATGTAGCACTCCCGAAAGCCCATGTTTGGTTTTGATAATTGATGAAACCTAGTTTGTTAATGTTATCTCTAAGTGTTTCATGAGAATAGTTAGCGAACGTCAAGGCCACAAGTGAATGGCATTGACGGCGTCCATGCAAATGGTGTAAGTCCATTAATAAAAGGAGAAAGCCCTAATGACGGCATGCATGCAAATGGTGTAAGTCCATCATAGAAAGGTGTTCACAAGCTTCATCAAGAGAAGAGAAGGAAGATGGAGAAAAGCTAGAAGCTCAAGGTAAAGGTATAATCAATAGGAGCTTTTTTTATTTTGGTGATCAAAACTATAGAGAGAGTGATCACATTTAGGGTATATAGCCGTACTATCCCGAGGGGAGAACTCTTTCGCAAAATATGGCTGTCAAAGTGCCACTGGATTCTCATACTTGTTGCATATGCATGTAGATGCTAGTGAGTACTAACAAAACCCGTGAAAACACTTTGAAAATGCTAACACACGTGCACTAAGGTGTGAGACAACTTTGGAGTATTAGCACATCTGGAAACGGGGTGAAGTTTGAGAGGTAGAGAGGGGTTTGGGTTCTCTCTGGTGATGTCTCTGTGAAGAAACATGCACCGGACGCTGAGTCGTGAGCACCGAACACTGAGCCATGAGCACCGAACACTGAGCTGTGAGCACCAGACGTTGGCTCGGGTGTCCGGTGGCTATCCCTAGCTGATAGTGCGCTATGTAGAGTGCACCGGACGGTGAGAGTGTCCAGTCGGGGCGCACCGGACGCGTCCGGTGTCAACCCCATGCTCTCGGGTCAGTTCGGTGAAGCTTTTCACCGGACGTGCGGTGAACACTGTTCATGCATTCGGTGCAACTGACTGAGTATGCAACAGAGAGTAATTGAAGCGGCGAACACTGAGGAGTGTCCGGTGCCCCTGCACCAGAAGCGTGCCGTGAGCAAATGTGCTCTCTAGAACCTCTCTGGAACCGCACCGTACACTGACGTTTGAGCGTCCGGTGTGACGGCGGACACGTCCGGTGGTTGGGCGCGCAACGAGAAAATTCAAAAAGGTAGTACATGTGTCTGCAGGTGATACCGGACACTGGATGTTCCGCATCCGGTGCTACTGTTGGAGCGTCTGATGCCCCCGTAAACTGTGTGTAACGGTTGGTTTTTAGAGTGGGGGCTATATAAGTTAGAGGGTCTGTCTTGTGATCTCTCTCTTTCTCTTGGCCATTTTCATTGATCCTACAAGCTAGTGAGCCTCTCCACTCCTCTCTCCCACTTTCTACTTGATTGCAACATCAATTTGGTGAGATTGAAGAGCATCAAGTGCATTGCATGAGCATGTTCATCTAGAGGCACTTGGTGATTGGATTTCATAGCGGTTTCTCTTGTTACTCTTGGAGTTTGCCGACTCCGAGATGTGTAAGGGGTTCTTGAGCCTTCCACGTGGGAGATCGCAATTGGCTACTCTACTGGATTGTGTGTACCTTGTGGATCCCTATCTTGTGTTGGCTGTGCGGCACCCTTGAGAAGGGTTTGGCGTATGATGCCAATTAGCGCGTGAACCTCCAAGTGGGTGTATCGCTACAACGAGGACGTAGCTTGCTGGCAAGCAAGTGAACATCATTAAAAATCTTGTGTCATCTCTCTCTACTGAGGATTCATATTGTGTTCATTGATTTGTTTATCATCTCTACACCGGCAGTATAAAAATCACTTCTCTACCCTTTACTTGCTTGCATTTAGCATTGTGTAGCTCTCTTTATGTAGTAGCTCGCCTAGGAGTAGTGTAGAGTAGTGACTTAGCTTCTTGTGTGTGAAATTAAAGACAATAGCCTAGAGCGATTAGATGGCTTGCAACACTTTGTGTAGGCTAGCGCAAAATTAGCTTCGCTATTTAATTGTCAAACTGCTTGTCTTAAATATTATTTGTAGAATTTTTATAGGCTATTCACCCCCTCTAACTATTTAAGACCTTTCAACTTCACCTGAGAGTATTTCAAGGTATTATTATTTATATTTTACCACAAGTAAAGTGAGATTACCCGAAGCTAATTTTAAACCCTGAGCATCTATCAAGGACGGAGAAAACAAGGCTATAGAGGAGATAACTAAGGCTTCTAGTTCTAATCCTCACAAGATACGATATTATTATTGTTAATGGGAAAATTACTTGTGGAATACATCATCAAAGGATAAATCCCTCAGCAATACAATCCTACCGTTCCTACTGACGGGAGCTGGACCATAGAATACTCAACGGCATGGTTACCACGCAATCTACCACCGATCCGGACTAGCAAAGGGACTAGAAAAGGGTAAGCTTGGGGGAGTTTGTTGAAGGTAGTTATTGCATAATTTTACCCATCAACTAAACATGAAAAGTGTTCAAAGGCAAGCACAAACATAGGATAGAGTTTGAACTGACAAAATTGCACAAGTTTTGGTGAATCTATGTTTTTAGGGACTAAACAGGAAAAGAACCAAAGGAGGACCCACATGCCATACACGTATATCGAACTTTGCGTGGGCTCCATGTCAAGAACATTCTAGAGAACACCAGAGACTCAACTGCAAAAGCAGGGCCTGTATGACAAAGAGGAAGGTTCGGCCGAACTAAGGTCCAGTTCAGCCGAACTTTGCCTGCCTCGTTAGCCTCCGTCATTTTTCGTGGTACCTCCACCACCTTTAAGGATGCATCTGGTCCGTCACTCAAGGTCAATTTGATCCAAGGGCTGAGATTCATTGCTTTGGCCTATACAGGCAGCTCCAGACCCCAGGGTTTCACAAACCAATCAAGTCCACTTCATTTGATGAAGTTCCTAGAGCCAGAAACCCTAGTTCATTAGAGCTCCACCAAATTGGCCTAGGGTTTGGCCGAACCCTGTCCCCACCGTTCAGCCTCTGCCTTCATACATCGGTTCTCTACTGTATTTGAGGATGCATCTGGTCCATTGACCAAGGTCGGTTTGATCCAAGGGTTGATATTCATCACTCCGGTCTATATAAGTAGGCCCAGACCCCCCATGGTTTCATATCAAAATCAATCCAATCAAGTCCTTGATCAAGGTCTCAGAGCCAGAAACCCTAGTTCGTCAGAGATTTACAATCTAGAGCATGCTACATAGGTTTAGATGTAAAGGAAACAAGCTCTGCTTGGATTCCTAATCGTAGCATGGCTTCATCAGGAGCCCTTGTAAGCTCTCTCTTTACTAGTACAAAAATCATTTTTAGCAATGCCTCCACTTTGTCTAAGAGGTGTGTAACTTAGCAACCCACCTCTAACCGCACCCAGGAGCACTGTAGCTTTGTAACTGCCTCTAATTAACCATTTTCAGGGGTGGTTAAATTAAGCAAACCACCCATGATAATAGATACATCATCAGAGGCGATTCTCTTACGTTAACCGCCTCTGATGGTCTTATTTTTATGGACGGTTCCATTAAGAAAACCACCTCTAAAAACAAATACATTCAAAGGCAGTTCTCTCCATTTTCAGGGGCGGTTGACATAAAACAACCGCCTATAAAAATAGATAGCCTTCAGAAGCAGTGCTCCTACGAGAGCCGCCTCTGGATATCAATTTCTAGAGGCGGTTTTTATGGAACCGCCCCTAAAAATGATCCCATAATTTGAGCCTTTCTTCCTCCTCGGGACAACGCTGACCAAATTGCTCAGCTCACTTGGAGGGTAAGAAATCGCAAAAATAGAGGGGGGAGGATTATGCCGTTGAACCCCTGAGGGAGTTGGATTTGAGAGGTGAGTTTGTGGCATCCTTTTAACACTTCTCAGTGCTTTACATATACATTTCTTAATTTTAGTATGACATTGGGTAGAGACAGAGATTGAGACATGCATGACGTGTGCATGCATGGTGTTTGATTTATTAACTGCAAACAATTTTTAGACACTATTTTGCTAGACCTTGAAGCAAACATATACCATTTGTTTATGTAGTAGTATACATATGGACCGGACATGGATGTACAAAGAAAAATGATATGAATGTTCCTACAAACAAGCTATGAATGGTTTCATTGCAGTTGCTAAAAGACATGCCTTGATTAAGTAGACCAAGGATATATAACTATTGTCCATGTTGTGACTGTCAGAACCGTATAGTATGCCAGGATCCAAGTATGATAAGATCGCACTTGGTAAGAAGGGGTTTCATGGAGAACTACGAGATTTGGGATCATCATGGTGAGAGAAGTAGAGAAGAATCAGCAGTCAACACCGGAGCATTAGATGCACCAGAATTAAGGGAAGATGACGATGGCGTCTATCTCAGCATGCATGATGGTACACCAGATTATGACGTATCAGGAGAATGCGGTGGTGGTGGGGAGGAGGATGATAGTGAACACAATGACGAAGATGAAGAAGCCAATGACTACCTGGAAGATATGTTGCGCAATGTAGGACAAGAATTTCTATTGAAAAAAGAGCTAGATAACTTGGAGACGGTGCGGCAGGCAAGGAAAGAATGTCTGTACCTGGGGGAAAAGGGTTGTGAGAGAAGATGGTCAAAGCTGGATTTTGTTTTGGACATGTTGATAATGAAGGCTACACATGGTTGGTCCGATATGAGCTTCAAAGACCTACTGACTAAAATAGCTAACATATCAAGCAAAGAATCTTATCAGTCCACTAACAATGGGTGTGGAAATAATACATGCGTGCGCAAACCATTGTATCCTATATCGTGGGGTGTTTAAATACCTTACCACCATGCCCAACCTGCGGTGCTAGTTGATACAAAAGGAATGACAATTATACTGAGGACGAAGACAGTAGTAACGGCAATAGGAAGAAGAGAAAGAAGGGTGGAAACAAAAATTACGCTTCTCAGAATGTTGCGGAGGAAAACAACACCTTAGCGGTAGATGATTCAAACCAAAGAAGAATCTCTGCATTGGTTATGTGGTACCTATCACTGTTTGATCGCTTGAGACATTTACTCTCAAACCCAAGAGACTCAGAGCTAATGCGATGGTGGGCTTCGGATGCTTGCAAGAAAGACGATGGAGTTCTACATCACCCATCTGATGCACAATAGTGGAAGGACTTCGATACCAAGTACCCAGACTTTGAAGAAGATCCGAGGAATGTAAGGTTCTCTTTGAGCACTAATGGAATGAATTCTTTTTGGTGATAAGACTAGCACACACAATACATGGCCAGTTATTCTATCGATATACAACCTCCCTCCATGGTTGTGTCACAAGAGAAAGTATTTGATGCTGACCATTATAATATCAGGGCCTAAAGCACTAGACATCGACATAGAAATTTTTCTCGAGCTGTTGATGAAAGAAATGGAGACACTATGGAAGCATGCAGTGGAAATGTGGGATGAGCTTTTGAAGAGTACATTCACTTTGAGAGCCATCATATTTGTTACCGTCACTGACTACCTAGGACAGTTTTCCCTTTCTGGGCAAATCTGATGAGGACATCAACACCAACCATACATCCTTGCCGACACTAGTACCTATTGCTGGTCCTATTACTCGTGCTCGTGCTCACAAACTCAATCATCAAGTGAGTTCCCTCTTGAGATCTTGTCCATCTTGTTTAGATCTTGGAGACACGTGCACTCTTGTCCTGATTAGGAATCAAGCAAAAGACCAAAAGGGAAAAGGACTCGCGTAGGCTGGATTCGGACCGCAGCACACCTCCAAATTGCGATGGTTGCCATGGTTGCATACGGAGTTGGATTGGGATGATTCTAGACTTGTTGGAAAACTAATCAAGTATACTTTCATATGGATCTAGCCTCATACTTATATCAATTCAGAAGCGGCGTCAATCGTCCAAAAACTACAGAAAGTAGGCATCCAAGTTTCAGGAACATTGAGTTATATTGAGAAGGTTGTAATATCACGAGCATTGGAATAGTTGCAAAGAAAGAGTTACGTGAGAAAAAAAATCCAAAGTGCAGAATATTCTTACCTATTCTTAAGAGCCTTGTTGGAATGTCAATAGTATATGATGATAGTTAACACACCCAGGATAGAGATTTAAGTACCCTTGGTGCCCCTGGTCAATCTTTTTCTTAAGGGGGTAGCCAAGATGAAGAAGTGACAAGATGAAGTTTCTTAGTTATATTGCTCGGAAGTATCAATTGTTCCTATGGTTAAGAAATTACTATCAAGTGTAGGTGTCATGCTCAGGCTTGTTAACTTGTTGGATCATTCATGAGGAGGTCATGTTTTCATCAAGATCTATCTTTACTTGGAGATATCATTAGATGGGAATTCAACCTTCATCATACTCAGGACAAGAAGGCATTCTTGATAAAAAAAGAAGATATGGGATATCTACAACTGTCTCTATGGGAAACTAGAAGCATCAAGGTTACTCAGAAGATAAAAACAAGGTGGTGGCAACATGCAAAGTGCATTGGAAGGTTACAAAAGGGAGCTACTCGAGAAAGTAAAGAAGAGCCAAGGCCAGAGCATTTTTACCTTTTTCAATCTTCTTCTCTCGAATCTCGGGACGAGATTCATCTTAAGGGGGGTAGAACTGTAACACCCCAAATTTTGCCAATTTTGAAATAGAGCTAAATTGATTTAATTTTATATTTTTGTGCTCATAAAACATAGGGAATTAAAATTTTTATAAAATTAAAAAAAATTCATCATAGAAAACTAGCAACATGGTTGCGTACTCATGCTCTCGTATATGATTTATTTTGGTTGACAGGTCTTTGCTAAAACTAAAAAAATAATTAAAATAATTTATGAATGACTTTATGATGTGAGCGAGTAAAATTTTCAAAATGCATTTTCTTTTAGCTATTTGGATTACAGGGCAAGTATTAATTTTTGTATTGAATTAAATTTTAGAAACATGTACTGTTGCATACATGCTGCTGCATAATTTTGAATATGCTTGGCCTTTATTTTTGCTTTTCTAGTTATTAAAAAAAATACATTCGAAAACTATTTAATCTCATTTTCTTGTATCTGGCCGAAGGCCTGGTCTCTTTCTTCTGGTAGAGACCGAGCGGGTCACGGTCGCCATCGGCCTGCTGCCGATTGCTTGGCCAAGCCGGAGCCCGAAGTCGCGTAGGTTCCACGCGAGTTGTACGTGCGTTTGCTGCCCTCTTGTTGTCTCCTGTTTTTCCCTGGCCATATAAAAGATCCCCGTTTCCATCTGTTGCTCGCTCCTCCTCCAAAAGCGAGAGCGCCGCCGCTAGCCCTATCTGCCTCTCGCTGCCTTGATTTGGACCTCGCCGAGAAGAACAGGTCTAGTCCGTCTCCGCACCCCGAAGCAAGGAAGAGCCGCTGGACCTCCGTACGTCGTCGTCGAGCCTCTCCCTATCCACGCCAAGGGCCTAGGTGAATCCTCTGTGCCCGTAATCTCTCTCACATGCTTTCGTCGTTTTGACCATTTATGTCCGAGGTCAAGCCATTGCTGGCCTGGTGCCACCGTGCCTCTTGCATCGCAAGCCTGCTCGGCTTTTCTTCCTATCTCCTCCTACTGCAGCACGTACACACCTTCCAGCGATTAGCGTCCATGCATGCATGTTTAGCGATTCGTAGCGAGTCTTCCGTTTAGATGCAGGCGTCTCTTGTACTTATGAGTTCATAATTAAGTATATGTATATATATGAATTTGATTATTAATATTTACGTCAGTAGGGTGATGAAAAAAAAGAAAAGATTTATACCGTAGCTTTTAGATACGTAAATATTTTTGTGGTACGATTAATTAACTTAAAGTCAGTCTATATGTTTCTAATTAAAATTTGATTAATTTTTACTTCGGTTTTCTTTTTCAGTATTTGTTTCGATAGTCGTTTCTTTCGCGCTATAGCTCCGCTTAGCATGTGTCTCGCGTCTGGGTGTCCGTAGGGATGCGTAGACTAGTTTCAAACCCTTTTTACTGATTGGTGTACTGTTCTAATTATTTTTCCTTTGTCTGCTTCGTGTATGATTGTCCGATGTTGTGTGTTGATGTGGTAATCGATCGAGTATAGACGGTGAGCAGTTCATGGTGATTCTCGGAGCTATCAATTGAAAATTGGATCAGGGAAAGGATCTCAAGTTTAAGGCAAGTATAACATGGACCATTCTTGTTGTCCTATTCACAATAATCACATTCATATATGCATGTGTCCATCTTGACAACCATAGAGATTATAACCTAGATTTGCTATCTTGATTCTTTGATCACCTATGGGATGCGCATTGGGTAGCTATTGCTAGTGCTTTATTAATACCAATGATCTTGTGATATGATTAATGGATTATGCAATCAACAATTTAATATGATTTTATTCCTGTTCAAAGGGGGCTAGAGCCTTTGGGTTGAGAGTTTTGGCTCTAGTTTCTCTCCATACGATTTCTGTAAGTGTTTAATCTGGGACATACGTACAGCTGTGAGGGTTATATGGCTTTGGCTCTAGTTGTTTAGAGGAACTTTTCTATCTTGTTAGCGGTTACCCGAAAGGGCGCTAGAGGGGTGCCACCTGGGTGTAAGACAGCCCCTAATCTTATGAGTATAGCCGAAAAGGAGTGTGCCATATTGAGAAGGGGGGTTCCTACACCTTGCTGCTGCTGAAACCTTGCGGCCCTAACTTGTTAGACAAACCTTTAAATGGCTTTATATGGTTAGCTGGTGTTTGGGTATGGCCCACCCATGCATTAGAAAATCATGACTCACAGGTAAAGTGTACACCTCTGCACAGAGTTTAATAATCTATCATGATAGCCGTGCTCACGGACACGAGCGGCCTTAGAACTTTTACAGGTAGATGGTTACTATTACATTCATTCTATGATTGTTATTGCTGTTAATATCTTTACTATTTATTAACCTTATTACAATTGATCATTGGATTAATAATGGGATTTGGAATACCTTGATGCTACTCAACTGCTAAAAAAATCTGAACATTAAAAGCTAAATGCAGTCAAACAGTGTCTAGCCTTTTGTGCCTCATGAATCCGTGTTATACTTGCGGAGTACGAAATGTCCTCACCCTTGCAATTCTCCACCACAGATGAAGATTGGAGCGAAGATTATCAAAATGAGTATTAGGCTTGGTGTCTCCCAGTCGACCGTGTCCGTGTGATGGAGCTTCCGCGAGTGTGACGTCATAGTTATTATCTTTATTTGTGCAAGATTATGTATTAAATATTGATTCGTTATATATTTAACACTGTGATGGTACATTTGTAATTTGTCAGCTTATATGTGCGACTATTCCTGGGGCACATATAAGCCTTTTATGCATCCTATTTTGTTCTTAAAATATGGGTGTGACAGCCGTGAACGTCATTTCCATCCACCAATCCAGTTATCTCACGCCTCTCATCAAAAAATCAACCAAAAACCCTAGCGGGTTCATATCAATTGGTAATCAGAGCAAGGTTTATAGGTGAGAAACTTCCAATCCTTCGTTGTTTTTATTTTTTCTATAATCCAGAAAAGGCAAAATAGTAGATTAGTTTCCTGCAATCCTATAAACCTTTGAGCCATAGCTAGTGCTGCCTAGTTAGGGTTTGTTGAATATTCGGTTGCATCAGTGGTGTCAAGTTGCTGGTCTTAGTTTTGATCCCTTAGAGTTTCGTGTTCTTGTCACAGTTTATCACAACATGCGCTACAATATATTGTCTCTCTATTGGCCGAATTTGAGTCGAGTTCGAAGTTCCAATCTGATGAGGAATCGGTTATCCCTCTCTGTTGGCCGAGTCCGAGTAAAATTAGAATTTCCAATCAGACAAGGAATCGGTTATCCCTCTTTATTGGCCGAGTCCAAGTAGAATTAGAAGTTCCAATCGAACAAGGAATCGGTTATCCCTCTCTGTTGGCTGAGTCCAAATAGAATTAGAAGTTCCAATCGAACAAGAAATCACTAATCCTATGCTACAAACATCAAAGTAATCACGCAACAATTATTTCATATCTAGACGCGTGGCTTACTCTAGAGAGAGAGAGAACAAGTATTTCATATCTTTTTCTTACCGAAATACCCCTGCCCTTTCTGAAAAAGTGTGTGTGCAAAGGTGCTCTTTAGGAGTCTCCTTGTTCATATAATCAGTTTGAGTGTCCCCTAAAAAAAATAAAAAAGAAAAAGAAAAAAAGGAAAGGGAAAGAAATTAAAAAAAGAAAAGGGACTGTTCTTTGTGCTTTTCGTTCACTACGGGTGGTGTGTTGTGCCTTCCTTTGTGTCCAGGCTCGTGTCTCTAGCATGGTCTAGGCTAGGACCAGCACAGTACCACTGGTTGAACGATTATTCAACTTGCTTTTTGTAACTAATGTGGTGTTAGTTCATTCCTTGTCTCAGCCCACTTATAGCTCCACAAATTCTACAGCTTGACAGGTCTTGTGCTGCGGCACCAATACTCTTCATCCATTACTGCAGACTTGTTGGTAGATGACCCCTCCTATCAAGTAAGGTAAAAATGGGTAAGAACTTGTGTAACGGGTTGAGAGTGAGTGACTTGTTGTAGCCACATCCTAATAGTTGTAGAGCTTTTATTTCTTCACTTGCTTTCTTGTTGTCGTTGTCTGTGAACCATGCGAGGGGCCGATGTTGACGGTAGATATACCATGATATTCAACATTCAAATACCATCAACAGGCCTCGGATTCAAAGGAGAATAAACATAACATGAACATATTTTATCAATAAAGAGTTCAAATTGTACTCTTAGCTTGTGAATGCAGGAAAGATCAAAATAGAACAAAATGCAGCAGCTGGGGATCACATATGTGGTTCGGCCGAACCACATATGGAGGCACCAGACCACCACATTCCAACACATGATACAAAGGACCACATAGAAGAGAAAGGAGCAAGAGTCAAGCCTATACATGGTTCGGACGAACCATGAATGGAGCCCAATTGGCTCTGGTGACATGGCACGATCCGTGTGACACTCCAACCAGCTCACCTCAACCATCAGATCAGCATGTGTTTCCATTCAACGGTAGAGAAGCAAAGCACAAGGATTCAACGTGACAAACATGCAACCAAGGTCGAACCAACACTAATGGACACTCTATGACAGATGGGGACAACATTGGTGGGCCCACCTTGTAATAGGTGGTTCAGCCGAACCACCCATGGTAGGGTCAGGTCACCAACACACTCCATGATCTGTGGGGACATCTTCTAGAAGCCCCTCGCTGGGCCCACCTGGCATAGGGGGGTCGGCCGAACCCCCTCTGGTGCCCAGCCAGGTCGGGTGGCTTTCACCGACTTGCTGCATGCTGTCCACGTGAGGAAATTGCCACTGTCGTCCATCCAAGTCGGTTACAAGGTCCGTTCATCCAAGGGCCAAGATGGAAAGGCAGACGGATCGCTGATGTGGCACCCCTCCATCTCCCCCTATAAATAGAGGCTGCATCCACCCTCTCATGACATGATTCATTCAAGATACAAGTGAAAAAGTAGTGTAGTTCCACCTTTAGTAGTAGTTGTAGTCTAGTGTGGGAGTTCGAGTTGAGTCGAGCTGCGCTCAGGGTCTCCGGAGTCGTCTGCTGGAGAGTCTAGTATAGCTCTTGTATCTTTATCTTTCTGTAAGACTTATCTACTTTAATATATTATTCTTACTTTACTTCACTGAGTCCTTACTTAGTGCATTACTTTAATAGTATTGTTGTGACTTATCATATTACTTGGTCAGTTTGCATTAGATTGTGATCCTATAACCAGCTCACGTGTACGTAGTTCGTCGCCTGTCATAGGGTGCTGTAGTTGCCTTGATCACTACTAGAGTAGTAAGGCTTAGTGTAAGCGTGGTTATTAGACTAGATCTTGCCTTTGAATGCCGCTTGTCGCACGGATTGTTTGTGGGTGCTAGCAGGTGGTGACAGCCCTGTCTAGTCTTAGTATCCCTCCACGTGTTTTAGGCAAGTTCTTAAAAGGTAGGCTCTCATAAGAGAATAGCCGCTTCGGGTAGAGGTTATATCCCCTACTGTCTCGCCTATCCCCTACACACCGGAAGTAAGGTAGCAGTCTTAGTGTACTTCGTCCATTTGATAGGATAGATCACAGGAGTAAAGTTTGAATTACAGGAACCTTTCTCACTCGTTGTCCTCCTGCCTAGCTACACTACACTAGTTATCTTTTAGTATTTCATTTATTATCTTTGAATCATCACCTTCCTATCATACTTCGATTACCCCCTCTGCACTAGTTGTGCTAAGTTGAGATAGATTTAAGGATCTCTTTCTATTAACATTTCTAGCAATCGCTTTCCCTTGGGTTAAAATAAATAACGATACCTTGGAATACTCCCAGGTGAAGTGCTACAGCGGTATATTCTGTGCGCTTGCGGAATTATCCAATAGACATAAGAAATACCCCAGGCACTTCTAGCGCCGTTATCAGAGATAGCCTAATGCCTTGTCTCTGGTGGTTGCGCTAAGAAGTGTCAACAAGCATTTCCGGCGCCGTTGCCGGGGAAAGCATAAGCCTAGAAATTTTAATAAGATCGAATCCGGAACCTATCATCAAATTAGTATCAATTAGTTGTAGTAGGGCTTACCCTTGCCTCTGCTTCTCTTTATCGTGAAGCAAGGCATACATGAGTGGATTTCATTTTCAAGCCACAGAAATAGAAAATCCAAAGACATCCATCAGGAGTTCTCGACATCGTTCAGTCTCCGATCGGAGGTCCAATTTGGTATTGGAACCACTCAAGGAAGGAGGCTCTACACTGTCACCTAAGGAAGTTATGGCCCAAAAGACCATCTTCGAGCATTCTGCACCGTCGGTCGACAATGTCGCCACCGGTCCATAGCTTAGCTTGGGAGATGCCACTTTTGAGCTCAAGTCCTCTCTTATCAATATGGTGCAAGCCAACCCATTCAGCGGAAAGCCCCATGAGGATGCAAATGCACATCTCCAGAATTTCCTGGAGTTGTGTGGCATGATTGCCATAAAAGGAGTCAAGATGGACGCTATCTGTCTTTGCCTTTTTCCGTTCTCCTTGATTGGAAAGGCAAAACAATGGTTTTATACTTATCCTGAAGACATTGGCAATTGGACAAGCTCTACCAATGCATTCCTCAAGAAGTTCTTCCCAATGGGCAAAACCACCGCTCTTCGAGGAAAGATCTCAGGATTTACACAGCAAGTGGACGAGATGATTCCCGAAGCATGGGAATGTCTCCAGGAATACATTCGGGAATGTCCTCACCATGGCATCAAGAATGGCTCTTGATTCAAGGTTTCTACCATTGGCTAACCTCAATAGCCCATAGCCACCTTGATGCTACTGTTAGAGGAGCATTCACTTCACTCAATGTCACACAAGCCAAGAATCTGATAGAAAAGATAGTGACAAATCAAGGGTGGAATGAAGATCGACTCCAATCCAAAAAGAGGAACACACATACCATCCATGAAGTAGATGCAATATCTAAGAAGATGGATCTCCTCTTGAGAAGATTGGAAGAACGTGCTAATTTCAAGAAAGACCATGAGGCCATTCAACATTTTGCTTCCAAGCATCAATGGGATTAGGTATGTAGTGTATCTTATTCTAAATTAAATCCTGAGAAGATAGACGCCATCAACAACAATTCAAAGTACCCTCAACAAGGAAGACAGGCGTCGAACTCTAAGTTTCAAGGTAAGGTAAATTCTGGTAATCAATTATCATTAAAAGATCTTGTTATGAATTAAGCTAAAATAAATGAAAGCATGAATAAAAAGTTGATAGAAAATGACAAGACCCTTGAAACATTAAATTGTAAGATGGATGCTCTCGTTTCTTCTGTTAAAGAATAAATAAGTTTTAATAAAATGTTAGAATCTCAATTATCTCATCTTGTTGCTACCACTTCATCTCCTAAAAATACTTGCAATACTTCGAATATCAATGCGGTAATCACGAGACAAGGTAAGTGCACTCGCGATCCACCACATCCTAACATGACAGGGAAGGCTGTAAGAGAAGACAAGGACGATGATGATGAAGAAGAAGAATTGCTGGTGCCTGATGAAAACACCAAATTCCAAGGAAAGACAACCTCACACGAATATTATGACACCAACATGCTGCTACCTTTCCCAAGAACAAGGAAGCAAACCACCGACGAACAATTCGGGAAATTCGTCGAGGTAATCCGTCATCTTTATGTGAATATTCCATTACTTGACGCAATGCAGGTACCAACCTACGCCAAGTACCTAAGAGACATCCTCAACAATAAACGCCCGCTGCCCACAATGGAAATTGTCAAATTGACGGAGGAATGCAGCGTGGCCATATTGAACCAACTACCAACCAAGAAGAAGGATCCTGGGTGTCCCACCATTGACTGCTCCATTGGGAAACAATACTTTGAGCATGCATTATGCAACTTGGGAGCAAGCGTCAGCGTCATGCCAAAGGTAGTGTTCGACAAACTCAATCATACCATCTTGTCCCCTACATCAATACGTTTGCAGCTGGCGGATCAATCAGTCTGTTACCCAGCGGGGATAGCGGAAAACATCCCCGTCAAGATACGCGGATTCTTTGTCCCTGTGGACTTCGTGGTCTTGGATATGGAAGTAGATGAGAAGACCCCACTCATCTTGGAGAGACCGTTCCTCAGCACCGCCAATGCACATATTGATGTTGGAGCTGGAGAAATTCAATTCACTATCAATGGGACCCTGGAAACATTCAAATTCCGACCGAAGGTTGAGCAGTGCTCGTTGATCTTGCTACGGGAAATACATGCCTTTGCTATTGTGAAAGACCTGAAGAAGACCAAATCACAACCACGAGCAAAGAGCAAACAAGTATGGAAGAGAAAGGTAATACAACCGGCAACACCTCCAAAGAAAAATGCTACACCAGCCCAAGGAGATGGTCTTACTCCAAGGACCTGAAGGATCAACTCTTCCGTTAAGGTAAGTACACCAACATTTAATTAAAGTTTACTTCCTTTATTTGCTTAATTGACTTTAGCATTTATCTCCAACCCCTGTTTTGTCGATCAATAATTAAGCTCAATATTAAAATAATCAATTAATTGACCTGCTAAGTAAGTTGACACCAGGTGGGGCCCATGGTGGGGTCGGCCGAACCCCATCATGGTGCCACCACCTGCCATCTTTTGTCCAAAGCAATTCATGCCATGCTCTGATATGTCTCATGCACGATAACAACCTAAAATATTACATGTAATCTTGATCATTTAAATGAGCTAGCAAGGCAACCTTGGATTTTCCCTCATCAGTCTTTTGTACTCTCACATGTTTTAGTGCTAATTTTCTCTACTCAAGCCTCATGTGAGCTTCCCTATAGAGTGCTGCAAGACATATATCTGTCAACTCGCACTCTGGGCATCAGATCTTTCTCTCTCTCTCTCATCTCATGCTTATTTAAATGCTGAAAAGAAAAGTGCACAACAACCATGAGTGAGCCAAGAGCAAAATGTTGTCATGACAAAGTCCATTCTCTCTCTCCTTAATTCCACTCATGTAAAGCTTGATCACAATACCTTTTTCTAATCATGGGAAAGATTCTTACTTAAACCCTTAAGCAATTCACTCTTTGAAAGAACTATCCCGTGAAGCATCTCATGTGCAAACCTCCACCAGCCATGGTCATGTCTTGTTCCCTCCTTTGGCCCTTTGTTACATTCATCACTCACTCCATGAAAGAATCCCATGAGCAAGCATCCAAAGGAGAGAAAGCACAGCACTTCACTAGGCAAGAGATGACTAGCAATAGACACCTTTGTTTGGCACATAGCAAATGGATGGAGAGCAGGGTTCGGCCGACCCATCAAAGGACCTCAAATCACTCTATCTTTCTCTCTTTTCTACACATGATAGATTCTCACAATTATTGTTGCAAGTGGAGAGAAGGATAGGTTCGGCCGACCAATCCATTGAGCTCCATCACTCCAGGTTTTATTCCATTCAGTCCACCAGAGACTCCACCAATTAGTGCCACAAAGTAGAAGTAGCAAGAGGGTCAGCCGAACCAGGCCAAGTACCCCTGCACCCTCTGCTTCCTTCTCCATTTAATTCCCATGCTCGTGAGCTCATCTCTCAAACCAAACCACCAGTAGAGCACTCTGACTCTCTAAAACTCCCAACAAGTCTTTTTCCCTTCCAAAAGAAAAATCAAAAAAATATTCTTCTCTCATCTTTGTTCTTCAAGTGTTCATCGCCCGAGGGAGTCAACGAAGGTAATCATCCGGTAAGAAGGTTCAATTAAGCTAACCCCTATCATCTGAATCTTGGTTCATGTTTTTGTTTTGTGCAAATATGAAGAACCCATTCAAGGCCGCAGCAAAGAAAATGCGCTCAGCATTGAGCAGGAGTTCATCACGACGATCATCCTTCCATGACACTGAGATACAACTCTCAGGGTCACAGGATGAATATTTGTCTGAGGCAACCAAGCCAAGCAACAACACGAAAAATGTTGAACAACCACCCCATGATCATGAAGAATTCGAAAAAGAAGAAGAACCTGTTAGAACACAAGACCAAGAAACAGGCATTTGGGTCACTCCACAAGAACTTCTCGTCCTCAACTCCATCCGCAACTGCAACTTTGAACACACCAAGTAATTGATTTAGAACTCCTCCAACGCACAGGTATGTATGAGGAGTTCTTTGATATTTTTGGTGCAATAAGATGGGGTGAATTCTGGGATTTTTCTGGGTACCAAGGTAGCAAGAGTCTCACTTTAGAATTTATGTGCACAGTAAAAGCAATTAGAGACAACATCTATTTTCGCCTGTTTAATCAAGCCTATGGTCATACTTGGGACCAGTTTAGTGCTTGCCTAGGCTTCATGAACTGCACCTCAAATTTAGAATCTGCCACTCGAAGGTTCAATAAACTTGAATTTTGGCATGACATAACTGGGGAAAATAGAATGGGGAAACCACGTACTATTCACATCTGCAACCCCACGCTGTGCTTTTTTCATAGATGGCTAGGAATCACTTTGTTTCCCCGGGATGATGTGAGACCTGTTAGAGAGATTGATTTAAGAATAATGTATGCCATGGTATATAAAATCCGAATATCATCTGTAAAAGCCATGGTAGAGCATTGGATTTCTGCACCATCAAGATGTGGATCATTTGATTTCACATTTATCATCACAAAAATGTGTAGCTACCTTGAACTGCTAAATGGATTTAATGATTACATACCTACACATAGAACCATTCTGGATGAGGAATATTTCATAAGAGCTCATATTATTGCCAGTGGTCCCCAAGGAACAATAGAATTTAAATTCCATAATAACGATGCAAGACTCACTTTGCCATGACCAGAATTAAAAATACATGGGGGCCACCCTTTAGTGCCTAAGATTGCAGGAGTAGGCGGTCGATGGAGTTTTTCAGGTCCTGCTACCCGTGCAAGAACGCGTGCTGCACAGCGTAATGAATCATCCGAAGAAGACGACAGCACCTATGCAGGCAGCTCAATTGCCATGCAAGCCTCCAGCTCTAGGAGGAGGGCGCCGATCAGGGGCACAAAGTGCCAGATTTTCTTACTCATCCATGCAGGATGCAGGAACGCGAAGCCATCGACATGACATGGAGTTGCTAACACATCAGTTTGGTGTGCTGCGGGCTGGCCACGTGGCCATTCACAACATCACTGCACAAACCCAGCAGCAGCATCAAAATTTTCAGGAGCAGACTGGCAGACAGTGGGCTGCCCTCTATGCACATCACAACATACCTCCTCCTCCATATATCCCACAGCACCCACAGCAGTTTCTGCGTCCATATCCACCACAATATCCCCCTCACTATCCGCCACGTCCACCTCAGTGAGATAACTGCAAAAGTGCAAGCTTGGGGGAGATTATCTCCCCCACCAAGGTAAGTATTCTATCTCAGTATTTTATATTATTCTTCTTTTAATGTATTTAAATAAAATAAACTAAAAACACCAAAAATATTTTCTTTTCATGCATGAAAATCTTTTTCATTAGAAATGATGAATAGTTGCTCTGTTAATATTTCTATAATGCCTAGTTTACAACTTAGTATTTCTTTGCGTATGGATTACTTGGCCTATTTAAAATCATCATGAACCTGAAAACTTTATGGATGCTAAGTGCTAGAACTAAGTCTAAGTTGTTGCGAGATACGATATGGTGAAACAATAGCTACCATAATATTGTTCTAAGCATGCATGATTACTGGAGATTTATTTCAAAGCAATTAAAACCATATTGTTCCTCAATGGTGCTAAACTCCTACCACAGCCATACTTGCTAGCCTTTCCAAATAAGTTATTTGCTTTGCATTGAGTGTTGTCAACTCGTTTTGACCCTTATTGAGAGTTTTATCATGCTCCCAAGATCAAGACCACGCACACACCACATATACATGCTGCTTCTACACTGGAAGTATGCAAACACATGCCTTTCATTTTCACCAAATAAATGCTCCATGTGTTCAAGTCATAGAATATCTCTCTTAGTCAATTTGGTAGAAGAGACAAAAGGCTATGCAAAATGAAAAGAAAGAAAAATAGACACAAGAAAGTCCATAGAAAATAAAAGAAAAATAGATGAACAAGTCTAGCTCATAAATAAGGAAAAGTGATAGCCATGCCTCAAAACAAAGTAGAGAGATATAATTTCAAATAGAGGAGCATCATAGTCTACTTTCTCCACACACATGCACATCTTGATCTAAGGGCATGACACTTCTCTCTTTGGATCCATGATTTGGCTCTACAACATATGTAAAGTAAGTATGCTACATCCTTTCATTCCAACCTTAAGCTCCACATAAGCCATTTTTAGAAGTAGGATGATAAAGAGAAGGCAATTTTTACTTGTGCCTTGGTAAGGAATCATACACTATTTGAGCGATATGAGAGAACCATATGAGGAACATTAATTTTTCTTTTGAAAAACATTGCTAAAACCTCCAGTATGAAACTTGCAAGGAATTGGAAACTTAGTGCTCAAGTTAAACTGTTCTGTCTCTCAACTACCTAAGGCAAAGTAAAAGTCATTAGCCCCATAAAGGACTAAGGTAAAATGAGTGAATTTTTATAGCCAGTTTTTCCATTCAAAAGAGAATTACTTTGTTGTCTACATGGTATTATTGAAATATAACATTGTAGCAACTCCTGATCCACCGAGGCTAAGTTTAATTATTTGCTGGGGACGAGCAAAGGTTAAGCTTGGGGAATCTTGCTGACGATAGATATACCATGATATTCCACATTCAAATACCATCAACAGGTCTCGGATTCAAAGGAGAATAAACATAACATGAACATATTTTATCAATAACGAGTTCCACTTGTACTCTCAGCTTGTGAATGTAGGAAAGATCAAAACAGAACAAAATGCAGCAGCTAGGGCTCACATATGTGGTTTGGCCGAACCACATATGGAGGCACCAGGCCACCACATTCCAACACATGATACAAAGGACCACATAGAAGAGAAAGGAGCAGGAGTCAAGCCTATACATGGTTCGGCCGAACCATGTATGGAGCCCAATCGGCTCTGGTGACGTGGCACGATCCGTGTGACACTCCAGCCAGCTCACCTCAACCATCAGATCAACATGTGTTTCCATTCAACGGTGGAGAAGCAAAGCACAAGGATTCAACATGACAAACATGCAACCAAGGTGGAACCAACACTAATGGGCACTCTACGACAGATGGGGACAACATTGGTGGGCCCACCTTGCAATAGGTGGTTCAGCCGAACCACCCATGGTGGGGTCAGGTCACCAACACACTCCATGATCTATGGGGACATCTTCTAGAAGCCCCTCGCTTGGCCCACCGGGCATAGGGGGTCGGCCGAACCCCCTCTGGTGCCCAGCCAGGTCGGTTGGCTTTCACCGACTTCCTGCATGCTGTCCACATGAGAAAATTGCCACTGCCGTCCATCCAAGTTGGTTACAAGGTCGGTTCATCCAAGGGCCAAGATGGAAAGGCACACTGATCGCTGACGTGGCACCTCTCCATCTCCCCCTATAAATTGAGGCTGCATCCACCCTCTCAAGACATGATTCATTCAAGATACAAGTGAAGAAGTAGTGTAGTTCCACCTTTAGTAGTAGTTGTAGTCTAGTGTGGGAGTTAGAGTTGAGTCGAGCTACGCTCAGGGTCTCCGGAGTCGTTTGCTGGAGAGTCTAGTATAGCTCTTGTATCTTTCTCTTTCTGTAAGACTTATCTACTTTAATATATTATTCTTGCTTTACTTCACTGAGTCCTTACTTAGTGCATTACTTTAATAGTATTGTTGTGACTTATCATATTACTTGGTCGGTTTGCATTAGATTGTGATCCTGTAACCAGCTCATGTGTGTAGTTCATCGCCTGTCATAGGGTGCTCTAGTTGCCTTGATCACTGCTAGAGTAGTAAGGCTTAGTGTAAGCGCGGTGCTTAGAATAGATCTTGCCTTTGAATGCCGCTTGTCGCACGGATTGTTTGTGGATGCTAGCAGGTGGTGATAGCCCTGTCTAGTCTTAGTATCCCTCCACGTGTTTTAGGCAAGTTCTTAAAAGGTAGGCTCCCATAAGAGAATAGCCGCTTCGGGTAGAGGTTATATCCCCTACTGTCTTGCCTATCCCTTGCACACCGGAAGTAAGGTAGCAGTCTTAGTGTACTTCATCCATTTGATAGGATAGATCACAGGAGTAAAGTTTGAATTACAGGAACCTTTCTCACTCGTTGTCCTCTCACCTAGCTGCATTACATTAGTTATCTTTTAGTATTTCATTTGTTATCTTTGTATCATCACCTTCCTATCATACATCGATTACCCCCTCTGCACTAGTTGTGCTAAGTTGAGATAGATTTAAGGATCTCTTTCTATTAATATTTCTAGCAATCGCTTTCCCTTGGGATAAAATAAATAACGATACCTTGGAATACTCCCGGGTGAAGTGCTACAGCGGTATATTCTGTGCGCTTGTGGAATTATCCAATAGATATAAGAGATTCCTGGATCCCATGCTGAGGACATTTCCGAATATATTCCTGGAGACGTTCCCAAGCTTCGGGAATCGTCTCTTCCATTTGTTGTGTAAAGTCTGAAATCTTTCCTCGAAGAGCAGTGGTTTTGCCCATTGGAAAAAACTTCTTGAGAAATGCATTGGCGCATCTTGTCCAATTACCAACATCTTCGGGACAAGCGTAGAACCATTGTTTTGCTTTTCCGAGCAAGGAGAACGGAAAAAGGCGAAGACATATGGCGTCTGCTTTGACTCCCTTTATGGCAATAGTGTCACACAACTCTAGAAAATTCTGGAGATGCGTATTTGCATCCTCATGGGGCTTTCCGCTGAATGAGTTGGCTTGCACCATATTGATAATCATTAAATCCATGAAGTATTTTAATATAGCTGCCGAATTTTGTAATAATAGATGTGAAATCAAACGAGCCAACTCTTGATGGCGCAGATTTCTAATGTTCTACCATGGCTTTTATAGGTGACACTTGAATTTTATGTACCGTGGCATACATTATTCTTAAATCAATTTCTCTAACAATTCTCACATCATCCCGGGGAAATAAAGTGATTCCCAGCCATCTGTTCAAAAAGCGAAGTATGGGGCTGCAAATATGACTCGTGCGCGGTTTCCCTATTTTATTTTCCCCTGTTATTTCATGCCAAAATTTAAGCTTATTGAACCTACGAGTAGCAGCTTCTGAATTTGTGGTGCAGTTTATAAAACCTAGACAAGCACTAAATTTCTCCCATGTAAGATCATAATCTTGATTAAATAAGCAAAAATAGATATTGTCTCTAGTTGTTTTTACTGTGCACATGAATTCTAAAGTGAGAAGCCTGCTACTAGGGAAGTTAGAGAAATCCCAAAATTCACCCCAACCTATTGCACCAAAAATATCAAAGAACTCCTCGTACATACCTATGTGTTAGAGGAGTCCTAGATCCCTTGGTGTGTTCGAAGTTGCGGTTTCGGATTGAGTTGAGGATGAGCAGTTCTTCTGGAGTGACCCAAATGCCTGTTTCCAGGTCTTGTGTTCTACCAGGTTGCTCCTCTTCGTCGGATTCCTCATTATCTTCTTCATGATCATGAGGTGGTTGTTCAATGTTCTCCATGTTGTTGCTTAGCATAGGCAAAGGTTCTCCAGAAGTTTGTTCATCTTGTGACCCCGAGAGTTGTATCTCGGTGTCATGGGAGGATTGCCCCTCCCATGATGAACGTCGCGAAGAACTCCTGCTCAATGTTGTGCGCACCTTCCTTGCTGCGGCTTTGAATGGGTTCTTCATACTTGCACAAAAACACAAGGCGAGCCAAGCTTGGACAATAGGGGTTAGCATAAATCAATGATCCTTCTTACCGGATGATTACCTCTCTTGACTCCTTCGGTGATGTACACTTGAGTGAAGAATAAGGATGAGAGAAAATATTTTTGGGTTTTCTTTTTGGAAGGAGAAGAGCTTTGTTGGAAGTTGAGAGAGTTTAGAATGTCAAAATTTTCTGCTTGTGATTTGGTTGAAGCAAGGTGATCACAGGCATGGGAATAAAAAGAGGGAGGAAGCAGAGGTGCAGTAGGCACATGGCAGGTGTCGGCTGACCCCTACAGTCCCTCCCCTTGCTATGTGACAAAAGTTGGTGTCAATGGTGGTCATTCCTTGCCTGGTGGAGCATCAACTTTCTCTCCTTTGGATGCTTGCTCATGGAATCATTTCTTGGAGTGAGTGGTGAATGGAACAAAAAGAGGGAGCAAGACATGACCATGGCTGGTGTATGCTTGCTCATGGGATGCTTCACGGGAAAATTTCTTAAAGTGGTGATTTGCTTAAGGATTTAAGCAAGCATCTTGCCCGTGATTAGTAAAAGGTGATTTGATTAAGGGTTGCATGAGTGGAATTAGGAAGAGTGGATGGACTTTGTCATGAAGAATTTGCTCTATTCCCTAGGTTCACTCATGGTTGCTGTGTGTGCACACCTCTCGTCAAAATTTTGTTAAAGCAAGAGATGAGAGAGAGAAATTCTTGCTCCTAGAGTGCAAGTCAACAGCTATATGTCTTTGTTTTCTTGCAGCACTCTATAGAACAGCTCATGCCAGAAGATGAGAGGATGTGGGGCCCACAAAGGGGTCGACCGACCCCTCTATTTACCTCACATGAGGTTCTGGACAGAGTATACTGGTACTAGAACATGTGTATGCACAGAAAGTAACTGACAAAATTTCAAGGTTGCCATGCTAGGTTCATTTAGATGATCAAGTGGAGCTATGTAGATTGACATGCTTTCTTTTAGGTGTTGTAGTGGGTGGAGCATGTCATGGCATGGCGGCATTGTAATGGACAAAAGATGGCAGGTGAGAGGCACCAGGGAGGGGTCAACCGACCCCCCATGGGCTCCATCTGGTGTTGACTTCATTCAGAGGGTTAATTATTTGATTATTTTAATTTTAAGTTTATTTAGGGTCACTAGAGAAACAGGTTGGGAAGAAATGCTAAGATAAATGAAGCAAATAAATGAAGTAAACTTTAATTAAGTATTAGTGTACTTACCTTGAGGAAAGAGTTATTCCCTCAGGTCCTTGTAATAGGACCTCCCTCTTGGGTTGGTGTAGGAATTTTCTTTGGAGGCATCACCGGTTGTATTACCTTCCTCTTCCATATTTGCTTGCTCTTTGCTCATGGTTGTGATTTGGGCTTCTTTAGATCTCTCACGAGAGCAAAGGCATGTATCACTTTAAGCATGATTAATGAGTATTGCTCAACCTTCGATCGAAAGTGGAACGTCTCTAACGTCCCATTAATAGTGAATTGAATTTCTCTACCTCCGACATCAATATGTGCATTGGCGGTGCTGAGGAACGGTCTTTCCAAGATGAGTGGAGTCTTCTCATCCACCTCCATGTCTAGGACCACGAAGTCCACGGGGACAAAGAATCCGCGTATCTTGACGGTGATGTTTTCCGCTATCCCCGCCGAATAACGGACTGGTTGATCCGCCAGCTGCAAACGTATTGATGTAGGGGACAAGATAGTGTGATTGAGCTTGTCAAACACTACCTTTGGCATGACGCTGACGCTTGCTCCCAAGTCGCACAATGCATGCTCAAAGTACTGTGTCCCAATGGAGCAATCTATAGTGGGACATCCAGGATCCATCTTCTTGATTGGCAGTTGGTTCAATATATCCGCGCTGCACTCCTCTGTTAATTTGATGATTTCCGTCGTGGGCAGCGGACGCTTATTGTTGAGGATGTCTCTTAAATACTTGGCATAGGTTGGTACCTGCATCGCATCAAGTAATGGAATGTGCACATCAAGATGATGAATTACCTCGACGAATTTTCCGAATTGCTCGTCGGTGGTTTGCTTCCTTGTCCTTGGGAAAGGTAGTAGAACATTGGTGTCATAATATTCGTGCGGGGCTGTCTTTTCCTAGAATTTGGTGTTGTCTTCAGGCGGTGCCAACTCTTCTTCTTCATCATCATCCTCCTTGTCTTTTCTTGCAGCCTTTCCTGCCATGTTAGGATGTGGTGGATCACGAGTGGACTTACCTCCCCTTGTGGTCACCGCATTGATATTTGAAGTGTTGCAAGAAATTTCAGGAGATGGAATAGTAGCAACAAGATGAGCCATCTGAGATTCTAACATTTTATTAAAACTCATTTGTTCTTTAACAGAAGAAGCGAGAGCATCCATTTTAGCATTTAATGTGTCAAGGGTCTTATCATTTGCTATCAACCTTTTATTCATGCTTTCATTTATTTTAGCTTGGTTTATGACAAGATCTTTCAATGTTAATTGGTTATTTCTAGAAGTACCAAAACTTGCATTATCTTGAAACTTGGAGTTCGACGCCCATCTTCCTTATTGAGAATAGTTTGTATTGTTGTAGATGGCGTCTACCTTCTCAGGATTTAATTTGGAATGCATTACACTACATACCTGGTTCCATTGATTTTTGGAAGCATAGCGTTGGATGGCCTCTCAATCTTTCTTGAAGTTAGCACGTTCTTCTAGCCTTCTTAGTAAGAAGTCCATCTTCTCAGTGATTGCATCTACTTCCTGGATGGTATGTGTACTCTTTTTCTTGGATTGGAGTCGGTCTTCATTCCACCCTTGATTTGTCACCGTCTTTTATATCAGGTTCTTGGCTTGTGTGACATTGAGTGAAGTGAATGCTCCTCTAGCAGCGGCATCGAGGTGACTACGGGCTATCGGGGTTAGCCCATGGTAGAAACCTTGAATCAGGAGCCATTCCTGGATCCCATGCTGAGGACATTTCCGAATATATTCCTGGAGACGTTCCCAAGCTTCGGGAATCGTCTCTTCCATTTGTTGTGTAAAGTCTGAAATCTTTCCTCGAAGAGCAGTGGTTTTGCCCATTGGAAAAAACTTCTTGAGAAATGCATTGGCGCATCTTGTCCAATTACCAACATCTTCGGGACAAGCGTAGAACCATTGTTTTGCTTTTCCGAGCAAGGAGAACGGAAAAAGGCGAAGACATATGGCGTCTGCTTTGACTCCCTTTATGGCAATAGTGTCACACAACTCTAGAAAATTCTAGAGATGCGTATTTGCATCCTCATGGGGCTTTCCGCTGAATGAGTTGGCTTGCACCATATTGATAAGTGCTGGCTTGAGCTCAAAAGTGGCATCTCCCAAGCTAAGCTGCGGACCGGTGGCAACATTGTCGGCCGACGGTGCAGAATGCTCGAAGATGGTCTTTTGGGCCATAGCTTCCTTAAGTGACAGTGCAGAGCCTCCTTCCTTGAGGGGTTCCAAAATCGAATTGGACTTCCAATCGGAGGCTGGACGATGTCGAGAACTCCTGATGGATGTCCCTGAATTTTCTATTGCTGTGGCTCGAAAATGAAATCCACTCATGTAATGCCTTGCTTCAAGATAAAGAGAAGCAAAGGCAGGGGTAAGCCCTCCTACAACAAATTGTTTCTAAATTGATGATAGGTTCCGGATTTGATCTTATTAAAATTTCTAAGCTATGCTTTCCCCGGCAACGGCACCAAAAATGTTTGTTGACACTTCATAGCTGTTGATAGATACTAACGCTATCAAAAGAATGTAGCCAAATCTATCCTTTAGCAATGGTAACAATACTTCTCAACGCACTCAATGGGGTTGTCAATCCCTATGCTCAAAGCATGTGGTTGTTGACACTTCTAACGTTGTACTAGGAATAAAGTTATTTCTAGCAACGGCGCCAAAAATGCTATGGGTAGCTCTATAGGATAGGTGATGGGATTCTATAAGCGTACAGAACTATCGTGTAGCACTTTACCTGGGAGTACAAGGTGTCGAATTTATATTTTTCCCAAAGGAAGGCTGGGTTTGTGATTCTAAGGATCTAGTATTCAAGGATCTAGATATGGGATAAATGGGGTAATAACCTTAGTAAAGATAAATCAACGAAGTATAACTAAAGTGAAAACATGCTAGGTAGCTCTGGAGTTTTAGGGGAGAACTCTATCTCAGTAAAAGACCAAATGATTGTTATACCAAAGAGACTGCTATCCTCGGGACACGCAAAGTCCTAAACTCGCTGGGGTTCGATTGATTAGGCACCGTACGTCCCAAAGTTCTATGCTTATACCGGATACTATACCGAACGTGATGGAATCCAGAGGATTCTAGGGCTGTCACCACCTAGAACCTACCACTACTATCCATGGGCCTAGCGACACTCAAGGGTAAGCTATAGCCTAAGCACCGCGCTTAATCTATAAAACTTACTACTCTAACTCGAGCTCAAGAATTAGAGCACTCTAACCAAGCAATGAGCAAGTATGCAACTGCTTAAAGTATAACAATAAGTAAATGAAGAAGGGGATTTTTATTACCGATGAGTGAAGAACACTGCAGAGGAGGTCACCGACAAGCCCGGCTCCTCCACAGACTTCCTCCTTCTCCCAACTTCTCTCCAATACTCTACTCTTCTCTAGCTAGCACTATTCCTAAGAGCAGAGCTTCGCTAGAGAGAGGGAGGAGCTACTACTGACTAAGAGCTGAATCTCAAGTGGATTCTCTAGTGTTTTCTAGTGTGTCTCTCCTTACAAGTGAGGATCCTAGTCCTACTTATAGTGTAGGAGTACACCAGGGGTACTTGTAGAGGTCCTGGAGGTCGGTGCCGCGAAGGAGCAGGGCGGGTGCCCTACTAGGGGGGCGGGCGCCCCCTTGGATGCACCGCCTTGCATCCAGCAGCTCTCCTTCCTCCTCATAGGTTGTTGCAAGGTCGGTTGGTGCCCTGAAATGGCGGTTTGCAACCCTTGGGAGGATGACATGTGGGTCCTTCAATCCATGGCACATCACTTGATCACCGTTGGATGAAAACTGACTTCATTTGATGGTGTAGATGACTCCTGGACACCTTCCCTCGGATTGTGGACATGTCACTCAACTTGGACATGGCGGGCGCCCTGTTGATAGGGCCACCGGATCCTCGTGCCTTGTATCTGAGCCATTGATGTTGTTTCAACGTGCCATAGACCATTTGGGAGGTTGGCACACGGATCAGTGAGGTGGCAAGTGCCATTTGGCACTTTTGACAGGGCGGGCGCCCTACTTGGTAGGGCGGGCACCCCTCTCTGGCCCCCATGTGGCAGCTGAGGTGTCAAACTATCTTGCCTTGCTTCAGTTTTGCCTTGTTTCACCATTTTTCCTGCATACACAAGATTTCTCCAAGGACATGTGGAACTAGGTAAGTTTCAAAGTGGGTTCTTTGCTTTTCATGTGGTTTTGCCTCGATTATGGGTGAAATGTTGACGATAAAAAAGGGTGTTAGCGACCGTCAACAAACTCCCCTAGGCTAACCTTTTGCTTGTCCTCAAGCAAAGATGTGTTTTAACATGGCAATGTTGAATCAAGAATTTCTTGAATGTAACAATTCACAAGGATCTTGCATACAAACCAACACTATTCTAGTATTGAGCATGATTCAGAAATTCATCTTATGTCTTAACTATATGGGGCTTTTAGATTTTTCACCATGGGTCATGCAAAAAACAAGATAGCATAGATAAGTAGATACTTCATTCCTTACTTTTGTAGAGTGAAACCTTTTACTAGAAAGTTTTTATTCTTTTGAAAAACAAAATCTTGCTTTGGTTCCTTTAATCGTACTCTCAACCACTCCTTAGTGTGATGGACCTCACAAGAGCTCAATGGAGCTTTTCATGTCTATCCAAAGCTTATGTGGGGTTCATGGGATTGGAACAAAAGCATACTTGAACTAAATGTATTGCAAGATTAGACTCTTAGATCACAGGGAGCAACAAGTTATAAAACATGATCAAGAAGTGCAAGTGTAAATTATTTGGTGGACTCCTTGAGACTTATTCCTTTGCCTTAGACAGGGGAGAGCAATGTTACTGAATACATAGTTTTTTTTTAATGAAGAAGGGATATATGGGCACCTGCCCATGGGACATTTGTCCTCTTTTGTTTTTCTTGAGCACTTGCTCTCTTTTTTCAGTAACCTATACTCCCCATCTGTCAAAAGGACAAAAGTTGATTGTGGTTGGTTGTCTCAATTGGTGTGTGGAGCATAGATGTATACTTCCTGTGTAGAAGTAATACATAGGCGGAATGTGTACGTGATCTTGATCAAAGAATATGCCTAGTTTCTCTACCTAGATCAAATAAGGTCTAAGCAAGCTCAAAACAGACAAGAGCTCTTTCTTTTGGTGGTTTTAGTGGTTTGTGGATGTATGGCTTGACGGTAGGTATTTAATTCCATAAAGGAACCATGAGCAAGAATTTGAATTTTATAAATCAAAATCGTTAGTTGGTTCTCACTCATTTCTTAGGTCAGGTAAAAGTTCTACTTATACCAATTTCAATCTTGCAAGAGCATAACTTAAGTTATTAGCATGTGCAACCCACAATAGTGTTTGATTTAAGACAAAATTTAGATATCACACTCAAAACTTTCATAGTAAGGGTTGTATAACAAGATTTTACAAATCATCATAGAGCAATTGTTCATCATTTCCAACAAAGACATATCATATTCATCATTATTTTTATTTATTATTATGCAAGAATTTAGAATTGCTTTTCATATTATGACTCACAGTAATTAAGAAAAAGAGCTAGGGTTAGAAACCATACCTTGGCGAGGATGACGGCTTCCCCAAGCTAGCTTCTTTCCAGGATCGGATTCTCCTCTTAGTCGGGTTGTTTCCTATTTTGTATATTATTATGATCACTAGGCTTTGCTTTTAATTCTACCCTTTTTTATTTATTACTACTACGATAAACCAAAATTTTATTTTATTATTATAATTTTTTATTTAATCTCTCTTTTATTATGGTCTTTATTAAATGCAAGACATAAATTTAAACATGCTTCTAACAATTAATTGATTTAATGCACGAAGAAGGGAAATATATCAATGCAAGAATTAAAGAGAGAGATAGACTACTTACTCCCATAGCTATCCTTCCTCGGAAGGAGGTTCTTCCTTGACCGATGTCTTCTTCTCATCTTGTCCTTCTTTAACGATAGTGGGGTCCGGTGTAGAGGTGTTGACGGTGGATATACCATGAAAATCCACATTCAAACACCGTCAACAGGCCTCAGATTCAAGGGAGAATAAAAATATCATGAACATATTTTATCAATAACTAGTTACACTTGTACTCTTAGCTTGTGAATGTAGGGAAGATCAAAACAGAACAAATTGGAGCACTGCAAGCCCAATATTATGGGTCGGCCGAACCATGTTCCCAAGTCATCACACTTCAAGAAATGACTCAAGACGTCACTTAGAAGAGAGGAGAGCTCAGAGTGGGCCTATGTGTGGGTCGGCCGACCCCACCATGGGGCCCACCTGGCTCTGGTGATGTGGCAGGATCCGTGTGACACTCTATCCAGCTCAATTCCACCATCAGATCAACATGTGCTTCTATTCAACAGTGGAGAATCGAAGCACACGGATCAAGGCGTGAAACAACACAATCAAGACAGAACCAACGCAAGGCAACACTCTATGACAGGTGGGGACCACACCTGGCCAGGCCCACCTGTCGTAGGGGGTCGGCCAACCCCCCTGGTGCCTGGCCAGGTCGGTTGGCCCCCACCACCTTCCTGCATGTCTTCCACGTGATGAAATCACCTCTGCCGTCCATCCTAAGGCAGTATTGAGGCGGTTCATCCAAACGGGGAAGAGGCAAGGAGCAGGCGGATCGCTGACGTGGCGCCCCTAGCCATCACCCTCTTCAACACACCCAAGATACACAAGAGCCACAAGAGACAAGAGAAGCTCCACTCTTTAGTAGTTGTAGTACTAGTATTAGTCTAGTGTGGGAGTTAGAGTCGAGTCAAGCTACGCTCGGAGTCTCTGGAGTCGTCTGCTGGAGAGTCTGGTATAGCTCTTGTACTTTTCCTTCTGTAAGACTTTACCTTTATCAATATATTATCTTTACTTTACATTACTAAGTCTTTACTTAGTGCATTACTATTCTTATAGTATTGTTGTGTTTTTTCTTAACTTATAGTTGAGTTATATTAGATAGTGATCCTGTAACCAGCTCACGTGTGTAGTTCGTCGCCTGTCATAGGGTGCTTTAGTTGTTGGTACGCAACTAGAGTAGTAAGGCTTAGTGTAAGCGTGGTGCTTAGACTAGATCTTGCCTTTGAATGCCGCTTGTCGCACGGATTGTTTATGGGTGCTAGCAGGTGGTGACAGCCCCTGTCTAGTCTTAGTATCCCTCCACGTGTTTTAGGCAAGTTCTTAAAAGGTAGGCTCCCATAAGAGAGTAGTCGCTTCGGGTAGAGGTTATATCCTCTATTGTTTCGCACTACCCCCTACACACCGGAATTAAGGTAGCTGTCTTAGTATAATTCATCCATTTGATAAGATAGTTCACAAGAGTAAAGTAAGTGTCATAGGAGTCTTATACTCACTCGTTGTCCTCCCACCTAGGTATATTCGACTACTTATCTTTAGTTATCCTAAATCCTTGTCGTGTCTTGGTGTCATTACCCTTTCCTCTATATATCGATTTACCCCCTATCACTAGTTGATACTAAGTTGCTATAGACTTAAGGATCTCTCTTTTTATTAATTATTCCTAGCAACCGCTTTCCCTTGGGATAAAATAAATAACGATACCTTGGAATACTCCCGGGTGAAGTGCTACAGCGGTATATTCTGTGCGCTTGCGGAATTATCCAATAGACATAAGAAATACACTCAGGGCACTTCTGGCGCTGTTATCAGAGATAGCTTAACACCCTGTCTCTAGTGGTTGCGCTAAGAAGTGTCAACAAGAGGCCGTAGATGATGGTTCCCTCTTAACCGCATCTCTGTCTTTCTTATTTCTCCAGATTCTTGGTTTTCTCCTCCTCATAGATCGATTCTTATTTTCTTGCATGTTAGTTGCATGGTGCTGTGCACAAGAGAAAATAAATCTTTCTTTCATCCCATTTATATAGAAATCCATGCTACCACTAGCAACGAATATGCATGCATTCACAGCGTTCAAGAAAGGTCGGCCAAGAATGTGGGGTAAGTTGTCTCTATTACCCATGTCTAAAATCATGAAATCGGCAGGCACAAAGTTGTTTCTTACTTTCACTAGAACATCACAAAGTACTCCTTCGATGTAGCAAGTTGTTTTATCAGCTAATTGCACATATGCAGAAGTTGGTACTAGTTCAGTGTAAAACAGCTTTTCATAATGTTCTTTAGACATGATGTTAATGCTAGATCCTAGATCACATATAGCATTATGGAACTTATGAAATTGAATAGAGCAAGATATGGTAGGGGTACCAAGACCTCCCTTTTTAGTTGAAAAATTCCATCCATCTAGTTCATAGCCATGATAACTAATAGTAACAAGATTAGCAGATTCCATGGTTGTTTCAGGCTTTCCTAGTATTCTATCTTTTTCAAAAGATGGAATTGCAGCCGCTAGTTGTGCTAATTGGGTTTCAAGCATCTTATTGAAACTAAGTTGATTCTTAATTGCAGAAGAAAAATCATCCAATTTAGTATTTATGCTATCTAGCATCCTATCATTAGCATGGAGCTTCTTGTTTATACTATCAGTCATTCTACCTTGACCATAGACAAGATCTTTAAGAAAAGGTTAGTTATTACCTTGGTTGTTCGGACGTTGCGAAGAATTGAAGGTGTTACCCTGAGTATTGGAGCGCCGAGTCCATTCTTGGTTTGAAGAACGAAAATTGTTGGCATTGTTGATGAAGTTGAGGTCTTCATGTGTCTCGGGACAATGGAGTCCAGAATGGCCAACTTCTCCACAGACTTCACACGTCATGTGAGTCTCCATGGCTTGCACGGTCTCAAGTGTACGTATCTTCTCGTAATTTTCCAGCCTTTTGGCCAGTAGGTCCACTTTAGCTGCAATCATGTCAGCTTCCTGTTGACGTTTCTAAGCTCACTACCAAGAATAGATATTCCAGATAACGGCGTTATAAATGCTTATTGATAATTCCTATGACTATTGCAGAATTCAGTAAGCACACAGAATCTATCGATGTAGCACTTCACTTGGGAGTAACCAAGTATCGTATTTATTTCCACAGGGAAGCTACTAATGGCTAGAGATATCCAATGGTAAACTAAGAACAATCACGATTTATGATAAGAATGAACTAGTGTAATGATAACTAATCCAAATAATCTAGTTTAAGATAGAGCCAAGGAACGGCATAGACAGTGATGAGCTCAAGAGTGGGATGCAAGGAAACATCGTAGGCTAACTCCACTTAGCACTTCGGGGCGAATGCGTGGTCCCAAGGGATTGGGATTACTCACAAACAAAAAAGCCCTACGCCAACTACTAGACCGAATGTGGTGGAATCCGGAGGATCTTAGGGCCATCACCACCTAAAGCCTACCACTATTATCCGTGGGTCTAGCCGCAATCCAAGGTAACTCTTAGTGCAAGCACCATGCTTACACAATAGGCTACTGTTGGCGCTTCATAGCGACAGCAGAAAAGTCCGCAAGCGCACGGAAGTACCGTCATAGCACTTCACCCGGAAATATTTAGGGCATCGTATTTTCCCAAAGGAACGGCTTATGTTAGAGGTCTCTTAGCTAGTTGACCCTAGAAAAGATAGGAGGGTAACTTGGGTGGAGAGGATACACTAAGTCAGGAAACACTAAGTGAAGATGACTTTCCCACTACTTGCCTGCTTCGGGCCCACTAACTCACCTGGTCTGCCAAGCGATACTAGTATCAGCGCTATTCCACGGCCGAACGTGGGGGGATGCTGGTACGAGTGGATAGGGCTGTCACCACTTGCCACCTACCCCTCTGCCCGTGGGCGCGCACAACAAACGAAGGTAGACTCCAACTTAGACACCACGTCTACGAAGGCGACTACTACTCTACCGATTGCCAGGAACTTCCGTCTTTATCATGAGTCCTCTTACTAGAGCACCCGTCTCAAGGACGAGCGACGACCCCACAAACAAGTAGCTTTATAAAAGTAACTCACTTAATGGATCAAAACTAGAATGTATCACAAACCTCTTACTTCAAGCAGCAAGATGGTTGTAGAGGTACAAGTTAGATGTGAGAGCTGATAGGTCTGGCACTTCGTCCACATGAGGGTAGAACTGCTTCGATCCCGCTCCCACTTCTCAAGTTTCCATCTCTCTCTAACCCTATACTAGCCTAGCTAGAAGCTAAACAAATGGAAGATTGTGGCACTCCCTTCTTCTTCTCAATTGTATCAAGTTGTGTTGATGGAGGGAGTGGGGGCATCATTTTATAGTTTCATAGGATGGTTACGGATGGATCCAGTTCAGTTCTTAGGTGGGCTTTCTCGTTTTTGCGCCTTTTCTGAATATGGTTTCCGGTAGTGTGCTTTCTTGTGAATTTTATGTATTTCCATGTGTCAGACCTGCAAGTTA